>BSBN01000789.1:1345603-2691207 GCA_027924645.1 Cunninghamia lanceolata
TAGATATATCAATATCATGTGCTTCCATGTGCCAGAAGACGAGAAAGAGAAGCACAACATTTAATACTAGCACAAAAAGGTGTATGCATTATTGGCTTTGACAAACATGAGTCAATGGATGCACATCATGGAAAAAGACAAATGAATCCTACAGGTGTCATTAAAATGAGAAGCTGCAATACCATGATCAAAACAAGAAGGAGATATATGTTACAGTAATGCTTCTGAATCATACAAGTCAAGTATCCATTGTTCATGCATTGTGGTTTCTGACTGATACAGTGAAGGAAAGAAGAATGTCATTGAAATGCAAGAAATTTTAAATGTACAGAAGTGAATAGAAGAGATAAATACAGAGATGTGTTTATGCCATGGCCGTGATAGAGAAGGAGTTTTCTAAGATACCCAAGTCAAGTTTTCAAACCCTAGCACTTTTTTGTGTTTACAAAAGAAGAAAAGGATATATTTTAGTTATGTCAAGGCCGTGCCACTGAAAGATAACATTTAAATGAAACCCTTGTCATAGTTTCGAAAACCTTCTCTCTTTTTGCAGTTGCAGAAAATAAAAGTGATACAATGTGTCTACAGGCATAATCATGAAAAAAGAGAGATTTGTGTCTACGGCCATACTTTTGACTGATACAAGAATAGGTGTTCATAAGGCATGCCTATACAAAGATTGATTACCCATCAATGATCAATAATCCAGTAAGGAGCATTTACCATTAATCAATAAGCAAGAGTGTGCATCAAGTGAGTAAACATTGCATTATTCTTCTCATTTTCATGAAATGACAAAATCAAATTCAGATTTGAGTTATTAAACTACCTTTCAAATGATGAAATATGTCCAGTTATGCTTCACATTGCTACTGATAAAGTACTTGAGTATCATGACAACATGTATCACATGTTACATTTAATGTATATCTATGAAAAAACACACCAATATTCAAGATTTGTTAATTAGAGTACAAGAGTATGTCCCAAATACAAGGACACTCATAACATTAACTTTGGAATAGCCTCAAAAAGGTACAGTAGAGATTCATAAGTACAAATTCTTATAAGATGAGATCAATGTTTCAATTATAAGGGCCTACCATTTGCATACAAGATAGCCAGATCAGATGGCCCATTTTATCTCTAACAAATTTCAAACAAGTAATGATGATACAAAGAAACCATTTAATCCATAGTGCCTTGATTAGAAGTGTAAATTCAAATCAAACTTATAATCTCTAACTTGGATATTTTTTGAAAGTTTGATATTTATATAGTAGACTTAACTTATTACTTTCTTTTGTATTTCAGATGCAATTTCCACTTCTCATACACTTCCAATTTTTGTGTTGATCCATGGTATTGCAGGGCAAAGACATTGATATAAATATGTGAGTGACGGTAGGAGTCACATCTGTGATAGACGTGACTCCTCAAGGAGTCATGCCTATCATAGGTGTAACTTTGTCACCATTTGTATTGTAATCGGTTTCACTGATTTTAACAGTTACTAATCACCATTTAGAATGCAGAAGATGTTTATGCTTTGGTAATATATCATTCGATCATGCTATATTGATATTTATCTTAACATACCTTATATATTAAGTATGAATATATAAATAATATTTAATATTACTTATATATTCATATTTATTATTATGTTATCTTATTGAAGCTACAAACAACTCAACAAGAAGTATGAAATGTAATAGCTAGATAGATATATCAATATCATGTGCTTCCATGTGCCAAAAGACTAGAAAGAGAAGCACAACATTTAATACTAGCACAGAAGGTGTATGCATTATTGGCTTTGACAACCATGAGTCAATGGATGCACATTGTGAAAAAAGACAAATGAATGCTACAGGTGTCATCAAAATGAGAAGCTGTAATAGCTGTAATGCTTTTGAATCATACAAGTTAAGTATCAATTGTTCATGCATTGTGGTTTCTGACTGATATAGTGAAGGAAAGAAGAATGTCATTGAAATGCAAGAAATTCTAAATGCACAGAAGTGAAAGAAGAGATAAATACAGAGATGTGTTTATGCCATGGCCGTGACAGAGAAGGGGTTTTCTAAGATACCCAAGTCAAGTTTTCAAACCATAGCACATTTTTGTGTTTACAAAAGAAGAAAAGGATACATTTCAGTTATGTCAAGGCCATGCCACTGAAAGATAACATGTAACTACATTTAAATGAAAGCCTTGTCATAGTTACAAAAACATTCTTTTTTTGTAGATGTAGAAAATAAAAGTGATACAATGTGTCTATAGGCATAATTGTGGAAAAAGATAGATTTATGTGCACAATAGAAATGAAACCTTCATTTCATGATCAAAGAAACTTTAAGTTATTTTACATCAGAATACAAAGAACAAGCCACAGAATGCATTCTATGCATGACCATGCCATACATGAAATTATTCTGAGATACCTAGTTGATAAAGTTTGTAAACCCTCTTTATCTTTTGTACATATAGTCATGTAAAGAACCTACAATGATGAAATGAGAGATTACCCACAGAATTGCAGAGGAGGAAAGATAGTATGGCTGCAACCTGTTTTGAGGTTTCTCATCACTTTTGCCACATTTATAGAGTTCAACATGGGAAGAGCCAAGAAAATATATGTCAAACAATGTAACTGAAGAAATAACAACTATGGTTGTGACCATTTAAGAAGGAAATGCCACTAAAGGAAGTCAAAATGTCATTCAAGCTTCAGATACATATTCACCAAGTTCTGCTTGTCATTTTGACTCATGAAGTGCAACATTTTCGACCATAGAGAACCATTTATGGAGGCAAAAGTGTAGAGCCATGAAACCCCAAGTCGGCCAACATAGAGTTACATAGCAAATCAACAACAAAAGACAAATGAAATGAGATAGATTTTAGGGTCATTTTATTGTTTTGTTCTACAGTGTCTTCTCATTTTTGACTTTGCAAACTTATATAATAACATTATCCAAATAGCATCATGGTCAACAAATGCAAATCAACATTCCCTAGTAATCATTGAAAGGAGAGGCCAACAACAATTCTTATTTGGTTTGAATTTATAAAGTCAAAAGATGGGGAGCATCATAAAAGAATAAGGTTTATACCTTTGAAACATGTCAAAAACCTTTATTTGCAATATGGTCGACTCATAGTGGAGTCAAAGTGCCTTGTGATTATGTATGTGGTTGAGAGTCAAATGACCTCCCACTTATGCATTATTTTTTCCAATTCCTTATATTATTCAAATGTATGAGAGAGGTCGAAGCAAAAACCTTTGGAAACATGAGATACATGCATGAGTAATGGCATGGTGAAAGGGGTAAATTTCAACATGTGGCACGAAGATAGAGATGAGGTGGTAGAGTATCGACACATGGACATGCATTTGTCGAATTAGAGCCATGGTTTTGCCCTTCAAGGATTTAATATTTTTGCAAAAAATATATACTAATCTATTCATCATCTTTTTTATGATTTTTATAGAAAATCAATTGTAATAACTTGTAAAATACCTTGGCAAAATTATGAGCCAAATATTATTTATTTTTACAACAAATCATATCAAATGGAGATATAGAATAAAATTGCCATAGCATTGTAAAGTTAGTTTTAAAGCAATCATTGACAAATTGCTTTTAAAACTTAACTATTTTAAGGAATTTATAGACTAATAAAACAAATCAAATATTACATTTCAATTTATTTTATTTAGAGTCATATAGGACAAATTTTGGAGATTTCATGAGAAAAGAAAAGTAGTTTAATTGTGGGACCACATGAGAGGGTAGTTTTGCAACTTTATTTTCTAGTTTGGAGCCAGTTGAGGAGATTTTATTTGTGCTTTTCTGAGTAGCTCGAAAATGGACTTGGAGTCTATTTTTAGGATCTTTTTCCTAGCTTTCAGGAGGGGGAATCTTCCACAGCATATATCTAAGTTTTTTCTTTCTTTGAGGGGTTCCAATTTTTAGTTTTCAGTTTTAGAGATCAGACTGTAGAGAGACAGAGTCTTCCTCTCACATTAAGAGTGTTGTACTCATTTATTTCACTGTATTCATTATTCCTTTAGTTATTGAGCAGAATCTTTCCTTCATATTTTTGTCTGAGTATATGCAAGTTGATTTGATGTTGCATTGTGATGAAATTTATCCTTTGCTTTGTCTTAGCTTGTGATTTTCTTTTACAAAATCTTGTTTAATTCAAGTTGCATGTTGTGTTTTCCAAACCTTCATGTGAAATATTTATGAGTTAAATAAGCTAAGTGTTGTGAGGGTCAGGGTTCAATAATCTATCTATGAGTAAGATTTGTTAGGTAGTTCCATCTTCAAGTTAATTAGGATTTATTCCTTTCAGTATATCTTTCTATCCTTTTTCCCCACAAGTCATTAGTTTAGGAAATCATAAGGAGAACCAATTCACTCTGGAGGTTCATTCTCATTATAGGAGACCCACATCCGAGAATGATTCCATGTTTCAACAGGTAGCTAAGTTTCTACAAACTTAGCAAGGGTGCATACTTGATTGACAACAGTGTTTTCTTGGTGCTTGTAGATCACATATGAATATAGGCTTAGGAATATTTGTAGAAACACTACTTTTTGATTTGGATCCTAAAAATGTTGCACAACTTATGTTCTTCTCTCAAACATCTATCCACAAGTGGGTAGGTGTGGTGAGGTAAGGAGATTGATGAAAGATAGATGTATTAAAAAAATGCCCAGATGCAGTTGGATTAAAGGGCATAAAACGGTACATGCTTTTTTGTGTAGGAGACAGATCACATCCATAGACAAAGGTGACATATGCAAAGTTGGAGAAATTGGCTTGGAATATGAAGGCAGTAAGGTATTTTCCAGATTCAAGAATTTACTTAATGCTGTGGAAGGATGGGAAAAAGATTTATTCTCTACCACCATGGTGAAAAGTTGGCAATTGCATTTGGTTTGTTAAACATGCACCATGGAACAACTATTAGACCTTTATCTTAAGGTTACTCATGAACCTTAAGATAAATAATTATTGAAAAAAAATTCTGCATTCATTAATGACATGTAAGAATTTAATCAACTGCTACTTAAAAATTCTTTAATGTTTCTGTCTAATGCAGATTATTAGATTAATGGTGAAAAAGAACATACATTGACCACGCAATTTGTGGCACTTAAGGTTATGTAATAGAATTTACAGTTGATAGTTGAATTGTATAACAAATTTTTTTATGATCTTTAGTAACATTTATTAGAATTGTTGCATGTTTTACATCATTGGAATGACATATTAGCTATAACTTTTTTGAAATTTTATTATGGTATGTGCACTTTGATATGATGTAATATGATTATGGTTTCATTTCATATGTTAGAATATTAGATATATAATGGAAAAATAAATTATTACATGAAACAAATAATAACTTTTCATTTTAAATGATTTTTTTTGCAGAACACGGGTCTTCCAGAAGATGAAGATGATCCTAATGATATAGATCCAGATTATATTGGTTTTGGTACAAATCACATGGTAGAGGATGATGATGATGCAGATACAGAAGACAACGAGGCCAATGATGATGATGACGACAACTATAATGATGATCACGATCATGATCATGATGGTGATGATGATGATGAGGCAGTTGTTGGTAGTAGCTAGTGACATTCATGATCATATAAATTGCATCATGGATCATTGCTGATATATCATTATGATGCCTCTTTTTATGGTTACTATCATATGTATCCTTTTCACGACCTGCAGTACCATATTATTGAGCTATATCATTTTCACATGTATCAATTTGACTTATATCATTTGGACATGTATCATCTTGACTTGTATCATTTTGAGTTACATAATTTATCATTTTTACTTATATCATTTGTACATGTATCATTTTGGCTTATGTTGATTGTTGGACATGTATCATTTTGACATGTTATTGATATACTGGCATATTTGACTTTCACTTATTTTAGTTATATATGATGATGATCTTATCAGTATTGACTTGTCAACTTATATATATTGAAAGTAGTCGATGATTTTTGGATGGATATTTATTACGTATGATGATTTTAATTTACTTCTTAGGATGGATGTTGTAAAATTTAATTAAATTATAGATATTTGACTCACTTGTTTTAATTATAGATGATGATCATGTTATAATAATTATCTTGTTATTTTATAATAATTATCTTATTTTTTTATATAATTATCTTGTTAAATTGGAAGCAAAATCCAAAGAAATAAAGGAGGTCATAATGGAAGTAAAACTTGGCATCAATTAGGAAGCAAAAAAATAAGCTATTTTCGACGCCATACAAGAAGTAAAATATGAAGCACGACTAAGAGAAAAACTAGAAGCAAAAAAAGGAGCAGACATGGAAGTAAAACTAGAAGTTAAATTGGGTGCCAAATCTGGCACTAAATTGGAAGCAAAACTGGAAGCAAAATTGGAAGCAAACCTGGAAGCAAAAATGAAAGCAAATTTGGAAGCAAAAATGGAAGCAAAACCTGAAGCAAACCTAGAAGTAAAATCGGAACCAAAATTGGAAGAAAACCTGGAAGCAAAACTGGAAGCAATAGAAGAAGCCAAACTAGAAGAAAAATTGGAAGCCAAATTGGAAGCCAAATCTGGTACTAAATTGGAAGCAAATCTGAAAGAAAAACTGGAAGCAAAATGGGAAGCAAAACTGAAAGCAAAAATTAAAGTAAAACCAGAAGCAAAACTAGAAGTAAACTTGGAAGCAACACAAGAAGCAAAACTAGAAGTAAAATTGGAAGCCAAATTGGGAGCCAAATTTGGCACTAAATTGGAAGCAAATCTGGAAGCAAAATCAGAAGCAAAATGGGAAGCAAAATTGGAAGAAAAACTAGAAGCAAACCTAGAAGCAAAACTAGAAGTAAAATTGGAAGCAAACCTGGAAGCATCACAAGAAGAAAAACTAGAAGCAAAATTGGAAGCCAAATTGGGAGCCAAATTTGGCACTAAATTGGAAGCAAATCTGGAAGCAAAATCAGAAGCAAAATGGGAAGCAAAATTGGAAGCAAAACTAGAAGCAAACCTAGAAGCAAAACTAGAAGTAAAATTGGAAGCAAACCTGGAAGCATCACAAGAAGAAAAACTAGAAGCAAAATTGGAAGCCAAATTGGAAACCAATTTGGGTGCCAAATCTGGCGCTAAATTGGAAGCAAATTTGGAAGTAAAATCAGAAGCAACACTAGAAGCAAAACAAGAAACAAACCTGGAAGCAAAACCAGAAGCAAAATTGGAAGCCAAATTGGGTGTCAAATCCAGTGCTAAATCCGGTGCCAAATCTAGCTATTGCTTTCTGGCACTAAATTGGGTGCTGAAGTTGGTGCTAAAGTTGGCACTAAAGTTAGTGCTAAAGTTGGCACTAAAGTCGGCGTTAAAGCCAGTGCCAAAGTAGGCATGCAAACTTGCACTGAGTTTTACGCCAGAAAAAGTGTCCAATTCCTGAGCTCAATTGCACTAAAATTTAGCTCTATTTTAGGTGCTAATTGCATGTTCTGTTGTAATGAGATAAAACACAGTAGCACCAATGAAGCATCAATATTGTAGACACATGTTGAATCCATTTTGATTTAGTGAATTAAATGCATAGAATACTATAAAAAGAAAATAAATTTACAATCTAAAATACACCATTAAAAGTAAAAAAATAGAAAAAGTAGTGTAAAATCTTATATGTTGTATTTAATGTTGAGTTTCTATGGTATTTCCACTACTTTCAAAGAAGTTTACAACCCTTAAAAATGAGTTTCACATGAGTATATCAAAAAACATTTGGATGTGGAAGACTAATAGTCATTCCCTTCAAAACTCACAAAAGACAAAATACATTGGAATGCCAAGAGTCAATTTGACTTGTTCTTCACATTAAATTCCTTCATTACATTAACTTAAAGCTTTAATGTGTAAAAACACATCTCTTTCATGTGAACACATCAAAAGTGTTTGAAATCTCTTCTATAAGACCTTATCTTGAAATTTAGCATTAAAAAATCCATCCAGTGCTAGCTTGATAGATGACAGATCAAGTCCGTCTTCTCATCCACTTACCTAGTCTTGGTTCCTCCATTGTTTTAACAATTTGCAATCTTTGTTCACAATCTGCATTTGATATTAAATTCTGCCATTGTCTTAGTAATTCACATTCTTTGTCCATAGTCTTTATTCTCAACAACTGACATTTCCATTATCCTACATTTAACAATGACGAAGCATCAAATTTATCTAAAGAAAGATTAACATGTAATTAAATCAAATAGTTCATTGAGAAACCATAAATAGTTAATTTGATTAATGATTTTGTATAACTTCCTCCCTATAGTAATTCATGATTTCAAGACCAAAGTCAATGCCCTTAGTTGTATCTTGAACATAATCCATTTCCCCATTGTTTGCCACTTTTCACTAAACACTTCACATTTTGTATTTCCACTATGTCAATGGTCAAGTATTTAGACCTATAATCTTCTCAATCTAGGCTCACTTTCAATATGGAATTAGATACACTATCATTTTCCTGTAAGTCACCTCTTTACATTCTCTTATTACACTTTCATAAAAAGGTGTACTTTCTTTTAAATCTCTAAATTCACTCAAACAAACTACTCCATATTAGCCTAATTCAATTTATGAAGTGCATCTACCTTATAATTTTACAACTCTTCTAACCCCTTCTACCTTCTCTCTAATCAACATCTCCTTGCCAGTTTCAATGACATTTTCATAATGATTTCTTTTAATTTCTAAGAATAATGAATTTTTTTATAGTGTTATTACAAACATAATCATGTTTCCTTCTTATGCTTATTACTTATTGTGTCAATATTAAAGATCTTTGGAAATCATTATCAATGTTAATAAATTAGAATACTATTGAAATTGCTTCTTTCTTATAAAATCATCAAAATTCTTGTAAATTATTGTTGATGCACATTTTGACACACCAACATTCCTACAAGGTGTGACACATTATAGGTTGGAATGTTAAAGGCTTCCCTACTTAGAAAGTATCTAGCCTCAAAAGTCTATATTGTTTTCTTTTGTGAGATCAACCATAATTCCTCAATTGAAGAGCACTTTGGTTGGTCTATTCAAGCAGTTGCATAGGATATCAAGAATTGTTCATGTCAAAAAGAGGTCTATTTAGTGTCAAACAATCACTATTAGCTGGAGTAAATACTGAATATCACTTTTAAATGTGTTAATGGTTTTAATTTAATTTAATTTAACTTCCATCAATAATTTTTGACATCAAATTTTCTATTAAAACTTATTAATATGGTTAAAACAAAAAAATCTTTCAGAATTATAATTTTTTAAGGTAGAATGTGAGGCTATTCATTAGAATTCATTCCAAATTTCTACAATTCAACTCCAATTTTTAGGATAGAAAAATGTGTTAAATTAGGCAAGATTTTTCCACCTAGAAGTCATAAAGTTATTTCAATTTTATTTATTTTATGACTTAAATTTATCATTATAACTCCAACACTAATCCACTCTAACACTAATATAAAAAAAATGGAAAAGGAGGGGAGAAAGAAAGTGTTAAATAGAAAATAAAAACAAATCTAAACCTGTCTTTTATTCTACTACACACCATTCTACAAATGGATGAATTTAACTTAAAACCAATCTTTACCGAACCTATTACCCATAATCTAAATGTGAGACCATGTGATCTCCAAAATAACTACAAACTATTTGCATCATTGTTGTTAAATTTTAGTATGCACAGATGTGCTTATGTGACAACACAGGATGTCTCTCTATTAGTGTAGCATTAGTGGTGTAAACGCATGTTGAATCCATCAGAATTTAGTGAATTAAATGCTTAGAGTAATAAAGAAAGAAAAAAAATTGAAAATCTATAAAACACCATTAAAAGTGAAAATTCAAAAAAAGTAGAGAAAAATATGATATGTTGTATTCAATGCTATGTTTCTATGGGTTTACCATTGGCTTCCAACTAGTTTCCAAAACTTACAAATGAGTTTAACATCATTATATAAGGCAGATTTGGATACATAAGACTTACAATTGATCCCTCCAAAAATTGGAAAAGATATAATATATTGCAATGTGAAAAGACATTTTGACATGTTCAGCACATTCTATGTTTTCATTCCATTGCAATCAAAACTTGATCTACAGATGCAAGTTGCTTTCATGTTTACACTTCCCAAGTGTCTTGCATCTCTTTTTCTTGGAATAAAAGATAAATATAATGGCTAAGAGTCAAGAAAATATTACAACATAAAGGTTTCCAATCAGTAATAGGCATCACTAAATGTCATAGAATGAAAATCCAATGAGGCTTTCCTTTAATCCACCACCTCCAAAAGCTAAATAAAACCATAGCACCAACATGGCACACAATCTAAGGAAGAACGAGAAAGAAGTATCAAGCCAAAGGGTGAAAGTTCAAAGATTTGTCACACTTCAAGCCAAGTTATCAACATAAATGAATTTAAGCATTTCCAACTGAAAGTTAATTTTTTTGAAACATAAGTTCTAATTGGGCTCATTCTAGATAAATTTGATCTAGGCCATAAATTTTCCAACTAGAAGTGTCCATTGAATAGATATGTAGCATCACTTTGGGTATAACTTACTAAAAAAATGATCATTTTAAAAACTTGATGTTCTAATAGTTCTTACTCACATAAATAATTTTTTTTTTAAAATATAAAATACCATTTTGTAGATCTATAATTGTATTTTGTATATATATATATTTCAATTAGTCTTTATAGATTTTTTTCATTTTTTACTAGAAGGTCATCAACACCAAAATATAATGTAGATTGTCATGTCAAGAAAAATAGTAAAGTTTATTATTAGACAATTTGAAAAAAAATATGATGCACTAGAGGAGAGATTCCATGTAAAAATAATATAATTTTTAAAGAGTTATTTAAAAAATATGTTTAATAAAAAGAGAAACAATGAATTCATACACTAAAGTTTCAAGTTATAAATACTCAACAAAAAATGAAGAAAAAAAAAATTACTATATAAAGAACTACATCCCATTTAATGTTATTTTTTAGTATTTTATCAACAACTAGATTATAGTGTCAATTTTACAAAAAATTACATTCGAATAATATTTTAATTTTTCTTCAAAAAATACAAATGTAAAGTACAATAAAAATATATATATTCTATTATTTTACATCATTTCTTAATTCAAATTATGTATGTCACATTGTAGTGATTCAAGATAAAAAGTTAGATCAATGTTATCCATAACCTTTATAAAAGTGTGACACAACTCTAAACATTCACCCAAAATCATTATGAATAAGATGTAGAAACTACAAATGACTAATCAGTAGATGGGGACACTTAATCCAAACATCCTAGTTACGATTAACATCAAAGGGCCACTTGGCCAAGTAGCCCATGATAATATTCAATACCTAGAAATATGAATAAAAGAGATGGAATCAATGTTTTGAGAAAGGTGAAGAATTTTCTCCACAAGAGATACCAACTTCTGCAAAGACTCGTGAAACTTCCTTTTATTTAGAGGAGAGAACAAAATCATAGAATCCATCTCATAGATTATCTTCTTCCAACCAATATCACAAGGCTTCTACAAAGACACAAGGATTGTAGTGCTACTTTTTGCCAACAGATTTATTATGGTTAAATTTAGAGTTATGAAAATATAGAATATTAAATAATGTGCAAACAACAAAAGTAAATTACAACATTGATAAATTAATAATATCTTTAATGTAAATCCTTAACAAGACAAATTGGATAACACACACACACACACACACACACACACACACACACACACACACACACACACACACATATATATTCCCAATACCTTTATTAACAATAAGTTCTATACTTATATATGAAGCACTGAGATGTTGTTATATAGCACTTAAAGGAATGATCACAGATCCTAGTTGTTACCAACAAAGAAGCATTGCCAGAGGAACCAATTTTTACATAGAACCAACCATGCCTCATGGCACAAACAAACATAGCCCTGGCCAAGACACTCCTAGGTGTACTATTTACCCTGAGTTGGACACACTCTGTGTGCCCCTTCTCCAAATGTTCAGTGCCTAGCAAAAGCCCCTAATCCTCCCTACTTTGTGCCGTTTGCTTCCTGTATACTTTCCTATATACTTTTTCTATATACTTTCCTGTATACTTTCCCATATACTTTCCTATATACTTTTTTTGTATATTTTCCTCTATCAAATCTATAATCCTTCTCCTTTATGATTTCTTGTCTTTCTTTCCTTATCTTCCTTGAGTGTTGTCCATACCCATTTCAAGTCTCATACAAATGCCTTATATAACCTTTTAAGGGTGATTTCTAAACCATCACACCTTCTCACATAGGTTGTCATTAATAATGGTTTAATAAACATAATAACTCATCCCTTTCAAAAGGTTTTTTTTTCATAATTATTGTTTATTTATCTCCATTTTAGCCAAAGGACCATACTATCCTTTATTTTCATCTCCCTTTTAATTATAACGGGTAAATAAACTTTATCCTCTTATAATTTTAGAGGGTTATTCCTAAATATCTTTCTTTTCCATTTGGAGAAAAAGTCACATAACAAGGATTATTTAGGTGTCCATATAATTATTAGTACCAAACCTAGTAGTAGAAGAGAAAAAAAGTGAATAGAACTCTCATTATCACACCCAAAACCACTAATCCTAGTGACACCTAGATTGCTCGAAGAAGAACCATCAATATTAAATTTGAAAAAACCCAATGGGGAGGAGAATATTTACCTACTCTATTCACCTTATCACAATATTTAACCCCATATCCAAAATGACTAGAGAAAACCAAGTGACATAAATCTAATTTCGATCTATTATGCCATTCAATCTACACTTAGCTGCCAAAGTTCATTTTATCCATTCCAAGATCTTCTATTGGACATACCCAATAATAACTTATCTTACAATTTAACATGAAAATTTCCATCTAGTGCTAGCTTGATAGGTACCAGATCAAGTCCATCTTCTCATTCACCAACCTAATCCTAGATCCTCTATTGCTTTAACATTTATGATCTTTGTTCATAATCTTCATTTGATACTAAATTCTAACATTACCTTAAAAATTCACATTCTTTGTCCATAGTCTTTATTCTTAATTATCATCATTACAAGTATTCTAGATTTAACAATAACAAAGCATCAAATTCATCTAAATACAAACTAGCATACCTATCTTTACAAAAATCTATGTAAAAGAGGCCAAGAGATATCATTCTTGAAGTTTTCTAAAGATAGGTATCCTAGTTTATTTTATTTTAAGCTATTTTATTTATTACATACATAACTCTGAATTTTTTCCTCATTTTTTTTACCTCATTCTATATTGTTTTCATTCTTTTTCATCTTTACTTGAATGGGTTGTAGACATGGTGAACCAAGGTAAATCTAGTCAAGTAATAGAAAATTTTATTTATTTATTTATCTTCTTATATATTATTTTTGTTTTTAATTTTATGTATTTACTTATCTTCTTCTTTTACTCTTACTCTTATTGTTCATTTACTCTTATGATTCAAATGTATTATAAATTTTTATTGTGTAAGAAATATGTAGTAGAGAGAATAAAAACTAAAATAAAAGAATTCTTAAATGAAAACAAAACAAATAATTATGTCGAGAGGCCAATACAATTCAGCAAGGGGTGGAGTGTAATGGCGTAATTATTATTGAGAATAGATAGGCCACATGGAGACCTGGGCACTGACATCTCAACATCTTATAGATAGATGTATTTAAGATATCTATGCTAGTTATAATTTTTTAAACGAATTAATTCCCATAGTAAAAATCATTTAAACAAAGGTCATTAAACTAAATATTAATTTTCTTTGTGGCTTTTAAAGAATAAAGAATCCTAACCCTATCTCTCATTAAACTAAAGTAAATAATTTACCCTACCATTAATTTTCTTTGTGGTTTTTAAAGGTTAGTTTATGCAAGAAAAATATTAAATAAGTTATAATTTATAGGTTCCATAATTTAAGATGCACTTTAACTATAATTTTGTTTTTGTTTTAATTGGCAACCTATAAATAGAATAAGAGTAAATAATACTAATGCCTAATCTAACTTTCTATAAATAATATGACTTTATAAATTTATTTTAACTTTCTATAAATAATAGCAGCAGCATTACATCACTTCATAAATTTATTTGGTATGAAAAAAACAAAAAAAAAAGATGGCTACATAGTGCCCCTACCAATTAAACTTCTCCTCCTTATGGATTAAACTTCTTCTCCCAATTAAATTTGCTTTCTTTTTATTTGATTTGATTTTTCTTAAATTTATGTTTGAGTACTACTTATATTTATAGACATTATTTTATTGGCTTGATTTTTATGTTCATTGATGTAATAACACTTTGTCCCCTATATATTTATAATAATTTAAAAATATATATGCATTGTTATTTAACAAACTACATGGGCTCTATTTTATTTTTATGTACACGGTCACAGTCATCCCCTTAATGCCACTGGATAACTTCTCTTATTATAATTATTTGTTATGTTGGCTCTATAGTAGTTTTTGTTAACATGTTCATGCCATTACACTCCACCCCTTGCTACAACTGTAGTTACACCTTTGGACGTAATTAATAATTCATTACATCAAATAACATTAAGAAATCATAATCAATTAATTTTATTAATGTTTCTATTTGACTTCTTTCATATAGTGGTGTATGATTTCAAGATCACAGGCAATGCCTTTAGTTACATCTCAAACATTATCAATGTCCTACTTGTCTATCACTATTGACTTTAACACTTTGTATTTCGTAGTTCCACTATGACAATGATCAAGTCTTCAGACCTATAATCTTCCTAATCTATGTTCACTTTACATATGGGAGTAGATACACTATCATTTTCCTTTAGATTACCTCTTCACATTCCTTAATTTCACTTTAATGAATAAAAAGGATATGCTATCTATTGAATCTACAAATTTATTTCGACTGACTATATTAGCTAGATTCATTTTTATCAAGTGCATCTACCTTAAGTGATAACTTTAAGGAAACCCCCCTAAAAAAACCTATAAAATCCTGGCGAATCTTTCATTTTTTTCAAAAAAACTATTAATTTTCTTGGGGAATCTATACACATCATTAAAAAAAAATTAAAAATGTGGCAAATCCTAGTGAAAACTCACTAAAAAAAATAAAACCAATGAAGAATATTAGAAAATGATTACTAAAGAAATTAATTATAATGGTGAATCCTTCCTTTAAAAAATTGCATATTTGGTCGATGCACTCCCCCATATATTCTTTTGTTTTTTGTTCAAATTTGAAGCAGGGGCCTCGGGGTGGCAGCCACCAATGGGGTCAAAGGGCAGCCCCCTTGTGGAGGTGAAGGGGCAACGCCCCCTTGCAGAGGTCGAGGGGGCGCCCCCTCGCGGGGTCTGGGAACAGTGGCCCCAACGTGCTCCTATCGCAATATAGGCGGGATCAACGGGCAGAACCCCTCGCCACCAAGCACAAATTCACTACCCAAAATGCATTGGATTAAGTATTTTTTAAATATTTCTCTTTAAAACAAGACTAAAATAAGATTGAATTCCCACCCTTGATTATCATTTTGATCAGAGGGATCTGGTTGAATTCCACAACCCACTTAACATGTGCATTTTAAAAGGCTTACTGGGGCCCAAAATTTGTTTTGGGCCATAAGATCATAATCTAATCGTGTGGCCCAAAACAAATTTTGGGCCCCAGCAAGCCTTAAAGGGCACATGTTAAAAGGGTCATGGAATTCAACCACAGCCGTTTGATTGAAATGATAATCAATGGTAATGAATGAAAGACATATTCAAAGAGAAATTAGCCCGAAAGTATAGGATAATGTATTATTATAATGGTGATATTACCCTGAAAGTAATGACAGGAATATAATTTAGTAATGGCAAATCCAATTAAGATTTATAAATTTATTATAAACTATTGGTGAATCGGCTCTAATTAATTTTTTGTAAAAATCAGGTGATTTAGCCCCTCGCTGGTTGCAATATATTTGCCAAATTTGCATTTCCAAATTTGAACTATTCACCAATTGGCGAAGATTCACCACTAAAAAAATCCCTGCTTGTAATTTTCCAACTCCTCTAACCCCTTTAGCTTTGCATATAATAATTTTTTCTTTGCTATTATCAGCATCTTTTGCATTATAAGTATGTTGCTTTGCATTCTTAATTCTAATGTGAACTATTGATTTTGATTCAACTACATCATTATTCATTTCATTATTTTCTTCTGTGATATTTGTGCATTTCAATTAGATGGTTCAACACCACCATTCATCAAAGCCCCTTTCTTACCATCCAATGAACTTTTAGAAATGAAGATTGAAATTTTTTCATGTGCGACATAATATATTTTGATTGAAATATTTCATAAATACAATTGATCTTAAATAAGGATGGGACCATAGAAACCCTTTTATCATTCATCAACTCCCTCATTAAGTTCATAGTTACATTCATTTTGAATTGTGAATGGCTTTTATCATGCTTAAATCTAATTTTCCTAGTATAATAGGAACTTCTTCCTATATGGATTGCTTTGGGGTCTTCTAGGTCTATGGCCAATGGTATAAAATCAAAGAAGAGAAGTTGATTTTCACTCCGACCCAAAACTAATTTTTGCCCCAAATCTATGAGTCTCTTTGCAAGTTCTCGACTGTTTACTACAATATGTACCTGATATGCTTTGAACTCTACAATCACATCTTACTTCAAACGCAACCAATCCTCCAATACTATGGTTATGTAATCTTCCCTATAATCCTTGAAAAGTGACATTATTGATTTCTATCTTATGGTCAATACGCAACACTGGCTCCTTCTTGTAGAATATGATGCCTTCCTCAAGGGCCTCTTAAAGATTTATGTTTCAATTTGTAAGAATTTAATGGATTGGTCATAATAGAAATGTGCCATGTCTATCATAAAAAACACCCCAACTAATTTTGCAATCTACCAAAAGTGAAAATAGTTAATCTCTCAAGGAAAGGTACTAGCTCTAACAAGAGCTGCACAACAGCAGGAGTCCCTGCCAAATGCTGCCAGCATAGGGCGAGAGAAGAATATGAGAAAAAATAGTTCTGCAAAAGTTAATTAGATTTAAAAAATTAAAATCAAGATCTTAGAACTGCAAGTTATTGTATGGGAGATCGAGGTCTAAGACTTACCGTGAGATATCAAAATGGAAGAGCCACCAAATATCACTTTGGTTGCAATTGGGATTTATTCTATATGCTCAATGTTCAACTCAATGAGGAGTTCAAAGGGGTTAAATATGTTAAGCTGTGTAGTTTGAGTAGTTATACCTTTCCATTTTCTAGTGTATGCCATTTGAAATTTGCTTTCCAGTTGTGTCCAACTGGGTGATTATGGGGGTTGGTTCTAAGAAATTGTGCTAGTCTAAGCAAATACAATCAATACAAACCCCAAACAAAAAGAAATGCACTGTGAAAATTAGCATCTCTCCAGAAACTCTAATAAAAGACTATGAAATTTAATACACAATAAAAATGATAGAATTACCTGGAAAACAAGAAACTCCAAGTCTTGTTTCCTGAAACAAAACAACCCAAGACACCTATACAGATAGGGAGCATGTTAAATAGAAACAGAAAGATAAAATGGTTGCAGAAGAAAGGAATGTCAAAGCAAATTTGTTACCCAACCTTGAAGTGGAGATAAGTGATGGAGTGTGCCTTGTTTTTTATTCTAAGGATATAGCATCCCTAGTATTCTTTACCTTTAGATATAGTACAGGTCAACACTGGTACAAAAGATGAGCTAAAAATGGCCACTAGTGTAAATTATTAGGGGAAGAGCAGCTGGTACATGTAGTTGATTTGTTGTATGGATAAGATTTATTCCTTAGAGGCTATCTAGAAGTGAAAGGACTGCACCCTCTCTTGGGAAAATGCAGATCAAGTTGAACCTAGGTTACAAGCCAATTAATAAGTGCCCGTATTGATTGAAAACAAATATGTGTATTAAGGTAATGGAATAAATTGATAGGATGCTAGAAGTAGGTGTTATTTTCCTAGCAGATGAATCAGAATGGTTGAGTCTAATAGTGATTTCTATAAATAATGGAAGAATTTTAATTTGTGTAGAACATCATGCACCATATGAAGCATGTATCATTGATGGATTTCCTAGATACCATCCAATGAAAATTGAAGAAGTGGACAAAGAACAGACATTTTCCATAGAATGGGGTAGCTTTGCTTATAATGTCATGTCATTTGGTTTAAAGAGTTTGTCGGCAATGTTTTCTAGAATTATCGTTAGTGAATTCAAGGACTTCATCCATCAGTTTTGGTAGGTATATCCAAACGATTGGATAGTCCATGGTATGGTGTGAAATCATATAAACTCACTGCACCTAATGTCTGAAAGGTGTTAATACTTAGTATTGCTTTGAATTTAAAGAGATACACCTCCATGGCCCCTTTTGGGAAGCTTTTTGGGAAAATTTGTAAGGATGGGATGCTGGTTGATCTAGCTAAAGTCATTGTAACAATAGTTGAAGGCTAGAGAAACTGTGAAATACATGCTTTTCTTGGGCATAACAGATATGACAGGAAGTTCCTCAAGAATTATGCAAGCATTTTAGTGTCTGTTTAGCATTTATTGCATAAAGATAAATCATTTCATTAGACAAATCAACATCAAATGCCATTTGAAACATTGAAAAAAAGTTAGCCTCTGCACCTAATTAAGACACTATATTTCATGTTCATGTAGACACATATTCAAACAAGGGAAGGTCAGTTGCCAAGTATTCCAATAATTTCAGTGTTGATGGTACTGCAGATGACATTGTTACTTAACAATAATCTGTTGTTTTTGTTACTTCTCTAATAATTGCTAGTTCTTGATGTTTCATTTGATCTTTCCTTTGTTTCTTCTTGGCTCTATTTACTGTAAGCTATAATATTAAAAAAAATAGCATAATGCATACATCACATGTTATCTAGAACAAATATATTTAAGTAATTATACACACTCACATTCATAGGTGACTACACATCAAGACCCAGTTTCAACTCCAGCAGAAAGGAATGATAATAAGTTCTAACATAGTTTATGGGCATACCTCACCAACAAAATTGTTATCACAATAGTAATTTCCAGACAGGCAAACAGAATACTCAACCAAGTGAAAACAGTCAAATAGTAATGTGCAATATATACCGGAAAAGATAAACCAAAATAAATACTTCAAAAAACAAAACAGATGATTTGAATTTCATTGAACCCAACATTTAACGTTTTTCCTTCTCAAGATAAGTCCTACAAAATGTAAATAGATCTTTCAGGAAGCCATTCTTGAATTGAAAAATGCAAAATCAAAGCTTTACAGCCTTGTCAAACATATGTTATGTTTCAAAATTTCAAGAAAAAAAAGGCCTGTGTAAAGACAACAAATACAACATAAAGCACCTTGAAGGAGTAAAGTGAAACAATATGAAGTTACAAGCAAAATTGTGTTTCTCCAATAATATTTGCTTTCTCAACGCTTTTTTGACACACCAACGGTCTTCCCCTACGGCCAGTGGTCTTTGTATGTTGCCCACGCACTCGCAGACCCCAATAGTGACGAAGACCACAATGATTCCTAAACAAGGGGTTGTAAAATTTAAGATTAGCAGTGCACACATGCACACACATAGAGAGAGCGCTAAACATGGAATTAATAACCAAAATTAACAAGTTAACGTCACATTGCATAACTTCAGATTTTATGGTATTCTGATGAGAAAGTACCTACTTTATTTACCAATTTACTTTACAGAAAAAATGAGCTAACAAAATTGAAGATTGTAGGACAATATGATCCCAAATGGACACTAAATCAATAACCAAAATTAACAAGTTAACTTCACATTGCATAACTGGATGATACATCGGCCTATCAAGCAGGTCGTCGAAATATGAAACAAGAAAACCTTGGTCTGCCCCATCTCTATTGCTTCTTAGACTACTCACTTCATGCAGCATATGATGGAACTCCTTTTGTGAGGGCTGCATCAAAAGAAGCTGAATTCAATGCGCAAGTTCACAGGTGTGGAACTAAAGAACATGGCAACAGATGATAAGAAATCTGGCGCGAATATAAGAGTTTCTGAACAAGGCCATTTTCTAAAAAATTCAAAGAATCTGGGCAAGTCTGCCAATTATATTAAAAGAAGGAAAAAAGGTAAAATATGGTTGAAAATAGCATACCTGCAATACAAAAGCCCTATATGGAAAACACAGGGATTGATGAAGGTAGCACAAAATTGTCCACACTGAAAAAGCTCACCTGTACTCTGCAAAAAAAGATTGTCTGCATCAAGCATGACAAGGCGTTCATAATCCACAAGGGTCCATGCATAGAGCTTGTTCAGTGTAAGAGTAAACCGCTTGTTGAACCCTTGCCAATAACTATAAGGATTCTCAATATTCTCCACAGACTTCACTATAACCCCTCATGCCTGCAGAAGAAAGGAGAAATATTAAACTAGCCCTTAAATTTGCTATTGGAAGCACTACAAACAAGAAAGCAGATTCCCTACAGTAACCTAAAAAAAAACTAAAATAAGGCTAGATTTTATATCACTGCATTGTTGTGGCAACATAATTATAAGGCGTACTGTGACAAAATCTGACTCAAGATATGCATAAACTGGCCCCAGCCTAGCCCTAATATAAATATTGTTGCAGAAAGCAAGGGAAATGGATCTGACTGACAAATAAAGAAATGGACGCAGGGTCTTACAGGGTCCTTATCCAATTCTGCGGGACATCCTTGGAGCAATAACAATGAGGTCTGCATCCACTTTGAGGCGTATCAGTGAGAGAAGCATAACCCTAATAGCTACATAAAACACATACTCCCTCAGCATCCCCATGTACATCATTGTCGCATATGCATTTTTGGAGCTCTGTTTTGTAGGGGAAACAACTTCGTGTGCACCAGAGAAGCAGATTCCAGCCAATGGAAAAATTTGATTGTGAAAATTGGCCCGTTTTTTCACTGAGCTTCTTCCATATAAACTTTCAAGCTTTGGTTCGAAAGCCTAATCTGGCACAAGCCCTTGCATGAACCCTCCATTGCCATGCAAAATAAGAAAACGCCAGCAATCAGCACAACACAATAAAATATTTGAAGTATCAAACAGAGAAGATTAAAATACCAGCGGTATAATAAAGTCCCAATGGGAAAATGACACCTGTCAGAACAAAAAGAAAAAAAAAAACACAAACTTTAGTTTAGCCAACAATATTTCCCAAAGTGCACACAGCCGCAAGAAAACTAATGCACTTTTTCTTAGCCAAAAACAATAGTCCTCTGCTAAGGCAGGGACTAACAAAAATGAACTTTGACCTTAAAAAAGTAGAAATCTTTTCAAGTATTTCATAATTAATGAGTCATACAGATTCATCCAAATGGCATGGAATGGATTCAAAATAAATAGATTTAGTAGTTACTCATATCTTTGGAATCATGAACCCATAATACATATGCTATCCAAGTGGTGGGTCCAAACCCATTATCTAATCATGCAGGTAGAGACGTATAGACATCAAGATTAACAGGGAATCTAGGTATTGTATAAACATTAGCACCCTATTTATGTTGTCATGAAAGAATGTGGTGGAGGCACTACGATGGAAAAGTCCCTCACTTTGATTAATAAATTCATTTCCACCATTGTATTTATTTCTAAGAAGACTTTCTTAATACTTGTTTGTTGGTAATGATCCTATAGCTTCCATTCCAAATAGAGTTACCCAAAATACCCATTCCCACCGCTTTAGTTCCCATGATGATCTAGAATGAATACTTGCAACTTGATGATATATTTGTCCAATGCCCACTTTAGTATGTAATATGTAATTCATCAAATCTAATTAGTGCACATCAAATTCGCTTGGATGTTTCTCACGCCTTTTCAACAAATTGACTAAATTGTGTGTATTCTACATCCATAGTATTCATTGAAACCATATTTCCTCGAAGCATTATATGTCAAACATATAGTGTGCCTAGTCATAATTGAATTATTTGAGATTAGATTTAATTAAGGGATTATGACAAATAGTTCATGTGTCTATCCAGGAGATCATATGTATTTGAAGTATTCTATTGAGTAGGTTGAGTGCCTTGTTCATGATTTAATTTCTTTGAGGAATTATATCAAATATGTTGCAAACCTAACTTTAAGACTACATTTTCATGAGGCATTATGTCAAATAGTTTGTATGTCTTTTTTGTGCTTCTCCATTTTATGTAAATGTTTCCTAGGGCACTTGCAGTTGTATATTGTGTAAATAAATTTCTAAACCTTCTACAGTAAAACCATTTTGTGGAGATCTTGTGTGGTGCTTCACATTCTTGCACTATTTGATGGTCTTACATTTTAGGTTTCAGTCTCACCATGCAATTTACCCAAAAAAAAAATACCAAAATTCAAATTAGGGTTGAGGTCTCGTTTGAAAATTGCATACATCTCCCCTTCAGTTATTCTTTGATAGATACCTAAATCTTTACTATGGCTCCCATCTTGGCATACTTAGGAAATGGTTGTGGTATTTGACTTCACATACACTAGGAATTTTCATGACAACACATTCCTTTAAAGAATTTTTTTCACATTTAGGATTGGAGTTGTTGCACATTTTTTTTGAAGTATTTATCCTACGCAAGCTAAATCTGTTTGCATACAAGTATGCTAAAGTATCTACAATTAAAATATCTAACCAAATCCACCTTCACTATATTGTTAGATGCCCTAACCCTATTCAACAACCTCCATAGTATAGAAAAACATTTTGAAGGTCGTGGATCTGTTACTTGAACATTTTAACGCCTTTAATATCTCATTTTCCTCCTATAATGATTCATTAACCTTCTACTTTAGGTTAGAGGACCACCATGCAATCTGTAAGTTTTTGAATTTGCAAATCAAAGTTTAGACCTAATTTGCAATTTGCAAACTAGAATTTGGAAAATATTTACAATTTCAATTTGAATTTTTACTTGCAAGATACGATCTAGGTCTAGACACCAAATTGTAATTCTAGAATTCAAAAAGGATTTATAATTTAAAATTTAAATCCTCTCATTTTAACATTGAAACACTAAGAATTTACAAAACATGAAAATCAAAGCATTAAAACATTAAACTTCAAAATGTTTTCTATTACTTTAATATTTAAATTTTTAAGTATCACTTTAAATAGTAGTAAATTCAAACACAATGAGAATTTTAAAATGTTTTAGTAATTTAAAATTTAATATTTAAATTTATTGAATGTTTTCATTAATTTAAAATTTAAGACACTCCATCCTTAAATATCATATCACGAATTAAAATTCTAAATCATAAATAAACTATACATGTGCTTTACATTTTGCAAATTCTGTAAAATGTAAACTCTACCTAGGAATAAATAATTCAAGTTTGCAACTAAAGGTCATATTCAAGGTTATGTAATGCAGTTTAAATCTAAGAGTCTTATCAGACAACCAAAATTTAGCACCCAAAAGATAATTCTTCTCAATCATAACATAATTCAAAATATTTTATTATATGCACATCATCCATTCAACCAAGAGTACAAAATACAATTCAATACATTTAAGTATTCTTTTGTTACAAATCGTATTCTCCAAAACACACACTTGATGGTTGAACCCCTATCTTCTTAGCTCAATTTCCTTATATACTTCCAATGATGGAAGTTGAACCGTTTTGGCAGATGATGGAAGTCGAACCGTTTGGTAGTTGAGGAACCTAAAATATCATTGGCACCAATAACACCTTTTAACATTTCGATAGGTCTTTGAACTTCTGAACTTCCACTTTATAATGTCCTTACTTTTGGGCAGATGAAGGAGTTCGTGAACTTGCCTTTTGCGTGATTAAGGCTTAGTGAACTCTCAAACTTTTCCCTCTTACAAAGTCTTATTAGCGAGTCGGCAAATCAATGAACTCGCGAATTAAGGAACTTCTTCCTTTGTAAAAATTTTTCAGCATTTTGGCAAATTTTACATCTTCCAACCTCATCTTCATATGTCTTTTCGATGAATTGGTGAACTTTAGAACGTGTGAACTTTTACTTTACAAATCCACTGGACAGATTTTTTGGTTCCAAAACTTGAAATTGTGTCGAAAATGAATAGAAACAAGGCTATCGGCAAAATGAAGAGTTCGCAAACCTTTCATTCTTTTGAAACTGAAATTAAACTGAGTTGTTAGCAAAATGATGAGTTTGTGAACCTGGGTTTTTACCAGAAAATGAAGGAGAAGAAAGTCTTTCGGTAGAATGAGAGGTTTGAGAACCTTAAGTTTTTTTGAAATGCTTTAAATTTCACCCAATTTCTCCGAACTTCACCAAATTGAAATGGAAAATACCCATTATTTTCTTCTACAAGGTGATGTCCTTGACTTGATCAAATTTATTCTAAAAATTTCTCCTGAAGCAAAGTTTTCAAAAACTAACTAAAACACAAACAAAACTAGACAAAACTGAAAACAAAAATATGAAATGTTTTTGGTTGATACATGAATGCTCACGGACCTGGATGCTCTGCATCAGACATGCCGAGTAAGAGAGATGTTCCATAAGTGTGCAGCTCACGAACATTTATACAAGTCTACCATGTGAATTCCATACTTGATTAAATCTGAAGCATTCAACCAAGAGGCCTCATCAATTGCTTTGTCCTTCCAATGAACCAAATACTCCCAGTATCCCTTTCTTCTTGTTTCTTCGATTAAACATGAATTTATCACCTGGTCTACTTTTTCAAATTTCTTCTTAGAAAATTGATGTATCCATTCTTGTCTACCCTACAAATCTAAACATATATCCCATTGTATACTTGTTTCTGCTTCATAATACTTATACAAATCGACATCTGTAAATATGGAAGATATATCAATACCTGCTAGAAGTTCAATTTCATAGGCATCGGATGAAAACTTTCTCAATATTTTACATGGTCCTATCTGCTTCCACTTAAACTTATTGTATGTTCCTTGAGGGAATCACTCTTTCCTCAAATGTGCCAAAACCAAAACACGTACATGAAATTCTTACTCTCTTCTCTTCTTATCCTCATTCTCTTTGTATTTTTTGGCACTCCTTTCCAAAATTTCCTTCACTTCTTTATGAAACTCATGAATATACTTAGAAAAATCCTCTACTACAACACTCTTTCTACCCAAATCTACACTATCCCTCAATTCATCAATGTACCTCTGTAACCATACACAATATAAAATGGGATTTTCCCTACACTCTGATTAATTAAATTATTGTAAACAAACTCTACCTGAGCCAATATCAAATCCCATCGATTGGGTTTGTCACTTACTAAGCATCTCAAAAAATTATGAAGACTCCTATTCACAACTTCAATTTGACCATCAGTCTAGGGATCAATTGTAATAACTTGTAAAATATCTTGGCAAAATTATGAGCCAAATATTATTTTACAACAAATCATATCAAATGGAGATATAGAATAAAATTGCCATAGCATTGTAAAGTTAGTTTTAAAGCAATCATTGACAAATTGCTTTTAAAACTTAACTATTTTAAGGAATTTATAGACTAATAAAACAAATCAAATATTACATTTCAATTTATTTTATTTAGAGTCATATAGGACAAATTTTGGAGATTTCATGAGCAAAGAAAAGTAGTTTTATTGTGGGACCACATGAGAGGGTAGTTTTGCAACTTTATTTTCTAGTTTGGAGCCAGTTGAGGAGATTTTATTTGTGCTTTTCTGAGTAGCTCGAAAATGGACTTGGAGTCTATTTTTAGGATCTTTTTCCTAGCTTTCAGGAGGGGGAATCTTCCACAGCATATATCTAAGTTTTTTCTTTCTTTGAGGGGTTCCAATTTTTAGTTTTCAGTTTTAGAGATCAGACTGTAGAGAGACAGAGTCTTCCTCTCACATTGAGAGTGTTGTACTCATTTATTTCACTGTATTCATTATTCCTTTAGTTATTGAGGAGAATCTTTCCTTCATATTTTTGTCTGAGTATATGCAAGTTGATTTGATGTTGCATTGTGATGAAATTTATCCTTTGCTTTGTCTTAGCTTGTGATTTTCTTTTGCAAAATCTTGTTTAATTCAAGTTGCATGTTGTGTTTTCCAAACCTTCATGTGAAATATTTATGAGTTAAATAAGCTAAGTGTTGTGAGGGTCAGGGTTCAATAATCTATCTATGAGTAAGATCTGTTAGGTAGTTCCATCTTCAAGTTAATTAGGATTTATTCCTTTCAGTATATCTTTCTATCCTTTTTCCCCACAAGTCATTAGTTTAGGAAATCATAAGGAGAACCAATTCACTCTGGAGGTTTATTCTCATTATAGGAGACCCACATCCGAGAATGATTCCATGTTTCAACAGGTAGCTAAGTTTCTACAAACTTAGCAAGGGTGCATACTTGATTGACAACAGTGTTTTCTTGGTGCTTGTAGATCACATATGAATATAGGCTTAGGAGTATTTGTAGAAACACTACTTTTTGATTTGGATCCTAAAAATGTTGCACAACTTATGTTCTTCTCTCAAACATCTATCCACAAGTGGGTAGGTGTGGTGAGGTAAGGAGATTGATGAAAGATAGATGTATTAAAAAAATGCCCAGATGCAGTTGGATTAAAGGGCATAAAATGGTACATGCTTTTTTGTGTAGGAGACAGATCACATCCATAGACAAAGGTGACATATGCAAAGTTGGAGAAATTGGCTTGGAATATGAAGGCAGTAAGGTATTTTCCAGATTCAAGAATTTACTTAATGTTGTGGAAGGATGGGAAAAAGATTTATTTCTCTACCACCATGGTGAAAAGTTGGCAATTGCATTTGGTTTGTTAAACATGCACCATGGAACAACTATTAGACCTTTATCTTAAGGTTACTCATGAACCTTAAGATAAATAATTATTGAAAAAAAATTCTGCATTCATTAATGACATGTAAGAATTTAATCAACTGCTACTTAAAAATTCTTTAATGTTTCTGGCTAATGCAGATTATTAGATTAATGGTGAAAAAGAACATACATTGACCACACAATTTGTGGCACTTAAGGTTATGTAATAGAATTTACAGTTGATAGTTGAATTGTATAACAAATCTTTTTATGATCTTTAGTAACATTTATTAGAATTGTTGCATGTTTTACATCATTGGAATGACATATTAGCTATAACTTTTTTGAAATTTTATTATGGTATGTGCACTTTGATATGATGTAATATGATTATGGTTTCATTTCATATGTTAGAATATTAGATATATAATGGAAAAATAAATTATTACATGAAACAAATAATAACTTTTCATTTTAAATGTTTTTTTTTTTGTAGAACATGGGTCTTCCAGAAGATGAAGATGATCCTAATGATATAGATCCAGATTATATTGGTTTTGGTACAAATCACATGGTAGAGGATGATGATGATGCAGATACAGAAGACAACGAGGCCAATGACGATGATGACGACAACTATAATGATGATCACGATCATGATCATGATGGTGATGATGATGATGAGGCAGTTGTTGGTAGTAGCTAGTGACATTTATGATCATATAGATTGCATCATGGATCATTGCTGATATATCATTATGATGCCTCTTTTTATGGTTACTATCATATGTATCCTTTTCACGGCCTGCAGTACCATATTATTGAGCTATATCATTTTCACATGTATCAATCTGACTTATATCATTTGGACATGTATCATCTTGACTTGTATCATTTTGAGTTACATAATTTATCATTTTTACTTATATCATTTGTACATGTATCATTTTGGCTTATGTCGATTGTTGGACATGTATCATTTTGACATGTTATTGATATACTAGCATATTTGACTTTCACTTATTTTAGTTATATATGATGATGATCTTATCAGTATTGACTTGTCAATTTATATATAAAAAGTAGTCGATGATTTTTGGATGGATATTTATTACGTATGATGATTTTAATTTACTTCTTAGGATGGATGTTGTAAAATTTAATTAAATTATAGATATTTGACTCACTTGTTTTAATTATAGATGATGATCATGTTATAATAATTATCTTGTTATTTTATAATAATTATCTTATTTTTTTATATAATTATCTTGTTAAATTGGAAGCAAAATCCAAAGAAATAAAGGAGGTCATAATGGAAGTAAAACTTGGCATCAATTAGGAAGCAAAAAAATAAGTTATTTTCGACGCCATACAAGAAGTAAAATATGAAGCACGACTAAGAGAAAAACTAGAAGTAAAAAAAGGAGCAGACATGGAAGTAAAACTAGAAGTTAAATTGGGTGCCAAATCTGGCACTAAATTGGAAGCAAAACTGGAAGCAAAATTGGAAGCAAACCTGGAAGCAAAAATGAAAGCAAATTTGGAAGCAAAAATGGAAGCAAAACCTGAAGCAAACCTAGAAGTAAAATCGGAACCAAAATTGGAAGAAAACCTGGAAGCAAAACTGGAAGCAATAGAAGAAGCCAAACTAGAAGAAAAATTGGAAGCCAAACTGGAAGCCAAATCTGGCACTAAATTGGAAGCAAATCTGAAAGAAAAACTGGAAGCAAAATGGGAAGCAAAACTGAAAGCAAAAATTAAAGTAAAACCAGAAGCAAAACTAGAAGTAAACTTGGAAGCAACACAAGAAGCAAAACTAGAAGTAAAATTGGAAGCCAAATTGGGACCCAAATTTGGCACTAAATTGGAAGCAAATCTGGAAGCAAAATTAGAAGCAAAATGGGAAGCAAAATTGGAAGCAAAACTAGAAGCAAACCTGGAAGCAAAACTAGAAGTAAAATTGGAAGCAAACCTGGAAGCATCACAAGAAGAAAAACTAGAAGCAAAATTGGAAGCCAAATTGGAAACCAATTTGGGTGCCAAATCTGGCGCTAAATTGGAAGCAAATTTGGAAGTAAAATCAGAAGCAACACTAGAAGCAAAACAAGAAACAAACCTGGAAGCAAAACCAGAAGCAAAATTGGAAGCCAAATTGGGTGTCAAATCCAGTGCTAAATCCAGTGCCAAATCTAGCTATTGCTTTCTGGCACTAAATTGGGTGCTGAAGTTGGTGCTAAAGTTGGCACTAAAGTTAGTGCTAAAGTTGGCACTAAAGTCGGCGTTAAACCCAGTGCCAAAGTAGGCATGCAAACTTGCACTGAGTTTTACGCCAGAAAAAGTGTCCAATTCCTGAGCTCAATTGCACTAAATTTTAGCTCTATTTTAGGTGCTAATTGCATCTTCTGTTGTAGTGAGATAAAACACAGTAGCACCAATGAAGCATCAATATTGTAGACACATGTTGAATCCATTTTGATTTAGTGAATTAAATGCATAGAATACTATAAAAAGAAAATAAATTTACAATCTAAAATACACCATTAAAAGTAAAAAAATAGAAAAAGTAGTGTAAAATCTTATATGTTGTATTTAATGTTGAGTTTCTATGGTATTTCCACTACTTTCAAAGAAGTTTACAACCCTTAAAAATGAGTTTCACATGAGTATATCAAAAAACATTTGGATGTGGAAGACTAATAGTCATTCCCTTCAAAACTCACAAAAGACAAAATACATTGGAATGCCAAGAGTCAATTTGACTTGTTCTTCACATTAAATTCCTTCATTACATTAACTTAAAGCTTTAATGTGTAAAAACACATCTCTTTCATGTGAACACATCAAAAGTGTTTGAAATCTCTTCTATAAGACCTTATCTTGAAATTTAGCATTAAAAAATCCATCCAGTGCTAGCTTGATAGATGACAGATCAAGTCCGTCTTCTCATCCACTTACCTAGTCTTGGTTCCTCCATTGTTTTAACAATTTGCAATCTTTGTTCACAATCTGCATTTGATATTAAATTCTGCCATTGTCTTAGTAATTCACATTCTTTGTCCATAGTCTTTATTCTCAACAACTGACATTTCCATTATCCTACATTTAACAATGACGAAGCATCAAATTTATCTAAAGAAAGATTAACATGTAATTAAATCAAATAGTTCATTGAGAAACCATAAATAGTTAATTTGATTAATGATTTTGTATAACTTCCTCCCTATAGTAATTCATGATTTCAAGACCAAAGTCAATGCCCTTAGTTGTATCTTGAACATAATCCATTTCCCCATTGTTTGCCACTTTTCACTAAACACTTCACATTTTGTATTTCCACTATGTCAATGGTCAAGTATTTAGACCTATAATCTTCTCAATCTAGGCTCACTTTCAATATGGAATTAGATACACTATCATTTTCCTGTAAGTCACCTCTTTACATTCTCTTATTACACTTTCATAAAAAGGTGTACTTTCTTTTAAATCTCTAAATTCACTCAAACAAACTACTCCATATTAGCCTAATTCAATTTATGAAGTGCATCTACCTTATAATTTTACAACTCTTCTAACCCCTTCTACCTTCTCTCTAATCAACATCTCCTTGCCAGTTTCAATGACATTTTCATAATGATTTCTTTTAATTTCTAAGAATAATGAATTTTTTTATAGTGTTATTACAAACATAATCATGTTTCCTTCTTATGCTTATTACTTATTGTGTCAATATTAAAGATCTTTGGAAATCATTATCAATGTTAATAAATTACAATACTATTGAAATTGCTTCTTTCTTATAAAATCATCAAAATTCTTGTAAATTATTGTTGATGCACATTTTGACACACCAACATTCCTACAAGGTGTGACACATTATAGGTTGGAATGTTAAAGGCTTCCCTACTTAGAAAGTATCTAGCCTCAAAAGTCTATATTGTTTTCTTTTGTGAGATCAACCATAATTCCTCAATTGAAGAGCACTTTGGTTGGTCTATTCAAGCAGTTGCATAGGATATCAAGAATTGTTCATGTCAAAAAGAGGTCTATTTAGTGTCAAACAATCACTATTAGCTGGAGTAAATACTGAATATCACTTTTAAATGTGTTAATGGTTTTAATTTAATTTAATTTAACTTCCATCAATAATTTTTGACATCAAATTTTCTATTAAAACTTATTAATATGGTTAAAACAAAAAAATCTTTCAGAATTATAATTTTTTAAGGTAGAATGTGAGGCTATTCATTAGAATTCATTCCAAATTTCTACAATTCAACTCCAATTTTTAGGATAGAAAAAAGTGTTAAATTAGGCAAGATTTTTCCACCTAGAAGTCATAAAGTTATTTCAATTTTATTTATTTTATGACTTAAATTTATCATTATAATTCCAACACTAATCCACTCTAACACTAATATACAAAAAATGGAAAAGGAGGGGAGAAAGAAAGTGTTAAATAGAAAATAAAAACAAATCTAAACCTGTCTTTTATTCTACTACACACCATTCTACAAATGGATGAATTTAACTTAAAACCAATCTTTACCGAACCTATTACCCATAATCTAAATGTGAGACCATGTGATCTCCAAAATAACTACAAACTATTTGCATCATTGTTGTTAAATTTTAGTATGCACAGATGTGCTTATGTGACAACACAGGATGTCTCTCTATTAGTGTAGCATTAGTGGTGTAAACGCATGTTGAATCCATCAGAATTTAGTGAATTAAATGCTTAGAGTAATAAAGAAAGAAAAAAAATTGAAAATCTATAAAACACCATTAAAAGTGAAAATTCAAAAAAAGTAGAGAAAAATATGATATGTTGTATTCAATGCTATGTTTCTATGGGTTTACCATTGGCTTCCAACTAGTTTCCAAAACTTACAAATGAGTTTAACATCATTATATAAGGCAGATTTGGATACATAAGACTTACAATTGATCCCTCCAAAAATTGGAAAAGATATAATATATTGCAATGTGAAAAGACATTTTGACATGTTCAGCACATTCTATGTTTTCATTCCATTGCAATCAAAACTTGATCTACAGATGCAAGTTGCTTTCATGTTTACACTTCCCAAGTGTCTTGCATCTCTTTTTCTTGGAATAAAAGATAAATATAATGGCTAAGAGTCAAAAAAATATTACAACATAAAGGTTTCCAATCAGTAATAGGCATCACTAAATGTCATAGAATGAAAATCCAATGAGGCTTTCCTTTAATCCACCACCTCCAAAAGCTAAATAAAACCATAGCACCAACATGGCACACAATCTAAGGAAGAACGAGAAAGAAGTATCAAGCCAAAGGGTGAAAGTTCAAAGATTTGTCACACTTCAAGCCAAGTTATCAACATAAATGAATTTAAGCATTTCCAACTGAAAGTTAATTTTTTTGAAACATAAGTTCTAATTGGGCTCATTCTAGATAAATTTGATCTAGGCCATAAATTTTCCAACTAGAAGTGTCCATTGAATAGATATGTAGCATCACTTTGGGTATAACTTACTAAAAAAATGATCATTTTAAAAACTTAATGTTCTAATAGTTCTTACTCACATAAATAATTTTTTTTTAAAAATATAAAATACCATTTTGTAGATCTATAATTGTATTTTGTATATATATATATATATATATTTCAATTAGTCTTTATAGATTTTTTTCATTTTTTACTAGAAGGTCATCAACACCAAAATATAATGTAGATTGTCATGTCAAGAAAAATAGTAAAGTTTATTATTAAACAATTTGAAAAAAATATGATGCACTAGAGGAGAGATTCCATGTAAAAATAATATAATTTTTAAAGAGTTATTTAAAAAATATGTTTAATAAAAAGAGAAACAATGAATTCATACACTAAAGTTTCAAGTTATAAATACTCAACAAAAAATGAAGAAAAAAAAAAATTACTATATAAAGAACTACATCCCATTTAATGTTATTTTTTAGTATTTTATCAACAACTAGATTATAGTGTCAATTTTACAAAAAATTACATTCGAATAATATTTTAATTTTTCTTCAAAAAATACAAATATAAAGTACAATAAAAATATATATATTCTATTATTTTACATCATTTCTTAATTCAAATTATGTATGTCACATTGTAGTGATTCAAGATAAAAAGTTAGATCAATGTTATCCATAACCTTTATAAAAGTGTGACACAACTCTAACATTCACCCAAAATCATTATGAATAAGATGTAGAAACTACAAATGACTAATCAGTAGATGGGGACACTTAATCCAAACAACCTAGTTACGATTAACATCAAAGGGCCACTTGGCCAAGTAGCCCATGATAATATTCAATACCTAGAAATATGAATAAAAGAGATGGAATCAATGTTTTGAGAAAGGTGAAGAATTTTCTCCACAAGAGATACCAACTTCTGCAAAGACTCGTGAAACTTCCTTTTATTTAGAGGAGAGAACAAAATCATAGAATCCATCTCATAGATTATCTTCTTCCAACCAATATCACAAGGCTTCTACAAAGACACAAGGATTGTAGTGCTACTTTTTGCCAACAGATTTATTATGGTTAAATTTAGAGTTATGAAAATATAGAATATTAAATAATGTGCAAACAACAAAAGTGAATTACAACATTGATAAATTAATAATATCTTTAATGTAAATCCTTAACAAGAAAAATTGGATAACACACACACACACACACATATATTCCCAATACCTTTATTAACAATAAGTTCTATACTTATATATGAAGCACTGAGATGTTGTTATATAGCACTTAAAGGAATGATCACAGATCCTAGTTGTTACCAACAAAGAAGCATTGCCAGAGGAACCAATTTTTACATAGAACCAACCATGCCTCATGGTACAAACAAACATAGCCCTGGCCAAGACACTCCTAGGTGTACTATTTACCCTGAGTTGGACACACTCTGTGTGCCCCTTCTCCAAATGTTCAGTGCCTAGCAAAAGACCCTAATCCTCCCTACTTTGTGCCGTTTGCTTCTTGTATACTTTCCTATATACTTTTTCTATATACTTTCCCGTATACTTTCCCATATACTTTCCTATATACTTTTTTTGTATATTTTCCTCTATCAAATCTATAATCCTTCTCCTTTATGATTTCTTGTCTTTCTTTCCTTATCTTCCTTGAGTGTTGTCCATACCCATTTCAAGTCTCATACAAATGCCTTATATAACCTTTTAAGGGTGATTTCTAAACCATCACACCTTCTCACATAGGTTGTCATTAATAATGGTTTAATAAACATAATAACTCATCCCTTTCAAAAGGTTTTTTTTTCATAATTATTGTTTATTTATCTCCATTTTAGCCAAAGGACCATACTATCCTTTATTTTCATCTCCCTTTTAATTATAACGGGTAAATAAACTTTATCCTCTTATAATTTTAGAGGGTTATTCCTAAATATCTTTCTTTTCCATTTGGAGAAAAAGTCACATAACAAGGATTATTTAGGTGTCCATATAATTATTAGTACCAAACCTAGTAGTAGAAGAGAAAAAAAGTGAATAGAACTCTCATTATCACACCCAAAACCACTAATCCTAGTGACACCTAGATTGCTCGAAGAAGAACCATCAATATTAAATTTGAAAAAACCCAATGGGGAGGAGAATATTTACCTACTCTATTCACCTTATCACAATATTTAACCCCATATCCAAAATGACTAGAGAAAACCAAGTGACATAAATCTAATTTCGATCTATTATGCCATTCAATCTACACTTAGCTGCCAAAGTTCATTTTATCCATTCCAAGATCTTCTATTGGACATACCCAATAATAACTTATCTTACAATTTAACATGAAAATTTCCATCTAGTGCTAGCTTGATAGGTACCAGATCAAGCCAATCTTCTCATTCACCAACCTAATCCTAGATCCTCTATTGCTTTAACATTTATGATCTTTGTTCATAATCTTCATTTGATACTAAATTCTAACATTACCTTAAAAATTCACATTCTTTGTCCATAGTCTTTATTCTTAATTATCATCATTACAAGTATTCTAGATTTAACAATAACAAAGCATCAAATTCATCTAAATACAAACTAGCATACCTATCTTTATAAAAATCTATGTAAAAGAGGCCAAGAGATATCATTCTTGAAGTTTTCTAAAGATAGGTATCCTAGTTTATTTTATTTTAAGCTATTTTATTTATTACATACATAACTCTAAATTTTTTCCTCATTTTTTTTACCTCATTCTATATTGTTTTCATTCTTTTTCATCTTTACTTGAATGGGTTGTAGACATGGTGAACCAAGGTAAATCTAGTCAAGTAATAGCAAATTTTATTTATTTATTTATCTTCTTATATATTATTTTTGTTTTTAATTTTATGTATTTACTTATCTTCTTCTTTTACTCTTACTCTTATTGTTCATTTACTCTTATGATTCAAATGTATTATAAATTTTTATTGTGTAAGAAATATGTAGTAGAGAGAATAAAAACTAAAATAAAAGAATTCTTAAATGAAAACAAAACAAATAATTATGTCGAGAGGCCAATACAATTCAGCAAGGGGTGGAGTGTAATGGCGTAATTATTATTGAGAATAGATAGGCCACATGGAGACCTGGACACTACATCTCAACATCTTATAGATAGATGTATTTAAGATATCTATGCTAGTTATAATTTTTTAAACGAATTAATTCCCATAGTAAAAATCATTTAAACAAAGGTCATTAAACTAAATATTAATTTTCTTTGTGGCTTTTAAAGAATAAAGAATCCTAACCCTATCTCTCATTAAACTAAAGTAAATAATTTACCCTACCATTAATTTTCTTTGTGGGTTTTAAAGGTTAGTTTATGCAACAAAAATATTAAATAAGTTATAATTTATAGGTTCCATAATTTAAGATGCACTTTAACTATAATTTTGTTTTTGTTTTAATTGGCAACCTATAAATAGAATAAGAGTAAATAATACTAATGCCTAATCTAACTTTCTATAAATAATATGACTTTATAAATTTATTTTAACTTTCTATAAATAATAGCAGCAGCATTACATCACTTCATAAATTTATTTGGTATGAAAAAAACAAAAAAAAAAGATGGCTACATAGTGCCCCTACCAATTAAACTTCTCCTCCTTATGGATTAAACTTCTTCTCCCAATTAAATTTGCTTTCTTTTTATTTGATTTGATTTTTCTTAAATTTATGTTTGAGTACTACTTATATTTATAGACATTATTTTATTGGCTTGATTTTTATGTTCATTGATGTAATAACACTTTGTCCCCTATATATTTATAATAATTTAAAAATATATATGCATTGTTATTTAACAAACTACATGGGCTCTATTTTATTTTTATGTACACGGTCACAGTCATCCCCTTAATGCCACTGGATAACTTCTCTTATTATAATTATTTGTTATGTTGGCTCTATAGTAGTTTTTGTTAACATGTTCATGCCATTACACTCCACCCCTTGCTACAACTGTAGTTACACCTTTGGACGTAATTAATAATTCATTACATCAAATAACATTAAGAAATCATAATCAATTAATTTTATTAATGTTTCTATTTGACTTCTTTCATATAGTGGTGTATGATTTCAAGATCACAGGCAATGCCTTTAGTTACATCTCAAACATTATCAATGTCCTACTTGTCTATCACTATTGACTTTAACACTTTGTATTTCGTAGTTCCACTATGACAATGATCAAGTCTTCAGACCTATAATCTTCCTAATCTATGTTCACTTTACATATGGGAGTAGATACACTATCATTTTCCTTTAGATTACCTCTTCACATTCCTTAATTTCACTTTAATGAATAAAAAGGATATGCTATCTATTGAATCTACAAATTTATTTCGACTGACTATATTAGCTAGATTCATTTTTATCAAGTGCATCTACCTTAAGTGATAACTTTAAGGAAACCCCCCCTAAAAAAACCTATAAAATCCTGGCGAATCTTTCATTTTTTTCAAAAAAACTATTAATTTTCTTGGGGAATCTATACACATCATTAAAAAAAAATTAAAAATGTGGCAAATCCTAGTGAAAACTCACTAAAAAAAATAAAACCAATGAAGAATATTAGAAAATGATTACTAAAGAAATTAATTATAATGGTGAATCCTTCCTTTAAAAAATTGCATATTTGGTCGATGCACTCCCCCATATATTCTTTTGTTTTTTGTTTAAATTTGAAGCAGGGGCCTCGGGGTGGCAGCCACCAATGGGGTCAAAGGGCAGCCCCCTTGTGGAGGTGAAGGGGCAACGCCCCCTTGCAGAGGTCGAGGGGGCGCCCCCTCGCGGGGTCTGGGAACAGTGGCCCCAACGTGCTCCTATCGCGATATAGGCGGGATCAACGGGCAGAACCCCTCGCCACCAAGCACAAATTCACTACCCAAAATGCATTGGATTAAGTATTTTTTAAATATTTCTCTTTAAAACAAGACTAAAATAAGATTGAATTCCCACCGTTGATTATCATTTTGATCAGAGGGATCTGGTTGAATTCCACAACCCACTTAACATGTGCATTTTAAAAGGCTTACTGCGGCCCAAAATTTGTTTTGGGCCATAAGATCATAATCTAATCGTGTGGCCCAAAACAAATTTTGGGCCCCAGCAAGCCTTAAAGGGCACATGTTAAAAGGGTCATGGAATTCAACCACAGCCGTTTGATTGAAATGATAATCAATGGTAATGAATGAAAGACATATTCAAAGAGAAATTAGCCCGAAAGTATAGGATAATGTATTATTATAATGGTGATATTACCCTGAAAGTAATGACAGGAATATAATTTAGTAATGGCAAATCCAATTAAGATTTATAAATTTATTATAAACTATTGGTGAATCGGCTCTAATTACACATAATTTACGTGGTGAAACAATTTAATTTATTGGTTTACAAAAATAATTCTATGGCAATTTAACCAAGAAAAATTAATTTTTTGTAAAAATCAGGTGATTTAGCCCCTCGCTGGTTGCACTATATTTGCCAAATTTGTATTTCCAAATTCGAACTATTCACCAATTGGCGAAGATTCACCACTAAAAAAATCCCTGCTTGTAATTTTCCAACTCCTCTAACCCCTTTAGCTTTGCATATAATAATTTTTTCTTTGCTATTATCAGCATCTTTTGCATTATAAGTATGTTGCTTTGCATTCTTAATTCTAATGTGAACTATTAATTTTGATTCAACTACATCATTATTCATTTCATTATTTTCTTCTGTGATATTTGTGCATTTCAATTAGATGGTTCAACACCACCATTCATCAAAGCCCCTTTCTTACCATCCAATGAACTTTTAGAAATGAAGATTGAAATTTTTTCATGTGCGACATAATATATTTTGATTGAAATATTTCATAAATACAATTGATCTTAAATAAGGATGGGACCATAGAAACCCTTTTATCATTCATCAACTCCCTCATTAAGTTCATAGTTACATTCATTTTGAATTGTGAATGGCTTTTATCATGCTTAAATCTAATTTTCCTAGTATAATAGGAACTTCTTCCTATATGGATTGCTTTGGGGTCTTCTAGGTCTATGGCCAATGGTATAAAATCAAAGAAGAGAAGTTGATTTTCACTCCGACCCAAAACTAATTTTTGCACCAAATCTATGAGTCTCTTTGCAAGTTCTCGACTGTTTACTACAATATGTACCTGATATGCTTTGAACTCTACAATCACATCTTACTTCAAACGCAACCAATCCTCCAATACTATGGTTATGTAATCTTCCCTATAATCCTTGAAAAGTGACATTATTGATTTCTATCTTATGGTCAATACGCAACACTGGCTCCTTCTTGTAGAATATGATGCCTTCCTCAAGGGCCTCTTAAAGATTTATGTTTCAATTTGTAAGAATTTAATGGATTGGTCATAATAGAAATGTGCCATGTCTATCATAAAAAACACCCCAACTAATTTTGCAATCTACCAAAAGTGAAAATAGTTAATCTCTCAAGGAAAGGTACTAGCTCTAACAAGAGCTGCACAACAGCAGGAGTCCCTGCCAAATGCTGCCAGCATAGGGCGAGAGAAGAATATGAGAAAAAATAGTTCTGCAAAAGTTAATTAGATTTAAAAAATTAAAATCAAGATCTTAGAACTGCAAGTTATTGTATGGGAGATCGAGGTCTAAGACTTACCGTGAGATATCAAAATGGAAGAGCCACCAAATATCACTTTGGTTGCAATTGGGATTTATTCTATATGCTCAATGTTCAACTCAATGAGGAGTTCAAAGGGGTTAAATATGTTAAGCTGTGTAGTTTGAGTAGTTATACCTTTCCATTTTCTAGTGTATGCCATTTGAAATTTGCTTTCCAGTTGTGTCCAACTGGGTGATTATGGGGGTTGGTTCTAAGAAATTGTGCTAGTCTAAGCAAATACAATCAATACAAACCCCAAACAAAAAGAAATGCACTGTGAAAATTAGCATCTCTCCAGAAACTCTAATAAAAGACTATGAAATTTAATACACAATAAAAATGATAGAATTACCTGGAAAACAAGAAACTCCAAGTGTTGTTTCCTGAAACAAAACAACCCAAGACACCTATACAGATAGGGAGCATGTTAAATAGAAACAGAAAGATAAAATGGTTGCAGAAGAAAGGAATGTCAAAGCAAATTTGTTACCCAACCTTGAAGTGGAGATAAGTGATGGAGTGTGCCTTGTTTTTTATTCTAAGGATATAGCATCCCTAGTATTCTTTACCTTTAGATATAGTACAGGTCAACACTGGTACAAAAGATGAGCTAAAAATGGCCACTAGTGTAAATTATTAGGGGAAGAGCAGCTGGTACATGTAGTTGATTTGTTGTATTGATAAGATTTATTCCTTAGAGGCTATCTAGAAGTGAAAGGACTGCACCCTCTCTTGGGAAAATGCAGATCAAGTTGAACCTAGGTTACAAGCCAATTAATAAGTGCCCGTATTGATTGAAAACAAATATGTGTATTAAGGTAATGGAATAAATTGATAGGATGCTAGAAGTAGGTGTTATTTTCCTAGCAGATGAATCAGAATGGTTGAGTCTAATAGTGATTTCTATAAATAATGGAAGAATTTTAATTTGTGTAGAACATCATGCACCATATGAAGCATGTATCATTGATGGATTTCCTAGATACCATCCAATGAAAATTGAAGAAGTGGACAAAGAACAGACATTTTCCATAGAATGGGGTAGCTTTGCTTATAATGTCATGTCATTTGGTTTAAAGAGTTTGTCGGCAATGTTTTCTAGAATTATCGTTAGTGAATTCAAGGACTTCATCCATCAGTTTTGGTAGGTATATCCAAACGATTGGATAGTCCATGGTATGGTGTGAAATCATATAAACTCACTGCACCTAATGTCTGAAAGGTGTTAATACTTAGTATTGCTTTGAATTTAAAGAGATACACCTCCATGGCCCCTTTTGGGAAGCTTTTTGGGAAAATTTGTAAGGATGGGATGCTGGTTGATCTAGCTAAAGTCATTGTAACAATAGTTGAAGGCTAGAGAAACTGTGAAATACATGCTTTTCTTGGGCATAACAGATATGACAGGAAGTTCCTCAAGAATTATGCAAGCATTTTAGTGTCTGTTTAGCATTTATTGCATAAAGATAAATCATTTCATTAGACAAATCAACATCAAATGCCATTTGAAACATTGAAAAAAAGTTAGCCTCTGCACCTAATTAAGACACTATATTTCATGTTCATGTAGACACATATTCAAACAAGGGAAGGTCAGTTGCCAAGTATTCCAATAATTTCAGTGTTGATGGTACTGCAGATGACATTGTTACTTAACAATAATCTGTTGTTTTTGTTACTTCTCTAATAATTGCTAGTTCTTGATGTTTCATTTGATCTTTCCTTTGTTTCTTCTTGGCTCTATTTACTGTAAGCTATAATATTAAAAAAAATAGCATAATGCATACATCACATGTTATCTAGAACAAATATATTTAAGTAATTATACACACTCACATTCATAGGTGACTACACATCAAGACCCAGTTTCAACTCCAGCAGAAAGGAATGATAATAAGTTCTAACATAGTTTATGGGCATACCTCACCAACAAAATTGTTATCACAATAGTAATTTCCAGACAGGCAAACAGAATACTCAACCAAGTGAAAACAGTCAAATAGTAATGTGCAATATATACCGGAAAAGATAAACCAAAATAAATACTTCAAAAAACAAAACAGATGATTTGAATTTCATTGAACCCAACATTTAACGTTTTTCCTTCTCAAGATAAGTCCTACAAAATGTAAATAGATCTTTCAGGAAGCCATTCTTGAATTGAAAAATGCAAAATCAAAGCTTTACAGCCTTGTCAAACATATGTTATGTTTCAAAATTTCAAGAAAAAAAAGGCCTGTGTAAAGACAACAAATACAACATAAAGCACCTTGAAGGAGTAAAGTGAAACAATATGAAGTTACAAGCAAAATTGTGTTTCTCCAATAATATTTGCTTTCTCAACGCTTTTTTGACACACCAACGGTCTTCCCCTACGGCCAGTGGTCTTTGTATGTTGCCCACGCACTCGCAGACCCCAATAGTGACGAAGACCACAATGATTCCTAAACAAGGGGTTGTAAAATTTAAGATTAGCAGTGCACACATGCACACACATAGAGAGAGCGCTAAACATGGAATTAATAACCAAAATTAACAAGTTAACGTCACATTGCATAACTTCAGATTTTATGGTATTCTGATGAGAAAGTACCTACTTTATTTACCAATTTACTTTACAGAAAAAATGAGCTAACAAAATTGAAGATTGTAGGACAATATGATCCCAAATGGACACTAAATCAATAACCAAAATTAACAAGTTAACTTCACATTGCATAACTGGATGATACATCGGCCTATCAAGCAGGTCGTCGAAATATGAAACAAGAAAACCTTGGTCTGCCCCATCTCTATTGCTTCTTAGACTACTCACTTCATGCAGCATATGATGGAACTCCTTTTGTGAGGGCTGCATCAAAAGAAGCTGAATTCAATGCGCAAGTTCACAGGTGTGGAACTAAAGAACATGGCAACAGATGATAAGAAATCTGGCGCGAATATAAGAGTTTCTGAACAAGGCCATTTTCTAAAAAATTCAAAGAATCTGGGCAAGTCTGCCAATTATATTAAAAGAAGGAAAAAAGGTAAAATATGGTTGAAAATAGCATACCTGCAATACAAAAGCCCTATATGGAAAACACAGGGATTGATGAAGGTAGCACAAAATTGTCCACACTGAAAAAGCTCACCTGTACTCTGCAAAAAAAGATTGTCTGCATCAAGCATGACAAGGCGTTCATAATCCACAAGGGTCCATGCATAGAGCTTGTTCAGTGTAAGAGTAAACCGCTTGTTGAACCCTTGCCAATAACTATAAGGATTCTCAATATTCTCCACAGACTTCACTATAACCCCTCATGCCTGCAGAAGAAAGGAGAAATATTAAACTAGCCCTTAAATTTGCTATTGGAAGCACTACAAACAAGAAAGCAGATTCCCTACAGTAACCTAAAAAAAAACTAAAATAAGGCTAGATTTTATATCACTGCATTGTTGTGGCAACATAATTATAAGGCGTACTGTGACAAAATCTGACTCAAGATATGCATAAACTGGCCCCAGCCTAGCCCTAATATAAATATTGTTGCAGAAAGCAAGGGAAATGGATCTGACTGACAAATAAAGAAATGGACGCAGGGTCTTACAGGGTCCTTATCCAATTCTGCGGGACATCCTTGGAGCAATAACAATGAGGTCTGCATCCACTTTGAGGCGTATCAGTGAGAGAAGCATAACCCTAATAGCTACATAAAACACATACTCCCTCAGCATCCCCATGTACATCATTGTCGCATATGCATTTTTGGAGCTCTGTTTTGTAGGGGAAACAACTTCGTGTGCACCAGAGAAGCAGATTCCAGCCAATGGAAAAATTTGATTGTGAAAATTGGCCCGTTTTTTCACTGAGCTTCTTCCATATAAACTTTCAAGCTTTGGTTCGAAAGCCTAATCTGGCACAAGCCCTTGCATGAACCCTCCATTGCCATGCAAAATAAGAAAACGCCAGCAATCAGCACAACACAATAAAATATTTGAAGTATCAAACAGAGAAGATTAAAATACCAGCGGTATAATAAAGTCCCAATGGGAAAATGACACCTGTCAGAACAAAAAGAAAAAAAAAAACACAAACTTTAGTTTAGCCAACAATATTTCCCAAAGTGCACACAGCCGCAAGAAAACTAATGCACTTTTTCTTAGCCAAAAACAATAGTCCTCTGCTAAGGCAGGGACTAACAAAAATGAACTTTGACCTTAAAAAAGTAGAAATCTTTTCAAGTATTTCATAATTAATGAGTCATACAGATTCATCCAAATGGCATGGAATGGATTCAAAATAAATAGATTTAGTAGTTACTCATATCTTTGGAATCATGAACCCATAATACATATGCTATCCAAGTGGTGGGTCCAAACCCATTATCTAATCATGCAGGTAGAGACGTATAGACATCAAGATTAACAGGGAATCTAGGTATTGTATAAACATTAGCACCCTATTTATGTTGTCATGAAAGAATGTGGTGGAGGCACTACGATGGAAAAGTCCCTCACTTTGATTAATAAATTCATTTCCACCATTGTATTTATTTCTAAGAAGACTTTCTTAATACTTGTTTGTTGGTAATGATCCTATAGCTTCCATTCCAAATAGAGTTACCCAAAATACCCATTCCCACCGCTTTAGTTCCCATGATGATCTAGAATGAATACTTGCAACTTGATGATATATTTGTCCAATGCCCACTTTAGTATGTAATATGTAATTCATCAAATCTAATTAGTGCACATCAAATTCGCTTGGATGTTTCTCACGCCTTTTCAACAAATTGACTAAATTGTGTGTATTCTACATCCATAGTATTCATTGAAACCATATTTCCTCGAAGCATTATATGTCAAACATATAGTGTGCCTAGTCATAATTGAATTATTTGAGATTAGATTTAATTAAGGGATTATGACAAATAGTTCATGTGTCTATCCAGGAGATCATATGTATTTGAAGTATTCTATTGAGTAGGTTGAGTGCCTTGTTCATGATTTAATTTCTTTGAGGAATTATATCAAATATGTTGCAAACCTAACTTTAAGACTACATTTTCATGAGGCATTATGTCAAATAGTTTGTATGTCTTTTTTGTGCTTCTCCATTTTATGTAAATGTTTCCTAGGGCACTTGCAGTTGTATATTGTGTAAATAAATTTCTAAACCTTCTACAGTAAAACCATTTTGTGGAGATCTTGTGTGGTGCTTCACATTCTTGCACTATTTGATGGTCTTACATTTTAGGTTTCAGTCTCACCATGCAATTTACCCAAAAAAAAAATACCAAAATTCAAATTAGGGTTGAGGTCTCGTTTGAAAATTGCATACATCTCCCCTTCAGTTATTCTTTGATAGATACCTAAATCTTTACTATGGCTCCCATCTTGGCATACTTAGGAAATGGTTGTGGTATTTGACTTCACATACACTAGGAATTTTCATGACAACACATTCCTTTAAAGAATTTTTTTCACATTTAGGATTGGAGTTGTTGCACATTTTTTTTGAAGTATTTATCCTACGCAAGCTAAATCTGTTTGCATACAAATATGCTAAAGTATCTACAATTAAAATATCTAACCAAATCCACCTTCACTATATTGTTAGATGCCCTAACCCTATTCAACAACCTCCATAGTATAGAAAAACATTTTGAAGGTCGTGGATCTGTTACTTGAACATTTTAACGCCTTTAATATCTCATTTTCCTCCTATAATGATTCATTAACCTTCTACTTTAGGTTAGAGGACCACCATGCAATCTGTAAGTTTTTGAATTTGCAAATCAAAGTTTAGACCTAATTTGCAATTTGCAAACTAGAATTTGGAAAATATTTACAATTTCAATTTGAATTTTTACTTGCAAGATACGATCTAGGTCTAGACACCAAATTGTAATTCTAGAATTCAAAAAGGATTTATAATTTAAAATTTAAATCCTCTCATTTTAACATTGAAACACTAAGAATTTACAAAACATGAAAATCAAAGCATTAAAACATTAAACTTCAAAATGTTTTCTATTACTTTAATATTTAAATTTTTAAGTATCACTTTAAATAGTAGTAAATTCAAACACAATGAGAATTTTAAAATGTTTTAGTAATTTAAAATTTAATATTTAAATTTATTGAATGTTTTCATTAATTTAAAATTTAAGACACTCCATCCTTAAATATCATATCACGAATTAAAATTCTAAATCATAAATAAACTATACATGTGCTTTACATTTTGCAAATTCTGTAAAATGTAAACTCTACCTAGGAATAAATAATTCAAGTTTGCAACTAAAGGTCATATTCAAGGTTATGTAATGCAGTTTAAATCTAAGAGTCTTATCAGACAACCAAAATTTAGCACCCAAAAGATAATTCTTCTCAATCATAACATAATTCAAAATATTTTATTATATGCACATCATCCATTCAACCAAGAGTACAAAATACAATTCAATACATTTAAGTATTCTTTTGTTACAAATCGTATTCTCCAAAACACACACTTGATGGTTGAACCCCTATCTTCTTAGCTCAATTTCCTTATATACTTCCAATGATGGAAGTTGAACCGTTTTGGCAGATGATGGAAGTCGAACCGTTTGGTAGTTGAGGAACCTAAAATATCATTGGCACCAATAACACCTTTTAACATTTCGATAGGTCTTTGAACTTCTGAACTTCCACTTTATAATGTCCTTACTTTTGGGCAGATGAAGGAGTTCGTGAACTTGCCTTTTGCGTGATTAAGGCTTAGTGAACTCTCAAACTTTTCCCTCTTACAAAGTCTTATTAGCGAGTCGGCAAATCAATGAACTCGCGAATTAAGGAACTTCTTCCTTTGTAAAAATTTTTCAGCATTTTGGCAAATTTTACATCTTCCAACCTCATCTTCATATGTCTTTTCGATGAATTGGTGAACTTTAGAACGTGTGAACTTTTACTTTACAAATCCACTGGACAGATTTTTTGGTTCCAAAACTTGAAATTGTGTCGAAAATGAATAGAAACAAGGCTATCGGCAAAATGAAGAGTTCGCAAACCTTTCATTCTTTTGAAACTGAAATTAAACTGAGTTGTTAGCAAAATGATGAGTTTGTGAACCTGGGTTTTTACCAGAAAATGAAGGAGAAGAAAGTCTTTCGGTAGAATGAGAGGTTTGAGAACCTCAAGTTTTTTTGAAATGCTTTAAATTTCACCCAATTTCTCCGAACTTCACCAAATTGAAATGGAAAATACCCATTATTTTCTTCTACAAGGTGATGTCCTTGACTTGATCAAATTTATTCTAAAAATTTCTCCTGAAGCAAAGTTTTCAAAAACTAACTAAAACACAAACAAAACTAGACAAAACTGAAAACAAAAATATGAAATGTTTTTGGTTGATACATGAATGCTCACGGACCTGGATGCTCTGCATCAGACATGCCGAGTAAGAGAGATGTTCCATAAGTGTGCAGCTCACGAACATTTATACAAGTCTACCATGTGAATTCCATACTTGATTAAATCTGAAGCATTCAACCAAGAGGCCTCATCAATTGCTTTGTCCTTCCAATGAACCAAATACTCCCAGTATCCCTTTCTTCTTGTTTCTTCGATTAAACATGAATTTATCACCTGGTCTACTTTTTCAAATTTCTTCTTAGAAAATTGATGTATCCATTCTTGTCTACCCTACAAATCTAAACATATATCCCATTGTATACTTGTTTCTGCTTCATAATACTTATACAAATCGACATCTGTAAATATGGAAGATATATCAATACCTGCTAGAAGTTCAATTTCATAGGCATCGGATGAAAACTTTCTCAATATTTTACATGGTCCTATCTGCTTCCACTTAAACTTATTGTATGTTCCTTGAGGGAATCACTCTTTCCTCAAATGTGCCAAAACCAAAACACGTACATGAAATTCTTACTCTCTTCTCTTCTTATCCTCATTCTCTTTGTATTTTTTGGCACTCCTTTCCAAAATTTCCTTCACTTCTTTATGAAACTCATGAATATACTTAGAAAAATCCTCTACTACAACACTCTTTCTACCCAAATCTACACTATCCCTCAATTCATCAATGTACCTCTGTAACCATACACAATATAAAATGGGATTTTCCCTACACTCTGATTAATTAAATTATTGTAAACAAACTCTACCTGAGCCAATATCAAATCCCATCGATTGGGTTTGTCACTTACTAAGCATCTCAAAAAATTATGAAGACTCCTATTCACAACTTCAATTTGACCATCAGTCTAGGGATCAATTGTAATAACTTGTAAAATATCTTGGCAAAATTATGAGCCAAATATTATTTTACAACAAATCATATCAAATGGAGATATAGAATAAAATTGCCATAGCATTGTAAAGTTAGTTTTAAAGCAATCATTGACAAATTGCTTTTAAAACTTAACTATTTTAAGGAATTTATAGACTAATAAAACAAATCAAATATTACATTTCAATTTATTTTATTTAGAGTCATATAGGACAAATTTTGGAGATTTCATGAGCAAAGAAAAGTAGTTTTATTGTGGGACCACATGAGAGGGTAGTTTTGCAACTTTATTTTCTAGTTTGGAGCCAGTTGAGGAGATTTTATTTGTGCTTTTCTGAGTAGCTCGAAAATGGACTTGGAGTCTATTTTTAGGATCTTTTTCCTAGCTTTCAGGAGGGGGAATCTTCCACAGCATATATCTAAGTTTTTTCTTTCTTTGAGGGGTTCCAATTTTTAGTTTTCAGTTTTAGAGATCAGACTGTAGAGAGACAGAGTCTTCCTCTCACATTGAGAGTGTTGTACTCATTTATTTCACTGTATTCATTATTCCTTTAGTTATTGAGGAGAATCTTTCCTTCATATTTTTGTCTGAGTATATGCAAGTTGATTTGATGTTGCATTGTGATGAAATTTATCCTTTGCTTTGTCTTAGCTTGTGATTTTCTTTTGCAAAATCTTGTTTAATTCAAGTTGCATGTTGTGTTTTCCAAACCTTCATGTGAAATATTTATGAGTTAAATAAGCTAAGTGTTGTGAGGGTCAGGGTTCAATAATCTATCTATGAGTAAGATCTGTTAGGTAGTTCCATCTTCAAGTTAATTAGGATTTATTCCTTTCAGTATATCTTTCTATCCTTTTTCCCCACAAGTCATTAGTTTAGGAAATCATAAGGAGAACCAATTCACTCTGGAGGTTTATTCTCATTATAGGAGACCCACATCCGAGAATGATTCCATGTTTCAACAGGTAGCTAAGTTTCTACAAACTTAGCAAGGGTGCATACTTGATTGACAACAGTGTTTTCTTGGTGCTTGTAGATCACATATGAATATAGGCTTAGGAGTATTTGTAGAAACACTACTTTTTGATTTGGATCCTAAAAATGTTGCACAACTTATGTTCTTCTCTCAAACATCTATCCACAAGTGGGTAGGTGTGGTGAGGTAAGGAGATTGATGAAAGATAGATGTATTAAAAAAATGCCCAGATGCAGTTGGATTAAAGGGCATAAAATGGTACATGCTTTTTTGTGTAGGAGACAGATCACATCCATAGACAAAGGTGACATATGCAAAGTTGGAGAAATTGGCTTGGAATATGAAGGCAGTAAGGTATTTTCCAGATTCAAGAATTTACTTAATGTTGTGGAAGGATGGGAAAAAGATTTATTTCTCTACCACCATGGTGAAAAGTTGGCAATTGCATTTGGTTTGTTAAACATGCACCATGGAACAACTATTAGACCTTTATCTTAAGGTTACTCATGAACCTTAAGATAAATAATTATTGAAAAAAAATTCTGCATTCATTAATGACATGTAAGAATTTAATCAACTGCTACTTAAAAATTCTTTAATGTTTCTGGCTAATGCAGATTATTAGATTAATGGTGAAAAAGAACATACATTGACCACACAATTTGTGGCACTTAAGGTTATGTAATAGAATTTACAGTTGATAGTTGAATTGTATAACAAATCTTTTTATGATCTTTAGTAACATTTATTAGAATTGTTGCATGTTTTACATCATTGGAATGACATATTAGCTATAACTTTTTTGAAATTTTATTATGGTATGTGCACTTTGATATGATGTAATATGATTATGGTTTCATTTCATATGTTAGAATATTAGATATATAATGGAAAAATAAATTATTACATGAAACAAATAATAACTTTTCATTTTAAATGTTTTTTTTTTGTAGAACATGGGTCTTCCAGAAGATGAAGATGATCCTAATGATATAGATCCAGATTATATTGGTTTTGGTACAAATCACATGGTAGAGGATGATGATGATGCAGATACAGAAGACAACGAGGCCAATGACGATGATGACGACAACTATAATGATGATCACGATCATGATCATGATGGTGATGATGATGATGAGGCAGTTGTTGGTAGTAGCTAGTGACATTTATGATCATATAGATTGCATCATGGATCATTGCTGATATATCATTATGATGCCTCTTTTTATGGTTACTATCATATGTATCCTTTTCACGGCCTGCAGTACCATATTATTGAGCTATATCATTTTCACATGTATCAATCTGACTTATATCATTTGGACATGTATCATCTTGACTTGTATCATTTTGAGTTACATAATTTATCATTTTTACTTATATCATTTGTACATGTATCATTTTGGCTTATGTCGATTGTTGGACATGTATCATTTTGACATGTTATTGATATACTAGCATATTTGACTTTCACTTATTTTAGTTATATATGATGATGATCTTATCAGTATTGACTTGTCAATTTATATATAAAAAGTAGTCGATGATTTTTGGATGGATATTTATTACGTATGATGATTTTAATTTACTTCTTAGGATGGATGTTGTAAAATTTAATTAAATTATAGATATTTGACTCACTTGTTTTAATTATAGATGATGATCATGTTATAATAATTATCTTGTTATTTTATAATAATTATCTTATTTTTTTATATAATTATCTTGTTAAATTGGAAGCAAAATCCAAAGAAATAAAGGAGGTCATAATGGAAGTAAAACTTGGCATCAATTAGGAAGCAAAAAAATAAGTTATTTTCGACGCCATACAAGAAGTAAAATATGAAGCACGACTAAGAGAAAAACTAGAAGTAAAAAAAGGAGCAGACATGGAAGTAAAACTAGAAGTTAAATTGGGTGCCAAATCTGGCACTAAATTGGAAGCAAAACTGGAAGCAAAATTGGAAGCAAACCTGGAAGCAAAAATGAAAGCAAATTTGGAAGCAAAAATGGAAGCAAAACCTGAAGCAAACCTAGAAGTAAAATCGGAACCAAAATTGGAAGAAAACCTGGAAGCAAAATTGGAAGCAATAGAAGAAGCCAAACTAGAAGAAAAATTGGAAGCCAAACTGGAAGCCAAATCTGGCACTAAATTGGAAGCAAATCTGAAAGAAAAACTGGAAGCAAAATGGGAAGCAAAACTGAAAGCAAAAATTAAAGTAAAACCAGAAGCAAAACTAGAAGTAAACTTGGAAGCAACACAAGAAGCAAAACTAGAAGTAAAATTGGAAGCCAAATTGGGACCCAAATTTGGCACTAAATTGGAAGCAAATCTGGAAGCAAAATTAGAAGCAAAATGGGAAGCAAAATTGGAAGCAAAACTAGAAGCAAACCTGGAAGCAAAACTAGAAGTAAAATTGGAAGCAAACCTGGAAGCATCACAAGAAGAAAAACTAGAAGCAAAATTGGAAGCCAAATTGGAAACCAATTTGGGTGCCAAATCTGGCGCTAAATTGGAAGCAAATTTGGAAGTAAAATCAGAAGCAACACTAGAAGCAAAACAAGAAACAAACCTGGAAGCAAAACCAGAAGCAAAATTGGAAGCCAAATTGGGTGTCAAATCCAGTGCTAAATCCAGTGCCAAATCTAGCTATTGCTTTCTGGCACTAAATTGGGTGCTGAAGTTGGTGCTAAAGTTGGCACTAAAGTTAGTGCTAAAGTTGGCACTAAAGTCGGCGTTAAACCCAGTGCCCAAGTAGGCATGCAAACTTGCACTGAGTTTTACGCCAGAAAAAGTGTCCAATTCCTGAGCTCAATTGCACTAAATTTTAGCTCTATTTTAGGTGCTAATTGCATGTTCTGTTGTAGTGAGATAAAACACAGTAGCACCAATGAAGCATCAATATTGTAGACACATGTTGAATCCATTTTGATTTAGTGAATTAAATGCATAGAATACTATAAAAAGAAAATAAATTTACAATCTAAAATACACCATTAAAAGTAAAAAAATAGAAAAAGTAGTGTAAAATCTTATATGTTGTATTTAATGTTGAGTTTCTATGGTATTTCCACTACTTTCAAAGAAGTTTACAACCCTTAAAAATGAGTTTCACATGAGTATATCAAAAAACATTTGGATGTGGAAGACTAATAGTCATTCCCTTCAAAACTCACAAAAGACAAAATACATTGGAATGCCAAGAGTCAATTTGACTTGTTCTTCACATTAAATTCCTTCATTACATTAACTTAAAGCTTTAATGTGTAAAAACACATCTCTTTCATGTGAACACATCAAAAGTGTTTGAAATCTCTTCTATAAGACCTTATCTTGAAATTTAGCATTAAAAAATCCATCCAGTGCTAGCTTGATAGATGACAGATCAAGTCCGTCTTCTCATCCACTTACCTAGTCTTGGTTCCTCCATTGTTTTAACAATTTGCAATCTTTGTTCACAATCTGCATTTGATATTAAATTCTGCCATTGTCTTAGTAATTCACATTCTTTGTCCATAGTCTTTATTCTCAACAACTGACATTTCCATTATCCTACATTTAACAATGACGAAGCATCAAATTTATCTAAAGAAAGATTAACATGTAATTAAATCAAATAGTTCATTGAGAAACCATAAATAGTTAATTTGATTAATGATTTTGTATAACTTCCTCCCTATAGTAATTCATGATTTCAAGACCAAAGTCAATGCCCTTAGTTGTATCTTGAACATAATCCATTTCCCCATTGTTTGCCACTTTTCACTAAACACTTCACATTTTGTATTTCCACTATGTCAATGGTCAAGTATTTAGACCTATAATCTTCTCAATCTAGGCTCACTTTCAATATGGAATTAGATACACTATCATTTTCCTATAAGTCACCTCTTTACATTCTCTTATTACACTTTCATAAAAAGGTGTACTTTCTTTTAAATCTCTAAATTCACTCAAACAAACTACTCCATATTAGCCTAATTCAATTTATGAAGTGCATCTACCTTATAATTTTACAACTCTTCTAACCCCTTCTACCTTCTCTCTAATCAACATCTCCTTGCCAGTTTCAATGACATTTTCATAATGATTTCTTTTAATTTCTAAGAATAATGAATTTTTTTATAGTGTTATTACAAACATAATCATGTTTCCTTCTTATGCTTATTACTTATTGTGTCAATATTAAAGATCTTTGGAAATCATTATCAATGTTAATAAATTAGAATACTATTGAAATTGCTTCTTTCTTATAAAATCATCAAAATTCTTGTAAATTATTGTTGATGCACATTTTGACACACCAACATTCCTACAAGGTGTGACACATTATAGGTTGGAATGTTAAAGGCTTCCCTACTTAGAAAGTATCTAGCCTCAAAAGTCTATATTGTTTTCTTTTGTGAGATCAACCATAATTCCTCAATTGAAGAGCACTTTGGTTGGTCTATTCAAGCAGTTGCATAGGATATCAAGAATTGTTCATGTCAAAAAGAGGTCTATTTAGTGTCAAACAATCACTATTAGCTGGAGTAAATACTGAATATCACTTTTAAATGTGTTAATGGTTTTAATTTAATTTAATTTAACTTCCATCAATAATTTTTGACATCAAATTTTCTATTAAAACTTATTAATATGGTTAAAACAAAAAAATCTTTCAGAATTATAATTTTTTAAGGTAGAATGTGAGGCTATTCATTAGAATTCATTCCAAATTTCTACAATTCAACTCCAATTTTTAGGATAGAAAAAAGTGTTAAATTAGGCAAGATTTTTCCACCTAGAAGTCATAAAGTTATTTCAATTTTATTTATTTTATGACTTAAATTTATCATTATAATTCCAACACTAATCCACTCTAACACTAATATACAAAAAATGGAAAAGGAGGGGAGAAAGAAAGTGTTAAATAGAAAATAAAAACAAATCTAAACCTGTCTTTTATTCTACTACACACCATTCTACAAATGGATGAATTTAACTTAAAACCAATCTTTACCGAACCTATTACCCATAATCTAAATGTGAGACCATGTGATCTCCAAAATAACTACAAACTATTTGCATCATTGTTGTTAAATTTTAGTATGCACAGATGTGCTTATGTGACAACACAGGATGTCTCTCTATTAGTGTAGCATTAGTGGTGTAAACGCATGTTGAATCCATCAGAATTTAGTGAATTAAATGCTTAGAGTAATAAAGAAAGAAAAAAAATTGAAAATCTATAAAACACCATTAAAAGTGAAAATTCAAAAAAAGTAGAGAAAAATATGATATGTTGTATTCAATGCTATGTTTCTATGGGTTTACCATTGGCTTCCAACTAGTTTCCAAAACTTACAAATGAGTTTAACATCATTATATAAGGCAGATTTGGATACATAAGACTTACAATTGATCCCTCCAAAAATTGGAAAAGATATAATATATTGCAATGTGAAAAGACATTTTGACATGTTCAGCACATTCTATGTTTTCATTCCATTGCAATCAAAACTTGATCTACAGATGCAAGTTGCTTTCATGTTTACACTTCCCAAGTGTCTTGCATCTCTTTTTCTTGGAATAAAAGATAAATATAATGGCTAAGAGTCAAAAAAATATTACAACATAAAGGTTTCCAATCAGTAATAGGCATCACTAAATGTCATAGAATGAAAATCCAATGAGGCTTTCCTTTAATCCACCACCTCCAAAAGCTAAATAAAACCATAGCACCAACATGGCACACAATCTAAGGAAGAACGAGAAAGAAGTATCAAGCCAAAGGGTGAAAGTTCAAAGATTTGTCACACTTCAAGCCAAGTTATCAACATAAATGAATTTAAGCATTTCCAACTGAAAGTTAATTTTTTTGAAACATAAGTTCTAATTGGGCTCATTCTAGATAAATTTGATCTAGGCCATAAATTTTCCAACTAGAAGTGTCCATTGAATAGATATGTAGCATCACTTTGGGTATAACTTACTAAAAAAATGATCATTTTAAAAACTTAATGTTCTAATAGTTCTTACTCACATAAATAATTTTTTTTTAAAAATATAAAATACCATTTTGTAGATCTATAATTGTATTTTGTATATATATATATATATATATATATATATATATATATATATATTTCAATTAGTCTTTATAGATTTTTTTCATTTTTTACTAGAAGGTCATCAACACCAAAATATAATGTAGATTGTCATGTCAAGAAAAATAGTAAAGTTTATTATTAAACAATTTGAAAAAAATATGATGCACTAGAGGAGAGATTCCATGTAAAAATAATATAATTTTTAAAGAGTTATTTAAAAAATATGTTTAATAAAAAGAGAAACAATGAATTCATACACTAAAGTTTCAAGTTATAAATACTCAACAAAAAATGAAGAAAAAAAAAAATTACTATATAAAGAACTACATCCCATTTAATGTTATTTTTTAGTATTTTATCAACAACTAGATTATAGTGTCAATTTTACAAAAAATTACATTCGAATAATATTTTAATTTTTCTTCAAAAAATACAAATATAAAGTACAATAAAAATATATATATTCTATTATTTTACATCATTTCTTAATTCAAATTATGTATGTCACATTGTAGTGATTCAAGATAAAAAGTTAGATCAATGTTATCCATAACCTTTATAAAAGTGTGACACAACTCTAACATTCACCCAAAATCATTATGAATAAGATGTAGAAACTACAAATGACTAATCAGTAGATGGGGACACTTAATCCAAACAACCTAGTTACGATTAACATCAAAGGGCCACTTGGCCAAGTAGCCCATGATAATATTCAATACCTAGAAATATGAATAAAAGAGATGGAATCAATGTTTTGAGAAAGGTGAAGAATTTTCTCCACAAGAGATACCAACTTCTGCAAAGACTCGTGAAACTTCCTTTTATTTAGAGGAGAGAACAAAATCATAGAATCCATCTCATAGATTATCTTCTTCCAACCAATATCACAAGGCTTCTACAAAGACACAAGGATTGTAGTGCTACTTTTTGCCAACAGATTTATTATGGTTAAATTTAGAGTTATGAAAATATAGAATATTAAATAATGTGCAAACAACAAAAGTGAATTACAACATTGATAAATTAATAATATCTTTAATGTAAATCCTTAACAAGAAAAATTGGATAACACACACACACACACACATATATTCCCAATACCTTTATTAACAATAAGTTCTATACTTATATATGAAGCACTGAGATGTTGTTATATAGCACTTAAAGGAATGATCACAGATCCTAGTTGTTACCAACAAAGAAGCATTGCCAGAGGAACCAATTTTTACATAGAACCAACCATGCCTCATGGTACAAACAAACATAGCCCTGGCCAAGACACTCCTAGGTGTACTATTTACCCTGAGTTGGACACACTCTGTGTGCCCCTTCTCCAAATGTTCAGTGCCTAGCAAAAGACCCTAATCCTCCCTACTTTGTGCCGTTTGCTTCTTGTATACTTTCCTATATACTTTTTCTATATACTTTCCCGTATACTTTCCCATATACTTTCCTATATACTTTTTTTGTATATTTTCCTCTATCAAATCTATAATCCTTCTCCTTTATGATTTCTTGTCTTTCTTTCCTTATCTTCCTTGAGTGTTGTCCATACCCATTTCAAGTCTCATACAAATGCCTTATATAACCTTTTAAGGGTGATTTCTAAACCATCACACCTTCTCACATAGGTTGTCATTAATAATGGTTTAATAAACATAATAACTCATCCCTTTCAAAAGGTTTTTTTTTCATAATTATTGTTTATTTATCTCCATTTTAGCCAAAGGACCATACTATCCTTTATTTTCATCTCCCTTTTAATTATAACGGGTAAATAAACTTTATCCTCTTATAATTTTAGAGGGTTATTCCTAAATATCTTTCTTTTCCATTTGGAGAAAAAGTCACATAACAAGGATTATTTAGGTGTCCATATAATTATTAGTACCAAACCTAGTAGTAGAAGAGAAAAAAAGTGAATAGAACTCTCATTATCACACCCAAAACCACTAATCCTAGTGACACCTAGATTGCTCGAAGAAGAACCATCAATATTAAATTTGAAAAAACCCAATGGGGAGGAGAATATTTACCTACTCTATTCACCTTATCACAATATTTAACCCCATATCCAAAATGACTAGAGAAAACCAAGTGACATAAATCTAATTTCGATCTATTATGCCATTCAATCTACACTTAGCTGCCAAAGTTCATTTTATCCATTCCAAGATCTTCTATTGGACATACCCAATAATAACTTATCTTACAATTTAACATGAAAATTTCCATCTAGTGCTAGCTTGATAGGTACCAGATCAAGCCAATCTTCTCATTCACCAACCTAATCCTAGATCCTCTATTGCTTTAACATTTATGATCTTTGTTCATAATCTTCATTTGATACTAAATTCTAACATTACCTTAAAAATTCACATTCTTTGTCCATAGTCTTTATTCTTAATTATCATCATTACAAGTATTCTAGATTTAACAATAACAAAGCATCAAATTCATCTAAATACAAACTAGCATACCTATCTTTATAAAAATCTATGTAAAAGAGGCCAAGAGATATCATTCTTGAAGTTTTCTAAAGATAGGTATCCTAGTTTATTTTATTTTAAGCTATTTTATTTATTACATACATAACTCTAAATTTTTTCCTCATTTTTTTTACCTCATTCTATATTGTTTTCATTCTTTTTCATCTTTACTTGAATGGGTTGTAGACATGGTGAACCAAGGTAAATCTAGTCAAGTAATAGCAAATTTTATTTATTTATTTATCTTCTTATATATTATTTTTGTTTTTAATTTTATGTATTTACTTATCTTCTTCTTTTACTCTTACTCTTATTGTTCATTTACTCTTATGATTCAAATGTATTATAAATTTTTATTGTGTAAGAAATATGTAGTAGAGAGAATAAAAACTAAAATAAAAGAATTCTTAAATGAAAACAAAACAAATAATTATGTCGAGAGGCCAATACAATTCAGCAAGGGGTGGAGTGTAATGGCGTAATTATTATTGAGAATAGATAGGCCACATGGAGACCTGGACACTACATCTCAACATCTTATAGATAGATGTATTTAAGATATCTATGCTAGTTATAATTTTTTAAACGAATTAATTCCCATAGTAAAAATCATTTAAACAAAGGTCATTAAACTAAATATTAATTTTCTTTGTGGCTTTTAAAGAATAAAGAATCCTAACCCTATCTCTCATTAAACTAAAGTAAATAATTTACCCTACCATTAATTTTCTTTGTGGGTTTTAAAGGTTAGTTTATGCAACAAAAATATTAAATAAGTTATAATTTATAGGTTCCATAATTTAAGATGCACTTTAACTATAATTTTGTTTTTGTTTTAATTGGCAACCTATAAATAGAATAAGAGTAAATAATACTAATGCCTAATCTAACTTTCTATAAATAATATGACTTTATAAATTTATTTTAACTTTCTATAAATAATAGCAGCAGCATTACATCACTTCATAAATTTATTTGGTATGAAAAAAACAAAAAAAAAAGATGGCTACATAGTGCCCCTACCAATTAAACTTCTCCTCCTTATGGATTAAACTTCTTCTCCCAATTAAATTTGCTTTCTTTTTATTTGATTTGATTTTTCTTAAATTTATGTTTGAGTACTACTTATATTTATAGACATTATTTTATTGGCTTGATTTTTATGTTCATTGATGTAATAACACTTTGTCCCCTATATATTTATAATAATTTAAAAATATATATGCATTGTTATTTAACAAACTACATGGGCTCTATTTTATTTTTATGTACACGGTCACAGTCATCCCCTTAATGCCACTGGATAACTTCTCTTATTATAATTATTTGTTATGTTGGCTCTATAGTAGTTTTTGTTAACATGTTCATGCCATTACACTCCACCCCTTGCTACAACTGTAGTTACACCTTTGGACGTAATTAATAATTCATTACATCAAATAACATTAAGAAATCATAATCAATTAATTTTATTAATGTTTCTATTTGACTTCTTTCATATAGTGGTGTATGATTTCAAGATCACAGGCAATGCCTTTAGTTACATCTCAAACATTATCAATGTCCTACTTGTCTATCACTATTGACTTTAACACTTTGTATTTCGTAGTTCCACTATGACAATGATCAAGTCTTCAGACCTATAATCTTCCTAATCTATGTTCACTTTACATATGGGAGTAGATACACTATCATTTTCCTTTAGATTACCTCTTCACATTCCTTAATTTCACTTTAATGAATAAAAAGGATATGCTATCTATTGAATCTACAAATTTATTTCGACTGACTATATTAGCTAGATTCATTTTTATCAAGTGCATCTACCTTAAGTGATAACTTTAAGGAAACCCCCCCTAAAAAAACCTATAAAATCCTGGCGAATCTTTCATTTTTTTCAAAAAAACTATTAATTTTCTTGGGGAATCTATACACATCATTAAAAAAAAATTAAAAATGTGGCAAATCCTAGTGAAAACTCACTAAAAAAAATAAAACCAATGAAGAATATTAGAAAATGATTACTAAAGAAATTAATTATAATGGTGAATCCTTCCTTTAAAAAATTGCATATTTGGTCGATGCACTCCCCCATATATTCTTTTGTTTTTTGTTTAAATTTGAAGCAGGGGCCTCGGGGTGGCAGCCACCAATGGGGTCAAAGGGCAGCCCCCTTGTGGAGGTGAAGGGGCAACGCCCCCTTGCAGAGGTCGAGGGGGCGCCCCCTCGCGGGGTCTGGGAACAGTGGCCCCAACGTGCTCCTATCGCGATATAGGCGGGATCAACGGGCAGAACCCCTCGCCACCAAGCACAAATTCACTACCCAAAATGCATTGGATTAAGTATTTTTTAAATATTTCTCTTTAAAACAAGACTAAAATAAGATTGAATTCCCACCGTTGATTATCATTTTGATCAGAGGGATCTGGTTGAATTCCACAACCCACTTAACATGTGCATTTTAAAAGGCTTACTGGGGCCCAAAATTTGTTTTGGGCCATAAGATCATAATCTAATCGTGTGGCCCAAAACAAATTTTGGGCCCCAGCAAGCCTTAAAGGGCACATGTTAAAAGGGTCATGGAATTCAACCACAGCCGTTTGATTGAAATGATAATCAATGGTAATGAATGAAAGACATATTCAAAGAGAAATTAACCCGAAAGTATAGGATAATGTATTATTATAATGGTGATATTACCCTGAAAGTAATGACAGGAATATAATTTAGTAATGGCAAATCCAATTAAGATTTATAAATTTATTATAAACTATTGGTGAATCGGCTCTAATTACACATAATTTACGTGGTGAAACAATTTAATTTATTGGTTTACAAAAATAATTCTATGGCAATTTAACCAAGAAAAATTAATTTTTTGTAAAAATCAGGTGATTTAGCCCCTCGCTGGTTGCACTATATTTGCCAAATTTGTATTTCCAAATTCGAACTATTCACCAATTGGCGAAGATTCACCACTAAAAAAATCCCTGCTTGTAATTTTCCAACTCCTCTAACCCCTTTAGCTTTGCATATAATAATTTTTTCTTTGCTATTATCAGCATCTTTTGCATTATAAGTATGTTGCTTTGCATTCTTAATTCTAATGTGAACTATTGATTTTGATTCAACTACATCATTATTCATTTCATTATTTTCTTCTGTGATATTTGTGCATTTCAATTAGATGGTTCAACACCACCATTCATCAAAGCCCCTTTCTTACCATCCAATGAACTTTTAGAAATGAAGATTGAAATTTTTTCATGTGCGACATAATATATTTTGATTGAAATATTTCATAAATACAATTGATCTTAAATAAGGATGGGACCATAGAAACCCTTTTATCATTCATCAACTCCCTCATTAAGTTCATAGTTACATTCATTTTGAATTGTGAATGGCTTTTATCATGCTTAAATCTAATTTTCCTAGTATAATAGGAACTTCTTCCTATATGGATTGCTTTGGGGTCTTCTAGGTCTATGGCCAATGGTATAAAATCAAAGAAGAGAAGTTGATTTTCACTCCGACCCAAAACCAATTTTTGCACCAAATCTATGAGTCTCTTTGCAAGTTCTCGACTGTTTACTACAATATGTACCTGATATGCTTTGAACTCTACAATCACATCTTACTTCAAACGCAACCAATCCTCCAATACTATGGTTATGTAATCTTCCCTATAATCCTTGAAAAGTGACATTATTGATTTCTATCTTATGGTCAATACGCAACACTGGCTCCTTCTTGTAGAATATGATGCCTTCCTCAAGGGCCTCTTAAAGATTTATGTTTCAATTTGTAAGAATTTAATGGATTGGTCATAATAGAAATGTGCCATGTCTATCATAAAAAAACACCCCAACTAATTTTGCAATCTACCAAAAGTGAAAATAGTTAATCTCTCAAGGAAAGGTACTAGCTCTAACAAGAGCTGCACAACAGCAGGAGTCCCTGCCAAATGCTGCCAGCATAGGGCGAGAGAAGAATATGAGAAAAAATAGTTCTGCAAAAGTTAATTAGATTTAAAAAATTAAAATCAAGATCTTAGAACTGCAAGTTATTGTATGGGAGATCGAGGTCTAAGACTTACCGTGAGATATCAAAATGGAAGAGCCACCAAATATCACTTTGGTTGCAATTGGGATTTATTCTATATGCTCAATGTTCAACTCAATGAGGAGTTCAAAGGGGTTAAATATGTTAAGCTGTGTAGTTTGAGTAGTTATACCTTTCCATTTTCTAGTGTATGCCATTTGAAATTTGCTTTCCAGTTGTGTCCAACTGGGTGATTATGGGGGTTGGTTCTAAGAAATTGTGCTAGTCTAAGCAAATACAATCAATACAAACCCCAAACAAAAAGAAATGCACTGTGAAAATTAGCATCTCTCCAGAAACTCTAATAAAAGACTATGAAATTTAATACACAATAAAAATGATAGAATTACCTGGAAAACAAGAAACTCCAAGTGTTGTTTCCTGAAACAAAACAACCCAAGACACCTATACAGATAGGGAGCATGTTAAATAGAAACAGAAAGATAAAATGGTTGCAGAAGAAAGGAATGTCAAAGCAAATTTGTTACCCAACCTTGAAGTGGAGATAAGTGATGGAGTGTGCCTTGTTTTTTATTCTAAGGATATAGCATCCCTAGTATTCTTTACCTTTAGATATAGTACAGGTCAACACTGGTACAAAAGATGAGCTAAAAATGGCCACTAGTGTAAATTATTAGGGGAAGAGCAGCTGGTACATGTAGTTGATTTGTTGTATTGATAAGATTTATTCCTTAGAGGCTATCTAGAAGTGAAAGGACTGCACCCTCTCTTGGGAAAATGCAGATCAAGTTGAACCTAGGTTACAAGCCAATTAATAAGTGCCCGTATTGATTGAAAACAAATATGTGTATTAAGGTAATGGAATAAATTGATAGGATGCTAGAAGTAGGTGTTATTTTCCTAGCAGATGAATCAGAATGGTTGAGTCTAATAGTGATTTCTATAAATAATGGAAGAATTTTAATTTGTGTAGAACATCATGCACCATATGAAGCATGTATCATTGATGGATTTCCTAGATACCATCCAATGAAAATTGAAGAAGTGGACAAAGAACAGACATTTTCCATAGAATGGGGTAGCTTTGCTTATAATGTCATGTCATTTGGTTTAAAGAGTTTGTCGGCAATGTTTTCTAGAATTATCGTTAGTGAATTCAAGGACTTCATCCATCAGTTTTGGTAGGTATATCCAAACGATTGGATAGTCCATGGTATGGTGTGAAATCATATAAACTCACTGCACCTAATGTCTGAAAGGTGTTAATACTTAGTATTGCTTTGAATTTAAAGAGATACACCTCCATGGCCCCTTTTGGGAAGCTTTTTGGGAAAATTTGTAAGGATGGGATGCTGGTTGATCTAGCTAAAGTCATTGTAACAATAGTTGAAGGCTAGAGAAACTGTGAAATACATGCTTTTCTTGGGCATAACAGATATGACAGGAAGTTCCTCAAGAATTATGCAAGCATTTTAGTGTCTGTTTAGCATTTATTGCATAAAGATAAATCATTTCATTAGACAAATCAACATCAAATGCCATTTGAAACATTGAAAAAAAGTTAGCCTCTGCACCTAATTAAGACACTATATTTCATGTTCATGTAGACACATATTCAAACAAGGGAAGGTCAGTTGCCAAGTATTCCAATAATTTCAGTGTTGATGGTACTGCAGATGACATTGTTACTTAACAATAATCTGTTGTTTTTGTTACTTCTCTAATAATTGCTAGTTCTTGATGTTTCATTTGATCTTTCCTTTGTTTCTTCTTGGCTCTATTTACTGTAAGCTATAATATTAAAAAAAATAGCATAATGCATACATCACATGTTATCTAGAACAAATATATTTAAGTAATTATACACACTCACATTCATAGGTGACTACACATCAAGACCCAGTTTCAACTCCAGCAGAAAGGAATGATAATAAGTTCTAACATAGTTTATGGGCATACCTCACCAACAAAATTGTTATCACAATAGTAATTTCCAGACAGGCAAACAGAATACTCAACCAAGTGAAAACAGTCAAATAGTAATGTGCAATATATACCGGAAAAGATAAACCAAAATAAATACTTCAAAAAACAAAACAGATGATTTGAATTTCATTGAACCCAACATTTAACGTTTTTCCTTCTCAAGATAAGTCCTACAAAATGTAAATAGATCTTTCAGGAAGCCATTCTTGAATTGAAAAATGCAAAATCAAAGCTTTACAGCCTTGTCAAACATATGTTATGTTTCAAAATTTCAAGAAAAAAAAGGCCTGTGTAAAGACAACAAATACAACATAAAGCACCTTGAAGGAGTAAAGTGAAACAATATGAAGTTACAAGCAAAATTGTGTTTCTCCAATAATATTTGCTTTCTCAACGCTTTTTTGACACACCAACGGTCTTCCCCTACGGCCAGTGGTCTTTGTATGTTGCCCACGCACTCGCAGACCCCAATAGTGACGAAGACCACAATGATTCCTAAACAAGGGGTTGTAAAATTTAAGATTAGCAGTGCACACATGCACACACATAGAGAGAGCGCTAAACATGGAATTAATAACCAAAATTAACAAGTTAACGTCACATTGCATAACTTCAGATTTTATGGTATTCTGATGAGAAAGTACCTACTTTATTTACCAATTTACTTTACAGAAAAAATGAGCTAACAAAATTGAAGATTGTAGGACAATATGATCCCAAATGGACACTAAATCAATAACCAAAATTAACAAGTTAACTTCACATTGCATAACTGGATGATACATCGGCCTATCAAGCAGGTCGTCGAAATATGAAACAAGAAAACCTTGGTCTGCCCCATCTCTATTGCTTCTTAGACTACTCACTTCATGCAGCATATGATGGAACTCCTTTTGTGAGGGCTGCATCAAAAGAAGCTGAATTCAATGCGCAAGTTCACAGGTGTGGAACTAAAGAACATGGCAACAGATGATAAGAAATCTGGCGCGAATATAAGAGTTTCTGAACAAGGCCATTTTCTAAAAAATTCAAAGAATCTGGGCAAGTCTGCCAATTATATTAAAAGAAGGAAAAAAGGTAAAATATGGTTGAAAATAGCATACCTGCAATACAAAAGCCCTATATGGAAAACACAGGGATTGATGAAGGTAGCACAAAATTGTCCACACTGAAAAAGCTCACCTGTACTCTGCAAAAAAAGATTGTCTGCATCAAGCATGACAAGGCGTTCATAATCCACAAGGGTCCATGCATAGAGCTTGTTCAGTGTAAGAGTAAACCGCTTGTTGAACCCTTGCCAATAACTATAAGGATTCTCAATATTCTCCACAGACTTCACTATAACCCCTCATGCCTGCAGAAGAAAGGAGAAATATTAAACTAGCCCTTAAATTTGCTATTGGAAGCACTACAAACAAGAAAGCAGATTCCCTACAGTAACCTAAAAAAAAACTAAAATAAGGCTAGATTTTATATCACTGCATTGTTGTGGCAACATAATTATAAGGCGTACTGTGACAAAATCTGACTCAAGATATGCATAAACTGGCCCCAGCCTAGCCCTAATATAAATATTGTTGCAGAAAGCAAGGGAAATGGATCTGACTGACAAATAAAGAAATGGACGCAGGGTCTTACAGGGTCCTTATCCAATTCTGCGGGACATCCTTGGAGCAATAACAATGAGGTCTGCATCCACTTTGAGGCGTATCAGTGAGAGAAGCATAACCCTAATAGCTACATAAAACACATACTCCCTCAGCATCCCCATGTACATCATTGTCGCATATGCATTTTTGGAGCTCTGTTTTGTAGGGGAAACAACTTCGTGTGCACCAGAGAAGCAGATTCCAGCCAATGGAAAAATTTGATTGTGAAAATTGGCCCGTTTTTTCACTGAGCTTCTTCCATATAAACTTTCAAGCTTTGGTTCGAAAGCCTAATCTGGCACAAGCCCTTGCATGAACCCTCCATTGCCATGCAAAATAAGAAAACGCCAGCAATCAGCACAACACAATAAAATATTTGAAATATCAAACAGAGAAGATTAAAATACCAGCGGTATAATAAAGTCCCAATGGGAAAATGACACCTGTCAGAACAAAAAGAAAAAAAAAACACAAACTTTAGTTTAGCCAACAATATTTCCCAAAGTGCACACAGCCGCAAGAAAACTAATGCACTTTTTCTTAGCCAAAAACAATAGTCCTCTGCTAAGGCAGGGACTAACAAAAATGAACTTTGACCTTAAAAAGTAGAAATCTTTTCAAGTATTTCATAATTAATGAGTCATACAGATTCATCCAAATGGCATGGAATGGATTCAAAATAAATAGATTTAGTAGTTACTCATATCTTTGGAATCATGAACCCATAATACATATGCTATCCAAGTGGTGGGTCCAAACCCATTATCTAATCATGCAGGTAGAGACGTATAGACATCAAGATTAACAGGGAATCTAGGTATTGTATAAACATTAGCACCCTATTTATGTTGTCATGAAAGAATGTGGTGGAGGCACTACGATGGAAAAGTCCCTCACTTTGATTAATAAATTCATTTCCACCATTGTATTTATTTCTAAGAAGACTTTCTTAATACTTGTTTGTTGGTAATGATCCTATAGCTTCCATTCCAAATAGAGTTACCCAAAATACCCATTCCCACCGCTTTAGTTCCCATGATGATCTAGAATGAATACTTGCAACTTGATGATATATTTGTCCAATGCCCACTTTAGTATGTAATATGTAATTCATCAAATCTAATTAGTGCACATCAAATTCGCTTGGATGTTTCTCACGCCTTTTCAACAAATTGACTAAATTGTGTGTATTCTACATCCATAGTATTCATTGAAACCATATTTCCTCGAAGCATTATATGTCAAACATATAGTGTGCCTAGTCATAATTGAATTATTTGAGATTAGATTTAATTAAGGGATTATGACAAATAGTTCATGTGTCTATCCAGGAGATCATATGTATTTGAAGTATTCTATTGAGTAGGTTGAGTGCCTTGTTCATGATTTAATTTCTTTGAGGAATTATATCAAATATGTTGCAAACCTAACTCTAAGACTACATTTTCATGAGGCATTATGTCAAATAGTTTGTATGTCTTTTTTGTGCTTCTCCATTTTATGTAAATGTTTCCTAGGGCACTTGCAGTTGTATATTGTGTAAATAAATTTCTAAACCTTCTACAGTAAAATCATTTTGTGGAGATCTTGTGTGGTGCTTCACATTCTTGCACTATTTGATGGTCTTACATTTTAGGTTTCAGTCTCACCATGCAATTTACCCAAAAAAAAATACCAAAATTCAAATTAGGGTTGAGGTCTCGTTTGAAAATTGCATACATCTCCCCTTCAGTTATTCTTTGATAGATACCTAAATCTTTACTATGGCTCCCATCTTGGCATACTTAGGAAATGGTTGTGGTATTTGACTTCACATACACTAGGAATTTTCATGACAACACATTCCTTTAAAGAATTTTTTTCACATTTAGGATTGGAGTTGTTGCACATTTTTTTTGAAGTATTTATCCTACGCAAGCTAAATCTGTTTGCATACAAGTATGCTAAAGTATCTACAATTAAAATATCTAACCAAATCCACCTTCACTATATTGTTAGATGCCCTAACCCTATTCAACAACCTCCATAGTATAGAAAAACATTTTGAAGGTCGTGGATCTGTTACTTGAACATTTTAACGCCTTTAATATCTCATTTTCCTCCTATAATGATTCATTAACCTTCTACTTTAGGTTAGAGGACCACCATGCAATCTGTAAGTTTTTGAATTTGCAAATCAAAGTTTAGACCTAATTTGCAATTTGCAAACTAGAATTTGGAAAATATTTACAATTTCAATTTGAATTTTTACTTGCAAGATACGATCTAGGTCTAGACACCAAATTGTAATTCTAGAATTCAAAAAGGATTTATAATTTAAAATTTAAATCCTCTCATTTTAACATTGAAACACTAAGAATTTACAAAACATGAAAATCAAAGCATTAAAACATTAAACTTCAAAATGTTTTCTATTACTTTAATATTTAAATTTTTAAGTATCACTTTAAATAGTAGTAAATTCAAACACAATGAGAATTTTAAAATGTTTTAGTAATTTAAAATTTAATATTTAAATTTATTGAATGTTTTCATTAATTTAAAATTTAAGACACTCCATCCTTAAATATCATATCACGAATTAAAATTCTAAATCATAAATAAACTATACATGTGCTTTACATTTTGCAAATTCTGTAAAATGTAAACTCTACCTAGGAATAAATAATTCAAGTTTGCAACTAAAGGTCATATTCAAGGTTATGTAATGCAGTTTAAATCTAAGAGTCTTATCAGACAACCAAAATTTAGCACCCAAAAGATAATTCTTCTCAATCATAACATAATTCAAAATATTTTATTATATGCACATCATCCATTCAACCAAGAGTACAAAATACAATTCAATACATTTAAGTATTCTTTTGTTACAAATCGTATTCTCCAAAACACACACTTGATGGTTGAACCCCTATCTTCTTAGCTCAATTTCCTTATATACTTCCAATGATGGAAGTTGAACCGTTTTGGCAGATGATGGAAGTCGAACCGTTTGGTAGTTGAGGAACCTAAAATATCATTGGCACCAATAACACCTTTTAACATTTCGATAGGTCTTTGAACTTCTGAACTTCCACTTTATAATGTCCTTACTTTTGGGCAGATGAAGGAGTTCGTGAACTTGCCTTTTGCGTGATTAAGGCTTAGTGAACTCTCAAACTTTTCCCTCTTACAAAGTCTTATTAGCGAGTCGGCAAATCAATGAACTCGCGAATTAAGGAACTTCTTCCTTTGTAAAGATTTTTCAGCATTTTGGCAAATTTTACATCTTCCAACCTCATCTTCATATGTCTTTTCGATGAATTGGTGAACTTTAGAACGTGTGAACTTTTACTTTACAAATCCACTGGACAGATTTTTTGGTTCCAAAACTTGAAATTGTGTCGAAAATGAATAGAAACAAGGCTATCGGCAAAATGAAGAGTTCGCAAACCTTTCATTCTTTTGAAACTGAAATTAAACTGAGTTGTTAGCAAAATGATGAGTTTGTGAACCTGGGTTTTTACCAGAAAATGAAGGAGAATAAAGTCTTTCGGTAGAATGAGAGGTTTGAGAAACTCAAGTTTTTTTGAAATGCTTTAAATTTCACCCAATTTCTCCGAACTTCACCAAATTGAAATGGAAAATACCCATTATTTTCTTCTACAAGGTGATGTCCTTGACTTGATCAAATTTATTCTAAAAATTTCTCCTGAAGCAAAGTTTTCAAAAACTAACTAAAACACAAACAAAACTAGACAAAACTGAAAACAAAAATATGAAATGTTTTTGGTTGATACATGAATGCTCACAGACCTGGATGCTCTGCATCAGACATGCCGAGTAAGAGAGATGTTCCATAAGTGTGCAGCTCACGAACATTTATACAAGTCTACCATGTGAATTCCATACTTGATTAAATCTGAAGCATTCAACCAAGAGGCCTCATCAATTGCTTTGTCCTTCCAATGAACCAAATACTCCCAGTATCCCTTTCTTCTTGTTTCTTCGATTAAACATGAATTTATCACCTGGTCTACTTTTTCAAATTTCTTCTTAGAAAATTGATGTATCCATTCTTGTCTACCCTACAAATCTAAACATATATCCCATTGTATACTTGTTTCTGCTTCATAATACTTATACAAATCGACATCTGTAAATATGGAAGATATATCAATACCTGCTAGAAGTTCAATTTCATAGGCATCGGATGAAAACTTTCTCAATATTTTACATGGTCCTATCTGCTTCCACTTAAACTTATTGTATGTTCCTTGAGGGAATCACTCTTTCCTCAAATGTGCCAAAACCAAAACACGTACATGAAATTCTTACTCTCTTCTCTTCTTATCCTCATTCTCTTTGTATTTTTTGGCACTCCTTTCCAAAATTTCCTTCACTTCTTTATGAAACTCATGAATATACTTAGAAAAATCCTCTACTACAACACTCTTTCTACCCAAATCTACACTATCCCTCAATTCATCAATGTACCTCTGTAACCATACACAATATAAAATGGGATTTTCCCTACACTCTGATTAATTAAATTATTGTAAACAAACTCTACCTGAGACAATATCAAATCCCATCGATTGGGTTTGTCACTTACTAAGCATCTCAAAAAATTATGAAGACTCCTATTCACAACTTCAATTTGACCATCAGTCTAGGGATCTTAAGTTGAACTATACCCCAACAAAGTTCTCTTTTTTTTCCACAAAGTGCACCAAAAATGGCCAACAAATTTGGTGTCTTGATCTGAAACAATACTTTTTGGAAAGCCGTACAACCTAACTACCTCTTTGGAAAACAATGTAGCTATATGGGAAGCATCATTACACTTATGGCATGGTATAAAATGAACCATCTTCAAAAATCTATCAACCACAACAATATAATATTTACATCTTTGTGTTCACAGTAATCCCAAAACAAAATCCATGCTTATGTGTTCCCATGGTCTCTCTAGTATAAGGAATGACTGATACAACCCTGTGTTTTGTCTTACTACTTTGGCATGCTGGAAAACTCCACAACCTTGCACCATCTCCTTTACATCTACAATCATCCTAGGTCAATAATACCCTTCATTCAACTACATTGCAATGCTTTGTCCACTCCAAAATGTCCAGTCAAACCTCCACTATGCTTCTCCCTTATCATGTTTTCACTCATTGACCTCTGAGGCATGCACAATCTCTTCCCTTTGAACAATAGACCTTCTTAAATAAAATACTCTAGCCATGGAGTTCTATCCTTTTCCACTAGATTCATGCATGTTTGCCACGATTCTTTGAAATCAACATATTCTTCATAGAATTCCTGCTTAGAATTAAAACTAATAACATTCACTCTCATTTCATTCCAAACCAAACATCTCTGACTCAATGCATCAATTACCCAATTAGACTTCCACTTCTATGTATGAAAACAAATTAATAACTCTACAAAAATTCAACCCACTTCATGTGTTTCAGATTCAAGTTACCTTGATTATTTATGAATTGCAATGCATGATGATCAGTATACAATACAAACTCCTTAGGTAGCCAATAATGTCACCATTTCTTGAGTGGCTAAACAATTGTATAAAACTCTTGATCGTATATAGAATATTTGCCTTTGGTTCCATTCAACTTCTCACTGAAGTATGCTATTGGTCTTCCATCTTGACTTAGGACTCCTCCAATCACTGTCTCTCTTGCATCACAATCTACTTGCAACACTTTTCTAAAATTAGGTAGTGCCAACACTTGCTATTCAGTCACTTTTTCATTCATCAACTAAAAACTCTTTTCTACTTTAGTTGTCCAAATAAATTCTTTCTTATTACCTTTCATAGTATCTATAATAGGTGCACAAATTCAACTAAAATTCCTTATGAACTTCCTACAGAAGCTCTCCAATCCATGAAAACTTCTTGCTTCAAACATGCTCCTTGGTGAAGACCAATTTTCAATTGCTTTGACATTTTCTAGATCCATTTTCAATCCATCACTGGAAACAACAAATCCTAAATACACCAATTCATTATTCATAAAACCACACTTCTTAAGATTTACCAGCAACTTTTCCTCTCTCAATCTTTCCAAAACTACACTAACATGTTGCAAATGTTCTTCTTTTGTTTTAGTAAATATCAAAATATCATCCAAATATACAATTGAATGAACTTAACAGGAAAATTCTTCAATACTTTGTTCATCAATTTTATGAAGGTTCTAGGGTCATTGGTCAACCCGAATCTCATTACCAACCATTCACACAAACCCTCTTTCATCTTGAATATTGTCTTCCACTCATCTCCTTCTCTTATTTGTATCTGATGGTGTCCACTCTATAAATCAATCTTTATGAAGTACTTGGCTTTACTCAAACAATCCATCATATCATCTGTATATGGCAATGTAAACCTTTACTTTATTGTACTTTTGTTTATAGCCCTTTAATCTACACATTCTCCATTCCCCATCTTTTATGGGTGTCAACATTGTTGGAACAACACATGGATTGAACCTTTATCTGATCAGCCCTTTATCCAACAATTCGTGTACTTATCTATTAATCTCCTAATTCTCCATAGTTGTCATTCTATATGGTGCTTTATTTGACAAATTCACACCAGGAATCGAATCCAAACAATGATTGATGCTCCTCATAGGTGGCAATCCATCTGGCAACTCCTTCATCAAGATATATGCATATTCATCTAGTATTTCCTAAATCTTAATTGACAACTTTTCATTCTTCTTTGTTGCCATAACTTCTTTAGGTTTAGGAATAAAAGCATAACATGCTCCCTCTTTAGAACATCAATTCCTTCAAAAAATTCTTGCTATGCACCAAGCAGACTATAGGATAGTTTTCTACCTCTTCCTCCTTATCCTTCAATGGATTCAAAGTATATTCTTTACCATCCTTCTTTATCCTATATGTGTTTGTTCTACCATCATGAAAAGCTTGTCTATCAAATTTCCAAGGTTTACCCAAAATAGTATGGCATGCATCCATTGGCATCATATCACATAAAATTTCATCCTTATAACTTCCAATCTAAAAATTAGCAAGATATTGTTCACTTACTACTAACTGATGTTCCTTTTACAACCAAAAAATTTTGTATGGAGTGGGATGTTTCATCCTCTTCAACTTCAACTTTTCCACCATCTCTTCACACACAATTTTGTCAATGCTTATGTTGTCCATTATGACTTTACAATATTTTTCACCTGATTTGAATCTTGTTTGAAACAAATTTCTCCTTTGGACAGGTTCTTATTTTTCCTTTTTTGGGTCTAATAATATTCCTCATAGCATCAAAGAATCTCTATATTCTATATCTTCTCCATGCTTTGGTGAAGCTACACTTTCATTATCTACCCTATCACATTGATTCTAGCCTCTTTTCCTTTCTCACTACTTTGTTGTATCTGAGGATATTCAAATGCCCTATGCCAAGTTTTTCCACATTAAAAACATGTACTAATTAATCCTCTTCCTCTACCTCATCCAAAATATCCTCAACCTTGAGAATAATCTCCTATTCGTTTGTTATCATGAGTGCTTGTTTGAGAGGTGCTTTCTTCTCCTTGTTTGTTTTGTAATTCTCTACCACTACTGGATTGTCCTCTTCCATGAGAAAAACTACCTCCACCAATAGAGTTATTTTTTTGTTTTATTGCAAGTTTCCCCTTTGCCTTCAAAGCATATTGATGGGCTTCTTCTCCATTTGTTATATGTACCACACTTATTTAATCTTGAATGGAATAATTCAAACCATTAACATACCTTCAAACTTTCTTAGCATCATCATCTACAAATCCATCCCTAATGTTCATCCTATAGAATTCTTTATTATACTTCTATACATTTTCTCTTTCTGCTTTAAATTTTACAACTTCTTGAACAAATTAATTTGATAGTCTGCACGTAGAAATTTTAGTTTCAATTTTGTCACCATTCTTTCCTAAATTTTATTTTCTCCCTTCCTTTTCTCAGTCTTTTAGTCTACACATGATCCCACCACAAGGATGTATGTGCCTTCAACTTTGTACAAGAAAACTTCACCTTTTTTGGGTCTCCAATTAATTCAAAATCAAAATACTTATCCATATCTTTGATATCTAGTCAATCAATTCTTCTAGATTCAGACTTCCATTATACTAGGAGGATCCAATCTTGGTTCACTATTGATTCTTGACATTGCTCATAAGAATCTTCTCTCTGGTTCATCTCCATCCTGATTTGCATCATCTTCTCTTGCCTCTATTTCTTTTTCATCTTAACTTATGTCTTCCACATGTACTTCTCTCCACTATTCCATATCCATCTGATCCAATCTTTCCACAATTCCTCTCATCATCTCCACAATTGCTGTGTCACACACCCATGGTGGTCTTGTCTCACAAATCCTCTCAACATCTCATCGTCTTTGTGCCATGTCTCACAAATCCTCTATAGTTGCAGGTCTTTGTGTCCTCTCACTCACCCACAACAAAACTCTTCAAGATTCCTTCTCTTCAAGACAACCCAAACTAGGCTCTAATACCACTTAATGTAGTCAATTTGGGAGTCTTACCAGATGACCCAAATTTTGCAGCCAAAAGATAATTCTTCTCAATCACAATAAAATTCAAAATATTTTATTATATGCATAGTATCCATTTGATCATGTGTACAAGTACAATTCCAGACATTTCAATCTTCTTTTTTTACAATTTGTATTCTCCAAACACACACTTGATGGCCTAACCCCTATTTGCCAAACCATTTTGATAGATGATGGAAGTTGAACCATTTGGTAGTAAAAGAAACTAAAATATCACTAGCCCTAATAACTCCTTTTGGAAATAACACCTTTTGGCGTTTTGATAGCTCTTCAAAATTCTAAACTTCCACTTTATAATGTCCTTGCTTTTCATAAGAAAAAGGAGTTCATGACATTTCCTTTTCGACGATTCAGAGATTCAATGAACTCTCAAACTCCTAATTTTTTTCCTCTTACAATGTCCTTTTGGCAAGTCGACAAATCGACGAACTTGCGAATTAAAAAACTTCTTTCTTTGTAAAGATTTTTTGGCATTTCAATAAATTTTAGAACATCCCAACTCATCTTCATATTCCTTTTTAGTGAATAGGTGAACTTTAGAACTTGTGAAATTTTTCTTTACAAAGCCTTTTGGTGGATTCTTGGTTCGAGAACTTAAAATTGCGTCGAAAATGAATAGAAACAAGGCTTTCAACAAAATGAAGAGTTTGCAAACCTTTGATTTTATCGAAAATGAAATAGAGCCAACTTGTCAATGAAACGATGAGTTCATGAACTTGGTTTTCTTCCAAAGTGAAGGAGAATAAAGTCTTTTGGCATAATGAGATGTTTGCAAACCTCAGGTTTTTGCTGAAATGCTCTAAATTTCACCCAATTTATCCAAACATCACCAAATACAAATTTTAAATACCCATTATTCTTTTCTACAAGGTGATGCCCCTGACTTGATAAAATTTAGTCTAAAAATTTCTCCTAAACCAAAGTTATCAAAAATTAACTAAAACACAAAAGAAAATAGGACAAGATTAAAAACAAAAAACTGAAATGCTTTTGTTGATATAGGATGCTCCTGCACCAGTATGGCTTATGTAAATTGAACTAAATTTTGATTAATCAAATTTTGATGACTCCTTAAAGGTTATAACAACTCAACTTAATTCTAAAAGGAACTTTTGACTTTGGAACTATAACAATCAACATAGGAGTTTAATGCAACATGACAATTCTAGGGTTTTAAACATAATTTTAAATATGTTCTCTTCAATCCAAAATTCCAAGTGCAAGATTGAATAGAGGTTGTTAATATAGATTGAATGCCACCTCAAAATGACATAGAGGGCATTTGCAACATCCTAGACATATAGCATTAAATTGTGACCACTAGCATAAAATTTTAGTATAATGTCTAAGGATGTTATGGACATAGGGTCAAACAATATACCACAAACACAACTTCAACTCGCTCTTTTGAACCTAAAACATGAAAGGTAAAATGATAATTAGGACTAAATGAATAAAAACGAAGGGTCTCCAATCTTTGAAAGATAGTGGCAATGTTTTGAAGGACACAAAAAATGTCAACCACCTTAAATGAAAAGAAAATCATTTCTAGGACAAGGTTCAAAATGATACATAAAAATGAAGAACTTGATCCACAACCAAGGAACTCCTTATTAATAGTAAAGATCATTTTAAGTTTGAAAATTTATCATCAACTTTACTTTCAAAGACATCATCCATAGTGGTCTAATCTAGATGAATTTATTATAAGAAGATTACATAGTGAATAGTTCTCAACATTTAATGCATCAAGGCATGTAGAATAAAATTTATACAAAAGTTGAGTAGGTAAATTTTTACAATTATACCTACACTTTTTTCACTCACATGTGTATATGTGATTCTTTCCCTTCTTTCCTCTACATGGCCTAGCTATGATAGATCAGATATCAAGTTTTTATAATTTTAATATTCATTTAGGTAGAGGTCTTTTTTAGATATGACAATATGTATTATTTATGCATGCATCTTTTGATTACTTGAACATAACTTCACTACTAGTTAGGTATCGATAGCCTTGATAGAGTTGCCTTTGGTCTTGTTCTATACATAGCTATAATGCTAGCCAAGCATCCATAGCCCTAGTAGAGGTTACCTGAATCACCTAAAATTAATGAGACTTTTTATTTTCCTTTTCATTCTTTCATTATTTTTCTTTATTTTATTTTTACTTTTCTCATTCTATTTGGGCATTGAAGTCTACCTCTAGATTTGGGTCCACTGTGGTAATCAATATTTTAACAATTCATTTTCTACTTGATATCTTGGATATAGTCACTTTTCTAGACAAACTTGAGAACTTTTAAAGTGTAAAGAGTGAGGGGTGAGAGGTATGCAAGATACATCTTAAGATTTCCTATACCCCCTTAAGCATGAAAGCAACTCTACACATCCATATAAAAAATTTATGAAAAATTCACCCTAGAAATTAACCCATCAGGACTGCAAAAGTAAAAAATTGTAAGTGGAAGCATCTAGGAAGTGCATTTTGATCAATCTACAAGTCATTTGTAATATTTTCACTTGACAAAGAGTAGGAATTTTTAAAAAATGACAATGATGAGGGGGTGGAAGCAAATTTTAGGGCAACAGTACTAATAACTCCAAAAAACCAAAAACAAAAACAAACAATAAAATGACAAAAACTAAGGAAAAGAAAAACAAGATGAAACAAAATAAAAAGAAAGCCATCATTTTCTACCCTACCTAACTAGCATAAAATTGATAGTTCAAAGAGTCAGGTAGTAAAGCTCCCATTTCTTAAATTTTTTTTTACTTTGTCTGATAGCAAGATCTTTGATGTCATAGTTTGGAACACTACAAATTTGTCTTTTAAGTTTACAAATGAGGAGTTATAACTGCTCTAGACGAGGAAATGGGAGCTTTACTACTATCCCATATTTTTCTGATGTTAACCCATAAATCCTCTTGCTCAACTAGTATCCTTGTAATGGAGAAAGTTTAAATTAGTGCGAAGATCCATATTGTCTCGTTATATAGCAATATCATTTTTGGTGGTAGGTGATGTAACAAAGCTTTCATTTTCCTTACCATCAAAACATGAATAACAAGATAAATGACATATAAGAGCTTGGGTATAGGGATATCTTATTTTTTATGTCATTGATAAAAGAAATTTATCTGTTGTCATATGGGTTATCCTCTTCCATGTGCATTTCTCCATCCAACTTGGCGTGATCATTGTGTACATGAACATCTTGTAGAAAACTATTAGTTAACATCGCATCCAATGAACTTAAATTAATGAAACATTCCTCAATGCATTTATTAATTTTGTTTAAACTTGCTAACTAATAGAAGGCATAAATGCTTCATTATATAATTTTTTTTTTTTAAGACTGGAATTTCAAAACGCATTTTAATGGCATTTCTAGCTGCATCCAGCAAACTTTAGTCCCCAGCTAAAGAACACACATACAGTCTTCACTTTGGCAACCAAGATAATGTACAGACAAACACTGAGACTCCCATTTCACTTTTTCCTCAGGTTTTACTTGAATTCTGAAATCTGTCATACACGCAGTCTTGCGAGTTCAAGCTATGTACATATTCAGAACTCCTGTCAACCATATAATAATGAAATGTCTTTACTCCTATCTATTTAAAAATTAAGAACATAAGACCTGCAATATAAGAAAGAGGTACCAAAGAATACGAAGAAAGCAATAGACTCCAATTCCCAATACAAGTGCATCTTTTTTTTCCCTATTTTTGAAGCACATTTTGAGATCCTATTTTACAGTTACAAGAAAAATCGAGCAGTTTCAAATCCATATTATATTCTCACAATTATTTTCCAGGTTCCTGAATAAAATACATAGCTAGTGGCTCTCCCACCCATCTTGGGTTTATTGATGTTTTATACAGGTTCAGTAGCCAATGTCTCCCAAGGACTGCAATAGTGATTTGCGTATGTCTATTTGTTTCTCCTGCAGGATACAATGACTAGCATTGCCGTATACTTCAGATGCCCTGGACAGCTATAATAGACCCATTGTTCATATTCTTTCTACCCACCTGGCACTACTTTTCTCTTTCTGCTTTGGTACCATGATTTTGCTTGTAGGCTGTACTTGATCACCAACAGAAGTAACTACTGAAAGTTCACCAACCGCAGCATCCATATCAGATGCTATGCGTGAACTTCCATACACATGTCTATGGGCCCTATTACAGTCTTAATCTGGAGAGTCATCTCACCTCTTCCTCTTCCTCTTTCTTTCTTCCACACAATTAGGTCCCTCAGCACTTTTATTAATACATTTTACCTCATGTGCATCAGAGTTGCCCTTTTTTGCATTGTCACCCAAACATGTTGCCACACTCTTAGCAGACGGGTACATCTGGAGATGCTTACCCTTCATTGTTTCCTCGGATTTAACTGCTATAGAGTTTGACACCAAATATTCGCGTTCCTTTTTAGCTTCAGGTGCAATCATGTTCGGCACTGGCTTTCGAAATGTGGAACCTTGATTCTCATTTGCAATCATGGCATCACTTTCAGTTTTCATATTACATAGGTTGGTGTTAAAGGCTGAATTTGATGCTTGACCTTGAGAAGGGCCGATGTCATTTGAAGCCGATGGTGCCATCGTCTCGCTTGGTTCATAAAGCTCCAGGATTTGATTGCTAACATCTTCAAGCTGGCGAGGAGTCACGTCAAACTCCTGCCACCAAGGCCTCTCTCTATCTGATGGCAGCTTAACATTACAAAACTTTGCAGCAAGAAAAATGGCACCAGCAGCAATATGCAGGGGCTTGAACTGGAGGCACAGAGTTGTAATCAGTCCATCATTAACAAAATTCCAAGCTACTTGTGCTAATGAATTTTGGGCCACTTTCAATATATTGATAGCTGTCACGAGATACTTATATGGATTTTGTACATTAAGATCAAATCCCAGTGTGGCAAGGACAACACGCTCTGCCATTAGCACCAACTCTTTCTGCTTTTCATAACATTCCTTTTGCTTGATGCGTTCAGAAGCAGCTGGGTTCTTCTTGTGTCGAATTTCATATGCCCGTACAGTCACTTTCATAATACTTTTAGGAATCTCCTCGACCTTACCAGCAAGGAATACCCATGCAGTCGCAATTGTATATCTATCATGGTGATGATGTGAATGCCGCAAATAAAATCGGTGACAAAACACAGTAGCCGATGCGAGAGCAACTTGAGGCAGCTGAAGCGCAACACCAACATCTCTGATAAAAGTGCCGTACGATTTCCGCAAATTATTCTCCTTCTTGGCATCAATGCCATGTTTTCTTGAAGGTGAAAATTTATCAATCTCCTCCCTTGTGAAGTACCACCCTTCTCCCAAACCTTGAGCTTCCATCCACTTAGATTGAAGATATTGAAGATTGATTGAGAAATGAAGCACCCAAAAATTCAACTTCTAGTCTTCAAATGAAATCGTTGAAAGCTGAATCGGCCACAAAATCACCAGTAAAACCCTGAATGCGCCCTACAATTCATCTGTATAGGAGAATTATTTCAGGCTTCAGAGTAGCTTCTCCACCATTTTGTTAAAACCCTAGCCCTTGAGGAGTCTCCGCGCTTTTCCTTTACTATGAAATAAAAGCTATCCCGGAGAGGTATATTCAATGTATATATGTTTAGGGCTTCGTTAACGTTAATCATTGCATAAAGACGATTGGGTCGACATTCGGTTTGGTAATCGGCGGTTTTATTAAGAGTCGGTGTTGCGTTTTCCAATCGGGGAATTCATTATTTTCAAAATTAAAATGATGAATATTAACATCAAGATTTATTTCATCAAGTGATTATAAGATCTATCCCTATAATTAGGTGGAGAGGGTATACAATAGCAGCAAGGGGTGGAGTGTTATGGCGTGACCGTGTTAACAAAAACTCTTTTCTCTTACCTTAAATTTGACAACCATTTAGACATCAAAGTATTGAAAATATAACTTTCTTAAATAGTTCTAAAGTAAAATAAGCATTAAATAAATAATAGTCCGTAAATTTTTGATTTTATTAATTATATTTATATATTTTTAAATTTTTTTAGATTCATTATTTTATATTTTATTAATTACAGCGAGAGGTGTAACTACAGGGGCAGCAAGGGGTAGAGTGTAATGAATTACACTCAGAGGAGTTATCCAGTGGCATTAAGGGGATGACTATGACTGTACATAAAAACAAAATAGAGTCAACATAGTTCTTCTTCAATAACTAGACATATTTTTTTAAATAATTATAAATATATAGCCCACAAAGTTTATTAAATCAATGAACATAAAAATAAAGTCAATACAATAATGTGTATAAATATAAGTAGTACTCAAACATAAATTTGAGAAAAATCAAATCAAATAAAAATAGAGAAAATTGAATTGCAAAATGAATTTATGAAGTGATGCAATGTTGCTGCTATTATTTATAGAAGGTTAGATTAGTTAAAGTGCATCTTAAATTATTTAATATTTTGTTTGCATAAACAAATCTTTGAAAACCACAAAGAAAATTAATAGCAAGATAAATTATTTAGTTTAGTTTAGTGAGAACTAGGGTTAGAGTTCTTCAATCATTAAAAGCCACAAAAAATTAATTTTTAGTTTAATGACCTTTGTTTTACATTTTTACTATGGAAATTAATTCCTTTATAAAAAAATTATAATAAGTTTTTGGTATCATTTGGATTAAATTATTGAAAATGATTCCATTAAAAACTAATTGTTAGAGATAAGAATTGCGGCTAAAAAAAATAAGAAAATTAATGTAGGGTAAATTATTTACATTAGTTTAATGAAGGCTAGCAAAGAAACATAAGGCAAGGCAAATTACTTTATTTTAGTTTAATGAGGGCTTGGGTTATAGTTCTTCAATCTTTAAAATCCACAAAGAAAATAGACTAAATTACTTTAGTTTAATGGGTTAGGATTATCGTTCTTCAATCTTTAAGAGATTAAAGATTTTTACTATGGGAATTAATTCCATTATACATTATAATTAAGTTTTTGGTATCATTTGGATTAAATTAAAAACTAATTTTTAGGATTTTAAATGCAAACATGTATAAAGTAAATAAAATAATGGTTTAAGTAAAATTAGCATTATATAGTAATGTGTATATATCTTAGCTCCTGGCTCTATGTATATTGTAATAAATTAATAAATTATTAAACTAGCATAGATATTTTAAATACAATATAGGCATCTCGAGACTTTATCATCTTTTAGATAGATGCATTTAAGATATCTATGCTAGTTACATATTTTATAAAGGTGTCTTTTAGATAGATATATTTAATATATCTATGCTAGTTACATATTTTATAAAGGATGGAATGAATATAGACTCTAGCAAACAGTAGGAAAATGATTTAAGGTTGTTATGAGCATGATAGTATTTTCTTTGTTACAATTACAAGTTAGGTTAAAATTGAAATATTATTTTTACAATAATTACACCCACAATGGCATCAAGAGGTGGAGTTTAATGGTATGGACATGTTAACAACAACTCTTAACTTTTACCTTAAATTTCACAACCTTTTATTGATTATTTTATTAATTACATATTTTATAAAGGATGAAAAGAATATATAGACTCTGGAAAAAAGTAGGAAAATGATTTAAGGTTGTTATAAGCATGATAGTATTTTTTTTGTTACAATTACAAGTTAGGTTAAAATTGAAATATTATTTTTACAATAATTATACCCACAATGGCATCAAGAGGTGGAGTGTAATGGTATGGACATGTTAACAAAAACTCTTAACTTTTACCTTAAATTTCACAACCGTTTATTGATTATTTTATTAATTACATATTTTATAAAGGATGAAAAGAATATAGACTTTGGAAAAAAGTAGGAAAATGATTTAAGGTTGTTATGAGCATGATAGTATTTTCTTTGTTACAATTACAGGTTAAGTTTAAAATGAAATATTATTTATACAATAATTTTATAAGTGTGTTACACTAGCATATCTATCTTTAGAGAAATTAATGTAAAAGACATGAGAGATATCATTATTGAGGTTTTTAAAGATAGGTATGCTAGTTTATTTTATTTAAAACTATTTAATTTACTACATACATAAACCTAATTTTTTTCCTCCTTTTCTTTCACCTCATTCTATATTGTTTTCATTGTTTTTCCTCTTTACTTGAATGGCTTGTAGACATGGTGAACCAAGGTAAATATAGTCAAGTAAAAGAAACTTTTATTTATCTATTTATCTTGGTCTATATTATTTTCATTGTTTATTTTATGTATTTATTTATCTTCTTCTTTGACTCTTACTCTTATGGCTCATTTAACCTTATGATTCAAATGTATTATAAATTTTTTATTGTGTTTAAGAAATATGTAGTAGAGAGAATAAAAAATAAAAAATAATAATTCTTCTACCCCCAGTAGTAGCAGTTTGCCAAAAAAAAAATCTTAAATGAAAGCAAAACAAATGATTATCTCAAGAGGAGTATACAATGGAGCAAAGAGTACAAAAACTCTTATCTTTTACCTGAAATTTGAAACTGTTAATTTCTTATAACCCAGCTACAGATTAATTGCACAATAAATTCATAGAATAGAACCTCTATTTGATTTATAACAATCAATACTCTAGGTTAAATAATAGCAAATAACAATCACAAATAGACAATAACACAAATAACCTGCAACTGTTGGATCTTCTATTCAGCCTAAGAACAAACTTTCTCTTCAACAATACATATGAGTTTGCTACAACAATCTTATATATAGAGCCCAGCTACTTTACTTAATGTGCAAGTAAAGAAACTTTCTTTGCTTTATTCATCTTTAAATCACACCTAAAATCACTCTTGATTTTATCTCAATCTCACAAACTTAGAAACATTCTATTCTTAGATAAAAAAACTATTGTTGCTGTAAATCCACCTTTAAACAAAATCCACTCCACCTTTCGAGCTAGAAAATAAACACTCTCTCTTAGCCAGGAAGGTGTTCTGCACAACACCCAACTTATCCCTAAAGAATTCAAACTTACTCTTCATCAAGGCCTTGCTCAGGATGTCTGCTATCCGCTCATCTTTAGGAATGTACTGGAGATTCACTATCCCCTTCTCCACACAATCTCTAATGAAGTGGTACTTGATCTCAATGTGCTTTGACTTGTCATGAAACACTAGATTCTCAGAGAGTTTGATACAACTCTGATTATTGCAGTAAATGACTATAGGATCTAGCTCCTGATCAAAGAGCCCATCTAGAAGTTTTTGAAGCCAGATAGCCTCACATGTAGCCATACTGGCTGCCATATACTCGGCCTCCACAGAACTTAGTGCAACTAACTTTTGTTTCTTGCTATACCAAGAGACTACTTCTGATCCCAAACTGAAACTGCACCCTGAAGTGCTCTTCTGATCAGCTATACTACCTACCCAATCTACATCGATGAACCCCTCGAGCTTCACTCCATCCTACTGAACATACTTCAGCCCATAATCAACTGTGCCTTGGAGATACCTCAAAACATGTTTCACAACTATCCAGTGCACACGTTTAGGTTCCACCATAAACTGACTAAGTGAGTTCACTGCAAAACAAATGTCTAGCCTGGTGTTGACTAGATACATAAGAGAGCCTATCAACTATCTGTATAAAGTCAGGTCCATTGCCTCTGATCTAGAAGCATCAATCTTCTTCCAGTTGGTCACAAGTAGTGTGGACATGGGCTTATAGTCCTCCATCCTGAATGACTTCAGAATATCAATTATGTACTTCCCTTGTCCAAGGAAAATCTCTCCCTCTTTCTCCCACAACTCCAATCCCAGAAAGTAGTGCATCAACCCCAAGTCCTCCATCTCAAACTCTCCTGCAAGATCCTGCTTGCAGTGGGCTATGAGCTCCTCTGACCCTGTGAGAAATAGGTCATCAACATACAACACCAATATGAGAAGTTCATCCTTCACCTGAACATAGTACAGGCTCGGATCTGCCTCACTCTTGATGAAGCCCATGCTCTGCAAGTAACTATCAATATGTGAATACCATGCCCTGGGTGCCTGCTTGAGCCCATATAGTGCTCTCCTCAACCTGCATACATGAGAATCCCTCCCATGTGCTTCAAATCCTTCTTGTTGTTCTATGTAAATCTCTTCCTCAATCTCTCTGTTAAGGAAGGCAGTCTTTACATCCATCTGGTGAATCCTCTAACCCATCTATGCTGCTATAGAAATAATAGCTCTTATGGACGAGTACCTGGCTACTAGAGAAAAAGTCTCGTCATAGTCGACTCCTTCCTTTTGAGAAAACCCCTTAGCCACAAACTAAGCTTTGAACTTTTCCACACTACCATCTGCAGCATGCTTAATCTTATACAACCATCTCGAGCCCACCACAAACTTATCTTTTGGTCAAGGTACTACATCCCACATGTTGTTCTTCATGATGGAAGAATGCTCTTCCACCATAGCATCCCTCCATACTTGGTGCTTGGATGCTTCCTCAAAGATGGAAGGCCCCTTTTCAATTAATTCACTCATAAGTGCCACATAATCAGAATAACATTTGGGAGCTTTTCTCTATCTGACTGAATCTTGTGGCTCATCAACATATTCCTGGGCTTCTCTTAGTGTCTGTTCAGCTGCCCTATTTCTCTTCTTCTCAGTAATAGGAATCTGAGGCTAAGGAATTATTTGTTCCTCCTTCTAATCAACTTGCTTGGCCTGCTTGCTCTACTCTCCAACTTGCAGAACTGAAGTTTGAGGGATTTGTTCTGCCTCAACCATGGAGATTGCTTCTCCTCATTCATCAAGCTACTAGACTTCTGAAGAGCTCTCTCTTCCTCAAACTTCACATCTCTGTGAACAACTATTTTCTTGAGGGCAGGAATGTAAACTCGATAGGCCTTAGAAGTTTCACTGTACCCAACAAGTATACCCTTCTCTACAGTTGGTTCCAATTTGGTTCTCTTCTCCATAGGAATGTGACAATACACAAGGCATCCAAAGATGTGAATATGCCCCAAATCTGGTTTCTTACCAGTGAATGCCTCTTCTAGAGTCAATTTGCCCAAAACTTTGTGAGGGCTTCTATTCTGCAAATACACTATTGTATTGCAAGCTTCTACCCATAAGAACCAAGGTAGATCCTGATCATGAAGCATGGCCTTGGTTGCTCCAACTATAGCCCTATTTTTCCATTCAACAACCCCATTCTTCTGAGGGTTGTATGGAACTGTCAACTCTTTCTTGATACCTTCCTGAGTACAAAAATCTTTGAAGGCATTCGAGGTATACTCACCTCCATTAGTCTTCCTGGAGAAGTCATCAATGAAAGTAACATAATACTCATACCCATTCAAGGATACTGCTGACATGGGCCCACACACATCTAAGTGTACAAGATCCAAAATCCCTTTGGATCTAGTGTCACTACTTGAAAAACTAGTCTTGGCATATTTCCCAAGAGCACAACCCTTGCACACCTTATGGTTTTCTGTCTTCATCTCAGGTAGCCTTGTCACTATTTCCTTGAGAAAATTAAGTGCTCTATGGTGAAGATGAGCCATCCTCCTATGCCACAACTCTCCTAGCCCTCTACAACTGCTTACCAACACATGTGCTAGCTCAAACTATAACTGAAACAAGCTACCATGTCTAACTCCAATCACTTTTGCAACCTTGGAATCCTTGGGACGAATATAGACTTTGGCCCTTTCAAAGGTAATGATGTAACCCTTGTCCTCCAAAGTAGAACTGAGATTAAATTCTTCATCATGCCAGGGACATACAACACATCCTCCACCAATAAGGGTTTGCCAAACTCCATCTGAAACTTAACGGTGCATGGTACTTGGCATTGTCTTTGAGCTTAATATAAAAATCCAGCTTCTTCTCCTCCAACTTGGTGAAGTATTCTATGATTTCCGTCATGTGGTAAGAAGCCCCACTATCAATATACCATACCCTATTGGCAATTGAACTTGAGAGATAGGCAATGAGAGAAAACTCATTCTCAAATCATGATGCAAACTCGTCCACCTCTGCTATGACAACAACTTGCTTCTTTTCCTTGTCCTTATTTTTCTTATTCAGACATTAACTAGCATAGTGACCCATCTGATGGGAGAAAAAACATTTCATCTTACTTAGATCTTTCTTCTTCCCAGACTTGGAAGAACCTTTGGATTGCTCTTTATTGGACTTTTACTTTCCATTGCTTGCAAGAGCAAGATTTTCTTTGTCTTGACTCTTCTTTGTCTGATCTCCTTGATGAGAACCTTCACGGATATCCTCTTGAATGAAATCATCCCAAAGCCTCACCCAATCAAATAGCCAATCTCTATCAATAACACACTTGACAAACACTTCCCAATGCTTTGAAACACTATTCAAGGCTATACGCACCAACTCATCTTCAACAATCATCTCTCCAATAGCAACTAGCTCATCCCTAACTTGTGTCAATTTGGACAAGTAAGAGGTCACGCTCTCTCCTTTAGACATCTTGGTGTTATGCAATTTGTCCTTCAACATCATCCTATGACTCTGATAGTCACTCTGATAAAGTTTTGTGAGCGTATCCCACATCTCCTTGGCGGTGTCTTTCCCTAATAGATGAGGAATTAGATGATCTCTTACCCCCTCCAAGATAATCCTCTGAGCCTTTGCCTCCTTGACTTCATGCGAATCTAGGGCAACAGGATCATTCGTTGGTGGTGTCACCTTTGTACCAGCATAGATCCACAGCCTGTTCTCCTCGAGAACAAAAGTAATCCGAACCTTCCACTGTAAAAAGTTAGACGCACCCTCAAGTCTGTCCTCATATCGAACACTGGTTGCCATAGCCATAGAAGAAACTGGAGATGAAAATGTAATTTTTTTCTCAAAATCTATGTTACAAATCTTGGCTTTGTATTCAGAGTTTAGAGCTCTGATACCATGTTAATTTCTCATAACCCAACTACAGATTAATTGCACAATAAAATTCACAGAATAGAACCTCTATCTGATTTATAATAATCAATACTTTGGGTTAAATAACAGCAAATAACAGCGGAAGCAAAAATAACAAGAAGCCAATCACAAATAGACAATAACATAGATATATACCCAGGAAACCCCAGTGTGGGGAAAAACCTGCAACTGTTGGATCTTCTATTCAGCCTAACAACAAACTTTCTCTTCAACAATACCATATGAGTTTGCTACAACAATCTTATATATAGAGCCCAACTACTTTACTTAATGTGCAAGTAAAGAAACTTTCTTTGCTTTATTCATCTTTAAATCACACATAAAATCACTCTTGATTTTATCTCAATCTCACAAACTCAAAAACATTCTATTCTTAGATAAAAAAAACTATTGTTGCTTAAAATCCTACTTGAGTTGCTTTAAAGCAACTCCACTCCACCTTTCAAGCTAGAAAATCAATAGAAACTAGAGGAGATTTACTTAGAATACTTAGCCAATCAAACGAGGGCCCCACCCAAAAACCCTAACCCTATCTCTCATTAAACTAAAGTAAATAATTTACCCTTCTATTAATTTTTTTATGGTTTTCAAAGATTTGTTTATGCAAGAAAAATATTAAATAAATTATAATTTATAGGTTCAATAATTTAAGATGCACTTTAATGTAATTTTCTTTTTATTTTAATGGGAAACATATAAATCAAATAAGAGTAAATAATACGCAATGTCTAATCTAACTTTCTATAAATAATAGCAGCAGCATTACATCACTTCATAAATTTATTCTCCAAGAAAAAAATAAAAAAAAATGATGCCTACATACTGCCCTTACCAATTAAAATTCTCCTCCTTATAAAATAAACTTCTCCCAATTCAATTTGCTCTCTTTTTATTTGATTTGATTTTTCTTAAATTTATGTTTGAGTACTACTTATATTTATACACATTATTTTATTGACTTTATTTTTATGTTCATTGATTTAATAAAACTATGTGCGCTATATATTTATAATTATTTTAAAAAAATATGTCTTGTTATTTATAAAAAAACAATGTCAGCTCTATTTTATTTTTATGTACATGGTCACATCCATCACATTCATGCCACTATATAACTCCTCTTATTTTTTTTATGTTGGCTCTTTAATAGTTTCTTTTTATGTTGGCTCTTTAATAGGTTTTGTTAACAAGCTAACAAGCTCATGTCATTACACTCAACCCCTTGCTGCCACTATGACATATTTTGGTGTAAATATAGCCGACATATATATTTTAAAAAACTAAAAATATAAAACAATTCTTAAATAGTTCTAATGTAAAATAACTTAAATTAAATCCCCCGTTAATAGGGCTATGGGTGTTGACACCCTTAGGAAATGAAAGGAGACAAAATGGGAATCGCCAACAGAGGGGTGGGTAAAGATGAATTTTGATGGAGCTTCCAATGGCAACCCAAGTGAATCTGGTGCTGGATGCCTAGTTTGAGATTCCAAGGGTGAAATCCTAGGCAATGTGGTGAAGAAGTTAGCTGTAGGAAAAAATAACAAGGCAAAATACAAGATCTTCTCTTAGGTCTCAATTTGTGTGGGCAATTAAAGGTGTCAAAGGTTGAAATTGAGGGTGATTCTCTTATAGTGATTAATGCATCAAGAAAGGGAGGATTGTCAAATTGGAAGCTAAATGCTTTGTTAAACGAAGCCATTCATAAGATGAAAGAGTTCGGGAATGTGGTGATTAATCACATGTATAGGGAAGGAAATGTGGAAGCAGACACATTGGCCAAATTGACCATCAACTCAAGGCAAGCCTTCTTGTGGGAGGTAATGTCTAATAATTGTGTCGGCTCTATCAACTGACATTCCATCTTGTCCCTAAGCAAAGATAGAGTTGGTGAAGCCTAGGAAGTGGTTTATCTAGTGCAAAGGCCTAGTTTGGGATGTAAGGAAGTTTGGTGGGTTGGAGAAGGTGGTGGTTTTGTTTAATATGGACACCCCAATCTAGCCAACTTGAAAGAAAAGGTAGATGTCATTCCTTGGGGGTATCATGGAGAAGAGGATGAAACAAGTTTTCAAACCTAAAAGTGGTATTGTTCTATTCATGATAGAGTGGGTTTTGGAGGAACATTTTATGGTGATGGAGCATAGGCATCAGGTTAACAGTGATCTATCATGCATGTTTGGTGGGGTGGTCTCTTATGAGTCCACATGGTTGGGAGGTGTTACCACCACCATTGGGGACTAGCGAATAGGTTTTGGAGCACCAGTGGAGATGTTCTCTTTCTTTGTTACTTCATTCAGTTATTGTACCCATCCAGTCCTTGTATCATATTTAGGACTATGTTATTGTACTTGTGTCATATTCTAGAATATATCATTGTAATTGTATATGCAGTTATGTAATTGTACTCTCTTAAGAGAGAAGTTGTAATCATTGAATTTAATGAGAAGAAATGAGAAGTTTATTATTTGGTTTATGGATTCTGGTGTGGGTATCAGATCTTCTTGTACTATGTTGATTATGGATTCATGTTTATAGTTAGATGTGGGATTAGAAACATTTGATTTGGTGTTAAAATGAACGTAGTTGTTTTAATGTTTTCTCTAGGGATTGAATTAGTCCTCTCTTTCAGGTTGCACATTCAGCCATACTTGGCCATGAATGTTGTTGATCTATTAAATCGACATTCGAATTTGTATATGTTGTCTACTTATGTCAAAAAAAATATTATGTTTCTCTTTTGGCTCTTACTCTTTGGGGGTTATGTAGCAGGATGTTACAAAAAATCTATGTAAAATAGCTGAGAGATATCATTCTTGAGGTTTTCTAAAGATAGGTATGCTAGTTTATTTTATTTAAAACTATTTTATTTACTACATACATAAACCTAAATATTTTTCCTCCTTTTTTCCACCTCATTCTATATTGTTTTCATTGTTTTTCCTCTTTACATGAATGGATTGTAGACATGGTGAACCAAGGTAAATCTAGTCAAGGAATAGAAACTTTTATTTATTTATTTATCTTCGTCTATATTATATTTTCATTGTTTATTTTATGTATTTATTTATCCTCTTATTTTACTCTTACTCTTATGGTTCATTTAATCTTATAATTAAATGTATTATAAATTTTTTATTGTGTTTAAAAAATATGTAGTAGAGAGAATATAAAATAAAATACAATAAAATAATTCCTAAATCAAAACAAAATGAATTATTTACTTCTTAGCTATTTTTAACATAAGAGATTTATTAATTTAAACTAAACTAATTTGTGAAGAACTAATAAATCTCTTATGTAAAAAATAGCTAAGAAGTAATTATTTGTTTTGTTTTCATTTAAGAATTATTTTAGTAAGAGTAAAAGTAGAATATAAATAAATACATAAAATAAACAATGAATATAATATAGAAGAAGATAAATAAATAAATAAAAGTTGCTATTACTTGACTAGATTTACCTTGGTTCACCATGTCTACAAATCATTCAAGTAAAGAGGAAAAATAATGAAAACAATATAGAATGAGGTAGAAAAAAGGAAAAAGATTTGAATTTATGTGTGTAGCAAATAAAATAGTTTTAAAAAAATAAACTAGCATACCTATATTTAGGAAACCTCAAGAATGATATCTCTCAACATTTTTTACATAGATTTTTCTAAATATACTTATGCTGGTTATATCAATTTCAGCAATGACATTTGAATTCTCATAAACAACATCATTATCATCATCTTCCAACATTATATTATTATGCATTTTATATTCCATTAGGGAGGATTCATTCAAATTAGATTTATTCAATGTATCATGGCTCTCTTCATCTACAAACTCAAGGTTGTTGTAAACCATAAAGCCAAGTAAGGATAAATCATGTGTCTCTCACAACCAAAAATCACCCATAAATTTCTTATTCAAGTTTATGGTTTAGATCATCTAATTAGATATTTATGATATATCTTTAAGATAAATCAAATCAACTTCTTCAGATTCTAAATTTAAACAATTATTTTATTCAACATTTATAATGATGTCCAAATGAGGTGAATTGGTGATAAGTTTACTGATTCATCCTTCTTATCACCTATGGCATTCATCATTTCCCTAAGAGACATATGAAACCTTATGATTACTTTAGGACATTCTAGTTTTCCATGCTCAATCATATTATGTAGGTGGCACCTATCATGTAAGCTTATTTTTTTGAAAGTGGCTTGAAATCCAAGGACTAGCATAACATGATTCAATTTTTGAATCACCTTTGGAATATCTAGATCAAATCTTGGCATGGTTGGTTGACATGGTTGGGGTGCAGGATTGATATGTTTGTAACCTTCTTTGTTGTCATTTGTTGGAATATTTTCAATTTCAATTTAAAGCATATCATTGTTGTGCTCTTCATGTTCATTCACACTACTATTTTGTTCAATCAGTGGTGTGCATGTGTGCTTATTATTCCACCTCTTTGATCCACTATATCATTGTGATATCTCGTATCATGCATAATTTCATTATTTTTAATCATTTCTTCCTTATTGTCATCTTTGTTGATAGGATTAGTGATTAATTGTTTAATCACTAGATTTAGGTGGATCAACCCTTTCACCTTCATGTCGAATAACTAGAGAAATATCATAATCTTCATCTAAATCTTCATATTCATTACTAAAGGAATAGAATCAAAACTTTCCTAGTCAACTCACTAGGATTGTTGTGGCATATGCTTATCTTGGATTTGGATAGGAAATGAGTGGTTTTGCATGATTTGGTCATTATAATTTTTCAAGTCCAAAATTACTTGTGGTTGCACATGTTGATTTAGTTTAAGATCACAAAATGTTAAATATTGTTGATTATCCATTTGGTTTGGTTTCAACATCAAAATTGGATGAGGGTAATGGATCATTAGAATTTCTTGCATTCCATAAATATTACTATTTAGTTGAATAGAATCTAACTTTGCTAAGGGATACAATAAGTTTTATTTTACATTCCTTTTTGTGTATGATCATATCCCAATTGGGTTAACATTAAAGCTCTTTGAAAAGTAGCTTCCACCATGATTACTCTTTTTGTATCTCTTACAAGTGTAGAAAATAAGGATCCAATCCCCATAGATAGTGATTCAATAAACTAAACTAATTTTGTCTATGCATAATATTGACTTTTTCTAATGCTTGATAAAATCATTAATTAAACTATTGAATAGGCTCATTGAATTGTCTCATTATGGATAAATATTGAATTAAGGCTTCTCATGAATCAACATTATACCCAAATTGCATTAGGAATGTGTTTTCTAATTTTACCCATGAATGCATGGAATTCAATGAGAGACAAGTGTACCACTGCAATGCTACATCTCAAAACATGTTAACAAAACACTAGAAAGGAAAATCCTCAATGATTAATATACTTTTTATCATTAAATCCTTGAAAATATTAGGATGTTCAAAATAAATTTGCCAAATATTAGGAGAAAAATAGGAAACTAATTGTATGAATTGATAGGAATTGGGTGAATTTAACCTAATAGGTACACACAAGGCTCACTATCAGGATGAAAACATCCCTAGTGTTATCTCATGTACATTGAATGTGTGAATGGACCAATCTAATTTTTAATCAATCTTTTAGTATAGTAAACAAACATTTTCTTGCTTGTGTGTATTTTTTTATCTCTCTCTTTTTTTTTTTTTTGAAATTTTATAAAAAAATTATTTTTTGAATCTGATAATTTTTCCATCCTTTACAATGATAACTTTCGACAATTCTAAAGGAAATTTGAACATTTAGAGCAACAATTTGCACATTTTAACTATCCTAATATTCTACTTTGACACCTTCCTTCTAGCACTATTTCTACTAATTTAAGGGTTTTGACACACCAACATTCTTGTGAGTTATGACATGCCACAAGTTGGAATGGAAAACATTCCCCTACTTGGAAAGTGGCTAGCCTCAAGAGTCTTCATTGATTACTTTTTTAAAGTTTACAGAAATTCCTGAATTGGAGAGTGTTTTAGTTGGTCTTTATAAGGGGCTACATAAGATATCATGAACTGTTCAATTTAAAAGAGGTCTACTTAGTGTAAATCAATCACTATTAGCTAGAGTAAACCTTCACTTTTATTTGTAAATGTGTTAATTCTTTTTGTTTTAGTTTGTTTGACTTCCATCAATAATTTTCAACGTCATTTTTTTTAAAACTAATTAAATAAATTATAATAGCAATATGTCTTCCAAAATCATAATTTTGCAAGGTGGAATGTGAAGGGCCATCCATTAGAATTTATTCCATTTTTTAAGAATTCAACTCCCATTTTAGGATTAAATTATGAAAGATTTAATCACCTAGAAGTTGTAATGTTATTTCAATTTTATGCCTTGTATGACTACAATTTATCATTAAAACCCCAACACTAAATTAATCTAACACAGATATAAAATGGGAAAAAGAATACCTAGGGGAGAAAGAAAGGGTTAAAGAGAAAATAAAAGCAAATCTAAGCCTCTCTTTGATGATCTTACACACCATTTTTTTAAATGGATGAATTAAAACTAAAAAAACCTTCACTGAACCCTTATGCACAATCCAAATGTGAGACAATACAATCTTCAAAGGAACTATGAACCACCTATGTGATTGTTGTTGAATTTTAGCATGCATGAATGTGTTCATGTGACCAGACACTACAACAAATCCATGTGATTAGCTCCCTTTCTTGCTCCATTTTTTTGCTTCCACCCACTGTTTTAATGTATTTTTCTCCAATTTTCTGAAAAAGGCGGCGCTATTTATTGGAATGGCACTATTTTTGGCATTTTTTATGCCGATCAGAACAAGTAGGCTCTAAATTAGGCACAATTTAGCATCGAATTTAATGCTGAATTTAGAAAATCTCTTGATATTGAAGCAATCACCACTGCTAAAGACTTAATTAAGAAACATAAAAGGTATCATGAAAAACTTCAAGTAGAGGATGAAGAATTCATAGAGGCTTCAAAAAAAGGTGTTCCTACATTGTTTAGTGACAAGAAAGATTTGAAAAATTAGGAAGAGTGGATAAAGGAATGCCAATTGATATTATAGGGAGCTTTGGAGGCAGCCAAAGACAAGGATCCGGCATTAGGAGAAGCCTATCGACATCTAGAAAAGATGATATCAATGGAGATAGTAGAAAGGAATGTTGTGGAGTATGCTAATACACACCTGAGCCAAAAGTACTTAGATCATATGTTCCAGATCCATTTGTGGCTAACTAGAGCTTAAAGTGTTGTTTATTATTGTTTAGTTGTTATTAAGTTCCAAAAGACACTTATGAAGAGGCACATCATCTTCAAAATATTGTTATATAAGTTATTCATTTTATGATGGAGAAAGGAGGCAATAGTAGGAAGTAGAAGCATATTTAGTAAATTACTTTTCATCCATCATCTCTCATATTTAGTAAATTTTGGGTGGTGTTTGTAAGGAAAATACCAATTTGTCCCCATGAAACTTGAATGTCAGCTAAGTTTATGCAAATCATTCACATATATACATCAATCAAACTTGAATAATTAAAATTATTACTCAAATTCGTAAAGGTCTGATATAAGTATTTGTGTAGTAAGATTCATGTCTTGCCTATCCATATGTGCAACATGTGCATCATGATGAAAAACATCTTCCCCATTAAAATATGTTGTAGTCATCAAATCCTCAATCATAACTTCCTCGCAATGAATTGAGACCATTGTAGAGTTAAGCCTAAGGTTTCTTCTTAGTGTAAAATGAGGATTAGGTTGAGACCTTGACATTAAAGAAAAATATAAAGCAATGAAAAGGAAATTGCATCCAAGTAATCCTAATTTTTTCTACCAACAATTCATACCAAAGATTGAACAATTTAAGGATATTACAACAGGGAATTTGTATTGACACAAATAATATTACTGAAGCATTACAAAGTTTAGGCCATAAGAATCATCCTTTTTTAAACATGGATTGAAAATAATTCTAAAAATTTAGAAGTCTTGGTCATTAACATTCTTATCTGCTACAATGTCATCAAGTGTATCATTGTCAATGTTCATATGTTCTTTCAATTATTTAATATTATCATCATCCTCATCTTGGCCTATATCATCTTCATCATCATTGAAATTTGACTGTAGACCATCTATATTGTTACCAGATGTATTTGGATCATCATTTTCTATACCATCCATATTGTTGTCTTCCATAACATCATCTAACTCTAGATTGTTGTCTTCTTGTGCCTGAACATAACCATCTTCAACATCATCATGGATGTCAATTTCTTTGATGTTCTCTAATCCCTCTCTCTCATTTTGTTGGCCATCATTGTTTTGCTCAATATCCACTAATGCATCATCAAATACATGCCTTAATCTTGGATCATAATGTATGAAAAATGTCCATTTCAGGTTCAAAATATCTTCATAGAAAAATACCTGCACATGAACGACATACATATATTAGATGTACGGTATAACAATTTTATTGATTAATAAACACATGTATATATTCGTAATAAACTATGAATTAATAGATTAATGATCACTACCGCATCTTGTTTGAGTTAAAGAAATACCTGCTCACAATGAATTGGTAGAACATAAGGCTCCTTATCCTCTGGTAGGAAACATAAGGAATCTATAGAAAACAATCCACTATGGGTATCATGTCTTCGTGTCCTCTCAAATGCTTCATACCATCTACACTTAAAAACACAACATTTAAAAGAGCGGTAATCCAACTCAATAATCTCTTGTATTTTCCCAGCATATTGTAGATTCACTTCAATTATATTCTTATCTTTTTAGCTTGATCGACTGGATTACTTGAAGTCAACCATGATGCCACAATTGAAGGATTGTCTCTTTACATCTACACTTTCTACACGATAATGTCGACCATCTGACCACATTGCTAGATATTTCCTCGCCTGTGAAAGACCATTTATTTCAGGGAAAACAAATATAATGACGAATATTAAAATAGTTAATAGTGTCAAAACTGTAAGGAAATAATATTTTGTAAAATTCCAACTGTACCTTTCTTTCACATCCTCTAGACATGTTGATTTCATCTTTTGTTATGTTTGAATCTATACCTGCATCTTTTATTTGATTTTGAATTTGTTCAATAACCCATTCTAGTGTGCAATCTTTGCCCCATTCCCCAAGTAGATCAGTGGGAAGTGGAGTATTCCTTGGGTTTGATCTCTTAAACTGTCTCCCTGTTTCTAATACTTATTCTCTCTTTTTATCATATAGATCGATCCACTTGTTCATAAAGTCCATGTGGTACAGAATGAACTTGTCGAGTATAGCACTTTTGTCTACACCTATTACATGTCAACATATTTATTTGAAACTCCAAATGTCATGCTATTAATTTGACAAATAAATTACAGAGTAAATTAATGATTGCAAGAAAAATAACCACACTGAATAGATTGTATAAGTTGTATCAAAAATAACTGGGGGCACATCTTTTATGATTTTATCTACATGAGCAATCAATTGTTCAATCCTTGCCAGTGGATCCCGTATTTCACAAAACAATTTTGAATAAGATTGGGCATGTTTTCTTTTCCATTCATCAGCAAGTATCACTTTGTCAAATGTACCCATTCTATTGATAGTAGAGGCCTCATCACAGTTTCTAATCACATCTTCTTCTGAAAATAAATGTTCATATCCTGAGAGCCCTTGTGAAATCTATTCTTTATGAATAAAACCCTCTGAATCAAAATTTTGTCTTTCATTACCTATAGGAAGATTGTACTGTGCCAATTTAGTATTAATTTTTTCATACCCTTCATTTGTGATCACTATAAAATCTCCAAAACATAGAGTGTTGGATATGATTCACTATTTGTTATGCTTCTTGAGGTGTATGGCATCAAATTTTGCTAATTGCCTCACAATCTCTAGATAGGCAATCCAATCAGGAACTATTCATGGCAGCAAATGTGGGGTGCCCTCAAATCCATAAACTCTAATCATTGTGTAGTCAGGGAAAGCATACCAATCTCCCTAGTTATGGTCAAGAATTAGGCTAATAAGATATTGTTAGCCCGCTATGGCTACAAGTTATGTTTATAGGACTATCGGTGGGAGTATGATAGGGACTCCAATGATGAGGGCATCTTTGGCTGATTATGTCTAATTTTGGAAAACCCACAGTTATATCAGGCATCAGGGGAATATGAATATCTATCCTACCGATGACTATGTGTTGCAATGATGAGCTCACTATAGTTGGCTATATCGGTCTATCGGGGGAAGGACTTCAAAGGTTAGCCTGATAGGGTATTTTTAGATAGATAAGGCTGTAAATTGTTTTTCATAGGGCTATCAGTGGAGCTATAAATAGGGTTCCAATGATGAATTTTTGCTAGGCTGATACACATAGGAAAAGATATTATGAGGATTTGTTCATAAATGTAATTGTTCTGATAGGATTTTTTCACCCATGTTTTAGAAATAGGAGTTAATATGGATCTTGTCACACAAATTTTCATAAATTGTTTTAATCACAAAATTATAATGTGGCCAATTTCCATGGTATACATAGGATAAGTGTGAAGAGGTTGGTAAGAGATGTAAGTTTTTTTCTAGTTCTAACAAGTTCAATCCCTTTTCAATCAAAATTATTCATATATTGTTCATTCGCGTGGCCATTAATGTCCATCACTAGAAATGAATGCAACAATTTTTTTGGATTTCAAAATGTCAGATTGCATCAGTGGGACTCTCCTAGTTTCAAGCCGATCTGTGTGCTACATTTGGTGTCATATTTGTTTATATATTCATAACTAGTCACCAAGACTCACTGAATGTCTTTTGTGTGGAATGGGAATTTGAGATGGAAGTAGATGGTTGGGATTTTTTAGAGGTAGATGCCTTATTTAACTTGATTTCTTGTTTCTTAGGTATCCATACCATTTTGGTTTCGGACTTTACTTGTGGAGGTATGAGTTTGGATAACTTTTTGGATTGATTTATCTTTGACTCTTTGTTTTTATGTCCTGAGGCATGAGGACCCTTAGGATGTTTGGCTTTATTAGTAGAGGCATCTAATTTTGCATTTCTAGATCCCTTGGGGATGGTGGAATGAGTGCAATCTTTAAGTTTAGCTTTAGGATTAGGGTTGAGGGTTGAGGGATTAGGGTTTAAGGTATAGTGTTGAGGGTTGAGGGTTTAGGGTTTAGGGTTGAGGGTTGAGGGTTTAGGGTTTAGGGATTAGGGTTTAGAGTTGAGGGATTAGGGTTTAAGGCATACCGTTTAGGGATAGGGTTTATGATTTAAGGTTCAAGTGTTGAGGGTTGAGGCTTTAGGGATAGGGTTTAAGATTTAGCGATAAGAGATTAGGGTTTAGGATTGAGGGATTAGGGTTTAAGGTATAGTGTTTAGGATTGAGGGTTTAGGGATAGGGTTTAGGGTTTAAGGTTTAAGGGTTGAGGCTTCAAGCTTTACGTATAGTGTTTAGGGTTTAGGGTTGAGGGTTGAAGGATGTGTTGTGCTGCACTGAAAGGTTATAGTCCCATTAGAGAATGATGTCCTCGCATGGACCATGTTGAGTGCCCTCATTGATGTTGGTAAGGGATACATGGAAGGCAAATGGATTAGGCAAATAGTGGATTATGACGTGGATTCTAGAGGGGAGAAAAGTGGATTATGATTTGGATTATGTAGGGAAAATAGTGGATTATGATGTGGATTATGTCAGACTTATGCCAAAGCATGGACTGTAGGGATGGTATGTGGAGGGTATGTAGGATAGTGGATGAATGATGGTAGATTTATTGTGGAATGGAAAGGAACCATGACCAATGGTTGCACACATCATGATAAATGTTGAAGCTTGTGATGCAGAGGTGGTGTATGGTGAAATGGAGATGTTTGCTTAGGAGATGGATGATGAAGGGCTTTAGGAACCCACATAGACTTAGGTGTTTTATTACTTTTGTTTTGCTTGGGGGTTGGAATGTTTTGACACTTTTGAGTGGAATGGGAATTTGAGATGGGAGAAGATGGTTGTGATTTTTTAGAGGTGGATGCCTCATTTAACTTGATTTCTTGTTGCTTAGGTACCCATACCATTTTGGTTTTAAACTTTTCTTGTGGAGGTATGGGCTTGGATAACGTTTTGGATTGATTTTTCTTTGACTCTTTGTTTTTATGTCATGAGGCATGAGGACCCTTATGATATTTGGATTTATCAGTAGAGGCATCTAATTTTGTATTTTTAGATCCCTTGGGGATGGTGGAATGACTGGAGGCTTTAAGTTTAGTTTTAAGATTAGGGTTGAGGGTTGAGGGTTGAGGGATTAGGGTATAGTGTTGAAGGTTGAGGATTTAGGGTTTAGGGTTGAGGGTTTAGGGTTGAGGGTTTAGGGATTAGGGTTTAGAGTTGAGGGATTACGGTTTAAGGCATAGTGTTTAGGGTTGAGGCTTTAGGGACAAGGTTTAGGATTTAAGGTTCAAGTGTTGAGGGTTGAGGCTTTAGGGATAGGGTTTAAGGTTTAACGATATGGGATTAGGGTTTAGGGTTTAAGGTATAGTGTTTAGGGTTGAGGGTTTACGAATAGGGTTTAGGGTTTAAGGTTTAAGGGTTGAGGCTTCAAGCTTTAGGGATAGCATTTAGGGTTGAGGAATTAGGGTTTAGTATGGAAGGATTAGGGTTTAAGGATGCATTGCGGTGCACTGAAAGGCTATAGTCCCATTAGAGACTGATGTCCTCACATGGACCATGTTGAGTGCCCTCATTGATGTTGGTAAGGGATACATGGAAAGCAAATGGATTAGGCAGATAGTGGATTATGACGTGAATTCTAGAGGGGAGAAAAGTGGTTTATGATGTGGATTATGTAGGGAAAATAGTGGATTATGATGTGGATTATGTTAGACTTATGCCAAAGCATGGACCATAGGGATGGTATGTGGAGGGTATGTAGGATAGTGGATGAATGATGGTAGATTTATTGCAGAATGGAAGGGAACCATGACCAGTTGTTGCACACATCATGATAAATGTTGAAGCTTGTGATGCAGAGGTGGTGTAGGGTGCAATGGAGATGTTTGCTTAGGAGATGGATGATGAAGGGCTTTAGGAACCCACCTAGACTTAGGTATTTTATCACTTTTGTTTTGCTTGTGGGATGGAATGTTGTGACACTTTTGATCAGAATGGGAATTTGAGATGCGAGTAGATGGTTGGCATTTTTTAGAGGTAGATTCCTCATTTAACTTGATTTCTTGTTGGTTAGGTACCCATACCATTTTGGTTTTTGAATTTACTTGTGGAGGTATGGGCTCGGATAAATTTTTGGATTGATTTTTATTTGACTCTTTGTTTTTATGTCCTAAGTAATGAGGACCCTTAGAATGTTTGGCTTTATCAGTAGAGGCATCTAATTTTTCTTTTTTGGATCCCTTGGGGATGGTGGAATGAGTGGAAACTTTAAGTTTAGCTCTAAGATTAGGGTTGAGCATTGAGGGTTGAGGGATTAGGGTTTAAGGTATAGTGTTGAGGGTTGAGGGATTAGGGTTTAAGGCATAGTGTTTAGGGTTGAGGGTTTAGGGATAGGGTTTAGGATTTAAGGTTCAAGTGTTGAGGGTTGAGGCATTAGGGATAGGGTTTAGGGTTGAGGTATTATGGTTTAGGGTTGATGGATTAGAGTTTAGGGATCTTTACCCCTAAAATTTACTCTTGTTCTTTGCATGATAGTCCATCAATTGTGCAAGTGACTTGCGATGAAACATTCATTGAAGTCTAGGTATAATTGGTATGTTGGTATGAGGACCATTTTGGTTTGGCACAGTTAGGCGCTAAATTAGGTGAACTTCGTGCCAGTTTTGGCAACCCAAAGAGATTACATTTAGGGCTAAAAGTTGGCACTAAAGTTAGCATTAGACACGCCGACTTTAGCATTGACTAATGAATCCAAAAAAAAAATAAAAATTCCCACCTGTGTTAAAACATACCACACAAAAAAAACACAAATTCAAGTTAATACATTTAATCCCACAACACAGTGTACTCTGCCTCTATTTTAGGTTTCCTATTAAGAATTGTAAGCTGCGAAGTGACAACTTTATTAGGTTGAAAATGGAAGTTATTGAAAAGTTTCTACAACAGATCTGTGAATTTGTATTTTATTTATTTTTTGTTCTAGACATCCAAAAGATAAAAAATTGCTTTAGCTAGCTGCTAAATTTGGGGTTTCTAGCTACCTCAGCCATTCAATCAAACTTGTTCATCTTCCTTTCAGCAAGTAAGTTCCAATTGCTTAGCAATTTACTCTTGACCTAGGTTTTTATCAATTTTGATATAATTTTGAGCTCAAAGAAAGTTTTTCTAAGATGTTTTACTTATGCTTTAGGGTAAATTTGAGTAGTAATGTTGTTAATTATCCTTGCTTATAGTATAACATGCATTTACCATTTTTGGAAGGCCTCTCGAATAAGGTCTCTTTGTACATCATACCCAAAATATGAGCTATTAGGATTTGTTTTTCGCTACATATTTGTGTTTGGCTACGATTGGTCAAGCACGCTGTGAATTCATACATGGCTACAATTGCCTCCATAGACTGGACAAAAATAATTTTCCCTAGGTCACCTCAAAATGTCAAGCAATAGAGGGAAGGGAGAAAACTTTGGCCACAATCAGGTAATTCACTGTCAATTTGTAGATTTGTAAATGTTTCCATTGTTTCTTTGATTTTTAGTATTTAGTTTTGCATTTCTAAATTTAAAAGAAGAAATTTATTATATATATAGGGACATAAGACTGATAAAGATAAAGAGGCATTCACTTCCATATTGGGGGTAGAGGCAGTGAACAAATTGGATGGTGTTGACTTGATAATGCTTGCCAGATACATAGAAAAATGATCTAGTAAAGCCCCTAAAACATTGCAACCAAATCAACAGTGTCAAAGGGAATCAATTGATTCCCTAACTACTCATGGATCAGACAAAAGATCCAGGAGGAAATCAATAATAGTAACCTCTAAGAATGTGGAACAAGAAGTAGAGGCTTCCAATTTCCCAGCCACTCCTAGGACAAAGACTTCTTCAACCACCACGCCATGTTTTGCATCTTGAATTGGTAGCTATGATACCAAGATAGAATATGATGTGGTTTTAGTGGAAGTCCAAATGACAAATGCTAGAAAAACATTTGTGAATAGGTTGAAGGAATCATGCCCTCAATGGTTAAAATACCATCTACATTTGTCATTCTCAAAGATACCCATGCATCTGCAAAAAGTAGTTATCCATGACATGGAGACTAAATTTGGCATAGGTTGGTCTATAAAAAAATAAAAGGTATGAATGTCTCAAAACTACAAGAGATTTTAGTGTAATCAAACAAAGAAGATAAAAAAAACCCTCCTGAGCTAAGGCTCAAAAAAAGGCCAATTGATGTAAGTCTAAAAGTATGGAAAGAGCTTGTAAAAGCATATGAGAAGTCTAATGCACGAACGAAGTCTGGTGAGGAGAGTATGCAGGTATTTGAATTTGCTCATAAGATTTTATCAAATTTATTAAACAATTTTTAAATTTTATTTGTACATAATTAAATTGAATTAGTATATGTTTCAGGACAAGGCCTCCAACGCTAGGCTTGACAAACTTCGTGCCACTCATCACAGTGGCCAGAAAGGTTTACAGGCCTTGATCTGTACATTTGTAAGTATATTTAATATGTTAAATGATATTTTTTTATTTCCTAGGAAAAAGAAAATGATTGCAAATTAATTAGTTTAAGTAGTCCATGTGCCATGTTTTGATAGGAGGATAAATATGGCCAGCAACTAACACAATTTGAAAAGGAAATGTTACAAAGCAAAAAGTGGACCGATTTTGTAATCTGGATGGAGAATGAGGTATCAATAGTTGACTTGCAATAACTTAGTTGGATATTGTTGTGTTAATATGTCAGTTTCCATTTCTTGTGTTGAGTTTCAATAATCTTTGAAGAGGTTATAGAGTGATACTTGTGACAAATAGTTACAGTTGTACTCTGTTTATTGTGTTTGGTTTCTATTGGTCTTCTTGTCTTTTTCTTACTCAAGTGGATTATTATTCATAGGTCACTTGTCATTCTTGTTGATCATGTGGATGTAGTTATCATTGAGTTTTCAAGTGGTCTCCTAAGTGAACAGACCAAAGGGTTTATCTCAAGTCTTTGTTTCCTAACGTTTTATTATAAGACTTAAAGGGGGGCATGCATTACAGTTATGTTGTTGGTTATATTTCAAACCTTTGAAATATAATAGTGGACATTTAAATTTTAATATGCATATTTTTTTGGTTGAGAAGGAGCCATCGTTGGCAGTAGGCATTAACTCTCCTCTGCCATAACAGCTTTGGGAAGTACTAGTCTTTAATGTGCTTGGTTTTCAGGTATGTGAGGGAGAAAAGGAAGGAGTGGGGAACCATTTTGTGGGGGAATTCTTCTTTTTACCTTGGGGTTGAGGAAGGAAGGTTGATGGTTGGACTGTAAGTGATTTAGAGGAAGGGAGACTTCAGGTGTGCTCATCATGTTGGCTAAGTGTCTTTCTATTTGGGTTGGAAACTAAGAATCAAATCACCAACTAGTCTTCTTCAACTAAGTTAACCTTTCTTTGAAGTAAATCTCTTTGTTATCCATTCTTGTAAAATTACACTGATGATTTTGGTGAAACATTTCCTTTAACTTGTGTAACTATATGTGGTCTTGTGAAAGCCTATGCTAAAGGGTTTAGATGAGGAAAATGTTGTTAATTGTGAGAGTTTAGACTTAAGATCATGGGACTTACGAACAGTGGAAAACTATTGGTTATTGTGTTTTGGATTTCTATCATGAAGAAAGCTACATTAATTTGGTCACATTTTGAGGTGGAGTTTCAAACCCTAGCTAGAATTGCTAGAATGCTATCATTGCAACATACCATGAGTCTTGAGGAAACCTGGCCTAGTTCATGATTATCTTTTTTGACATGGTTGTAAACCCTAATGGTGTTGGTATTTCACCTACAAATGTCCACTCTCTCAATTGTGGATGCGAGGTCTTCTTGGGATTAATAATCCCACTCCTAGGTGGGGTTTTGGGATGGTTTTGGATCCTTGGTTTAGGTCAACTTGCCCCCCAACACCCCCTCCAAGGTTATGAGGTTTGTATTACTGAAGCCACAATGGAATACAATGTTGAAACAACACTACATGATTGTATTTGATTACCAATTGACTCTTGGAAAGAATGGGTTTTGTCAATTGCATACAATTGTGTAACATTGCAATAGTTGTATTGTACTTGTAACTAGAATAGTCTATTGTGAAGGCATTCATTTGATGAGAATGACCTTTGAGTTTATTGTAGTGACTTGCACTAACTTAAAAATGTGATTTCAAACTAGTATTTCTTAAATTGGAGACTGTTTGTGAGCAAATTTATCTTAGTATGGACTTCATTCTATTTGAATGATTGAGCACTACCCACAGAATAGTAGATATTATCTACTTGTGATCACTGCATCCTTTGGATAGAGGACTCATAAATGGAATATAAGACCTTCTGTTTCATTTTCCATAAAATCCTAAGGGTTGATTAAGTTATTGTGCATGGATGTAAATGGAAACTGTAAGCTCTCTAAAGGATTGCTTATTGTTTGCAAAGTAGCATTAATTTCTTATTTTAACTATGGAAACATCTTGTGGACACTAGTATGGTGTTGACTAAGGAATTATCTTGTAAACACTAGAAAGGTCTATAAATGTTAATCATAGACTGTAACCCTACATTTGGAAGGAAATTGTTACTGTAGATGTGATATATACTATACAGTGTTATCTGGTCTATGGCATGACATCTTTAGTAGGAGGTACCTTCAGATTTCTGTAGCATCATGTCTGGGCTAAGGTACCATAAAGTTAAGTGTGCATTGTATGGTGTTATTGTATTGGAGGTTGTTGTATGCAAATCTACAGTGATATAAGGAAACTCGACTCTCATCATTTCATTGCACAAAGTGAGTGACAAAATAACTACCTTGTTTAAAATTGTCCTTTCTTTAAGCAACATATGTAGCAATGAGACTTAGGATTCTTGAAAATGAGAAGCATCCTTCTCCCCAGACAACCTGCTAACTAGGGCCACTATGTTTTTTACTAAACCCTTGAGGTTGATGGAAGGGTACCATTTAGTGTTCCTAGAAGTTAATTGTCTAACTCCTCTTATTAAACCAATTTCCTTGTATGATGAACTAGATGATTAGGATGACCATCTTGAAGATGTAATTGAAGACTTTTGTGCTTGTGTAGTGTTGCAAATGTACACTCCATGGGGACAAAAATTTTAGATCTTAGTGTTAATCATGATACAGGCACAATTTTTTAAATTGTTGGTCATGTAAATGTGAGTTTTCAGCTACCACAAGTGTACTCTCAAGGATAGTCTCACTAAGGAAAGCATGGATGTAAGAGTCAAACTTGAGATACATGATCTTAACTTTCTTCTTGGTATACCTAAAGTTTCTAATCTCTTTGTTAATGAGCTAGATGTCAATTTGAACCAAGGATGTGTTTCCAACATGTGTGGTGATGTTTGCATTCATGAGGATGATAAGTTACATCAAAATATCAAAAGTTACATAGCCTCTGAAATGGAGTTTATCCCATTTGTGAGGGAGTTAATTGGTTCTAGATGTTATGCTGAGAATAGATCACCATATAGGCTTACAAAGTTTGCAAAAGTAGTCATGTCATAGTTTTCCAGTCCCTCTCTTAAGATCTTGAGGGCTTCTTTAGTTTTCTTCTTCTTCTTGATTGCCTTCATGTCGAAGACTCCACAGATGAAACCTTTTTTTGGATTTGGGTTGGTGTGCTGGCCTACAATAATAAAATCATCCCTAATCCCCTCATTGACCAAAAAACATGTAAATCTTGGCGCCTTGGCAAGAGACCTTGTGGCTTGGATGACAGTCACGTAGAAATTCTCTAAAAGGACACCATCATGGATATGGCTGCCCTGTGCTCCCCTTATCCATGCAATCTCTTTGATGGAATTACGTAACCCCTCCTCCTCTGTATTGAATAAGCAGCATTCTTGTTGGTCCACTGACTCCTCCAAGCACTCGCAGCGGACTCTGAAGTGTTTTCTGACTACCATTGTTATGGGAGACTTCGATCCATCCTAAAATATGAATTTTCTCTCAATTACCTTCCTCGTGACTTACTCACATTGTTTGAAATTTGCAAGTTTTATGATACTTTTTGCTTGTCCAAACCATCCTCACTTGTGGAAAAGGATGTTCCTTCCTATCTCCTCCAGGATTTCCTATCTTGGAGAAATCTATGCTCGTCGTCGATTCTTCTGAGATATTCTACCTTGAGCTATACCTACAAAATTCCTAAATCCCCATCATCCTTGATTAGCATCTTTCTCAGATCCTTGAAACACTGCCCTTTGAAAAAGCATTCCTCCCCCATTTCCTATTCAAGCCCTCGATTCCCTAGGTGATCGGCCACCATGTTGGCCTCTCTATATACGTGAATGGTTGACCTCCTTGCCAGTGCTAGCTATCTTGAAGACAAAATAAACTTTATCATTGAGATACCTGTTAAATATGTACTTGTTGTATGCATGTGTTTGTTATCATTTTTTTATTACAGCTCAAAAATTGGCTGAGGAAATATAACATTTTCATTTTTTGAGTGAGGTTTGATTTACTTTTGTTATGAGTTAGTTGCATAGTTATTATGTTTTCAATGATAATTAGAGTTCAGTTGTTCAAGAAAGAAGGAGAAGTTTTAGATCATTCATTGCATTGCAGAGCAGTAAAATGAGATAAGTATCCATTCATCACAATGGTTATTCATTTACAAGTTTGAATACATAAAGGAATAAGCATTGCATTTAAGGAAACCATGACATATCAGATGTCCCACACAAGCTACGGGTTATAGCTGAACTCATGCAAATATAAACAAAATACTATGCATCTTATGAAGGTGAAAGGAAAGACAACCATCATTGCCTTGTTTTGGTGATCTTAATAGTAGCCTCTAGTCCTACTCCCGACCTCAGCATGAACCTAAAAATTGTGGGAAGGGTCACATTAGAAGCTCCGACTATGAAAATCCTTTATCTATTAGAAGCAGCATAATACTTTGATTATAGTGCATTGATCAAATGAACGTCATCTATATGCAGAAGGAACTAAAGAGAAGCAAACATGAGGTATCACTGTTTTATTCTAATCTTTTTGTTTCACGTGCAGGTATAGGATAAGTCATGTAGCTAATTGAAGACATTCAACATGTGGTATCAAGTGGGCTCCTACAAGGGTTGACCCCAACATGTTGTTCCCCTTAATATTAGAAGGGATGAATAGGAAAAAGAAGATCATTGTTCACATTCACATGACAAGCTGAAGGAATAACAAAGACAATCATATGCATCAGTTCCATTTCAGGACATAGCCATGATTACAATTCAAGGAATGAGATGCAACCATGAAAATGAGCTGAGTTGTGAAAGAAGGACTACATTTAATGGATATGGCAGCTACCATCATCACTTCAGTCTACATTAGAAAGTGACATTCACAGGTATTTTCATTTGAATATCTTTCATAGTATTTTGATGCATCAGAAAAGAATGAAGATGTTAAGACACATTGCATTAGTTGAATCTCCTAATGTTGCCAGTGAATATAGGAAACAATGTCATTCATGAGTGTGGGACAGCAAACTAGCATAAAGGTCTAGGCATAAATGTACAAAATGACAACCACATGAAAGCATAAGGAGCAATCTCAAAAGAAGATAGCAAAAACCTAGCTCAAAGATAGCTCATAGGCTATGTGTGTAGGCATAAGAATGAGAGAAGTAGTAATGTATGTATGACTATCAGTTACTATAGAACGAGTATGTGCCACATAAATAAGGAATCTCAAATACATCAGGATATAGAACAGATACACAAGTGAACAGCCAATAAGATATTTGACAAAATCTATGCCACAAAAGTTCAAGCACTTAGATCACAATCATAGAGGAGTCCTCGATGACAAACACAGTATCATGTTCAAGGTAAGGGAGAAATGTAAGTCATAGCCATACTTCTGACTGATACAAGAATAGGTGTTCGTAAAGCATGTCTTTATGAAGATTGATTACCCATCAATGATCAATAATCCAGTAAGGAGCATTCACCATAAATCAATAAGTAATATTGTGCATCAACTGAGTAAACATTGCATTATTCTTCTCATTTTCATGAAATGGCAAAATCAAATTCAGATTTGAGTTATTAAACTGCCTTTTAGATGATGAAATATGTCTAGTTATGCTTCACATTGCTACTGATAAAGTACTTGAGTATCATGACAACATGTATCACATGTTACATTCAATGTGTATCTATGAAAAAACACACCAATATTGTAGATCTAGTAATTAGGGTACAAGAGTATGTCCTAGATACAAGGACAGTCATAACATTAACATTGGAACAACCTTAGAAAGGTACAGTAGAGATTCATAAGTAAATATTCTTATAAGAGGAGATCAATGTTTCAATTATAAGCGACTACCATTTACGTACAAAATAGCCAGATCAGATGGCCCATTTTATCTTTGACAAATTCAAAGAAGCAATGATGATACAAAGAAACCATTTAATCGATAGTTCCTTGATTAGAAGTACAAAATGTAACAACCAGACATATATATCAATATCATGTGCTTCCATGTGCTAGAAGACTAGAAAGAAAAGCACAACATTTAATACTAACATAGAAGGTGTATGCTTTATTGGCTTTGATAGCCATGAGTCAATGGATGCTACAGGTGTCATCAAAATGAGAAGCTATAATACAATGATCAAAACAAGGAGATATATGTTATAGTAATGCTTCTGAATCATACAAGTTAACTAACCATTGTTCATGCATTGTGGTTTCTTACTAATACATTGAAGGAAAGAAGAATGTCATTGAAATGCAAGAAATTCTAAATGCACAAAAGTGAAAAGAAGAGATATATATATAGAGATGTGTTTGTGTCATGGCGGCGACAAAGAAGGGGTTTTCTAAGATACCCAAGTCGAGTTTTCAAACCATAGCACTTTTTTGTATTTACAAAAGAAGAAAATGATACATTTCAGTTATGTTAAGGCCATGCCACAGAAAGATAACATGTAACTACATTTAAATGAAACCCTTGTCACAATTTCAAAAACCTTCTCTCCTTTTGCAGTTACAGAAAATAAAAGTGATACAATGTGTCTACAGGCATAATCGTAGAAAAAGAGAGATTTCTGTGCACGATACAAATGAAACCCTCATTTCATGATCAAAGATACTTTAAGTTTTTTTACATCAAAATACATAGAACAAGCCACAGAATGCATTCTATGCCATGGCCATGCCATACATGAAAGTATTCTGAGATACCCAATTCATAAAGTTTGAAAACCCTCATTATCTTTTGTACATATAGTCATGTAAAGGAACCTACAGTGATGAAATGAGAGCTTACCCACAGAGTTATAGAGGAGGAAAGCTAATATGGCCATGACCTCTTTTGAGGTTTCTCATCAGTTTTGCCACATTTACAGAGTTCAACAGAGGAAGAACCAAGAAAATAGATGTCAAACAATGTAACTGAAGAAAGAGCAACTATGGCCATGACCATTGAAGAAGGAAATGCCACTAAAGGAAGTCAAAATGCCATTCAAGCTTCAAATACATACTCACCAAGTTCTGCCAGTCATTTTGACTCAAGAAGTGCAACATTTTCAACCACAGAGAGCTAGATATGGAGGAGAAAGTGTAGAGCCATGAAACCCCAAGTTGGCCGACATAGAGTTGCAGAGCAAATCAACAACAAAAGACAAATGAAATGAGATAGATTTTAGGGTTTGTGTTATTGTTTTGTTCGTCAATGTCTTGTGATTTTTGACTTCGTAAACCAATATAATTACATTATCCAAATAGCATCATAGTCAACACATGCAAATCAATGTTCCCTAGTAATCACTGAAAGAAAAAGCCAACAACAATTCTTATTTGGTTTGATTTAATAAAGTCAAAAGTTGGGCAGCATCATAAGAGAATAAGGTTTATACCTTTGAAACATGTTAAAAACCTTTATTTGCAATATGGTAGACTCATAGTGGAGTCAAAGTGCCTTGTGATTATGCATGTGGTCGAGAGTCAAATGACCTCCCAATTATGCATTATTTTTTCCAATTCCTTATATTATTCAAATGTATAAGAGAGGTCAAAGCAAAAACCTTTGGAAACATGAGATAGATGCATGAGTAATGGCATAGTGAAAGTGGTAAATTTTGACACGTGGCACAAAGATAGAGATGAGGTGGCAGAATATTGACACATGGACATGCATTTGTGGAATTCGAGCCATGGTTTTGGCCTTCAAGGCTTTAATATTTTTGCAAAAAAATATACTAATGTCTTCATCATATTTTTATAATTTTTATAGAAAATCAATTGTAATATCTTGTAAAATATCTTGGTAAAATTATGAGCCAGATATTATTTATTTTTGCAAAAAATTATATCAAATGGAGATATAGAATAAAATTGCCATAGCATTGTAAAGTTAGTTTTAAAATAATCATTGACAAATTGCTTTTAAAACTTAACTATTTTGTGCAATTTATAGGCTAATAAAACAAATCAAATATTCCATTTCGATTTGTTTTATTTAGAGTCCTATAAGAAAAATTTTGGAGATTTCATGAGGAAAAAAAAGCAGTTTTATGGTGGGACCACATGAGAGGGCAGTTTTGTAGCTTTATTTTTTAGTTTGGAGCCAGTTGAGGAGCTTTTATTTGTGCTTTTCTAAGTAGCTTGAAAATGGACTTGGAGTCTATTTTTAGGAGCTTTTTTCCAGCTTTCAGGGGGGGAATCTTTCACAGCATATATCTTAGTTTTTTCTTCCTTTGAGGGGTTCTAATTTTTAGTTTTCAGTTTTATAGATCAAACTACAGAGAGACAGAGTCTTCCTCTCACATTGAGAGTGTTGTACACATTTATTTCATTGTATTCATTATTTCTTCAGTTATTGAACAACAACTTTCCTTCATATTTTTGTCTGAGTATTTGTAAGTTGATTTGATGTTGCATTGTGATGAAGTTTATTCTTTGCTTTGTCTTAGCTTGTGATTTTCTTTTATAAAATCTTGTTTAATTCAGGTTGCATGTTGTGTTTTCCAAACCTTCATGTAAAATATTTATGAGTTAAATAAGCTGAGTGTTGTGAGGGTCAAGGTTAAATAACCTGTTTGTGAGTAAGATCTATTATGTAGTTCCATCTTCAAGTCACTTAGGATTTATTCCTTTCAGTATATCTTTCTATCATTTTTTCCCCCAAGTTATTAGTTTAGGAAATCATAAGGAGAACTAGCTCACTCTAGAGATTCATTCTCATTATAGGAGACCCACATCCAAGAATGATTCCATGTTTCAACAGGTAGCTAAGTTTCTATGAACTTAGCAAGGGTGCATACTAGATTGACAACAGTTTTTGGCACCCCCCGTGGGACTCTGGAAGCAATTTTAGAGACATTTGTACCCTCATAGATGTTGTTCTGGTATATACAATAGTTTTACCAGCCTTTGGAGGCTTTCAATATACTTAGTGACTCATTTCCTCTGGTTTGGTATGCATATTAGTGCTTTCAGCCTATGAAAACCATGTCTAATCCATACCCCTTTGATTTTTTATAGCTGTCTACACCTAAAGGAGAGGCAGATCAGCAAGCAAAATAACTGAGTCATCAAGAAGATAAAAGTCTATACCTTCATGATTTAGATATACAAGTCTAGTCAAAAGAAGTACAAGTCTTGTGCTGTAGTCCAGATACCTATAATGGCTAGGTAGTACGCATTTGCTGCTTTCAATGGAGGCAACCCATTACAACTTGCCCAAAGAGATGATATTCCAATGGCAGCCCTTAAAGGATTGCCTTATTTCACTAGAGAGGATCATACTACCACTGCTGAACATATTCAAGATGTGGCAACCCTTTGTTCCATACACAATATTACTCAAGAGAACGTGGCAATTAGGCTTTTGGCTGCTTCATTAAAAGGAAAGGCCTTACAGTGGTTCAGTGGACTTGTTGAAAATTCAATAACATCATGGGACTAACTGGGAGACAGATTACACAAACACTTTGAAGACAAATCCAACCATCTCTAATTGCTAGAGCAACTGAGCACCATCAAAAGGGCACCTCATGAACATATGGCTAATTTCAACTACCGATTTCAGAGAACCTGGGATAGGATTCCCACAATGGTAAAACCCTTGCCAAGGCATGCAATTTTGTTTTATCTTAAATCTTTGAACAATAAAATTTCTGTAACGATATAGTCTATGGGAGGGACCACCCTTCCAGATTCTTTTGACATTGTTGTTAGAGTAGAAAACTACCTTATTCCCCTAGGTTGTCTTTACCCATTTTCCTTGAAATCCAGCCATCTATTCCAATGGAAGTACCTCCTCTAGCTACTATCCCACCTATTCCAGCAATAGGATATCAGACAGCCCAAGGAATTGTTGTTCCAACTCAAACCCAAAGTACCCTGGAGCTTGAAAATACATTAAGGACAATTGCAAATAAGCTAGTAAATATGGAAAATGTTTGCCTTACCAAAATTAGTATTAGCCCAATCAGTAAAATGCCCAGTTTCAGCCCAATCAAAAATATAGGCAACACTTTTAGGCTAACCCCCAGGGTCAGAGAAGAAACTACAGCCCTTGACCCTTCCAAGCTTACAACTCGAATACTACCAGCACCTCTAAAGAGCTTGTTCCCACATAGAATAATTTGGCTCAAGATAGTGACTGGTGATATCCATGTCACCAACCACATAATCAAGCTACCTGTATGAATGGGGTAAGAAATTAGGCACTCATGGTTCATAACACCTATGCAAGTTTAGAAGGAATTAATGGTGAAGTTTTAACTCAACAAAATAAGGCTCATGTAGTCTTAATGAATTGGGAAGAATTTGATTTTTATGGTATAAATTATTTACAAGGTTAGAATCAGCAAAGTACACATGTTTTAGCCAACACAAGGTCAAAACTGAGAGCTACAGATGTTAACCAGCAAGCTATTGTAGTACAATAGTAGGCTATAAGGGACAAAAATCAAGTTTATCCATCACAAACTACCCTTGTACAACAACAGAAAGTATAAATTATATAAATGGACCAAACAGTACCAGTGAAAGATCAGCCCAAAATGCAACAACAGACTTCACAAAGGTAGATTGATATAGCTATATCAAAAGGACATCAGAAGCAAACCCTATTTCTTTCAATATAGTTGATCATCTTAAGAAAGCTACAGTGAGTATATCAGTTATGGATACTTTAGGCATTCCTGGCTAGATGAATTTGCTGCAAGAAGCATTGGTTGAACTCTCACTTTCCAAGTGTTCCAGTCAAGAGAAGGCCAAGGTTGTACTTGCCAATAGCTCAAAGATCAAGGGTGGGTAGCTAGCAGATAAGGTAAAACCACCCCCTTTCTATCTAAGTCTCATTATTCGGGATAAACTGGTTCATAACTATATGGTAGACTTAGGAGCAAGTAGATCAGTTATGCCCAAAAGTGTAGCTGACTCATTAGATTTAGTTAATGAGCCCCTTGCAAAGGGAGTAGTTCAGTTAGATGGGTCTGCACTTAGTACTGCAGGGATAATTAAAAATTTGCCACTCACATTGCATGCTTGTTCTCTTTTTGCTATCCATCAAGACATTTATATCATCGATCTTCCACCTAGTTTTGCAATCTACCTTTCTAGGGAGTTCATAGCCAAATTGGGTGGGTTTCTTTCATATAATTGGACTCAATTGTTCTTTAGAACAAGATATGGCATGAAGGTAACAATACAGTCTGAACCACTTGCAAAAGACCATATCAAGCCCTATGTTACCAGTGCAATAAATGCTAATCTATACATCACCCGCGAGAAGCAGGATGAACCCATGAGCCTAGATCCCAATGCACCTATAGAAGACATAAACTTAGATGATTGGGTAGCTAAAGATCATGAAAGTGACCCTTTCCCTCACATGGATGAAGTAGGATCAGGCACCTATATGATACAGGAACTTGATGCAGTGATTCCTAATCTGATTAAGGATCAAAAATAGTTAGAACAGCAAGAGGATCAACTTTGGAAGCTGTACTTTGATGGATCAAGGACCAAGACAGGTGGTGGAGGAGGTAATATGTTAATTTCACCTCAAGGAGAAAAGTATTATGTTTCCTTAAGATTCTCCTTCAGCTGCACAAATAATGTGGCTAAATATGAGGCCTTGATCCATGGTTTAGAGTGGGCTAAAAAAAAGGTATCAAATATGTTCAAGTTTATGGAGATTCTGAGTTGATCATTAACCAGGTTAGGAATTTAAATGTTGCTAAAAATGATCTGCTCAAAAAGTACAAGCATAGAGTGTGGGATTCAATTGTACTTTTTTATGCTTTTAATCTGATTTCAGTTCCTAGGCATCAAAATAAGTATGTAGATAGGCTTGCAGCCTTGGGATCTCAATTTGAGATTCCTAACCAGATTCAAAATGTTGAGGTATAGTCATATGTTAATATAGTTGTTAGACCTTTTGTACCTGACAATAGTGTTTCATGGTAAGTGTTTAATAGTGATGAACAAATCTTGAGTTTTTTAAGTGTAGAAGCTGAATTTATAACTGATAATCAACATAAATATCAGCAGCAATTTGAAGATCAGATTGTTCGGTTGAGGACCAATAAGTTGCCCAAGGGACTAGTCACATTAGAATTAGTGTTCAACACTGATGATTAGTTCAGAAAAGATAAGTGCAGCATGACAGTGAAGCAAGAACACTATCAGACCATAGAAATTTTCAAAGATAAATTGCTAACACTTGGAAATGTATGTACTAGAGAAGAATAATAGTCTTTTGTTCAATTATGTCAAGATTTTTCTAATGTTTTTGCATGGGAATACAAAGACTTGAGAGGTTTTGATCCCAGTTTGGCCTAGCACACCATAGAGTTAGAGCCTAATGCCAAGCCTATTAGGTAAAAGCAAAAACCCCTCAATCCCAAACTTGAGCACTTAATGAAGGCTGAGTTGAATAAATTAATTGAAAGCAGTATCATTTTCCCAATAAGACATACCTCCTGGGTTTCCAATTTGGAGAAGAATGATGAAATCTGACTTTGTGTCAATTTTTGTGATCTAAATCAGGCCTCATTAAAAGACCATTACCCTCTTCCTTCCATGGAACAGATACTACAAACTATTTTAGGTTCTGATAGGTATTCTTTGCTAGATGGATACTTTGGATATAATCAAATTCTAGTCAAAGACGAGGACAAATTAAAAATTGCATTCACAACTAAGTGGGGAACTATGGCCTATCAAAAAATGCCATTTGGTTTGTCCAATGTAGGGGCAACCTTTCAGAGGGCAATGGATATGGCCTTTGATGGTGTTATGAACAAAATAGTGCTAGTCTATCTAGATGATATAATTGTTTTTTTTCAAAAATTCTAATGATTACTTTGACCACTTGAAGCAGATTTTTTAGAGGTGCAGGGAGTTTGGAGTTTCATTGAACCCCAAAAAGTGCATATTCTCAGTTCATGAAGGTAAACTCCTTGGTCATATTATTTCAAAAGAAGGTATTTCTATTGATCCTAAGAGAGTGTTTGCAATATTAGATTTACCGCTACCTACACATAAGAAAAGCTTGTAGAGCTTTCTTGGCAGAATTAACTTCGTTAGGAGATTTATTCTAAATATTGCAGCTTTGTTACAACCTCTTACTGCCATGTTGAAGAAGAATGTGGCATTCAACTTGACTAAGGGGGGAAAAAGAAGCTTCGAACAAATCAAGGAAGCCCTCGTTGCTGCCCCTACCCTCATTAATCCTAATTATGAGAGGGATTTTATTTTATATGTTTTTGGAGGAGCTGACACCATTTTTGCAATGTTATGTTAGCAAAATGATGAAGGTTTAGAGTAGTCAATTGCATTTTTCAGCCAAGTATTGCAGGACTATGAGCTAAAGTACTCTTTTGTGGAAAAACATATTTTTTTTGTTGTAAGGATCCTCAAGAAATTTAGACACATGCTATCTAATAACAAAATTCACTTAATGGTTGCTCATCCCACTATCAAGAGTTTTCTATTGAACAGAGATATAAATGACAAGAGAGCTAGTTGGATAACCAGGGTTATTGAACTTGATGTTGACATCAAAGTAACCAAGTTGATTAGAGGTAAGGGCTTATGCTAGTAGCTGGCTAAAAGTGAAGAGTTTGATCAAGAACATCAAGAGGACATTGAAATAGTGTTGAACAATAATGAACCAACCACTATACTAGCTCTTACAAATAGTTGGGTGTGGTAGATGATGCATTATGTACAGTCCAGTCAATGCTCCGAAGGTTCAGATAGAGCGGGAAGAAGGTATTTTAGGTTACAAGTTACTCATTGATAGTATTTTATATAGGAGAGATTTTAATGGTGTATTTCTGAGGTGTGTTGGACCTGATCAAGTTGATAGACTGTTAGAAGAATTTCACAATGGACCTTCAGGAGGTCACTTTGCAACTAGGACAACTGCCTTGAAGATTATGCAGGTTGGTTATTACTGGCCTGACCTGTTTAAAGATTCTTTTGCTTGGGTGAGAAGATGTGAGAATTGTTCCTTATTTGTGGGTAAGCAAAGGCTTGCTACCTTACCCCTACATCCTATTAAAGTTGAACAACCATTTGCAAAGTGGGGGCTAGATTTCATAGGACCAATAAACCCGCCTTCAAGTGTAGGCCACAAGTGGATTTTGATTTCCATAGATTATTTTACCAAGTGGACTGAGGTTGTTGCCTTGAAAGAAGCAAATGAATCTGTTGTCCTAAATTTCTATCAGGATCTTGTAACAAGATTTGGTACACCAGATTCAATCATCTCAGATAATGGTCTAGCTTTTTTAGGATTGAGAATTTCTGACTGGTCTATTAGAAATAATATTTATTTGAATACTTCTTCTAACTATTACCCACAAGGTAATGGGCAGGTCGAGTCTACCAACAAAAATCTGATAAGGATCATAAAGAAGACTATCAAAGACAATTAAAAAACTTGGCACGAAAAGTTAAAGTTAGCTCTTTGGACTGACAGAATTACACCCAAGAGGGCTACTACTTGTTCCCTGTATGTGCTTACTTATGGTAAAGAGGCTCGGTTACCTATTTCAGTTGAATTGGCTACATTGACTTTCATCAAAGAACTTGAGTTGCTAGAGGAGAAGCCTCTAGTAATCAGGCTAGCTCAGCTCATGGAGCTAGAAGAGACAAGAAAAAAGGCCTTAAGAAAACTTGATATGCATCAAACCCAAATGAAGAATGCATTTTATAAGAGGGCAAGACCAAGGAACTTTAATGTTGGAGATTTGATGTTCAAGTGGAATGAAATAAGGAACAGGCCTGGAAAGCATTCCAAATTTGATGCCATTTGGGATGGGCCTTATGTTATCACAAAGTGCAAAGAAAACAATGTATTTCAGCTATCCAAGTTGAGTGGAGAGGTGCTCTCTATCCTAGTTAATGGGATCCACCTCAAGTATTGCCTCTGCGGATAAAGACTTCTTTTGTATATAGTAGAGTAGTATTGCAATGAATAAGTGCTCATGCACATTTGTTTTCAGCATTTTATTTTGGCCATCAGGGCCTGTTAGTTTGCTTTTAGTAGAATTTGTTCTTAATTTTTTGAGAAGGACAAAGTATGATTCAATGCCCAATGGATGTCAAGGCAACTAGTCAGATGCTTAGCAGGCAAGCATATAGTAGAAGTCACCATAAATGTTACCATTTTTTTTACTACAACTCAAAAATTGGCTGAGCAGATATAACATTTTCATTTTTTGAGTGAGATTTGATTTACTTCTATTATGAGTTAGTTGCATAGTTATTATGTTTTCAATGATAAATGTAGTTCAGTTGCATAGGAAAGAAGGAGAAGTTTCAGATCATTCATTAAATTGTAGAGCAGTAAAATGAGATAAGTATTCATTCATCACAATGGTTATTCATTTACAAGTTTGAATACATAAAGGAATAAGCATTGCATTGAAGGAAACCATGACATATCAGATGTCCCACACAAGCTGTGGGTTATAGTTGAACTCATGCAAATATAAACAAAATACTATGCATCTAATGAAGGAGAAAGGAAATATAGAAAGCATTGCCTTGTTTTGTCAATTTTTATAGTAGCCTCTAGTCCTGCTCCCAACCTCGGCATGAACCTAGAAATTGTGGGAAGGGTCATGTTAGAAGCCCCAATTATGAAAATCTTTTATCTATCAGAAGAAGCATAATACTTTGATTATAGTGCATTGATCAAATGAACGTCATCTATATGCAGAAGGAACTGAAGAGAAGCAAACATGAGGTATCACGGTTTTATTCTAATCTATTTGTTTCATGTGCACATATAGGATAAGTCATGTAGCTGATTGAAGACATTTAGCATGTGGTATCAAGTGGGCTCCTACAAGGGTTGAGACCAACATGTTGTTCCCCTTAATCTCAGAAGGGATGAATAGGAAAAAGAAGATCATTGTTCACATTCACATGACAAGTTGAAGCAATATCAAAGACAATCATATGCATCAGTTCCATTTCAGGACATAGCCATGATTCCAGTTCAAGGAATGAGATGCAACCATGAAAATGAGCTGAGTTGTGAAAGAAGGACTACATTTAATGCATATGGCAGCTATCATCATCACTTCAATCTACATTAGAAAGTGACATTCATAGGTATTTTCATTTGAATATCTTTCATAGTATTTTGATGCATCAGAAAAGAATGAACATGTTAAGACACATTGCATCAGTTGAATGTCCAAAAGTTGCCAATGAATATAGGAAACAATGTCATTCATGAGTGTGGGACAGAAAAATAGCATAAAGGTGTAGGTATAAATGTATAAAATGATAGCCACATGAAAGCATAAGGAGCAATCTCAAATGACGACAACAGAACCCTAGCTCAAAGATAGCTCATAGGCTATGTGTGCAAGCATAACAATGACAGAAGTAGTAATGTATGTATGACTATTAGTTTCTACAGAAGGAAGTATGTGCCACATAAATAAGGAATCTCAAATACATTAGGATATAGAATAGATAAAGTGAATAGCCAATAAGATATTTGACAAAATCTATGCCATAGAAGTTCAAGCACTTAGATCACAGTCATAGAGAAGTCTCAGATGACAAACATAGTATCATGTTCAAGATAAGGGAGAAATGTAAGTCACAGTCATACTTCTTACTGATACAAGAATAGGTGTTCATAAGGCATGCCTATACAAAGATTGATTACCCATCAATGATCAATAATCCAGTAAGGAGCATTCACCATTAATCAGTAAGCAAGATTGTGCATCGAGTAAACATTGTATTATTCTTCTCATTTTCATGAAATGGAAAAATCAAATTCAGATTTGAGTTATTAAACTTCCTTTCAGATGATGAAATATGTCTAGTTATGCTTCACATTGCTACTGATAAAGTACTTGAGTATCATGACAACATGTATCACATGTTATATTCAATGTGTATCTATGTAAAAACATGCCAATATTGCAGATCTACTAATTAGGGTACAAGAGTATGTCCCAGATACAAGGACAGTCATAACATTAACATTGGAATAGCCTCATAATGGTATAGTAGAGATTCATAAGTATAGATTCTTATATGAGGAGATCAATGTTTTAATTATAAGGGACTGCCATTTACATACAAGATAGCCAGATCAGATGGCCCATTTTATCTCTGACAAATTTTAAAGAAGTAATGATGATACAAATAAACCATTTAATCCATAGTGCCTTGATTAGAAGTACAGAATGCAACAAGCAGACAGATATATCAATATCATGTGCTTCCATGTGCCAGAAGACCAGAAAGAGAAGCACAACATTTAATACTAGCACAGAAGGTGTATGCATTATTGTCTTTGACAGCCATGAGTCATTGGATGCACATCATGAAAAGAGACAAATGAATGCTACTGGTGTCATCAAAATGAGAAGTTTTAATACCATGATCAAAACTAGAAGGAGACATATGTTATAGTAATGCTTATGAATCATACAAGTTAAGTATCCAGTATTCACGCATTATGGTTTCTGACTAATATAGTGAAGGAAAGAAGAATGTCATTGAAATGCAAGAAATTCTAAATGCACAGAAGTGAAAAGAAGAGAAATACATAGATGTGTTTATACCATGGCCGTGATAGGGAAGGGGTTTTCTAAGATACCCAAGTTGAGTTTTCAAACCCTAGCACTTTTTTGTGTTTACAAAAGAAGAAAAGGATACATTTCAGTTATGTCAAGGCCATGGCATAGAAAGATAACATGTAACTACATTTAAATGAAACCCTTGTCATAGTTTCGAAAACCTTCTCTCTTTTTGGAGTTGAAGAAAATAAAAGTGATACAATGTGTCTACAGGAATAATCATGGAAAAAGAGAGATTTCTGTGCACAATAGAAATGCACCCCTCATTTTATGATCAAAGAAACTTTAATTTTTTTTACATTATAATACAAAGAACAAGCCACAGAATGCATTCTATGCCATGGCCATGCCATACATGAAAGTATTTTGAGATACCCAGTTGATAAAGTTTGAAAACCCTCATTATCTTTTGTACATATACTCATGTAAAGGAACCTACAGTGATGAAATGAGAGCTTACCCATAGAGTTGTAGAGGAGGAAATCTAGTATGGCCGCGAGTGCTTTTGAGGTTTCTCATCATTTTTTCCGCATTTACAGAGTTCAACACAGGAAGAGCCAAGCAAATATATGTCAAACAATGTAACTCAAGAAAGAGTAACTATGGCTGCGGCCATTTAAGAAGGAAATGCCACTAGAGGAAGTCAAAATGTCATTCAAGCTTCAGATACATACTCACCAAGTTCTACCTATCTTTTTGACTCCATAAGTGTAACATTTTCAACCACAGAGAACCAAATATGAAGGAGAAAGTGTAGAGACATGAAACCCCAAGTCGGCCGACACAAAGTTGCAGAGCAAATCAATAGCAAATGAGAAATGAAATGAGATAGATTTTGGGGCTCGTGTTATTGATTTGTTCGACAGTGTCTTCTCATTTTTTACTTTGCAAACCAATATAATTACATTATCCAAATAGCATTCTGGTCAACACATGCAAATAAACGTTCCCTAGTAATCATTGAAAGGAGAGGCCAACAACAATTCTTATTTGGTTTGATTTTATAAAGTCAAAAGCTGGGAAACATTATAAGAGAATAAGATTTATACCTTTGAAACATGTCAAAAACATTTATTTGCAATATGGTCGACTCATAGTGGAGTCAAAGTGCCTTGTGATTATGCATGTGGTCGAGAGTTAAATGACCTACCACTTATGCATTATCTTTTTCCAATTCCTTATATTATTCAAATGTATGAGAGAGGTCGAAGCAAAAACCTTTGGAAACATGAGATACATGCATTAGTAATGGCATGGTGAAAGGGGTAAATTTTGACATGTGGCATGAAGACAGAGATGAGGTGGCAGAATATCGACACATGGACATACATTTGTAGAATTAGAGCCATGGTTTTGGCCTTCAAGGCTTTAATATTTTTGCAAAAAATATATACTAATGTGTTCATCATCTTTATATGATTTTTATAGAAAATCAATTGTAATATCTTGTAAAATATCGTATTATTTATTTTTGCAAAAAATCATATCAAATGGAGATATAGAATAAAATTGCAATACCATTGTAAAGTTAGTTTTAAAGCAATCATTGACAAATTGATTTTAAAACTTAACTATTTTAGGCAATTTATAGGCTAATAAAAAAAATCAAATATTACATTTTGATTTGTTTTATTTGGAGTCATATAGGACAAATTTTGGAGATTTCATGAGTAGAGAAAAACAATTTTATGGTGGGACCACATGAGAGGGCAGTTTTGCAACTTTATTTTTCAGTTTGGAACTAGTTGAGGAGCTTTATTTGTTCTTTTCTAAGTAGCTCAAAAATGGACTTGGAGTCTATTTTTGGGAGTTTTTTTCCATCTTTCAGGAGGGGGAATCTTTCACAGCATATCTCTCAGTTTTTTCTTCCTTTGAGGAGTTTCAGTTTTTAGTTTTCAGTTTTAGAGATCAGACTGTAGAGAGACAGTCTTTCTCTCACATCGAGAGTGTCGTACTCATTTATTTCACTGTATTCATTATTCCTTCAGTTATTGAGCAGCATCTTTCCCTCATATTTTTGTCTGAGTATTTGCAAGATTATTTGATGTTGCATTGTGATGAAATTTATCCTTTGCTTTGTCTTAGCTTGTGATTTTCATTTGCAAAATCTTGTTTAATTCAGGTTGGATGTTGTGTTTCCCAAACCATCATGTGAAATATTTATGCGTTAAATAAGATGAGTGTTGTGAGGCTCAGGGTTCAATAACCTATCTGTGAGTAAGATCTATTAGGTAGTTCCATCTTCAAATTAATTAGGATTATTACTTTCAGTATATATTTCTATGCTTTTTCCCCGCAAGTCATTAGTTTAGGAAATCACGAGGATAAACTGTTGCAAGTATGAGGTGAGCCAGTGTTGTCATTGATGTCAACATACTCATATTGCATTGACAAGAAGGATTTGATGAGCTGTGTGCTGAGGATATTGAGAAAATTAGCCTCAGTCAGGAACAGTGAAGAACAGTGATGAGAAGAAGGCAAATGTACTGTATAGGATGAGAACCGGAGGATGCGGATTAAAGGGTTAGTAGATATGAGTCTTGAGATGCTTCAGTTAAGATTTCAGAGGTCCGCATGAAGATCTGAAGGAGTTGTGGCTGTCGGTATAGAACCGGTTCTGGCAAGTATCCAGAGGTGACAGAGGATCACAAAAAGGTCTGGTGAGGTCCGGAATTGTATTATCCTAATCTGCGGATTGGACGGAGTGTTTGGGATGTCCTTGTGATGTGTCATCCTGATTTGTGTATGATTTGGAGGTCCGGAAGTACCTCTTGCATTATGACAGTGGCGACAGACTGTGTTCTTGAAGTTCTAGATGAGGAAGACAAGAGATCCCAGTAAGTAGAGGAAGTGCGGATGTATCCGGACATTCAGACAGGCTTGTGAAGGTTCTTGGATCATGTTTAGGTTGTGTTGTTGGTCCGCATTGATGGTAGAGCCCGGAATTGAAGTTATTCTTCCGGATGAAGTTCTTGCTCTGTTTAGCCGACCGGATGAGTTGTTCATCCTGCGAATATTCTTGTGATGGCCGACCGGATGTGTTATTTATCTTGCGGATACTCCTATGGTTGTTTGCCGACTTAGATGTTTGTTCCTAAGTCGATGTCTTGTATAAATAACGGTTTGTGAGTTCATTTCAAAGTGTGGATGAGTGTGGCATAGCGAAGAAACCTGTGAAAGGCAGAGCAGAGATTTTTGGGCTTAATTGGAACTGATCCGGACATGGTAGAGATGTCATTCTCCAGTTCAAGACTGTGATTTTTATCACTTTGTAGACAGTGTGTCTCCTTGTAGGCAGTGGGCCTCTTTGTGAGCAGTGTGCTCGGGCAGTGAGCCCTTATTGGCATGTGCCATTCATTTTTCTTTATTCTTCTAACAGAGAATAATTCTTGGGTTAATCACCCCGTGGTTTTTCCCTTAACCAGGTTTTCCACGTCAAAATCTTGGTGTTCAATGTGTTGATGCTTATCTGCTCTTGTGTTTATGTATTATGCTTCCATGGATGATTATTTGATATGCTGCTAACTAACAATAAAGAATCAAGTGTTTGAAAGAAAAAGAAGTTTTATACAACTGATTCACCCCCCCCCCCCTCTCAGTTGTATGCCCTAGATCCAACAATTGGTATCAGAGCTAAGTTCCTCTGATAGGAGCTTAACCGCTTGAGGAGATCCAGGATGTCGTCATACAAGAAGGATAGTTCGAAGTTCGATGGAACCAACTTCACTCTCTGGAAAGGTCACATGAAGTGTCACTTGGAATGTATGGGAAAAGCATACTTGGCTATGATTTCAAAACCATATATACCTCTACAAGGTGGTCTGACAACTCTGAATGAAATCACAGAAGCTGAAAACAATCTGCGGACCAAGGAAGCTCTTCTAAGCGCATTGAATGACTCAGATCTCTCGAATGTCATTGACCTACCAACTGCATATGAGATCCTAACTAAACTGGAACTTCTGTATGAAGGAGATGAGTTTGTCAAAAGTGCAAGGTTGCAAAGTCTGAAAGGGAAATTTGAAAGATTGAAAATGAGAGATGATGAAAACATCACTACCTTTATGCCAAGAGTAAATGAGCTGGTATGTGGAATCAGAAATGCTGGTGGAACTTTAGATGAAAATGAGATTCTCTGCAAAATCCTAAGATCCCTTCCTGCTGCCTACAAAATCAAAGTTGCTGCCATTGATGAATTCAGAGCCCACACAACTGTCACAAGAGAACAACTGGCTAGCAAACTAGCTGCATTTGAAATGACCGAGTTTGGAGATGATCCTCCCAAGACTGAATCTGCTTTCAAAGCCAGTGCCTATGTGAAAGGCAAACAGAGATTTGATCCGGGTGAAAACTCATCAAGGAAAATGTCATGGTATGATCAAGCAAGAAGAGACATGGAAGAAGAAGAAGCAGAAACAGCTCAACTTGAAGCCCTCATTGCAAAAAGACTGCCAAGAGGATCTGGTAAGTATGAAGGAAAACTACCCTTTAAGTGTTTCAACTGCAATAAGATTGGTCATTTTGCCTCAAGATGTCTGGAGAGATCTGCAAGATCTAATACTCACAGACAAAGGTTTCAAAAGAATTGCTATTATGTTCATGAAGAAGATGACAATGAAGGAGTAACAGATGATGAATCAGAACTAGGAAGCAAATCCGGAAATGAGTGGGTGTTTATAGCCATCAAGGAAGAAGATTCAATACTCTCTGAATCTGTCAATCACAAAGTTGTTGAAAAAGCCTTGGCTGCTCAAGTGGAAGAAAAGGATGATTGGGTTATTGACAGTGGATGTTCTCACCATATGACTGGTGACAAGAACAAGTTCTTAGACTTGGAAAGATATGAAGGAGGAATGGTAAAGTTTGGTGACAATTCTGCTGGCAGAATCAGAGGTAGGGGAACTATTTCCTTTGATGGTAAGAGCAAAACAGGTAATGTACTGTATGTTGAAGGATTGAAGCACAATCTTCTCAGTGTTGGTCAGTTAGTGGACAAAGGCTATGATCTCCGGTTCAAGAATGGAAAATGCAGAATCTTTACAAGGTCCGGAACTGAAATTGCATCCGGTACTCAGACAAAAGGTAATATCTTTCATCTGGTTGGTTCAAATAAAAGTTGTTTGTTTGTTCAAATTGATCAGAGTTGGTTATGGCATAGAAGAATGTGTCATGTAAATTTTGATAACATCATCAAGATAAGCAATACTCAGGCTGTGAGAGATCTTCCAAAATTGATGAAACCTACAAATAGTGTGTGTAAAGAATGTCAGTTAGGTAAACAAAGCAGAGTCTCTTTCAAAAGCAAAGATCAGTCTTCTACCGGATTGTTGGAATTAGTACATACTGATCTATGTGGTCCGACAAGAATCAAGAGTCTGCAGGGTGATAGATATTTCATGTTGTTAATTGATGATCATTCCCGGATGATGTGGGTTACCTTTCTAAAAGAAAAATCAGAAGCTTTTGAGAAGTTTAGAATCTTCAAAGCTATGGTGGAGAATCAAACCGGATTGAAACTAAAGTGTCTAAGGTCTGATAGAGGTGGTGAATTTACATCTGGTGAATTCATTGACTTTTGTGAGAAACAGGGTATAAGAAGACAGTTGTCTGCTCCTAAGACTCCACAGCAGAATGGAGTAGTTGAGAGAAAGAACCGGACCATCCAGGAAGCTGCTAGGACAATGATGTTGGAAGCAAATGTTCCTCAAATGTTTTGGAAAGAAGCTATCAGCACTGCAGTCTACACTCTCAATCGAGTTCAAATCAGAAACAACACCGGTAAGACCCCCTATGAACTCTAGTTTGGCATCACTCCTACTGTGAAATATTTCAGAGTATTTGGTAGCAAGTGTTATATTAAAAGAGATGAAGATCTAGGAAAGTTTGATGCTAGAAGTGATGAAGGAATTTTCTTGGGCTACTCCACTCAAAGCAAAGCATACCGATGTTACAATAAGAGATTGAGGAAGATGATAGAAAGCACCAATGTAAAGGTTGATGAAGGAATTGAGAAGCCTTCAAGATTTTATGAGTTTGATGAAGATGACCAAGACAGTGTTCAAGGACCTCAATCCTCTCCGGTGAGACAGAGTCAGCCTGATCAAGAAACAGCAGTGCTGGATACTCCCAAAATTCCAAGGTATGTAAGACTGAATCACTCTGAAGATCAGATCATAGGTAACAGAAGCAAAGGTGTACAAACTAGAAGGAATATTGCTCAAAATCAGGATGAATGCTGTCTGATTTCAAAAATTGAACCTAAAACAATAAATGAAGCCTGCAATGATGAAAACTAGACCAAAGCAATGAAAGATGAATTGATGCAAATTGAGAAAAATCATACTTGGGATCTTGTTCCCAAACCTAGAGACAGGAATGTAATTGGAACCAAGTGGGTCTTCCGGAACAAACTAAATGAAGCTGGTGAAGTAATCAAAAACAAAGCTAGATTGGTCTGCAAAGGCTACTCTCAAATAGAAGGAATTGACTTTGAAGAGACTTTTGCTCCGGTGGCAAGAATTGAAGCAGTCAGATTACTTCTTGCATTTGCTGCTTTCAAAGACTTCAAGGTATATCAGATGGATGTCAAGTCTGCCTTCCTAAATGGTGATCTGGAAGAAGAAGTCTACATTGAACAACCGGATGGATTTCAATTGTCTGATAATAATGATATGGTCTGCAAGTTGAAGAAAGCTTTGTATGGATTGAAGCAAGCCCCAAGAGCATGGTATGAAAGGTTGGATAAGCATCTTGTGCAGATTGGATTCAACAAAGGTACTGCTGACAGTAACTTATATTTCAAAATTGATCATGAAAACATTCTGATTGTTGAAGTGTTTGTGGATGATATCATTTTTGGAGGAAGAGATAGTATGTGCAAAACTTTTGCAAATCAGATGAAAAGTGAGTTTGAAATGTCTATGCTTGGTGAAATGAATTTCTTCTTGGGTTTGCAAATTACTCAAACAAAAGAAGGGATCTTCATTTCTCAGACCAAATATGTGAAAGAATTGTTAAGGAAATTTGGTATGGAAGACTCAAAGCCAATGAACACTCCTATGGCAACCGGATGTAAGTTAAGCAAAGATGATGATTCTCCAAAGGCAGATCAGACAAAGTATAGATCAATGATTGGTGGATTGTTGTATCTCACTCAAACTAGACCAGATATAATGCAGGCTGTTGGTCTTGTGGCAAGATTCCAGGCTGATCCTAGAGAATCTCATGTTATGGCAATCAAAAGAATTTTTAGATACTTGAAAGGAACAGTTGAGTATGGTCTATGGTACCCTAGAGATCCGGACTTCTCTCTTCATGCTTACACAGATGCAGATTGGGCAGGAGATGTGGATGACCGGAAGAGCACTAGTGGTGGAGCATTCTTTTTGGGGAAGAGATTGGTTTCTTGGCTAAGCAAGAAACAAGATGCAATATCTCTGTCTACAACTGAAGCAGAATACATTGCAGCAGCAGGTAGTTGCACTCAAATCTTATGGATGAAGCAGATGCTAAGAGACATCAAAGTTGAATATGAGAAGCCTATCACAATTTTCTGTGATAATTCAAGTGCAATTAATATCTCCAAGAATCTGGTATTGCATTCTAAGACTAAGCACATATCTATTAAATTTCACTTTTTGAGAGAACAAGTAAACAAGGAAGAAGTCAGATTGGAGTATGTTCCCTCCAAGGATCAGATTGCAGATATCTTTACAAAACCTCTTCCCAAAGACTCTTTTGAATATCTCCTGGAGAAGTTAGGGGTCATGGCCCCTCCGGTGATGAACTAAGATGCACTGATGTGCATCAGTCCGGTGGCTATCACAGTCATATCTTGTGATCCGGACTAATGGGGAGCTGCAACTAAGGGGGAGCAGCTGGTATGATTCTGATGTATGAGAATTGCAAGTATGAGCCCTTTGCCATTGATGTCAAAGGGGGAGAGAAGACATGTGAAAAACAAGTGGTCGATGATCAAAGGGGGAGCAGTAAAGGAAGAGAAGACATTGATCAAAGGGGGAGCAGTAAAGGAAGAGAAGACATATGAAAAGTTGAAGTTCTTGTCTTAATGGTTTTTCACATCATATGTTGCCATCAATGACAAAGGGGGAGATTGTTGCAAGTATGAGGTGAGCCAGTGTTGTCATTGATGTCAACATACTCATATTGCATTGACAAGAAGGATTTGATGAGCTGTGTGCTGAGGATATTGAGAAAATTAGCCTCAGTCAGGAACAGTGAAGAACAGTGATGAGAAGAAGGCAAATGTACTATATAGGATGAGAACTGGAGGATGCGGATTAAAGGGTTAGTAGATATGAGTCTTGAGATGCTTCAGTTAAGATTTCAGAGGTCCGCATGAAGATCTGAAGGAGTTGTGGCTGTCGGTATAGAACCGGTTCTGGCAAGTATCCAGAGGTGACAGAGGATCACAAAAAGGTCCGGTGAGGTCCGGAATTGTATTATCCTAATCTGCGGATTGGACGGAGTGTTTGGGATGTCCTTGTGATGTGTCATCCTAATTTGTGTATGATTTGGAGGTCCGAAAGTACCTCTTGCATTATGACAGTGGCGACAGACTGTGTTCTTGAAGTTCCGGATGAGGAAGACAAGAGATCCCAGTAAGTAGAGGAAGTGCGGATGTATCCGGACATTCAGACAGGCTTGTGAAGGTTCTTGGATCATGTTTAGGTTGTGTTGTTGGTCCGCATTGATGGTAGAGCCCGGAATTGAAGTTATTCTTCCGGATGAAGTTCTTGCTCTGTTTAGCCGACCGGATGAGTTGTTCATCCTGCGAATGTTCTTGTGATGGCCGACCGGATGTGTTATTCATCTTGCGGATACTCCTATGGTTGTTTGCCGACTTAGATGTTTGTTCCTAAGTCGATGTCTTGTATAAATAACAGTTTGTGAGTTCATTTCAAAGTGTGGATGAGTGTGGCATAGCGAAGAAACCTGTGAAAGGCAGAGCAGAGATTTTTGGGCTTAATTGGAACTGATCCGGACATGGTAGAGATGTCATTCTCCAGTTCAAGACTGTGATTTTTATCACTTTGTAGATAGTGTGTCTCCTTGTAGGCAGTGGGCCTCTTTGTGAGCAGTGTGCTCGGGCAGTGAGCCCTTATTGGCATGTGCCATTCATTTTTCTTTATTCTTCTAACAGAGAATAATTCTTGGGTTAATCACCCCGTGGTTTTCCCTTAACCAGGTTTTCCACGTCAAAATCTTGGTGTTCAATGTGTTGATGCTTATCTGCTCTTGTGTTTATGTATTATGCTTCCATGGATGATTATTTGATATGCTGCTAACTAACAATAAAGAATCAAGTGTTTGAAAGAAAAAGAAGTTTTATACAACTGATTCACCCCCCCCCCTCTCAGTTGTATGCCCTAGATCCAACATAAACAACTCACTCTAGAGATTCATTCTCATTATAGGAGACCCACATCCAAGAATGATTCCATGTTTCGACAGGGACCTAAGTTTTTACGAACTTAACAAGGGTGCATACTTGATTGACAACAGTGTTTTCTTGGTGCCTGTAGATCACATATGAATATAGGCTTAGGAGTATTTATAGGAACACTACTTTTTTATTTGGATCCAAAAAATGCTGCACAACATATGTTCTTCTCTCAAACATCTATCCACAAGTGGGCAGGTGTGGTGAGGTAAGGAGATTGATGAAAGATAGATATATTAAAAAATGCCCATATGCAGTTGGATTGAAGGGCATACAATGGTACATGCTTTTTTTTGTAGGAGATAGATCACATCCATAGACAAAGGAGACCTATGCAAAGTTGGAGAAATTGGCTTGGAACATGAAGGTGGCAAGGTATTTTCTAGATTTAAGAATTTACTTAATGTTGCGGAAGGATTGGAAAAAGAATTATTTCTTTGCCACCATGGTGAAAAGTTGGAAATTGCATTTGGTTTGTTAAACATGCCCCATGGAACAACTATTAGACCTTTACCTTAAGGTTACTCATGAACCTTAAGATAAATAATTATTGAAAAAAAACTATGCATTCATTAATGACATGTAACAGAATTTAATCAACTGCTACTTAAAAACACTTTAATGTTTCTGTCTAATGTAGGTTATTAGATTAATGGTGAAAAAGAACATACATTTACCATGCAATTTGTGGCACTTAAGATTATGTAATAGAATTTACAGTTGATAGTTAAATTGTATAACAATTTTTTTTATGATCTTTAGTAATGTTAATGAGAATTGTTGCATGTTTTACATCATTGGAATGACATATTAGTTGTAACTTTTTTAAACTTTTGTTATGGTATGTGCACTTTGATATGATATAATATGATTATTGTTTCCTTTCATATGTTGGAATATTACATATATAACAGAAAAATAAATTATTACATGAAATAAATAATAACTTTTCAATTTAAATGTTTTTTTTTGCAGAGCATGGGTCTTCCAGAAGATGAAGATGATCCTAATGATATAGATGCAGATTATATTGGTTCCGGTATAGATTACATGGTAGATGATGATGATGATGATGATGATGCAGATATAGAAGACAACGAGGCCAATGATGATGACGACGACGACGACGATGATCATGATGATGATGATCACGATGGTGATGATGATGATGAGGTAGTTGCTGGTAGTAGCCAGTGATATTCATGATCATATAGACTACATCATGGATCATTGTTGATATATCATTATGATGCCTCTTTTCATGGTTACTATCATATGTATCATTTTCATGGCCTGTAGTACCATATTATTGAGTTGTATCATTTTCACATGTATCAATTTGACTTATATTATTTGGACATGTATCATCTTGACTTGTATCATTTTGAGTTACATAATTTATCATTTTAACTTATATTATTTGTACATGTATCATTTTGACTTATGTCGACTGTTGGACATGTATCATTTTGACATGCTATTGATATACTGGCATATTTGACCTTCACTTGTTTTAGTTATATATGATGATGGTCTTATTAGTATTGACTTGTCAATTTATATATATTGAAAGTGGTTGATGATTTTTGGATGGATATTTATTACGTATGATGATTTTAATTTACTGCTCATGATGGATGTTGTAAAATTCAATTAAATTATAGATATTTGACTCACTTGTTTTAATTATAGATGATGATCATGTTATAATAATTATCTTGTTTTCTTATATAATTATCTTGTTAAATTGGAAGCAAAACCCAAAGCAACAAAGGAGGTCATAATGGAAGCAAAACTTGGTATCAATTAGGAAGCCAAAAAAGAAGTTATTTTCAATGCCATACAAGAAGCAAAATATGAAGCATGAGTGAGAGCAAAACTAGAAGCAAAAATGGGAGAAAACATGGAAGCAAAACTAGAAGCTAAATTGGGTACCAAATCTAGCACTAAATTGGAAGCAAAACTAGAAGCAAAATTGGAAGCAAACATGGAAGCAAATCTGGAAGCAAAATAGAAGCAAAACCCAAAGCAAACCTCGAAGCAAAATCAGAAGAAAAATTGGAAGCAAACCAGGAAGTAAAACTAGAAGCAAAACTAGAAGAAAAATTGGAAGCAACACAAGAAGCCACACCAGAAGCAAAATCAGAAGCCAAACTAGAAGCCAAATGCAGTGCTAAATTGGAAGCAAATATGAAAGAAAAATCAAAAGCAAAATGGGAAGAAAAACTAGAACAAAAAATTGAAGCAAAACCAGAAGCAAAATTGGAAGCCAAATTGGGTGCCAAATCCAACACTAAATTGGAAGCAAATCTGGAAGCAAAATTGAAAGCAAAATAGGAAGCAAAATTGGAAGCAAAAATTTAAGAAAAACCAGAAGCAAACCTAGAAGCAAAACTAGAAGCAAAACTAGAAGTAAACTTGGAAGCAACACAAGAAGCAAAACTAGAAGCAAAATTGGAAGCCAAATTGGAAGCCAATTTGGGTGCCAAATCCAGTGCTAAATTGGAAGCAAATTTGGAAGAAAAATTAGAAGCAACACTGGAAGCAAAACAAGAAGCAAATCTTGTAGCAAAACCAAAACCAAAATTGGAAGCCAAATTGGGTGTCAAATCTAGCGCTAAATCTGGTGCCAATTCTAGCTATTACTTTCCAGCGCTAAACCTGGCGCTAAATTCAGCACTAAAGTCAGCGTTAAATCTGACACTGAAGTAAGCATGCAAACTTGCGCCGAGTTTTGCATTGGAAAAAAGTTTCCAATTCCTGAGCTCAATTGCACTAAATTCTGGCGCTATTTTAGACACTAATTACCTATTCTATTGTAGTGAGATAAAACACCGTAGCATCAATGAAACATGAATATTGTAGACACATGTTGAATCCATTTTAATTTACTTAATTAAATGCATAGAATAATGTAAAAAGAAAATAAATTTACAATCTAAAATACACCATTAAAAGTAAAAAAATAGAAAAAGTAGTGTAAAATCTGATATGTTATATTTAATGTTGAGTTTCCAAGGTATTTCCACTACTTTTAAAGAAGTTTACAACCCTTAAAAATGAGTTTCACATGAGTATATCAAAAAACATTTGGATGTGGAGACTAATAGTCATTCCCTCCAAAACTCACAAAAGACAAAATACATTGGAATGCCAAGAGTCAATTTGACTTGTTCTTCACATTGAATTCATTCATTACATTAACTTAAAGCTTTTATGTGTAAAACCACATCTCTTTCATGTGAACACTTCAAAAATGTTTGAAATCTGTTCTATAAGACCTTATCTTGAAATTTAGCATTAAAAAATCCATCCAATGCTAGCTTGATTGGTGACAGATCAAGTCCATCTTCTCATCCACTTACCCAGTCTTGGTTCCTCCATTGTTTTAACAATTTGCAATCTTTGTTCACAATCTTCATTTGATATTAAATTCTTCCATTGTCTTAGTAATTCACATTCTTTGTCCATAGTCTTTATTCTCAACAACTGACATTTCCATTATCCTACATTTAACAATGATGAAGCATCAAATTTATCTAAACAAAGATTAACATGTAATTAAATCAAATAGTTCATTGAGAAATCATAAATAGTTAATTTGAATAATGATTTTGTATGACTTCCTCCCTATAGTAATTCATGATTTCAAGACCAAAGTCAATGCCCTTAGTTGCATCTTGAACATAATCCATTTCCCCATTGTCTGCCACTTTTCACTAAACACTTCACATTTTGTATTTCCGCTATGGCAATGGTCAAGTCTTTAGACCTATAAGCTTCTCAATCTAGGCTCACTTTCAATATGGAATTAGATACACTATCATTTTCCTCTAGGTCACCTCTTTACATTCTCTTATTACACTTTCATAAAAAGGTGTACTTTCTTTTAAATCTCCAAATTCACTCAAACAAACTACTCCCTCTTAGCCTAATTCAATTTATGAAGTGCATCTACCTTATAATTTTACAACTCCTCTAACCCCTTCTACCTTCTCTCTAATCAACATCTCCTTGCCAATGTCAACGACTTTTTCGTAATGATTTATTTTAATTTCTAAGAATAATGAATTTTTTTATAGTGTTATTACTAACATAATCATGTGTCCTTCTTATGCTTATTACTTATTGTGTCAATAATAAAGATCTTTGGAAATCATTATCAATGTTAATAAATTAAAATACTATTGAAATTGCTTGTTTCATATAAAATCATCAAAATTCTTGTAAATTATTGTTGATGCATATTTTGACACACCAACATTCCTACAAGGTGTGACACATTATAGGTTGGAATATTAAAGGCTTCCCTACTTAGAAAGTATCTAGCCTCAAAAGTCTGTATTGTTTTCTTTTGTGAGATCAACCATAATTCCTCAATTGGAGAGCACTTTGGTTGGTCTATTCAAGTAGTTGCATAGGATATCAAGAATCGTTCATGTGAAAAAGAGGTATATTTAGTGTCAAACAATCATTATTAGCTAGAGTAAACACTGAATTTCAATTTTAAATGTGTTAATGGTTTTAATTTAATTTAATTTTATTTCCATCAATAATTTTTGACATCAAATTTTCTATTAAAACTTATTAATATGGTTAAAACAAAAAACTCTTTCAGAATTATAATTTTTTAAGGTAGAATGTGAAAGGCTATTCATTAGAATTCATTCCAAATTTCTACAATTCAACTCCCATTTTTAGGATAGAAAAATATGTGTTAAATTAGGCAAGATTTTGCCACCTAGAAGTCATAAAGTTATTTCAATTATATTTCTTTTATGACTAAAATTTATCATTATAACTCCAACACTAATCCACTCTAACACTAATATAAAAAAAATGGAAAAGGAGGGGAGAAAGAAAGTGTTAAATAGAAAATAAAAACAAATCTAAACCTGTCTTTGATTCTACTACACACCATTTTGCAAATGGATGAATTTAACTTAAAACCAATCTTTACCAAATCTATTACCCATAATCAAAATGTGAGACTGTGTGATCTCCAAAATAACTACAAACTATGTGCATCATTGTTGTTAAATTTTAGTATGCACATATGTGCTTATGTGACAACACAAGATGTCTCTCTATTAGTGTAGCATTAGTGGTGTAAACACATCTTGAATCCATCAACATTTATTGAATTAAATGCTTAGAGTAATAAAGAAAGAAAAAAAATGAAAATATATAAAACACCATTAAAAGTGAAAATTCAAAAAAAGTAGAGCAAAATATGATATGTTGTATTCAATGCTTTGTTTTCATGGGTTTACCATTGGCTTCCAACTAGTTTCCAAAACTTACAAATGAGTTTAACATCATTATATAAGGCAGATTTGGATACATAAGACATACAATTGATCCCACCAAAAATTAGAAAAGATATAATATATTGCAATGTGAAGACATTTTGACATGTTCAGCACATTCTATGTTTTCATTGCATTGCAATCAAAACTTGATGTATAGATGCAAGTTTCTTTCATGTTTACACTTCCCAAGTGTCTTGCATCTCTTTTTCTTGGAATAAAAGATAAATATATGGCTAAGAGTCAAGAAAATATTACAACATAAAGGTTTCCAATCGGTAATAGGCATCACTAAATGTCATAGAATGAAAATCCAATGAGGCTTTCCTTTAATCCACCATCTCCAAAAGCTAAATAAAACCATAGCACCAACATGGCACACAATCCAAGGAAGAACAAACAAGAAGTATCAAGCCAAAGGGTGAAAGTTCAAAGATTTGTCACACTTCAGGCTAGGTTATAAACATAAATGAAAGTTAATTTTTCTGAAACATATGTTCTAATTGGGCTCATTCTAGATAAATTTGATCTAGGCCATAAATTTTCCAACTAGAAGTGTCCATTGAATAGATATGTAGCATCACTCTGGGCATAACTTACTAAAAAATTGATCATTTAAAAAATTTGATGTTCTAATAGTTATTACTCACATAAATAATCTTTTTTTTAATCTAAAATACCCTTTTGTAGATCTCTCTCTCTCTCTCTCTCTCTCTCTCTCTCTATATATATATATATCAATTAGTCTTTATAGATTTTTTTTATTTTTTACTAGAAGGTCATGAACACCAAAATATAATGTTGATTGTGTGTCAAGAAAAATAGTAAACTTTATTATTAAACAATTTGAAAAAAATATGATGCACTAGAGGAGAGATTCCATGTAAAAAATAATATAATTTTTAAAGAGATATTTAAAATATATATTTATTAAAAAGAGAAACAATGAATTCATAAACTAAAGTTTCAAGTTATAAATACTAAAAAAAAAATTGAAGAAAAAAAAGAAATTTACTATATAAAGAACTATTATAGTGTCAATTTTACAAAAAATTACATTCAAATAATATTTTAATTTTTCTTCAAAAAATACAAATGTAAAGTATAATAAAAATATATATTCTATTATTTTACATCATTTCTTAATTCAAATTATGTATGTCACATTGTAGTGATTCAAGATAAAAAGTTAGATCTTGATGTTATCCATAACCTTTATAAAAGTGTGACACAACTCTAAACATTCACCCAAAATAATTATGAATAAGCTATAGAAAATACAAAAGACTAATTAGTAGATGGGGATACTTAATCCAAACATCCTAGTTACGATTAACATCAAAGGCCCATTTGGCCAAGTAGTCCATGATAATATTCAATGCCTAGAAATATGAATAAAAGAGATGGAATCAATGTTTTGAGAAAGGTGAAGAATTTTCTCCACAAGAGATACCAACTTCTGTGAAGACTCATGAAACTTCCTTTTATTTAGAGGAGAGAACAAAATCATAGAATCCATCTCATAGATTATCTTCTTCCAACCAATATCACAAGGCTTCTGCAAAGACACAAGGATTGTAACGCTACTCTTTGCCAACAGATTTATTATGGTTAATATTTAGAGTTATGAAAATATAGAATATTAAATAATGTGCAAACAACAAAAGTAAATTACAACATTGATAAATTAATAAGATCTTTAATGTAAATCCTTAACAAGACAAATTGGATAACATAATCATATATATATATATATATATATATATATATATATATATATATATATATATATATATATATATATATATATATATATATATATATAATATTCTCAATATCTTTATTAACAATAAGTTCTATACTTATATGTGAAGCACTGAGATGCTGTTAAATAGCACTCAAAGGAATGATCACAGATCCTAGTTGTTCCCAAAAAAGAAGTACTGCCAGAGGAACCAATTTTTACATAGAACCAACCATGCCTCATGGCACAAACAAATATAGCCTTAGCCAAGACACTCCTAGGTGTATGCTGTTCCCTGAGTTGGACACACTCTGTGTGCCCCTTCTCCAAATGCTTAGTGCCCAGAAAAAGACCTTAATCCTCCCTCTTTTGTGCCCTTTGCTTCCTGTATACTTTCCTGTATACTTTTCCTATATACTTTCCTGTATACTTTCCCATATACTTTCCTATATATATTTTTTTTGTATATTTTCTCTATTAAATCTATAATCCTTCTCCTTTATGATTTCTTGTCTTTCTTTCCTTATCTTCCTTGAGTGTTGTCCATGCCCATTTCAAGTCTCATTCAAATTCCTTATATAACCATTTAAGGGTGATTTATAAACCATCACACCTTCTGACACAGGGTGTCATTAATAATGGTTTAATAAACATAATAACTCATCCCTTTTAAAAGGTTTTTTTTCATTATTATTATTATTTATTTATCTCCATTTTAGCCAAAGGACTATAATATCCTTTATTTTCATCTCTCTTTTAATTATAAATGGTAAATAAACTTTATCCTCTTATAATTTTAGAGGGTTATTCATAAATATCTTTCTTTTCCATTTGGAGAAAAAGTCACATAACAAGATGACGTATGCATCCATATAATTATTAGTACCAAACCTAGTAGTAGAAGAGAAAAAAAGTGAATAGAACTCTCATTATCACACCCAACACCACTAATCCTAGTGACACCTAGATTGCTCCAAGAAGAACCATCAATATTAAATTTGAAAAAACCCAATGGGTAGGAGAATATTTACCTACTCTATTCACCTTATCACAATATTTAACCCCATATCCAAAATGACTAAAGCAAACCAAGTGACATAAATCTAATTTCCTCAAGATTTCATTATCAAATGGATCTATTACGTCATTCAATTTACACTTAGCTACGAAAGTTCCTTTTATCCATTCCAAGATCTTCTGTTGGACATACCCAATAATAACTTATCTTGCAATTTAACATGAAAATTTCCATATAGTGCTAGCTTGATAGGTACCAGATCAAGTCCATCTTGTCATTCACCAACCTAATCCTAGATCCTCTATTGCTTTAACAATTATGATCTTCGTTCATAATCTTCATTTGATACTAATTTCTAACATTTCCTTAAAAATTCACATTCTTTGTCCATAGTCTTTATTCTTAATTGTCATCATTGCAAGTATTCTAGATTTAACAATAACAAAGCATCAAATTCATCTAAATATAAACTAGAATACCTCTCTTTACAAAAATCTATGTAAAAGAGGTCAATAGATATCATTCTTGAAGTTTTCTAAAGATAGGTATGCTAGTTTATTTTATTTTAATCTATTTTATTTATTATATACATAACTCTAAATTTTTTTCTCCTTTTTTCACCTCATTCTATATTGTTTTCATTCTTTTTCCTCTTTACTTCAATGGGTTGTAGACATGGTGAACCAAGGTAAATCTAGTCAAGTAATAGCAACTTTTATTTATTTATTTATCTTCTTCTATATTATTTTTGTTGTTTATTTTATTTATTTATCTTCTTCTTTTACTCTTACTCTTATGATTCAAATGTATTATAAATTTTTATTGTGTAAGAAATATGTAGTAGAGAGAATAAAAACTAAAATAAAATAATTCTTAAATGAAAACAAAACAAATAATTATGCCAAGAGGCGAATACAATTCAACAAGGGGTGGAGTTGAAAATAGGGTGGAGTGTAATGGCGTAATTATTATTGAGAATAGATAGGCACCTCGAGACTGACATTTCAATGTCTTATAGATATATGTATTTAATATATCTATGCTAGTTATTATTTTTTCCATAGTAAAAATCATTTAAACAAAGGTCATTAAACTAAATATTAATTTTCTTTGTGGCTTTTAAAGATTAAAGAACCCTAACCCTAGCTCTCATTAAACTAAAGTAAATAATTTACCCTACCATTAATTTTCTTTGTGGTTTTCAAAGGTTAGTTTATGCAAGAAAAATATTAAATAAGTTATAATTTATAGGTTCCATAATTTAAGATGCACTTTAACTATAATTTTGTTTTTGTTTTAATGAGCAACCTGTAAATAGAATAAGAGTAAATAATACTAATGCCTAATCTAAATTTCTATAAATAATAGCAGTAGCATTACATCACTTCATAAATTTATTTTAACTTTCTATAAATAATAGCAGCAGCATTACATCACTTCATAAATTTATTTTGCATGAAAAAAACAAAAAAAAAATGGCTACATAGTGCCCCTACCAATTAAACTTCTCCTCCTTATGGATTAAACTTCTTCTCCCAATTAAATTTGCTCTCTTCAAAAAAAAATGGCTACGTAGTGCCCCTACCAATTAAACTTCTCCTCCTTATGGATTAAACTTCTTCTCCCAATTAAATTTTCTCTCTTTTTATTTGATTTGATTTTTCTTAAATTTATGTTTGAGTACTGCTTATATTTATAGACATTATTTTATTGGCTTGATTTTTATGTTCATTGATGTAATAAAACTTTGTCCTCTATATATTTATAATTATTTAAAAATATATATGCCTTGTTATTTAAAAAAATATGTGGGCTCTATTTTATTTATATGTACACTGTCACAGTCATCCCCTTAATGCCACTAGATAACTCCTCTTGTTATAATTATTTTTTATGTCAGCTCTTTAATAGTTTTGTTAACATGCTCATGCCATTACACTCCACCCCTTGCTACAACTATAGTTACACCTTTCAACGTAACTAAAATTCATTACATCAAATAACATTAAGAAATCACAAGCAATTAATTTTATTAATGTTTCTATTTGACTTCTTTCATATAGTGGTGTATGATTTCAAGATCATAGTCAATGCCCTTAGTTACATCTCAAACGTTATCAATGTCCTACTTGTCTATCACTATCGACCTCACACTTTGTATTTCGTAGTTCCACTATGACAATGATCAAGTCTTTAGACCTATAATCTTCCTAATTTGTGTTCACTTTATATATGGGAGTAGATACACTATCATTTTCCTTTAGATTACCTCTTCACATTCCTTAATTTCACTTTAATGAATAAAAAGGATATACTATCTATTGAATCTACAAATTTATTTGGAGTGACTGAGCTCCATATTAGCTAGATCCATTTTTATCAAGTGCATCTACCTTGTAATCAGTGATAACTTTAAGGAAACCCCCCTAAAAAACCTATAAAATCCTGGCGAATCTTAACTAAGTGCTATAATTTTCCTGGCGAATCTTTCCTTTTAAAAAAAAATATTAATTTTCTTGGCGAATCTATGCACATCATTAACAAAAAATTAAAAATGTGGCGAATCCTAGTGAAAACTCACTAAAAAAAATAAAACCAATGGCAAATATTAAAAATGATTACTAAAAAAATTAATTATAATGGTGAATCCTTCCTTTAAAAAATTCCATATTTGGTCGATGCACTCCCCCATATATTCTTTTGTTTTAAGTTTAAATTTGAAGTAGGGACCCAGGGGCAGCAGCCACCGGTGGGGTCAAGGGGCAGCATCCCTTGTGGGGGTCAAGGGGGCAATGCCCCCTTGCGGGGGTCGATGGGGCAATGCCCCCTCACGAGGTCTGAGAACAGTGGCCCCAGCGTGCTCCTATCGCTATATAGGTGGGATCAAGGGGCAGATCTCCTCGCCACCAAGCACAAATTCACTATCCAAAATGCATTGGATTAAGTATTTTCTAAATATTTTGCTTTAAAACAAGACTAAAATTAAATTAAATTCTCACCATTGATTATCATTTTGATCAGATGGATCTGGTTGAATTCCACAACCCCTTTAACATGTGCCTTTTAAAAGGCTTACTGGGGCCCAAAATTTGTTTTGGGCCACAAGATCATAATCTAATCGTGTGGCCCAAAACAAATTTCAGGCCCCAACAAGCCTTTTAAAAGGCACATGTTAAAAGGGTCGCAGAATTCAACCACAACTATTTGATTGAAATGATAATCAATGGTAATGAATGAAAGACATATTCAAAGCGAAATTAGCCCTAAAGTATAGGATAATGTATTATTATAATGGTGATATTACCCTGAAAGTAATGACATGAATAGAATGTATGTAAATATAAAGGAATGTCCACATATAAGGGGCATTTGTCCTAGGAACAATTCAATTTAGAGCACTAAAACAAACACATCTCCATCAAATTGAACATATAGGTCATTGCATGCTTGTGCTTGCTATCTTCCAACATTTTTCCAAGGTCATAAAGTCAATCTAACAATGGGGTTGATTGAGGAGAATTTGATTCTCACGATCCAAAAAATTCATTAAGCTATTTTTAAATACTACTTGTCCTTACACATCAACAAGGAGCAAAAATCATAGCAAAACTATAAATTCAAATTGAACTTAAAATCTCTGATTTGGATATTTTTTATAAGTTGGATATTTGTATTGCAGAGTTTAATTTATTACAGTTTAATTTATTACTATCTTTTGTTTTCCTAGATGCAATTTCTACTTCTCATACACTTCTAATTTTTGTGTCAATGCATAGTATTGCTAGGCAAAGACATTGATATAAATATGTGAGTGACGGTAGGAGTCACATCTGTGATAGACGTGACTCCTCAAGGAGTCACACCTATCACAGGTGTGACTTTGTCACTGTTTGCATTGTAATTGGTTTCACCAATTTTAACAGTTACTAATCACCATTTAGAATGTAGAAGATGTTTATGCTTTGGTAATATATCATTCAATCATAATGAATATGTTATCTGATCGAAGCTACAAACAACTCAACACTCCCTCTTAGCTCAATAAGATAACAATATCACAATAATCTCTATGAATATCAATTATCTGATCTGTAATGAATTTCACAAAGTAATTTAATATCACATAACTCATGATATATAGTATCACCTATCTCGTGATACATAGCATCACCTACCTCATGATACTAAAGGATATACTATACTCGAGAACATTACATTCTCCTTATATATCCTAGTTATTGTATGTGCACTAACATTAAGTCACATAATGTCTACCATAACTTAATCATGATAACTCCATGATTCGTACAAATATCAAGTCACATGATATCAGTCTAATAAACATTATAAGATCGTCACCTTATAATGTTAAGCACAAGTGTAGATTATCCAAAAGATCGTCACCTTTTAGAAATAAACACAGAATGGGTAGGCCCATAATGTCATAGAGTCACACATATGACACAATATGTTTACACATTAAACATCTTTAGTATATTAGTACAAATCAATTAGAATTTTAAATTTCAATCATACCAAGATTTTTCTTGAAGTATTCAACTTTCACCTTGAGGAGTGGTTTGGTAAGAATATCTGTGATTTGATCTCCTTTACTGATATACTCCAACTGAATCACATTCCTTTCCACCATATTACGCACATAGTGATGAGGAATCTCAATATGTTTAGATCTATCATGGAATACTGGATTTATAGATAGCTTAATATAGCTTTGATTGTCGCAGTGGATGATAGTTGGTTTCAGAGGTTTACCAAATAATCCCACAAGTAGTTTTCTAAGCCATACTGCCTCTTTAGCAGCCATAGAAGCTGCAATATATTCAGCTTCTGTAGAGCTCTGAGCAACTGAAGACTATTTTTTTCCGATCCACGATATCATTGCTGACCCTAAACTGAAACAACATTTGGAGGTGCTCTTCCAGTCTATTACACTTCTAGCCCAATCTGAATCTGTGAATCCATGTAGATCTAAGTCAACCTTTTCATATTTTAAGCCATAATTTAGAGTACCTTGAAGGTATCTCATTATATGCTTCACAGCCACAAGATGTAACTCCTTGGGCTCACACATAAACTAACTTAAGGCATTTACAGCATAGCAGATATTAGGTCTGGTATTGACCAAATACATCAAGGATCCAATTATCTATTTGTACAGAGTGGGATTTGCCAATGGAGAATCTGCTGTTGCTTCCTTCAATTTATGAAGATTTGTTTCCATGGGGGAAGACATAGGTCTACATTCCATCATACCAAACCTTTTTAATATATCAATTGTGTACTTCCCTTGGTTTAGAATAATACAGTCTGATTTCTGCCATACTTCCAGTCCAAGGAAGTAGTGTAATAGACTTTAGTCCTTCATGTCAAATTCTGAAGCTAGATCTTTCTTACACTGATCAATAAGGTGATCTTCCCCTGTAATCAATTGATCATCAACATATAATATCAATATTAACATATCACCTTTGCTTTGTTTGAAGTAGAGATTTGGATCTATGTGATTCTTTGAGAAGCCTAATCTCAAGAGATAACTATCAATTCTTTCATACCAGGCTCTGGGGGCCTGTTTAAGTCCATATAGAGCTTTCTTTAATTTACATACATGCGATCCTGCATTGTGAATCTCAAATCCTTCAGGTTGCTATAAGTAAACCTCTTCTTCAATGGTTCCATTTAAGAAAGCAATTTTTACGTCCATTTGATGGACTTCCCACCCTTTGGCTGTTGCAATAGCTAGAACTGCCCTGACTGATGTATATCGAGCAACTGGAGTGAAGGTTTCGTCATAATCAATTCCTTCCTTTTGTGAAAATCCTCTGGCTACAAATCTTGCTTTGTATTTCCCTATACTGCCATCTGCAGCATGTTTGATTTTAAATAGCCATTTGAAGAAACAACAGATTTCCCTTTTGGTCTAGGTACTATATCCCACACATCATTCTTCAGGATGGATTGATACTCCTCTGTCATGGCATCCATCCATACTTGGTGCTTAAGAGATTCTATAGCACTAGAATGTTCTGATTTAATGAATTCACTCATTAAAGCTACATAACTAGAGAATCTCTTAGGTCTTGTGCTTTCCCTAAAAGTCCCTAATGGAGTGGCTTAATTTTTAGCTTCTTCCATTGTTTTGGTGGCCTAGAGTGGTATTTTCTTGGGATTTTCTAGTGATGTGATTTGATCATGATTTACCTCTTCCTCATGATACTCCCTCTGAAACTCAGGTGTAGGATCCTCTTCTATGCTTGAGTTGGAAGTTTGAATTTCTGACTCAATATGATTTTTGGCTCTTTAGAAAGCTATGTCTTCCTCAAAAATCACATCTCTGCTCAGTTCAATTTGTCTTTGACCAGGTATATATATTCTATAAGCTTTTAATGTTTCACTATAGCCTACAAAGATGCCTTTTTCTCCCAGAAGGTTCTAGCTTAGTTCTTTTCTCTTTGGGCACATGAATGTAAATAGGACAACCAAATATCCTTAAATGACTAATGTCTAGTTTTTTACCAGTGAAGGCTTCTTGAAGAGTTTTGTCATCAATATGAGAGTGAGGACATCTATTCTGAATATAGACAGCAGTACTAGATGCTTCTGCCCAAAGTGAAGTGTCTATACTCTGATCAAGTAACATTGCCCTAGCAGCTTCTACAATGGTTCCATTTTTTCTTTCTGCAACTCCATTTTGTTGAGGATTATAAGGTACAGTGAACTCCCTCTTAATCCCAGTGTTTTTACAAAAGTCTTTAAAAATGTCTGAAGTGTATTCATTCCCATTATCTGTTCTTAAGGTTTTGATTTTTCTCCCGGAAGAGTTTTTAGTAATGGATTTGAATTCCTTAAATCTTTTAAGGATATCCTGTGATTCTTTACATTTAAGAAAATAGATCCATGTCTTTCTGGAGAAGTCATCAATGAAGATTACATAGTATAGAAACCCACCTAAGGAGGGTATAGACTATAGGAGTTTAGGACAACACTGAGAGGGGGGGTGAATCAGTGTTGTATAAATTCTAACCTTTTGCAAATTTAACTTTCAAGACATGAAGAAAGAAAGATATCATTTGTTACACACATGTGCACATAACTGAGAATGAATGATGAGATTAAAATCTCATGAATAAATCATACACACAAATAGAGAGAAAATCAATATAAATCAAGACACAAGAATTGCACGAGTGGAAAACCCTCCTGGGGTAGAAAAACCACTCCAAAACTGCCTCACTGGCTTAACCTTAAAAATATCTTTACAAGCCTCACTGGCTGATGTGAGTGTCTCACTGACAAATGGTCTCACTGACCTATAAGCCTCATTGGCATATGTGCCTCACTGGCTTTTCTCAATCAATCAAAACAAAAATCTCATGTGCAAGAAGTGATTTTCTGTTCAATCTGGTTTGCACCATTTAAATCAACTCATCTTTCTTTTCAAAAAGGTTTTTCTCTGCATATCATAACTTCATAACATACATAACATTATTTGCTTATCTCTGTTTTCTTCATCAACACACAGACGTCAATGTACCTGAAAAACCATTATATACAATTTGAAAAACCTTTCACATTCTACACAATCATTTTTCATCTGTGAAGAAATTAATTTTCTCTTCATGCCCATGACTGTTCATTTTCTTCTGCAAGAACAAAATCAATATTTTCTTCTTTTTCATCCTGCAAGAATAAAATCAATTTTTCATCTACATAAGACTTTTCACATTCCTTCAAAAGTTCATTCTCCTTCTCTGCAAAATATCTTCATTCATCTGCAACAAAAAATATATATTTCTGCCAAAAATATCTCTGCTCATTTGTATGTCCTTTCATCTACAAAAATAAAAACATCAAGAAATCCAAACACCAATCCATCTGCAAGAAGAAAATCTTATTCTCAAAAATCTTTGCATGATCCTTCAAAATCTCCGAGAACTCTCATCTTCTCTGGAAAATTACATTTCCAAAACTTTTGATCTTCTCTGAAAAATCAATTTTCAATAATAATATCCATAAAAATTGTCTTCAAAAAATTCTATATCAAATCTGCCTTCTAAAGGAAAAAACATCTTATTTGTTTCCAAATAAATCTTTCATCTAAAAAAAAAAACCTCAAAAATCTTAACTTACCCACCCTTTTCTCAAAGCAAAAATAGAAATTACTTTTTAATGTCATAAAATTGACATAAGGAGGAGCCGACCACATGGAGGTATAGAACAATGTTTCCATAGCCTATTTGAACACCTTTATGATTTTTGATGCTTATAACATTTTAACCACATACCATTGAATATGGTTATGAAGAAATAAAAGAAAATCAACACTTATTTCAGGCTTTCTCATTCATAAAAGCATACAATGCTTTTCTTACAACTCGTGCTCCCCTCAAATACGATGCCTTTCATGAATAAATGGAGATCTTAATGATTTTTCCTCAGGCTTCATGATACTCCAAAACATTCGATGATCTTAGTTAAATTTCTTTCCTTAAAAAGAATGCAAGGCTTTTCATCAAAAAGGTAGATGCTCTTTTTATTTAAAACCATAAATTCCTTTATAGAAATCAAGCTTAAAAAAGACTTTATTTGATTTCCTTCAGGCATGAAACGTGCCCATATAAATTGTGCTCCACATAGGTTAAAAAAAAAACTTTTGACTTGTTTTCCCGCTCGGGCTCCATGGAGTACATTGACTACAATTCAAATATGCAATGTTCTTTTTCTTTTTCTTTTTTTTAAATAATTATCCTCACCACCGGTATTGCAAGGAGAAAGGAGGCCGGCCTTCCTTAATGTGAACACTTCATGCAATTAAACATTACCACTGATCTTACCTCCCATCACATGCATTGAAGACTGATGCAAAAGGTTTTAGAAGAGGAAAAAGGCCGGTTGCCCAATGTCACTTACAACCTTAACATTGCCATTTAAGTGGCTTTTACCCTCATTGTGATTTCACTTAGTTAAAAAGACACTATTGCAGAGAAGTAGACTTCACCAAATGACCTCATAAATATGAGTCTTTCAATATCAAACCAATCAACCTTAAGCCATATTAGCATTAATGTCAAGACATAAATTTTGACTAAAATTACCTTGTATCATCATACCATATTGTATCAAACTTTCTTATAAATATTTGATCTGTATTGCTCTTGATGTGAACCTGCATTCCTCTTGTATTACTGAAGCATGTGAACTTTGTCAAACCAAGATAGATTGAAACATACATTGTAACACCAACAATAAACAACTTGATTTAACAACAAGTAAGGCAAGATCAACCTGTGTCAACATTGCTTGAATATAAACATGCATGTAAACCATTTGAACTCCTATATCACTGACATCCTGATGTAACTCAATCTTGAGGATCTATTCAAGAAGACTTTGCACAAACACAATTGATATCCTTAACATGAGCAACAACATCAACCCAAGATCTTTTGAACACAAAACTGAATACACATATGAAGCAAGTCCTTATCTTTTGAAGTATAACCCCCTGATTAGTGACCTTCAGATGTTTACAAGATCAACCCAAGATCCTGCAAGACCTTTTTGACATCAATGACAATCTGACACCATCAATCTCCCCCTTTGTCATTGATGACAAAACCATCTAATGCAATTTTTCTTTCTCCCCCTTTTTGACATCTGATGAAAAAGACACAAATCTATTTGTTTCCCCTATGTTGAAGTACACAAACAAATCCCTACTCATAAATGTCACTGGCAACTATCCTGACAAGAAATACCAATATGAGGATGAAGAAAACATATCTCTTTTCAAATCACCCATGATAGTGACAACTCAATCCTCTGGTTAGCTCCCCTGAGAACAACTCCATAGAAAAAATTGTTATAGCACAATTATAATCACATTGAATTATGAATAGAATGAAGGCATAAGATCCTGTTAACCTTTCAACAAGTAATGATTTATGATGATAACAATCCTGAAACCAACATATGACAAACCTTTTTGAACATTACCATCTGCTATTGCTGATTCAAAACTTACCTTTAACAACCTCTGATGAAATGCAGGATATCACCATCAATGTCATAGCTTGAATAACTCTGTAAGGTAGAAGATATGACCATCAAATTGACTTCTTTGATATGAACTTGAATTTCATGCAATGACTGCACTTTTCACCAATCAGTATGAATCACAATCCATGATGAATATCACACAAGAGATGTCAAAGCTATTATCAATGAACTTGTTAATGAACTATTATCCTGCAACCAAACTATTCTGACACTCTTTCTGACATGACAAAGAATGAAGACCATCTAGAATAAATGAAAACTATCCTGCTGTTCTTGCACATCCTTTTACAACACACTGTCAAATACATCACCACATCTGAAACATACTTCATTCTTTAATCAACAAACACATGATAACATCTGAAGAGAACTTCTTGAGAATACCCAAGATCCATTATACAAATCAGCCTATGATTTCACAACCTTCACTATCAAGCTCTTCCTAAAACAACACTTTGCAAAACTAAATGCAGAGAAAAGTGTTATGAATTGACTTCTTTCATTTAGCCAACACAAACACAGACAAATATCTGATAAGAGTCTTTTGAAACAACTAAAGCTTTGCCATGATAACTAATACTTTTCAATAACAAGCTCCCTTTGGACTACAACATCATAACAACTCAACCATTTTCAGTAACAACATGCTATGAACAAAATATGAATATGATCATTTATAAACCAAAACTCTCAACACTATCAAACTCTTTGTGCTTTGAACTCCTGACCATCCTTTTAACATCTTGTATGCATACTGAACTAAAGATCACTTGTATCATTGTCACATACTGAAAATCAACATTGTTAGCAATATGATCATCAACTTCTATTTTATTTCATAAGATTGACAAGATTAATATTCAAATGATCTCCTTCCTGAAACTTCTTGGGGATAATTGATAGATCATGAACAACTCCCCCTTACTTGATGCTATCTGTTATGCAATTGATGATGTAACTTGTGCAGGATGCACAAGTTTGGATTCTGACTTCTCTTTATTTTCTTTCTGCTTCCAAATTTTCATAGGTGCTTTCTTCCTCCAAACCTTTTCAACCTTTTTCTTTTCCCAACCTTTCAAATTAGGTGATGCTCTCCTGCAACTGTGTGCTTTATGACCAAGAGAGTTGCAATTATAACAAATTATGTTGTAATCAAAATCAATTGACTGATAATACCTTTGAGCACTCATGTCAAACTTCCATGCAGAATCATACCTTTTACAATTTCTTTGTATGTGACCAAAATTATTGCACTTGTAACAGATAATATCATTATTCATTCTACAATCAATTGCTTTGTGTCCAAATTGATTACAAGTATAACAATAACCACTAAAAGAATAATTATACATGTACATGTATGCTTGTCTTACAGGAGCATTTCTTCTGAAATTTCTTCTTCTTTGATTTTGCATTTTGTTTTTAGAGGCAGCATTTGAACATTCTCCTTCTTCAAAACCAAGTCCAGTAGTGTCTCCATATAGTTTTTGTTTACCAAGCATCTTATGCAACTTAATTGAACTTTCTTCAAACTTCAAATTCTTTTCCAACTGCTTAACATTCTCAAGATCTTTTGTTAAAGAAACTATTTCTTCTTCAAATTTTTGGCATTCAACTGATTTAGCTTCCAATTCAACCTTTGTTATATTAATAATCCTCTTAGCTTCCTAAATCTCCATCTTGAGACTAATAATTAATTTATCTGATTCACTAACTTGATTCCTCAAATCCATAATCAGACTTCTAGTATCTTCAAGGTCAGATAGTTCTTTGTCTTTTAAATCTCTTTCTTCCTACAACTGCAACATTAATTTCTTGTTCTCCTTCTTATAATTCTTGAGTTCAGTTAGAGCATAAATGAGCTCTCCTTCCAGATCAATCTCACAGTCTTGTTCATCATATTCGTGATCATCATCACTTGTGATGCTAGCTTCTTCTGAATCTAATTGGGATTGATCTTCAACTCCTTCATTTGAAAGTTTCCTTTCATTGTCACTTTCTTTACACACTAGAATGTCCTCTTCTTTATCATTATCTTGATAAATTCTTTTCAATCTCCTCCACATATCCTGAGTTGTAACATAGTCCATAATTTTACAAGAAATATCATTAGATAGAGCAGACAATATAGTCTTCTTTGCAATCTGATTACATTCAAGGGCTTCTTTGTTATTTGCAGAGTTAGAACACCCATTCTTAATAGACATTAAAACATCATATCCTAAAGAGGATAAATACACTTGCATTCTAACATACCAAACTGAAAAAATTGAACCATTAAATTGACGAACTCCTGAAATTTTTTCTTCTAATACAATATCAGAATCAACATGAAGAACATCATTATCAACTGACTTTATATCAACATCTAGATTTGATATGGATGATGTCTTTTTATCAGAATGAATCTTAACATTTCTCATGTTCTTATTTCTCCTGCACTTACCCATTGAACTCCACACACAGGACCTACCCAAGCTAATTAAGCTGCAAAAGGGAACCTAGCTCTGATACCAATTGTAGGAGTTCAAGACAACACTGAGAGGGAGGGTGAATTAGTGTTGTATAAATTCTACAATTTGCAAATTTAACTTTCAAGACATGAAGAAAGAAAGATATCATTTGTTACACACATGTGCACATAACTAAGAATGAATGATGAGATTAAAATCTCATAAAAAAATCATACACACAAACAGAGAGAAAATCAATATAAATCAAGACACAAGAATTGCACGAGTGGAAAACTCTCCTGGGGTAGAAAAACCACTCCAAAACTGCCTCACTAGCTTAACCTTAAAAATATCTTTACAAGCCTCACTGGCTGATGTGAGTGTCTCACTGACAAATGGTCTCACTGACCCATAAGCCTCACTGGCATATGTGCCTCACTGGCTTTTCTCAATCAATCAAAGCAAAAATCTCATGTGCAAGAAGTGATTGCTGTTCAATCTGGTTTGTACCATTTAAATCAACTCATCTTTCTTTTCAAAAAGGTTTTTCTCTGCATATCATAACTTCATAACATACATAACATTATTTTCTCATCTCTGTTTTCTTCATCAACACACACACGTCAATGTACCTGAAAAACCATTATATACAATTTGAAAAACCTTTCACATTCTACACAATCATTTTTCATCTATGAAGAAATTAATTTTCTTTTCATGCCCATGACTGTTCATTTTCTTCTGCAAGAACAAAATCAATCTTTTCTTCTTTTTCATCTTGCAAGAATAAAATCAATTTTTCATCTACATAAGGCTTTCCACATTCCTTCAAAAGTTCATTCTCCTTCTCTACAAAATATCTTCATTCATCTGAAACAAAAAAAATATATTTCTACCAAAAATCTCTCTGCTCATTTGTATGTCCTTTCATCTGCAAAAATAAAAACATCAAGAAATCCAAACACCAATCCATTTGCAAGAAGAAAATCTTATTCTCAAAAATCTTTGCATGATCCTTCAAAATCTCTGAGAACTTTCATCTTCTCTAGAAAATTACATTTCCAAAACTTTTGATCTTCTCTGAAAAATCAATTTTCAATAATAATATCCATAAAAATTGTCTTCAAAAAATTCTATATCAAATCTGCCTTCTAAAGGAAAAAATATCTTATTTGTTTCCAAATAAATCTTTCATCTCAAAAAAAAACCTCAAAAATCTTAACTTACCCACCTTTTTCTCAAAGCAAAAATAGAAATTACTTTTTAATGTCATAAAATTGACATAAGGAGGGGCCGACCACATGGAGGTATAGAACAATGTTTCCATAGCCTATTCAAACACCTTTATGATTTTTGATGCTTATAACATTTTAACCACATACCATTGAATATGGTTATGAAGAAATAAAAGAAAATCAACACTTATTTCAGGCTTTCTCATTTATAAAAGCATACAATGCTTTTCTTACAACTCGTGCTCCCCTCAAATACGATGCCTTTCATGAATAAATGGAGATCTTAATGATTTTTCCTCGGGCTTCATAATACTCCAAAACATTCGATATCTTAGTTAAATTTCTTTCCTTAAAAAGAATGCAAGGCTTTTCATCAAAAAGGTAGATGCTCTTTTTTTTTTTAAAACCATAAAATCCTTTATAGAAATCAAGCTTAAAAAAGACTTTATTTGATTTCCTTAAGGCATGAAATGTGCCCATATAAATTGTGCTCCACATAGGTTAAAAAAAAAACTTTTGACTTGTTTTCCCACTCGGGCTCCATGGAGTACATTGACTACAATTCAAATATGCAATGTTCTTTTTCTTTTTCTTTTTTTTTAAATAATTATCCTCACCACCAGTATTGCAAGGAGAAAGGAGGCCGGTCTTCCTTAATGTGAACACTTCATGTAATTAAACATTACCACTGATCTTACCTCCCATCGCATGCATTGAAGACTGATGCAAAAGGTTTTAGAAGAGGAAAAAGGACGGTTGCCCAATGTCACTTACACCCTTAACATTGCCATTTAAGTGGCTTTTACCTTCATTGTGATTTCACTTAGTTAAAAAGACACTGTTGCAAAGAAGTAGACTTCAGCAAATGACCTCATAAATATGAGTCTTTCAATATCAAACCAATCAACCTTAAGCCATATTAGCATTAATGTCAAGACATAAATTTTGACTAAAATTACCTTGTATCATCATACCATATTGTATCAAACTTTCTTATAAATATTTGATCTGCATTGCTCTTGATGTGAACCTGCATTCCTCTTGTATTACTGAAGCATGTGAACTTTGTCAAACCAAGATAGATTGAAACATACATTGTAACACCAACGATAAACAACCTGATTTAACAACAAGTAAGGCAAGATCAACCTGTGTCAACATTGCTTGAATATAAACATGCATGTAAACCATTTGAACTCCTATATCATTGACATCCTGATGTAACTCAATCTTGAGGATCTATTCAAGAAGACTTTGCACTAACATAATTGATATCCTTAACATGATCAACAACATCAACCCAAGATCTTTTGAACACAAAACTGAATACACATATGAAGCAAGTCCTTATCTTTTGAAGTATAACCCCTTGATTAGTGACCTTCAGATGTTTACAAGATCAACCCAAGATCCTGCAAGACCTTTTTGACATCAATGACAATCTGACACCATCACAGACATGGGTCCACATAAATCTAAGTGGACTAGTTCTAATACTTTATTTGTTTTGCTAGAACTATTTTGAAAGGACCCCTTTGTATTTTTCCCTAAGGTACACCTCTTGCATACCCCTGAATTACATTGTTTGAGTTTGGGTAACCCTGTAACTAGTCTTTCCATGGAAGATAGGGTATGGAAATTTAGGTGTCCTAGTCTTCTATGCCATATTTCATTAGAGTCTGCAATTTCATGAATTAGGGCTTGATTTCGTTTTGTACATAACTCATACAAGTACCCTTGTCTATGACCTATGGTTTTGGCCTTCTTAATAGTAGAATTCTTTGGCCATGCCAATACTTTGCTATCCATAAAGGTCACCCTATATCCATTATCTTCAAGTGCAGATATGGAGACTAGGTTTCTTTTGATGCTTGGGACAAACAATACTCCAATAAGTTGGATGGAGATACTAGTCTTTAATTTGAGGGTGCATGTGCCAACACCCTTGACTGGATGCACAGAGTTATCTCCAATTGTTACTTCTTCATCAGTCTCTTCTACCATGGTGTCTAGTAGTTCCCTGAACCCTGTGATGTGTCTTGATGAACCACTATCTATAACCCAGGTGTTGGATTTATTTGATACTTGGTTTGAAAGTGCAGAGTAGAATACATATTTCTCAGATTCATGCTTCTTTATTTTGGCATAAGATGCTTGTTGTTTGGCTCTGTCAAGACATCTGATTGCATAGTGTCCATATTGGTCGCATCTGAAACATTGGATGCGAGAAATGTCTTTCTTGAATGAACCTTTCCCGTGATAATTTTTCCTCTTTTTGAAGTGTTTCTTCTTCTCTTTCTTTTGAGAGTTTGTATTTAGAACATGAAGGTCTTCATCTATATTTTTCTATTTTGACCCTTTCTTTGTCTGTCTAGATTCTTCTTGAAGACAGTCTGATCTTAGATGGTCAAATTTTGGAAATTTAGACCTTGCACTAATGCCTTGAATGAATGTCTCCCAGGAATTTGGGAGACCATCTAGAGCAATAAGTGTTAGTTCCTTGCTTTCAATTTGGTACCCAAGCATTGATAGTTGATCCCTTAGTGCAAATATTCTCATAAAGTATGCATTGATAGATTCTCCTTTGTTCATACTTATATGATTTATTTCTTTCTTTAGGGCTAAGGTTCTGCTGGAGTTATTAATTTCATAATTTCCTTCAAGTGACTTAAACATATGATATGTAGTCTCATGTTTTGTCAGAATCGGCACGATATGATCTCTAACTCCATCAACTATGATTTTCATGGCTTTGTCATTTCCTTCAATCCATGTCATTTTATCAAAATCATTCTCTAGTTTTGTTTTGTTTTCTCTCACAAATGAATCAACTTTGTTTTCTTTTAGTATCATCATAATTCTAAATTTCCATGATGAGAAGTTATTTCCTCCTTCCAATCTGTCTTCGAATCAGATTGCTGCTATCATTCTAAATTTCTCAAGTTTGATTTTCTGCCTGGATTCTGCTTAACTTGGCTCTGATACTATGTAAATTCAAATCAAACTTAAAATCTCTGATTTGGATATTTTCTGTAAGTTGGATATTTGTATTGCAGAGTTTAATTTATTATTGTCTTTTGTTTTCCTAGATGCAATTTCTACTTCTCATACACTTCTGATTTTTGTGTCGATGCATAGTATTGCTGGGCAACGGCATTGATATAAATATGTGAGTGACGGTAGGAGTCACATCTATGATAGACATGACTCCTTAAGGAGCCACGCCTATCACAGGTGTGACTTTGTCATTGTTTGCATTGCAATTGGTTTCACCAATTTTAACAGTTACTAATCACCGTTTAGAATGCAGAAGATGTTTATGCTTTGGTAATATATCATTCAATCATAATGAATATGTTATCTGATCGAAGCTACAAACAACTCAACAAAAACAACTTACAAAAGTCTACATACTGTTGGATCATAACCTAACCTAGAGCAAAGATCACATCAAAAAATGTTACAAAAGTTTGTTGATTGCCAAAACATAACCATGCGCGAAAGGTCATTCATATGCTACTAAGGATCAACCCACAAAAGATTATGATTATATTATAGTTAAAAGCAATAAGCATATCAAAAGCATTAATTTCTAGACATTGGTAAATCAATTTTGTGCAACATCAACAATCATTCTTCATCACTGTTCCAAGAGTTAAATTGTCATTTCAATTATCAATTTTGAACTTCAATTTAATATAGCTGTGTTAATTGTATGTATCTAATTAACCTAGATGAATTCATCTGAGGGTATTTTAATACCTTAAAGTGTATTTCATATTTATTACTTTCAATTTAAATTACATTTCATATATATTTAATGTTTTCTTTTCGATTCAATTTCATAGATTTCAAGTCAATTTTTATTGACTCATATTTCATGAGCAGTGGTTCACAAGAATCCATCCCTCATAAGCATGAATGATCCACTTACCACCAACTGCATCTAGGTAATGCTAACAAGAGTGAAACATCGAGACTTCCAACAACATCGCCCATCTTAATACTACTCTAACTCAAACATAATAATAAAGTTTCATATATATTTTTATTTAATAGTTTTTATTGGGGTACTTTAAGGGAATAAAAAGTTCTATTTGAAACTTCATCAACTTGTCCACAAAAATAAAAAGCCACCTCCATAACTTTGGCCAACAAAACAAAAACGATCAAATTGCTAACCCATTCACTTAAATGTACCGAAATTGCAAGGAATTTATAATCGTACCATAAATTTGAAAAGCTTTAAGCAAAAATAGCACGCAGGTAAATTACAGGTAGAGGTTTTGAAATGCATTACATAGCTCTTCAACCTCTCCTAGTTTCTTTTTGAATTCTTCAATGTCCGCGTCATAATTGTCCTCTATCAAATCGATTGTAGATTTTGTAATTCTTTCAATCTTTTCTGCATTTGCAGCCCTCATAGTTGCTCTGAGCTTTTGCTCTCTTGCTTTATTCTTGCTTCCATAGACAAAATGTTCCAATGCATATCTGAGTTGGTGTTTGACAGCAGCCTGTACATCTTCACCCCTGTATCTTTCAGCATCAAACTTCATTCTATTGATTTCATCCTTACTCAGTCCACAATTCTCCTTGCTAATTATTATGCTCCTTTCACCTGCTACTTTGTTTTTGGCCGAGACCTTCAATATCCCATGGGCATCTATTTCGAAACTTACATCGATTGTTTCTTTTCCCCATAGATCTGCTGGTATCCCAGTAAAGTTGAAACTTCCCAGCAAATTATTGTCCTTTGCAAAAGTTCTCTCGCCTTAGGAGACAAAAAATGGCCCACCTGTTTGGTAGTCTTCACAAGTGAAGAACGTCCCTACTTTCTTTACAGGAATACGGGTATTCTTAGGAATTATCACGTTCATGATACCTCCTTTCACCTCAATTCCCAAGCTCAAACGAGTGACATCTTGGAGAAGTACATCTGAACATTGGTCAGTCAATACAGCAGCATGTACAGCAGCTCCATACGCAACAGCTTCATCTTGATTGATGCTTCTGCACAATTTCTTCTGCCCAAACAACTCTTCAATCAATTGTTGTAGCTTTGGAATCCGGGTAGAACCCCCAACCAGAACAACTTCATCAATTTCATTCCAGCATCGGCTAAACAGAGTCTCACACCATCAATGCATTTAATGAAGAGATCATTGTTAAGATCTTCAAACTTGGCTCTGCTAATTTTGGAAAAAAGGTCGCTATCTTCACAGAGGCAATCAATCTCAACAGTTGTTTCTGTAGCAGCAGAAAGGCTTCTTTTGACCCTCTCACATGCCGTACGAAGTCTGCGAAGTGCTTTGGCATTCTTGCCAATTTTCTTCTTATTCTTCCTTTCGAATTCTTTGATGAAATGTTTAAGCAGTCTGTTATCAAAATCTTCCCCACCCAGATGAGTGTTTCCCCCAACTGCTCTCACTTGAAATGAACCCCTACTGATGGTAATAACAGAAACTTCAACTGTGCCCCCTCCAACATAAAAAATAAGGATATTCTTACCAGTGGCGGAAGAGTATGTCTTGGTATCCAACCCATAAGCTATGGCTGCAGCATTTGGTTCATTCAGAAGTTGCAACACATTAAACCCAGCCAAGTGGGCTGCATCCATTGTAGCCTGTCTCTGTGAATCGTTGAAATAGGCCGGCACAGTGATTACAGCATTCTTTACTTCAAGCTTAAGAAACATTTTCGCATTCTCTTTCATCTTGGACAGCACCATAGCTGAAATTTATTGAGGTGCAAAACTTTTAGACTTACCTCTATAGGTTACCTGTATCTCAGGCCTCCCATTACTTCCTTCAACAACAGAGAAAGGCCAATGGAATATGTCACTTCGTAGTACAGGATCACAAAACCTTCTTCCCATCATTCTTTTCACATCAGAGACTGTGTTGTGTGGATTGGATATGATTTGATTTTTAGCACCCTCTCCTACCAGTCTTTCCGTTTCAGCGAAGGCAACAATGGAGGGGGTGGTTCTATTGCCTTGGTCGTTTGTTATGATTTCAACTCTCTCACAATGCCAAGCTCCTACACAACTGTAGGTGGTGCCCAGATCAATGGCAATAGCTTTATCTCTCGCCATAACCTGTGCTTTGCAAAACCAATTCACTGTTTTACTATATGTGTAACAACACCCCATTAACCCTAATAAAATAATACAAGATTCCTACACCTAATATCATTCTATCATTTAAAATCTCTTTAGACACCATGTCTAGGTGAAGTTAACAGAGTATGAACTAATCAATAATAGATCAAGCTATGATCATTATCCATAAGTACATCATATGGAGAAAGAACAAAAGATGAACATCTTAATGATAACACAACTTACATAAATATTTCATGTAGCTTCACCATATGCATTACTCAAATTTGAAAACTCGTTTAAATCCAAGTCCATATATAAGAAACATCAAGGTTGCTTTAACCATCTTAAGGTTAAGCTATGCTCAACCTTCACAAAATCATCATGTGTCAGAATAGGTATGATACGTCATCCAATACACAAGTTCTATCTACAGAAATTCAATTCTTTAGTAAAGTAAAACATATTGTTACAGTTATGAGTAACCTCCCACCCCTTATGAGCTTAGAGTCATACATCTCTATAATATTATTTGGGTTCTATATCAATCAATGTTCATCATAACATTCTCAACTCATAGTGGTCTCTGTTTATATATTACATAATGCATCCCTAAAATAGTAACATCATAATATCTTATCTCATTAACAATTACATTCGTAATCTGATAAGGTAATAATAACTCGTATTCAATAGTGTAATAAGGCTAGACAACTAGCCCACATTTTACTCTACCTGACTAATTATTCTAGTGATTTATCTCACCAAAAATTTTAAGAATTCACAATCACCAAGATGGACCTTTCTAGGGGGGCAAACCTATGCCTCGAGGGCTCATCTCAGATAGCCTTGCCTACGTGAAAGTGTAGAGGCTTCATAGTTTGAAAAACATCCTTCCTTAAGTTCATAATGTTTAAACAATTAGTTTTCAACACAAGTTTTATAACAAGTAACTAGGCTCTATTTCTGAGCCAATAGAATGATACAATAACAATCAATTCTAAGACTTATGGTTGTCCTATCATCTCATCATGATAATTGACATTCAAGTTGGAGGATAAAATGTCCAAGACAAAGTCCGTTACTGCCTTTTAGTCTTATAAAAGTAAAATTTGATAGAATAATGCTTGCTGAATAATCTATCAAGGAAGTTGATCCACATCTCAACTCAATTCCCTAAATCCATTCAATACTAGGTGATACAGGGAACAAAGGTCTTACTACTTCATCATGACATAGTTTGGAACCAAGTTGTCATCTACTGTTACTCATAGTAACACTCTATGAATCTAGAAGTAGTTCGTACACAATCCAACTCCTACCTCCATAAACATCCTCTATCAAGATATCAGTATTCATAACATATAAAACTTCCAATTAGGACCAATAGGCTAAAATGCCTCAATCACTAGGCAAGTATACATCAATTGTCCTTATTCAACATTAGACCATCTCTGGGTTAGAGTTTTGATAATATTCTGAATTATTCTTTATTTGGATGTCAACCACAAGGTACATCTTTATCTCCATAATAGAAGGCAGAAGAGATTGATAAAGTTTCTATATACTTGAGAAAATGAAGAGTTTAAATTATTACTCAAGGGTAGTCATGTCTAATAACTATAAGGGTAACCAAGTAGTGTTCTATTAGTACTATTATTAATATAAGCAATGAGGGATCACTTTTATGGAAGAAATGCTATCCTATAGACAGAGAATTATTATCATAAACACATTTGTAGGCTTTTTTTTTCCCAAGTGTCTTTACCTAATGATAGTAGTATGTATTATACGAATCAACTTCTAAACATTCTAAGAAGTTAATAACTATAGTGTGAAATTCACGTGGTAGCATTACTCACTCACTCAATTATTTATTGGTATCTAGACATAACCTCTAGGTTTACTCATTCATGGAAAGGTCATCCCTTCCTTTTGGTGACTTCACATCCACTTAGGTATACATTTAATAACTGTATAAAGTAAACTTTACTCATTTCAGGCATGAAATTTCTGGTTTCTATCATTGTTTCAAATACCATAAACAGGCCTAAAGATTTTTAAATTTTTATTTTTCTCAATTTAGTCCGAACACCCTCATGTAGGAGATTTTCAACTATTGGGGAAATTACTCGTTCCAGTTTAAGATCCTGAAATTTATTCTATACTGAGACTTACCGATAAACATAGCATTCTAAAGATATTTAACAAATGCAGATAGCATATTAAAAAAAAAATGGCAGCCTGCTGTCACAAAAAACATTATACAGTTTTTCTGTTCATACTGGACAGCTTAATAATACTGTTCATAACAAAAATTTTGAGTTTCTTTTAAAAAAAATAATAAAAGAGAAAGTTGCCTCACTGTTAGGAATTTTATCCAAGCTGCCTAAAACTTGCATAAGAATTTTTATAAAATCCTCTTTAAAGAAAATCTGAAGTTAAAATAATAAATAAAAACAATGAAGTTATCTAAATTTCTCCTATTCAATCCTCTGAATAGAAAATCGGTTTTCCCTATTGCCAGCACAACCATAATGTAAGATGCCAGTTTACTGGCTAATAACAGTGGGAATACTAAAAATTTCCTGTATGTTCATATCAACAATTACATAACTTGTTTCCCCAAGAATTTCTACAAATTCTGAGAGGAATTTTGAGTGGTTGAAAGTTTGAGAAATGGATATTAGAGAATTTTACTGAAAAGTGAGTGCATAGGGTAGAAATTGAAACCAAACTGTGTAATTTCATGGGCAATGCTCAGATATCATTTTTTTTCTAAAATAATACTACACTATTGTTCAACTTCTCAAATATCCATAACCAGTTTTAACCAAAACTGAAAATTATCTCTGTATTCATAAATGGATAGCCATTTACAACCTTCAATATTGGAATAATTGGTCAGGTCTTATTACAAATCACTCACACAGAGCAGAGCCTGCTGCCCATAATCCTTCCCTCTTTTCCCAATATCTCCTTGATTTCCTCCTGTTTTTTTTTTTTTCCTTTCTTCTCTTTTTCTCTGGCGCCCCTCTCTGAAAATTCCTAAATTCCCTTATAATAAACTCCTTTCCACTTCTTTTTCCCAGTTCAGATGTCAATGTTCATGTTTTTTTAAATTGTCAAACAGCTCAGAAAATTCGTGCAGAGATAATCCCGATGAAGCTACATTTGTCTTTCACAGGAGTCTCAAAATCATTAAATGGATAATTTATTCATTCTTTTTTTTTTTTTTTTTTCCAAAAGGCAATAAATGTAATGATTTTTACCTCCTTCCTTTGGTCTCAGTCATTTGACCGCTGGTAAAAGGAATAGAATATTGTTAATTCCTTTTGCCAAGTTTACTGGCAGTTTAACAATGACATTATTATTAACCATTTTTATATTTCCATTTATTCATTTGCTTGTGTTTATTATTAATTAATAATACTCAAGGCTTACTGAATTTTTTTAATTGCATTCAAAAATATGTTAGCAATATCTCTTTTACCTAAACTTAATTATATATAATTGTGCTATAATTCATAATTGATTTATGCCACCATAACTTAAAACATGTCCAATACTTCCTTACACAAAAGGTTGCATTTATCACCAATATAACATCAAATATATCCATTTATATATACAGTTAAGGTCAATGCTAAGTATAATAGAAGAGGGCTGTGACAATATGTATACTTCACCTGCAGCAATGTAGTAAGATACTCATGAGTTCAACTCTGGAGAGTTTTAAAACTATGGTACAGCTGACTGCACAGGCTACTACCACATCAACCATAATAGCCTACTATAACGCTCAGAGGACTACAATGGTTGCATTAAAGAAGTTAGATTCTCTCTTTTTGACTACTGAATTATTCTAAGAACAGAAAGGCAATTGAGTGACTGAACATACTGCTGATAACAATGAAGCTAAGTGCAGCATCAGCAAGTTCTCGGGACATTGAACTGTACATTTATTAACCATTTCATCCTTCGTTGATCGTTTTTTTTATTGGTTGACCAATAGCTGCTGTGTTAATCAAGAAACTGTTAATGTCAAACTTTGTTGAAGTTTCTTTTCCTACTTGATTAGATAGTTTGTTGTTTGACCGAAAAAATAAATCCATACAAAGAAAAAATAAATCCATACAAAGAAAAAGGAAAGCATGCAAAATAAGATGGAACCCATGCAAGACAAAATGGTTCGATGCAAATGTAAATTCAAATACTAAGCATGGACAACATGCTAAGGGAGCCTGAGAGATATAGAAGAGGGTACAAACAATGCAGTTGAAACGAACCTCAACACCTCCTCCAGCAAAGAAACCTTAAGTGAATGTACAAAACTTCAACCCCTTGTAAATGTAAAATTAACCAACATGGCTCAAGGTCATTAGACGACTCAAAATTTCCTTTTATTATATAAAATTCCAAAGTAAGATAAATTTTCTACTAAATTACTTCATGTTAAAGAATCAACCCTTCAAAGTCTTAAAAATCTTCCAACAAAAGCCAAAATCAAAATGTGACCATTAATCTTGGAAAAACTCAAGGACTTCAGTACTTTAATCAGGTCCTAGGTATCAAATTGGGTCACTGCATTTACAGGGAGCACACTCAAACATGGAGTGTGATGCCAACAAGAAAATATATAGATAGCTGAGAACCAAGGCTGGTTTTCATTTCAGCTTCCCTCATTCAAGGCTCTAATATTTGAAACCCCATTCAAGGCTGTCATTCCTTGGACTGGTAAAGTCCCCTCTCTACTAGTCGCAGTCTTTTCAGAATCCAGGGATATTTTGTAGCTAACTAGGGGAAGCAAGCGATTAACTTCTGAGAACTGAAGTAGAAAAATGGCTATCTCAGAAACAGTGTTAACCAAAACTATTCATGGTAAATCATAAGAGGGATCTAAACAATTTGACAAGGCAGTTCTCAAAAATTGGAAGCTCATAAAAAGTGATATTAAGAAGCATTCATTTATATGGCCTCCCAGAACTTTTGAATCAATCAGTAGTTAAGTTTGAGATGATGAGCTTGCTATCACTATCAATTTTTTGTTCTACTCTCAATCTTGGCCTTGGATTTATTGAAGGTAATCCTTCAATAAATCTCACTCGATGTGTCACATCTTAGCATGATAATGACTGGTATATGTACAGTGACGAACAAAGCCATCATGGTTATTCGCTATTCTTAGCAATTCAGGGTCTTCCTCACACGTTTTCTCTTTTAGTTGTTATTGCCACTTCTCTGTCTCAATCCTCTCTTAAATTTGTGTTTTCCTTGGTTCAGAATACCTACAGTGCCACAAATTGCGTCAACTATGAAATCTTGAGGCAGTGGTGATGCATTGCCATCGGTTATTCCTGCTGTTATTGTGAAGAAGAATGCTCGTGGCATTGGGAAAGGTAAACCCTCTATTAAAACTGATTCCAAAATCGTTGATAGAAGAAAGCTATGTACTGTAGCAAGAAAGCAATAGTTGCTCCAACCATGTCAAATGAAACAGAGGACCAAATAAGTCTCATTGTGTTGGATGGGATTGTGGCAGGCCTCCATGCAAAGGTGGCCATAGTGCTGGCCAAAGACATGATGCTACCAGAGGTCATGGTACTCGTTGATAGGTCAAACTGTGGAGTGAAGACATTGTCGCATTCTACTGGTTGTGTGGTTATCCAAGGCTGAGATTGAGGCCATGTTGAAGAAAAACATGCCAAACTAAAACAATTGAACTTGAACTTGCCCACAACATTACCTCATTAGACAGACCAGGAGGGAACAGGATGAGCAGTTCATTCAAAGAACGATTCAAGATGGATCTAATATACAGGGTTTCAGATAAAACAATCAAATCATTCATTCAAGCGCACACCTCCAAGAACCAAAATGTAACTGGGCTTCTAGATGAAACCCCTTTGTGAATTGAAAATATAAATTATGCCTGATGGTAGAAATTCAGAAGGTTTCTCAATTAAACATAATGCATTGTCTAAGCGGTTGGCCTATTCACACAACACAGAAATGGCCCATCTTTGCAAAACAACTGATAATTTGAAAGGGAAGATTAATAAGAAATTTGAGGATTCTAGGTTAGCAATTCAATAGATCTTCCATGGGAAACCTAGGAAGGGATTCTAATGTGATTTCTACCATGGTTCGAGGTACTGTGCAGAGTAACAGTGTGTGTATGAGTAATAAAATATAACTTGGTACTAATCTTGGTAAAGCAATTGCAGCTCATGTTCAAGCATAGAATGTATGATTAAAGGTTATATTGCGATGGTTCAAGCTGGCAAATCTCAAACACTCCTTTTGCTCAGGAGACTAGCAAAGACACCTGTAAGTCAGGATTGTCTGGGTTAACCAAACTAGGGTCATTTTGTTTATTTTAGTTTCTGTCCATAGGTGTTGCTTTAAGTAAGTTTTATACTATTTCTGAGTGCATTGACTTTTGGGCCTTACTGTGGTTATCTTTTGGAATATTGTTAGTTCTCGTCGGTTGTGTTTGTCAACATAGTTTTAGTGCATGATTCCTTGGTGGACTTACATTTAGAAGTTTCCTTCAGGCATCTTCTTATAATGGTCGTTTGAAGTTTTTGAAGCCACAGCTTTGTCCTGATGGGCTTCTAGAAGGATGTCTCACTGGTATGGCTTATCTATTTAAATGGCAGAGGATCCGACAATTAAACCCTCATTGATCAATTAAACAAAATGATGCCCCTAAAATGTCAAATCTCAGGATATTATTTAAAAAACATTTGAATGATTCAAACAAGCTAAAAATATCCTCATTAGGGCAAACATCAACGGCATGAACTGTTGATCCTATCACAATTTTCTCTGTAGTAACTTTGCACAAATAAACCAATTTCACAAGTATCGAATCAGATTTTGGACTCAGCTATTTTGAATGTTAGTCAAAAGTAGGTTACCCATACATTGTACTTCAAAAAGCAAATCCAACAACCATAGCAATTTTGCCTTGATAAAAATGGGAAGATAGGATGCAATCGTTCGGTACAAGTGAATGTAAGATAAAGTTGCTTTAATACTTATAAGCTACAATCCTTGAAATGCAGAGCAAGGAAGATCAAAGATTACAGAGACCAACTATCTACTCATAACCCTTGAGAAGCTGATCAAGAAATCAGTTCTTGTAATGCAGACCGATCTAGAAGAATACAAAGAACTGAAAACAAATTTGAATGTCGAGTGCAAATAGTTACAAATATGATGATTCCCACCCCAGAAAGTGTAGCTGCGTATTCAACTAAAGCAGTGCTTACACTGGCAGCAGAAATTATATTTCATTTTGACCCTATATTTGGTTTGTCCTGTGTGATATTATGTTTCTTTTCGTTTGCAACACTTTCCCGGAGGAAGGTGTGTATTGGTGCCCAAACTGGGTTGTTATTATTTGTAACTGGGAGAAATTATTTTATGAATAATATTTGCTTATTTCCCCTCTATTATTCTCTCATATTTTCGCCTATAAATGTGTGGTCAATGTTTCTGCAAACTAGTTGTCTTCTCTTGCTTCATGCTGTTAATTAAATTGAAGTCCAGAAATCCCTAGATTGAGACGTGTAAACAGAAATTAGCTTAACATAACTTTGACTTCATGAGAGATCATAACTAACCAAAACATAAGACTATATTCTTAATTGCAAACCTAGCAGGAGGGGAGAGGAGTCAATAGTTGAACTAGGTCCAATTGTTGTTATAGTATTTGTGGGTATAGGAGTTAGTAGTTGAACAATCTATATACTATATATTGTCAACGATTATTCTACATGTAAATAAAAAATGACCAAATTTTGAACATAAATGTTTATGTTTGAATGAAATTTCTAAAAAGCAACAAATCATGTTATGCCACTTTGGCGCACCAACAAAACATGACTTAATGCACAACTACTAGTCCAATCTTTTATTTATGTCTTTTTAGAACCACAAAAATCATGTTGATGTGGCATTTGATGATGTGAACCCGAAACCCTAGTTATAAGCAGGGGCCTTGCCAAATAAGTTGCTGTAAAAATTTGGAATTTTTTTGAAATTGTCACATGATTTTGATAGGTGTGAAGTTAGGGTGTTCAAAACTCAAGGGATTTGATAGCTAAAATGGAAATGGAAATGGATCCTTTTATAGTCTACGATGTCAGGCAGCCTGATTTTGGGTCTACAGGTGGCTTACAACATATGAGACTACCTCATACTCCCAATTTAAGGAAACATAATGAGTTAGCGACTAGTTTAAAACTAGTAAAAGCACCAAAGGTACTATCAAATGGCCGATAGGCAATAATATTTATAAGCCTATCTCTAAATAGTATATATTTATTACTGAAAGGTCATTACATGTAGTAGTTGATGGACAAGGATATAAAACTATAAGAAATTCAATAATTTTTTTTACAAATAAAAATAATGGAGTAGTATTGAATAAATCATGAACAAACCAATTAGAGAACTAAATCATAAACAAACCATCAGAGAAATATGGCCTCCTATTTAGCAAAAAAATAAGTGGCATATTTACTAGTGCCCCAAAGTTATCCACTAAATAAATTCTAAGAAATCAAGACATTAGGTGAACTGTAAGTACCTAAATAATGTAGGATAATAGAAAATCCATGTTACTAATTTCCTTCTTGGTACACACATTTATAGCCATATTGTTAAATAGTGTGGTTTTACTTTTTGTCAATATTATTATATTTATAGACATATTGTTAAATAACCCTATCACCAAAGCATTGCACAAAATAATTTTTAAAAAACATATATGTATGAATTGTGTGTGTTTGAATAAACTATGTGTGATATGATTGAACCAACTTTGTGTGAAGTGTGTTCTTTAACTTTCACATTCACTTTGTGTGTGTTTGTATTTTGGCATATTTGAACTTAAGTGTTTACTTAGTGAAATTTAATTTTGACATTCACTTTGTCTGGTGTGTGTTTGCACTTTACCATGTTTTATAAGTTTAAGACAACATCATAAGAAGGGGTCCCATATTGAGACTACACAAATAAGAAATTATAGAACCTTCGCCTGACTTACCCATTCTGTTTTTGACTCAAATAGATAGAGTCATAATAGCTAGTTTGACTAGTACAACACAATAAGATCTGTAGATGAGGAAAAAGAGATGCAGCAAGCTTTGAACAAGTGAAATTTTAAAAGGAGGAAATTGATCAATTGAGTATTCCACAACTTGAGTATCTTGATCCAAAATTTATTGAGCAGTTCATTTATCATTCAGCTCTCATGATTTACCAGCACTGCTGGAGTAGTTTGTGGTGCATCTCATGAGCATAACAAAAACTGATAACCATCAATCCAAATAGAACTTATATTTGTTAAATTTGAATACAAAATTTTATGCTGTAAAGTGTTTGACATTGTACATCACAAAGAAAACAAAATAGAGATATCAATCCACGTAGAAGTTCCATGTAATTGCACCAAGCTATAAAACCTTGCCATAAAGTTTTATCAATGAGATAGATAGTGCATGAAAAAAAGTGATCTGCCTTTCTACTGTACAAGACCTTACAAAATACATCCCAATAAAATGAAACAATGATATCAATCCACACAAAAGTTACATAGTATGACACCAGTGTAAAAGACATTACATGCCATGACGTTTTACCAATGGGACTCATATAGAACAATGAAAGTACCAGGTTGTATAACTGTGCTTAATGGGCTTTCCCCTCCCATGATGGTGATTCCATGTGTACAAGTGCCAAGTTTGTATGAATCCTTTGTGCCTTGAGATTGTTTCAACTATAATGGATTCTTCAATCTGCTAGCATCTATTTCTATTTCCAATCCACTAACATCTATGTCTATTTCCAATCATATTCTTCAAAGATCCCAAAAGCAATCCCACTATCAATGCCTTTGTGAATGAGGCGAATGCTGCACTTTTTCGAAAAGGTGGTCTCTTCTCAATCATTGGGGTCTCTTCTTTTGTCTCAAATGTTTCTTGAGCCACCTTGTCCTGAACTAGAGCATAACCCCAGTGATAAATCTATCTTAAAACGTTGCATAGAAATCATAAAGGATAAAATCTACAAAGTTCCTTTTAATTTTTTGAAGGTGCTTAAAGAAATTGTAGGAGACTGTAAAACATGTTTTTTTTATGAAATTAACATTTAAATGTAAGTGGAAGAATATGCATAATTAATTAATTTGAGCTGTTCATAACATGTTTAAGAAAAATTGTTAGAAACATTAACTTTAATGGTAATTGTCATAGATTGCAGTGCCATGTCATTATAATTTAAATTTTAACTGTCTAATGAAACTACTATAAATCATTACATTCTCAGAAGAGGCTGTTCTTCAAAGCAAGGAATTAATTCTGATAAAAAAAAGTTTCATAATTGCATAAAACTTCATGGAAAATGTTGAGATTCAATGATAATTATTAATTATCATAAAGTTCTGTAACTTAGTAATGAATCCATGGGTGCATAAATAAATCTTAAACCAATGTTTGTGAAAAGTTATCTTTAACAGAAAAAACTAATAGAATGTTGTGCCATGCTATCTATAAATTTCTATCATCAATAAATTGTTTCTGTGGAATGGCTTTGATTTTTTTTAATTTTCCGTGGAGGTAGTTACCCAAGTAAGTAGTCTCTTACCCTTTTTTTTTGGGCTAAGTTTGCATGGAAATAGATCATGGTTGAAGAATAAAATTCACGAGGTTCAACATCTTTTTAATGATAATAAAGGTAATTGAATTTTTTTATCAGATACCAAAACATAATTCACAAGAAAATAACACACTTTAAAACACTGGAGGTCCTAGTAGTGAGACTGTGTCTCAATGCAGGCTAGGCAAGGCTCAACAGAAGACACAACAAATTGAAAATCACAAAATATAGTATTGATGAAAATTGAGTTTTGGCAAAATATAGGCAGTTTTGACCTATTGGGATATAATGAATGGGGAAAATTATGCATATTTTCCTTTTTTCCATCAGTTTAAATTCAAATCATATTACCTAAATCTTGATGAATCAAGTATGTTGAGTCTCACCATGTCTGGGTTTTCCAAGTCCCCTAAATTTGTTTATCACATGCATAAAACTGGTCTTAACAGCCTATGCAACCCGAGCCTCCTGTTTGGTTGCCTGTTTTTAATAACTACATTAGTGTCAGTCAAATGGAATGACCTAAAGTGGTAAAATCATTGAGGCTATAATGGTGGAGCCTTCAAATCCCCACGAGACATACTACAAGCTCATACATGTACAAATTTTAATTATTCAATTGGGGAAACTATCACATTCTATTTTGGTTGTGGCATACCCTGTTGGATGAGGCTAGGTGCCAGTCCTGCATGAATTTGATAGAAGATATACCCATTTCATGGTATTCAAGCCAAAGGACATCCCTTAGGGCAAATTTACTAGTAAAAAAAAATTAAAAATGCTTCTTAGCATTGTGCAAATGGGTCGGCAGAGCACTTATATGGAATTTTCGTCAATCGGGCTAGGAGGGAACACCCACCTGAATGCTGGAAAGTATCAAAGGGTATGCTTCTGATCTTCTTCCTTTTCTAGTGACTTGGGCCTGGCCATAACTAACAAGCACAAATTCCGCGCCCAACAGCGTCAGTGGAAAGCTCCAAATTCCCAGCTGAATGTGGAGGTAGCTACCTGAAAGCAAAGCAACAATGAAGACCTTAATCCTTGAAGTTGGCCCTAAGTGTCCCTATCTTCCCCAATATTTAGTTAGTCCCAAAGAACTTCTTCCCTTATGTTAGTCCCAATTAGCCCTGACGTTAGGTGAAAGAAAAAACAATGCAACAATGACAAACTCATTCTGTGTTAGCCCCAATTCCAATTGTTAGCTAAAAAAAAAGCACCAATGACGGAAGGTCTTCTGCTTGTCTCAAATTGGCCCTAATTATAACTCCAGTCAGCGCTTAAATTTGACAGTTGTATAATTGTATTTAGCCATTTTTGCTGTAAAATACAATCAAAATTCTAAAAACACTGTATCATATGAAAGGAGAGATTTTGGACAAACTGTCAAAATTTATATAGGATTTTGTTGATATATATATTTGCTTTTTATATATTCTACTTATACTAAGGTATATCATAGTATTTTACAGGGAGCATTGAATAGATAATTATCATACAAAAATTGCTTGACAGGCAAGGTCGACTGTCAAATTTAAACCTTGACTCCAGTGTTTAATTAGGCATAAACTAAAAGCAAAGTAGCAATGATGTTTGTTCCAGCTAATTACCGCTACTATTCTTGGGGTTTCAGCAGTAGCGGTGGGATACAAACATGGATCATGATCATTCCAGATCCATATCACGGTGCCTCCTCCTCCTGCTTCCACTTGCAAAGACGCTTAAGTAACTGAAACGCTAATATCCCTAACATCTAGATCAGACAGGTAAATGGCCTTCAAAAGCACGGCCGCAGGGAAAAATAAGCAGAAAATTTGCCGGCCCTTCAGACAATGGCGCATAAAACCCCAAAGCCTTGGTTTGCACAGGATTCTCCATGGCTTCTCATCGTCCTGGACTCGAAACCAACAGCCTGAATAAAGAGTACCCTCAAACCAAGACTAAATGTAGACATAAACAAACCACTGCTACTTATTTGCAGCTAGATCCAAGTCTTCAAATCCTTTTTGTACCAAATTATTGTTCTTCTTCCTTGTTTGTATTTCATTACTAAGATTTCCTCCACGGACTTCGATCGATTCCTCGAAGGTGATTCTTTTGTTTTTTGTTTGCACTGCTCACCTCAAATCTTGCAATTTGATGTGATGGCCTATTTGCTTTCAACCGTTCTTCCTTTCCTTCAAAAAAAAAAAAAATAGAAATCTAAGAGAGTATCTGGTGGGGTACATTTAAACGACATCAGACTTTTTTTTCAACTATTTTTTTTAAGAAAACCCATACGTGAGAAGAAAGGCATGAGAAAAACAAAAAGAAATTGAAACTAATTTTTGGACGACCAAATTTTTGACAGTTACAAGATGTATCCACATATAAAATGGCCTATTGGTCAAATAAAGAAATTAATATGAAAATCATTAGAAAATTGCCCAATGAAGTGAAGAATTACAAAAACATTTGAGTGCTTACCCCATGTCCCCATGCGGCTGCTTAAGTTATTTTTCTGCTTAAATTTAAGCAGTTGGAGTGGCCCCATAGAAATTTACAATTATCAAAAAAAGATACTATAGAATCTTTCCCTATTTTTGTGGAGCAACTATTATTTAGGAATTGCAAATAAGTTGTGGAAAAAAATGGGGACTAGACAACTACATAATGAAAAATATGACATGTGGCTGCATATATTTCCTTCCTTTAAAAAAAAAAATCTTCTAAATTAAGATAATTAAGATAATTTGTTTTTTACTTGTAATATAGTAAATTGCTTAAAATAAGGAGAAAAATAAAATATTCATGGGGTCACTAGCTCCACAAATATCTCCTAAAAAAATTGAGTAGTGTCTGCTAGCCAAAATAAGCTAAGCAGTCGCATGGGGACATGCCCTTACAGAATTGTTCGGTGGGTTCTTGTGGCCTTCGGCTATTCAACACTTCTTCCATTCAAACAAACTAAACAAAAGATTTTTTAAAGGAAAAATGAAATTTAAGCAAATGAACATACTTATATTTTGAAATGTTGTTTTAAAATACAAATAAAAAATATAAGTGTTAAAAGACATGACCTTTCGTCTCCTAAAAAGCACTAAAATTGAAGGGGATGCTACATCTTAAGCAAAGACCTAATAAATTTGGTTGATCTTTGCAAATGAATAAATTGCATAAATAAGCATAGGTTAATTAAACAAATTGCATGTTATTAAGGTGGAAATTCTCTTCAACATTTGGAAAGATAGAAATGCAACTCTCTTTTCTAATTGTATTGTAGATGTTCATTGCTCTTTGTACATTAAATCCATGATTTGCTCTAATGTGCTTATGTAGGTCCAAGTGCAATCTAGTAAAATTGCACTTGAAGTTGCCCATCTTTAGGAGCTACTGAATCACTAGGAGAATGCCCCTTGTACTATTGCTAGAATTCTACTTGATCCCTCCTCTCCTTCTGAACGGCATAGGCATGACCGCAACCAATCTACGAGGAGAGACAAAGGCTCCTACTCTTGTGGATCACAACCTCTAATTTCTAGGGATAATGTTGTCTATGGCGACTAGTCTTAGCCTTTCAAGGCGCCCTGGTCCCCTTCTCATGGGTGTGGTGCTTCTAGATGGCTTGATTTTGGTAAATTTCCTCTCCTAGAGTTGGCAATTTGTCCAATTAGTACTCAACAGCCTTCAAATGATACTCTTGAAGAGGAAGGTGCTCTCATTTCTTGGGATTCTATTGATGGTGATGTCCTTGGTGATGTGTGGAGGAATCCTAATGATAAGGATCCTCCTTCTACTACTGCTTTAGTTGCTTAGTGGTTTTTGGGCTTGGTCTTATTATTTTGTTGTCTTTGTTTTAGATGCTATCTAGTTAGACTTTGTGAGTGTGCCCTTATACCACCCTAAATCTATTTTGTGAATGTTGTACTATTATTTCTTTAAATAAAAAGTTAAATAGGAAAAATTCATCAAAAAAAATTAATGAGAGTTAAGATAAATTATGCAAATAAATATGCAAAAATTAAATAATATGATTAGGGTTATTTATCTTTGAAATTTGTGATAAAGGAATGTTGTTGATAAACACTATTTAGGAATTAATGCCCTGGTCTGATAAATGTGTTAGAGTTCATATAGCCTTTGAATTTTTTGTAGTTCAATCTTGTATATCATAGGGTCAATCTTTAGTGACACAAACTTGAAATAATGCTCAAAATTGATCTCTAATGTGTATGAACACCTAACATAATGTCCTTGAGTAGGCCTACTTGCCCTCACCCTCCTAATAGACACCATTGAGGAGATTGCCAACTCAATAAGTGAGCAAGTTCTCCTAGGTCAACCTCCTCAGTGGGTTGGATCAAAGGCAATGAGAAATATCAAGACAACATTGACCAACATGCATGTGGCCTACATATAGATGTGATTCTTTGTTCTTTCAAAAATTGAAGTGTGTTCTAAATGTTTTTTTAATTCCCAAAATCTTGCATGTGTACTAATGGCATATTGAATGTCTTTTAATTCCAAAACATAGCAAAATGTCACACAAATGTGTACCAAGTCAACTCATAATGGTTAGTCAACAAGGATAAAATTTTTGGATTTTGAATTTGAATGTTTGAATTTTGAGTTCATTCCTAAGCACTATGAGAAATCTTGTGGGCCACTTGGAAATGAGCCATGGACAAAAATGGTAATCTTGGGGCATGGGATAAATGCATAGAAGTAAATGGAAATGGGGATGGATAAATGGTGAATAAATAAAAAATGTAAAGGGATAAGTGTATGTAACGCCCGCCTTGAACGCCTTAAAGAATACACACTTATGCAATATGAAACAGGAAATTTTTTTTTTTTTTTTAAATGATAAAGTAACGTTAACACAACTAATTACAACATATTCTCTAAGGGTCCAAGGCTGCATCACTCAACAAATCAACTAACACAAATTAACATACTTCAGTAACTGATCCAAATCCATGCTCAAATAAATAACTTATTCACATTCATTGCAATCATCAAATAATAGAATCTGCATGATAAAATACATAGCTGAAATGCTTTCATATAAATACATCAAGACATCATTACATTGCCACTTTTAGTCTACATCAAAGTTACATACATAAAGAATGTTCTGTTACACAAATCTTGGTACACGGTTATACACTTACATCATCATCATTGGAACAAGTACAACTGGGACAAATCCTTTTCTGTATAAGATCTTGACATGAGTAACCAATGGATAAAATAGCTCTTCCACCCGACCATGTGGAACCCTAAGGTCCACCCCCCGAGCTAGGAGTTAACATGAGGTCCCAAACACTGACAGTCAGGTAGATGAAAGACAAACAAGAACAAAGGACGACCAAACGCCAATACAACACATGGCAATATCAATACAACACAACATAATTAACTTAACTTAACTTTCACTTCACTTCCACTTCCAGAGGCGACACAAAACAAATGAGGAGAGACCGAACAAGGGATGCTAGGTTGTAGTAGGGAGAGTGTCATCGCATGGTCCTAACATGGGTTATCCTGACAACCTCTCACTAGGCGCCGACCCCCATCTATGGTTATCCTAACAGCCCCTCACTAGGTGCCGGCCCCATAGGGTGACACATGCGGAATCGACCTTCCTTTCATGAGGACAAGGAAGTCAATCATGCCGACCAGGCCTTCTCTACCCATCCTTAGTCTAAACAAGCACTACAGGCCATGGGAGAGGAATCCAGTAATCTTATTAATGTGAAATCTACCCTTAACCCCCTAGTTTATTTTTAGGTTATCACTTGATTAATCTACTTCCAACAGGTTATCCTGACTGCCACTTTGGGCGCCGGCCCCACGTTGAAAGCCACTCTCCTTCCTAACACCTAGTAAACCTTAAAACATCATGCAAGACTTATAACAATACACGTAAATGAACACTGCAAGGCATAAACCTTCTTGCATCAAAATAGAATCATAACATCAATTGTTATCCAACACTTTTAACATCACAATACTTTATTCTTTACAGATTTCGGGTCTCTCAATACGACAAAATGGTACAATAAGATCACAAGAGGTTTGATATCTCATCCTGAGATTATTACTTTACAAGACACAACATTCAACCATGACAGTACCTCATTATACTTCATACTTTGTTTGATACGCATAAACACTATTACATCGTAATTACAAAAACAACAATACACAAGTTGCAAATACTTAACAATGACAACTTAGCCTCTGGAATACAAGTCTGAACAACTTCAATCTGACTCATTACAACACTCATACAATTCAATTCAATTCAGATTCAGGAGATAAAATACTACAATTCATTCTCAGTTTAATGCAAACAACTTCTGAAATAAAATCAACATTATATTATAACACTTGCAACTAAATCTCTAACTAATCTTTATTTTGCTTCAAAAGATAAATAAATTGATTAACTAAATCATTACAATAATTGATATAAGAACCACTTAATTCCAGATACGATCTTATATACTTTCCTTCAATCTTGTCCGATTAGCTTTATTCTATTAAGGATAATAATGCTAGGAGAGATATCTTACGACTGAACGGCAATCACACGAGGCAAATTCAATCACGAACTGTTTGTTATCCTTCATACAGTTTTGCAGACATTCTAGCGAGCTCAACTAAATAGATTCCTTTATGATGATTTGAAGCTGTTTCTGAAGTTGATCTTATCCGTGGTGATATAATTTCTCAAGAGAACGATAGTAAATGCACCCTATGCGAACAGCTTGAGATATTTTACTACTGTGATGTAAAATTGCTATTGACTGTTTTACCACTGACGTGAATGATATGCATCCGATCTGACGACTTCCGGCTATGATTACTAAACTTGCAAACCTACTGCGTTAACGGTATCTACGTAAATCATTTGCTCATTTTCTAACGAATAGCAATAATCACAATGATGGTGAAAATCTGGAAAAGGCAAACTGGAGTTGGCTTCTAACAATATTCTTCTTATTTCTGAGCCACAATGATTCTTTCAACAGTTGTACAGATTTCCAACACAAAGGTAAGATTAACATTTCAAATTTTAATGATCTGGCAGAAGGTTACATGTTTAATCTTGCTTGCAGCTATGATCACAGAATGCTGACCAATACTCGTTGTTTTACTGAGTTGATCTCCTTACTGCTCTGGACACGATACAGAATGCTACAAACCCCATTCCACTGAACTCAATCTGGAAAAAAAATGCTATGTTACAGCAATGGTTTCGATAGATCTTTGTTCACTAAATACATTGCTACAGAACAAGGGTATATAGAGCCAAATGTAATGCGCCAGTCGACTGTCTACGGGAATTTGAACACTGGTATTCTATAGTTATCAGAAGCAATCTCTCTACAGCTCATGGTTTGAGAAAGATAAGCATTAGAACTCCTCACTACGCATCCAGCTCATAACTCAGAACACCTTCAGACAGTGGCTGTCTACATGCTATCCTATGTATTATGTTCGCACTAATCCATAACAACCTCTGCAAAACCCTTTTAGGGAAACTCCAACTGCCAATCAAATCTGCGGCCTCCCTGGGGCATAACGACTACGTTTGGTAGTGGGGAAAACATGGTTTAACACCCAAAGTTCATCTCCAATATACTCCTCCCTAATGGAGAACGGTTAAGGGTTTCATACTGACTCATCGTTTCGACCACAAACAGCCTGCAGACCTTTCTACCCTGGCAGATATGCGCCTAGCAAGTGTAGATAGGTATCTAACAAGATGAAAACTCCAGCTAAGGAGTAAACTAGACAAATGGAATATAGTATAATACTAAGATTATGGCGAAAGAAGGGATTTCGTTAACTCAAACTACGGAGCAAGCCAGTCATCGGAAGCATAGTCTCATACTAGGTAAATGGGGGAGAAAAAAAAGAATTCGGCACTTTCATTTCAACCGAATGATAACAGGGCAGCGGACCTACCTAATGCTATCGATCTGCAAAGAAATAATACCAACACACAAAAATAGTATACATGGGATTCATCTCACCTCACTGGAGGGAAAATGAACTAAATAGGCTTCAGAAATTTTCACCAAATCAAAGGACCATCAGACAACAACAACGATCTACCCATGACGCCCTAGCTTGCAGATACGCGCCTTAGGCCAAATGGCTAGGAACAAGGGACGAGTGCAGAGTTGATAATCTACAGAAGATCCTTCAATAATCAAATATGAAAGGGTTTTCAATGACTCCCGCTATGGCATAGGTTAGTCAACTGTACATAGAATGACTTTGGGACCTTTTCTTTCTGCCATCATTTGTGTCCCTACTTCGACTCCTACTTAGACTCTGACGAGGGCTAACACTGTGGCTCAGGCTCCGACGACGATATTCTCGTTCTTTTTCATGATATCTGTGATGGTCATGTCTATCACGACTCCTACTTCGCCTCCTATAATCTCGAGATCTGTAGTCATCATTGAACCTTTTGCTGGACCGCCTAGGACTATGACTCCTGTACCTCTTAGAGTTAGGAGGCTCTGCAGCGAGCCTTCCTTTACGAATTACTTCTGCATTTGGACCATATTTTTCAAACTAATAGATGTGCGACTAGCTGTTGCCAAGGCGATCCATGATTAGTTCGCTATATCAGAGGCAATTGATCAATGATCAGTGGATGCACAGAAAGGATCTTAGGGAAAAGGGACCACAATTGTTAGAATGGTCGACTCACTGCTATTATTTTTTTAAAAACTATGATGGAAACAATGAAATCTGTATATGCCGACTACTTCCTGCTAATGTTCTCTTTCTAAACTAGGGTTCAAAGATTGTAAGGAAGAAAAGAACAGAATTGATTTCACACAATCAAATCGCTTGCCTGAGGTGTTAGGAGATTTCAGTGTGGAGAAGAACCTGTGGTCGTCTAATGTCTAAGAGAGAAGGTGAGCTACAGATAACACCTCATGGTATCTACGAATTGGAACCCTCATACGGACGATCTCCCTTAAATGTAATCTGGAAAAATAGTTCTAATCTGTTGGAGGACAGTGGGAGAATGGCAAGGCAATTCCGTTTATTACAGACTCAAGGTTTTCATCTAAACCCATCTACAGAGAATATTTGCAGAAATGACAGAAAGTTTCGGCAAAAACCATTGAACCAAAACCATTTCATAATCAGACAAAGACGCAAACAATCAACATGCCCAGATTCAGAAAAAATAAATAGCGAAAGAAGGCAAGTATTCCAAGGAACTTGGTTTCGCAATCAACTCGACGAATCTGCTCCAATCGTTGCAGTTCCAAGCTGCTTCTTTCCTTTCACCTGTGATGCCGTCCTTGATGCCCCTACAGCTCTTTTATAACTCAGCCTCTCTCCTCTGCCAAGGGCTTGGCACGTGATCCCGGGCAAAACTCATTTAAAGAATATGTATTTTTATTTAATTTAAAGATCCCAATTATTAGATATTTTATTTTATTATTATTTTTTTTATAGCCGACCCAATATATTGTTATTAATAGAGTAGTACTATACTGACAATCTATAATTTTGTACTATACTATAATTTATCTTATTAATCAAGTTGTGAATCACAATTTACAAGCGTGATTACATCTATTTATTTATTTAAATATTTATTATAAATGATATTATATCGATTAATACAAACTTCTTACAACTTTATTTAACAACAACACTTCTCATAAAATAATAATTTATTTATAACGATAATTGACAACAACGACTTAATGCCCATATAACAACATTTATACTCTTTCGTAGAATAATTCTAATTAAAGCACAACATTACCACACATACTTAGACACCTTCGAACTTGATTTGACTCCAAGGTACAGTATTACCTGACAGCAAGACATGAGCGAACGACAACCAACAACCACAAGGGTAAACTGACGACCAAAGAACACTGACTAGGGACCTCACGTTAACTCCAACCAACTAATCCATTGGCGAAGGCACGCTCAGACCTGTAATCAGGTGGAGTCGATGCCTAGTACCTGCATCCTGCAGCAACGCACAGTTAACCATAACAAGATATACATATACATCACATGTAGTCCTATCGTGAATGGAAATCACAGTGGGGTAGGGTACTCGAGAACGAGTAATACGAAACTGTTCCATTCACGTTTATGAATAACAATCAACTATACTTAACAAGGTATCAGATTACTAATCTACGACATAAAATGATCAACTAACTTCCAATCCCATATAATGAATAACATCAAAGCATCTAAAACATCAGTTCATTTATCAAATTGTAAAGCATAAAGTGACATAATCCATCATCAACATCTATTGTCATAACAATTAGGTTCACAATGAAGTAACAAGATAACAAGAGATTCATCATCTACGGTCTAGGACACTATAAAGTTTAAGCAAACATCAATCTAATGGACGACGAGATGAGGGGCACTACAGTGTACATAGGGAGACAATGGATATAGATAGGGATTAGGCCATGAACCAAACTTGCACAATGAATGTGTCACTTGTTGATATGTGATTGCATTAAAAACGTTGCACCAAGGTGGGCATAAAACTAAATGGAAATAACATGGGTACACAAATTTCCCCATTACATTTTGTCTCCACTTTGAAGTGCATTCAAATCTAACATGAGGAATATGCATTTCAAAGAATATGGATAAATTCTCAATCAACATGGGGTGAAAACATAATAGTCTATCCCACTAATGGGATAAGAAGGAAAATTGTAGATGGAAATTTGTTCAAAACACATTAGGATTCAATCAAAAAGGGATTTGATTGAAGCCCCCTTTGATCAAATCCCATCAGTAGTAGTATGGAACCCCATGATGTGGTAGGTTTCAATTAAAGCCCCTTAGGTTAGATCAAAGGGGATTCAAGTATATATACACCCTATTCAATGTGTTTGGCCACTTCATGCAAACACTCTACTAAGTTGAATTCCATCCAACCTACTCGTCACATGCTAGATAGAGTCTTCTACTTGTCCTCTAGCTACCTTTTAGAGTATTTTGCTTTTCTTCACGTATTTTTTTAATTTAATAAAATATATTTTGAAATTTAAATAAATTTTAGTTAAACTTTCTTTTTGTTATTTATATTTTTAAAATTTATATAAACTTCTACAATTCTTCTTTTTTATATATTTAAATTTTATATTATTTTTTTAATTTTTGGGAAGCATACATGATGGCCAAACACTTTAATTCAATAGGTATATAAAGTGCTCCATAATCAATTACAATGTAGTTATAATAAAAAAATAGCTTCATCTTTTCCTTCATCATCATGTTGTGCAAGTAAATCTCTAATAGTATGTTTAGTGGTGGAAGCATAGAGAAGTGGATGACCATGAATGACAAGCATGAGGACATGAGGGCTAGTGAGATATTATTTAATAGCATCAAAATCTTGTTGGCATTCAACATTCCATTCAAATTCAACCCCTTTCTTAAGTAGATGTGTAAATGGGAGAGTGTGATTTACAATTTGAGAAATGAAGTGATGAATGGATTGAACACATCCTTAAAGGCTATGTAATTGTGAAATGTTTTCTAAGGGGGTACATTTACAATTGCATCAATTTCTTTGTGTCAACTTCAATACTCTTACGAGAAATAATGAAACCAAGGAATTACCAAGTTATTTACTCCAAAGACACATTTCTTAGGATTTAGTCACATGGTATATTGGTGTATATGTTCAAAGATAACACATAGGTTATAGGTATGAGATTCTCAAGTAGTGGATTTAGCAAGAATTTTTCTAACGTAATTCTCAAGAATAAAATGCATAAAGTCATGAAAAATAAGGGTCATACCACATTGGTATGTAGCAGCAATGTTTTTAAGTCCAAAAGGCATAACAATGTACCAAAATGTACCCCAAGGAGTTGTAAAGGTAGTTTTATGTTGATCTTGAGAATGTATAAGAATTTAGTTATATCTAGAGAATTCATGCATGAAAGAGGTAAGATCATGGCTAGTGGTAGAATCTATGATTATATTAAAATATTAGGTAAAGGAAAATTATCTTTAGGGTTTAGGCTTTGTCTAGATCATATAAATAAGTGCAAATGCAAATACGACCATCTAGCTTGGCAATAGGAACAATGTTGGAGATCAAAGAGGAGTGGTCAATAGGTTAAATAAATCCAATATTAAGAATCTTCTATATTTTTTCTTTAATTAGTAGTGTCACCTTAAGGTGCATTTTTTGAATCTTTTGTTTTATAGGTTTTGCATTACAAGTAAGAACAATATTTTTTTTGATAAGTAGGAGTAAGAACAATATTATGCACTACAACACTTGTGTCAATGTCAGGCAAGTCTTCATAAATCCAAGCAAATATGTTAAGGAAATCATGAAGAATGTCCACATATGATTTATGTTCAAAGGAAGAAAGTAATTCACCAAATTTTAAGACTATTAAAATTCATAGGGTTCATAGGTGTATCAATCATTTCATCTATAGATAATATACTATAGTAATCAATAAAGGAGAGAGTGGGAAGACCTAGACAAAGATTAGGGAGGATCGAGTTAGAAATTATAATGCCCTAAATTTTTCCATAGTAGCATCACACAATTAACCACAAATTCACTACTAGATATTAAACTATCTCACAAAAGTTTGTTTAATAAAGTAGTTGTATTGATAAAACATAACTAATATCTATTTTTTATGCAACTACTTTATTAAACAAACTTTTGTGAGATAGTTTAATATTTGTTAGTGATTTTGTGGTTAATTGTGTGATTCTCTAATGGGAAAATTTAGGGCATGACATTAGGTAACCAGGTTTTCAACCTTGGAGCCTTATGGTTCTCACTCAATGATGTTAGAGGATATTGATATTGTGATGGCTGTGTTAAATAATTTGCTTGTGTTACCCTTAATGAGGAATGCACTTCTTTTATTGCTTAATTGTATTATGTTTTCACTCAATTAAGAATGTTGATAATGTATTTGGGTAGTATGATATTTGTACATTTTGCATTAAAGATTAGGAATTGCAAGGATAAAACTTGGACTTAAAGGGATAGAAAACTTAGTTATGTTATGGAAAGAAAGAAAACTAGTATAGGATGCAGAAAACAATCACTCTTCTTGCATGCCTTTCAAGGGAGTAACATAAATGATGAGCTAAATGAGTAAAATCTAGTGGAGCAAAGGTTAAATTGGAAAGATTAGTGCAAACTTAAAAACACTCTATGCACCATTATTTAGGAGTTCAATACATCATATTTGTATTTCACATAAAACCATAAAATTGCTCTTGCTTAGTGCAATTATGAATGGTTGAATAGCTAAATTAGACTCAGGTTATGTTAAAAAGAATTTGTTAACCACTTAGATAGGGCTCATGTGCTTGATAAGGTGGCTCAAAAATTTCCTGGTAGGTAAAATGATATGATTGGTAGTGTGTTCATATTGATAGTCTCCTATTGATTGCAATATAAGGGCAAAAAGAAGAATGAAGAGCAATATAAGTAATACATCCTTGCAAGATGAACCTACTTAAAATTTCAGGAAGACATATGTTGGGTATTTCATTTTGTGTGATTAATGCCTCACCCACCTTTCCCTACTTCCCCTCTTTAATAAAGGCATTTGAACCTTTCCTACAGTCATGGCATTCCATGAGACCTCATTTCTTTTAGGCATTTTCTTAAATAGTTGACATGCATGCATGGTTACCAAGGCACTTACAACTCTAACATCTAACAAAAATTCCCCTTCCATTATGCTTTGATGGATGTCCCTTCAGTATCACAAGAGATCTGATAGTGTGCACATTATTATAGTGCAAGCCTATTTTTCAAATTGCTTCTCTTAGCATCACCAATAATTGCCACAAGAAAATTGTCCCTATTGAAAATGATGGAAATGGTTCACATCTCTCACAACAATTTCTCTTGCAACAATATTCAATATAAGTTTCGTTGCAATATGGAAATCGACAGATACTAGAAGGTTCTTAACAACTCTAATAGTTTTTCTATGGGGGCATGTTTAACAAACAAAATGCAATTGCCAATTTTTCACTATGATGGTAGAGGAATAATTATTTTCCCTCCTCTTCCACTACATTAATTAAATGTCTTGAGTCTAGAAAATACCCTGTTGCCTTCATCTTCCAAGCCCATTTCTCCAACAACTTTGCATAGATCTCATGTGTCTATAGATGTGATCTATCTCCTTCATGAAAAGACTATATCATTTGATGGCCTTAAATCCAACTACATCCAGGGGTATTTTTAATTAAAATAGTAGTTTCTGAATTTGAACAAGTTTAATTATTTTTGTCTACCATTATTTGCTTTGTTGTGACTAAGAAATTATAGTTGAGGTTGTATGTACCCCTACCCATATAGATAGAGGTGGACTTCATTCTCATTTCATAAAATATTGTTGGCTATAGCATGCATATATTTAACTTTACTATACCTTGTTCTTTCCATGTGTATGAGGTCAAACTACCTAGGGGTGGTAGGGTATTCCTTTTTTGGCCCATATATCATGATAATTAGGTGATATTGCTCAAGATTGGGTACTTGTGATTTATCAAGTCTATTGTGTAGCCTTGTCTTATGCATGCATCATGATTTAATTATGATTTGCCTATTACCATAATATGAATTAAAAGCAAGCATATTTTGTCATTAAATATACCTTGTTAAGAAATTATGTGTGCTTCTCTTGCATCTTTGCTAAATATGAAATGTATTAATATTATAGAGAACTAGATAGATCTTACTCTTAGAAATTTGGATGCATCGGCTAAGTAAATAGGTTTACGAATCTAGAATGGAAAAAATAGTTCCATATGTTTGTTCTTTATTAATATGCATTGTTGTTCCACTTGAATGTGTGTATCACTTAAATTAGATTATGGTGTTGATTGGATATTTAGGATTGAATGTGTCTGGTAATTATCTAATGAATTAATGATTTAATCTTAGTGAGAGATGATACATGAATCCTTTGCTTGTAAAATGAATTGAATGAGTTCTATATTTTTATTTATTTAACTCTTGTTACTGTTTCATCTTAATATCAATGATTGAATATGAAAGAGCTGAGTTATATTGCATGAGTTAGTCCTCCACTTTATGTATGCTAGAGTCGCATTGCTATATGTGTTGCTTCAATAGATAGAGTTGTTACGTCTCTCTACTTGAGGTTGCCTTAGTATTTTACTTCTACTTTGGAAAATGCATCTCAAATTGGACACTTATCACTTTTACCATGTTGAGATGATGTAGTTTCTCTCTTTTGTTTTACTACCAACAGCTTCATATGTTAGTGATAGTTCTTTGTGTAATTTAATACAGCTTTTGTACTTCTTCCTTAATAGATCATTTGTGTTAAAACTAACATTGCTTATGTTTTCTCCTTGAGGGAATCTAGGTATATACCTAGAGTTTAGATAATTTTGGATGTACAAGATGGTTGTGTAAGCTAGTTTTTTTAATACTTGTGAGATCCTATGTGTTTGTCTAGTGATAATCTTTTACCTCAAAATTATGTTCCTTTTATTATTGTGGGGATTGGTGAAATTGAACATATGCTTGAAAAGATGCCAGTGTATTGTGAAAATTGCATCTTTGAGAATAGTTTGGTCATTGGACATGTAAGTTAGGTTGAAAAGTCTACCTAGGAAAACTACGAAGCCTTTGATCATGTTACATAGGCAAGGCCATCTTGGATGAGCCCCCAAGGCCTAGGTCTAGCCCCTAGGACTATTTCTTCTCTATATCATGCTAATGGGGATTTAATTCATGATTACTTTATTTATCTGGAGACTAATTCTTACATCTAGTGTTGCAGAATCATGATTTCATAAGGGTACATGTATTAGAGAAAGGCAAGATACTTTGTATGGTGCAATGTAAAATGATGGAACTTAAGGTAATAACTAAATTTATTTCCATATGGTTAAGCTTTATAATTTATGTTTATGCATCTAAATTAAAAATTTGTTATGTTTCATCAAAACAACTACCTTCTTAAGCAAACCTTTGTGAGATAGTTTAATATCTATTAATGATTTTGTGGGTAAATGTATGATGCTCTAATGGGAAAATTAAGGGCATGACATAAATCATCATGACATATTCTCTAAAATATGTGTGTTCACTAAGGGAAAATGGATAATCCCAATCATGATGGAAAGAGGGAGAATTTAAATACACTCCTATGAACTCTACTAAGTACTCTTTAGGAGAAAAGGTGTCAAGGGAAGGAGTAGCTTGGTGTGAGTATCTAAATCAATTAAGTCTAGAATAACCATTGTAAGGGAGTGAGATATAAGAGAAACCATGCAATAATTACGATTAAACTCCATATATGTAATGTGATTAGCATGAATAGGATGATGTCCAAGGCTAGATTTATTAGTTTAGGAATCAATTTGAATGGGTTTAGTTATTCTTTTCTCCTTACATCCAAGACCTTGTCCATGGAAACCAATTTGAACAAGAAAATGAAATCATTTACCATACCTTTTTTAAGTTGCTCAAAGACTAAAAGGTTTTAGATTGAGTTTTTGTCTTAGTTGAATTAGATTCTTGATGAAGGAGAAGATGTATTATTTTGGGTAGATGAAGAGGAGAGCTTAAGAGTATCGACATATTCATGAGGGTCAAGCTATATCATGGGATTATTTAAGTCATTCAATTTAACTTTATACTCTCTCACCTAGGAAGGGGTAAATAATGAGGAGCCCCAATCATATCCATGCAAGGAATTAGAGGGTGGAGAAAAGTTATAGTTGAGAAGATGAAGAGGGATCAACTATAGCCTTGGGAGGAGGTGTAGTAGATCTGGAGGGTATGTGGTTCAAAGGGGCATGTGACTCTCTTCTATTATGCTCAATGTATCGTTATAGCCATATATGCATATGATTTTGATTGCCAAAAAAATTCTTTCCTTTGGACCATGGATTTGGGAGGGATACATTATATGCCTTAAGCCATGGTTTCCTTATTTTGATCCTCTTGACAATTCTTTCTCTTTGGCTCTTGTTTAGGTTCACCTACCATACATGGGTGATCCCACAATAATGTGTCCCACTTGTGGGACATCTTCATTTTTTCCTAAAATCACATAATTTTTAGAAAAATACATGATTTAGGCCTACAGGGGTTCCATCTAAGGGGGTTGAATTGAATGGGGTTAGATAAAATCCCATTGGATATAACCCCTAGGATTAAATCAAACACCTGGTGAAGTCTCCTTCATGCCTATCAAAAGGCTAACAAAAGACAATTTTGCTTCATCTTTAGGGGGAATCAAATGAAGTCATTTGAAAATTCCATTTTGCAAGTATGAATCCCTTAGTGTTAACTTTACAAAATTTATAATATGTGTTATTTTTTTAATTTTATAATGGATGTAGGTCCATTATGAAGAAAAATAATATCTTATGTTCAGCTAGGCAAAATAACATATGTTATCAGAAAAATCTCCAAAAAATGCATTACCCTCCACATGGATGTCCTTCTTTCCATGAAAAATACAAAAAACAATTTTAATAAATATGTTAAAAGAAATGTGATCTGTGGAAAAATATAGGTTTAAAATTTTTGTCAATACTAATTCAAAACTTAATAACAAATAAAATACTTAATAAAAAATTACCAAAAAATGTTCGTACCCTAGAAATTGGAATTAATGATATAATTCCAAGAAATTAGGAAAAAAACATTTGTAGTGAAAGTTAAGAGATATGACAAAATGTCACTCAATAAAAGTCATAGAAAAAAATATTGATTTAAAATAAAAATGATAGATATAGTTCATTAAAAAAGTCAAAAAAATTACAACCTGAATCTAAATAGAAAATCCCACAACTCATTAGTTTACATCATCCTTAAATTATTGACTGTTTGTTTGGTATAATTGGCACAAATTAAAAATTGTTAAAAAGTGCTGATTTTGAGTCTCTCACTTAGACCAACAAGTGGGACACATTGTTGTGCTATTGCCCATCTTCCATTAAATTTTTGGTGTGAGCCTAGGTTGCAAGCTATAAGTAACTCAATTTTTTCTAAAATTTTCACTTGACACCCAAAGTTTTGCTAGAACTACGTTTGCACAAATCTACACTGAAATGGATTTCTCAAAAAATTTCCCCAAATTTGTTCTTCTAAAAAGAGATGGTTGTTCATGGTCTCAAACTTTAGATTATGTGAAAATACCATTTAAGTGTCGTAGATGCTTTCAATATGGACACATTTCTTCCTCTTGCACAAGAAGGGACAAATTTGCTTCTAAGGAGACCTCTAAACATCTTTCATCTAATGTAACTTGGTGGTCAAGAGCCATACCGTCCAACACTAAGATGTACAAATCAAGACTTTTGCATTATGTTAGAACAGAATGTTATCAGAGGTCATAACCTTATAACAATTATATTGTTCTAATATAAAATTATATTACCTTATGCCCTTTATATGTTTTATAAAGTATAGTTTATAAAATACCATTTAATAATTAATAAGCTAATAGCTATTAGATTATTATATATTTATGAATGGTAGTTGTTGAGTAAGTGTGTCAACTACCCTTTTAGGTATTTTTCCACCTCTTAAATCCTATATTTAAGAGGCATCTCTATTTTAGAGGATATTGAGATTTGGAGATTAAATATTATAGTGAACACTATCACTCTCCTCAAGAGATATGTTGAAATGAGGAGAAGTGAATTTTCCAGCTTCAGTCTATTAATTTATAAATATAAATGTAAGTGTTTTTTAATATAATGATACTTTGTGTGATTTTTACCATTTATAATTTTCCCATATTAATTTTGGGTATCAATGTGAATTGTAAATATTTCATTCATTTATATAGTTTTATTAATTTGTAACTTATCTAAATTAATTAGTTAATTAATTAATGTCAAGTAAATAATATTAATTACATTATCAATTTACTTAACATAATATCAAAGCAAAGCTAGGGTTGACTAGTGCTTTTATGAAAAATCATAATATATATATATATTGAAAACATTATTTTTTCAATGTATATACATACCTAACAAGTTTTGAATATCGATGGTAACCAACCAAATGATAAAACAATATTTTAAAGGGAACCAACTAGAGGAGTTTCGCAATTCTTGGCATCGTATTTTTAAATGGTTAACATTAACAAGGAAAGAAAACTAAGAAAAGAAAATTGTTTGTTTGCATCCTTAGAAACTCTAAAATGTTTATAGAGAATGAGTTATATCACATCTATAAAGATTAGGTTTCAAAAATCAAATAGTTTGTAGTTGTGATAGTCTTATGAGTCCTCCAATATAAATACTCCAAATTGTCTAGCTAGTCATATATTTTCTATCGAGCAAGTCTAGATTTTTAAAAAAGGTTGAAGATGAAGGGTTTCATCTTCATATTTGAGTATTTTCATGTTTGAAAGACGTATCAGTTTTTAAATGCGTATCTTTTTTTTTAATTTTATCCTTGATTAGAATGTAGATGGTCACGAGCTCAATTATTTCCTAGATGAAGCATGCCTAGGTAGAGAGGCATTTATTCATCAAGTTTAAATGAATATGCCTTCACTCGTAGTTGGCACACTAGTCAAATCACTATTAAATTTAAATACCACAAATAAAATTCTAAATCTATGGAAAAACAAGTTAATTGTAAGGCACTCTAAAACTAAGTGCATACAAAATCAAACAACTCATTGGAAAATTAGAATAAGTTTCTTTTCTTGTGATTTTTTCCTTCTAATCAATTTATTATAGATTTAGTTAATAAAAGTATATGTATTAGGCATGGATTTTTGTTTCTTGAATTATTATTTTTTAATCATAAACTATACTATATTATTATAATATATTATAAGAATCTATTGTAAATTAAATATAGTATTATTATTATAAAAAAGATGATGGAAATGTTAGAAGACAATGAAACTTAAAAGAAGCATAAAAATTATAATTATACTTCAAATATTCACACAATCCATTCTCCTTGATAGGATGGAGGAATGCATGCACCCAAGAAGCAATTCCTAAATATATCCAATGCAAAATGAACGTAGATTGCTCTATTCTAACCATCACAAGTGAAGGAAAGGATTTAGCAATGGGATGAGAGGATTTTGGCTAAGATTTTGGTATATATTAGATGCTTGAAGACTTGTTCTTTGAAATGCTTGGAGATGGCTTGTATTTATAGATTTTTGGAGGATTTTTTTATCAATGGTGGAGGTTTGAAATGGAGATCCAATGGTGGATATTTCATAGTGAAATTAAGGGCTATGATTGCATCTTCAATATTGAAGGGGTCACAATAGTTTAGAATTTTAAATTCCATCTTGGGAAGGCTTTGCATTAATTAGGATAATGACTTATGAATGAATTAAAAATTTATTTATGTGGGGAGAGTAAATTAAAAATTAGATTTTATGGATGTATGGAATGAGAATTGACACATGCATGGATTTAAAAAAGTGAGGTGGAGACATTTGTTCTTTATTATTTAAATAATGCTCTTGCGTGAATGAGGAAAGATGAGGTGAAGACACATGTGACTCCTCTTAATTAAAAAATGTCAATTTTTAATCAAGTGGGGAGATGTGATAATGAGGAGTTAAGCTAATTAATTAAGTGATTAACTTAATTAATATGGTTGTTGGAGAATAGGAGATGGGTTAATTAATGGCATAAAATAATTAAGGGTTTATTTAATTAATTTGGGTCTAAGGGCTAGGTAGGGTATGATAGCTTATTAAATAAATGATATTTATTTAATTAGCCTAGGTTTTGTCAAAGGATAGGTGGATTAGTTAAATATATGTATTTTATTTAATTAATTTAGGTTAGTGGTAAAGCATGGAATAATCAATTAAATTAATTAATTTAGGTTATTGGTAAAGGACGGAATAATCAATTAAATAAATTGTGACATTTATTTAATTAATTATGCACAAGGGACTAGGGGAATAGTTAAATTAATCAAATAAATTAATTTTATTTAATTAATTAGGGAAGGGGATAAGTTGGTGCAAGCATGTCGGGGAATAGTAGCATAAGTTATGCCATTTTTAAAATGTCTACAATTTGCCCCTTGTTGATGTGGAATCATGACCAAGTGGAAGTGGCGTTAGATCAAAGAATTTTAAATTTTTTTTCCAAGCTGATGAGGAGAGGAAGAATGGATGAGTGATGCCCCCTTAATAGATTAAGGAAAAAAATAAAAAAAATATTCGGGCAAACTCTTGAAAAGGAGGAAATGGTGATAAAGATGGGATTCATGATGAGAAATGGGGTCAATAGGAGGAAAAATGGGTGAAAATAGATATGTTTTGTGGCCTGGGGGTGAAAAGATAGGGTCAGGGCTTATGTGACATGTATAGATAGGCTATGGGGGGCCCAATATGCCACATTTGCACACCTAAGCTTGTTGACTAGGATAGAGAAGAGAGCAATAATGATGGCATAGAGGAGGATTCCATGCGAGGTGCATCAAGATGAGAGGACCCGAGAGTACCAGCACAAGATGGAAAGTCGGTAAGTTTCCTAACTTTACATTTTTATTTTCAGGTTTCAGGTTATTTTGAGCATTGAAATGGGTAGGTTAGGTGTCGTAGTGCATGCGCACAAGTGTGCAGCACTAGGGGCCAAGCGATTAGGGTCTATGTCTTGTTTAGCACTTTTGGTGTAAGCAAAAAGCATCATTGTTGTAGCACTTAGGGTAGGCGAAGTAGCGCTTGGGGCTTGGTTAGCGCCAATGTTACGATTTTAAGCACATGCACTAAGAAAGGTAAAGCTTGTGTCCATAATGGCGCTAGCACGGAGGGGAATGGTGCTTACGTTCAGATTGATGTTGAGGGGGGATAGGGTAGTGCTTACGTCTAGAGTGGCACTAGCATAAAGTAGAGTAGCGCTTGTGTTTGAAATGGCACTAGCGTGAAATTGGATAGTGCTTGTGTCTATAATGGTGCTAGCACAAAGTGGAATAGTGCCTGCATTTGGAATGGTGCCAATGTGAAATAAGGTAGCACCTTTGTTTGGAATGGCACTAAGGGTTGATCTATTAGCTTAAGCAAGCCAAATGGGCTTGTGGTTGGTATTTTAGTGCCTGCGTGTAGTTTGGCACTTAAGTGAAAACTGTTAGCACTTTCACATAGTTTGTAGAAAAAGGTTTGACTTGATGACTTGGTGGATGCAAGATGTGCTTCCTTCACTTTAGTCAAGGGAGCATCGGCCACCAACGTTGTCATTGAGGGATTGATTGATGCAAGTGGAGTGTGGCTGATTGAGGGTGATTGATTTGATGTATATTGCAAATATGTCAACCCTTCTAGCCAATTGAGCCATGATGATGACTCTGATAAAGTGTTGGTACAATGAGAGCTACTCATTTGTGTTTTTGATAGGGGAGATGATGATCACCCTTGAGGACATTTGGCAAATTTTGTGGATTCCCATCCATGGTGAGCAGGTGGTGTATGATTAGGCTATTGGATTGGTGGAATTACATCGTGTGTTTGCCCCTACTTAAGTCCCTATGGACTGACTAGGGAAGGAGATGTTTTAGAGGGATGCTATGGGGTTACTGGGAGGTTTAGAGCTATTTACTTATGGAGTTATAGTTGGGTTACTACTACCATATCAGTGGTCATGTGGATTCCCTATGGGGTGGGGGGTTGTGTTGGAGTAGATGATGGCATGGAGTGTGCTTTATGTGTGGGGGGCATGTTTACTACCCAATTATACCATGATATGCATCTAATATTATATCACTATGGGGCAAGTGTTGGTGATGGAGTGATGCTCCTCCATGTTTGGGCTTGGAAGCGTATTGCGGTTACTCGACCATAATGCTCACAAGTATGGCCATAGTTTATTCCATATGTGTATTAGTATGGAGGTATATTGGTACATCAGGTGCTAGGAGGGTGGCGGTATTGGAGTTGTGCCTTTGATGATTTGATGACAGTGGTATGGCGGTCATGGATAGGTTACAAGATGTGGATTGATGATGATGTTCACTTGCCTTTTTCTCAATAGCCTCAGTACTTGATTGGTAGGACCAAGCATATATTGGATAGGTACCTCCCTTAGTAGGTATTATGGTAGTTTGGCTTACAACAAAATGTGCCTCAGGTAGGGGTAGTTTTTGCTTGGGTGCGGTGGGAGACTAGGACGTGGGGAGTGCAACTAGATGTAGCCATGGTGATTGAAGAGTTTCAACATTTGGTGGCAGTGGCTTGGGACTGGGGGTCGGTTGTGGTTGATGCGGGTGCACGACTCTAGAGTATGATGCTTGGTGGACAAGATTCAAGCCTATTCCTATGACCATTCTAGAGGTTCAGCTAATGTAGGGGGAGACAAATAGTGAGGATGAGGAGGAGGAGGACAATGTAGGGCACTACGCTAATGGAGGAGGTGGTGGTGGTGGTGGGGGTGGTTATGCTGATCAGATGCATATTTTGGTAGCTGTTGTAGTAGGGGGACTGGATAAGGGGCATTGAGTACATCCTAGGGTGGAGGTACCGATAGGAGGGGGTGGGCATGGAGAAGATATGGTTACCCTGAGGGCTTGAGTGGTGATCTTGGAGGATGTGGTGCTGAGGTTGATAGTGAAGCGAGATGGGGAGAGGGTACTCCACTAGAGTGTTGATACTATGAGGCAAAGGCACATGTATCCCAACTTAAGCAATAGATGAGGTAGTTGTAGGGGTTGGTGGATGGTAGTGGGATAACTTAGATGTGGGGTGACTATACTCGTGTGTAGACAAAGTTGGACATGGCTATAGGGCGAGATAAGTATTACCGTGCCCTATATCATGGAGTGGTGCTAACAAATCATAGGGTGGCTAGCTATATCCACTCACACTCAGGGGCAAGTAAGTCCATGAGGATGTAGACATCATCCATGATAGGGCCATTCAGGTATCCTCCATTGATGCCTCCACCAATTGTGACACTAGGGTGGACAGGAGCAGCTAGGTAGCCTCCACTAGTTGTGACAGCAGGGACTACAGGGGTTGGGCCTTCCACAACATGATAGTCATCACCACCTCATTATCCCACTCCTCATTAGGGGAGTTCAGTTTAGTGATTTTGTATATGCCTACGGGCTTATGTATTGTAGACATTTGATGGATTTGGCTGTTTGGGCACATTTTTGTATCATGACTAGTTATGTTTATATGAGATGGATGTATACATTTGTTGGTGGCCTATATGATGTGATCATGTGTTTTATGATGTATGTTACATGATGTATGATTATGGTAATGGATGACATTGTGGTTTATGTTATGATTTGTGCTGTGGATCATGTGTTTATGATGTTGGATTTAAGTTTATGGATGCATTTATGGATTCATGGATGTATGATATGAATAATAGATATATGATATGATTCATGATGTAGATTATATGTTTTATGGATAGATTTATGGATTCATGGATGTATGATATGGATCCTGATGTGGATTATGATATGGATTATATATTTTATGGATTCATGGATGTAGACTATGATATGGATTATATGGTTTATGGATGTATTTATGGATTCATGGATGTATGATATGGATCATGATGTGGATTATGATATGGATTATATGTTTTATGGATGCATTTTGATTCATGGATGTATGGTATGGCTTATATGTTAATGATTTTGTTATGGATATGGATGTTAAATGATTAATGATTATGCCACAATAATATGATTATTATGATATAGATGATGCAATATAAAGGTGATATGGTGATTATGGATATGGTATAGTAAAAGTGATGATTATGGAATGATTATGATGTTGTAATAATGTAATGATGATACTATGATGATTATGGTAATGCAATGATTGTGATGTAATGGTAATATGATGGTGATGATTATGATACAATAATAATGATGATTATGATTACGTGGATGCAGGTGTGATGTGGATGCAACGAGAATCGATGAACCTGATCATGATACAAAATATCCTTGATGGGGCTATGTGTAGATTGGTGGGTTGGGAAGATACATGCTTGCTGGGGGAGGGGTGGTAGTTAGTTAGTAAGGGTTATGGTTAGGTGTGTTAGGGTAGGATTTGGTCATTAGTTTAATTAATACAAAGCCATAAGTAGGGTGTTATGGGAAGATATTATTTTTTGGTAGGTTGGATGGGTATTGATGTATGACTAGGTGTTAGTGGTGGAAAATGTCACATCAATTCTATAAAAACCACATGATTTGGTGGGTGTAGGTCTAGTGGGGAGGTTTTTCAGGTGGTTGGGTGGATATGTGGGGGGGTTGTGAGTTCTTATGTTTTTTGAGGATGTAGGTAGGGGATGATGGGTTGATTTGTGTATAGGATAGATTAGATAGGTTGATTAAGGGTTATGGGTGTGTTTATTGGGGGGAATGGTTTGGAAGCAACATGAACAAGATGTCTAGAGGGGAGATTGGGGAGTGGGTAGGATTACTTAATGTTTATAAAGCTAGAAGTAGGTTGTAGACCATACTATTCTAGGGAGTGGGTAGTAAGAGAGATTTTTATACCAAAACTTGAAATAATTTCATGAATCCTACTTGTATGATTTGGGTAGGTGTGAACTAGGGGTTACTAGGGGAGATCAAGTTTGGTTGTGGGGAAGAGGTTTGTTGGATTTGTTTGTTGGGATGAGGTGGTTGTGGGTGGTTTAGGATTTGTTTGTTAGGATGGGAAAGTGGTTGAATCTCTATCTTCATTAATACATAGCCAAGATTAGGGATGTTATGGGTGATTCTAGATATGGATCTAGTCATGGGTGGGTGATAAGATATGAGTTGATTTGTGTATAGGATAGATTAGATAGGTTGGTTAAGGGTGGACATTGTGCTAGTATGTTTTAAAGAAATCCTAAGTTTATTATAGCAAAGAGGACATTTTCACCAAGGTATAAAGGACCAAGGTGATGATGTATATCCAATTTTGCATGGACTTTATGCTCAAACAAAAGGGCATTCTTAGACATGGCCAACTTAGTACAATCTTTTCTAGATGTGGGGGAGAAAACTTAGAGCATTAAAGTGTTAGTGCTAAACATTAATATTATATATTATTTATTCTAAGTAATATATTTTAGCACATGTATTAAGCCACCTTATGTGGCAATGTGTCACTTGGAGAGTTGTTGAACTCTTCCAATCTATGTCAGATTCTATTTTCTCCACTTCGAAAAAACATCTTGCCACCTCTAGATATTTGCATGAGTAGACTCCTTTTGAGTTTGAACTCTATGCACTATTTGTACATTCCAAACTCTTTGTGAATAAACAGATATTGAAGATTACTTTTTCTCATTCTTGGTGCTTAGCATTGCATGTAATCTTATAGATTTGGTGCCTCCATTTGTCTAGTTAATCCACCATCTTCAACATGGTATCAGAACAAGGGCTAGTTCATTTTATCATTTGAATTATACTATTAGTTTTTCGTTGCATTAAATTTGTGTTACATCCCTCTTTTTGGAATCAATAACGCTATTTACTTTTCTTGCAAATTTTAGTTATATAATATGTTGTTGACGTCATGGAAACTGGTGATGTAGATAGACAAAGATAGTTCTATGAAATTTTGGAATCTATTGATTATGATCAATGTGATATTATAAACTAAAATGTCATTTCGTTAGGAGAATATGATGATCGGATATATTATGCTTTGATTTGGAATATAGGTGCTTTGACCACAAAAATTATATGTGAGACTATCATTGTAGGAACAGGTGGACCATGTTCGACAGGAAGAGAAAGTATCTTTGAGAAAGAGAATAGACTCTAGAAATTAACCATGGGTGTTTGTTACTAAAAACACCAAGCAGGTAGATAAACCTTGAAGCCTTAAATTTAGTCATGTTTACAGCTAAGATACTTTAAGACTAGATGTCAACATCGGAAGTAAAGGTTTAACACCTTTTGTAAGTTGTCATATAGAATTTTGGAAATCAACGTTGTTGTCGCAAGTCTTCTTAATCATGTCATCTAATAGAGATGATTGATGTTCCGATTATAGGTAAATAAATGAACTTATTTGTGGCTGAATTGTGAGTCGCTTCTTGATGTCGAATGACGTGAGAAGTCATAATTGTGCATTAAACAATCTAGAAAACTTGTTTTGCGTTACACCCAATCCATTGTGATTGTCATAAAAATGCTTTGAACATGTGTTGTGAATTCATTTCTTTTTGGAAATCGACGGATGTCAAATTTGAAGCCGAGGTGAGCTATAACCTATTTTGGTCGTTATTTGGAAGAATATAACAAAATTGCCTTAGTTATATTTTGGTAAATGTGAGGTATTTCCTTTAGTTTGTTTGATATTAATTTTCTTGTTGAAGTCAAGTAGGGTAATGCTCAAGTTCTGTTGTTTTTGGATGTCTTCCATTTCGAATGCATCTTTTTCCTTCGAGCTTAAGACTTTGAGATATCATTAATCTAACCTTTATTTTCTTTATTAAGTTGGCCTTTATTCATTCTCTTATTCGACCTTAGAGACACTTTATGCATTTATAATCCACCACCTTGTAAGAGCTTAACTCCATAATTTGGTTATTAGTTGCAAACTCAGAGGTTTAGAAGCCTTAATGCTCGAGTAAGTGGACGGGGTTGTTGTGCCACCAACTACCACGTTGCCAAAAAAGAACCTCCACAACGTTTAGTGGTCGCTGAAGGTTAGGGAGTCGGGTGACATGCAGAAACAGATCTCCATTTGTTTAGGCATGGTCGGAGTGGGAAAAGGCATTATTCCCTTGCTGTGCAGAGAGTGGTAGGGGGATTTTTCTAATGAGAGAGGATTGAAAGAGGAGGCAGAAGGAAACAGTGGGAGACTTGGAGGAGAGAGGAAGAAGAACACTGTTGATAGGTCAGTAAGGACGTGCTTGCTGGAGCTAAGTCTTCAAAACCATGACAGGTTCTTAGATTATCCTCTCTGCGTAGACTTTTACTCCCAATTTGCATCTTATTTCTGGCTATGTATGTGTTGTATTTTACAACGTAGAGGTTAGTGAAAATAATGCATTTTTCTATATAAGCTAAGTGGAGTTTGTCTTCTTAGAATACGTTATCTTTATACATCATGAACGATACCATAGTAATAGTAGAACATAGGTTCAAATATGTATACACCAAGGTAGATAAATGTATGATGCAAGTTGTGAATGATAATCAGATCGTGAAGGATAAATCTGTAGTAATAAGGTGTAAGCTTTAAACTAAATACCTACCATGGAAGATATCTTTGTATGCATATCATTGTGATGGTCGTAGTGCAAACCACAATCTGCTATTGAATGCACTGCATTCATGTACCTCTTGCAAGCATTATATTGGGTGTCGGCGATGATGTATGCATTGATTTATTTCTTACATGACTGTGATACCAACTCAAACTATCTTTTGTACACTTTGAAATGTTAGATTCTTAGTGAAGAGCCACACTGCACCATGTACTTACTGTGAAGGAGTCTAAACCTCAGTATTAATTCATGTTTTGACATAGTTTTTGATTGTTAAGACAGCCCGTGGTGTTATATTAACTAGCTGTGGTGTGTGTAGGAGAAGGTTACAAAACATCTCTTTGTCCAAGTAGATTACAATCCTGAAAACATGAGATTGAATGCTGACAAATGTATTTAACTAGTTTCTTATCCAGTATTAGATCTTCAGTTAGAGGTCGATTTATGAGAATGATCATCTCTGGATTCTTAAGATAGAACCCAAGTCTTTTAATATCTTTATTATATAATAGTTACCTCATTAAACCATTTAAAACTATTTGTTTTGGAAAGAGGGTGTAGAGCTTTGTAGTATAAGTATTTGTCTTTGGTCAAAAACTGTCATGCATTTAAAGTGAAGAGATAAGGGTGAGGAACACACATATTGTGTTTTTAGTTAATTAATTTGCATGCAATGTTCCTTGTGTCGCTATTACCTAGTACATTAAAGACCTTTATGAGTCTAAAAATTAAAACTCTAAGCTTTCAGGTAATCATATTTTATACTTGGGTAATTTGTATAAACTTTTGAAAACCGTATAGCCAAGTTAGAGACCACTTAGGAGTGGATAATTGTAAACAATGTTTTAGACTGTTAAGGGATTATTATTGCATTACAAATGTTATCCGTATAAACAATGAAATAGAAAACCCTTTTTACATTGTGAAAACAGAGATGATTCCATAAGCTCAGGAATAGAGTAAACCTATGCGCCAAGTGCTATTGCATGAAGAATTTCTAATACCTGGAGGTCATTGAGGTTAACATATTTATATATATAAACTTTACTAATAGGAAAACTGTAGGATTGCGATTGATTCAAGTCGAGTAGGGTGGGTGAACTTAATCTATGCGTTGATGCAACGTTAAAATAAAATTTAAATCCTTTGGCCAAGGTGATGCATGATCCTCAAGTGCATTGAATGTTCACTATGACTGGATGGCGTAGCTTGTGGAAAAGTTATGCAAGACTAGAGGGAATCTAGGGGGATTGCATGATAACAAGTCTCATAGGTCACAACACTAGAGCTTAGATGGCAAACACCGATGGTTATCCTAAGTCTATCCTTTTGAGTAGGTTAGGGCCACTTCTAGTTAGGAAGGAGTTCGGGAGACCGACGGTCTGTGGTTGGAGGTTAAACTCCTTGAAGATACTTTCTCTTCCAAATATTGAGGATTGCCAAGTCTTGAATGTGAATAGTTGACAATCGAGATGCGGTAATAAGGGTATGTTTCTAATATTGAATTTGCTTTAAGAATTTACAAATTAGTAAGTAAACTAAATGTTTATGGTTTATCAGTTCTTTCAATTTTATGAATGATGAAATCATGTATTTTGTTATATCGAAGAATGTTATACTTGTTAGTAGTGAATTCTTTTATGTTTGATTACAAAAAAAATATACCTATGTTAAAACCTAGTTTTCAAGTAAAATCTGATATGGATGTTACATATGGTATCAGAGCTAACTAGGTTCAGCACTAGGGTTGATGAGTCCACTGACCTGATTAGGAAATCAACATTAAGCGGGTAGCTAATGATTTAATTTACTATGCTAGGATGGTACACATAAAGAAAACTACAAGAAAATCCTTCATGGGTAAGGAACGTTATCTGCAAGCTAAGCAGGAACGGCTTGCAATGATCAAGACCATTGAGAAAACTAATGATGAAAATGACATTTGGCTTGATGATGTGAAAACCTTTGCCAATGCTTTGTCATGACTTAAACAAATGAAAAGAGAACTCCTAGAGGTAGAGACGACGGCGGCTTGAATCATGGTCAATTGCTGCCCTATTATTGTACCTAATAGTGTACCTATTAGTGTACCTGTTAGTATACCTATGAGTGTACCTATTAATGTACCAATGATCACTAGGGATCCCCGTATAGCACTTGGAGCTGAAATCATTGTACTGTCATCTGATAGCAAGTCTGAGGGGTATACACCTCATGATTATGTGTCAGACAATGAATCTGAAGGTTACACCCCAATTGTTAATACTGAGTAAAAACATGAGATATGTCTATCTCTATTGAATGTAGGAACAATTTTGCAAATTGAATAAAGACAATTTTTTTGGCTTGAAAACAGTTATGATTATGATCAATTGTTGTTTTTTTTAGATATATAAAATGATAAGCATAAAACTGATTAGTATATGTTTAATCAGGTGAGAAACTAAACTGTCTTGGATCAATTAGAGTTTAACAAGGGGGAAGATCAGGAAGGTCATAACTCTCAGGAAAACTCCACTAACAAGTTGGATAGGATTTTTAATATGCTTACTGAAACCAAGGAAAGGTTGAACAAACTGGAAAAGAAAATGGATGAAACTGGGAACACAGAGGGTGAAAATGAGAATTCTCATAATATAAGCAAAAGTAAATATTGGGATCATGGCACGTCAAGTGAAAACCGAGACAATAGTAAAGTTCAAAGAAAAACCAAAGAAAAACTTGGACTAGAATTATCTAAGGATATGAAAAAGGTTAACCCCCCTAAGTTCGATGGAACAAAAACTGGAAATGCAGCAGAAGCATGGTTAACAGAGATGGAGAAATACTTTGAGATTAGAAACTACTCTAAGGTTACTAAAGCAGTGTGGGGAGCATATCAGCTATCTAGGGAAGCATCCACTTGGTGGATGAATAAGAAAATGGAGCTGGAATTAAGTCCCTTGAAGGTGACATGGAATGAGTTCATGGAACTTTTTTGAAAGAGGTGGTTACCTCAGTTATATTTTGATCAAAAGTTAACAGATTTCCAAAACCTCAGGCAAGGTGAACTATCTGTGGTTGAGTATGCAAAAAAATTTACTAGACTACTGAAGTATGTTCCTCAATACCAAAAGGATGAAAGATTTAGGATCAGAAAATTTATCATGGGACTCAATCCTCAGATTGGCGGTGAGGTGGAGGTGCATGGTCCAAGCACAATGGACCAAGTGTATGTGAAAGCAATTAAGCAAGAACAAAAGATCAAATCTATCTCTGCCTACCATGAAAAGAAATGTAAGAAGTATGATAAGAATTACAATGATCAGTCATATAAAAGAAAGAATGAGAAGGGATATGGAAACAGGAGGTTTGATAAAGGAAATCGAAAGAACAAAGGGGGATTTGGTAATGAGCAAAGAGGTGAAGATTATAAGAGAAATGCTAATTTTAAGAAGAATGATGATTCTTCGAGTAGGCCATCTGAGAATGAGGACCTATATGAGGGTGTTTTTCTTGTGGAGGAGATCATTATGATAACCGTTGCCCTAATAAGAAGAAGAATGGGAAGCCTAGGAATACGGAACTTCCTTCGCAGCAAGAAGATTTTCAACAAAGCATTCATGCTGCTCTTGACAATTGACAAGCGGAGTATCAGATCACTCCTATTGAGATGACAGGTACCTTATTTGGAGTTCCTATTTCTATTCTATTTGATACTGGTGCAACAGAAAATTTTGTGTCACCTAAAGTCTTAAGTAAATTTTCCAGAAAAGCTGGTTTTATGTCAAAACCATGGACAGCTGAGTATGCAAATAACTCAAAGGCTCAAGTAGAGCAATGTTTGTTCGAAGCTAAGATTGATATTTCTAACTGCACCACTAAAGCAAATTTATACGTAGCACCTTTAGGGTCCTACGATGTCATCTTAGGAATGAATTGGTTGTGGAAACATCAGGCCAAGGTAGATTGTTTTCATAAAACAATTGAGTGTCTAGATGAGAAGGGCAATTCAATAAATATTCAAGGAATTCAAAGGGAAATAAGGATTAGATCCATTTCTTCAAAACAATTAAAATGGGCTAGGCGAAAGGGATGTCAACTTTTTGCAGTCAAAATGGACCTAGTAGAGGAAACCTTGGAGAAACAAACATTTGAGGAAAAATATCCATATCTTTGCAATTTCAGTGATGTATTTCCCAAGGAGCTACAAGGCTTGCCTCCAAAAAGAACTGATTTTGGCATAGATATTAAACCAGGATCAGAGCCAGTCTCTAAAGCTCCATATCGTATGACCACCACTGAACTTATGGAATTAAAAGCTCAATTGCAGGAGCTATTGTCTAAGAATCTAATCAGGCCAAGTGTATCACCATGGGGAGCCCCAGTTATATTTGTCAAGAAGAAAGATGGAACTCTTAGGCTATGTATAGATTATAGGATGCTTAATAAGGTGACAATAAAGAATAACTATCCATTGCCATGTATTGATGATCTATTTGACCAAATGTGTGGTGCATCAGTCTTTTCTAAGATAGATTTGAGATGTGGATACCATCAGTTAAGGTTGAAAGATGAAGATATTCCCAAGACGGCATTTAGAACGAGATATGATCATTATGAGTTTACGGTGCTGCCATTTGGATTGACCAATGCACCTACTGCATTCATGAATCTCATGAATAGTGTTTTTAGAGATTATCTTGATAATTTTGTACTAGTTTTCATTGATGATATTCTGATTTATTCCAAAAATGAAGAGGAGCATAGACAACATCTTCAAATAGTCTTGCAATGACTAAGAGAACACAAATTGTATGTGAAACTCTCAAAGTGCACCTTCTTTCAGAAAGAAGTGCAGTATTTGGACCATATAATATCAGCTGATGGGCTATCAGTTGATCCAACTAAAATAAAGGCTATTATGGAATGGCCTGAACCTTCCAATGTTTCAGAAGTATGAAGTTTCATGGGATTGGCCAGATATTATAGGAAATTTGTTTTGAATTTGTCAAGCATTGCTAGCCCAATTACCTCCTTACAAAGAAAAGGAAAAAGGTTTGTTTGGATAGAAGAATGTCAAAAGGCTTTTGACTTGTTAAAAGAAAAATTAACAACCACTCCAATTTTGAAAGTTCCTTATCCTGAGGGATATTTTGAGGTTATTACTGATGCCTCGAGGGAAGGGTTAGGAGGTGTGCTTATACAAGATGGTCGAGTAGTAGCCTATGAATCAAGGAAGTTGAAAAACTATGAGCAAAACTACGCTCCTCATGACTTAGAAATGGCAGTAGTGATTCAGGCCCTTCAGATGTGGCGACATTATTTGTTGGGAAAGACTTTTATACTAAAATTAGATCATCAAAGTCTTCGCTACATATTTACACAACCTAATCTCAATGCAAGGCAGAGGAGATGGTTGGAATTAATATCAGATTATGACTTTGAGATTTCTTATATCAAAGGCAAGGAAAACCGAGTAGCTAATGCCTTAAGCAGAAGAAGACACATAGCTTCTATAATCTCCATTCATGCTAACTTTAAAGATTTAGTAATGTAAAGCTTGTCTGGAGATGAGTATTATGAGCAAGTGAAATAGGCTCTGCACTTAAACCCTAAGGACCCAAGATATGACAGATTCAATTTTGAATCAAATGGATTGATGAGATTCAAGGGAAGAATCTATGTTCCTGATTTAGTAGAACTTAGAAACCTTGTTTGGAAGGAAGTTCATTGTTCACCATACTCTGGACACCCTGGTGTAATAAAACTAATAGCTGATGTCAAGCCGCTATATTTCTCGAAGGGAATGAAAAGCGATGCTGCAAGGTTTGTAGCTAGTTGTTTGGAGTGTCAAAGAGTTAAGGCGGAATACCAACATCCTGCTGGATTGTTATACCCGCATGATATTCTAGAATGGAAATGGCAGGTTGTTAGTATGGATTTTGTCCAGGGGTTACCAATGTCTAAGAATAGGCATGATATAATGTTGGTTGTTGTTGATAAATTAACCAAGGTAGCACATTTCATGCTGGGAAATTCGACAGATGGAGCGCTTCTTTTGGCTCGAAAATTTGTGCAAGAAATATTCAGATTGCATGGTGTACCTGAAAAGATTATATCTAATAGAGATGCTCGGATAACTTCTTGGTTTTGGCAAACCTTATTTTCTGCATTAGGGACTAAACTTAATGTAAGTACTGCTTATCACCCTGAAATTGATGGACAAACAGAAAGAGTGAATCAAGTATTAGAAGAACTTTTAAGAATGTATTGCATGGATCAGCAATACAGATGGGAGGAATATTTACCTCTTGTGGAATTTGCCTATAACAACTCCTATCATTCTGCCATTAAGATGGTGCCATTTGAAGCATTATATGAAAGGAAATATAGAACTCCTATAAGCTGGGATAAGTTGGAAGATAGGATAAGCATTGGACCTAAAATGCTTGCAGATATGGAAGAAAAAGTGAAAATGATTAGGAAGAGGTTGGCAGAAGCCAATGACAGGCAAAAAAGTTATGCAGATCGCAAACGAGTGCCTAGACATTTCTTTGTTGGTGAGAAAGTTCTTTTGCGAGTGAAACCCATAAGAGTTCAATAAAATTTGGTAAATCATTGAAATTGGCTCCTTGTTATGTTGGACCTTTTGAAGTTCTTGAGATTATCAATCTAGTTGCCTACAAAGTTGCTCTACCTCTAGCCTTGTCCAAGATGCATAATGTTTTTCATGTTTCATATCTAAAGAAATATTTTGTAGGTAATAACCACATCCTTAACTAGAATTCTTTACAGATGCAAGAACCCAGGGTGGTTGTGATCGAGCCACTCAAGGTGCTCGAAATGCGTAAACTTCGTTTATGCAATTGAGAAGTTTTGCAATGCAAAATTCAATAGGACCAATATGGCGAGGATAGCGCCACTTGGGAAGACTATAAAGACATTTACCAAAGATTTCCTACACTTTTCAAAGACATTAATGTTGAATTATAAAAAGTTTGTTTTAAGTTTAATTTTTGCTTGATAAACTCAATCATCGGGGATGATGATTTTTAAGGGGAAGGATATGTTACATCCCTCTTTTTGGAATCAATAACGCTATTTACTTTTCTTGCAAATTTTAGTTATATAATATGTTGTTGACGTCAAGGAAACTGGTGATGTAGATAGACAAAGTTAGTTCTATGAAATTTTGGAATCTATAGATTATGATCAATCTGATATTATAAACTAAAATGTCATTTTGTTAGGAGAATATGATGATTGGATATATTATGCTTTGATTTGGAATATAGGTGCTTTAACCACAAAAATTGTATGTGAGACTGTCGTTGCAGGAACAGGTGGACCATGTTCGATAGGAAGAGAAAGTATCTTTGAGAAAGAGAATAGACTCTAGAAATTAACCATGGGTGTTTGTTACTGAAAACGCCAAGCAGGTAGATAAACCTTGAAGCCTTAAATTTAGTCATGTTTACGGCTAAGATAATTTAAGACTAGATGTCAACGTCTGAAGTAAAGGTTTAACACCTTTCGTAAGTCGTCATATAGAATTTTGGAAATCGACGTTGTTGTCGCAAGTCTTCTTAATCATGTCATCTAATAGAGATGACTGATGTTCTGATTATAGGTAAATAAATGAACTTATTTGTGGCTGAATTGTGAGTCACTTCTCGATGTCGAATGATGCGAGAAGTCATAATTGTGCGTTAAACGATCTAAGAAACTTGTTTTGCGTTATGCCCAATCCATCGTGATTGTCATAAAAATGCTTTGAACATGTGTTGTGAATTCATTTCTTTTTGGAAATCGACGGATGTCGAATTTGAAGCTGAGGTGAGCTATAACCTGTTTTGGTCATTATTTGGAAGAATATGCGAAAATCACCTTAGTTATATTTTGGTAGACGTGAGGTATTTCCTTTAGTTTGTTTGATGTCAGCTTTCTTGTCAAAGACGAGTAGGGTTACGCTCAAGTTCTATTGTTTTTGGACGTCTTCCATTTTGAATGCATCTTTTTCCTTTGAGCTTAAAACTTTGAGATATCATTAATCTAACCTTTATTTTCTTTATTAAGTTGGCCTTTATTCATTCTCTTATTCGACCTTAGAGACACTTTATACATTTATAATCCACCACCTTGTAAGAGCTTAACTCCACAATTCGGTTATTAGTTGCAAACTCAGAGGTTTAGAAGCCTTGATGCTCGAGTAAGTGGACGGGGTTGTTGTGCTACCAGCTGCCACGTCGCCAAAAAGGAACCTTCACAATGTTTAGTGGTCGCTGAAGGTTAGGGAGTCAGGTGGCATGCAGAAACATATCTCCATTTGTTTAGGCATGGTCGGAGTGGGAAAAGGCATTATTCCCTTGCCATGCAGAGAGTGGTAGGGGGATTTTTCTGATGAGAGAGGATTGAAAGAGAAGGCAGAAGGAAATGGTGGGAGACTTAGAGGAGAGAGGAAGAAGAACGCCGTTGATAGGTCAGCAAGGACGTGCTTGCTGGAGCTAAGTCTTCAAAACCATGACAAGTTCTTAGATTATCCTCTCTGTGTAGAATTTTCTCCCAGTTTGCATCTTATTTCTGGCTGTGTATGTATTGTATTTTACAACGTAAAGGTTAGTGAAAATAATGCATTTTTCTGTATAAGCTGAGTGGAGTTTGTCTTCTCAGAATATTTTATCTTTATACATCATGAACAATACCATAGTAATAGTAGAACACATTTTCATATATGTATACACCAAGGTAGATAAATGTATGATGCAAGTTGTGAACGATAATCAGATCGTGAAGGATAACTCTTTAGTAATAGGGTGTAAGCTTTAAACTAAATACCTACCATGGAAGATATCTTTGTATGCATATCATTGTGATGGTCATAGTGCAACCACAATCTGGTATTGAATGCATTGCATTCATGTACCTCTTGCAAGCATTATACTGGGTGTCAGCGATGACGTATGCATTGATTTGTTTCTTACATGACTGTGATACCAACTCGAACTATCTTTTGTACACTTTGAAATGTTAGATTCTTAGTGAAGAGCCACACTGTACCATGTACTTACTGTGAAGGAGTCTAAACCTTAGTATTAATTGATGTTTTGACATAGTTTTTGATTGTTAAGATAGCCTGTGGTGTTATATTAACTGGCTATGGTGTCAGAGGATAAAATTAGTGTAGGAGAAGGTTACAAAATGACTCTCTGTCCAAGTAGATTAGAATCTTGAAAACATGAGATTGAATGTCGACAAATGTATTTAACTAGTTTCTTATCCGGTATTAGATCTTCAGTTAGAGGTCGATATATGAGAATGATCATCTCTGGATTCTTAAGATAGAACCCAAGTCTTTTAATATCTTTATTATATAACACTTACCTCATTAAACCATTTAAAACTGTTTGTTTTGGAAGGAGGGTGTAGAGCTTTGTAGTATAAGTATTTGTCTTTGGTCAAAAACTATCATGCATTTAAAGTGAAGAGATTATGGTGGGGAACCCACATATTGTGTTTTTAGTTAATTAATTTGCATGCAATGTTCCTTGTGTCACTATTACCTAGTACATTGAAGACCTTTATGAGTCTAAAACTTAAAACTCCAGGCTTTCGGGTAATCGTATTTTATATTTGGGTAATTTGTATAAACTTTTGAAAATCGTATAGCCAAGTTAGAGACCACTTAGGAGTGGATAATTTTAAACAATTTTTTAGACTATTAAGGGATTATTATTGCATTACAAATGTTATCCATATAAACAATGAAATAGAAAACCCTTTTTACATCGTGAAAATAGAGATGATTCCATAAGCTCAGGAATAGATTAAACCTATGCGCCAAGCGCTATTGCATGAAGAAATTCTAATACCTTGAGGTCATCGAGGTTAACATATTTATATATATAAACTTTACTAATAGGAAAACTATAGGATTACGATTGATTCAATTTGAGTAGGGTGGGTGAACTTAATCTATGTGTTGATGCAATGTTAAAATAAAATTTAATTCCTTTGGCCAAGGTAATGCATGATCCTCAAGTGCATTGAATGTTCACTATGACTGGATGGCATAGCTTCTGGAAAAGTTATGCAAGACTAGAGGGAATCTAGGGGGATTGCATGATAACAAGTCTCATAGGTCGCAACACCAGAGCTCAGATGGCAAACACCGATGGTTATCCTAAGTCTATCCTCTTGAGTAGGGTAGGGCCACTTCCAGTTAGGAAGGAGTGTGGGAGACCGACGGTCTGTGGTTGGAGGTTAAGCTCCTTGAAGATACTTTCTCTTCCAAATATTGAGGATTGCCGAGTCTTGAATGTGAATGGTCGACAATCGAGATGTGGTGATAATGGTATGTTTCTAATATTGAATTTTCTTTAAGAATTTTCAAATTAGTAAGAAAACTAAATGTTTATGGTTTATCAGTTCTTTTAGTTTTACAAATAATGAAATCATGTATTTTGTTATATCAAAGAATGTTATACTTGTTAGTAGTGAATTCTTTTATGTTTGATTACAAAAAAAATATACCTATGTTAAAACCTAGTTTTCAAGTAAAATCTAATATGGATGTTACAATTTGCATTATGTATTTGTTCTCTATGAGGGTTTGGTCACCATTTTAGAGCTAGCCTATTATGGGTAAGGAAGATTTTTTAGAGGATGCACCCATGTTTTATGTTGGAAGTGTGAGCAAAGACCAGCATGAAGATGAGTATAGTCTTTTGTCTGGCAAGAAGGGCCCATGACTACATCATAAGGCATGCAACCCTGCATTAGAAGGCACATGACCCAGCATAAGATCTGCAACCATCAGAAGGCTCGTGGCCTACACAAAAAGGTCACGTCCTTACTTAGGAGGCTTGCGCCTTCTATAAAGGGCATCTCTCTCCTTCTTCGTAGATACACCCTCCTTTTTCCCCTCCATAAAGGTTCATTCACCTGCCCTCTAAAGATGCTCCTCCATAAGAAAATTTAGCCTGTAACCCCACACTTAGGAATTCTCTCTACAAAGGCAAACCTACGAGGAATTTGGTCTATCAATTAGTCTGCAACTCCACATTCAGCATGCATGCAGAGGCGAGGGTGAAGGTGAAGGTCGTCAAGTTCAACCTCAATTAAAAGGGAAGATCACTGTTTGAAATTACGGCTAAATATTTCCTCTTTTCTATTTTCTTAAATTCCTCTCTATTTCTCTCTCAAATTTTGTAGGTGGGTATTTATTTATGTGTAGAATTGTGTAAACATTAAACTACTCTATCCATTGGTGATAAATCCACACTATGTTATAAGTGTCATTTTTCGTCTCCATTTGAAATACATATATGCACTAAGATATAAAGTGCCACCAAAAATATCTAAGGGGGGAATCAAAATAGTCAACAGAGGGTTTCATTGAGTTGTTTTAAGAACTCCTATATTTGTCATTTTTTCTTCCGAGCTATCTAAGTTTGCAATCAATATCTAAAGCATGTAACCTAATCCACAAATTAATCCTTTTACACCCTTTAATTATCATGAATGCAATTTGACTATCCAATTTGCATTGAAAAACAAAGGGTTGTATAGAGTAACTATGGGAAGTGAGAAGGAACCTAATGCAGTCAAAGATAAGGAAAAGTGGTTTAACAAATGTGACCAAGCCTTTGGTTTTCTATGCTTAAATTTGTCTCAAGAGATTCTCTTTCATGTTGAGACCTTGAAAACTCCCCAATAAGTATGACAAAAACTTGAAAAACATTTTGGGAAGGTCAATGAATTTAGAAGTCATGAAATGGAAAATGAGCTAATAAGTTTAAGTGTCAATGACTTAAAAAATTTACAACACTATTTAACAAAGTTCAAATCACTCAGGTTGTAGCTCAAAGACTATCAGATAGAAAATAAAGATGACCAACTCATCTTATCAACACTTTCTAAGTTGGGTCCCCAATACTCCATCTTTGTTTTAACTTTCTACTCCACAAAAAGAACCTTAGGAACAACATAGACCATGCCTTCTTTTGATGACTTTATTGCTGATCTTACCAAGGAGCAAGATAAACTTATCTAGATGGGCACCATAACCTCCTATAAATCACATGCTCTTGTAAAAAGTGGAAAGTCACAAGAAAAAATAAATATGAGAGACACAAGGATACAGAAATAAAGGGAGAGCAAAAACCACAAACTTCAAAATAGGACAAAAGAAAAGATTAGAAATGCTCCTATTGTAATAGGCCAGGACATGAAACCAAAAAATGTATGAAGAGAGATCAATGATCTCACTCAACTTCTTGAGGAGAATAACATATTTGTATCTACATCTTCATCTTCATCATCGATAGACACTTTCAGAAACAAAGAATAAAAATCAAAGGGCAGAGCACGTGTAGTATATGCGGTTCCAAAATCTAAAAAATAGCTCCTTGATTCAGGAGCTTCCCACCATATGGCTTATTCGCCATATCAATTAATGTCTTTGCATGCAGCTCACACAGTGAAAATTTTTATAGCATACAACACATCCTTACGAGTGTGTGGAAGAGGAACTATTAAAATTGGCAATGGATATTTCACCAATGTCCTATATGTTCTAGAGTTGACCAATAATATCTTCTCAGTCTATCAAATAGAAAATAGTGATAAAGAGGAGACAATTGAAATTGGACCCAATTCAATACTCATACGAGATTTGTTTAGCAGAGAAATCATAGTAGTTGGTAGAATAGATGACTCTTCTTGACTCTATACATTTACAGATTTTACTCTTGATGATTTCTCTTCAGTGGTACATTCACTAGCATCCAATGTTGATATTTTCTCTCCTCCACCATCTCTTGTTTCTATAGAATTTAGAAATGCTTCTGCAAGAGCCTCCAAAAATTCTCCACAACAACATATTGAGGATATCAGTAGCCAGCTATGATTGCAGGACTTCATCTTGTATCATGTTTTTCTATAGTGTCTTGTACATTTTTTATATTTTTCTCTCTTTTGAAGGGTAGTTTTTTTCCTATAGGGTTTTCTACCTTTATCCACTTTATGGAAGATTCTATTGTACATAGGTACTTGATTAGGCTTAGTTGTTGGGACCCATCATTATGCCCGCCTAAGTTGTTCTTAAGGGGGGTATTAGTGCTAAACATTATTATATATTACTTATTCTAAGTAATATATTTTAGCACGTGCATTAATCTACCTTATGTGGTGATGTGTCACTTGGAGAGTTGTTGTACTCTTCCAAGCTATGTGGCATTCTATTTTCTCCACTTGGAGAAAACATCTTACTACCTCTAGAGATTTGCATGAGTCGACTCTTTCTGAGTTTCAAACTATGCACTATTTGTACATTCCAAACACTTTGTGAATAAGTAGATATTGAAGATCATTTGTTCTCATTCTTGGTGGTTAGCTTTGCATGTAATCTTACAAACTTGGTGCCTCCATTCATCTAGTTAATCTACCATATTCAACATAAAGTCCTAATACATAGAAGGTATAAGCCTTAGATGCAAAGGAGCAATGGTATGCAAAAATCTATCCCTTCACGTACAAGATATGAATACTAGCTAGAGTAATAATAACATCCAACACACATGGCATACAACAACAAATACCTTTTTCTATTAGAATCTAAAAAGATGATTAACCCACAAAACTAGTGCAAATAAATAAATATCAAAACTATGAATGGAAATGATACGAAATCAAAATAACAACATCGATTTAGTCTCCAAGAGAGTAATGCAAATGCTAGAAGAAAAATAGCATTAAGAGGATGTAAAAGCAAAAGATACAAAATACAAGCCAGGTAGCATGCTTATATAGACCAAGGAGAGGGAGGAGGTGGCAACACTGACTAATGAGGAGAAACCATCTATCGGACTAAATATAGCAAAGTATCTTTCCAAGATAGCTAATGGATGCTCACATGTAGGAAGGTGACACCTCATAATCCTCTCACGCAATAAGACATGCTTTATTAACCTAAGAAAGATTATTAAAAGTGTAGGGAAAACCTAGGAATAATAGGGAAAGTAAATAAGCCAACTAAGAAATAAAAACCTACACTAACACCCCCTCTTAAGTGCAGTGTAGGTGGATGTAGAGATGGGTTCCAAAAAATCAAGCCCAATGAGGTACCCATGTACATAAAATTCCCCCCAAAGAGAAGAAGGCCCCCTAAATAGAGAGAGAGAGAGAGAAGAGACCCCCCAAAGTAGAGAGAGGTAAGACTTTGAGTGAGGTGATGAAGCTCCCAGAAGATGAAGCATCCCGCACCCCAATAAAACTCACAAATGAAGGAACTTGCTCTCAGTGAAAGGTTTGCTGAAGATATCAGCAACCTGCTCAAAAGTTAGATAGTAGTGAAGGTTGATGATGTGGCCATGGATGAGCTCTCAGATTTAGTGTATGTGGACCTCTATGTGTTTGGTCTGCTGATGATGAGCTGAATTTTATGAGTTTTGAATGGCACTTTGGTTGTCACAAAATATGATTGATGGCAGTCTAATCTAAATACCAAATTCGGTGAGAAGATTCTAAAGCCAGATGGCCTCAGTGGCGGTATTCATAGCTCCCCGATAGTCCTAGTAGAGGTTACCTAAATCACCTAAAATTAATGAGAATTTTTATTTTCCTTTTCATTATTTCATTATTTTTCTTGATTTGTACTTTTCTCATTCTATTTCCATTGAAGTCTACCTCTAGATTTAGGTCCACTATGGTAATCAATATTTTAACAATTCATTTTCTACTTGATATCTTGGATATAGTTACTTTTCTAAACAAACTTGAGAACATTTAAAGTGTAAAGAGTGAGGGTTGAGAGGTATGCAAGATACATCTTAAGATTTCCTATACCCCCTTAAGCATGAAAGCAACTCTACACATCCATATGAAAAATTTATGAAAACTTCAGCCTAGAAATTAACCCATCATGACTGCAAAAGTAAAACGTTGTAAGTGGAAGCATTTGGATAGTGCATTTTGATCAATCTACAAGTCATTTGTAATATTTTCACTTGACAAAGAGTAGGAATTTAAAACAAATGACAATGATAAGGAGGTGGAAGCAAATTTCAGGGCAACAATACCAATAACTCCAAAGAACCAAAAACAAAAACAAACAATAAAATGAAAAAAACTAAGGAAAGGAAAAACAAGATGAAACAAAATAAAAAGAAAGCCATAATTTCCTACCCTACCTAACTAGCATAAAATTGATAGTTCAAAGAGTCAGGTAGTAAAGATCCCATTTCTTCAAAAAAATTTTTGACTTTGTCTAATAGCAAGATCTTTGTTGTCATAGTTTGGAACACTACAAATTTATCTTTTAAGTTTAAAAATGAGGAGTTATAACTGTTCTAGAAGAGGAAGTTCTCCATCCTCATGCTCTTTCCACAAGCATTAGTTTTTCTTGAAACCTCGTAAACAAAATAACAAGATTTTGTTTTCATATTTTTCTGATGTTATCCCATAAATCCTCTTGCTCAACTAATATCCTTGTAATGCTTAAAATTTAAATTAGTGCGAGGATCCATATTGTCTTGTTATTTATCAATATCATTTTTGGTGGTAGGTGATGTAATAAAGCTTTCATTTTCGTCACCATCAAAATATGAATAACAAGATAAATGACATATAAGAGCTTGGGTATAGGGATATCTTATTTTTTATGTCATTGATAAAAGAAATTTATCTGTTGTCATATGGGTTATGCTCTTCCATCTGCATTTCTCCATCCAACTTGGCGTGATCATTGTGTACATGAACATCTTGTAGAAAACTATCAGTTAACATCGCATCCAATGAACTTAAATTTATGCAACATTACTTAATGCATTCATTAATTTTGTTTAAACTTGCTAACTAATAGAAGGCATTAATGTTTCATTATTAAAAAAAAAAATTAATTTTTTTAGGACTGGAATTTCAAAACGCATTTTAATGGCATTTCGAGCCGCATCCAGCAAACTTTAGTCCCCAGCTAAAGAACACATACAGTCTTCACTTTGGCAATCAAGATAATGTATAGACAAACATTGAGCCTCCCACTTCACTTTGTTCCTCAGGTTTTACTTGAATTGTGAAATATGTCATACATGCAGTTTTGCGAGTTCAAGCTATGTACATATTCAGAACTCCTGTCAACCATATAATAATGAAATGTCTTTACTCATATCTATTTAAAAATTAAGAACATAAGACCTGCAATATAAGAAAGAGGTACCAAAGAATACCAAGAAAACAATAGACTCCAATTCCCAATACAAGTGGCATCTCTTTTTTCCCTATGTTTGAAGCACATTTTGAGATCCTATTTTACACTTACAAGAAAAATCGAACAGTTTCAAATCCATATTATACTCTCACAAATATTTTCTAGGTTCCTGAATAAATTACATAGCTAGTGGCTCTCGCACCCATATTGGGTTTCTTGCTGTTTTATACAGGATCAGTGTAAGAATAGGCCTAAAAACACCAAAGACAGGGCAAAACATAACACCAGTGAATAGAAAAACATAGAAAAACATAGGGCAAACAGAGTTGGATAACTCAGAAATATATTTATCTAGCTTGAATTACATTCAATGCAAATGATATGTCTAGCAGCTATCTAGATGTTGTGCCTAGGAGCTCTCCAGATGATGTATCCAATAGCTCTCTACAATCACATATATATAGCTACAAAGCCTTTGAAGCCTTGAAGCTTCTAACTTTCTAGAAATCTCTTAAACTTGGAATGTTCTTTTTACAACAACTCTTAGAATGTTCTTTTCTAGAACAACTCCAGGAATGTTCTAGCTTATGGAAAACTTTAGAAACATTCTATCATTTTCTAAACAATCTTAATCCTTAACATCCCCCCTTAAGATTGGCTAGAATAATACAAAGAAAATACAAATGAGAGGGGAACATTATACTACTATCCCCCCTTAATGTTCACCTCTAGCACACCAAGCATTCTTCAATCATATTCCTCTTTCATGGCTTGCTCCCATTCTTTCTTTCTTTTAGCTTGCTCATATGAGATTGGATCATTTATATGTAATATTTTGGCCATGAGAGCACTACCAATAATACTTCAAGCTTGTTCCAACTTGCATTTCTAAGAGACAAAAATCACTCTAGTAATATACTAGCCCTACAAACAAATCACTCTAGCAATATATCTGCCTTGCAAACAAACCTCTCCAGCAATATATTTCTTGCTGAACCTCTAGTTGAATCTCTAACTGAACCTCTAACTGAACCTCTAGCTAAATCTCTAGCTGAAACTCTAGCTGAATCATGTTTTTTGAAAACAACCCCCTCAGCGTTACCCAAGGGGATTTGAACCCATAACCCGGCTCTGATACCATGAAAGAACAGGCCTAAAAACACCAAAGACAGGGCAAAATATAACATCAATGAATAGAGAAAATGCAAGGCAAACAGAGTTGGATAACTTAGAAATATATTTATCTAGCTTGAATTACATTCAATGCAAATGATATGTCTAGTAGCTATTTAGATGCTGTGCCTAGCAGCTCTCTAGATGCTGTATCCAATAGCTCTCTACAATCACATATATATATATATATATATATATATATATATATATATATATATATATATATATATATATATATATATATATATATATATATATAGCTACAAAGCCTTTGAAGTATGGAAGTTTCTAGCTTTGTAGAAATCTCTTAAACCTGGAATCTTCTTTTTACAACAGCTCTTAAAATGTTCTTTTCTAGAACAGAGCCAGGAATGTTCTAGCTTATGGAAAACTCTAGAAACATTCTATCATTTTCTAAACAATCTTAATCCTTAACAATCAGTAGCCAATGTCTCCCAAGGACTGATATAGTGATTTGCATATGTCTATTTGTTTCTCCTACAGGATACAATGACTAGCATTGCCGTATACTTCAGATGCCCTGGACAGCTATAATAGACCCATTGTTCATATTCTTTCTACCCACCTAGCACTACTTTTCTTTTGCTGCTTTGGTACCATGATTTTGCTTGTAAGATGTACTTGATCATCAACGGAAGTAACTACTGAAAGTTCACCAACCGCAGCATCCATACCAGATGCTATGCGTGAACTTCCAAACACATGTCAATGGGGCCTATTACAATCTTTATCTGAAGAGTCATCCAACCGAGACCTCTTCTTCTTTCTTTCTTCCACACAATTAGGTCCCTCAACACTTTTATTAATACATTCTACCTCATGTGCATCAGTGTTGCCCCTCTTTCCAATGTCACCCAAAGATGTTGCCACACTCTTAGCAGATGGGTGCATCTGGAGATGCTTACCCTTCATTGTTTCCTCGGATTTAACTGCTATGGAGTTTGACACCGAATACTCGCATTCCTTTTTAGTTCCAGGTGCAATCATGTTTGGCACTGGCTTTGGAAATGTGGAACCTTGATTCTCATTTGCAATCATGGCATCACTTTCAGTTTTCATATTACATGGGTTGGTGTTAAAGGCTGAATTTGATGCTTGACCTTGAGAAGGGCCGATGTCATTTGAAGCTGATGGTGCCATCGTCTCGCTTGGTTCATAAAGCTCCAGGATTTGATTGCTAACATCTTCAAGCTGGCGAGGATTCACGTCAAACTCCTGCCACCAAGGCCTCTCTCTATTTGATGGCAGCTTAACCTTACAAAACTTTGCAGCAAGAAAAATGGCACCAGCAGCAATATGCTAGGGCTTGAACTAGAGGCACAGAGTTGTAATCAGTTCATCATTAACAAAATTTCAAGCTACTTGTGCTAGTGAATTTTGGGCAACTTTCAATATATTGATAGCTGTCACGAGATACTTATATGGATGTTGTACATTAAGATCAAATCCCAGTGTGGCAAGGACAACATGCTCTGCCATTAGCACCAACTCTTTCTGCTTTTCATAACATTCCTTTTGCTTGATGCGTTCAGAAGCAGCTGGGTTCCTCTTGTGTCGAATTTCATATGCCCTTGTTGGTGGTGGATTATAAATCCACAAGACACTCAGATTTAAATCACACAGAAATAATAAATACATAGAAACATAAATCACATAAACACAAATATTGCTCAACTGTGTGTTGCTGCACAATTTCATTAATTCACAACATGATTACAACACAATACAATGAATGCTGCTGCATTCATGATCACTTGATCATATAGACTTAATCACTTGCCTTGCTTACATTACATTATGCCTCTTTTATAGAAGGATTTGGTACATGCCTGTGCCTTCTAGGCTATTCTAATTCTTCTCTAGAAATCTTATCCTTCTGGATTATTCTTTCTTCTAGAAACCTCTTTCTATCTAGAGCTTTTCTAGAACTCTTTCTTTCTAGACTCTTTTAGAAACATTTTGTCTTTTTCTATTTTTGTCTTTTCTATTATGTGGGAGAAATTACTCTCCAACACTCCCCCTTAATTTCGACCACCTATCATTCCAAATTTATCTTCCAAATCATTGTCTTTCAATTTTGGTGACTCAAATCCTTTGCTTGCAAGATGCCTTCAAATCATCTTCACGATCTGCTGATCTTCAACTCTCACCCACTGCTGCGGCAGTCATTCAATTCTTGAAAATATTTAGAACAACAAACTGGAAGTCCTCTTGCTATCTGAATCTTTCAACTTTGCATGATGCCTCAATCCTTCAAACTTTTCTTGCTTGTTATCATCTTTCACAAATGAAGATCTATACCTAAACAAACTTTTCAGCATACTTGTAATTTGTTGCCAACTTGATCCATAACTCCATCCACAATCCATTTTCATGCAATCCTTCATAGATTCATCTTTCCACTGTCTTTGCCAACACATCTTTTCTGAATGATTTCTGAATCCACAATTGCCACATGGATGTAAATCCCAACACTTTTCCTTTGTATGTCCTTGCCTATGACAATGAGAACATTGAACATTCCTCTTTTCTTGAATCAGCTTGTTTGTACCTGTAACATGATTTGCTTTTCCATATCCAAGACCTGCGTACTTTGGCCTCACTATTGGCTCAATTGGCTCCTTCATTCCTTGTCCAAACTTACCTAAACCTTTTCCTGTATATCCCATCTTCTTCATCATCTTGAAACCAACATTCTCTTCATTATAATGATTTTTAGATTCAAACAACTTGTCATTTTCATCAATATCACAACATGCAAATTTTGCTGATCCAACCTCTTCAACCTTGCAATTTTTAGCTTCAGCTACATCACATAAATCACTTGTATCACATGAGACATTACAAACCAATGGTTTTGTCTTGAAACTTTCATTTTCTTCTTTTAACCTTGATATTTCTTCTTTCAACCTTAACATCTCATCCTTTTGTAAACTACTTTCCTCTTTTAATCTTTTTATCTCTTCTTCCAATTCTTCATTTTTTTCTTTTAACTTTGCTCAATTCAACATTAGCTTCATACCTTTCTGACCTTAAACTAATTTTGTCTATTGTTAATTGATGTAATTCTTTTATGAATTTAGATCTTTCTTTTTCCAAAGCATCTTTCTCTTTTTGCCAATCTTTTTTTTCTGTCTTCTCTCTCTTAGCTTTTCCCATTTGAAAATGATTGATTTACTTACGTCAGACTGCTGTCCTTTACTGTGATTATTGATTGGTTTCGGCGGCTTTAAGTACCTTCACTCCTCCTTTCATGTCTTCAGACTTCTTGTTGTGATCTCTGTGATCCCTGTTAGCTATTTTCTGCAACAATCTCCTCCTGATATTTTGTTTTCAGACTATAACCCACGATCTGCTCAACCAATCTTGATTAAACTTTTTAACTTTCCTTAACATCGGCTTTAACACATTAAAACTCCTCTACAACACTTAAATAACTTTTCTGCCATTTTAATGAATCAATTGAATTTCACCACGCATGTTGCCAGGTAACTCTTCTCACACTGGCTTCAGTAGTGGCCTGCGGCCCTATCTCCGGCCAATATGGACCTATGGCTAAGGCTGGGCTTCAATCTCTATATCTTCAAATAAACTTGGTTGCCTTGATTTCTTCCAGCACACTTCGAACATGAACTATGGCTTCTTTTTGCACGATTTCCACTAACATCGGCACCTTTACTACCAGCGACAGATAAACCCTAAACAATTGGCTTCAGCAAACAAAATTAAACTTACATACCTTTGATCATTTTGACGGCTTCACCCTATAATAGCAGCGATCTTCTGAACCCAAGACTTCGACCTCTTCAACGGCAATTGCTCTGTTTGCCTACAGTTGTGATTTCATATTTTTGGCAGCTTCAGCATGGATGATTTTATTCACACTCCTTCAGACGAACCTTGACTGCTCGAAACTTGAATCTGGGATTTCACTCCTACAGCAGTTGACAATCTACATGATCTCAACAATCTCCGGGTCTGGCTTGCTTCACTTCTTGATCACAGATTCTGGTTGAGGCGGCTTCAGATTCTTGGGTGATTTCATTCAATAGCGCTGACTTTATCATTATCTTTTATTTTTCCTGCTATTTGATTGGCAGCTTACTTATTCCTTTCTGCCCTCACCTTTTCAATATCGATGATATTTTCCTTCTATTATGCAGTGGCTCAGCAGCTTCACATACAATGATTTCCTTTGACTTTGGCGACCCTTCTAGAATTAGACGGTGTATTCTCTATTAACAGATTCCAGATCTGCAGCTGTATGACTCCTTGGGCAGCTTTACAAACTTCTATGAATCTTTTCTTTATTTCCTTGACTTCAACGATTCTTTGGCGACGATCACTTCAAGCAGGGCTTTACTCATGTGCTTGCACCTCTTCTAGCTGCAGCAGGGCATTTCAAACTTGAAGGTGACTTTAAACTTGGGCAGCTGATTACTCCTTAAATCTAATGCATCTAATATTTCCTTTGACCTCCGATGGAAACCTCCAACTCTGCTTCAGCGATTCCTACAAACCAAGATCCTCAAACAACTTCTAACCCACCGATCTCCTTAGCATCAAACAACTATTTTCCTCTAAAGCAATTTGCTTCAGCAGTGGCGTCTTAGACCGACCTTCATTCACACGGTTCCTTTTTCAACCCTGGATCTGCAATTAACTTCTCTCGACTTCAATGGTCTGGGGCATCCTACAGTGAACCCATGATCTCTTCTTCCATCTTTCCACAAACACAATCGACATGCAAACCCTAGATCTCACATGAACATGGCAACCTTAGCTCTGATAGACTTGCACAATCTTCTCGGATCTGCCTGCTCTGATACCACTTGTTGGTGGTGGATTATAAATCCACAAGACACTCAGATTTAAATCACACAGAAAAATAAATACACAGAAACATAAATCACATAAACACAAATATTGCTCAACTGTGTGCTGCTGCACAATTTCATTAATTCACAACATGATTACAACACAATACAACGAATGCTGCTGCATTCATGATCACTTGATCATATAGACTTAATCACTTGCCTTGCTTACATTACATTATGCTTCTTTTATAGAAGGATTTGGTACATGCTTGTGCCTTCTAGGCTATTCTAATTCTTCTCTAGAAATCTTATCCTTCTGGATTATTCTTTCTTCTAGAAACCTCTTTCTATCTAGAGCTTTTCTAGAACTCTTTCTTTCTAGACTCTTTTAGAAACATTTTGTCTTTTTCTATTTTTGTCTTTTCTATTATGTGGGAGAAATTACTCTCCAACACGTACAGTCACTTTCATAATACTTTCAGGAGTCTCCTCGACCTTACCAGCAAGGAATACACATGCAGTCGCAATTGTATATCTATCATGGTGATGATGTGAATGTCGCAAATAAAATCGGTGACAAAACACAATAGCCGATGCGATAGTAACTTGAGGCAGCTGGAGCGCAACACCAACATATTTAATAAAATTGCCATACGGTTTCCGCAAATTATTCTCCTTGTTGGCATCAATGCCATGTTTTCTGGAAGGTGAAAATTTATCAATCTCCTCCCTTGTGAAATACCACCCTTCTCCCAAACCTTGAGCTTCCATCCTCTTAGATTGAAGATATTGAAGATTGATTGAGAAATGAAGCACCCAAAAATTCAACTTCCAGTCTTCAAATGAAATCGTTGAAAGCTGAATCAGCCACAAAGTCACCAGTAAAAGCCTGAATGCGCCTTACAATTCATCTGTATAGGAGAATTATTTCAGGCTTCAAAGAAGCTTCTCCACCATTTGTTAAAACCCTAGCCCTTGCCCAGTCTCTGCGCTCTTCCTTTACTCGTGTATTAACAAAGGAGTCTATGAAATAAAAGCTATCCCGGAGAGGTATATTCAATGTATATATGTTTAGGGCTTCGTTTACGTTAATCATTGCATAAAGACGATTGGGTCGACATTCGGTTTGGTATTCGCCGGTTTTATTAAGAGTCGGTGTTGCGTTTTCCGATCGGGGAATTCATTATTTTCAAAATTAAAATGATGAATATTAACATCAAGATTTATTTCATCAAGTGATTATAAGATCTATCCCTATAATTAAGTCGAGAGGGTATACAATAGCAATAAGGGGTGGAGTGTTATGGTGTGAGTGTGTTAACAAAAACTCTTACCTTTTACTTTAAATTTGACAACCATTTAAACATCACAATATTAAAAATATAATGCGGCATATATATTTTAAAAACCTAAAACAAGAAAATAATTCTTAAATAGTTCTAAAGTAAAATAACTTAAATAAAATAAAATAAGTATTACATAAATAAAAGTTCTTAAATTTTATGATTTTATTAATAATATTTATATATTTTTAAATTTTGTTACATTCATTATTTTATTTATTTTATTAATTATGCTATAAATATATAGCCCACAAAGTTTATTAAATCAATGAACATAAAAATAAAGCCAATACAGTAAAGTGTATAAATATAAGTAGTACTCAAACATAAATTTGAGAAATATCAAATCAAATAAAAATAGAGAAAATTTAATTGTAAAATGAATTTATGAAGTGATGCAATGTTGTTGCGATTATTTATAGAAGGTTAGATTAGTTAAAAAGTGCAGCTTAAATTATTTAATATTTTTTTGCATAAACAAATCTTTGAAAACCACAAAGAAAATTAATAGCAAGATAAATTATTTAGTTTAGTTTAGTTAGAATTAGGGTTAGAGTTCTTCAATCATTAAAAGCCATAAATTTCTTAGAACTATGGTTAGAGTTCTTCAATCATTAAAAGCCACAAATTTCTTTTTTTTAATTTAATGACCTTTGTTTTACATTTTTACTATGGGAATTAATTCCTATATAAAAATTTATAATAAGTTTTTGGTATCATTTGGATTAAATTAATGATTCCATTAAAAACTAATTGTTAGTGATAAGAATTATGGTTCAAAAAAATACGAAAATTAATGCAGGGTAAATTATTTACTTTAGTTTAATGAAGGCTAGTAAAGAAAAATAAGGCAAGGAAAATTACTTTATTTTAGTTTAATGATGGCTAGGGTTATAGTTCTTCAATCTTTAAAATCCATAAAGAAAATAGAGTAAATTACTTTAGTTTAATGGGTTAGGATTATCGTTCTTCAATCTTTAAGAGATTAAAGATTTTTACTATGGGAATTAATTTCATTATACAGTTGTAGTTAAATTTTTGCTATCATTTGGATTAAATTAAAAACTAATTTTTAGGATTTTAAATGCAAACATGTATAAAGTAAATAAAATAACGGTTTAAGTAAAATTAGCATTATATAGTAATGTGTATATATTTTAGTTCGTCGCTCTATGTATATTGTAATAAATTAATAAAATTATTAAACTAACATAGATATTTTAAATACATCTATCTATCTAAAGGCACCTATCTATTCTCAATAACAATTTCAGCGTCTTTTAGATAGATGCATTTAAGATATCTATACTAGTTACATATTTTATAAAGGTGTCTTTTAGATAGATGCATTTAATATATCTATGCTAGTTACATATTTTATAAAGGATGAAATGAATATAGACTCTAGCAAAAAGTAGGAAAATGATTTAAGGTTGTTATGAGCATGATAGTATTTTCTTTGCTACAATTACAAATTAGGTTATACTTGAAATATTATTTTTACAATAATTGCACCCACAATAGCATCAAGAGGTGGAGTGTAATGGTATGGACATGTTAACAAAAACTCTTAACTTTTACCTTAAATTTCACAACCTTTTATTGATTATTTTATTAATTACATATTTTATAAAGGATGAAAAGAATATATACTCTAGAAAAAAGTAGGAAAATGATTTAAGGTTGTTATAAGCATGATAGTATTTTCTTTGTTACAATTACAAGTTTGGTTAAAATTGAAATAATATTTTTACAATAATTACACCCACAATGGCATCAAGAGGTGGAGTGTAATGGTATGGACATGTTAACAAAAACTCTTAACTTTTACCTTAAATTTCATAACATTTTATTCATTATTTTATTAATTACATATTTTATAAAGGATGAAAAGAATATAGACTCTAGAAAAAAGTAGGAAAATGATTTGAGGTTGTTATGAGCATGATAGTATTTTCTTTGTTACAATTACAAGTTAAGTTTAAATTGAAATATTATTTATACAATAATTTTATAATTTTAGAAGTGTGTTACACTAGCATATCTATCTTTAGAGAAATTAGTGTAAAAGACATGAGAGATATCATTATTGATGTTTTCTAAAGATAGGTATGCTAGTTTATTTTATTTAAAACTATTTAGTTTACTACATACATAACTCTAATTTTTTTCCTCCTTTTCTTTCACCTCATTCTATATTGTTTTCATTGTTTTTCCTCTTTACTTGAATGGGTTGTAGACATGGTGAACCAAGGTAAATATAGTCAAGTAATAGAAACTTTTATTTATCTATTTATCTTGGTTTATATTATTTTCATTGTTTATTTTATGTTTTTATTTATCTTCCTCTTTTACTCTTACTCTTATGGCTCATTTAATCTTATGATTCAAATGTGTTATAAATTTTTTATTGTGTTTAAGAAATATGTAGTAGAGAGAATAAAAAATAAAAAAAATAACAATTCTTCTACCCCCACTAGTAGCAGTTTGCTAAAAAAAAAAAACTTAAATGAAAGCAAAACAAATAATTATATCAAGAGGGGTATACAATGGAGCAATGAGTGGATTGTAATGGTGTGAGCATGTTAACAAAAACTCTTATCTTTTACCTTCAATTTGAAACCAGGGGAGATTTACCTAGAATACTTAGCCAATCAAACTAGGGCCCTACCCAAAAACCCTAACCCTAGCTCTCAATAAACTAAAGTAAATAATTTACCCTTCTATTAATTTTCTTTATCATTTTCAAAGATTTGTTTATGCAAGAAAAATATTAAATAAATTATAATTTATAGGTTCAATAATTTAAGATGCAATTTAACTATAATTTTCTTTCTATTTTAATGGGAAACCTATAAATCAAATAATAGAAAATAATACACAATGTCTAATATAACTTTCTATAAATAATAGTAGTAGCATTACATCACTTCATAAATTTATTTTAACTTTCTATAAATAATAGTGCATCTTTACATCACTTCATAAATTTATTCTCCAAGAAAAAAATTAAAAAAATGATGCCTACACAGTGCCCTTATGAATTAAACTTCTTCTCCTTATGAAATAAACTTCTTCTCCCAATTCAATTTGCTCTCTTTTTATTTGATTTGATTTTTCTTAAATTTATGTTTGAGTACTACTTATATTTATACACATTATTTTATTGACTTTATTTTTATGTTCATTGATTTAATAAAACTATGTGGGCTATATATTTATAATTATTTAAAAAAATATGTCTTGTTATTTATAAAAAACTATGTCAGCTCTATTTTATTTTTATGTACATGGTCACAGTCATCACATTAATGCCACTGGATAACTCCTTTCATTTTTTTTTATGTTGGCTCTTTAATAGGTTTTGTTAACAAGCTCGTGTCATTACACTCAACCCCTTGCTGCCACTGTTACTCATTTTGGAGTAAATATAGCTGACATATATATTTTAAAAAACTAAAAATATGAAATAATTCATAAATAGTTCTAATGTAAAATAACTTAAATTAAATGCCCCATTAATGGGGCTGTTGGTGTTGACATCCTTTCCTGGAGATAAAATGGGAATCACCAGCAGAGGGGTGGGTAAAGATGAATTTTGGTGGAGCTTCCAAGGAACAAATAACAAGGAGAAATACAAACTCTTCTCCTAGGTCTCAATTTGTGTGGGCAATTAAAGGTGTCAAAGGTTGAAATTGAGGGTGATTCTCTTATAGTGATTAGTGCATCATGAAAGGGAGGATTGTTAAATTGGAAGCTAAAATGCTTTGTTAAATGAAGCCACTCATAAGATGAAGGAGTTCGAAAATGTGGTGATTAATCACATCTATAGGGAAGGAAATGTGGAAGCAGACACATTGGCCAAATTGACCATCAACTCAAGGCAAGCCTTCTTGTGGGAGGTAATTTCTAATAATTGTGTCGGCTCTATCAACTGACATTCCATCTTGTCCCTGAGCAAAGATGGAGTTGGTGAAGCCTGGGAAGTGGTTTATCTAGCGCAGAGGCCTAGTTTGGGATGCAAGGAAGTTTGGTGGGTTGGAGAAGGTGGTGGTTTTGTTTAAGATGGACACCCCAATTTGGCTAACTTGCAAGAAAAGGTCGATGTCATTCCTTGGGGGTATCACAGAGAAGATGATGAAACAAGTTTTCAAACCTAAAAGTGGTATTGTTCTATTCATGATAGAGTGGGTTTTGGGGGAATGTTTCATGGTGATGGAGCATAGGCATCAGGTTAACACTGATTTGTCATCCATGTTTGGTGGGATGGTCTCTTATGAGTCCACATGGTTGGGAGGTGTTTCCACCACCATTGGGGATTGGCAAACAGGTTTTGGAGAACCAGTGGAGATGTTTTCTCTCTTCGTTAGTTCATTCAGTTATTATACCTATTCAGTCCTTGTATCATATTCAAAACTATGTTATTGTACTTATATCATATCCTAGAATATATCATTGTTTAATTGTATATGCAGTTATGTAATTGTACTCTCTTAAGAGAGAAGTTGTAATCATTGAATTTAATGAGAAGAAATAAGATGTTTATTATTTAGTTTACGGATTTTGGTGTGGGTATCGGATCCACTTGTACTATGTTGATTATGGATTCATGTTTATAGTTAGATATGGGATTAGGAACATTTCATTTGGTGTTAAAATGAACGTTGTTGTTTTAATGTTTCCTCTAGAGAGTGAATTAGTCCTCTCTTTTAGGTTGCGCATTCAGCCATACTTGGCCATGAATGTTGTCGTTCTATCAAATTGGGATCCAAATTTGTATATGTTGTCCACTTATGTAAAAAAAAAATATTCTCTTTCTCTTTTCGCTCTTACCCTTCGAGGGTTACATAGTGGGATGTTACAAAAAAATCTATGTAAAATACACTGAGAGATATCATTCCTGGGGTTTTCTAAAGATAGGTATGCTAGTTTATTTTATTTATAACTATTTTATTTACTACATACATAAATGTAAATATTTTTCCTCCTTTTTTCCACCTCATTCTATATTGTTTTCATTGTTTTTTCTCTTTACTTGAATGGATTGTAGACATGGTGAACCAAGGTAAATCTAGTCAAGTAATAGCAACTTTTATTTATTTATTTATCTTCTTAGATATATTATATTCATTGTTTATTTTATGTATTTATTTATATTCTACTTTTACTCTTACTAAAATAATTCTTAAATGAAGACAAAACAAATAATTACTTCTTAGCTATTTTTTACATAAGAGATTTATTAATTCTTCATAAATTAGTTTAGTTTAAATTAATAAATCTCTTATGTTAAAAATAGCTAAGAAGTAATTATTTGTTTTGTCTTCATTTAAGAATTATTTTAGTAAGAGTAAAAGTAGAATATAAATAAATATATAAAATAAACAATGAATATAATATAGAAGAAGATAAATAAATAAATAAAAGTTGCTATTACTTGACTAGATTTACCTTGGTTCACCATGTCTACAAATCCTTCAAGTAAAGAGGAAAAACAATGAAAACAATACAGAATGAGGTGTGCAGCAAATAAAATAGTTTTAAAAAAAAATAACATACCTATATTTAGAAAACCTCAAGAATTATATCTCCCAGCATTTTTTACATAGATTTTTATAAATATACCTATGCTAGTTATATCAATTTGAGTAGTGACATTTGAATTCTCATAAACAACATCGTTATCATCATCTTCCAACATTATATTGTTATGCATTTTAAATTCCATTAGGGAAGATTCATTCAAATTAGATTTATTCAATGTATCATGGCTCTCTTCATCTACAAACTCAAGGTTGTTGTAAACCATAAAGCCAAGTAAGGATAAATCATGTGTCTCTCCCAACCAAAAATCACCCATAAATTTATTATTCAAGTTTATGGTTTATATCATCTAATTTGATATTTATGATATATCTTTAAGATAAATAAAATCAACTTCTTTAGATTGTAAATTTAAACAATTATTTATTCAACATTTATAATGGTGTCCAAATGAGGTGAATTGGTGATAAGTTTACTTATTCATCCTTCTTATCACCTATGGCATTCATCATTTCCCTAAGAGACATATCCAACCTTATGATTACTTCAAGACATTCTAGTTTTCCATGATCAATCATATTATGTAGGTGGCACCTATCTTGTAAGCTTATTTTTTCGAAAGTGGCTTGAAATCCAAGGACTAGCATAACATGATTCAATTTTTGAATCACCTTTAGAATATCTAGATCAAATCTTGGCATGGTTGGGGTGCAGGATTGATATGTTTTTAACCTTATTTGTTGTCATTTGTTGGAATATTTTCAATTTCAATTTCAAGCATATCATTGTTCTACTCTTCATGTTCATTCACACTACTATTTTTTTCAATCAGTGGTGTGCATGTGTGCTTATTATTCCACCTTTTTGATCGACTATATCATTGTGATATCTCATATCATGCATAATTTCATTAATTATAATCATTTATTCCTTATTGTCAGCTTAGGTGGATCAACCCTTTCACCTACATGTCGAATAACTAGAGAAATATCATAATCTTCATCTAAATGTTCATATTCATTACTAAAGGAATCAAATCAAAACTTTCCTAGTCAACTCACTAGGATTGTTGTGACATATGCTTATCTTGGATTTGGATAGGAAATGAGTGGTTTTGCATGATTTGGTCATTATAATTTTTCAAGTCCAAAATTACTTGTGGTTACACATGTTGATTTATTTTAAGATCACAAAATGTTAACTATTGTTGATGATCCATTTGTGATGGGGAGCACACAGAAAAAAATGCAGATAGAGCCCTAACTACCTCTCAGTTGGCAAGGCCTAAGAAATGAGCCACCGATTCAACTGCATCATTGGCAAGACTTCTTCTATTAGCTAAGTCCTCCATCTTTTTGCCGATACCCTAATATCACCTTCGATCTTCATTCATCAGCAGGATAATTACCATCAGTCATCTCAGGGTTTGCTACACCAATACTCTAATGCACAGTTTGCCTTCTCCAAACCCTAGCACATGGAGATGCTAGGTCGATCTACTGTGCGAAACGCACTATCTGGATCCTCTGCACCGCCGAATAATGGAACAAAATAGAAAATGAAAGAAAACATTTATACAACGAAGCCATTCCACTGATTTTGACAGAAATCTCACCAGTGGAATGCTTCACGACGACATATAACAACAAAATGGAAAGCTCAGAGAGAACAAGAATCTACAATTATAAAAATTGCAATTATAGGAAACAGAAATTGAATTGATAGAACAAAATGATTCTATTTCTCTTTAGCACAATCACAATTACATTCGATCACACACTTTCTTCGATCTGATTACATGCTCATTTGGTTCATTCCTCTGAGTATTTATCAACTCACCCTAAGGAGTACCAAACTGACTCCAAGTGGCTGGGAGACCGATCTAAGCGGCTTGGAGACAACTATCTAAAACAGCCTCCAACTGTCCTATTGCCCTATTTTAGCATTATGTGGTTACAAAATGACAAAAGTGTCCTAAGTCACTTGGGACATACAAAATGAACCTAGAATCAAACTGAAATGAAAATGCATTGGTCAAATAGACCTTATTACAAAAGGAAACATGATTTTCTAGGTGCTCCTACACCATACTCCCTGGGTGAAAGTTGTCTCAAGTCCTCTTAGAGACTAACTGCTGCAAATCACCACCCTGCTTCAGGATGTCTGCTTCTAACATCCATGTGGCTTCTGAGTCTGGGAGTGCTTGCCATTTGACTAAGTACTCAAAATAGGTCTAATTTTTGGTCTTCGTAGCTGTCCTGCTATCAAAGATGCACTCCATCTTCGGTGGTAAATAGTGTACCCACTTTGTATTGTCTTGGACAGAATCTGTTGTACCTTTTCTTGTATCAGGACTCCTATATAATGTTAGATCAGAAACATTGAATATAGGTTGAATAGCAATATCATTAGGGAGTTTAATTTTGTAAGCATTAGAACCATATTTCTCCAGAATCTGACAAGGTCCAATTTTTCTCATCATCAACTTGCTGTGTGTTCCTGTGGGTAGTCTATTCTTGTTGAGATGAACCATGACCATATCTCCTATTTGGTACTGCACATCCCTTCTTCGTTGATCCACTCTAGCCTTGATCTTCTGACTATTCTGGTGTAGAGTATCTCTGACTTGTTGATGGATTTCTTTCATAGCCTCTGCAAATGTATTAGCATGTCCACTCCTTTTGTCCAACCCTTGAACATCTTGCAATTCAAAAATTCCTCTAGGATGACTACTATAAACAACTGCAAAAGGACTTAGACATGTACTTCTATTTGTAGAATCATTATAGGCATACTATGCTTGTGGGAGTACCACATCCCAACTACTGACATGTTCCCTTGTCAAACATCTCAGCAGATTGCCTAATGACCTATTGACAACCTTAGTTTGGCCATCGGTATGAGGATGATAGGCTGAACTAAAAAACAAATTTGTACCCAATCTTTTCCACGAGGTTCTCCAGAAATGTCCCACAAATTTGTTGTCTTTGTCAAATACGATACTCAAAGGTAATCCATGAATTCTAACAATTTCTTTAAAGAACAAACCTGTAATGTAACTAGCATCATTGGTGGTCCTACAAGGAATAAAGTGAGCCATCTTGTTGAACCTGTCTACCACAACAAACACACCGTCATAACCTATCCTTGTCTTGGGCAATCCCATCACAAAATCCATACTCAAACTTTCCCAAGGTCTGTTTGGTATGGGCAAAGGTTGGTACAGTCCTGCATTGGTTGAGACCCCTTTTGCTTTCTGGCAAATCATACAACTCTCAACAAACCTTCTGATATCAGATTGCATCCTTGGCCAAAAGTAAAACCTTCTTACAAGATCTAAGGTCTTATTAAGCCTAAAATGTCCTCCTAAACCACCACTATGTTTTTCCTTCACAATATTATCCCTCATTGAACACTTAGGGATACATAGTTGACTTCCTTTAAACAAAAGTCCATCCTACAATGTATAATCTAAAAATTCATTGTGGAAAGCATTAGCAAACTCACTACATACCTTGTAAATCTCCTTGAAATCTTGGTCCTCTTCATACAATCCTTTGAGTGACTCAACACCCATACTTTGTAGCTGCACTTCTTGCACTGTCAACACCCTTCTACTTAGAGCATCAACAACCTTATTGGTTATTCCCTTCTTATGCTTGATGATGAAGGTGTATGGTTGATGACTTTCCACCCATTTTATGTGTCTATGGTTGAGCTTTTCCTGTCCATTCAAAAAACTGAGAGCATGACTGTCAGTGTATACAATAAATTCTTTAGGAAGCAAGTAGTGCCTCCATTTTTTTAGAGGTTGTACCATAGCATACAACTATAAGTCATAAGAGGAGTACTTCCTCTTGGCCTCATTTAACTTTTCACTGAAGAAGGCTACTAGTTTGCCTTCTTGGCTCAACATGGCTCCAATGGCCAGTCCACTTGCATCACATTCAATTGTGAAAACCTTATTGAAATTAGGCAACACTAAAATAGGGAATTTATCATCTTTTTGTTTTAGACTCTCAAAGCTCCTATCTACTTCTCTCATCCACATAAACTTCATCTTACCTCCACCCTTGATGGTCTCTAGTATAGGTGCACAAATGTCACTGTAGTTCTTAATGAATTTTCTGTAAAATGTGGCGAAACCATGGAAACTTCTAACCTCTCCTGCTATCTTGGGTGTAGGCCAATTCAAAATAGCTTCTACCTTAGAAGGATCCATTTTCAAATCACCCTTAGAGATGACAAAACCTAGGTACACCAATTCTTGTTTCATGAAGTCACACTTTTCCATGTTTATCAGTAACTTCTGATCTTGCAGCCTCTTCAAGACTATCTCCAAATGTTCCAAGTGCTCTTCCTTTCTCTTACTAAACACCAAGATATCATCAAGGTAGACTACCACAAATTTCCCTATGAATTCCTGCAACACCTCATTCATCAGCCTCATAAAGGTGCTAGGGGTGTTTGAAAGACCAAATGGCTTCATAAGCCACTCATACAACCCTTCATTGGTTTTGAAAGATGTCTTCCACTCATCCTCCTCTCTTATCCTTATCTGGTGATACCCACTCTTTAAGTCTATTTTGGAGAAATAAGTAGCACCTCCCAAACAATCCATTAGATCTTCTATTCTAGGAATAGGAAACCTATACCTAATGGTTATCCTATTTATGGCCCTAGAATTGGTACAAAGCCTCCATTTCCCATCCTTCTTTGGGGCTAAAATAGTAGGTACTGCACATGGGCTAAGGCTCTTCTTTATTAGCCCTTTCTTTAGAAGTTCTTGAATCTGATTTGCTATCTCTTCATTCTGTTGTGGGGTCATTTTATATGCTGCCTTATTAGGAAGTACTGCTCTCGATATGAGATCTATCTGATGGCTAATATCTCTAATTGGTGGTAGGGAATGAGGTATATCCTTTGCAATCACTCCTTTGTAACTCTCAAGCAAATCTCTAACCTCCTTAGGTCCTAATTCTCTCACACTTTTCTTTTTTTTCCCCCTTAGGCTTCACAATCAAAGCAAAACCTACTCCATCACCTTCCTTTAGTGTATCCATGAATTCTTTTTCTCATAACAACATTACACTAGATCCTATAGGCTATGGATCTTCTTCTACCACTGACCGTATCCTATAAGTTACACCATCCTTTTGGAATGAGTAAGCATTATTTTCTCCATCATGATGAGCCTTTCTGTCAAACTACCATGGTTTGCCCAGCAGAAGATGGCAAGCATCCATTGGAAGGATGTCACATGAGATTTTATCTCTATACCCCCCAATACTAAATTCTACCCATGCTTGGTCATTGATGAGTACGTGCTATCCCTTATTCAACCAACTGACTTTATATGGATTGCTATAGGGTATCTTTTCTAACTTCAACTTATTCACTGCTTCCAAAGATATAATGTTATCAGTAGAACTAGAGTCAATAATAACTTTACAAACCTTACCTTGGATCTTGCAGTTGATTCTAAATAAAGCCCTTCTTTGTGATGGTTCAATCTATACTGGTTCCTTGAGCAACGTCCTCTTGAGCATCAAACTTTCTCCCATTTTGGATGGTAGATTCACTTCAAGAGATGTCACACCCCTTGCATCTTCTTGAATCAAAGTGGTTCTCTTCTCACCACCATGAGAAGTTGAGGCCTTCTCTAGACACTTGTATGTCGGGTGTCCTATCTGATTGTAGTTATAACATCTCATATTGGAGAATTTGGATCCTCTACCTAATCCACTTGTCCCACCTCTTCCATTAGGCCTTCTTCCTTGGTAGCCTCCTCTGCTACTGGAGTCTCCAACTTGCTCTTCTTGGCTAGACTCACCACTAGGCCTCTAGTTAGGACTTCTTCCTCCAAAACTACCTCTACCTCTAAAATTTCTTGCACCTCTACCTCTATTATTCTGCTCACTCTTTCTCTTTATCTTCTCTTTAGCCCTTAAGGCCATTTGGAAACACTTGTTCACTATTTCTGGTGCTAAGATGCCAATCTCATCTTGGATGTTCATCCTTAGGCCATTCAAATACCTGGCCACCTTATCTGACTCTTCTTCTTATCTCTTTGATCTAAGACTGAGTTTATGAAACTCTTGTGTGTATGCATTCACATCAAGGTCTCTTTGTCTGAGGTTCTACAATTTATTATACATCTGCACATTATAGTCTAGAGGTAAGAATTGTGCCCTGAATTTGGTCTTCATCCTTTCTCAGGAGGTTATCATATTCTTCCCCTCCTTGACTCTCTCTCCTTGCTCATAATTCCACCATACAAGAGTAGGTCCCTTCAATCTTGCCTTTTCCAACTTAACCCTCTTATCATCAGGGACTTCTTTGTATTCAAAATGATTGTTCAATGCCTCAATCCAATCAATCACCTCTTTAGCTTCCATACATCCACTATACATAGGTAACCCATCTATGGTGTCCCTATTGACTGACTTTAATGCATTTAAAAATGCCCTCTAGTCTGCTAGTATCTCCTTTGTCTTTTTACTGGTTTCAGCAATTTTCGTATCGCCTTCATTATTGTCACTTTCATCTTCCCTATCTTTGCTTTTGGACTGCTTGAAATTTCCCAACTTGGATTCAAGCATCTCCTCGATTAGCTTCTTAATGGCGTCCTATGACATACTTTTGGGAGGCATCCTCTCTGCCTCTGTCTCACTTTCTCTGTCTGACATAAACATTCACAAATAGCACCCAAATGCCAACACTCCTGTAAACGCTCAATTCAGCTTGCCGTCCAAATCTTTTTAAGCTTTAATACCAATATGATGGGGATCGCATAGCAAAAACCGCATATCGGGCCCTAACTACCTCTCAGTCGGTAAGGCCTAAGAAATGAGCCACCGATTCAACTCCATCGTCAGCGAGACTTCCTCTATCAGCTAAGTCTTCTATCTTTCTGCTGATACCCTGATATCACCTTCAATCTTCTTTCATTTGCAGGACAATTACCATCATCCACCTCAAGGTTTTCTACGTCGATACTCTGATGCACAATTTGCCTTCTCTAAACCCTAGCACATGGAGATGCTAGGTCAATCTACTATATGAAACACACTGTCTGGATCCTCTGCACCGCCAAACAATGGAACAAAACAAAAAATGAAAGCAAATATTTATACAACAAAGCCATTCCACTAATTTCAACAGAAATCTCGCCAGTGGAATACTTCACAATGACATACAACAACAAAATGGAAAACTTAGAGAGAGCAGGAATCACAATTACCATAATTATACAAATTGCAAATACAGGAAACAAAAATGAAATTGACAGAATAGAATGATTCCATTTCTCTTTAGCACAACCACAATTACATTTGATCACACTCTTTCTTCAACCTGATTACAATATCTATGCTCATTTGGCTCATTCCTCTGGGTATTTATCAACTCACCCTAAGGAGTACCAAACCAACTCCAAGAAGCTAGGAGACAACTGTCTAAACAACCTCCAACTGCCCTATTGCCCTATTTTGTAATTATGTAGTTACAAAATGACAAAAGTGTCCTAAGTCACTTGGGACGTACAAAATGAACCTAGATACAGACTGAAATGAAAATACATTGGTCAAATAGACCTTATTACAAAAGAAAACATGATTTTCTAGGTGCTCCTACACCAATTTGGTTTCGTTGTGACATCAAAATTGAATAAGGGTAATGAATCATTAGAATTTCTTGCATTCCATAAATATTACTATTTAGTTGAATGGAATCTAACTTTGCTAAGGGCTACAATAAGTTTGATTTTACATTCCTTTTTGTGTATGATCATATCTCAATTGGGTTAAAATTAAAGCTCTTTGAAAAATAGCTTCCACCATGATTACTCTATTTGTATCTCTTACAGGTGTAGAAAATAAGGATCCAACCCCCATAGATAGTGATTCAACAAACTAATCTAATTTTGTCTATGCATAATATTGACTTTTTCCAATGCTTGATAAAAGCATTAATTAAACTATTCAATGGGCTCATTGAATTGTCTCGTTATGGATAAAATTGAATGAAGGCTTCTCATGAATCACCATTATGCCCAAATTGCATTAGGAATGTGTCTTCTCATTTTACCCATGAATGCATGGAATTCATTGAGAGACAAGTGTACCACTACAATGCTACATCTCAAAACATGTTAAGAAACAACTAGCAAGGAAAATCCTCAATGATTAATATACTTTTTATCATTTAATCCTTGAAAATATTAGGATGTTCGAAATAAATTTGCCAAATATTAGGGGAAAAATAGGAAACTAATTGTATGAATTGATAGGAATTGGGTGAAAACCCAATAGGTACACACAAGGCTCACTATCAGGATGAAAACACCCCTAGTGTTATCTCATGTACATTGAATGTGTGAATGGACCAATCTAATTTTTAATCAATCTTTTAGCACAGTAAACAAACATTTTCTTGCTTGTGTGTATTTTTTTATCTCTTTTTAAAAAATTTTATAAAAAATTATTTTCCAAATCTTATAATTTTTCCATGCTTTACAATGATAACTTTCAACAATTCTGAAGGAAATTTGAACATTTAGAGCAACAATTTTCTCATTTTAACTATCGTAATATTCTACTTTAGCACCTTCCTTCTAGCACTATTTCTACTAATATAAGGGTTTTGACACACCAACGTTCTTGTGAGTTGTGACATGCCACAAGTTGGAATGGAAAATGTTCCCCTACTTGGAAAGTGGCTAGCCTCAAAGTCTTCACTGATTACTTTTTTAAGGTTTATGGAAATTCCTCAATTGGAGAGTGTTTTATTTGGTCTTTATAGGGGCTACATAGGATATCATGAACTATTCAATTTAAAAGAGGTCTACTTAGTGTAAATCAATCACTTTTAGCTAGAGTAAACCTTCACTTGTATTTTTAAATGTGTTAATATTTTTTGTTTTAGTTTGTTTGACTTCCATCAATAATTTTCAACACCAATTTTTTTAAACTAATCAAAAAAGTTAAAATAGCAATAGGTCTTCCAAAATCATAATTTTGCAAGGTGGAATGTGAAAGGCCATCCATTAGAATTCATTCCATTTTTTAAGAACTCCCATTTTTAGGATTAAATTATGAAAGATTTAATCACCTAGAAGTTGTAATGTCATTTCAATTTTATGCCTTGTATGACTACAATTTATCATTAAAACCCCAACACTAAACTAATCTAACACAGATATAAAATGGGCAAAAGAATACCTATGGGAGAAAGAAAGGGTTAAAGAGAAAATAAAAACAAATCTAAACCTCTCTTCAATGATCTTACACACCATTTTTGTAAATGGATGAATTAAAACTAAAAAAACCTTCACTGAACCCTTATGCGCAATCCAAATGTGAGACAATACAATCTTCAAAGGAACTATGAACCACCTATGTGATTGTTGTTGAATTTTAGTATGCATGAATGTGTTCATGTGACCAGACACTACAACAAATCCCTATGATTCGCTCCCTTTTTTGCTCTACTTTTTACTTCCACCCACTGTTTTAATGTATTTTTCTCCAATTTTTTAAAAAAGTCGGCACTATTTATTGGGATGGCGCTATTTTTGGCATTTTTTGCGCTTATGAGAACAAGTAGGCACTAAATTAGGTGTAATTTAGCATCGAATTTAGCGCTAAATGTAGAGCCAAATTTAGTGCCAAATTTAGAGAAGCTCCTGATATTGAAGCAAACACCACTACTGAACACTTAATTAAGAAACATAAAAGGTATCATGAAAAAATTCAAGTAGAGGGTGAAGAATTCGTAGAGGCTTCAAAATAAGGCATTCCTACATTTTTTAGTGATAAGAATGATTTGAAAAATCTGGAAGAGTGGAAAAAGGAATGCCAATTGATATTATCAGGAGCTTTGGAGGCAGCCAAAGACAAGGATCCAGCATTAGGAGAAGCCTGTCAACATTCAGAGAAGATGATATCAATGGAGATAGCATCAAGGAATGTTGTTGAGTATGCCAATATACACCTGAGCCAAAAGTACTTAGATCATATGTCCCAGATCCATTTAAAGTGTTGTTCATTATTGTTAAGTGTTATTAAGTTCCAAAAGACAATTATGAAGAGGCACATCCTCTTAAAAATATTGTTATATAAGTCAGTCATTTTATGATAGAGAAAGGAGGCACTAGTAGGAAGTAAAAGCATATTTAGTAGATTATTTTTCAAGGCAAATGCCAATTTATCCCCATGAAACTTGAATGTTAGGTAAGATTATGTAATTAATTCACATATATACATCAATCAAATTTGAATAATTAACATTATTTCTCAAATTCATAAAGGTTTGATATAAATATTTGTGTAGTAAGATTCTTGTCCAACCTATCCATATGTGCAACATGTGCATCATGATGAAAAACATCTTCCCCATTAAACTATGTTGTAGTCATCAAATCCTCAATCATAACTTCCTCGCAATGAATCAAGGCCATTGTAGAGTTAAGCCTAAGGTTTCTTCTTAGTACAAAATGAGGTTTAGGTTCAGACCTTGACATTAAGGAAAAATATAAAGAAATGAAAAGGAAATTGCATCCAAGTAATCCTATTTTTTTCTCCCAACAATTCATACCAAAGATTGAACAATTTAAGGATATTGCAACATGTAATTTGTATCGACACAAATAATATTACTAAAGCATTACAAAGTTTAGGGCATAAGAATCATCCTTTTTTAAACATGGACTACAAATAATTCTTAAAATTTAATAATTCTAAAAATTTAGAAGTCTTGGTCATTAACATTATTGTCTTCTACAATGTCATCAAGTGTATCATTGTCAATGTTCATATGTTCTTTCAAGTATTTAATATTATCATCATCCTCATCTTGACCTGCATCATCTTCATCATCACTGAAATTTGACTATAGACCATCTATATTGTTACCATGTATTTGGATCATCATTTTCTATACCATCCATATTGTTATCTTCCATAACATCATCTAACTCTGGATTGTTAAAACTAACATGGCTTATGTTTTCTCCTTGAGGGAATGTAGGTATATACCTAGAGCTTAGATAATTTTGGATGTACAAGATGGTTGTGTAAGCTAGTTATTTTTTTAATACTTGTGAGATCCTATGTGTTTGTCTAGTGATAATCTTTTACCTCAAAATTATGTTCCTCTTATTATTGTGGGGATTGGTGAAATTGAACATATGCTTGAAAAGATGCCAACGTATTGTGAAAATAGCATCTTTGAGAATAGTTTGGTCATTGGACATCTAAGTTAGGTTGAAAAGTGTAGCTAGGAAAACTATGAAGCCTTTGATCATGTTACATAGGCAAGGCCATCTTGGATGAGCCCCCAAGGCCTAGGTCTAGTCTCTAGGACTATTTCTTCTCTATATCATGCTAATGGGGATTTAATTCATGATTACTTTATTTATCTGAAGACTAATACTTACATCTAGTGTTGTAGAATCATGATTTCATAAGGGTACATGTATCAGAGAAAGGCAAGATACTTTATATGGTGCAATGTAAAATGATGGAACTTAAGGTAATAACTAAATTTATTTCCATATGGTTAAGCTTTATAATTTATGTTTATGCATCTAAAATAAAATTTTGTTATGCTTCATCAAAACAACTGCATTCTTAAGCAAACCTTTGTGAGATAGTTTAATATCTATTAATGATTTTGTGGGTAAATGTATGATGCTCTAATGGGAAAATTAAGGGCATGACATAAATCATCATGACATATTCTCTAAAATAAGTGTGTTCACTAAGGGAAAATGGATAATCCAAATCATGATGGAAAGAGGGAGAATTTAAATACACTCCTATGAACTCTACTAAGTACTCTTTAGGAGAAAAGGTGTCAAGGGAAGGAGTAGCTTGGTGTGAGTATCTAAATCAATTAAGTCTAGAATAACCATTGTAAGGGAGTGAGATATAAGAGAAACCATGCAATAATTACGATTAAACTCCATATATGTAATGTGATTAGCATGAATAGGATGATATCCAAAGCTAGATTTATTAGTTTAGGAATCAATTTGAATGGTTTTAGTTATTATTTTCTCCTTACATCCAAGACCTTGTCCATGGAAACCAATTTGAATAAGAAAATGAAATCATTTACCATACCTTTTTTAAGTTGCTCAAAGAGTAAAAGGTTTTAGATTGAGTTTTTGTCTTAGTTGAATTAGATTCTTGATGAAGGAGAAGATGTATTGTTTTGGGTAGATGAAGAGGAGAGCTTAAGAGTATCGACATATTCATGAGGGTCAAGCTAAATCATGGGAGTATTTAAGTCATTCAATTTAACTTTATACTCTCTCACCTAGGAAGGGGTAAATAATGAGGAGCCCGAATCATATCCATGCAAGGGATTCGAGGGTGGAGAAAAGTTATAGTTGAGAAGATGAAGAGGGATCAACTATAGCCTTGGGAGGAGGTGTAGTAGATGTGAAGGGTATGTGGTTCAAAGAGGCATGTGACTCTCTTCCATTATGCTCAATGTATCGTTATAGCCATATATGCATATGATTTTGATTGGCAAAAAAATTCTTTCCTTTGGACCATGGATTTGGGAGGGATACATTATATGCCTTAAGCCATGGTTTCCTTATTTTGATCCTCTTGAAAATTCTTTCTCTTTGGCTCTTGTTTAGGTTCACCTGCCATACATGGGTGATCCCACAATAATGTGTCCCACTTGAGGGACATCTTCATTTTCTCCTAAAGTCACATAATTTTTAGAAAAATACATGATTTAGGCCTATAGGGGTTCCATCTAAGGGGGTTGAATTGAATGGGGTTAGATAAAATCCCCTTGGATATAACCCCTAGGATTAAATTAAACCCCTAGTGAAGTCTCCTTCATGCCTATCAAAAGGCTAACAAAAGACAATTTTGCATCATCTTTAGGGGGAATCAAATGAAGTCATTTGAAAATTCCATTTTGCAAGTATGAATCCCTTAGTGTTAACTTTACAAAATTTATAATATGTGTTATTTTTTTAATTTTATAATGAATGTATGTCCATTATGAAGAAAAACAATATCTTATGTTCAAACACTAGGTAAAATAACATATGTTATCAGAAAAATCTCCAAAAAATGCATTACCCTCCACATGGATGTCCTTCTTTCAATGAAAAATTCAAAAAACAATTTTAATAAATATGTTAAGAGAAATGTGATCTATGGAAAAATATAGGTTTAAAATTTTTGTCAATACTAATTCAAAACTTAATAACAAATAAAATACTTAATAAAAAATTACCAAAAAATGTTCGTACCCTAGGAATTGGAATTAATGATATAATTCCAAGAAATTAGGAAAAAAACATTTGTAGTGAAAGTTAAGAGATATGACAAAATGTCACTCAATAAAAGTCATAGAAAAAAATATTGATTTAAAGTAAAAATGATAGATAGATTTCATTAAAAAAATCAAAAAAATTACAACCTGAATCTAAATAGAAAATCCTACAACTCATTAGTTTACATCATCCTTAAATTATTGACTGTTTGTTTGGTATAATTGGCACAACAAGTGGGACACATTGTTGTTCTATTGCCCACCATCCATTAAATTTTTGGTGTGAGCCTAGGTTGCAAGCTATAAGTAACTCAATTTTCTCTAAAATTTTCACTTGACACCCAAAGTTTTGCTAGAACTACGTTTGAACAAATCTACACTGAAATGGATTTCTCAAAAATTTTCCCCAAATTTGTTCTTCTAAAAAGAGATGGTTGTTCATGGTCTCAAACTTTGGATTATGTGAAAATACCATTTAAGTTTCGTAGATGCTTTCAATATGGGCACATTTCTTCCTCTTGCACAAGAAGGGACAAATTTGCTTCTAAGGAGACCTCTAAACATGTTTCATCTAATGTAACTTGGTGGTCAAGAGCCATATCTATCCAACACTAAGATGTACAAATCAAGACTTTTGCATTATGTTAGAACATAATGTTATTAGAGGTCATAACCTTATAACAATTATATTGTTCTAATATAAAATTATATTACCTTATTCCCTTTATATGTTTTATAAAGTATAGTTTATAAAATACCATTTAATAATTAATAATCTAATAGCTATTAGATTATTATATATTAATGAATGGTAGTTGTTGAGTAAGTGTGTCAACTACCCTTTTAGGTATTTTTCCACCTCTTAAATCCTATATTTAAGAGGCATCTCTCACATTTTAGAGGATATTGAGATTTGGAGATTAAATATTATAGTGAACACTATCACTCTCCTCAAGAGATATGTTGAAATGAGGAGAAGTGAATTTTTGAGCTTTAGTCTATTAATTTATAAATATAAATGTAAGTGTTTTTTAATATAATGATACTTTGTGTGGTTTTTACCATTTATAGTTTTCCCATATTAATTTTGGGTATCAATGTGAATTGTAAATATTTCATTCATTTATTTAGTTTTATTAAGTTATAACTTATCTAAATTAATTAGTTAATTAATTAATGTCAAGTAAATAATATTAATTATATTATCAATTTACTTAACATAGTATCAAAGCAAGGCTAGGGTTGACTAGTGCTTTTCTGAAAAATCATAATATATATATATTGAAAACATTATTTTTTTAATGTATATATATACCTAACAAGTTTTGAATATCGATGGTAACCAACCAAATGATAAAACAATATTTTAAAGGGAACCAACTAGAGGAGTTTCGCAATTCTTGGCATTGTATTTTTAAATTTTTAACCTTAACAAGGAAAGAAAACTAAGAAAAGAAAATTGTTTGTTTGCATCCTTAGAAACTCTAAAATGTTTATAGAGAATGAGTTATATCACATCTCTAAAGATTAGGTTTCAAAAATCAAATAGTTTGTAGTTGTGATAGTCTTGTGACTCCTCCAATATAAATACTCCAAATTGTCTAGCTAGTCATATATTTTCTATCGAGCAAGTCTAGATTTTTAAAAAGGTTGAAGATGAAGGGTTTCATCTTCATATTTGAGTATTTTCATGTTTGAAAGACGTATCAGTTTTTAAATGCATATCATTTTTTTTAATTTTATCCTTGATTAGAATGTAGATGGTCACGAGCTCAATTATTTCCTAGATGAAGCATGCCTAGGTAGAGGCATTTATTCATCAAGTTTAAATGAATATGCCTTCACTCGTAGTTGGCACACTAGTCAAATCACTATTAAATTTAAATACCACAAACAAAATTCTAAATCTATGGAAAAACAAGTTAGTTGTAAGGCACTTTAAAACTAAGTGCATACAAAATCAAACAACTCATTGGAAAATTAGAATAAGTTTCTTTTCTTGTGATTTTTTCCTTCTAATCAATTTATTATAGATTTAGTTAATAAAAGTATATGTATTAGGCATGGATTTTTGTTTCTTGAATTATTTTTTTTAACCATATACTATACTATATTATAAGTATCTATTGTAAATTAAATATAGTATTATTATTATAATAAGGATGATGGAAATGTTAGAAGACAATGAAACTTAAAAGAAGCATAAAAATTATAATTATACTTTAAATATTCACACAATCCATTCTCCTTGATAGGATGGAGGAATGCATGCACCCAAGAAGCAATTCCTAAATATATCCAATGCAAAATGAATGTAGATTGCTCTATTCTAACTATCACAAGTGAAGGAAAGGATTTAGCAATGGGATGAGAGGATTTTGGCTAAGATTTTTGTATAAATTAGATACTTGAAGACTTGTTCTTTGAAATGCTTGGAGATGGCTTGTATTTATAGATTTTTGGAGGATTTTTTTTATCAATGGTGGAGGTGTGAAGTGGAGATCCAATGGTGGATATTTCATAGTGAAATCAAGGGCTATGATTGCATCATCAATATTGGAGGGGTCACAATATTTTAAAATTTTAAATTCCATCTTTGGAAGGCTTTGCATTAATTAAGATAATGACTTATGAATGAATTAAAAATTTATTTATGTGGGGGAGAGTGAATTAAAAATTAGATTTTATGGATCTATGGAATGAGAATTGACACATGCATGGATTTAGAAAAGTGAGGTGGAGACATGTGTGATCTTTATTATTTAAATAATGCTCTTGCGTGAATGAGGAAAGATGAGGTGGAGACACATGTGACTCCTCTTAATTAAAAAATGTTAATTTTTAATCAAGCAGGGAGATGTGATAATGAGGGGTTAAGCTAATTAATTAAGTGATTAACTTAATTAATATGGTTGTTGGAGAGTAGGAGATGGGTTAATTAATGGCATAAATTAATTAAGGGTTTATTTAATTAATTTGGGTCTAAGGTCTAGGTAGGGTATGATAGCTTATTAAATAAATGATATTTATTTAATTAGCCTAGGTTTAGTCAAGGGATAGGTGGATTAGTTAAATAAATGTATTTTATTTAATTAATTTAGGTTAGTGGTAAAGGATGGAATAATCAATTAAATAAATTGTGACATTTATTTAATTAATTATGAACAAGGGACTATGGGGAATAGTTAAATTAATCAAATAAATTGATTTTATTTAATTAATTAGGGAAATGGATAAGTTGGTGCAAGCATGTCGGGGAATGGTAGCATAGGTTATGCCATTTTTCAAATGTCTACATTTTGCCCCTCGTTTATGTGGCATCATGGCCAAGTGGAAGTGGCATTAGATCAAAGAATTTTAAATTTTTTTTCCAAGATGATGAGGAGAGGAAGAATGGATGAGTGATACCCTCTCAATAGATTAAGAAAAAAAATAAAAAAATATTTAGGTGAACTCTTGAAAAGGAGGAAATGGTGATAAAGACGGGATTCATGATGAAAAATGGGGTCAATAGGAGGAAAAATCGGTGAAAACAAATATGTTTTGTGGCCTAGGGGTGAAAAGGTAGGGGTAGGGCTTATGTGACATGTATAGATAGGCTATGGGGGGCGCAATATGCCACGTTTGCACACCTAAGCTTGTTGACTAGGGTAGAGAAGAGAGCAATAATGATGGCATAGAGGAGGATTCCATGTGAGGTGCATCAAGATGAGAGGACCCAAGAGTACTAGCACAAGATGGAAAGACAGTAAGTTTCCTAACTTTACATTTTTATTTTCCGGTTTTGGGTTATTTCGAGCATTGAAATGGGTAGGTTAGGTGTCATAGTGCATGCGAACAAGTGCGTAGCACTAGGGGCCAAGCGATTAGGGTCTATGTCTCATTTATCACTTTTGGTGTAGGCAAAAAGCATCATTGTTGTAGCACTTAGGGTAGGCGAAGTAGCGCTTGGGGCTGGGTTAGCACTAATGTTACAATTTAAGCCCATGCACTAAGAAAGGTAAAGCTTGTGTCCATAATGGTGCTAGCAAGGAGGGGAATGGTGCTTGTGTTCAGATTGATGTTGAGGGGGAATAGGGTAGTGCTTACATCTAGAGTGGCACTAGCATAAAGTAGAGTAGCACTTGTGTTTGAAATGGCGCTAGCATGAAATTGGATAGTGCTTGCGTCTGTAATGGTGCTAGCGTAAAGTGGAATTGTTCCTGCATCTAGAATGGTGCCAGTGTGAAATGAGGTAGCGCCTTCATTTGGAATGGCACTAAGGGTTGATCTATTAGCTTAAGTGAGCCGAATGGGCTTGTGGTTGGTATTTTAGTGCCTACATGTAGTTTGGCACTTAAGTGAAGACTGTTAGCATTTTCATATAGTTTGTGGAAAAAGGTTTGACTTCATGACTTGGTGGATGCAAGATGTGCTTCGTTCACTTTAGTCGAGGGGGCATCAGCCACCAACGCTACCATTGAAGGATGGATTGATGCAAGTGGAGTGCGGCTGATTGAGGGTGATCAATTTGATGTATATTGCAAAGATGTCAACCCTTCTGGCCAATTGAGCCATGATGATGGCTCTGATAAAGTGTTGGTACAATGAGAGCTACTCATTTGTGTTTTTGACAGGGGAGATGATGATCACCCTTGAGGACATTTGGTAAATTTTATGGATTCCCATCCATGGTGAGCAGGTGGTGTATGATCAGGCTATTGGATTAGTGGAACTGCATCGTGTGTTTGCCCATACTCAGGTCCTTATGTACCGACTAGGGAAGGAGATGTTTTAGAGGGATGCTATGGGGTTACTGAGAGGTTTAGAGCTATTCACTTGTGGAGTTATAGTTGGGTTACTGCTACCATATCAGTGGTCATGTGGATTCCCTGTGGGGTGGGGGGTTGTGTTGGAGCAGATGATGGCATGGAGTGTGGTTTATGTGTGGGGACCATGTTTACTACCCAATTATACAATGATATGCATCTAATATTATATCACTATGGGGCGAGTGTTGTTGATGGAGTGATGCTTCTCCATGTTTGGGCTTGGAAGTGTATTATAGTTACTTGACCATAATGCTCACAAGTATGGCCACAGTTTATGCCATGTGTGTATGGGTATGGAGGAATATTGGTACATCAGGTGCTAGGAGGGTGGTGGTATTGGAGTTGTGTCTTTGATGATTTGATCACAGTGGTATGGTGGTCATGGATAGGTTATGAGATGTGGATTAATGATGATGTTCACTTGCCTTTTTCTCAATAGCCTTAGTACTTGATTGGTAGGACCAAGCATATATTGGATAGGTACCTCCTTGAGCAGGTACTATGGTAGTTTGGCTTACAATAGAATGTGCCTTAGGTAGGGGTAGTTTTTGATTAGGTATAGTGGGAGACTAGGACATGGGGAGTGTAACTAGGTGTAGCCATGGTGATTGAAGAGTTTCAACGTTTGGTGGCAGTGGCTTGGGACTGGGGGTCGGTTGTGGTTGATACGGGTGCACGACTTATGAGTATGATGCTTTGTGGACAAGATTCAGGCCTATTCATATGACCATTCTAGAGGGTCAGCTAATGTAGGGAGAGACAGATAGTGATGATGATGAGGAGGATGCCAATGTAGGGCACTACGCTAATGGAGGTGGTGGTGGTGGTGGGTGTGGTTATGCTGATCAGATGCATATTTTGGTAGCTGTTGTAGTAGAGGGATTGGATAAGGGGTGTTGAGTACATCCTAGGGTGGAGGTATTGATAGGAGGGGGTGGGCATGGAGAAGATATGGTTACCCTGAGGGCTTGAGTGGTGATCTTGGAGGATGTGGTGGTGAGGTTGATAGTGGAGTGAGATGGGGAGAGGGTACTCCACTAGAGTGTTGATACTATGAGACAAAGGCACATGTATCCTAACTTAAGAAATAGATGAGGCAGTTACAGGGGTTGGTGGATGGTAGTGGGATAACTTAGATGTGGGGTGACTATACTCGTGTGCAGACAGAGTTGGACATGGCTATAGGGTAGGCAAAGTATTACCGTACCCTATATCATGGAGTGATGCTAACAAATCAGAGGGTGGCTAGCTATATCCACTCACACTCAGGGGCAAGTAAGTCCGTGAGGATGTAGACATCATCAATGATAGGGCCATTCAAGTATCCTCCATCGATGCCTCCACCAATTGTGACACTAGGGTGGATAGGAGCAGCTAGGTAGCCTCCACCAGTTGTGACACCAGGGACTATAGGGGTTGGGCATTCTACAACATGATAGTCATCACCACCTCATTATCCCACTCCTTCTCATTAGGGGAGTTTAGTTTATTGATTTTGTATATGCCTGCGGGCTTATGTATTGTAGACATTTGATGGATTTTGCCCTTTGGGCACATTTTTGTATCATGACCAGTTATGTTTATATGAGATGGATGTATATATTTGTTGGTGGCCTATATGATGTGATCATGTGTTTTATGATGTATGTTACATGATGTATGATTACGGTAATGGATGACATTGTGGTTTATGTTATGATTTGTGTTGTGGATCATGTGTTTATGATGTTGGATTTAAGTTTATGGATGCATTTATGGATTCATGGATGTATGATATGAATAATAGATATATGATATGGATCATGATGTAGATTATATGTTTTATGGATAGTTTTAAGGATTCATGGATGTATGATATGGATCATGATGTGGATTATGATATGGATTATATGTTTTATGGATGCATTCTTATTCATGGATGTATGGTATGGCTTATATGTTAATGATTTTGTTATGGATATGGATGTTAAATGATTAATGATTATGCAATGGTAATATGATAATTATGATATAGATGATGCAATATAAAGGTGATATGATGATTATGGTTATGGTCTAGTAGAAGTGATGATTATGGAATGATTATGATGTTGTAATAATGTAATGATGATACTATGATGATTATGTAATGCAATGATTGTGATGTAATGGTAATATGATGGTGATGATTATGATACAATAATAATGATGATTATGATTACGTGGATGCAGGTGTGATGTGGATGCAACGAGAATGGATGAACCTGATCATGATACAAAATGTCCTTGATGGGGCTATGTGTAGATTGGTGGGTTGGGAAGATACATGCTTGCTAGGGGAGGGGTGGTAGTTAGTCCGTAAGGGTTATGGTTAGGTGTGTTAGGGTAGGATTTAGTCATTAGTTTAATTAATGCAAAGCCATAGGTAGGGTGTTATGGGAAGATATTATTTTTTGGTAGGTTGGATGGGTATTGATGTATGACTAGGTGTTGGTGGTGGAAAATGTCACATCAATTCTATAAAAACCACATGATTTGGTGGGTGTAGGTCTAGTGGGGAGGTTTTTCAGGTGGTTGGGTGGATACGTGGGGGGGTTGTGAGTTCTTATGTTTTTTGAGGATGCAGAAAGGGGATGATGGGTTGATTTGTGTATAGGATAGATTAGATAGGTTGATTAAGGGTTATGGCTGTGTTTATTGGGGGAATGGTTGGGAAGCAACATGAACAAGATTTCTAGAGGGGATATTGGGGGATTACTTAATCTTTGTAAAGCCAGAAGTAGGTTGTAGATCATACTATTCTAGGGAGTGGGTAGTAAGAGAGATTTTTATAACAAAATTTGAAATAATTTTATGAATCCTACTTGTATGATTTGGGTAGGTGTGAACTAGGGGTTACTAGGGGAGATGAAGTTTGGTTGTGGGGAAGAGGTTTGCTGGGATGAGGTGGTTGTGGGTGGTTTAGGATTTGTTTGTTAGGATAGGAAAGTGGTTGAGTCTCTATCTTCATTAATACATAGCCAAGATTTGGGATGTTATGGGTGATTCTAGATATGGATCTAGTCATGGGTGGGTGATAAAATATGGGTTGATTTGTGTATAGGATAGATTAGATAGGTTGGTTAAGGGTGGACATTGTGCTGGTATGTTTTAAAGAAATCCTAAGTTTATTATAGCTAAGAGGACATTTTCACCAAGGTATAAAGGACCAAGGTGATGATGTATATCCAATTTTGCATGGACTTTATGCTCAAACAAAAGGGCTTTCTTAGACATGCCCAACTTAGTACAATCTTTTCTAGATGTGGGGGAGAAAACTTAGAGCATTAAAGTGTTAGTGCTAAACATTAATATTATATATTGTTTATTCTAAGTAATATATTTTAGCACATGTATTAAGCCTCCTTATGTGGCGATGTGTCACTTGGAGAGTTGTTGAACTCTTCCAATCTATGTCGGATTCTATTTTCTCCACTTGGAGAAAACATCTTGCCACCTCTAGATATTTGCATGAGTAGACTCCTTTTGAGTTTGAACTCTATGCACTATTTGTCTAGTTAATCCACCATCTTCAACATGGTATCAGAGCAAGGGCTGGTTCATTTTCTCATTTGAATTATACTATTAGTTTTTCATTGCATTAAATTTGCATTCTGTATTTGTTCTCTATGAGGGTTTGGTCATCATTTTAGAGCTAGCCTATTATTGGTAAGCAATATTTTGTAGAGGATGCACTCATGTTTTATGTTGGAAATGTGAGCAAAGACCAGCATGAAGATGAGCATAGTCTTTTGTCTAGCAAAAAGGGCCCATGACTACATCAGAAGGCATGCAACCCTGCATTAGAAGGCACACGACCCAGCATAAAGGTCTGCAACCATCAGAAGGCTCGTGGCCTACACAAAAAGGTCACAACCTTACTTAGGGCATCTCTCTCCTTCTTCACATATACACCCTCCTTTTGCCCCTCCATAAATGTGTCAGACCTGCATAAAAAAGGGACACCCCTACCCTTCATTCACCTGGCCTCTAAAGATGATCCTCCATAAGAAAATTTAGCCTGTCATTTGGCCTGTAACCCCACAATTAGGAATTCTCTCTACAAATAGGCAAACCTATGAGGAATTTGGCATATCAATTAGTCTGTAACTCCACATTCAGCATGCATGCAGAGGCAAGGGTGAAGGTGAAGGTCGTCAAGTTCAACCTCAATTAAAAGGGAAAATCATTGTTTGAAATTACGGGTAAATATTTCCTCTTTTCTATTTTCTTAAATTCCTCTCTATTTCTCTCTCAAAATTTGTAGGTGGGTATTTATTTATGTGTGGAATTGTGTAAACGTTAAACTACTCTATCCATTGGTGATAAATCTGCACTATGTTATAAGTGTCATTTTTCATCTCCATTTTAAATACATATATGCACTAAGATATAAAGTGCCACCAAAAATATCTAAGAAGGGAATCAAAATAGTCAAGGGAGGGTTTCATTGAGTTGTTTTAAGAACTCCTATATTTGTCATTTTTTCTTCTGAGCTATCTAAGTCTGCAATCAATATCTAAAGCATGTAACCTAATCCACAAATTAATCCTCTTACACCCTTTAATTATCATGAATGCAATTTGATTGTCCAACTTGCATTGAAAAACAAAGGGTTGTATAGAGTAACTACAGGAAGTGAGAAGGAACCTAATGCAATCAAAGATACGGAAAAGTGGTTTAACAAATGTGACCAAGCCTTTGGTTTTCTATGCTTAAATTTGTCTCAAGAGATTCTCTTTCATGTTGAGACCTTGAAAACTCCCCAATAAGTATGACAAAAACTTGAAAAACTTTTTGGGAAGGTTGATGAATTTAGAAGTCATGAAATGGAAAATGAGCTAATAAGTTTAAGTGTCAATGAATTAAAAAATTTACAACACTATTTAACAAAGTTCAAATCACTCAGGTTGCATCTCAAAGACTATGGGATAGAAAATAAAGATGACCAACTCATCTTATCAACACTTTCTAAGTTGGGTCCTCAATACTCCATCTTTGTTTTAACTTTCTACTCCACAAAAAGAACCTTAGGTACAACATAGACCATGCCTTCTTTTGATGACTTTATTACTAATCTTACCAAGGAGCAAGATAAACTTATCTAGATGGGCACCATAACCTCCTATAAATCACATGCTCTTGTAGAAAGTGGAAAGTCACAAGAAAAAATAAATACGAGAGACACAAGGATACAAAAATAGAGGGAGAGAAAAAACCAAAAACTTCAAAATACGACAAAAGAAAAGATTGGAAATGCTTCTATTGTAATAGGCCAGGACATGAAACCAAACAATGTATGAAGAGAGATCAATGATCTCACTCCACTTCTTGAAGAGAATAACATATTTGTATCTAAATCTTCATCTTCATCATCAACAGACACTTTCAGAAACAAAGAATAAAAATCAAAGGGTAGAGCATGTATAGTATATGGGGTTCCAAAATCTAAAAAATAGCTCCTTGATTCAGGAGCTTCCCACTATATGGCTTATTCACCATATCAATTCATGTCTTTGCATCCATCTCACACAGTGGAAATTTTTATAGCATACAACACATCCTTACGAGTGTGTGGAAGAGGAACTATTAAAATTGGCAATGGATATTTCACCAATGTCCTATATGTTCTAGAGTTGACCAATAATATCTTCTTAGTCTATCAAATAGAAAATAGTGATAAAGAGAAGACAATTGAAATTGGACCCAATTCAGTACTCATACAAGATTTGTTTAGTAGAGAAATCATAGTAGTTAGTAGAATAGATAACTCTTCTCGACTCTATACATTTACATATTTTACTCCTGATGATTAGTCTTCAGTGGTACATTCACTAGCATCCAATGTTGATATTTTGTCTCCTCCACCATCTCTTGTTTCTACAGAATTCAGAGATGCTTCTGCAAGAACTTCCAAAAATTCTCCACAACAACATATTGAGGATATCAGTAGCCAGCTATGATTGGATGACTTCATCTTGTATCATGTTTTTCTATAGTGTCTTGTACATTTTTTATATTTTTCTCTCTTTTGGAGGGTAGTTTTTTTCCCACAGGGTTTTCTACTTTTATCCACTTTATGGAAGATTCTATTGTACATAGGTACCTGATTAGGCCTAGTTGTTGGGACCCATCATTATGCCCACCTAAGTTGTTCTTAAGGGGGGTATTAGTGCTAAACATTATTATATATTACTTATTCTAAGTAATATATTTTAGCACGTGCATTAAGCTACCTTATGTGGTGATGTGTCACATGGAGAGTTGTTGCACTCTTCCAAGCTATGTGGCATTCTATTTTCTCCACTTAGAGAAAACATCTTACCACCTCTAGAGATTTGCATGAGTCGACTCTTTCTGCATTTCAAACTATGCACTATTTGTACATTCCAAACACTTTGTGAATAAGTAGATATTGAAGATCATTTCTTCTCATTCTTGGTTCTTAGCTTTGCATGTAATCTTACAAACTCGGTCCCTCCATTCATCCAGTTAGTCTACCATATTCAACATAAAGTCCTAATACATAGAAGGTATAAGCCTTAGATGAAAAGGAGCAATGGTATGCAAAAATCTATCGCTTCATGTACAAGATATGAATACTAGCTAGAGTAATAATAGCATCCAACACACATGGCATACAACAACAAATGCCTCTTTCTATTAGAATCTAAAAATATGATTAACCCACAAAACTAGTGCAAACGAATAAATATCAAAACTATGAATGGAAATTATATGAAATCAAAATAGCAACATAGATTTAGTCTCCAAGAGAGTAATGCAAATGCTAGAAGAAAAATAGCATTAAGAGGATGCAAAAGCAAAAGATACAAAATACAAGCCAAGTAGCATGCTTATATAGACCAGGGAGATAGAGGAGGTGGCAACACTGACTAATGAGGAGAAACTATCTATCAGACTAAATATAGAAAAGTATCTTCCCAAGATAGCTAATGGATGCTCACATGTAGTAAGGTGACACCTCATAATCCTCTCACCCAATAAGACATGCTTTATTAACCTAAGAAAGATTATTAAAAGTGTAGGAAAAACCTAGGAATAATAGGGAAAGTAAATAAGCCAACTAAGAAATAAAAACCTACACTAACACCCCCTCTTAAGTGCAGCTTAGGTGGATGTAGAGATGGGTCCCAAAAAATGAAGCCCAATGAGGTACCCATGTACATAAAATTCCCCCCAAAGAGAAGAAGCCCCCCTAAATAGAGAGAGAAGAGACCACCCAAAGTAGACTGAGGTAAGACTTTGAGTGAGAGGATGAAGCCCCCAGAAGATGAAGCATCTCGCACCCCAATAAAGCTTGCAAATGAAGGAACTTGCTCTGAGTGAAAGGTTTGGTGAAGATATCAGCAACCTGCTCGAAAGTCAGATAGTAGTGAAGGTCAATGACGTGGCCATGGATGAGCTCTCAGATTTAGTGCATGTGGACCTCTATGTGTTTCGTTTGCTGATGATGGGCCGAATTTCATGAGCTCTGAATGGTACTTTGGTTGTCACAAAATATGACTGATGGCTGTCTGATCTAACTACCAAATTCGATGAGAAGATTCTAAAGCCAGATGGCCTCAGTGGTGGTATTCATAGCTCCCCGATAGCCCTAGTAGAGGTTACCTGAATCACCTAAAATTAATGAGACTTTTTATTTTCCTTTTCATTATTTCATTGTTTTTCTTTATTTGTACTTTTCTCATTCTATTTCCATTGAAGTCTACCTCTAGATTTAGGTCCACTATGGTAATCAATATTTTAACAATTTTCTACTTGATATCCTGGATATAGTTACTTTTCTAGACAAACTTGAGAACATTTAAAGTGTAAAGAGTGAGGGTTGAGAGGTATACAAGATACATCTTAAGAATTCCTATACCCCCTTAAGCATGAAAGCAACTCTACACATCCATATGAAAAAATTATGAAAACTTCACCCTAGAAATTAACCCATCATGACTACAAAAGTAAAACGTTGTAAGTGGAAGCATTTGGGAAGTGCATTTTGATCAATCTACAAGTCATTTGTAATATTTTCACTTGACAAAGAGTAGGAATTTAAAACAAATGACAATGATAAGGAGGTGGAAGCAAATTTTAGGGCAACAATACCAATAACTCCAAAGAACCAAAATAAAAAACAAACAATAAAATGAAAAAAACTAAGGAAAGGAAAAACAAGATGAAACAAAATAAAAAGAAAGCCATAATTTCCTACCCTACCTAACTAGCATAAAATTGATAGTTCAAAGAGTCAGGTAGTAAAGATCCCATTTCTTCAAAAAAATTTTTGACTTTGTCTAATAGCAAGATCTTTGTTATCATAGTTTGGAACACTACAAATTTATCTTTTATGTTTAAAAATGAGGAGTTATAACTACTCTAGAAGAGGAAGTTCTCCATCCTCATGCTCTTTCCACAAGCATTAGTTTTTCTTGAAACCTCGTAAACAAAATAACAAGATTTTGTTTTCATATTTTTCTGATGTTATCCCATAAATCCTCTTGCTCAACTAATATCCTTGTAATGCTTAAAATTTAAATTAGTGCGAGGATCCATATTGTCTTGTTATTTATCAATATCATTTTTCGTGGTAGGTGATGTAATAAAGCTTTCATTTTCCTCACCATCAAAACATGAATAAAAAACATGAATAACAAGATAAATGACATATAAGAGCTTTGGTATAGGGATATCTTATTTTTTATGTCATTAATAAAAGAAATTTATCTGTTGTCATATGGGTTATGCTCTTCCATCTGCATTTCTTCATCCAACTTGGCGTGATCATTGTGTACATGAACATCTTGTAGAAAACTCACAGTTAACATCGCATCCAATGAACTTTAAATTTATGAAACATTACTTAATACATTCATTAATTTTGTTTAAACTTGCTAATTAATAGAAGGCATTAATGTTTCATTATTAAAAAATAAAATAAAAAAATTTAGGACTGGAATTTCAAAACGCTTTTTAATGGCATTTCGAGCTGCATCCAGCAAACTTTAGTCCCCAGCTAAAGAACACACATACAGTCTTCACTTTGGCAATCAAGATAATGTATAGACAAACATTGAGCCTCCCACTTCACTTTGTTCCTCAGGTTTTACTTGAATTGTGAAATATGTCATACATGCAGTGTTGCGAGTTCAAGGTATGTACATATTCAGAACTCCTGTCAACCATATAATAATGAAATGTCTTTACTCCTATCTATTTAAAAATTAAGAACATAAGACCTGCAATATAAGAAAGAGGTACCAAAGAATACCAAGAAAACAATAGACTCCAATTCCCAATACAAGTGGCATCTCTTTTTTCCCTATGTTTGAAGCACATTTTGAGATCCTATTTTACACTTACAAGAAAAATCGAACAGTTTCAAATCCATATTATACTCTCACAAATATTTTCCAGGTTCCTGAATAAAATACATAGCTAGTGGCTCTCCCACCCATATTGGGTTTCTTGATGTTTTATACAGGATCAGTGTAAGAACAAGGCTAAAAACACCAAAGACAGGGCAAAACATAACACTAGTGAATAGAAAAAACATAGGGCAAATAGAGTTGGATAACTCAGAAATATATTTATCTAGACTGAATTACATTCAATACAAATGATATGTCTAGCAGCTATCTAGATGTTGTGCCTAGCAGCTCTCCAAATGATGTATCTAATAGCTCTCTACAATCACATATATATAGCTACAAAGCTTTTGAAGTCTGGAAGCTTCTAACTTTCTAAAAATCTCTTAAACTTGGAATGTTCTTTTTACAACAACTCTTAGAATGTTCTTTTCTAGAACAACTCCAGGAATGTTCTAGCTTATGGAAAACTCTAGAAACATTCTATCATTTTGTAAACAATCTTAATCTTAACATCCCCCCTTAAGATTGGCTAGAATAATACAGAGAAAATACAAATGAGAGGGGAACATTATACTACTATCCCCCCTTAATATTCACCTCTAGCACACCAAGCATTCTTCGATCATATTCTTCTTTCATGGCTTGCTCCCATTCTTTCTTTCTTCTAGCTTGCTCATATGAGATTGGATCATTTATATGTAATACTTTGGCCATGAGAGCACTACCAATAATACTTCAAGCTTGTTCCAACTTGCATTTCTAACAGACAAAAATCACTCTAGCAATATACCAGCCCTACAAACAAATCACTCTAGCAATATATCTGCCCTACAAACAAACCTCTTCAGCAATATATTTCTTGTTGAACCTCTAGTTGAATCTCTAACTGAACCTCTAGCTCAACCTCTAATTGAATCTCCAGCTGAAACTCTAGCTGAATTGTTTTTTTTGCCAACAACCCCCTCAGCATTACCCAAGGGGATTCGAACCCATAACCCGGCTCTAATACCATGAAAGAACAGGCCTAAAAACACCAAAGACAAGGCAAAATATAACACCAATGAACAGAGAAAATGCAGGGCAAATAGAGTTGGATAACTCAGAAATATATTTATCTAGCTTGAATTACATTCAATGCAAATGATATGTCTAGTAGCTATCTAGATGTTGTGTCTAGTAGCTCTCTAGATGCTGTATCCAATAGCTCTCTACAATCACATATATATATATAGCTACAAAGCCTTTGAACCATGGAAGCTTCTAGCTTTCTAGAAATCTCTTAAACTTGGAATGTTCTTTTTACAATAGCTCTTAAAATGTTCTTTTCTAGAACAGCGCCAGGAATATTCTATCTTATGGAAAACTCTAGAAACATTCTATCATTTTCTAAACAATCTTAATCCTTAACAATGATTTGCATATGTCTATTTGTTTCTCCTGCAGGATACAATGACTAGCATTGCCGTATACTTCAAATGCCTTGGACAGCTATAATAGACCCATTGTTCATATTCTTTCTACCCACCTAGCACTACTTTTCTTTTGCTGCTTTGGTACCATGATTTTGCTTGTAAGATGTACTTGATCATCAACAGAAGTAACTACTGAAAGTTCACCAACCGCAGCATCCATACCAGATGCTATGCGTGAACTTCCATACACATGTCAATGGGGCCTATTACAATCTTTATCTGAAGAGTCATCCAACTGAAACCTCTTCTTCTTTCTTTCTTCCACACAATTAGGTCCCTCAACACTTTTATTAATACATTTTACCTCATGTGCATCATTGTTGCCCCTTTTTCCAATGTCACCCAAAGATGTTGCCACACTCTTAGCAGATGGGTGCATCTGGAGATGCTTACCCTTCATTGTTTCCTCGGATTTAACTGCTATAGAGTTGGATACCAAATACTCGCGTTCCTTTTTAGCTTCAGGTGCAATCATGTTCGGCACTGGCTTTGGAAATGTGGAACCTTGATTCTCATTTGCAATCATGGCATCACTTTCAGTTTTCATACTACATGGGTTGGTGTTAAAGGCTGAATTTGATGCTTGACCTTGAGAAGGGCTGATGTCATTTGAAGCCGATGGTGCCATCGTCTCGCTTGGTTCATAAAGCTCCAGGATTTGATTGCTAACATCTTCAAGCTGGCGAGGATTCATGTCAAACTCCTGCCACCAAGGCCTCTCTCTATCTGATGGCAGCTTAACCTTACGAAACTTTGCAGCAAGAAAAATGGCACCAGCAGCAATATGCTGGGGCTTGAACTGGAGGCACAGAGTTGTAATCAGTCCATCATTAACAAAATTCCAAGCTACTTGTGCTAATGAATTTTGGGCCACTTTTAATATCTTGATAGCTCTCACGAGATACTTATATGGATGTTGTACATTAAGATCAAATCCCAGTGTGGCAAGGACAACACGCTCTGCCATTAGCACCAACTCTTTCTGCTTTTCATAACATTCCTTTTGCTTGATGCGTTCAGAAGCAGCTGGGTTCCTCTTGTGTCGAATTTCATATGCCCGTACAGTCACTTTCATAATACTTTTAGGAGTCTCCTCGACCTTACCAGCAAGGAATACACATGCAGTCGCAATTGTATATCTATCATGGTGATGATGTGAATGCCGCAAATAAAATCGGTGACAAAACACAGTAGCCGATGCGATAGCAACTTGAGGCAGCCGGAGCGCAACACCAACATCTCTAATAAAAGTGCCGTACGATTTCCGCAAATTATTCTCCTTGTTGGCATCAATGCCATGTTTTCTGGAAGGTGAAAATTTATCAATCTCCTCCCTTGTGAAGTACCACCCTTCTCCCAAACCTTGAGCTTCCATCCTCTTAGATTGAAGATTGATTGAGAAATGAAGCACCCAAAAATTCAACTTCTAGTCTTCAAATGAAATCGTTGAAAGCTGAATTGGCCACAAAATCACCAGTAAAACCTCTGAATGCGCCCTACAATTCATCTGTATAGGAGAATTATTTCAGGCTTCAGAGAAGCTTCTCCACCATTTTGTTAAAACCCTAGCCCTTGCCAAGTCTCCGCGCTTTTCCTTAACTTGTGTTAACAAACGAGTCTATGAAATAAAAGCTATCCCGGAGAGGTATATTCAATGTATATATATTTAGGGTTTCGTTAACGTTAATCATTGCATAAAGACGATTGGGTCGACATTCGGTGTGGTAATCGACGGTTTTATTAAGAGTCGGTGTTGCGTTTTCCGATCGGGGAATTCATTATTTTCAAAATTAAAATGATAGAATATTAACATCAAGATTTATTTCATCAAGTGATTATAAGATCTATCCTTATAATTAGGCGGAGAGGGTATAGAATAACTCTCTTAAATATAACTCTCTTAAATAGTTCTAAAGTAAAATAACTTAAATAAAATAAAATAAGTATTAAATAAATAATAGTCCGTAAATTTTATGATTTTATTTATTATATTTTTATATTTTTAAATTTTATTACATTCATTATTTTATTTATTTTATTAATTACGCCGAGAGATGTAACTACAGTGGCAACAAGGGGTAGAGTGTAATGAATTACACTGAGAGGAGTTATCCAGTAGCATTAAGTGGACGACTCTGACCGTGTACATAAAAAAAAAATAGAGTCAACATAGTTCTTCTTCGATAACTACACATATTTTTTTAAATAAATATAAATATATAGCCAACAAAGTTTATTAAATCAATGAACATAAAAATAAAGCCAATACAATAATGTGTATAAATATAAGTAGTTGAGAAAAATCAAATCAAATAAAGAAAATTGAATTGCAAAATGAATTTATGAAGTGATGCAATGTTGTTGCTATTATTTATAGAAGGTTAGATTAGTTAAAAAGTGCAGCTTAAATTATTTAATATTTTTTTTGCAAAAACAAATCTTTGAAAACCAAAGAAAACTAACCGAAGGATAAATTATTTATTTTAGTTTAGTGAGAGATAGGGTTAGGGTTCTTCAATCATTAAAAGCCACAAAAATAATTATTATTTAGTTTAATGATCTTTGTTTTACATTCTTACTATCGGAATTAATTCCTTTAAAAAATATTATAATAATTTTTTGGTATCATTTGGATTAAAGTATTGAAAATGATTCCATTAAAAACTAATTGTTAGGGATAAGAATTGTGGCTAAGAAAAATAAGAAAATTAATGCAGGCTAAATTATTTACTTTAGTTTAATAAGGGCTAGGGTTATAGCTCTTCAATCTTTAGAATCCACAAAAAAAATACTAATTGTAGAGTAAATTACTTTCATTTAAGAGATTAAATATTTTTACTATAGGAATTAATTCCATTATACAATTATAATTAAGCTTTTGGTATCATTTAAATTAAATTAAAAATTAAGTTTTAAGATTTTAAATGCAAACATGTATAAAGTAAATAAACTAATGGTATATATTTTAGCTCGTGGCTCTATGTAATAAATTAATAAAATTATTAAACTAGCATAGATATTTTAAATACATCTATCTAAAAGTGTCTCGAGATTGATATCTACCTATTCTCAATATCTAAAAGTGTCTCGATAGGTGTCTCGTGTCTCGATAGGTGTCTGGAGACTGATATCTACCTATTCTGATATCTAAATATTTTAAATACATCTATCTAAAAATCCCTTTTAAATACATCTATCTAAAAATCCCTTAGTAAAAATCCCCTTTTTAAGGTGACCCATGAGTTGGTGCAATATGAATACTTAGCCAATCAAACCAGGACCCCACCCAAGAACCCTAACCCTAACTCTCATTAAACTAAAGTAAATAATTTACCCTTCTATTAATTTTCTTTATGGTTTTCAAAGATTTGTTTATGCAAGAAAAATATTAAATAAATTATAATTTATAGGTTCAATAATTTAAGATGCGCTTTAACTGTAATTTTCTTTTTATTTTAATGGGAAACCTATAAATAGAATAAGAGTAAATAATACACAATGTCTAATCTAACTTTCTATAAATAATAGCAGCAACATTACATCACTTCATAAATTTATTTTAACTTTCTATAAATAATAGTAGCAACATTACATCACTTCATAAATTTATTTTAACTTTCTATAAATAATAGCAACAGCATTACATCACTTCATAAATTTATTCTCCAAGAAAAAAAAAAAAAAAAAAGAGATGGCTACACACTTACCAATTAAACTTCTCCTCCTTATGAAATAAACATCCTCTCCCAATTCAATTTGCTCTCTTTTTATTCGATTTGATGTTTATTAAATTTATGTTTGAGTAGTACTTATATTTATACATTTTTTTATTGGCTTTATTTTTATGTTCATTGATTTACATCATTACATCACTTCATAAATTTATTCTCCAAGGAAAAAAAAAAAAAAGATGGCTACACAATGCCATTACCAATTAAACTTTCTCCTCCTTATGAAATAAACTTCTTCTCCCAATACAATTTGCTCTCTTTTTATTTGATTTGATTTTTCTTAAATTTATGTTTGAGTACTACTTATACTTATACACATTATTTTATTGGATATATTTTTATTTTCATTGAGGCTATATATTTATAATTATTTAAAAAATATGTCTTGTTATTTAAAAATACTATGTCAGCTCTATTTTATTTTTATGTACATGGTCACAGTCATCACATTAATGCCACTGGATAACTCTTATTTTTTTTTATGTTGGCTCTTTAATAGTTTCTTTTTATGTTGACTCTTTAATAGGTTTTGTTAACAAGCTCGTGTCATTACACTCCACCACTTCTTGCGAGTGTTACGCCTTTTGGTGTAAATATAGCCGACATATATATTTTAAAAAACTAAAAACATAAAATAATTCTTAAATGGTTCTAATGTAATAACTTAAATTAAATCCCCCATTAATGGGGCTGAGGGTGTTGACACCCTTAGGAAAGGAAAGGAGACAAAATGGGAATCGCCAGTGGAGGGGTGGGTAAACATGAGTTTTAATGGAGCTTCCAAGGAAAACCCAGGTGAATCGGGTGTTGGAAGCCTAGTTCAAGATTCTAAGGGTGAAATCCCAGGCAATGCGGTGAAGAAGTTAGTTGTAGGAACAAATAACAAGGCAAAATACAAGGTCTTCTCCTAGGTCTCAATTTGTGTGGGCAATTAAAGGTGTCAAAGGTTGAAATTGAGGATGACTCCCTTATAGTGATAAATGCATCAAGAAAGGGAGGATTATCAAACTGGAAGCGAAACACTTTGTTAAATGAAGCCATTCATAAGATGAAAGAGTTTAGGAATGTGGTGATTAATCACATGTATAGGGAAGGAAATGTGAAAGCAGACGCATTGGTCAACTCGACCATCAACACAAGATAAGCCTTTTTGTGGGAGGTAATGTCTAATAATTGTGTTGGCTTTATCAACTGACATTCCATCCTTTCCCTAAGCAAAGATGGAGTTGCTGAAGCCTGTAGAGTGGTTTATCTGGCACAAAGGCCTAGTTGAAGATGCAAGGAAGTTTGGTGAGTTGGAGAAGGTGGTGGTTTTGTTTAAGATGGACACCCCAATTGTTACATCCACAACTTATAATTAGACTTAATCATTAACCTGACATGATAAGAAGGAGGATTAGTCATAGATAATTGATTTGATATTATGGAAATATCTAATTTAACTCTCGATTATGAAGGAGTTACTGATGTTAATTATTTTTGTAAATTAATCGATTTATCTTATGAGACATGATAATGATGCACTGATCATGATCTTGTGGTCTTGAGTGTGAACATGAAAATGAACATCCTTCAAAGAAGGAAGGAGAGTATCATCCTGGAGGAAAGGTTAGACGTTGGGAAAGCAAAAGGTTGATTAGCCATCTGAGTATCAAATTTTTATGTCCTTCTAAACCCCTTCGTAAGTTGTCATGTGTCATGTTTGTTTTCTTAGTTTTCATGTTCTCTGTAAGTCATTTTGTCATTGGTACCATCATGACTAGTTTTGATGACCAGATGATGTTCTTGGAGCATCATCTCAAGTTGAGGGACAATCATGCAAAGAGATAAGGAAGTCTCTCGTAATCTTTTGTTCTCAGGGATATTGTTCCCTAGCCTTTTGACTAAGAATGGTAGTCAATTTCAAGGGAGTATTACTCGACCCCAACAACCGATGATCTTGTTGTGACTCAATTTGTGTTTTCTATTATATAGTGATAATCTTGAAGTAAGGATGAAAGCCTTTTTATATGTTGAATTGCAATAATATATTGTTATTATTTTTCTTATCATAATATTTGATTACTATCAAATGCTATTAATTTGTTTTTAGTCAGCCTTGAGAAATGATGGAGAACTTTGAGCTCATCCATTCTTGCATGATGCCTGGATCGAGCCACCTTTTGTGGGAACCGACCGAGTGGAAAGGTAGTTACATTGGGATAGCACTAGCAGATTTGAAGATGTCTAAAGCTTGAAAGAGATTAGGACTAGAATGACATTTCCATCAAGAGCATTGTCAAGGTAATATGGTGGACAAAATCGTATTTGCCTTCCATATATTGAGCCTTGACTATGTTAAATCTCTACCAAAGATAATATGATGTTAGTTGTCATATCATATATTTAACTCAGAGGCATGAGGCCTATGAGGCCATGCCATGATATATGTAAATATTTTCATAGTCGTGGATCGAGGCTGTTACAGCTAAGCTATCATTTTTTCAAATTCTTATTTCTTACTCTGGCTCAAGGCCTTAAGGCCAAGCCTTACCATGTTATCTTTATGATGAGAACAAGCTTGAAGCTATAATGACTAAGCTAACAAACAAGTACAGTTTCTTATGAATAAACTCACAGCTATAGAGCTAAGCAATGAAATCCATAGTAATCTTTTCGAGATTACACGTTGGGCCGTATGGCTGAATATTGAAACATTAAAACCTTTTCTTGAGGCTGTGCTCCAAGCCATGTGGCCTAGGTAGTGAAACATGGTATTCTTCTGATGGCTAAGCTCAAGGCTTAGAAGCTGACCTGTGACTGCAATATGTTGTAATTGTGACATTTTCTCGAGGCCACAAGGCCAAGCCTTTTAGAGATGAATTCTTCTCTATGCCTGAGCTAAAGGTCTTACAACCTAGCTATAATACATTCTACATTTTACACTTTATGAAAAACTAATGCTTGAAGTCATTATGGCTGAGCTTTTTATCAAAGCATGTTAAACACATGTCATATAATGACATAGTTAGAGATTAAGAGCTCCTGAATGGAGTAAAGAGTAACTCCAAAATGATGATAGTTATAAATGAATAATATAGTCACTTGACTATGGTAACAACTGAGAAGGCAATAATATCAACAATACAATCACTCGACTATGGTGATAGCTGGGAAGGCAATTAAATGTTAGTGTGTTTACAACACTCAAACTAATACCAATTTAGGCTTGTAAGGAAAGCTGACTATGAATCATTTATATGGTTACATAAACTGTCAAAGATTATATACTTAAACCCTCGATTATGGAGTGTTGATTTTTGGTAGCTAAGTCGGATCCCTTCTAGAGACCGACCTAGCCATAAAATGTTGAAAGGCTTATTAGCCTTAGCATTTTGAGAATCTCAGTTGTATTATTTGATTTAAGGCAGGCCCTATTTGGGTGAATTCATTATGTGTATCATGGAATTGCAAATAGGTCAGGACCTATTTCAATGTACCCTGTATGTAATTATTTGAATTATTATAACTTGGCACCAAATTGTATAAGGTTGACCAAGGTTATTGTTTATGCGATCTCCTATAAATGTAAAGTGACTTGTAGTCACAATTCACATTGTAAGATACACCAATTTCTGCTCTACAAAAACTTTCCATCGGCGATCTACTTCATCTGGAATTAGTAAGTTGTTTTGCTGTCTATAGAACTGCTTGATAGGTTCAAAGGTTCAATGGATTCCAAAGGTTCAACGGTTCGTTCAGCAGGTTCAATCGTTCACTATTTTTCCAATAGTTGAACTGTTTGATAGGTTCAATGGTTCAACAGGTTCAACCATTCAACATTTTGCCAATAGTTGAACCGTTCGATAGGTTCAATAGGTTCAACAGGTTCAAGGAGTTCAATGATTCAACCAGTCCAGGGGTTCATCTCGCTATCATTTGCAATCTTTAGCACACCTGCTCTTGGTGAAGTGAATCTGTTCTAGCATAAGTGAAGTTGTATTCTTAGTGCATATGCTTCGTGCCCTAGCTAGGCAAAGTTGTAATCTACTTCTTCTATTAATCAAATCAGATCTAAGATTTTCTTGTTGGTTTTTTCACCTCTGAGAGAGAGGTTTTCCCAAGGTATATGTGTGTTATGTGTGTATTTGTGTTATCTTGTTTCTTACTATCAATCTGATTGTTAAAATTAACATGGTACCAGAGCTTGGTTCAAATTAATGTAATCAAATTTGCAGTAATTAGTCATTTACATTCTACTCTTATCATTAAACTTCAGATAAGATGGCTCTCAGGGTTGAAGACAGATTGGATGGGGCATCCAATTTCACATCATGGAGAGTGTAAACCATGCTTGCATTAAATGGAATTGATCTTACAGACTTTGTGAGTAAAGATTCATCTAAGCTTGAGGAGGAAGGAGAAAAGACCTAATGGAGGAAGAAAGACCTTCAATCTCAGAAGATCTTAGCTGATTTCATGAAGGATCACATCATTCTCATCATCTCCAAGCTGAAGACAGCAAGTGAAATGTTTAGAACTTTGGAGGAGATGTATGAAATCAACAACACTAGCCATGTCCTACCTTTGAAGCAACAACTTCATCACATCAAGATGGCTAAAGGTGAATCCGTCATGGCTTAGTTTATGAGGATTTCTGATTTGAGAAATCAGCTCTCATCTATTGGAAAGATTGTTGATGAAAATGATTTAACTATGCTAGCCTTCAATGGTCTTCCAACATCTTGGGAATCATATATTCAAGGAATTAGTGCAAGGGCTGATCTACCAAAGTTTGACAGATTAAGGGCTGATTGTATTCAAGAAGAGTCTCGACTGGCTGCTAGAGGAGTTATCAAAAACACTCATGAAGACAATCATGTCCTTGCTGCCTAGTCTTTCAAGAAGAAAGGAGACTATTGGAAGAAGAACAATTTCAAGAGGAATAGAGATCGAAGGTCTAATCCATCTCTTGATTTGAAGAAAAAGAAAAAGGACTTATCTCACATCATGTGCTTCAGGTGTGACAAATTTGGTCACTATGCAAGGGACTATTTATCCCAGCCTAAGCAACAAGGAGCAAACTTAAATGAAGTCTCAAATTAGTCTAATACTAAAGACTTTATTTTCATCTCTACTTTGTCAAGCAATGTACCCTCAGACAGTGATACTTGGCTAATTGATAGTGGTGCATCTAGACACATCACTGGCTATCGAGAGCACCTCTCAGATTTAGTGGAGGAGTCTAATCTTCATGTGGTCATTGGTGATGATGCTCGCTATTTTGTGAGAGGTTTTGGTACTACTTCCCTTAACTTAGATTCTAGAATTTCTCTTCACCTCAGTGATATTTTGTTTGTGCCGAGAATCAAAAGAAACCTTATCTCCATATCAACACTAGAAGATAAAGGTTATTAGATTGCATTTTCTGAGGGAAGAGTGCTTGCATGGCCCAAGAAGTCCAGCATCAAATTAGCTCGTGTCATTGGGAATAGGTATGAGAGCCTATATAAGCTTTCAGCACGTCTAGCTCAAGCTCTCATTCATGAAGCACCTGAGTCAAGCGAACTATGGTATAGAAGACTTAGACATCTTCATTTCTAAGCCCTCCCTACACTTGAAAAGATAGTTAAAGGTATGCCTAAACTTGGTCATATTCATGATGATACATGCAAAGGTTGTGCTATGGGTAAAAACACTAAGAGTCCATTTCATCAAAGTGAAAGTAGGTCTAGAGAGAAATTAGCTCTTGTGCATTCTGATTTATGTGGACCTATGTCTGTTGCTTCCCCAAGTGGATTCTTTTATTATGTAATCTTCATAGATGACTACTCTAGGAAAACTTGGATTTACTTTCTCAAATCAAAAGAATCAGATGAAGTTCTAAGTAGATTGAATGAATTTAAAGCTTTAGTTGAAAATCTATCTGGGAAAAGAATTAAAGTTTTAAGGTTTGACAATGGAGGTGAATACACCTCGAGTAGTTTTCATGATTTTTGTGTTGAGGTAGGGATCAAGAGGGAGTTTTGTGTTCCCTACAACCCTCAGCAAAATGGGGTTATAGAAAGAAAGAATAGATCCATAGTTGAGATAGCAAAAGCTATGATTCATGATCAGGATTTGCAAACTTTCCTATGGGCTGAAGCATCTAGGACTATTATCTACATTCAGAATAGATGCTCTCACTATGTATTGAAAGATATGACTCTAGAAGAAGCATTTTCAGGGATCAAACCTAATATCAATCACTTGAGGATCTTCGGGAGTCCAGTATATGTCCATGTACCCAAAGAGAAGAGAACCAAGTTGGAACCTTCTGGAAAAAGAGGCATTCTTGTGGGTTACAATGAAACATCCAAAGCATTCAAAATTTACATTCCAAGTCAGAAGTTTATTGAGGTTAGTAGAGATGTCACTTTTGAAGAAAATATTGCACTCAAAAGATCTAAAGGCTCAAGTATAGAGATTGACATTGAAGTTCATGATAACCCTCAAGACATGGATATTGAGCATGATACTGAGATTCAGAGAGAGTCTACAGAATCTAAAAATTATAATGATCCAAGTGAACCTTTGGATCCTACCGATGGGCCTAGGGACATTACCGTGAGTAAGAAGAGACCTCTCTTGATTCAAGAGGTAGAAAAGTTTGCAGCTCCAAGTGGCACATTTAGAAAGAGTAGGAGACCTCAGAAATTCTTTGACTATGTTTCATTGATGTGCAACCTCATTACGTCTGAACCTTCCTGTGTTAAAGAGGCCATGAAACAACAAGCATGGAAGAATGCTATGGATGAAGAATATCAGTTTATCATCAAGAATGATGTTTGGGATATTGTGCCTAGACCCAAAGGTAAGTCTATTGTATATTCCAAATGGTTGTTTAAAATTAAACATGTTGTTGATGGAAGTATTGAGAAATACAAAGCTAGATTTGTGGCTTGTGGCTTCTGTCAGAAAGAAGGCATAGATTATGGGGAAAACTTTGCCCCTATTGCTCAATATACCTCTATCAGGACTATCATTGCTATTGCTATAGCTAATGGATGGAAGTTGCATCAGATGGGTGTAAAGACATCCTTCCTCAATGGTGTTATTGAAGAAGAGGTCTACATTGAGCAACCTGAAGGCTTTGTGATCCATAAGAAAGAATCTCATCTATGCAAATTGAAGAAAGCATTATATGGCCTTAAGCAGGCCCCCCGTGCCTGGTATGAGAGAATTGACAAGTACGTGGTAAGCCTACGTTTCTGTAAGAATGATGCTGATCCTAACCTTTACTTCAATGTATTCAATGGTGAAATGTTGATTTTGGTTTTGTATGTTGATGACTTATTCCTAACTGGAGAAGATCATCTCATTCTTAGATGTAAGGAAGAATTGACTTCAGAATTTGAAATGAAAGATCTAGGTCTCATGCATTTCTTTCTAGGGTTAGAAGTATGGCAAAGACCCAATGAAATTATTCTAAGTTAAGGAAAATATACCATTGATATTTTGAAGAGATTTGGAATGTTAGATTGTAAACCTATACCTACTCCTATAGAAACTAACTTAAAGAAGTTGAGTGAATCTGTAGCTAGGTCTGATCTTGTGGATCCTACTGAATACAGGTAGCTGATTGGATCCTTGATGTATCTAGTTAACACTAGACCTGACATTTGCTATGTAGTGGGTGCCCTCAGCCAGTTCGTGTGTGAACCAAGGCAGATTCATATTGTTGCAGCCAAGCATATCTTGAGATATTTGCATGGTATAGTTGGATATGGATTGAAGTACTCTTCCAATACAGTCATTAACTTGGAAGGCTATTCTGATTCTGATTTGGCAGGAAGTGTCACTGATAGAAAGATCACTTTTGGAGTTTACTTTAGCTTGGGATCTGCCATGATATCTTGGTGTAGCAGGAAATAGTCTTCAGTAGCATTGAGTACTTCTGAAGCAGAATATATTGCAGATTGTGTGGCAACTCGAGAAGCAACGTGGCTTCGAAAACTCCTTGCAGGATTGTTTGGAGAACTTGTGGGAGCCTATAGTTATTCATAGTGATAACCAGAGCTGTGTGAAGCTCTCTACCAATCCTGTGTTTCATGACAGATGAAAGCATGTGGAAACTCAGTATCACTATATCCAGGATATGGTGCAAAGGAATGCTATTCAACTGAACTACCTCAGCACTGATGAGAAAATAGTGGATGTTCCCACCAAACCTCTTGCTCAAGTAAAGTTTGCATATTTTTGAGACAAGCTTGGAGTTGTGGAGAATGAAGCTCCAACTGAAAGGTAGTCTTAGCATCAATGATACATTACACTATATCTTCCACCCTCTATGAGTAGGCATGGTGAATCCACCCTCTATGAGTAGGCATGGTGGTAATGCACTCTTCTCTGGGAATAAGTTTGAGGTGAAAGCCCTCTTCTACCCTCTGCGAGTAGGCATGGTGGATCCACCCTCTACAAGTAGGTATGGTGGATATCATGGAAGAAATTCCATGATGTGCTTGTTCACCCTCTGGGAGTATCTATGGTAAACATCATGTGGAGATGACAATAAGCACTTATGTTTTCATCTATGGCAGTAGCCATGGTGGTAGTCACTACATGACTTGATCCTTATGAAGGAATCCTCCCTAGCTAAGAGGGAGTGTTGATTTTTGGTAGCTAAGTCGGATCCCTTCTAGAGACCAACCTAATCATAAAATGCTGAATGGCCTATCGGCCTTAGCATTTTGAGAATCTTAGTTGTATTATCCGATTTAAGGCAGGCCCTATTTGGGCGAATTCATTATGTGTATCTTGGAATTGCAAATAGGTCATGACCTATTTCAATGTAACCTATATGTAATTATTTGAATTATTATAACTTGGCACCAAACTGTATAAGGCCGACCAAGGTTATTGTTTATGCGATCTCCTATAAATGTAAAGTGACTTGTAGTCACAATTCACATTGCAAGATACACTGATTTCTGCTATACGAAAACTTTCCATCAGCAATCTACTTCATTTGTAGTTAGTAAGTTGTTTTTCCGTCTATAGAACCACTTGATAAGTTCAAAGGTTCAACGGATTCCAAAGGTTCAACGGTTCATTTAGCAGGTTCAATCGTTCACCGTTTTTCCAATAGTTGAACCATTCGATAGGTTCAATGGTTCAACAGGTTCAACGGTTCAACAAGTTCAACCATTCAACATTTTTCCAATAGTTGAACTATTTGATAGGTTCAACAGTTCAACAGGTTCAATGGGTTCAGGTAGTTTAATGATTCAACCGGTCTAGTGGTTCATCCTGCTATCGTCTGCAATGTTCAGCACACCTAGTCTTGGTGAAGTGAATCTGTTCTAGCATAAGTGAAGTTGTGTTCTTAGTGCATATGCTTCATGCCCTAGCTAGGCAAAGTTGTAATCTACTTCTTCTATTAATCAAATCGGATCTGAGATTTTCTTACTGGGTTTTTCACCTCTAAGAGAGAGGTTCCCAAGGTATATGTGTGTTATGTGTGTATTTGTGTTATCTTGTTTCTTACTATCAATCTGATTGTTAAAATTAATATGGAGGTGGTGAGACCATTGAAGATCATGGTCTCATCACAAAACAATTAGAATGTGCTTATAGAAGAATATAGACTTGTTCTTATATGTGTTTGAATTAAGACTCATTGGTTAATGTTATGAGTTATAATTCCTATACTTGCTTAATTGTAATCTAATAGGATTGGTGTTTAACACCTAAAGCTCATATGGATAATAAGATCTATCAATCCTAATAAAGCTAATCTACTTTATCAAGGCATGGTATGCCTTGAGTACCATGAAATCAACATCATCATATGTGATGATTTACTATAAAAAATGTAAACCATGGGAGACCAAGGCGGTTAGAATGGTTGAATTTGATATGGAATGAAAACAAATAAGTTGACGAGGAGTCACTAGTTCCTCATTACAAAGATAACCTATTTAATCGTAACCAACCTATGATGGGAGTCGAATGTCCAAGTATGGACAATGAATTGAATGGATCCCACTCATACTAGACCTAAAAAATAAGGTTGTTAAGAACTTACTATAGGACATGACAACTTATAAGTCAAGTTAGGGTGGTGGACATACGATGATGTTCATTGTGTGACGTATATGTATGTAAAACTTTGGCCAAAGTAATGCATCCATCTCTGCATGCATTATCTGTCCATAGTGTTCCAGATGGCCTAGTGTCTCTAGTAGTGTCATACAAATTAGAGTGGATCTATAGTGTGTGACCATGAGACATTAGAAAGGACATGACACCAAATAATCAGATGCCTAACCTAATGGGTTCTAATGTCTAACCTTTCCTAGAAGGGTAGGGCCACTTCCAGTTAGGAAGATGAGCAGGGCACTGCAGGTCTATGGTTGGAGGTAAAGCACCAGGATGATGCTCTTTTTTCCAAGCATGAGACAAGCCAAGGCTTATGAAGATAGATGTCGTTGGTTCCAAATACAATGTTTGTATTTTATGACCAGTTCGTCTATTGTAATTTATTATTTAAACTATGATATGTTGAGCATATCTTGAACTTGATTAGTGATGGTTACTCACTAAAGACTTGTAATTGATTACAAAAATGTAAGCTTTGTTATATCATGATTAGATTGACATGCTTAATTGATGGAAAGATTAGGTTTCTTTGGTTCAAATTTGATTATCTCAATCAATTTATTAATGAATAGCTTGTTTAAGATACATGTTTTAGTTAAATCTTGAGCATTATGAATAGTGATGTTACATATGGTATGAGAGCTAGTTTCAATACACGGACCTAATGAGCTCACTACTTGATGACTATTGTATCCAACATTAAGTATGCTAATGATTGGATGTTCTATGCCAGGATGGTAAAAATTAGAACCACACCTCCAAACAAGGTAAGTGAACATGGATGTTACCTATACCAACAATAGATCTTGAAGGCATGAGCCTCCATGAATGAGAAACTTGAATAGACTAGATGCTTGGTAGGTGCATGGTTATCTGATGAGGAAACTTTCACTGATGCCATGAAAGGTTGGCTGCCCGTAACTCTACTGAAGCATCAGTGACACCATCTACCCCTAAAGCACCAACTGATGGAAATAACCCTAAGGATTGTAATGTACCTAAGAAGTATGTGAAGGAACATTAGTGTGTATCCTCACCTCTGTAGATAATAAAGAAAACATGATTATGGGAAGTTATCCCAAATTTTAAATGACTTGCAGAAGCAAGGTGTAAACACAATTTTGTTATTTTGTACGAATTATATGTAATCCAATGGAAACTATAATGTAGTGGCAAATTTTGACAATCTTTCCTTTCTTGTTAAAGATTACATGAATGTGGATAGATTTGTAAAATGAATGAATTACATAACATGGAAAACTAATCCATGAATAATATGCAAACTTCAAGAAGAAGTAGATTGCAGTAGGGGTTCAAGATAGAACTAAAATGGACGATAGATGAGATGAAGGAGCACGTTCAAGACATTCCAAGTCTAAATTAGACCAAATCGTGACTTTGTTGAAGGAAACAAGGGCGAGGGTGGAAACTCTCGAACACAAAGTAGGAGGCTAGTCAGAAGATAGGCAAGATGATTATGATGGAGGTGATGGTGAGGAATGCCATAATGACACCACCCAAAGCCAGCATGGAGAAAATAACTCCAGGACTAGATAGGAAGGGGATAAGAGGAATCTTATGGCTAAGAATTGTCTCATGACATGAAAAAGATCATGCCACCTAAATTTGATGGATCCATAAGCAAAGATGCCGTAGAGGCATGGCTTACTAGGATGGAGAAGTATTTTGAAATTAGAAATTATAATGAGGTTACCAAAGCTGTCTAGGGAGTATTTTAGCTAGCAGGTGGAGCATCTACATGGTGGATGAACAAAAAGATGGAATTAGGCTTGAGGTCTACAAGCCTTACTTGGGACAGGTTCGTAGAATTGTTTAGGAAAAGATGGTTGCCTCAACTATTTTATGATAAAAAACTTATAGAATTTCAAAACCTAAAACAATCTGATATGACTGTACATGAGTATTGGAAAAATTCACCTGACTATTGAAGTATGTGCCATAGTATCAACAAGATGAGAAATTTCATGTCTGGAAGTTTATAATGGGGTTGAATGCCCAAATTGGGGGTGAGGTTAATGGTTATGGTCTTACTACTATGGAATAGGTCTACGAGAAGGCCGTCAGACAAGAATAGAACTTGAAGGCTATGTCGGCCTACAGGGAAAGAAATCGCAAGAGATATCATTGGTCTCAATCTTCTCATCCCTTAAGGAAAAAGGGGAAGAAATAGGAATGTACTGAGAAGAATGATAAAGGGGCCAAAAATAAACAAAATGAGTCCAGGGGAGAGAAAAAGGGGAACAACTACTCCAAGAATAATGGAAACAATTCTAGAAAACCTCAAGAGAGGCGAGGACCAATTGGAAGATGCTACACTTGTGGTAGAGATCACTACATCAATCAGTGTCCCAATAAATCACAGGGAGTGTAACCAAGAGGGAATCCTCTACCCTCCCAGCAAGTGGCCTTCCAACAATGTATCCATGTGGCCTTGGATAACGAACAAGTTGAGTACCAAATAACTCGTGTAGAGACAACATGTATTTTATTTAGAGTTCTAATTTTAGTTTTAATTGATATAGGTGCTATGGAATGTTTTATTTCTCCCAAAATTGTAAATAAGATACCTAGAAAAGAAGGATTCATGGCAAACACTTGGTCTGTAGAATATGCAAATCATAACAAGACTCAGGTAGAGCAATGTATGTTTGAGGCTTGGGTTGAACATCCAAACTTTTCCACAAAAGTAAATCTATATGTAGCCCCACTTGGATCATATGATGTTATCTTACAGATAAATTGGCTATGGCCACATCGAACCAAAGTTGATTGTTATGCCAAGAGAGTAGAATGTTTGGATGATTTAGGAAACAAAGTCTTTCTCCAAGGGAAACATAGGGAAGTCAAACTAAGGTAAATTTCTACCTTATGAATCAAAAGGGCATAGAGAAGAACATGCCAACTTTTTGCTATCAAGATGGACAAAATATATGAAACAAAGGAAACCTAATCCAAGATGACTTGATGTTTTATGAATCCCCAAAACTTAATGAAGTATGGATGAAGGAGTCCATAGGTTAGGAAAGATCAGATATGGACAAGTATCCCTTCATCAGAGATTTTGAGGATGTATTTTCGAATGAACTACCAGGGTTACCCCCTAAAAGAGCCTTTGATTTTTCCATTGATATTATTCCTGGGTTAGAACCTATTTCTAAAGCCCCCTATAGAATGACCACAACATAACTAATGGAGTTAAAGGCTCAACTACAAGAGTTGCTAGATAAAGGGTTGATTAGACCTAGTGTGTCACCATGGGGAGCACCAATCATTTTTGTAAAAAAGAAAGATGGCAACTTGTGGTTATGCATAAATTATTGCATGCTAAATAAAGCAACTATTAAGAATAAATACCCTTTACCTTGCATCAATGATCTTTTCACCAAATGAGGGATGCAATAGTATTTTCCAAGATCGATCTTTGATCTAGATATCATCAATTGAGGTTAAAGGATGAAGACATCCATAAGACATCCTTTAGAACTAGATATGGACATTATGAATTCACAGTCTTACCATTTGGCCTGACAAATGCACCAGTGACATTTATGAATCTTATCAATAGTGTGTTTAGAGATTGTCTAGACAAGTTTGCCTTAGTATTTCTTGATGACATTTTGATTTATTCTAAGAACAAAGAACATATGCAGCATTTGGGAATTGTTCTTCAAAGATTAAGAGAGCATAAGTTATATGGCAAGCTCTCTAAGTGTACTTTCTTATAGAAAGAAGTATAGTATTTGGGTCATATAATTTCAGCTAAGGGAATAGCTGTGGACCTAGCTAAGATTAAGGTTATTTCTGAATGGGTAGAACCAAGAAATGTTCTTCAGGTCCAAAGTTTCATGGGCCTTGCTGGTTATTATAGGAAGTTCGTGAAAAAATTCTCTAAAATTGCACATCTTATAACTTCCTTGCAAAGAAAGGGCAAGAAGTTTGAATGGTCAAAAAAGTGCCAGGAGGCCTTTGACCTATTGAAGGAAAAATTGACTTCAACCCCTATATTGAAAATACCTGACCTAGAAGGTCAATTTGTAGTCATTATCGATGCCTCAGGGGAAGGATTAGGTAGTGCACTAGCCCAAGATGGACATGTCATTGTGTATTATTATCTTTTGAGTTGCCCTTATTTATTTATTCATAAATTTCCTTATCTAAGAGTTGATTTGTTGTTTTTTCTTATTGGCCATACCTTTGTTCCCTAAATTAGCTCTTTATTCTCCAAAATTTTCCCACCTATCATCTTTATGTGTTAAATCATTAAAGGTTTGAATCTTTGAACTTGAACCATTCTAACAAGTTCAATAGTTCAATGGTCTGATACATTCAAAGATTCTCAAAGTTTGTTGTTTTGTCCCTTGTGCAATCAAGATGTCTTTAAGTCTTCGGTTTGAACTTGAACCTTTTTCATAAGTTCAAAAGTTCCACGGTTCAAAAGTTCAACACTCGGTGCTTTGTAATAAGTCACATCATTTAGTTATCTTGTATAAATTTGTGTATCGTTGAACCATCCATTTGAACTCCAATGGTTCAATGGTTCAAGGTTCAATGGTTCAAAGTTCAATGGTTCATCAATCTAAGTTTGATATTTCTCTAAGTGAACCGTTTGCCCCTTTGTATTATCAAACTCATATGATTGAACCATCGCATTGAACCACACTCCAAAGGTTCAATGGTTCAATGGTTGAAAGGTTCGGTGATTATTGATCTCATTTCTTTCCAAGGTCTTCTAAGTCAAATTTAGTGGAAAAATTGGTGGAAAATATGTCCGAAACTCATTATGAAACAAAAAGATTTAATTTCCAAAAAGTTACAGATAATTATTGTACATCATGGTCACACCTGAATAATGCTTGCCATTAATGAAGATGTCAGAATTCATAGCTTTTCAAATATTTTCGGCACGTATTGTTTTGGGTAATAATTATTCAATCTGGTTAATGCCATTATTAAGAGAGGACAAGCCAAATATAGCAAGTGAACATACTGTGTGACGCAGAGGAGAATAGCATAGGAGGTATAAGGTTCTTGTTGCCCAAATTTCATAGTAATTTTAGATATCTTGAAGGTACTTCCAAGTCCATAACTGGAAGGAGTTCAGTCATGAAAGAATCCAAAAGAGCCCTCAAACTATTCTTCCCCCTCGTACTACTAGATCAAGAACTAAAAATAGGAGGAAAAAGTAGGTTTATGAGAGAATAATTGTAGATTTGAATTCTGAGGAGGATTCAGGGGAAGTGATGGGTGATAAAGAATCTGGTTCACCAAGAATAGAGGAGGTTAGTACGAAACAACAGTTAGATGTTGTTTTAGAGAACCCTCAACTAATGATGATTTCAGATGCGTCCTCTGATCAATTGAACACTAGAAAGGAAGCCTCAGCCCCTGCACCCAAATGGCTAGAGAGTTTGATTAGTGACTAAAGAAAGATAATTCCATTTTCTTTGCCTTTAGAAGATATGGTGAGTAAATGTTTGGGGAAAACACCTAAATCCAAGAAACTAAAAGTGACATCTAGGGTAAGTATTGACCCTAGTACTGGGAACTGGAGTACAGAGATAGCTAGGCCAACAACTAACGAAGAGGTTCAAGACCCCACAATACAAGATTTCACAATTGAGAAAGTAGATCTTGGGGCTGCTTCAAGAGCTACGGATGTGCATCATTTAGAGGCGTCCACCAAAAGGATAGTTAGTTGAACCTGGAAAGATGAGAAAGACAAAAGAGAGTTGAAGTAGATTGTACGCTCTATGGTAGAGTACATTGATGCCATTCATAACCCCAGTCCACAGCCGGTTTCACAACTTTCTCTGACTTTTAATCCTAAGTCTCCAGCTAACCAGAAGATGTTTGATCAAGTAAACAGGAAAAAGATGATAGCAAAGGTATTTGATGATTGGTTGGATTGTATTATGCAGAAAGGTACCAGATATATTCAAGAACTGAAGAATATATATGATCAAGCTACAACCACCATTGAGGACCTTAAGGCATAGAATGCTTCCTGGATAAAAGATGAAGGCAAGCGAGTAAATGTAATGAATCAAATTGATAAAGTTCAAAAATAATGGATAACCAAATTTCTGTTAGAAAAGAATTTATTAGGTTTGGATGAAGATTTACTGTATGTGAGTAAGAAGAACATTGAATGGAGGAATTTAGTATCCTGGTAAGGGTGGTTTGAGCTCACAAAAATGATCAAGGAGATAACCGAATTTACTCAATCATTACAGTGTGATCTACAGTGTATCGATGTAAAATACATAAATGATGATGGGGAACCAGTGAAAGACATTAATACAGTGATTCAATCTTTGAAGGAGAAAATCAGCTTCGTTAAAGAAAGTGACAACGTATTAACCGAAGATTTCTCTTAAATTTCAAAAGTAGAGTCACTTCTTTATTTCTGCATCGATGCACTCCTAGAACACAAGGAGAAGGTTGCGAAAATACGGAAGGAAAAGGATGTATGTAAAATAAGGATAAAACACATTGGCATCCCTAATTTTCCAAAAATTCAGGAGTGGAAAACTCAATGTGCCTCCCCAACTGCACATAACAATTCTGGAGATTTGAATCCATTGCCTTAGCCGTGATCTTATTCACTCAGTTTATTTTATTTAGTTTTTCAGTTAATGTTATTTTCAAACTTAATCTTTAAATCAGTTTGTAAAAACGAAATCCCGTATGGGTCAGAGTTACTTTAACTCTGGGTTTGGTTTACTTGATGGGATAGTTAGGGCAACCATATATATATATGTTTTTTTTTGGTTACTAGGGGGATATAGGAGATAGGTAAAGAAAAGAAGATAGAAAATTTTTCAAAGTTGAACTGTTGTTATTTTAGAATAAACATGATGTTTGTCTGAGACATTTTTTTATTTGTGAATGAGAAAGAGAAATAATTACTGCATGCTTAAATTTGTGCGTTTGAGTATTTGAAATTGGGTTTTCTGTACGAAATCTTCTTTCATATGGTAATTGCTCTTTTTGGACAATTCATTATAGGTGTTCTATTATTTATTGGTTCAGCAATATTTATATGTTTATGTATCTAGTTGTTATTGAAAATAGAATCTATGTATTCTACCACAAAATGATGTTTTAAAAGGGATATCACATTCATAGCATAATGATGTATGGATGTTAGTTTTCCTTTAGGTACTTTCTAGTTAAAAGTGTATTTGGATAATTAAAATAGATCAAATTCATTAAAGATCCTAAAGGGAGCTGTACCTAAATTCAGAGGGGAACTATTCTTGATAGTTCACCCATTTGTTGATTAATTCATTTGTTCTTAAAAGAAGAAGGGTATAGAGTCAGAATAGAGTATTTTTAAATAAGGAAAAATCTGTTAACCAATAGTTTTTGGTGACTCTGCTTGGGAAAATGAAGTTGTTTATTAAAAGATTGGTCACCTTAATATGAAGCAACAATGGTGCTTCCACATGAAAACATAATTCATGTTTTGTAGCCTAATCTTGGTTTTCAAGATGAGTAGGAAGACATTATTGGCCAGCTGAATACCCTTTCTTGGCGTACTCGTCGGAATAGTGAAGATTATAGAAGAGCAAGAAGAGTATTAGAAAAAGAAGAGGAATTGGCTGATAATTTGAGATTGCTATTGCTCAGGCAAAGAAGGAGGCAAGCAGAAAATGCAGCAAGAAATCAAGCCCCTGAAGTGCAAAGAAATCAAGAACAACAAAGAAATTAATAGCTGCCTTTTCAGTCACAAAATTATAAACAGATTCCAGACCATATACAAGGTCTTTGAGAAGAGAGGGAATTGAGGATCCCACCTTTCAAGCACTACAAGACTTTAATTTTCCTTATATCCCTACTCATATTAGAAGAGCTAGAAGTAGACCTCCTAGCCCCCGTAAACCTTCTACATCTCCTGTCTGTCAAGCTCTAACTCTTTCTGGTACTATCATCCCCTCAGCTATAAACTTTCTACCCATGGCCCAACCTTGGGGAGTAGCCATAGGGCCTCTAAACCTAGGGGCTAACCTAAATCTTTTGCCTAAAAATGCATGGGAAAATTTGCCCAAATTTAATGGAGATGGGAAAAAATCACCAGAAGAACATTTGTGTGCCTTTGCAGTAGCATGTAGTGTGTTAGGTGTGCAACACCAAGATGTAGCTATAAGGCTTTTTGTGCAAACCTTGACTGATCCTATAGCACAATGGTTCTATCATCTAGCCAACTTTTCAATTACAAATCAGAATGATATGAAAACTGCATTCGAAAACAGGTTCAAAAGTGTAGAAGATGAACATTACCTCCTTGCTCAGCTGAATCAGCTTAAGAAAGAGATACATGAACTTATGAGGGAATTTGTGGCTAAATTCAACAGAATTGTAAACAAAATCCCTGCTGCTAAAAGGCCAACTGGTGAGGATCAGAAATGTTTCTTTATTAATTCAATGCCTCCTGATATTAGCTTTCATCTTAGAAGAGGTGCAATCGTCGATTTGCCAGCTGCACAAGCTCTGGCAGTTGGGTTGGAGGATTATCTTATTATGGCCGGTAAATGGAAGAAAAAGGTCCAGGTGCCAAATGCTCACCCCTCATCATCTATGGATCCTATAGTGCAAAGACAGGTTAATGATATGATTTCCTTAAAGAGATAATTACCTAAAGTTGGTGCTTCTTTCCAACAACCGTATCAAGATATTGGCAGGAGGAATTTTAATCAACAGGCAAACGCTGGTAGGATTTTACCTCTAACTCAGCACAACTAAGGCTAACTATTGAAGCTCCTCCTAAAAGGGGAAACATGTGTGCTTTTCATTTGACTACCAATCATGATAGAAATTCTTGTCTGAAGATGCTCAGGTATGCTCAAATGACTGTTACTCAAGATGTGTTAGGGGAGTTTACTAAAGAAGAAAGGAACTTTGAGGAGCTTGGTGACTCTGAGATAAACTTCCTTGAATATAAATTAGATTCAGAAAGGGGAGGTGAAATATTGGTTACCCTTGAAGATCCTTCATGTGCCATGCTCACCAGGAGTCAGAGGAATACGAGATCCTCTAATACACAAGAAGTACCTGGTAAAGGTAAGGAGCCTTTTATTAGAACTCATGATGCTAATTTGAAGGCTTGGGAAATTAAATTGTTACATAGAAATGATCTAGAAACTTCTTTTGATATTGTAGAATTCTATAAATCTGCAAAAATTCAAATATCTCCTTTTGAGTACCTCAAGTTAAAACCAAATGAACTTGACAAACTGGTTAAATATGTTAAAAGTGGTCCTACTCAAACTGAACCTGAGAGTCAACTAAATGTTAATGCTGAGTCTCCCATTGCTCAATTATTTGTTTCTTCACCTGAGTCATCCATGACTACCCCTAGAATGGCTCTTAATTCATCAAATGATATCTCATATATTGCTGATATGAAACCCAACCCATTTTATGTATCCTTATTCACCAATGGCCACAAGCTCAGTAACTATATTATAGATTCAGGAGCTTCTGATAACATTATGCCTTCTTTTGTAGCCAAAGCCTTAGGACTATCACTTACAAAAATATTTAGTAGGTGTTACTCTATGGATGGAAAACAAATTTCCTTGCTTGGACAGTTTAAAGATGCATGAGTTGCTCTTGCAGCTTACCCTGACAAAAAAGTGAAATTGACTATTTTGGTAGCAGATATTCCTGCTAGTTATGGGATGTCATTGAGCAGGACATTTTGCAAGGATTTAGGTGGGAAGATTAAATTAGATTGGTTAGAAGCCACAATTCTAGTAGGGAAGTAGAAAGTAAAGCTAGAACCTGAACCTAAGTGCAAGTTTATTGTCTATCCCTATTTGAGGAACGTGAGTTTGGTAATTATTTTCTCTCTTCTGAACAGAGGTTTGAGGAAGACCTCAAGGAAGAATCTATCCAAAGATATGTTCATTCTAATGACCTATGGATCATGGAGTTTGATGGTAGTTGTGCTACTGCTGGTTCAGGGGCTGGGGTTGTGTTGTTCTCACCAGAAGGTGAAATTTTTTCTTTTTCTTTTAAATTAGAGTTCAAAAACACTAATAACACTGCAGAATATGAAGCTTTGTTGCTTGGGCTAGATGAAGCCAAAGGAAAGGGTGTGAAAGTACTTAAAGTGAGAGGAGATGCTGAATTAATTGTGAAACAGGTAAGATGTATCTTTTTTGTTAAAAATGAAAGATTAAAGCATTATAGAAATAAAGTCTGGGATGCGATTGAATACTTTGATGCCTTCTTTATTGAAGCAATTCCCAGAGACCAGAACACTCGGGTAGATTCTTTAGCAGTATCAACTTCTCTTCTTCTACCACATCCTAATTTTAGAAAGGATTCTTATAGAATAGAGCTAGTATATCACCCTAATGTTCTAGACAATGCTGAAAGCTGGCAAGTTTTTGAGATTGATAATCAAATCAGAAAATTCTTGGAGAATGCTGAAATGTTCCTAGGAACTTATTCTGAAGGCTCAAAAATAGAATGTAAAGAATTTAGTCCTGATCCAGGGATTAATCCAAGAGACGCTATAATTCAGTTGAAGGGAAACAAAATCCCTAAAGGACTGGTCTCCCTAGAACATTTGTTCACTCAAAGAGATGAATATACTAAAAGCAAACTTACCTAGAATCTTAACAAAGTGGAGTATTACGAGAAAATAAACATCGTGAATGAGGCTGATCCTAAATGGATATCCATTGGTAGGTGTTGTTCTTCAGAGGTGAAAAATAAATTGATCAATTTGTTAATCAAATATAAGGATGATTTTGCCTGGTGCTATGATGATCTTAAAAATTTTAGGCATGGGCAGTTTCAACACCATATTCCATTGAAAGCAAATGCGACCCCATTCAGGCAGAAGTTGAGGAATTATAATTCAAAAGTTGCTGAGGCCATCTTTAAGGAGATTGACAAGATGCTGAAAGCTAGAATTATCTATCCAATTCATCACTCCACTTGGGTGGCAAATATTGTTCCAGTGTGCAAGAAGAATAGAGAAATAAGAATCTGTGTTGATTTAAAGAATTTGAACTAGGCTAGTCTGAAGGATAACTATCCCTTACCTATGATGGACCACATATTGCAAATAGTTGCTGGGTCAGAAATGATGTCCATGCTGGATGGGTTCTCAGGTTACAATCAGATAGATGTGGCTGCAGCTGATTAGCATAAGACTGCCTTCACTATGCCTCAGGGAACTTTTTCCTATAACCGAATACCCTTTGGCCTGGTCAATGATGGTGCAACCTTTTAAAGAGCAATGGATTCATCCTTTAGAGATCTGAAAGACAGAATTATTGTTATTTATCTTGATGATCTAACTATTTTCTCCAAAAATTGAGAAGATCACCTGAAGGATCTGGAGACTATTTTACAAAGGTGTCGAAGTCATGGCATATCACTTAATCCCAAGAAGTCAGTCTTTTGTGTTATAGAGGGGAAGTTATTGGGGCACTTAGTTTCAAAAGATGGAATTAGGGTTGACCCAGAGAGGGTCAAGACGATACAACTTAGTCTCCCTTCTAATAGTACTAGAGTCAAATCCTTCTTTAGCTAGATTAATTTTCTCAGAAGGTTCATTCCTGACTTTGTTGAGATTACAAAGCATATTGTGGGAATGAAGAGTGAAAAATAGACATTTAAATGGAATGAAGCTGCTAAGAGGGAATTTGAAGATATCAAAGAGGCGATTGCATACACACCTACTTTGGTAAATCCTGATTTTCAAAAAGATTTTATTATTCACTGTTATGCCTCAGAACATAACATGTCTGGTATTTTGTTACAGAAAAATGAATTGGATGAAGAGTTCCCAATTGCCTTTATGAGTGTTCCCCTTAAAAAGCATGAACTTAAATACTCTCTGGCTGAAAAACAAGCTTTCGCTGTAGTAAAGGTTGTTAAACAATTAAGATATTATATACTTCATTCCCATTCAGTTGTATATGTTCCAAGTTCTGCTGTGAAAAGTATCCTCTCTCAACAAGATGTTTGGTTAAACAATAGAGCAACGTGGGTTGCCAAAATCCAAGAATATGATCTGGAGGTTAAACCAACTAAATTGGTCAAAGGTTAAGGTCTATGCAAGTTGATCGCTGAAAACAGAGAAGAAGATGTAGAAGGATTTCCTACTGTCCTATTGGTAAGTCTACAAGACCCATGGTTTCTAGATGTAGCGTATTATCTTACATACAGAGATTGTCCCAGTCACTTATCTCTGAAAGAGAAAAGAAACCTAAAGTTAAAAGTAGCAAAATATGTTATTTGGGGGGATGTTCTTTACAAAAAGGGACTAGATGGGACTTTCCTGAGATGTGTGGACAAGGAGCAATAGGACAAGCTTTCAAAAGTTTTCCATAATGAAGCCTGTGGTGGACATTTTTCTTCTTCAGTCACAGCTTTCAAAATCCTTAGAAATTGTTACTATTGGCTGGGTATGTTTAAGGATGCATATAAATGGGTGGCTAAATGCAAAAAATGCAAAATGTTCTCTTGAAGGCCACAACTTGTAGCGTTGCCTTTGAGGCCCATTGTTATTGAAGAACCATTCAAACAATGGGGTTTTTATTTTATTGGGCTTATCTCACCTCCTTCGAGTGTAGGACATACCCACATTTTGACAGCAACAAATTATTTCATGAAATGGGTTGAAGCAGCCCGTGTAAAGAGAACAACTTCAGAGGTGGTGTGTAATTTTCTCAAAGAAAATATTTTGGTACATTTTGGTGTTCCCCAAAAGCTTGCGGCAGACAACGCTACCAGTTTCTCTTCAGTTGAATTGACTTCTTTTTGTTATGACCATAGCATATCTCTTTCCAATTCATCAGATTACTACCCTCAAAGGAATGGGCAAGTTGAATCCACTAATAAGAATCTAATCACCATCATGAAGAAATTAGTGAATGATAACCCCAAAGACTAGCATAAGAGACTGTATGAAGCACTCTGGGCCGACATAATAACTCCAAAAAGGGCAATAGGGATGGCACCTTTTGAGTTAGTTTATGGAATTGGAGCTCAGCTATCTTTACCTCTAGAGCTATCTGCAACAAAATTACAAAATGTAATCGAAGACCAATATTTCCAAGATTCCCTAGAAAAGAGGATCATGTACTTAACTAAGATTGAAGAGGAGAGAAATGAATTGGTCGATCGAATTACTACTCATCAAGCCAGAGTTAAAGAAATTTTTGATCGAAAAGCAAGGCCTAGAAAGTTAATGGAGGGGGATGAAGTCTTTCTATGGGATAGAAGAAGAGAACCAAAGGGAGCACATAGCAAATTTGACTCACTATGGAAAGGACCCTTCAAAATTCATCAGGTACTAGGTCTAAATTCTTTTAAATTGAAATATCTAGATGAAGTTATCTTGCCCCTGTCCTATAATGGATATGATCTTAAATTGTATCAACTTTGAAACAAGAGTGCCCTAGTCTGTATATAGCCTTTTTGTTTGTGTCTTGTTTTGTGTTTTCCTTTCCTGGTTTTGGTCTATCTTGTTTCCTCCTTTCCATCCTTGTATCTCAGTTTATGCGTAACTAGAGCTTCTGAGTTCTCTGCATTTTTCTATAAAATGCAGTCCACAATCAGAGCCGATGTTATCTTTTGAGTCACCCTTATTTATTTATTCGTAAATTTCCTTATCTAAGAGTCAATTTGTTGTTTTGTTTTATTGGCCATACCTTTGTTCCTTAAATCAACTCTTTATTCTCCAAAATTTGCCCGTCTATCATCTTTATGTGTGAAATCATTAAAGGTTTGAACCTTTGAACTTGAACCATTCTAACAAGTTTGATAGTTCAATGGTCTGATACGTTCAAAGATTCTCAAAGTTTGTTGTTTTGTCCCTTGTGAAATCAAGATGTCTTTAAGTCTTTGGTTTGAACTTGAACCTTTTTCATAAGTTCAAAAGTTCCACAGTTCAAAAGTTTAACACTTGGTGCTTTGTAATAAGTCACATCATTCAGTTATCTTGTATAAATTTTTGTGTCATTGAACCATCCATTTGAACTCCAAAGGTTCAATGGTTCAAAGTTCAATGTTTCGTCAGTCTAAGTTTGATGTTTCTCTAAGTGAACCCTTTGCCCCTTTGCATGATCAAATTCATATGATTGAACCACCACATTGAACCACACTCCAAAGGTTCAATGGTTCAATGGTTCAAAGGTTCAGTGATTATTGATCTCATTTCTTTCTGAGGTCTTCTATGTTAAATTTAGCAGAAAAGTTGGAGGAAAATATGTCTAAAACTCATTATGAAACAAAAAGCTTTAATTTTTGAAAGGTTATGGATAATTATTGTACATCATGGTCCCGTGTGAATAATGCTTGCCATTAATGAACATGTCAGAATTCATATCTTTTCAAATATTTTTGGCACGTATTGTTTCGGGTAATAATTAATCAATCTGGTTAATGCCATTATTAAGAGAGGATAAGCCAAATCTCTCAAGTGAACATACTGTGTGACATAGAGGAGAATAGCGTAGGAGGTATAAGGTTCTTGTTGCCAAAATTTTATAGTAATTTTAGATATCTTGAAGGTACTTCTAAGTCGATAACTGGAAGGATCCATGTCATCAAAGAATCCAAAAGAGCCCTCACAACTATTCTACCCCCTCGTACTACCAGATCAAGAACCAAAAATAGGATAAAAAAGTAGGCTTCTGAGAGAATAATTGTAGATTTGAATTCTAAGGAGGATTCAGGGGAAGCGATGGGTGATAAAGAATCTAGTTCACCAAGAACAGAGGAGGTTAGTACAAAACAACAGTTAGAGGTTGTTTTAGAGAACCCTGAACTGATGATGATTTCAGATGTGTCCTTTAATCAATTGAACCTTGGAAAGGAAGCCTCATCCCCTGCACCCAAATGGTTGGAGAGTTTGATTAGTGACAAAAGAAAGATAATTCCATTTTCTTTGCCTTTAGAAGATATGGTGAGTAAATGTTTGGGGAAAACACCTAAATCCAAGAAACTGAAAATGACATCTAGGGTAAGTATTGACCCTAGTACTGGGAACTGGAGTGTAGAGATAACCGAGCTGGCAACTGACAAAGAGGTTCAAGACCCCACAGTACAAGATTTCACAATTGAGAAAGTACATCTTGGGGCTGCTTCAAGAGCTGTGAATGTGCATCATTTAGAGGCGTCCACCAAAAGGATAGTTAGTCAAACCTGGAAAGATGAGAAAGACAAAAGAGAGTTGAAGTAGACTGTGTGCTCTATGGCAGAGTACATTGATGCCATTCATAACCCTAGTCCACAGCTAGTTTCACAACTTTCTCTGACTTTTGATCCTAAGTCTTTAGCTAACAAGAAGATGTTAGATCAAGTAAACAGGAATAGGATGATAGCTAAGGTATTTAATGATTGGTTGGACTGTATTATATAGAAAGGTACCGAATATATTTAGGAACTGAAGAATATATATGATCAAACTACATTCACCATCGAGGACCTTAAGGAACAGAACGCTTCCTGGATAAAAAATGAAGGCAAGTGGGTAAATGTAATGAATCAGATTGATGAAGTTCAAAAATATGGGATAACCAAATTTCTGTCAGAAAAGAATTTATCAAGTTTGGATGAAGATTTACTATATGTGAGTAAGAAGAACATTGAATGGAGTAATTTAGTATCCCGAAAAGGGCAGTTTGAGCTCAAAAAAATGATCAAGGAGATAACTGAATTTACCCAATCATTACAGCGTGATCTACAGTGTATCAATGTAAAATACATAAATGATGATGGGGAACGAGAGAAAGACATTAATATGGTGATTCAATCTTTTAAGGAGAAAATCAGCTTCGTTAAAGAAAGTGACAATCTATTAACTAAAGATTTCTCTTGAATTTCAAAAGTAGAGTCACTTCTTTATCTCTGCATCGACGCACTCCCGGAACACAAGCAGAAGGTTGGGAAAATATGGAAGGAAAAGGATGTCTGGAAAACAAGGGTTAAAAACATTGGCATCCCTAATTTTCCAAAAATTTAGGAGTTTGTTACAGCGTTTCAGGAGTGGAAAACTCAATGTGCCTCCCCAACCGCCCACAACAATTCTGAAGATTCAAATCCATTGCCTTAGCCGTGATCTTATTCACTCAGTTTCTTTTATTCAGTTTTTTAGTTAATGTTAGTTTCAAACTTAATCTTTAAATCAGTTTGTAAAAACTAAATCCCATATGGGTCAGAGTTACTTTAACTCTGGGTTTGGCTTACTTGATGGGATAATTAGGGCAACCATATATATATGTTTTTTTTTGGTTGCTAGGGGGATATAGGAGATAGGAAAAGAAAAGAAGATAGAAATTTTTTTGAAGCTGAATTGCTGTTATTTTAGAATATACATGATGTTTGTCTAAGACATTTTTTTATCTGTGAATGAGAAAGAGAAACAATTATTGCACGCTTAAATCTGTGCGTTTGAGTATTTGAAATTGGGTTTTCTGTGCAAAATCTTCTTTCATTTGGTAATTGCTCTTTTTGGACAATTCATTATATGTGTTCTATTATTTATTGGTTCAGCAATATTCATATGTTTATGTATCTAGTTGTTATTGAAAATAGAATCTGTGTATTCTACCACAAAATGATGTTTTAAAAGGGATATTACATTTATAGCATAATGATGTATGGATGTTAGTTTGCCTTTAGGCACTTTCTGGTTAAAAGTTTATTTGGATAATTAAAATAGATCGAATTCATTGAAGATCCTAAAGGGAGCTGTACCTAAATTCAAAGGGGAATTGTTCTTGATAGTTCACCCATTTGTTGATTAATTCATTTGTTCTTAAAAGAAGGGTATAGAGTCAGAATAGAGTATTTTTAAATAAGGACAAATCTGTTAACCAACACATATGAATTGTGGAAACTAAAAAACTATGAACACAACTATGCCCCACATGATTTAGAAATGGCAGTAGTCATTCACACACTTCAAATGTGGAGACACTACCTTCTTGGAAAACCATTTGAGTTGAAAATAGATCACCAGGGACTTAAATATTTGTTCACTCAACCCCATCTTAATTGTCGTCAAAGAAGATGGTTAGAATTTATCTCAAATTATGACTTCGAGATTAAGTATATTTAGGGAAAAGAAAATCAAGTGGTAGATGTTTTAAGTAGGAAAAGGCATATCTCCTCTATGATCTCTATACATTTTGATTTTAGAAATAAGGTGTTACAAAAATCTAAGGGAGATGAGCTTTACGAGGAGGTAAAACAGGCCCTTGAGAAAGATCCACAGAATCTGAAATATGAGGGATTCAACCTTGAACCAAATGGGTTATTAAAGTTTAAAGGAATGTTGTATGTACTTAACTCAGGAGAGTTAATGAACATGGTTTGGAAAGAGGTTCATTCTGTACCATATTCTAGGCATCCTGGAGTAACCAAGATACTCGCTAAAGTGAAACCTTTATATTTTTGGAAAGGAATGAAGAGGGATGCTACAAATTTTGTAGCTACTTGTATTGAATGCCAAAAGGTGAAGGCGAGACACCAACATCCAGCAATATTATTATACCCTCATGAAATTCCTAAGTGGAAATGGTAGATTATAAGCATGGACTTTGTGCAAGGGCTTCCTATGTCAAGGAATAGGCACAATTCTATCTTGGTTGTGGTGGACAGACTCACCAAAGCAACCCATTTTATACCTAGAAACTTGACGGATGGGGCACCCATCATTGCTTGAAAATTTATTCAATAGATTTTTAGACTGCATGGAATTCCTGAGAAGATTATCCCAGATAGGGATGCATGGATGACATCAAGGTTTTGGCAAACCTTGTTCTCTTGAATTGCTAGACAACTGAACTTAAGCTCTGCTTATCATCCTGAAGTAGATGGACAAATTGAAAGGGTGAACCAAGTGTTGGAGGACTTATTAAGGATGTATTGCATGGATCAGCAATACAAGTGGGAGGATTACCTTCCTCTTGTAAAATTTGCCTACAATAACTCTTATCAGTCAACCATTAAGATGGCACCATTTGAGGCATTATATGGATAGAAGTGCCAAACCCCTATAAGCTGGGATAAGCTAGAAGATAGGGTTAACCTTGGTCTAGAAATGCTGTCTGAGATGGAAGAACAAGTCCATTTGATTGAAAGGAGGCTAGTGGAAGCCAATGATTGGAAAATGAGTTATGCAGATGCAAAGCATATTAAAAGGCATTTCACTATGGGAGATAAATTTCTCCTAATGGTAAAACCTCAAAAAAGCTCCATAAAATTTAGAAAAATATCCAAGCTGGAACCAAGATATGTGGGTCCATTTGAAATTATAGAAGAAGTCAACCCAGTGCCATTCATAATTACTCTACCACTAGCACTTGCCATGATGCATAATGTGTTTCATGTTTCATATTTGAAAAAGTTTAATTCTGGTATGTTCTTTGGCATTTTGTATGTATCATTGTATGTATATCTATTGTATCACATATACAATTGTATATACAAAGGAAGATGCAAGGTTAGATACAAAGGGTGGGATACAAAAGTGAATGTGCATCGGGTTATCTTTGTATATGCAATTGCATATACAAATGCATGTACAAGGCAATATACAAAAGGTGTGTCCATTTTTTGTATGAATATGTGATTGTATCTTTACAAATACAATCTTATATACAATGACATATACCATCCTTAGATACAATCCTGGACCCGAAAGAATATGCAATTTGGTTTACAAAGGGCAGATTAAAGTTCATATACAAAGTCACATGCAAAGGTTAGATGCAATGTTTGTATGTAAAAGTGATCGCCAATAGTTTTTTTTGTATACTCGCATTGTATATGCGATATACAAAAGGTGATGCAAAAGGAGATACATACAATCTAGACCTGACTAGGGAATTGTATGTGGTGGATAAAATATTGGGACCCGCAGTTGTATATCGCATGTACAAGGTCAAAAAAGTGCAACATACAAGAAGGTAAGATACAAAGCTGGACCTGATGTTAATTTCAATTTGCTTCATAAAAATGTTGGGGTCCCCCTATTGTATGTATATGCGATTGTATCTTCCCATATACAATCCTATATACAATTGCAGATACAAAAGTTAGATACAACATGAATATAAAATGCGGACCCAACTAGAAAATTAAATTTGACAAACTCAGTGGTGGAGTCCGCAGTTGTATGTTAAAGTGCATGTACAAAGTCTTATGTAAAAGCAAAGATACAAGGCCGGACTTGTTTTAAAGTTCCATTCTGGTTGATAATCCTTTGAGTTCCACATTGTATGTACATGTGATTGTATCTCATATACAATCACATATACAAAGTCACATACAAAAGATTTTTAGCAAGACATACCTTATCAGTGACTCAGTTTGAGGTCTCTCCAACGGCTGATAAAGATGCAAATGCTCAGCGATGGGTCCCAGGTTCAGCTCAATGGCCAATCAGATAGTGCCACGTGTTAGGTAGTTTCTAGGGTAGATTTAGAGGCTCATTCAGATGGCAATTCAAGTCACATATACAATGGCCGATACAAGATGAAATACACATTGGTGAGGCACTTTTCGAGGTCTCCCCGACAGCCCGATATATACAAAAGGTTGTATATGCAGAAAAGTGAAGAAGATTTTGTATGTTGTACCAAGTGAACCTAAAAGTGCATGTGCAATTGTATATAGAATTGCAAGATACAAGAGTATACAATTGCAGATGCAAAGCGATATACAGATGCACGATGCAGTTGACCGTAACTTTGACCACCCATATCTCCTTCATCCTGAGGAATTTCCACATGCTCTAAAAGGCAAATGTGCTTGTTTTTACCTCTTCTTTCATCTGGCAGGCTTTGAGGAGGATATCTTCACTTTTAGAATTTGATGCAAATTTGCAGGCTTGATTGACTAGACATTTCAGCGACTGATTTGTCATGTGTAGGGGCTGATATTATTGCATTTATTCCAGTTGGTAGGCTTCACAGGTGGATTCATGGTAGATGGCTTCACTCTTCAATGCATATGGGCTCTGTGATTTGCTAGCATATCTTCATGTGTTTGGCGATGACTTTGGGGCTCTTCTCTTCAATGCCCTGTCCTATCTTGCATTTGGGAAACCATTTTATGATGATTGTGCACCTGCCAGCGATATGGTTCCTATCCTTTCACCATGCCCCTACCTTTGCATTCTTGTTCCTGCATTGATGAATGCATTCTACATTCCTAAGATCCTGTGCAATTGTTTCAACATCCCTAGCACAGGAATTTGATATAAATAACATTGTAACTTCATTTTCAGTAGGTCCTTTCCATCTACATTCTTGTGCTAGTAATTTTTTCTACAATCCTACTCAGTTTGAGTATGTTTTTGTAACTCTTTAGGCATATGAAATACAGAGAATACCTTGGATACACTGAAAGTCATATTTTGCCTTCTCATGTTGAAGTATTGGATGTTATTAAATGTTTGGATAGGTCATTTGTGAGCAATTTGCTTCCTTATGACTGTCTTATATTTTTCAATACCCTTTTTGTATGGAAGCTGTGTTTATGCAGGTTGCAAACTATGTCTTAAAGTGTTATAAGACTTAAAATTGTGAAGTTTAGCTTCCTTTTTTGAAGATTTTAATGCAATTAGGCCTTTTTTTGAAGTGCTTTTGCAAACATACAGTGATAGGTTGTGTAGGTTTTTATTTTTAGTTGCCTGTGGCCAAGTGTATGCAGGTCTAAATTTTATTTTACCTTATCATGTTTTGGTGAATCACCCTTATTTTCAAGTTTTCCAGTTTTATCTTTCATGTTTTAAAAGCATTCCTTCTCCTTTTTTCTCTGCAAATCCAATAGATTTTAGGTGATAACCAGCTAGGAAGTCAACCTTCTCCAGAGGTTCTTTCCAACTTAGGTGACCCACAGACCTGGAAAGATCCCATGTTTCTCCAGATTGCCATGTTTTACAACTCAGCAAGGGTGCAAATCTGAGAGACAATAGTTTTGGCACGCCCGGTGGGATTTTTTGAGTTTGAACAGCGCTACATTACAATCATATTGCTGGTTTTGATATGCTACCAGCATTATCACATCTTTAAGAGGTAGTTTTCTGCATATCTGGTGACTCATACTAAGAAAGGACAAGTAGATCAGTGCTGTTCTATTTTTATGAGAAAAATACAAATTCAGAGTTTGAGTTCCTTTGATTATTTGTAGTTGTCTCCTCCTAGAAGACATAGTAGAACTGTGGTAAGGATGCCAGTTTCAAAAAGAATACAATCAACCTCACCAAGTTTTAAGCTAGTAGTACTTGTAGTTCCTGTACAGGTTCAAACAAACCTACCTCCAGTTGTTCCAATTGCAAGGAATCAACCATTTGTGTCTTTTGATGGGGGCAGCCCATTGAATTTGATATTGCATGATAATATACCCATGACAGCTTTGAAAAGCCTACCCTATTTCACTGGGGAGGATCAAACTACCCCAATCGAGCACATTAGAGACGTAGCTTCTGTATGTGGTGTTCGTCATGTAACTTAAGAAAATGTAGCCATCAGGCTGCTGGCTACCTCATATAAAGGAAAAGCATTATAATGGTTCAGGAGTTTACCAGTGCAAACCATTGGAACTTAGGATGATCTGGGTGATAAGTTGAACAAACAATTTCAAGATAAGTCAGATAACTTATCGCTGGTTGAACAACTGACTACAATAAAGAGAGCTCCCTAGGAGCAAATGATGAATTTTAATTTCTGGTTTGAGAAGACATAGAACAGAATTCTTGTCATGGTAAGGTCTTCATCAGAATATGCATTTCTATTTTTTTGAAAGCTCTAAATAGTGACATTTGATTAATGATACAATCATTGGGAGGTACAAGTTTACTTGATGCATATTGTTGGTGATTGTTTTGATGCAATCATAACAATAAGTTAAAATTCACATGAAATGAACTGAAACTATACTTGAAAGATAAGAAGGAATCATTTGAGATTCAACTAATCCCAAGTCTACAATGGTTCGGTTGGTCAAGTTCAGTTGGTCAATGTGAAGCTGTAATGTTCAAGGGGCCTTACGTAGTTTAGGTTTGTTTGGTGGTTTACTGGACTAAGAATATGCAAAAAGGTCATGAGATATGTCAATACTTTTCATTCCTTTGCATAAAAATGTTACTGTGCTGCAAGTTTTAGATGGTTTTCTTAAATTTTTTTTGCAGCTTTCTTCTTTATCTATTTATGAAAACTGTCTACTTATAGCTCTGTTATGCATGCTTCTTCAAATTTGAGACAATTTCCTTTAGATTTCTACGTTTTCAGCTAAATATTCAGATGGGTTGGGAATAGTTAGAAAGATCTAATCTATACCTCATTTAATCTACCGAAGGATCTAATTGTTTCTGTTATGCACTATGTAAATACCACAGTAATTTGATCAAATCCACAGTAAAAAACCTTAAATGTAAGTTCTGAGCATTTTCACAAACATACATTTAAAATTGCAAGCTCTCAAAGAAAATATTTCAAAACACAAAGAAGGGCAGGAGAACACTCAGAAGATAGATGCAGAACTCCAGATTCTATTGTATTAGAAACGAATAGTCATACATGATTTACAATGTAGGAATGACTCTTAGTTTCATTGATCATACTACAGAGAACTTACAAGCTTTACAGATACAGTAAGGCAGCCAGACATTCCACGCGCACCTTACTGTAGACAAACAGGTGACCTCCTTCTCCTACTTCTAAACTATGCTAACTTGCTATATGTTCCTAAAAGAAAAATCTTGTTGTAACCCTTGTTGTTTTCCTAAAATCCCTGTTGTAAAGTATTACAGTGTAGAGAGGCACAATATAAAGACATTCTGATTGTCCTCACTACAGCAGAAACCTAACTGAACCCCTGGTTCAAACCCCTGGTTACAGCAATAAATACAGGTGAACCAGCTCTTCCAAATATCTCTGAGCAGTGTCAAATCTGGGCAAAATAGTGCCCCTTCTGAGAAGTTCCGGTAGCTTAGCAATAACTCTTGTTTGTCTGTTGTAGTAATACTCTCAGCTGCAACCCTGTTCTTCACTTGAATGGCCTTGACTTTTTCGCACTTCATCTTTATCTTCCTGCTCCTGAGATCAGATTTCCTTCCTCCATGAGGTCTTCCCAGCTACTTCCTCAACTGCAAGCCTGTAAGACAAGACAAGCAATAAGTATTTCATTTATCACATAAACAGCAGGAAATTAAAATAATCGTTTAAATCCAGGTGACTGTGCAAAATTGTGGAAATCGGATCCAGAATACTCTTAAAATGCGTTCAAAACGCATTCAGACCGCTCAAAACCCATCGGGTCAACTATCGCTGACCGAAAAAAATGCTACGGGCGCCAAAAAATGGTTTAAAACTCCACCGCTTCATTTCCCGCCCATCGGCATGACTATCGCTATCGGCATGTCAAAAAACATGTTGGCCGATATTCTCTATTTGGCCGATGTTCACTTCATCTGCATGATATTCTGGAAATATGATGCTCTCCCTTCTGAAGGTCCAGATGACGTCATCAGGATGTTTCGCTTCTGTATATTGGGGAAAAGAACAACATCATCATCATCATCATCATGTTGAAGGAGAATAGGAGGATATGGAATATGATCCTGCTGCTGAGGAAAGGAAAATGATGGTGACGTCATCGTCATATTCGGGCTTCATTAAAATGCAAAAGATGACATCATCATCATGTTCAGTTAAGATCAGGGGATAATTATGATATCGGGTCACCTAAGGAGCATGATCAGGATGATGAATGTAATGCGACCCCTTTGCAACCAAGGCAACCCTCTCGAAAGATCAGGATGATGATGATCATCAGGATATTTGGGGCTTTTGTCAAACTTAGAATAAGACGTCATCATCATATTCGCGAACCGGATCGTGTTTTGGAAGATATCCTACCGAAGGGAAATGTGATGATGATGATCATCAGGATATTAGCTTCTTTGTTTATCAGATCGGGATGATGTCATCATGATATCCGGGGCCTTTATTAAACTTAGAACATGACGTCATCAGGATGTTTCGCTAACCGGATCATGTTTTGGAAAATATCCTGCCGAAGGGCAAATGTGATGATGATGATCATCAGGATATTTGCAAAAGGTCATATTTCTCGGCAGGAGGACTTCACGAAATATCGGGTAGACAAATAAGATCATGATGATCTTGACAATATGACAGGATAAAAAAATATGATGATCCTCCTCATCGAATATCATGATGACGTCATCATCATATTCCATCTTTGGAGCATGAGGATAAGTTGAGGTCATCATCAGGTTAGCGCTAGGGTGATATTTAAAATAAGATCATGCTGTTGAGGAATGGAATATCACCTTCCCTCAAAAGATAGGGTGATCATCATGATATTGCAAAGAGGAGATCAGGAGGATATGAAGACGTCATCATCATCTTAGCGAATTTCAGCAAATATCAGGATGATGACCCTCCGATAGGATTTTAACATGCGCATGCAAATATGCCGATGGTGGATTTTCTAAGTCAGGGTGATCTTATAATATCAGCATGATATTATAATATCAGGTAATGTTAAAATATCAGCATGATGCTCACGATACAAAAGACCGCTCGACGGGGAAAACTTACTATGACTTAAAGTTGACGTCCGGATATTTGAACCTCAGGATATTATCGGGGGGGCGTTTCAAATATGATGATGATGTTCTTCATACAGCAAAATCGAGTTTATAAAATATGACCCTCCTAAAATCATGATGCTCACGATGCGCATAAGGCCATTTGACGGGTAAAGGGCACTACCACCTAAGATTGACGTCCAGATATTGCGACTGCATGATTTTTATCAGGTGATAGATCAAGATCATGATGACCTTGACAACATGAAAAAAATATGATGATCACTTGCGATTATCAGGTTTGACCAAAACTTTGACTGTGCATAACTTCCACATATGGATGAATTTTCAAGTGAAGTAAAAGGCAAACCTGCATGGAATTTCAAGCTCTTTCTAAATATGAGGTCACAGAAACAAAATATGAACTTTGACAAACTGACCTCATGATGATGACCAACCTCATCCTGACCTTCATGATGATGATGCACCTGACTCATTTTTACCAAACCGCCAGAAAGCAGACAAACACAAGCAGAAGCAAAAAGCAAAACATCAGCAGGGGTCCCCATTTTGCTAAGGAGCATAATGGGGCATGTTGTGAACATCACAATAACTAGCAACCAAAACAAAATAATTAAATTCAGAGTGTTCAAGGAAACTAGATGAAATGAACTCATAATTTCCAACTATCTTTCCTGCAAATTACTATTCAGCTTGAGACTCAAAGTATTCAATAAAGATGTATGAACTTCCATTTTCAGTTTAGTTGTGTGCACGTGATTAATTATCCTCATCTTGAAGATCGGTTGAACAAACCAGTGACTGACATTAGCCTACGTAGGTGAGGATATTCCCTCATAGCCGACCGGATAGAGCCTTGCTGCCAGCGAGCGTCTATAGCCCCGGCAAGGTTATCGTTACAATTCTCCTAAGTAGAGCCCCACTGCCAGCGAGTGTCCATAGCCCCGGTAGAGTTACTTAGATGGCTTAATCTAGATTTTCAGTATAATCCGCTTTATTTATTTATTTATTTTTTTGTTTTCTAATTTTGAAAGATTTCATAAGATATAGCAATTTGTAACTTCATGATGCAAGGAGTGGACACTTGCTGAAATTAAGCTGAGAATTGTAATGGTAGCAAGGGTGACCTCTGATTTTTCACCTAATATCTACTCTGGTAAGTTCAACAAACCTAAGGATTTTAGGTGTGTCATCGTGAGAAACCTGCTTCGAATTCTCAATCACATTTATTGAATACAAAACTTTAGAAGATGAACAACTCTCTACATTCATGACAGTGACAAATTATGTGTAAATTGCAAATGGTTAACCTGAATATCCTAAATTTTATACTGTTTTGAATGGTTGCTAGTTTTGCTCCTTAATACTCTAAAGTAAAATAAAGATCCCTACTGAGGAGACAACAAACAAACCAAACAAACAGGCTGTACAAACAACACAACAAAAGAAAAAACTGTACAAACAGAAAGAAACAAAAAGCAAAAATAAACAGAGGACAAGCTATACAAACAGCCAACCCAAAAGAAAACAGCAAAAGAAGAACTGTACATTATCCACAGCACTTTACATTAAGAAAAAGGGACTGCCCCCCTCCTTTTACCTCAAGCCTGGAAGTAGTGTTTCAAATGTTGGCCATTAACTGGTAATGGCACATCTTCTCCAGTCAAGGTCTTAAGTCTAAAGGTGTTATCTCCTATTATTTCTGAGACTTGTAATGGACCCAGCCATAATTTATCGAATTTTCCATGGCTTCCTTTCTTTTCATGTGCTTTGTCCCAGCACAACACTAAGTCTGATATCCTAAATGTCTTGACTCTGGCCCTTTTGTCAAACCACCTCTTAACAACCGCTTGGTGTTTGGCAAACTTCTCGAGGGCTTGACCTCTTTTCTCCTCTAGTTGTAACATTTGCACTATTCTGGCTTCCCTATGGTTATCAAAGCCTAGATATTCATTGGCAAACTTCCAGGTTGGTATTCTTAGATTAACCGAAAGTATGGGATCAGTCCCATAAACTAAGTGATAAGGTGTGCTACCTAAAGCTGTTTTAAACTTGGTCCTGTCTACCCATAATGCATATCTTAATAGGGTATTCCACTCTCTAGGACTTTTGGCAATTAACCTCTTGATTATGTCTAATAAAATTTTGTTTGTTGATTCAGCCAGTCCATTACCTTGAGGGTAATAATTCGAAGAAAACCTTAGAATAATCCCATATTCAAATGCCCATTTAGAAAATTTTAAAGAAGAGAAAGCAGGGCCGTTATCACATACCAATGAATAGGGCGTTCCAAACCTGGTGATAATGTTTTCTTCAAGGAACTTGATAACTACCTCAGTTGTGGAAAATTTGCAGTAGGTGGCCTCAGTCCACCTTGTACAATAGTCCGTTACCGTCAATATAAATTTGTGTCCTGCAGAAGATGGGGGATTGATAACTCCGATAAAATCCAAGCCCCACTGTGCAAATGGTCTGGATTCGATCACAGGTTGCAGTGGATTGGCTGGATTTCTCCCTTTGTCTACTGCAGTCTGACAGGTGTGGCAACTTCTGATGTGACTCTTAGTATCTTTGAACATAGTGGGCCAGTAATAGCCCGCTCTCAGTATTTTGTGTGTTGTAGCTAAATGGGAACCATGACCGGTTCCGTATTTGTCATGTAGTTCTGTCAACACTCTATCAGCTTCAGTTCTGTTTATGCATCTCAGATAAATTCCATCATGGTTCTTCCTGAATAGAAGACCTCCTTGCACCATATAATTCTGTGCCTTAATCTTCAAAGCTCTCCTCTGAGAAGCTTTCATGTTGCTTGGGTACTTTCCAGCTATCAGGAAGGTGCTTAAATCATCGTACCAGCCTGATGCATCTTGGGAATTCAATACATATTGTTGTTTTATCAGATTTGGATCCATGTTTGCTATTGTCTGCACCAGCGCCTGCCCTCTGACCAGCTTTGCGGGAATGATCTCCATGTCGAATTCTTGCAGTGTGGTGATCCATTTGGCTCTTTTTTCTCCAGGCTCGTTTTGCATCAGCAACATTTTTACTGCTGCGTCTAGTACTATGGCTTTAATCTGGCTGTGCAGAATATAGTGTCTAAATTTTTTCACAGCCTTCACTAATGTGAATGCCTGTCTTTCGATATCTAGATATCTCAGCTGTGCATCCTTCAGAGGTGCACTCATAAATGCTATGGGCCTCTCTTCATTATTTTCACCTTTCTGTGTCAAGGCAGCCATGACAGAATGAGAAGATGCAAAGGAGTAGATGTAAAACGGGCTTGTGTAGTCTGGACTTGCCAATACAAGGGCATTAGAAATTGCCTCCTTGATATCTTCAAATGCGGCTTTGGCCACTGGCGTCCATTCCATCTGTGCATCTTTCTTTAACATGGCATTCAACGGCTGCACGATCTCTGCAAAACCTGTTATAAACTTCCGAACAAAGTTAATTTTACCAAAAAATGATTTCAATTCTTTCCTACTGTTTGGTATTTGCAAATTTTTTATGGATTCTACTCTATCCGGATCAATTGAAATTCCATTTTCAGAAATGACATGGCCTAATAATTTACCTTCAGTTACGCCAAATATACATTTCTTAGGATTAAGGGAAATCCCATACCTTTCACATCGCTGGAGTACTTTTCTGAGGTCCTCAGCGTGGGTGGATGCATCCTTGGAATATACAGTTAAATCATCCATATACACAACAATGCATTTACCTGATAATCCACGGAATGCAACGTCCATGGCCCTCTGAAAAGTGGCACCTGCATTAATTAGACCAAAAGGCATTCTTCTATATGCATAATTTCCCCATTTGCAAGTGAAGGTGGTTTTTAGTCTATCTTCTCTATCAATTAAGACCTGGTTATAACCTGAAAAACCATCTAAAAAAGACATCATCTTTGCGCCATTTACTGCTTGCAGTACTTCGTCTATTAGGGGCAAAGGATAATTATCCTTTTTAGAAGCCTTGTTCAAATTTCTAAAATCTACGCACAACCTGATGTCTCCGTTTTTCTTCCTCACTGGTACCAAGTTAGCTACCCAGACAGAATGTCTGTCTGGGAAAATTATTCCAGCAGACAGTAATTTTTTAACTTCCTCAAAGATTAAAGGCTCTAGAATGGCATTTATAGGCCTCTGTTTCTGCCTAAATGGTTTGACTTCTTTTCTTAAAGGTATTACGTGAGTTATGATGGACTCATCAAATGTTTTCAAGTCTTCGTAAGTCCATGCTATGACATGTTTATATTCTTTCAGAACGTCCAGAACCTCTTTTCTAATTTTCTCAGAGCAAGCTTTCCCAATTAGTACATTTTGTGGATTTAGCTCAGTCCCTAAGTTATGTAAATCACACCTACCCCCTTCTGTTTTGGGTAAGTCTTTCTGTCTTATTACTCCGTCGAAGTCAAAGATGTGTTCTAATTCAATTACTCCTTTTGGTAAGAAGTTGCTCTTTAAGTTGATCATATCTTCTTCGTCCCATGTTACTTCAGGCCTTTCTTGTTCATCAATGATTTGGGCCTCAAATGCCTCATTACAAGTTAGAAAATTAATAATTTGCTGATCCTCTCCAAATACCTGAAAGTGTGTAACATTGTCTGGTATACTGGGCACGTTAACTAGCTCAACAGCGAATCGTCTTAGTCCTGACAGTGTCAATGGTTCTAATGTACTAGCAGCAACTGCTAATGCATCTGGCCTATGGTTCAGCTCTCTAGGAATATGCTCTATGTTAAAAGCATCAAACGAACCCATTAAACCCCATACTCTATGTCTGTAACTAATCATCTTCTTATAATTGCAGGCATATAGTTTCCTCACTTGTCTGACTACTAATTCAGATTCTGAAAATACTCTGATGGTTTTTACCCCTTTCTTGACGGCCATGACAAGTCCTAAAATTAGGGCCTCATATTCAGCAATATTGTTAGTGCAGGAAAATTGTAATCTATATGCTGCCAAATGTGATTTACCTTGAGGATTTATGAGTTCAATACCCGCACCTGCGCCCTGTTTTGATTTGGACCCATCACATTTTAACGTCCACATGCCATCTTTACTTTTTTGATCTTTTACCTTGGCATACCTTGTCCCTTTTATTGCCTGTGGGGTGTTATCTTGTTTATTCATGGGTTTTTCCGTTTGGTTATCTTGCATATGTGTGTTTTTAGTTTGCAACTCAGAAAGATAACTACCCTCGTCCTCTATTTCTTTTCCTAAATCTGGAATCAAGGCATCTATATTATCCTGAACATATCTCTGTGTCAGATCAGGATTCTCATTTTTCTCTTGTGACTCTATCCTCCCTATGCACTTTTTGTATTCATATTCAATGATATCTTTGCATATTTCACAATTCTCCTCAGAATGTTGCCTATCATGGACTCTACACCTATTTTTATATAACTTACATTGGACTGGGAGATTGTGTGTAACGCACTCTTCCACCTCTCGTCCAATGGCACGACCAAATTTGTCTATTGCATTGTTTTCCTCATCTGAAGAATTTCCGTCAGACTCAATGAATAGTGCCGTTCTATTGTTGACACACTTCTTTCTAATGTTTAACATCATAATCTCTTCAATCTACATCCCATTGTTGGTAATTCTATAGACACCTAGTTCAAAGCAGCATATAATATTTCATTAGTTTGATTATACTCTGTTATCATATGTTTCATTCTGGGCTCTGCCTCTATTCTGATCTGGTTTGGGATGCCTCTCCACGGTAACCACATGTGTGAAAAGTCAGTAGCCATATATCCGTTTAATGTCTTGGACCAATCCCTACTTAGCAACATTCCATAATTTACGGGTATATCCACTACTTGAATGTCAATGATTTGGCTTACCCTAGGGTCTGAAGCTAATTGCACTTGAATGTTCATGAGTTCTCCTATCACGCTAACCTCGGTCTTATCTAACTGCGTGACAACCTTGGCAGATTTGGTGGGAGTCAGCCCGAGAGTTTTACATATTCCTAAGGGCATTACGTTGGCTGAAGCACCAGAATCTACCATGCAATTGTGTATATTCTTCCCACACAACCTAACAGTTAACAAGAAAGGTTGAGTATCCCTCTTATCTGCATGTATTACCACATTTGTATTGGAAGGCTGCTCAACTTTCTTACCTTTCTCCTTAGGTGGTGAATCACTATTAGGAACAGTTATATCAGCAGACACCTTGTTTGTTATGGATGTATCCAGGGATTTTAAAAAAGCATTTCTGATCCCTGGGGTCTTCAATAATTCATTTAGAGGTATACTGACCTTAATTTTCTTTATTTCCTCTGATAAGTAATTCATTAATCTTGTTGTCTCTATTGCTTCTGTCTTACTTGTTTGATCCTTTTGCACTGTTGTTCCATTATTTGTGTGCTGACTAGCTTTAAGCATGGCAGGATTGTTGCTAGCATTCTGATCTGGGGGTGTATTGATGTTATTCGGGGGACTGGAAGTGGTGAAAGGTCCTCCCGGCCTAGGGTTGTTCCTCAAATTGTAGGTGTGGCTTTTATTTGTCTGTTGAAAGGCCTGCACCTCCTCTGTTTCATTTAATATCTCATTTTCAAATTCAAAAGGAAACTGAAAAGCATTTAACACAAAGGCTGATTCAGGATAAAGCCTTTCACAACAGTATGGTTCATCCTCTAGCAATTCATCCTCTTTCTCTTCTGCAGTTGCAAAGGTAAACGTTTCTAAGACTAATGCTGTGTCATATTCTGAGGGTACTACCTCATTACCCTTAGGAATGAGAAATTCAGAGGTAGGAGGTTGTACATCTATGTTGAAAATACTAGCTGCCAAGTGGAACTGTGGACAGTCGTGCTCAGCATGGGCATTGGTATTGTGAAATCTGCACCAATTTTTGGGTGCTGTACTGGCCATTTGTATGCTAGTCATTTGTTTTGGACCATGATTATCTATATTCTCAAAAGGAGAAGCCAGAGTACCGTTATTGGGCCCCGTGTTCCATGTCTTGGGTGGCCTAGGTTGATTCTGGTTTTTGTTATTATTGCCCCAGGTCCTATTATCTATCACTGGCCCCCTATTTTGCATTGGTTGCCCCTGACTGGGGCCTTGATGCTGATTGTAGTTTTGGTTCTGATTGTACTGCTGATTTTGATTGAGACTATAATTCTGATTTTGGCCTTGGTTGTGATTTTGATGTGGATTGTAGTTTTGGTTGCTTCTTCCATAGAGGTTCTCATTTCTTAGATGTGTCACTTCGGTTGTTAATCTTTTCAAATGTGCAGTAATCTCTTTGATTTCTTCCCTATCCTCTTGTGCTTTTGCCACAGTTACATCCCTAGGAAGTTGGAAGAAAGGCTGACCATCATTTTGACTATTATTGGAAGCACTAGCCGTGTAAGGAGTTATAGCTTGGATTGGAGTAGGATTATACACAGGTGTGTAAGAAGGAACCGGATTTACTAGTGGAGCATGCTGCACAGGGACTCCATTCCATGGGTGTGCCTGATTGTGCACCCCAAAATTTCCTCCATTGACAAATGGACTATAAGTTGTATGTCTCATTTCTTGGTTCACTGAGGCTGCCTCTTTATAGGCTTTGGATATTGAATCTATGTCAGGTTTTCTTTTGACAAACATGGCAGTTAAAGGATCCAAGGCAGCATAGTACATAGCCAACAAGGGAGCATCATCTATGGTATAAGGGGGTACTAGCCTAGAATAGGCCTTTTGAAATTTGTCATTGAAATTATCAATTAGCTCACCCTCACCTCGTTTTATAGCAGCCAATTTATGATACAAAGCACAAGGGTCAATGGGTCCTCTAAATCTTGATAGAAATGCTTCTTCCATAAGTGCCCAGGTAGAAATGTAACCATTGGGTAAGTTTACGTACTAGCTAGAGGCCTGCTCATTAAAGGTGTAAGGAAACAATCTACACACAACATCCTCGTGCTCTAACATAGCCCTAAAACATGCTTCCTTAAATATTCTAATATGATCTTCTGGGTCTTGATGCAACTGGTATTTGGGACATATCTTTTCCGGATTTTTTGGCATCTCATGATAATCATTGAAGAGTATGGGAGAATTGACATCGAAATAAGCCATTGCAGGTGTTCGAGCTTGACTTGAACTTGCAGGAATACCTGGATTGATTGGTGGATTAGGATTTAGAGGAGGATTGAGACCCCCAGGAGTGCCTGAACCAAGATTTAAAGATCTAAACAGTGATCTATCAGGACTCACAATACTACGGATGTTAAAAGGTGACCTAGGAGGTGTTCCAGATGAACTTCCCGCTTGCGATATCTTTGGATTCCAAATTAAAGGGATTTTACTTCGCCTTGTATCAGGTAGTTGCACAAATATATCTCCTGAACTGGACCTAGACCTAGTCACTCTATTACTGTCGTTAGCCAGTTTGAAATGAAACCTAACTCAGGAAGGCCCTCCTTCTAGCGCCAGCAAACTGTTGGTGATTGTTTTGATGCAATCATAACAATAAGTTAAAATTCACATGAAATGAACTGAAACTATACTTGAAAGATAAGAAGGAATCATTTGAGATTCAACTAATCCCAAGTCTACAATGGTTCGGTTGGTCAAGTTCAGTTGGTCAATGTGAAGCTGTAATGTTCAAGGGGCCTTACGTAGTTTAGGTTTGTTTGGTGGTTTACTGGACTAAGAATATGCAAAAAGGTCATGAGATATGTCAATACTTTTCATTCCTTTGCATAAAAATGTTACTGTGCTGCAAGTTTTAGATGGTTTTCTTGAATTTTTTTTGCAGCTTTCTTCTTTATCTATTTATGAAAACTGTCTACTTATAGCTCTGTTATGCATGCTTCTTCAAAATTGAGACAATTTCCTTTAGATTTCTACGTTTTCAGCTAAATATTCAGATGGGTTGGGAAAAGTTAGAAAGATCTAATCTATACCTCATTTAATCTACCGAAGGATCTAATTGTTTCTGTTATGCACTATGTAAATACCACAGTAATTTGATCAAATCCACAGTAAACCTTAAATGTAAATTCTGAGCATTTTCACAAACATACATTTAAAATTGCAAGCTCTCAAAGAAAATATTTCAAAACACAAAGAAGGGCAGGAGAACACTCAGAAGATAGATGCAGAACTCCAGATTCTATTGTATTAGAAACGAATAGTCATACATGATTTACAATGTAGGATTGACTCTTAGTTTCATTGATCATACTACAGAGAACTTACAAGCTTTACAGATACAGTAAGGCAGCCAGACATTCCACGCACACCTTACTGCAGACAAACAGGCGACCTCCTTCTTCTACTTCTAAACTATGCTAACTTGCTGTATGTTCCTAAAAGAAAAATCCTGTTGTAACCCTTGTTGTTTTCCTAAAATCACTGTTGTAAAGTATTACAGTGTAGAGAGGCACAATATAAAGACATTCTGATTGTCCTCACTACAGCAGAAACCTAACTGAACCCCTGATTCAAACCCCTGGTTACAGCAATAAATACAGGTGAACCAGCTCTTCAAAATATCTCTGAGCAGTGTCAAATCTGGGCGAAATATTGCCCCTTCTGAGAAGTTCTGGCAGCTCAGCAATAACTCTTATTTGTCTGTTGTAGTAATACTCTCAGCTGCAACCTTGTTCTTCACTTGAATGGCCTTGACTTTTTCGCACTTCATCTTTATCTTCCTGCTCCTGAGATCAGATTTCCTTCCTCCATGAGGTCACTGTGTTGACTTTCCAGCTGCTTCCTCAACTGCAAGCCTGCAAGACAAGACAAGCAATAAGTATTTCATTTATCACATAAACAGGAAGAAATTAAAATAATCGTTTAAATCCAGGTGACTGCGCAAAATTGTGGAAATCAGATCCAGAATACTCTTAAAACGCATTCAAAATGCATTCAGACCGCTCAAAACCCATCGGGTCAACCATCGCTGACCGAAAAAAATGCTACGGGCGCCAAAAAATGGTTTAAAACTCCACCGCTTCATTTCCCGCCCATCGGCATGACTATCGCTATTGGCATGTCAAAAAACATGTTGGCCGATATTCTCTATTTGGCCGATGTTCACTTCATCTGCATGATATTCTGGAAATATGATGCTCTCCCTTCTGAAGGTCCAGATGACATCATCAGGATGTTTCGCTTCTGTATACATCATCATCATCATGTTGAAGGAGAATAGGAGGATATGGAATATGATCCTACTGCTGAGGAAAGGAAAATGATGGTGACGTCATCGTCATATTCAGGCTTCATTAAAATGCAAAAGATGATGTCATCATCATGTTCAGTTAAGATCAGGGGATAATTATGATATCGGGTCACCTAAGGAGCATGATCAGGATGATGAATGTAATACGACCCCTTTGCAGCCAAGGCAACCCTCTCGAAAGATCAGGATGATGATGATCATTAGGATATTTGGGGCTTTTGTCGAACTTAGAATAAGACGTCATCATCATATTCACGAACCGGATCGTGTTTTGGAAGATATCCTGCCGAAGGGAAATGTGATGATGATGATCATCAGGATATTAGCTTCTTCGTTTATCAGATCGGGATGACGTCATCATGATATCCGGGGCCTTTGTTAAACTTAGAACATGACGTCATCAGGATGTTTCGCTAACCGGATCATGTTTTGGAAAATATCCTGCCGAAGGGCAAATGTGATGATGATGATCATCAGGATATTTGCAAAAGGTCATATTTCTCGGCAGGAGGACTTCACGAAATATCGGGTAGACAAACAAGATCATGATGATCTTGACAATATGACAGGATAAAAAAATATGATGATCCTCCTCATCGAATATCATGATGACGTCATCATCATATTCCATCTTCGGAGCATGAGGATAAGTTGAGGTCATCATCAGGTTAGCGATAGGGTGATATTTAAAATAAGATCATGCTGTTGAGGAATGGAATATCACCTTCCCTCAAAAGATAGGGTGATCATCATGATATTGCAAAGAGGAGATCAGGAGGATATGAAGACGTCATCATCATCTTAGCGAATTTCAGCAAATATCAGGATGATGACCCTCCGATAGGATTTTAACATGCGCATGCAAATATGCCGATGGTGGATTTTCTAAGTCAGCATGATCTTATAATATCAGCATGATATTATAATATCAGGTAATGTTAAAATATCAGCATGATGCTCGCGATACAAAAGACCGCTCGACGGGGAAAACTTACTATGACTTAAAGTTGACGTCCGGATATTTGAACCTCAGGATATTATCGGGGGGGCGTTTCAAATATGATGATGATGTTCTTCATACAGCAAAACCGAGTTTATAAAATATGACCCTCCTAAAATCATGATGCTCACAATGCGCATAAGGCCATTTGACGGGTAAAGGGCACTATCACCTAAGATTGACGTCCGGATATTGCGACTGCATGATTTTTATCGGGTGATAGATCAAGATCATGATGACCTTGACAACATGAAAAAAATATGATGATCACTTGCGATTATCAGGTTTGACCAAAACTTTGACTGTGCATAACTTCCACATATGGACGAATTTTCAAGTGAAGTAAAAGGCAAACCTGCATGGAATTTCAAGCTCTTTCTAAATATGAGGTCACAGAAACAAAATATGAACTTTGACAAACTGACCTCATGATGATGACCAACCTCATCCTGACCTTCATGATGATGATGCACCTGACTCATTTTTACCAAACCGCCAGAAAGCAGACAAACACAAGCAGAAGCAAAAAGCAAAACATCAGCAGGGGTCCCCATTTTGCTAAGGAGCATAATGGGGCGTGTTGTGAACATCACAACACATATGAAATAACTATTAGAGAAGAAAACAACCTGATTAAGGATGGGAAAATAGCACCTAGACCACCAGTGCCCATTTTTCCTGAGATTCAAGCTTCAATGCCTTTGCCGATCCCATTTTTTGCCCCTTTACCTGTTGTAGTAGCATTGCCAAGTAATGCCAATCTTGAGACTGTTGTTTCTAGCTCATCACAAGAGTTAAGAGATAAAAAATAGCCAACAGGAAATAGAAAATATCTTGCAAACTTTTGGGAATGAGTTGGTGAACATCAAAAAACAATAGTCCCAGAACAGACAGCCTTATCAGCAACACAGCCAAGGGTAAAATCAGCCTTATCAGGGGCAAAACCAGCCATACCAAGCCAATAGGCCTCCATATCAAAGAAATTACCAGGGTGCTAGGCAGAATGTGAACCAAAGGCCTTTCTAGCCTTACAATCCCATACCCATTAATAAAGTTAGAGACCTTGTCCCTATTCAAAATAACCTTGCAGTCGAGTATGAATGGTTTTTTCCATGTAATTAGCCACACAGTCAGGCAACTTGTTCAAATGGAGTGATAAATCAGGCTCTAATAATACAAAATGTTCTAGTTTCATAGCCAAACACACTTAATGATGGAGCTCTACAGCAGCAAGAATAGCCTCAGAATGATACTGCTTTCTTAAACTAGTGGGGAGATGAGTTATGTGGCATAAACATAGATGATACTTTAGTTGCAGCAAACACAAGAGCTAAAAAGAGGGGTTATAAGATAGGTCAAGAAGGAAATAAAGGAAAAGGACCTTCTAATCCTTCTACATCCCAGATTCCCCATATTTTGCAAAGGAATACTCAAGCAATTGTCAGGGAATAGCCTCATTGGCACGCTGATAGTGTTGTTGCAAAGTCACATCAGAAGGTAAACGCCACTTCACCTTTTAATATCATTGAAAATATGATGAAAATGAATGTGACAATATCTATGTGGGATTCCTTAGCCATCCCAGGTCAAAAGGACGTGTTACAATCTGCCTTGTTTGATTTAAAAATGTCAAATGATGCAACTGTTGACCCAACTAGGGTTGTTCTTACCAATTCAACACCAGACAATAGTAAACAACCAAATAAGAGTGCTAAACCATTTCCATTTTTTGTGTCATTAATAATAGGAGACAGGTTAGTACATAACTGCATGGTGGATAGTGGTGCAAGTAGTTCTGTAATGCCAAAACATATTGCAGACTAGTTAGGATTGAAATACCAGCCCTTTGAGAAGGGTGTGCTCCAGCTAGATGGCATAACTATTAACACTATACATAGGTGTGATAAAAGATCTAGGTCTCACTTTGCATACCTATCCAAATGTTTCTATTTCTCAAGAGGTGTTCATCATACATTTACCTCCTTATTTTGCCATGTGTTTGTCAAGGGAGTTCACAGCCAAGATAGGAGGATATTTATCCTCAAATTGGTCCCACATGTTTTTTAGAACCTGATATGGCATGAAAGTGACCATAAAATCTGAATTGCTTGCCAAAGATCACATAGAGCCTTATGTCCCAAGTGTTATTAATGCAAATTGCATTATTTCTGATGATCCTGAGCTTATTGCTACTCAAGAACTGCAAGCTGAGAGTATACCAAAAGTGTTGTTAAAGGAGTGGGCCTTAGAAAATATTGTAGATGATCCTGAGGAACACAGTCAAGAAATTGGTATGGGGGTTTACATGCTGTACAAACCTGAAACAACAATTCCAAACCTTGTAAAGAATGCAGAAAAACAAATAGAACAACAAGATGAGGTATGCAAAATGTACTTTGATGGCTCTAGGAATAGGAATGGATCTAGTGGTGGTACAATGTTTGTCTCTCCACAAGGTGACATATTTTTCTACTTTTCATTTTGTTTTTCATGTACAAATAACACTATTGAGTATGAAGGGTTGATTCAAGGTTTACAGTGGGCAAGGAAGAGGAAAATTGGCTATTTGCAGGTGTATGGGGACAATGAACTTATTGTAAATCAAGTGAGGGGACTACATATTACAAAGAATGATGCTTTGAAATTCTATAAACATAGGGTATGGGATATGATTGAGGAGTTTGACGCTTTCAATCTAATCTCTATTCCAAGAAATCAAAACTGTCATGGAGATAGGTTAGTTGCGATTGGGGCTCAGTCTAATATCCCCAATGATATTCAAAGAGAAAAGGTACAGCCTCATGTGAAAATAGTTGAAAGGCCCTCTATCCCTGACAATAACATTCATTGGTAGGTTTTTTGGAGTGATGAGCAAGTTCTGCATTTCCTGTTAAAAGAGGATGAGTTCTCTGTGATGAATCAGAACAAACTCAAATAGCAATACGGTGATCATCAAGTTGTTTAGTTAAGGACTAATAAGCTGCCCAGAGGGTTGGTAACCTTGGAATCCATTTTTAGTACTGATGATCAGTTGAAAAAGAGCAAAACTGGCATATAGGTCAAAGAGGAACATTATGAGGAGCTAGAAATTTTTAAAGGTAAACTTCTCAAAATTGGTAAAATATGTTCACTTGAAGATAGGAAAACTTTTATTGCTCTTTGTCAAGAATTTGAGGCTGTGTTTGCTTGGGAATACTCAAACTTAAAGGGGTTTGACCCTCACATTGCCTAGTATACTATAGAGTTAGAGCCAAGTGCCAAACCTATAAGGCAGAAACAAATACCTTTAAATCCAAAACTTGAGCCTCTGATGATTAAGGAATTAACCAAGATGATCGAGGGAAATATCATTTTTCTGATCAAGCATACTTCTTAGGTCTTGAATCTTGTTCCTGTGATGAAAAAGGATGGAGAGATTAGGTTATACATTGAATTTAGAGACCTTAATAGAGCCTCCCTGAAGGACCACTACCCACTACCCTCGATGAAGCAAATTTTGTGAGTAGTGGCTGGTTCAAAAAGATTCTCCTTACTTGATGGATATTCTGGTTATAATCAAGTATTAGTCAAGGAGGAAGATTAGTTTAAAACTGCTTTTACCACCAAATGGGGCATCATGGCCTACAAAAGGATGCCTTTTGGTCTGTCAAATGCTAGCTCTACTTTTCAGAGAGCTATGGATATGGCTTTTAAAGGTTTGCTTTATAAATTGGTACTTGTGTACCTGAATGACATCACAATTTTCTCTAAGGATGCAGCTAAACATTTATCCCACCTAAAACAAGTATTTGAGAGATGTAAAGAGTTTGGCATATCTCTCAATCCCAAGAAATGCATTTTTGTTGTGCATGAAGGCAAGATTTTAGGACACATTGTGTCAAAAGAGGGAGTTACCATTGATACAGAAAGAGTAAGAACTATTTTGGAGCTACCTTTACCTAGTCACAAGAAAGGACTGTAACATTTTATTAGCAAAATTAATTATCTGCAAATATTTATACTTGACATTGTAAATTTATTGAAGCCATTGACCTCTATGTTAAAAAAAATGTAGTTTTCAGTTGGACAAAAGAGGGAAAACTCAGCTTTGAGTCCATAAAAGAAGCATTATTGGTTGCACCAACTCTGGTAAATCCCGATTTCTCAAAAGAGTTTATTTTGTATGTTTATGGAAATTAGATACAATTTCTACAATTCTGGTACATCAGCAAAGTGAAGGCTTTGAGCAGCCAATTGCTTTCTTAAGTCAAGGACTGGAGGAGTATGAATAGAGGTATAGTTTCATTGAAAAACATGTCCTTGCAGTGGTAAAGAGTCTCAAGAAGTTTAGGCATCTTATTTCTAACAATAAGGTACATTTGATGGTTGCTCACCCTAGTGTGAAAGAGTTTCTATTAGGTAAGGATGTTAATGAGAAAAGGGCTAGTTGGATTACCAAAGTCATGGAATATGACGTAGATATCAAGACAACCAAGCTCATCAGAGGTAAAAGACTCAGTGAACAGCTTGTGACTATGTTTAAAAATGAAATAGAGAAGGAAGAAGAGGTGCTTCTGACCATTGAAGATGAACATTAGGATGATACAACAGCAAATGGAACAAGTTGGGTTAATGACATGACTCAATTTTTGCAAAATGGTGAATGTCCAACAGGTTTAGATAGAACCAAGAGAAGATATTTTAGACTACAGTCTATTCCATATGTATTAATTAATGATATCCTTTTCAAAAAAGATTTTAATGGTGTGTTGTTAAGATGCATTGATAATGATCAAACTGACAAGGTACTGCATGAGTTTCATGACAGAATAGCAGGGGGTCATTTTTCCCCAAAGACTACTACGTGGAAAATAATGAGAGCTAGATATTATTGGCCCAACTTATTCACAGATGCCCATGCATGGGCCAAAAAGTGTGTAAAATATGCCATTTTTGCAGGCAAAGAAATGTTGCCATCTTTACCTCTGCAGTTGATTCAAGTAGAACAACCCTTCATGAGATGGGGCATTGATTTTATAGGTCCCATTAACCCACCATCAAGTGTAGGCCATAGGTGGCTACTTACAGCAACAGACTATTTCACAAGGTGGACTGAAGTAGTGGCTTTGAAGGAAGCTAATGAGAATGTTGTTTTAAACTTTTATTATGATTTCGTATCTAGATTTGGAGTACCTAAGTCAATCATCTTAGACAATGCTTTAGCCTTTGTTGGATTGAAGGTAACTAACTGGTCTGTGTAGAATGGAATCTATTTGAACACTTCATCAAATTATTACCCATAGGGTAATGGTTTGGCTGAATCCATAAATAAGAATCTCATAAGGATTATCAAAAGATCAATGGAGGACAACTAGAGAACCTAGCACATCAATCTGAAATCTGCTTTATGGATAGATAGAATAACTCGCAAGAGGTCTATTGGAAACTCCCCATATATGTTAGTTTATGGAAAAGAGGCAAGACTGTGTGTGTCTGTGGAGCTTCCAGTACTTGATATCATGAATCAACTGGAGATGTTTGAGGAAGAAGACCACATGGCTGCCAGATATGCTCAATTTATGGACATTGAAGAAATGAGAGATAAAGCTATGAAAGCTATGGAGTATCATCAGCTTCAGACAAAAAAGAATTTTTGATAAGAAGTTCATTCCTAGAAATTTTAGGGAGGGTGATATGGTACTCAAATGGGATGAGTTAAAATGTAGGCCAAGGAAGCACTCCAAGTTTGACAGCATATGGAGTGGCCCATTTATCATTACTAAATACAAGGAGCACAATGCATTCCAGTTATCAAACATGGATGGAGAAAATTTGCCTATCCCAGTCAATGGGATACACCTGAAGAGGTGTTTTGAGGTATGAATTGCCTTGTAAAATAGTAGATTAGGTTTCTTGCTTTCAATAAGTGCTGTTGCACAATAGTTTAGATACCTTTTGTTTTCCCTAAGTGTTGTCTAGCATAGTTAGATGAGTTGCTTTCAGCATTTTGTTTTGGTTTTGGTCTTTAAAGTGTTCTTTGTTGCTGATATACTGAGTTACTGAGGTCGAGATTGATTATCAAAGCTTTTTTTTAAGTCTCAATGTGACTCCATGCGGATGCTTAAGGCCACTGGTCTGATTGTTTAGCAGGCAAACATCCCTGAGAAGTCACCAAAATGTTGACCTATTTTCCTTTGTCCATAGTTAAATAGTTCACCTTGTATATTCCTTGAATATCCTTTAGAAAATGACCATGCAAAGCTTAAATCCTTCAATTACCCATGCTTTTCCTTGCCAAAAACCTCAAAATCTCACCTAGAGAATCCTTGCCAAAAATCCAGAAATCTTTTGTCTTCAAGTGCCTTCCATTGCAGATAATTCTTAGTTTTATACTTAATCATTTTTGTATGTACCTTTGTATGTATCGTTGTATGTATATCTATTTTATCACATATACAATTGTATATACAAAGGAAGATGCAAGGTTAGATACAAAGGGTGAGATACAAAAGTGAATGTGCATCAGGTTATCTTTGTATATGCAATTGCATATACAAATGCATGTACAAGGCAATATACAAGGGGGATATACAAAAAGTGTGTCCATTTTTTGTATGAATATGCGATTATATCTTTGCACATACAATCTTATATACAATGACATATACCAACCTGAGATACAATCCTGGACCTGAAAGAATATGCAATTTGGTTTACAAAGGGTAGATACAAGGCCATATACAAAGTCACATGCAAATGTCAGATGCAATGTTTGTATATACAAGTGATCACCAACAGTTTTGTTTGTATACTCGTATTGTATATGCAATATACAAAAGGTGATGCAAAAGGAGATACATACAATCCATATGTGATAGGGGAATTGTATGTGGTGGATAAAATATTGGGGTCCGCAGTTGTATATCGCATGTACAAGGTCAAAAAAGTGCAACATACAAGAAGGTAAGATACAAAGCCAGACCTGATGTTAATTTCAATTTGCTTCATAAAAATGTTGGGGTCTGCCTATTGTATGTATATGTGATTGTATCTTCCCATATACAATCCTATATACAATTGCATATAAAAAAGTTAGATACAACAGGGATATACAATGCAGAGTTGACTGTGAATTTAAATTTGGCAAATTCAGTGGTGGGGTCCATAGTTGTATGTTAAAGTGCATGTACAAAGTCATATGCAAAAGCAAAGATACAAGGCCAGACCTGTTTTAAAGTTCCATTCTGGTTGATAATCCTTTGAGTTCTGTATTGTATGTACATGCGATTGTATCTCATATACAATCACATATACAAAGATGCAAATGTTCAGTGATGGGTCCCAGGTTCAGCTCAGCAGCCAATCAAATAGTACCACGTGTCAGGCAGTTTCTAGGGCAGATTCAGAGCATCATTCAGATGGCAATTCAAGTCGCATATACAATGGCCGATACAAGATGAAATACACATCGGTGAGGTACTTTCCGAGGTGTCCCCGACATCCCGATATATACAAAAAGTTGTATATGTAGAAAAGTGAACCTAAAAGTGCATGTGTAATTGTATATACAATTGCAAGATAAAATAGTATACAATTGTAGATGCAAAGCAATATATAGATGCAAGATGTAGTTGACCATAATTTTGACCACCCATATCTCCTTCATCCTGAGGAATTTCTGCATGCTCCAAAAGGCAAATGTGCTTGTTTTTGCCTCCTCTTTCATCTGGCGGGCTTTGAGGAGGATATCTTCACTTTTAAAATTTGATGCAAATTTGTAGGCTCAATCGACTGAACGTTTTAGCAACCGATTTGTCATGTGCAGGGGCTGATATTGTTACATTTATTCTAGTTGGTGGGCTTTGTAGGTGGATTCATGGTAGATGGCTTCACTCTTCAATGTGTATGGGCTATGTGATTTGTTGGCAGATCTTCATGTGTTTGGTGATGACTTTGGGGCTCTTCTCTTTAATGCCCTATCCTATCTTGCATTTGGGAAACTATTTTCTAATGGTTGTGCATGGTGTAGGAGCACCCCATTACCGTCAAGAAGCCCCCTATTATCATTTTAATTATTGTAAGGCCTAGCACCAATTGTTTTTATTTGGACAAATGTGTCCCCTAGATAGTCCCATGTTGTGAGCCGATTTGGCATAGCTAGCAAGAAGTAGTTGTAACTGTCCGAGTTGTAACTGTCGTGTAACAAATGGCAGAGGTGATGAATCAATTGAGATTCCACCGTGTGTAACTACCAAGAAGTGAGCCTTTAAAATAGGCAGTCCCTGTTTGTTAAAGCAAGAAGGGAGGAAAGAGAAAAAGAGGAGCAACAGAGAAGCGTGTAATCTCAGAAAGAGAAATAAAATTTAGTGTTTTGTAGAGCAATCAAGTTTTGATTCATTCCACTGGTCGAGACCTCGGTCGAGACTAGTGGAATGCCAATCTGTTTTTAATTTATCCTCTCTGTTGTTCTGTGCTATTTTGCTTTTCTGTATTAGTTTAGAAATATGTGTGTGTATAGTTGCAGAGAATGGCCACGGCATTGTGGAAGATAGTTAGAACCCATCGGGAAGAAAGCCTCATGAGATCTATAGAAGTGATTGCAGAAAAGAAGTACTTGAATGCTATTGGCGTATCGGCAGGAGTGTTGACTGGTTATAGCAAGTCTGTTAATGTGTATGTGAAGCAAAAGAACATCGGCATGACCAATGATATCGGCAGAACAAATGTGAAGTCTACCGATAGCATGAGGTCTCGCCGATAGCAAGGTAGATATGAGGCTTCAGTGTGACATTCGTTATCGGAAGACAAGAAGAATGTGTGGCTGATAATACATGCTTTGGCGATGGAGATGTGGATTTCAGCATGAGGTTACATATCGGAAGGCGAGGTAAAACTTTCACCCACGGCCTGAGTCATAACGATGGACTACATCGGTGAGAGAAGCATTATCGGCCGGAGGAGCAAATGTTATGTCGAAAAAGGAAGTCTTGGCGAAAGCGAATGGATTGTTCGTCGGGAAGAAATTCAGAAGGTCTCAGCAAAAGAGGAAGGCATATCGGTGTGAGTTTGTAGTTCGGCAAACAAGGAAAAGGTTACACCGATGGTGAACGTCTTATCGATGGAAGGGATTGTTAGACTCATCGGCATGAGCGATGCGGTCGGGGAGACTTGACGCCTAGCGACCGACGAAGTCTGTCTGGCCGATAGGCACACAAGAGAAGCTGCTCATTGGAGTAAGATGACATATCAGCGAAAGAATATGGAAAGTGACCGATAGCGTAAGGTCAAGCGGATAAGTGAGGGAAAGTATATTTCGAGGAGACAATAATGTATGTCTTGCTGATAGTAAAGAAAGTATGTATTTTGGCATTGTTTGAACATACAAGAGAGTTTAAAAGGAAAATAAAGCATAAAACCCTAGGTTTGTGGGTTTTAAAGGGTTGTTTGCCCTGTTTAGTAAGATATTTCCTGATTCCTCCGCATCAAATTGGTATCAGAGCTAGCGAAAGCTCTAGGAATCTAAGTGAGAGATTGGTGTTTTGGTTTGCTAATATTTGTGGTTACAGATGCATGTCCACAAGCTGCAAGCAGGCAGATAAGAGATTTGTCATGGAACCACAGGAGATGGTTCAAGGGCCTGAGAAAGAGGTCTAGTGAGTGTCACCAAAAGTCCTGGGGAGAGAGGCAAGAGAGGACTCCCAGGTGAGGGACAAAAGTGTTGGTGCAGCATTGAGGTTGGACTTATAGCAGCATCTGGAGGAGCAGCCAGTTAAACTCCATTGAGAGGAGTCACCATTGAATGGTACAAGTAGCAGAGGCGTCAAGTTGAAGACACCAAGAGAACAGAGTTGTTGCAGTTCTCACCAAGCATTTCCATGGGACATGGAAATTTTTCAAGTCTGGAAGTATGGTGCAGGAGCACCCCATTACCGTCAAGAAGCCCCCTATTATCATTTTAATTATTGTAAGGCCTAGCACCAATTGTTTTGATTTGGACAAATGTGTCCCCTAGATAGTCCCATGTTGTGAGCTGATTTGGCATAGCTGGCAAGAAGTAGTTGTAACTGTCCGAGTTGTAACTGTCGTGTAACAAATGGCCGAGGTGACGAATCGATTGAGATTCCACCGTGTGTAACTGCCAAGAAGTGAGCCTTTAAAATAGGCAGTCCCTATTTGTTAAAGCAAGAAGGGAGGAAAGAGAAAAAGAGGAGCAACAGAGAAGTGTGTAATCTTAGAAAGAGAAATAAAATTTAGTGTTTTGTAGAGCAATCAAGTTTTGATTCATTCCACTGGTTGAGACCTCGGTCGAGACCAGTGGAATGCCAATCTGTTTTTAATTTCTCCTCTCTGTTGTTCTGTGCTGTTTTGCTTTTCTGTATTAGTTTAGAAATATGTGTGTGTATAGTTGTAGAGAATGGCCACGACATTGTGGAAGTTAGAACCCATTGGGAAGAAAGCCTCACGAGATCTATAGAAGTGATTGCAGAAAAGAAGTACCTGTATGCTATCGCCGTATCGGTAGGAGTGTTGACTGGTTATAGCAAGTCTGTTAATGTGTATGTGAAGTAAAAGAACACTGGCATGACCGATGATATTGTCGGAACAAATGTGAAGTCTACCGATAGCACGAGGTCTCGCCGATAGCAAGGTAGATATGAGGCTTCGGTGTGACATTCGTTATTAGAAGACAAGAAGAATGTGTGGCCGATAATACATGCTTTGGCGATGGAGATGTGGATTTCGGCGTGAGGTTACATATCGGAAGGTGAGGTAAAACTTTCACCGACGGTCTAAGTCATAACGATGGACTACATCGGTGAGAGAAGCATTATCAGTCGGAGGAGCAAACGTTATGTCAAAAAAGGAAGTCTTGGCGAAAGTAAATGGATTGTTCGTCAGGAAGAAATTCAGAAGGTCTCGGCAAAAGAGGAAGGCATATCGGTGTGAGTTTGTAGTTTAGCGAACAAGGAAAAGGTTACACCGATGGTGAACGTCTTATCGATGGAATGGATTGTTAGACTCATCGGCACGAGTGATGCGGTTGGGGAGACTTGACGCCTAGCGACCGACGAAGTCTGTCTGGCCGATAGGCACACAAGAGAAGCCGCTCATCAGAGTAAGATGACATATCGGCGGAAGAATATAGAAAGTGACCAATAGCATAAGGTCAAGCCAATAAGTGAGGGAAAGTATATTTCGAGGAGACAATAATGTATGTCTTGCCGATAGTAAAGAAAGTATGTATTTTGGCATTGTTTGAACATACAAGAGAGTTTAAAAGGAAAATAAAGCATAAAACCCTAGGTTTGTGGGTTTTAAAGGGTTGTTCACCCTGTTTAGTAAGATATTTCCTGATTCCTCCACATCAGTGCACCTGCCAGTGACATGGTTCCTATCCTTTCACCATGCCCTTGCCTTTGCGTCCATGTTCCTGCATTGATGAATGCATTCTACATTTCTGGGATCCTGTGCAACTGTTTCAACGTCCTTAGCATAGGAATTTGATATAAATGACATTGTAACTTCATTTTTAGAAGGTCCTTTCCATATACATTCTTGAGGTAGTGATTTTTTCTACAATCCTACTTAGGTTGAGTAGGTTTTTGTAACTCTTTGGGTATATGAATTATAGAGAATACCTTGGATACCACTAAAAGTCAGATTTTGCCTTCTTGTGTCGAAGTATTGGATGTTATTAAATGTTTGGATAGGTCATTTGTGAGGTAATTTGCTTCCTTGTGACTATCTTATGTTTTTCAATACCCTTTTTTTGCAGAAGTTATGTTTATACAGGTTGCAAACTGTGTCTTAGAGTGTTATAAGACTTAAAATTGTGAAGTTTAGCTTCCTTTTTTGAAGATTTTAATGTAGTTAGGCCTATTTGTGAAGTGTTTTTGCAAACATACAGTGATAGGTTGTGCAGGTTTTTATTTTTGGTTGTCTATGGCCAAGTGTATGTAGGTCTGAATTTTATTTTACCTTATCAAGTTTTGGTGAATCACCCTTATTTTCAAGTTTTCCAGTTTTATCTTTCATTTTTTAAAAGCATTCCTTCTCCTTTTTCCTCTACAAATCCAGTAGATTTTAGGTGATAACCAACTAGGAAGTCGGCCTTCTCTGAAGGTTCTTTCCAACTCAGGTGACCCATAGACCTAGAAAGATCCCATGTTTCTCCAGATTGCCAAGTTTTACAACTCAGGAAGGTGCAAATTTGAGGAGTACCATCATGACTAGTTGCAATTACCAGACAATGTTCTTGAAGCATCATCTCAAGTCAGGGGACAATCGTGTAAAGAGACAAGGAAGTCTGTCATAATCTTTTGTTCTTGGGGATATTGTTCCCTAGTCTTTTGACTAAGGATGATAGTCAATTTCAAGGAAGTATTACTCGACCCTAACAACTGACAATCTTGTTGTGACTCAATTTGTGTTTTATATTATATAGTGGTAATCCTTGAGTAAGGATGAAAACCTTTTTATAGGTTGAATTGCAATAATATTGTTATTATTTTTCTGATCATAATATTTGATTACTATCGAATGATATTAATTTGTTTTTAGTCGGCCTTGAGAAATGATGGAGAACTTTGAGCTCATCCTTTCTTACACGATGCCAAGATGGAGCCACCTTTTGTGTGAACTGACCGAGTGGAAATGTAGTTACCTTCCAAAATGGCATGGCAAGAGTTGGCCAGTTATCAAGATTTCATTATTCATTTTTGTTAATAGACTATTTCTTGGAGGGAGTTCATTGTTAGGGGTTTGTGAGTAAGGTGGTGAAAGCTACACTGAGATAGCACTAGTAGATTTGAAGCTATGTGCAGCTCAAAAGAGACTAGGACTAGAGTGACGTTTCCATCTAGAGTATTGTCCAGGTAATATGGTGGAAAAAAATCTATTTACCTTTGATATTTTGAGCCTTGACTATGTTAAATCTCTACCAGAGATAGTATAATGTTAATTTTCATATCATATATTTAACTTAGAGGTATGAGGCCTATGAAGCCGTGCCAAGATATATGTAAATATTTTCATATTCATGGCTCGAGGCTGTTACAGCTAAGCTACCATTGTTTCAAAGTTTTATTTCTTACTCTTGCTCAAGGCCTTAAGGCCAAGCTTTACCATTTTATCTTTATGATGAGAATAGGCTCGAATCCATAATGGTTGGTCTAACAAACAAGTAATCTTTCTTGTGAATGAACTCATGGCTATAGAGCCGAGAAATGAAATCCATATTGAAACATTAAATCCTTTTTTTGAGACTACGGTCTAGGCTGTGTGGCCAAGGTAGTGAAACATGGTATTCTTCTAGTGGCTAAGCTCGAGGCTTAGAAGCCAAGCTGCAACTATAATATGTTGTAATTATGACACTTGCTCGAGGCCACAAGGTCAAGCCTTTTATAGATGAATTCTTCTCTATGTCTGAGATAAAGGCCTTACAACCCAACTATAATAAATTCTACATTTTACACTTTACGAAAAAATAATGCTTGAAGCCATTATGGATGAGCTTGTTATCAAAACATGTTAAACACACATCATATAATAACGTAGTTAGAGCTAAAGAGCTCTTGAATGGAGTAAAGAGTAACTCCAGAATGATGATAGTTATAAATGAATAATACAATCTCTTGACCATGGTAACATATGAGAAGCCAATAATATCAATAATACAGTCACTTGACTATGGTGACAGTCAGGAAGGCAATTAAATATCAGTGTGTTTACAACACACAAACTAATACCAAGTCAGGCTTGTAAGGAAATCTGACTATGAATCATTTATAGGGTTACATAAACTGTCAAATATTATATACTTAAACCCTTGATTATGGAGGTGGTGAGACCATTCAAGACCATGGTCTCATCATGAAGTAGTTTGAATGTTCTTATAGAAGAATATAGACTTGTTCTATATGTGTCTGAATTAAGACTCATTGTTTAATGTTATGAGTTATAATTCCTTTACTTTCTTAAGTTTAATCTAATAGGATTGGTGTTTAACACCTAAAGCTCATATGGATAATAAGAGCTATCAATCCTAATGAAGCTAATCTACTCTATCAAGGCATGGTATGTCTTGAGTACCATGAAATCAACATCATCATATGTGATGATTTACTATAAAAAATGTAAACCATGGGAGACCAAGGTGGTCGGTATGGTTGAATTTGATATGGAATGAAAATGAATAAGGTGACTAGGAGTAATTGGTTCCTCATTATGAAGATAACCTATTTAATCATAACCAACCTATGATGGAAGTCGAATACCCAAGTATGGACAATAAATCGAATGGATCCCACTCATACTAGACCTAAAGAACAAGGTCGTTAAGAACTTATTGTAGGACATGATAGCTTATAAGTTGAGTTAGGGTGCTGGACATATGATGATGTTCATTGTGCAATGTGTATGTATGCAAAACTTTAACCAAATTAATGCAACCATCTCTGCATGCATTATCAGTCCACAGTGTTCCAGATGGCCTAGTGTCTCCAGTAGTGTCATACAAGTTAGAGTGGATCTATAGTGTGTGACTGTGAGACATTGGGAAGGACACAACACCAGATACTCAGATGGCTAACCTAATGGGTTCTAATGTCTAACCTTTCCCAGAAGGGTAGGGCCACTTCCAGTTAGGAAGATGAGTGGGGGACCATAGGTCCATGGTTGGAGGAAAAGCACAAGGCTGATGCTCTCCTTCCCAAGCATGAGACAAGTTGAGGCTTATGAAGACAAATGTCATTGGTTCCAGATATAGTACTTGCATTTTTTGACCAGTTGGTCTATTGTAATTTATTATTTGAACTATGATGCCTTGAGCATATCTTGTACTTGATTAGTGATGGTTACTCACTAAAGACTTGCAATTGATTACTAAAATGTAAGCTTTGTTATTTCATGATTAGATTGACATGCTTAACTAATGAAAAGATTATGTTTCTTTGGTTCAAATTTGATTATCTCAATCAATTTTTAATGAATAGCTTGATTAAGATACATGTTTAAGTTAAATCTTGAGCATTATGGATAGTGATGTTACACCAATTGGGTCAACTTGAAAGAAAAGGTAAATATCATTCCTTGGGGGTATCACAGAGAAGAGGATGAAACAAGTTTTCAAACTTAAAAGTGGTATTGTTCTATTCACTATAGAGTGGGTTTTAGGGGAACATTTTATGGTGATGGACCATAGGCATCAGGTTAACACTGATCTATCATCCATGTTCTGAACAGTGTTGCTGGATGCTAATGAAGAGAAAGGGTCCATACAAACTTTGATGGAGTCTTTTGTGGAGGCAAAATTTTGCGGGGGATGGAAAGAAGTGGTGGGCATGGCTTGGATTGATGTTGGCATTATTCTCTTACATGATTTCCATTGGATAAATTCAACTAGCAATGTGGTGGATTGGCACTCATTTGTCATCAAAGCTAGAGTGACTAAGATTGCAGGGCATAGGAGGAGAGTGAGAGGAGGAATCACGTTTTTGAAGAAGCTGACATGCTTGGTCATGGAACAAACTTAATAAGAGTGGAGAAGTGATAAGAAACAAGGCAAGGCTTGTGTGTAAAGGATACTCACAAGTAGAGGGCTTTTGCAGCACATAAGGATTTCAAAGTATATCAAATAGATGTGAAGTCTACTTTCCTGAATGGTGAATTGGAAGAAGAAGTATACATAGAATAGCCAGATGGATTTTAGTTATTAGATAAATCAGATATGGTTTGCAAATTGAAGAAGGCACGATATGGATTGAAGCAAGCCCCCAAAGCTTGGTATGCAAGGTTAGATAGGTACTTATTACAACAAGGATTTAATAAAGGTAACGTAGAGAGCAATCTGTACATCAAATTAGAAGAAGATTAAATTCTGGTTGTGGAACTATATGTGGATGATATAATCTTTCGAGGAAATGAAGGTATGTGTAAGATTTTTTTAGATGAAATGTAAAAGGAATTTGAAATGTCAATGTGTGGAGAAATGAACTTCTTCCTTGGGTTACAAATCAATCAGATAGATAAAGGTATTTTCATTTCACAATAAAAGTATGTCAAGGAAATATTGAAATTTTTTGGAATGGAAGATTCTAAGCTAGTATGTACCCCTATGGTGATTGTTCACAATCGAAGCAGGAATGATGAAACCCCTAACGCTGATCAAAGTAGGTATAGATCAATGATTGGAGGATTTCTATATCTAATTGCTACTAGACCAGATATTATGCATGCAGTTTGTCTTGTGGCTAGAATTCAAGAAGATCCTAGAGAATCACATGTTGTAGCACTAAAGAGAATATTCAGATACTTAAGGACCAGATCATGGCTTGTGGTATCCAAAGGATACTGACTTTACTCTAAGTGCTTATATAGATGTACATTGGGCTGGTTGTGTGGATGACAGGAAAAGTACAAGTGGTGGTGCGTTCTTTCTTGGATGCAAATTAGTGTCATGGCTAAGTAAGAAGAAAGACTTAGTGTCTTTATCTATTGCAGAGGCAGAATACTTTGTAGCAGCACCATGCTTCACTCAGGTGTTGTGGATGAGGCAAACCTTGAAGGATATCAGATTTGTAAATGATGAACCAATTCCTATCTTTTGTGATAATATAAGTGCTATTAACATTTCAAAGAATTCAATGATGCACTCAAGGACTAAACATATCTCAATCTGGTATCACTTTTTGAGAGAGAAGGTTGCAGAGAATGAAGTGAAGCTTGAGTATGTACCTTCAAAGGATCAGGTTGTTGATATATTCACTAAGGCTCTTCCTAAGGATACTTTTGAGTATCTCGGAGAGAAGTTGGGGGTTATTGCCCCTCCTACTTTGAACTAGATGCATAAGGAGATGCATGAGTCTGGTGAATTTCAAGACTCATTTTTTATTCTGGACTGATGTTGGAGGCTACCTCTCAGGGAGAGTAGGTAGTGGCTTTATTGGTTGTTGTAGTTAGGGGGAGCAAGTGTTAGTGTGCAAGTTGTACCAAAGTTTTTGTGCTGTGTCAAAGTTTAGGTGCTCCTAAGGTGGAGCATGTAGAGCAGTGAATTAAAAATTATTGCAAAGTAGTGGTGAGCAGGTACAAGTTGTTGAAAGTATGTACTTACTGGTGTTGTCATTGATGTCAACATATCTGTGTTGTCATTAGTGTCAACTATACTCTTGTTAGTTTCATTGTATTAGCCTGATATAAATGCTAAAGATAATGAGAAAGTGTTCCTAATATTGAGTTTCCAAGTGCTTTTGTAGTGTCTACCTTTGTGTGACTCCTTGTGCCCTAATATTTTGAATGAATAGATTAAATGATATATTAATCTTAATTATTATATGATGTAAATTTGAGAAGAGAATGTGGCATATTAGATTACACATCCTCATTGGTCTATTACTGTTTCTTCAACTATGATTGCATTGTTGGATTTGATGTTTTGATCGAAGTGTCCCAGATATATGTGTACAGGCGTTTGACCAATGGATGGATGTGGAGGAGTAGACATGGAACCTCTTGACCATCTCACCATACCTAGTTAGTGGTTAGGTTATTGACCCTATGTTCTTGCAGTATGTTAGTCTTTTACACCACTCTCTTTGGTTGTGGATAGAGGATTGTGTTGTGATGTTCACAACACGCCCCATTATGCTCCTTAGCAAAATGGGGACCCCTGCTGATGTTTGCTTTTTGCTTCTGCTTGTGTTTTTTCTGCTTTCTGGCGGTCTGGTAAAAATGAAGGTCAGGTGCATCATCATCATGATATTGGATGAGGTAGGTCATCATCATGAGGTTAGTTTGTCAAAGTTCATATTTTATTGCTGTGACCTCATATTTAGAAAGAGCTTGAAATTCCATGCAGGTTTGCCTTTTACTTCACTTGAAAATTCTTCCATATGTGAAAGTTATGCACGGTCAAAGTCTTGGTCAAACCTGATATTCGCAGGAGGATCATCATATTTTTTTTTTTATATATATCCTAAGTCATGTTGTCAAGATCATCATGATCTTGGTCTATCACCCGATAAAAATCATGCAGTCGCAATATCCGGACGTCAATCTTAGGTGGTAGTACCCTTTACCCGTCAAATGGCCTTGTGCGCATTATGCAGCATCATGATTTTCTTAGGAAGGTCGTATTTTATAACTTGGTTTTGCTGTATGAGGACATCATCATCATATTTGAAATGCACCCCCCCAATAATATCCTGAGGTTCAAATATCATGATGACATCAACTTTGGGTCAAGGTAAGTTCCCCCGTCGAGCGGTCTTTGTATCGCGAGCATCATCATGATATCCTTGCATCGCCTGATCTTAAAATATCATGCTGATGGTATAAGATCACCCTGACTTAACAAATTCATCATCGGCATATTTGCATGCGCATGCTATAAACCTATCACAAGGTCATCATCATGATATTTGCTGAAGTTTGAATTATGATGATGACGACTTCATATCATCCTGATCTTTCAAGAGTCATTCGCTGAAATTCGCTAAGTAATGGAGACATCATCATCATAATTCGATTAAGAGGATCATCATCTTCATATCCTCCTGATCTCTGGTTAGCGAATATCATGATGATCACCCTATCTATTCAGAAGAGGTCGATATTCCATTCCGCAACAGCATGATCATATTTCACAATATCACCCTAGCCCAAATATCATGATGACCTCAACTCATCCTTGTGCTCCGAAAATGAAACATCATGATGACGTCATCATGATAATTCGATGAGGAGGGTCATCATCATATTTTCTTATCCTGTCATATTGTCAAGATCATCATGATCTTGTTTGTTCACCCGACATTTCGCAAAGTCCTCCTGCCGATGAAATACAACCTTTTGCAAGTATCCTGATGATCATCATCATCACATTTTCCCTTCGGCAGGATTTTTCCCAAACATGATCCGGTTGGTGAAATATCATGATGACGTCATGTTTTAAGTTTAACAAGGGCCCCGAATATCATGATGACGTCATCCCGATCGAATAAACGAAGAAGTAAATATCCTGATGATCATCATCATCATTTTTTCCTTCAAACAGGATATTTTCTGAAGCACGATCCGGTTCCCAAACATGATGATGATGTCTCATTCTAAGTTCGACAAAAAAACAAGTATCCTGATGATCATCATGATCACATTTTTCCTTCAAACAGGATATTTTTTCAAGCACGATCCGTTTCCCGAATATGATGATGACGCCTTATTCTAAGTTCGACAAAAGCAAATATCCCGATGATCATCATCATCATCCTAATCTTTCGAGAGGGTTACCTTGGCCGCGAAAGGGTCATATTCACTTCATCATCCTGATCATGCTCCTTAGGTGACCCGATATTACAATTACCCCCTGATCTTAACTGAACATGATGATGACGTCATCCTTAGCATTTCAATGAAGCCCGAATATCATGATGACATCACCATCATCTTCCTTTCCTCGGCAGCATGATTATCTTCATATCCTCCTATTATCCTTCATGATGATGATGATGATGATGTTGTTCTTTTCTCCAATATGCAGAAGCGAAATATCATGATGATGAAGTATGTCGACCAACATGTTTTTTGACGCACCGACAGGGATGATCATGCCGATGGGCGGGAAATGAGGCGGTGGACATTTTAAAGTGTTTTTTTTGGCGCCTCTGGCATTTTTTTCAGTCAGCGATAGTTGACCTGATCAATTTTGAGTAGTCTGAGCGCATTTTGGACGCGTTTTTGAAGAGGATTCTGGATCCGATTTTCTCCATCTTGCGCTGTCACCTGGATTTAAATGGTTATTTTAATTTCATGATGTTTTTATGATAAATGTGAAACTTATTGCTTGTCTTGTCTTGCAGGCTTGCAGTTGAGGAAGCAGCTGGAAAGTCAGCGCAGTTACCTCATGGAGGCAGAAGATCTGATCTCAGGAGCAAGAGGATAAGGATGAAGTGCGAAAGTCAAAAGCCATTCAAGTGAAGAGGAAGGTCGCAGCTGAAGGTATTTCTGCAAAAGACAAACATAAGTTATTACCCAGCTGCCGGAACTTCTCAGAAGGGGCAATATTTCGCCCAGATTTGACACTGCTCAGAGATATTTTTTGAAGACTGGTTCAGCTGCATTTATTGCTGTAACCAGGGGTTTGAACCAGGGGTTCAGTTAGGTTTTTGCTGTAGTGAGGACAATCAAAATGTCTTTATATTGTGCCTCTCTACACTGTAATACTTTACACACAGGGATTTTAGGATTTTGCCAGAATTGTAGAGTCTTTCTAGGCATAGTTTAGAAGTAGAAGAAGGAGGTCGCCTGTTTGTCTGCAGTAAGGTGCGCGTGGAATGTCTGGCTGCCTTACTGTATCTGTAAAGCTTGTAAGTTCTCTGTAGTATGATCAATGAAACTAAGAGTCATTCTTACATTGTAAATCATGTATGGCTATTCGTTTCTAATACAATAGAATCTGGAGTTCTGCATCTATCTTCTGAGTGTTCTCCTGCTCTTCTTTGTGTTTTGAAATATCTTCTTTGAGAGCTTGCAATTTTAAATGTATGTTTGTGAAAATGCTTAGAACTTACATTTAGGGTTTTTACTGTGGATTTGATCAAATTACTGTGGTATTTACATAGTGCATAACAGAAACAATTAGATCCTTCGGTAGATTAAATGAGGTATAGTTTAGATCTTTCTAACTTTTCCCAACCCATCTGAAATATTTAGCTGAAAACGTAGAAATCCAAAGGAAATTGTCTCAAATTTGAAGAAGCATGTATAACAGAGCTATAAGTAGACAGTTTTCATAAACAGATAAAGAGGAAAGCTGCAAAAATTCAAGAAAACCATCTAAAACTTGCAGCCCGGTAACACTTGTATGCAAATGAACAGAATACTTGTTGAAATCTATGACCTCTTTGCATATTCTTAGTCCAGTAAGCCACCAAACAAACCTAAACTACGTAAGGCCCCTTGAACATTACAGCTTCACATTGACCAACTGAACTTGACCAACCGAACCATTGTAGACTTGGGATTAGTTGAATCACCAAATGATTCCTTCTTGTCTTTCAAGTATAGTTTCAGTTCATTTTATGTGAATTTTAACTTATTGTTATGATTGCATCAAAACAGTAATCAACAGTTTTCTGGCGCTAGAAGGAGGGCCTGCCTGAGTTAGGTTTCATTTCAAACTGGCTAACGACAGTAACAGAGTGACTAGGTCTAAGTCCAGTTCAGGAGATATCTTTGTGCAACTACCTGATACAAGGCGAAGTAAAAGCCCTTTAATTTGGAATCCAAAGATATCGCAAGCAGGAAGTTCATCTGGAACACCTCCTAGGTCACCTTTTAACATCCGTAGTATTGTAAGTCCTGATAGATCACTGTTCAGATCTTTAAATCTTGGTTCAGGCACTCCTGGAGGTCTCAATCCTCCTCTAAATCCTAATCCACCAATCAATCCAGGTATTTTTGCAAGTTCAAGTCAAGCTCAAACACCTACAATGGCTTATTTCGATGTCAATTCTCCCATATTCTTCAATGATTATCATGACATGCCAAAAAATCCGGAAAAGATATGTCCCAAATACCAGTTGCATCAGGACCCAGAAGATCATATTAGAATATTTAAGGAAGCATGTTTTAGGGCTATGTTAGAGCACGAGGATGTTGTGTGTAGATTGTTTCCTTACACCTTTAATGAGCAGGCCTCTAGCTGGTACGTAAACTTACCCAATGGTTACATTTCTTCCTGGGCACTTATGGAAGAAGCATTTCTGTCAAGATTTAGAGGACCCATTGACCCTTGTGCTTTGTATCATAAGTTGGCTGCCATAAAACGAGGTGAGGGAGAGCTAATTGATAATTTCAATGACAGATTTCAAAAGGCCTATTCTAGGCTAGTAGCCCCTTATACCATAGATGATGCTCCCTTGTTGGCTATGTACTATGCTGCTTTGGATCCTTTAACTGCCATGTTTGTCAAAAGGAAACCTGACATAGATTCAATATCCAAAGCCTATAAAGAGGCAACCTCAGTGAACCAAGAAATGAGACATACAACTTACAGTCCATTTGGAGGAAATTTTGGGGTGCAGAATCAGGCACACCCATGGAATGGAGTCCCTGTGCAGCATGCTCCACTAATAAATCCGGTTCCTTCTTACACACCTGTGTATAACCCTACTCCAATCCAGGCTATAACTCCTTACACGGCTAGTACTTCCAATAACAGTCAAAATAATGGTCAGCCTTTCTTCCAACTTCCTAGGGATGTAACTATGGCAAAAGCACAAGAGGATAGGGAAGAAATCAAGGAGATTACTGCAGATTTGAAAAGATTAACAACCGAAGTGACTCAGCTAAGAAATGAGAACCTCTATGGAAGAAGCAACCAAAACTACAATCCACATCAAAATCACAACCAAGGCCAAAATCAGAATTATAGTCTCAATCAAAATCAGCAGTACAATCAGAACCAAAGCTACAATCAGCATCAAGGCCCCAGTCAGGGGCAACCAATGCAAAATAGGGGGCTAGTGATAGATAATAGGACCTGGGGCAATAATAACAAAAATCAGAATCAACCTAGGCCACCCAAGACATGGAACACTGGGCCCAACAACGGTACTTTGGCTTCTCCTTTTGAGAATACAGATAATCATGGTGCAAAACAAATAACTAACATACAAATGGCCAGTACAGCACCCAAAAATTGGTGCAGATTTCACAATACCAATGCCCATGCTGAGCATGACTGTCCACAGTTCCACTTGGCAGCTAGTATTTTCAACGTAGATGTACAGCCTCCTACCTCTGAATTTCTCATTCCTAAGGGTAATGAGGTAGTACCCTCAGAATATGACACAACATTAGTCTTAGAAACGTTTACCTTTGCGACTGCAGAAGAGAAGGGGGATGAATTGCTAGAGGATGAACCATACTGTTGTGAAAGTCTTTATCTGGAATCAGCCTTTGTGTTAAATGCTTTTCAGTTTCCTTTTGAATCTGAAAATGAGATATTAAATGAAACAGAGGAGGTGCAGGCCTTTCAACAGACAAATAAAAGCCACACCTACAATTTGAGGAACAACCCTAGGCCGGGAGGACCTTTCACCACTTCCACTCCTCCGAATAACATCAATACACCCCTAGATCAGAATGCTAGCAACAATCCTGCCATACTTAAAGCTAGTCAGCACACAAATAACGGAACAGCAGTGCAAAAAGATCAAACAAGCAAGATAGAAACAATACAGACAACAAGACTAATGAATTACTTATCAGAGGAAATAAAGAAAATGAAGGTCAGTATACCTCTAAATGAATTATTGAAGACCCCAGGGATCAGAAATGCTTTTTTAAAATCCCTGGATACATCCATAACAAACAAGGTGTCTGCTGATATAACTATTCCTAATAGTGATTCACCACCTAAGGAAAAGGGTAAGAAAGTTGAGCAGCCTTCCAATACAAATGTGGTAATACATACGGATAAGAGGGATACTCAACCTTTCTTGTTAACTGTTAGGTTGTGTGGGAAGAATATACACAATTGCATGGTAGATTCTGGTGCTTCAGCCAATGTAATGCCATTAGGAATATGTAAAACTCTCGGGCTGACTCCCACCAAATCTGCCAAGGTTGTCACACAATTAGATAAGACCGAGGTTAGCGTGATAGGAGAACTCATGAACATACAAGTGCAGTTAGCTTCAAACCCTAGGGTGAGCCAAATCATTGACATCCAAGTAGTGGATATACCCGTAAATTATGGAATGTTGCTGAGTAGGGATTGGTCCAAGACATTAAACGGATATATGGCTACTGACTTTTCACACATGTGGTTACCATGGAGAGGCATCCCAAACCAGATCAGAATAGGGGCAGAGCCCAGAATGAAACATATGATAACAGAGTATAATCGAACTAATGAAATATTATATGCTACTGTTGAACCAGGTGTCTATAGAATTACCAACAATGGGATGCAGATTGAAGAGATTATGATGTTAAACATTAGAAAGGAGTGTGTCAGCAATAGAACAGCACTATTCATTGAGTCTGACAGAAATTCTTCAGATGAGGAAAACAATGCAATAGACAAATTTGGTCGGGCCATTAGACAAGAAGTGGAAGAGTGCATTACACACAATCTCCCAGTCCAATGTAAGTTATATAAAAATAAGTGTAGAGTCCATGGTAGGCAACATTCTGAGGAGAATTGTGAAATTTGCAAAGAGATCATTGAATATGAATACAAAAAGTGCATAGGGAGGGTAGAGTCACAAGAGAAAAATGAGAATCCTGATCCAGCACAGAGATATGTTCAGGATAATATAAGTGCCTTGATTCCAGATTTAGGGAAAGAAATAGAAGATGAGGGTAGTTATCTTTCTGAGTTGCAAACTAAAAACACACATATGCAAGATAACCAAACGGAAAAACCCATGAATAAACAAGATAACACCCCACAGGCAATAAAAGGGACAAGGTATGCCAAGGTAAAAGATCAGAAAAGTAAAGATGGCATGTGGACATTAAAATGTGATGGGTCCAAATCAAAACAGGGCGCAGGTGCAGGTATTGAACTCATAAATCCTCAAGGTAAATCACATTTGGCAGCATATAGATTACAATTTTCCTGCACTAACAATATTGCTGAATATGAGGCCCTAATTTTAGGACTTGTCATGGCCATCAAGAAAGGGGTAAAAACTATCAGAGTATTTTCAGACTCTGAATTAGTAGTCAGACAAGTGAGGAAACTATATGCCTGCAATTATAAGAAGATGATCAGTTACAGACATAGAGTTTGGGGTTTAATGGATTCATTTGATGCTTTTAACATAGAGCATATTCCTAGAGAGCTAAACCACAGGCCAGATGCGTTAGCAGTTGCTGCTAGTACATTAGAACCATTGACACTGTCAGGATTAAGACGATTTGCTGTTGAGCTAGTTAACGTGCCCAGTATACCAGACAACGTTACACACTTTCAGGTATTTGGAGAGGATCAGCAAATTATTGATTTTCTGACTTGTAATGAGGCATTTGAAGCCCAAATTATTGATGAACAAGAAAGGCCTGAAGTAACATGGGATGAAGAAGATATGATCAACTTAAAGAGCAACTTCTTGCCAAAAGGAGTAATTGAATTAGAACACATCTTTGACTTCGACGGAATAGTAAGACAGAAGGACTTACCCAAAACAGAAGGGGGTAAGTGTGATTTACATAACTTAGGGACTGAGCTAAATCCACAAAATGTACTAATTGGGAAAGCTTGCTCTGAGAAAATTAGAAAAGAGGTTCTGGACGTTCTGAAAAAATATAAACATGTCATAGCATGGACTTATGAAGACTTGAAAACTTTTGATGAGTCCATCATAACTCACGTCATACCTTTAAGAAAAGAAGTCAAACCATTTAGGCAGAAACAGAGGCCTGTAAACGCCATTCTAGAGCCTTTACTCTTTGAGGAAGTTAAAAAACTACTGTCCGCTAGAATAATTTTTCCAGTCAGACATTCTGTCTGGGTAGCTAACTTAGTGCCAGTAAGGAAGAAAAATGGAGACATTAGGTTGTGCGTAGACTTTAGAAATTTAAACAAGGCTTCTGAAAAGGATAATTATCCTTTGCCCCCAATAGATGAAGTACTGCAAGCAGTAAATGGCGCAAAGATGATGTCTTTTTTAGATGGTTTTTCAGGTTATAACCAGGTCTTAATTGACAGGGAGGATAGACTAAAAACCACCTTCACTTGCAAATGGGGAAATAATGCGTATAGAAGAATGCCTTTTGGTTTAATTAATGCAGGTGCCACTTTTCAGAGGGCCATGGACGTTGCATTCCGTGGATTATCAGGTAAATGCATTGTTGTGTATATGGATGATTTGACTGTGTATTCCAAGGATGCATCCACCCACGCTGAGGACCTCAGAAAAGTACTCCAGTGATGTGAAAGGTATGGGATTTCCCTTAATCCTAAGAAATGTATATTTGGCGTAACCGAAGGTAAATTATTAGGCCATGTCATTTCTGAAAATGGAATTTCAATTGATCCGGATAGAATAGAATCCATAAAAAATTTGCAAATGCCGAACAGTAGGAAAGAATTGAAATCATTTTTTGGTAAAATTAACTTTGTTCGAAAGTTTATAACAGGTTTTGTAGAGATTGTGCAGCCGTTGAATGTCATGTTAAAGAAGGATGCACAGGTGGAATGGACGCCAGTAGCCAAAGCCGCATTTGAAGATATCAAGGAGGCAATTTCTAATGCCCCTGTATTGGCAAGTCCAGACTACACATGCCTGTTTTACATCTACTCCTTTGCATCTTCTCATTCTGTCGCTGCTGCCTTGACACAGAAAGGTGAAAATAATGACGAGAGGCCCATAACATTCATGAGTGCACCTCTAAAGGATGCACAGCTGAGATATCTAGATATCAAAAGACAGGCATTCGCATTAGTGAAGGCTATGAAAAAATTTAGACACTACATTCTGTGCAGCCAGATTAAAGCCATAGTACCAGACGCAGCAGTAAAGATGTTGCTGATGCAGAACGAGCCTGGGGAAAAAAGAGCCAAATGGATCACCACACTGCAAGAATTAGACATGGAGATCATTCCCGCAAAGCTGGTCAGAGGGCAGGCGCTGGTGCAGACAATAGCAAACATGGATCCAAATCTGATAAAACAACAATATGTATTGAATTCCCAAGACGCATCAGGCTGGTACGATGATTTAAGCACCTTCCTGATAACTGGAAAGTACCCAGGCAAGATGAAGGCTTCTCAGAGGAGAGCTTTGAAGATTAAGGCACAGCATTATATGGTGCAAGGAGGTCTTCTATTCAGGAAGAACCATGATGGAATTTATTTGAGATGCATAAACAGAACTGAAGCTGATAAAGTGTTGACAGAACTACATGACAAGTACGGAACCGGCCATGGTTCCCATCTAGCTACAGCACACAAAATACTGAGAGCGGGCTATTACTGGCCCACTATATTCAAAGATACTAAGAGTCACATCAGAAGCTGCCACACCTGTCAGACTGCAGCAGACAAAGGAAGAAATCTGGCCAATCCACTGCAGCCTGTGATCGAGTCTAGACCGTTTGCACAATGGGGCTTGGATTTTATTGGAGTCATCAATCCCCCATCTTCTGCAGGACACAAATTTATATTGACGGTAACAGACTATTGTACAAGGTGGACTGAAGCCACCTGCTGCAAGTTTTCCACAACTGAGGTAGTTATCAAGTTCCTTGAAGAAAACATTATCACCAGGTTTGGAACGCCCTATTCATTGGTATGTGATAACGGCCCTGCTTTTTCTTCTTTAAAATTTTCTAAATGGGCATTTGAATATGGGATCATTCTAAGGTTTTCTTCGAATTATTACCCTCAAGGTAATGGACTGGCTTAATCAACAAACAAAATCTTATTAGACATCATCAAGAGGTTAATTGCCAAAAGTCCTAGAGAGTGGAATACCCTTTTAAGATATACACTATGGGTAGACAGGACCAAGTTCAAAACAGCTTTAGGTAGCACACCTTATCACTTAGTTTATGGGACTGATCCCATACTTCCGGTTAATCTGAGAATACCAACCTGGAAGTTTGCCAATGAATATCTAGGCTTTGATAACCATAGGGAAGCCAGAATAGTGCAAATGTTGCAACTAGAGGAGAAAAGAGGTCAAGCCCTCGAGAAGTTTGCCAAACACCAAGCAGTTGTTAAGAGGTGGTTTGACAAAAGGGCAAGAGTCAAAACATTTAGGATATCAGACTTAGTGTTGTGCTGGGACAAAGCACATGAAAAGAAAGGAAGCCATGGAAAATTCGATAAATTATGGCTGGGTCCATTACAAATTTCAGAAATAATAGGAGATAACACCTTTAGACTTAAGACCTTGACTGGAGAAGATGTGCCATTACCAGTTAATGGCCAGCATTTGAAACACTACTTCCAGGCTTGAAGGTCAGGATGAGGCAGTCCTTTCTTTCTTAATGTAAAGTGCTGTAGATAATGTACAGTTCTGCTTTTGCTGTTTTCTTTCGGGTTGGTTGTTTGTATAGTTCCTTTCTGTTTGTTTTTTGCTTTTTGTTTCTTTCTATTTGTACAGTTTTTTTTGTTGCTGTGTTGTTTGTACAGCCTGTTTGTTTGGTTTGTTTGTTGTCTCCTTAGTAGGGATCCTTATTTTACTGTAGAGTATTAAGGAGCAAAACTAGCAACCATTCAAGACAGTATATAATTTAGGATATTCAGGTTAACCATTTGCAATTTACACATAACCTGTCACTGTCATGAATGTAGAGAGTTATTCATCTTCTGAGGTTTTGTATTCAATAAATGTGATTGAGAATTCGAAGCAGGTTTCTCACGATGACACACCTAAAATCCTTGGGTTTGTTGAACCTACCAGTGTAGATATTAGGTGAAAAATCAGAGGTCACCCTTGCTACCATTACAATTCTCAGCTTAATTTCAGCAAGTGTCCACTCCTTGTATCATCATGAAGTTACAAATTGCTATATCTTATGAAATCTTTCAAAATTAGAAAACAAAAAAATAAATAAATAAATAAATAAAGCGGATTATACTGAAAATCCAGATTAAGCCATCTAAGTAACTCTACCGGGGCTATGGACGCTCGCTGGCAGTAGGGCTCTACTTAGGAGAATTGTAACGATAACCTTGCCGGGGCTATAGACGCTCGCTGGCAGCAAGGCTCTATCCGGTCGGCTATGAGGGAATATCCTCACCTACGTAGGCTAATGTCAGTCACTGGTTTGTTCAACCGATCTTCAAGATGAGGATAATTAATCACATGCACACAACTAAACTAAAAATAGAAATTCATGCATCTTTATTGAATACTTTGAGTCTCAAGCTGAATAGTAATTTGCAGGAAAGATAGTTGGAAGTTATGAGTTCATTTCATCTAGTTTCCTTGAACACTCTGAATTTAATTGTTTTGTTTTGGTTGCTAGTTGTTGTGATGTTCACAACACGCCCCATTATGCTCCTTAGCAAAATGGGGACCCCTGCTGATGTTTGCTTTTTGCTTCTGCTTGTGTTTTTTCTGCTTTCTGGCGGTTTGGTAAAAATGAAGGTCAGGTGCATCATCATCATGATATTGGATGAGGTAGGTCATCATCATGAGGTTAGTTTGTCAAAGTTCATATTTTATTGTTGTGACCTCATATTTAGAAAGAGCTTGAAATTCCATGCAGGTTTGCCTTTTACTTCACTTGAAAATTCTTCCATATGTGAAAGTTATGCACGGTCAAAGTCTTGGTCAAACCTGATATTCGCAGGAGGATCATCATATTTTTTTTTTTTATATCCTAAGTCATGTTGTCAAGATCATCATGATCTTGGTCTATCACCCGATAAAAATCATGCAGTCGCAATATCCGGACGTCAATCTTAGGTGGTAGTACCCTTTACCCGTCAAATGGCCTTGTGCGCATTATGCAGCATCATGATTTTCTTAGGAAGGTTGATTTTATAACTTGGTTTTGCTGTATGAGGACATCATCATCATATTTGAAATGCACCCCCCCGATAATATCCTGAGGTTCAAATATCATGATGACATCAACTTTGGGTCAAGGTAAGTTCCCCCGTCGAGCGGTCTTTGTATCGCGAGCATCATCATGATATCCTTGCATCACCTGATCTTAAAATATCATGCTGATGGTATAAGATCACCCTGACTTAACAAATTCATCATCGGCATATTTGCATGCGCATGCTATAAACCTATCGCAAGGTCATCATCATGATATTTGCTGAAGTTCGAATTAGGATGATGACGACTTCATATCATCCTGATCTTTCAAGAGTCATTCGCTGAAATTCGCTAAGTAATGGAGACATCATCATCATAATTCGATTAAGAGGATCATCATCTTCATATCCTCCTGATCTCTGGTTAGCGAATATCATGATGATCACCCTATCTATTCAGAAGAGGTTGATATTCCATTCCGCAACAGCATGATCATATTTCACAATATCACCCTAGCCCGAATATCATGATGACCTCAACTCATCCTTGTGCTCCGAAAACGAAACATCATGATGACATCATCATGATAATTCGATGAGGAGGGTCATCATCATATTTTCTTATCCTGTCATATTGTCAAGATCATCATGATCTTGTTTGTTCACCCGATATTTCGCAACGTCCTCCTGCCGATGAAATACAACCTTTTGCAAGTATCTTGATGATGATCATCATCACATTTTCCCTTCGGCAGGATTTTTCCCAAACATGATCCGGTTGGCGAAATATCATGATGACATCATGTTTTAAGTTTAACAAGGGCCCCGAATATCATGATGACGTCATCCTGATCGAATAAACGAAGAAGTAAATATCCTGATGATCATCATCATCATTTTTTCCTTCAAACAGGATATTTTCCGAAGCACGATCCGGTTCCCAAACATGATGATGATGTCTCATTCTAAGTTCGACAAAAAAACAAGTATCCTGATGATCATCATGATCACATTTTTCCTTCAAACAGGATATTTTTTCAAGCACGATCCGTTTCCCGAATATGATGATGACGCCTTATTCTAAGTTCGACAAAAGCAAATATCCCGATGATCATCATCATCATCCTGATCTTTCGAGAGGGTTACCTTGGCCGCGAAAGGGTCATATTCACTTCATCATCCTGATCATGCTCCTTAGGTGACCTGATATTGCAATTACCCCCTGATCTTAACTGAACATGATGATGACATCATCCTTAGCATTTCAATGAAGCCCGAATATCATGATGACGTCACCGTCATCTTCCTTTCCTCGGCGGCATGATTATCTTCATATCCTCCTATTATCCTTCATCATGATGATGATGATGATGTTGTTCTTTTCTCCAATATGCAGAAGCGAAATATCATGATGATGAAGTATGTCGACCAACATGTTTTTTGACGCACCGACAGGGATGATCATGCCGATGGGCGGGAAATGAGGCGGTGGACATTTTAAAGTGTTTTTTTGGGCGCCTCTGGCATTTTTTTCAGTCAGCGATAGTTGACCTGATCAATTTTGAGTAGTCTGAGCGCATTTTGGACGCGTTTTTGAAGAGGATTCTGGATCCGATTTTCTCCATCTTGTGCTGTCACCTAGATTTAAACGGTTATTTTAATTTCATGCTGTTTTTATGATAAATGTGAAACTTATTGCTTGTCTTGTCTTGCAGGCTTGCAGTTGAGGAAGCAGCTGGAAAGTCAGCGCAGTGACCTCATGGAGGCAGAAGATCTGATCTCAGGAGCAAGAGGATAAGGATGAAGTGCGAAAGTCAAAAGCCATTCAAATGAAGAGGAAGGTCGCAGCTGAAGGTATTTCTGTAAAAGACAAACAGAAGTTATTACCCAGCTGCCGGAACTTCTCAGAAGGGGCAATATTTCGCCCAGATTTGACACTGCTTAGAGATATTTTTTGAAGACTGGTTCACCTACATTTATTGCTGTAACCAGGGGTTTGAACCAGGGGTTCAGTTAGGTTTTTGCTGTAGTGAGGACAATCAAAATGTCTTTATATTGTGCCTCTCTACACTGTAATACTTTACACACAGGGATTTTAGGATTTTGCCAGAATTGTAGAGTCTTTCTGGGCATAGTTTAGAAGTAGAAGAAGGAGGTCACCTGTTTGTCTGCAGTAAGGTGTGCGTGGAATGTCTGGCTGCCTTACTGTATCTGTAAAGCTTGTAAGTTCTCTGTAGTATGCTCAATGAAACTAAGAGTCATTCTTACATTGTAAATCATGTATGGCTATTCGTTTCTAATACAATAGAATCTGGAGTTCTGCATCTATCTTCTGAGTGTTCTCCTGCTCTTCTTTGTGTTTTGAAATATCTTCTTTGAGAGCTTGCAATTTTAAATGTATGTTTGTGAAAATGCTCAGAACTTACATTTAGGGTTTTTACTGTGGATTTGATCAAATTACTGTGGTATTTACATAGTGCATAACAGAAACAATTAGATCCTTCGGTAGATTAAATGAGGTATAGTTTAGATCTTTCTAACTTTTCCCAACCCATCTGAAATATTTAGCTGAAAACGTAGAAATCCAAAGGAAATTGTCTCAAATTTGAAGAAGCATGTATAACAGAGCTATAAGTAGACAGTTTTCATAAACAGATAAAGAGGAAAGCTGCAAAAATTCAAGAAAACCATCTAAAACTTGCAGCCCGGTAACACTTGTATGCAAATGAACAGAATACTTGTTGAAATATATGACCTCTTTGCATATTCTTAGTCCAGTAAGCCACCAAACAAACCTAAACTACGTAAGGCCCCTTGAACATTACAGCTTCACATTGACCAACTGAACTTGACCAACCGAACCATTGTAGACTTGGGATTAGTTGAATCACCAAATGATTCCTTCTTGTCTTTCAAGTATAGTTTCAGTTCATTTTATGTGAATTTTAACTTATTGTTATGATTGCATCAAAACAGTCATCAACAGATTGGTTCCTGTGTTCACCTTTTTGCCTCTACTGAAATCATTATGAGTTTTGAATCCTTGAGTTGTCTGTAACCTCGTTGAGTGTTGTGTCTTGTGCTTGCACATATAGTTGTTTTGAGTCTCTTCCACTGCATTTTTGATGCTAATCTTTCTTTGGAGTGTTTGCATTTAGCCTTTGTGCTTTAAAGGTGAAGTTGAAATAGTTCAACTACCTTCCTAGAACTTTCTTGGCATGTTATTGTATGATTCCTTGAATTTCCTTGTAGTAGTAAAAGTTAGTTGGTAATCAATAGAATAGTCAAATTAGTTAATTTTAATGTTAATTTAATGTAGATTTTAGTTATTCCTTTGTTTTAAAGTGCAAGGGCATAACATCGGGCTCAAGATTTGATAGCCCACCTTGCTTGTCAAGCAATCCCTTTTATAATAGTTATTTATATTCATTGGTATCCTTAAGTACTATGTCATACCTTAGAATAAGTAAATTATTTTTATTTACATACATGATTTAATCTTAACCCTATTTAACCTTGGTCAGGTTTCTTTAATGTCTCCTTTCATAGGTTACGACATATTTAAAATATCGATCGTATTTGTTTTATCTTGTGATCTAGCCTTTGCAAGATTTTGGGGGAAATTGTTTTGGTTAAGGGTTTTACATTTTTGAATGTAATTTTGAGGATTATTCTTTTAGTGAGAGTACATGCTATTTTATCATGGAGATAACATTTTTTCAAGCTATTCTTTTTAACAATAATCTTTACAAGGGTGCATTTTAAAATATTATGGCATACCTTAGTATTATCAAGATTATATATATACCAAATATATATAATTTTAATTTTATATATATTTTGACAGTTTGTCCAAAAACTTTCCCTTCTTATGATATGATCTTTTTAAAGCATGTTAGGTAAGGGTTGATGGTTTTTTAGTTTTATATTTTTAAATTTCAACTCTATTTTGGAAAAAAAAGGTCAGTTTGGGAAGAGGGGTTTTAGAGCAAATAGGGGGGTTTATTTTTAGGGTTTGTGGAGGCACTTGAAGGAGGGAATAGAGAGTGTGAGGAAGGGAGAAGACTAGGACTGTGTGGTGGATGCCTCCTTGATTGTTAGGCTCTATTCCTCACTAGGGGTACCCCATCCTGACCTTCTATTTTGTTGTTGGCCTTTTGGTACTCGACTGTAGAAAGAAGGTGGGCAAGATTAGCTAGCACTATAGTTCCCAAGTGATCAGGCAACCAACATAACACCTACGGAGAACAAGCAACTGGGAATGATGGATGGCTAGATGGGGAAAGTTGGGGTGTGATATGGACGAGTTCCCCATGTGTATCAATGAAGAGGAAAGGTATTTCTCTTAGTATTTCATTTTTTGTAGGATTCCCCTTTAGCACTGGCAGATTAACTGTTGGAGGAGGCAAGGAAATAATCCTTATCAAAACTAATCTCTTGAGAGAGAATCATTCCCTCTAGTGTATGGAGATAACAACCTTTATCATTTTAGTTATATTTGTTCTTCAAGAAAACAAATTTTTATAGTTGTCTGAGCCTTCTAGGGGGTGTGTCAATAGATTAAAGGCATAGTTATTATACCCATTCAGTCCTTGTATCACATTCAAAACTATGTTGTTATACTTGTATCATATTCTAGAATATATCATTGTTTAATTGTATAGGTAGTTATGTAATTGTACTCTCTTAAGAGAGAAGTTATAATCATTGAAGTTAATGAGAAGAAATGACATGTTTATTATTTGGTTCACAGATTCTAATGTGGGTATCAGACCCGCTTGTACTATGTTGATTATGGATTCATGTTTATAGGTAGATATGGGATTAGGAACATTTGATTTGGTGATAGACATAAGATTTCCATAGTCCATGATGGAATAGTGAATCAATGTTTCAGGATTTGACTCTGTGCTTGTTTTTGTCTCAAATCCTGAAACATTGATTCACTATTTGATTTGGTGTTAAAATGAACGTAGTTGTTTTAATGTTTCCTCTAGAGAGTGAATTAGTCCTCTCTTTCAAGTTGCGCATTCAGCCATACTTGGCCATGAATGCTGTCGTTCTATCAAATCGGCATCCAAATTTGTATATGTTGTCCACTTATGTCAAAAAAAATATTCTATTTCTCTTTTGGCTCTTACCCTTCGAGGTTACGTAGCAAGATGTTACAAAAAATCTATGTAAAATATGATGAGAGATATTGTTCTTGAGGTTTTCTAAAGATAGGTATGCTAGTTTACTTTATTTAAAACTATTTTATTTACTACATACATAAATCTAAATATTTTTCCTCCTTTTTTCCACCTCATTCTATATTGTTTTCATTATTTTTTCTCTTTACTTGAATGGATTGTAGACATGGTGAACCAAGGCAAATCTAGTCAAGTAATAGCAACTTCTATTTATTTATTTATTTATTTATCTTCTTGTATATTATATTTTCATTGTTTATTTTATGTATTTATTTATCCTCTTATTTTACTCTTACTCTTAAGGTTCATTTACTCTTATGATTAAATGTATTATAAATTTTTTATTGTGTTTAAAAAATATGTAGTAGAGAGAATAAAAAATAAAATAAAATAATTCCTAAATCAAAAGAAAACAAATTATTTACTTCTTAGCTATTTTTAACATAAGAGATTTATTAATTTAAATTAAACTAATTTGTGAAGAATTAATAAATCTCTTATGTAAAAAATAGCTAAGAAGTAATTATTTGTTTTGTTTTCATTTAAGAATTATTTTAGTAAGAGTAAAAGTAGAATATAAATAAATACATAAAATAAACAATGAATATAATATAGAAGAAGATAAATAAATAAATAAAAGTTGCTATTACTTGACTAGATTTACCTTGGTTCACCATGTCTACAAATCATTCAAGTAAAGAGGAAAAATAATGAAAGAAAAAGATTTGAAGTTATGTGTGCAGCAAATAAAATAGTTTTAAAAAAAAAACTAGCATACCTATATTTAGTAAACCTCAAGAATGATATCTCTCAGCATTTTTTACATAGATTTTTCTAAATATACCTATGCTAGTTATATCAGTTTGAGCAGTGACATTTGAATTCTCATAAACAACATCATTATCATCATCTTCCAACATTATATTATTATGCATTTTAAATTCCATTAGGGAAGATTCATTCAAATTATATTTATTCAATGTATCATGGCTCTCTTCATCTACAAACTCAAGGCTGTTGTAAACCACAAAGCCAAGTAAGGATAAATCATGTGTCTCTCCCAACCAAAAATCACCCATAAATTTCTTATTCAAGTTTATGGTTTAGATCATCTAATTAGATATTTATGATATATCTTTAAGATAAATCAAATCAACTTCTTTAGATTGTAAATTTAAACAATTATTTTATTCAACATTTATAATGGTGTCCAAATGAGGTGAATTGGTGATAAGTTTACTGATTCATCCTTCTTATCACCTATGACATTCATCATTTCCCTAAGAGACATATCCAACCTTACGATTACTTCAGGACATTCTAGTTTTCCATGCTCAATCATATTATGTAGGTGGCACCTATCATGTAAGCTTATTTTTTCGAAAGTGGCTTGAAATCCAAGGACTAGCATAACATGATTCAATTTTTGAATCACCTTTGGAATATCTAGATCAAATCTTGGCATGGTTGGTTGGCATGGTTAGGGTGCAGGATTGATATGTTTGTAACCTTCTTTGTTGTCATTTGTTGGAATATTTTCAATTTTAATTTCAAGCATATCATTGTTGTGCTCTTCATGTTCATTCACACTACTATTTTGTTCAATCAGTGGTGTGCATGTGTGCTTATTATTCCACCTCTTTGATCCACTATATCATTGTGATATCTTGTATCATGCATAATTTCATTATTTATAATCATTTCTTCCTTATTGTCAACTTTGTTGATAGGATTGGTGATTCATTGTTCAATCACTAGATTTACGTGGATCAACCCTTTCACCTTCATGTCGAATAACTAGAGAAATATCATAATCTTCATCTAAATGTTCATATTCATTACTGAAGGAATAGAATCAAAACTTTCCTAGTCAACTCACTAGGATTGTTGTGGCATATGCTTATCTTGGATTTGGATAGGAAATGAGTGGTTTTGAATGATTTGGTCATTATAATTTTTCAAGTCCAAAATTACTTGTGGTTGCACATGTTGATTTAGTTTAAGATCACAAAATGTTAAATATTGTTGATGATCCATTTGGTTTGGTTGCAACATCAAAATCAAATGAGGGTAATGGATCATTAGAATTTCTTGCATTCCATAAATATTACTATTTAGTTGAATGGAATCTAACTTTGCTAAGGGCTACAATAAGTTTGATTTTACATTCCTTTTTTTTTATATGATCATATCCCAATTAGGTTAACATTAAATCTCTTTGAAAAGTAGCTTCCACAATGATTACTCTTTTTGTATCTATTACAAGTGTAGAAAATAAGGATCCAACCCCCATAGATAGTGATTCAATATACTAATCTAATTTTGTCTATGCATAATATTGACTTTTTCTAATACTTGATAAAATCATTAATTAAACTATTGAATAGGCTCATTGAATTGTCTCGTTATGGATAAAATTGATTGAAGGCTTCTCATGAATCAACATTATACCCAAATTGCATTAGGAATGTGTCTTCTCATCTTACCCATGAATGCATGGAATTCAATGAGAGACAAGTGTACCACTACAATGCTACATCTCAAAACATGTTAAGAAACAACTAGCAAGGAAAATACTCAATGATTAATATACTTTCTATCATTAAATCCTTGAAAATATTAGGATGTTCAAAATAGGAAACTAATTGTATGAATTGATAGGAATTGGGTGAAAACCCAACAGGTACACACAAGGCTCACTATCAGGATGAAAACACCCCTAGTGTTATCTCATGTACATTGAATGTGTGAATGGACCAATCTAATTTTTAATCAATCTTTTAGCATAGTAAGAAAACATTTTCTTGCTTGTGTGTATTTTTTTATCTCTCTTTTTTATTGTTTTTGAAATTTTATAAAAAAATTATTTTTTGAATCTTAGAAATTTTCCATGTTTTACAATGATAACTTTCAACAATTCTGAAGGAAATTTGAACATTTAGAGAAACAATTTGCTCATTTTAACTATCCTAATATTCTACTTTTACACCTTCCTTCTAGCACTATTTCTACTAATTTAAGGGTTTTGCCACACCAACGTTCTTGTGAGTTGTGACATGCCACAAGTTGGAATGGAAAATGTTCCCCTACTTGGAAAGTGGATAGCCTCAAGAGTCTTCATTGATTACTTTTTTAAGGTTTATGGAAATTCCTCAATTGGAGAGTGTTTTTGTTGGTCTTTATAAGGGGCTGCATAAGATATCATGAACTGTTCAATTTAAAAGAGGTCTACTTAGTGTAAATCAATCACTATTAGCTAGAGTAAACCTTCACTTTTATTTTTAAATGTGTTAATTCTTTTTGCTTTAGTTTGTTTGACTTCCATCAATAATTTTCAATGCCAATTTTTTAAAAACTAATCAAATAAGTTAAAATAGCAATATGTCTTCCAAAATCATAATTTTGCAAGGTGGAATGTGAATGGCCGTCCATTCGAATTCATTCCATTTTTTAAGAATTCAACTCCCATTTTTAGGATTAAATTATGAAAGATTTAATCACCTAGAAGTTGTAATGTCATTTCAGTTTTATGCCTTGTATGACTACAATTTATCATTAAAATCCTAACACTAAACTAATCTAACACAGATATAAAATGGGCAAAAGAATACCTAGGGGAGAAATAAAGGGTTGAAGAGAAAATAAAAGCAAATCTAAACCTCTCTTTGATGATCTTACACACCATTTTTGTAAATGGATGAATTAAAACTAAAAAAACCTTCACTGAACCCTTATGCACAATCCAAATGTGAGACAATACAATCTTCAAAGGAACTATGAACCACCTATGTGATTGTTGTTGAATTTTAGCATGCATGAATGTGTTCATGTGACCAGACACTACAACAAATCCCTATGATTAGCTCCCTTTTTTGCTCTATTTTTTACTTCCACCCACTGTTTTAATGTATTTTTCTCCATTTTTTTGAAAAAGTCAGTGCTATTTATCGGGATGGCGCTATTTTTGGCATTTTTTGCGCCGATCAGAACAAGTAGGTGCTAAATTAGGTGCAATTTAGCATCAAATTTAGTGCTGAATTTAGTGCCAAATTTAGCACCGAATTTAGAGAAGCTCCTAATATTAAAGCAAACACCATTGTTGAACACTTAATTAAGAAACATAAAAGGTATCATGAGAAACTTCAAGTAGAGGGTGAAGAATTCATAGAGGCTTCAAAAGAAGGTGTTCCTACATTATTCAGTGACAAGAAAGATTTGGAAAATTAGGAAGAGTGGACAAAGGAATGCCAATTGATATTATAGGGAGCTTTGGAGGCAGCCAAAGACAAGGATTCGGCATTACGAGAAGCCTGTCGACATCCGGAGAAGATGATATCAATGGAGATAGAAGCAAGGAATGTTGTGGAGTATGCCAATACACACCTAAGCCAAAAGTACTTAGATCATATGTCCCAGATCCATTTGTGGCTAACTAGAGCTTAAAGTGTTGTTCATTATTGTTAAGTTGTTATTAAGTTCCAAAAGACACTAATGAAGAGGCACATCCTCTTCAAAATATTGTTATATAAGTCAGTCATTTTATGATAGAGAAAGGAGGCAATAGTAGGAGGTAGAAGCATATTTAGTAAATTACTTTTCATCCATCATCTCTCATATTTAGTAAATCTTCGGTGGTGTTTGTAGGGCAAATGCCAATTTATCCCCATGAAACTTGAATGTCAGCTAAGCTTATGCAAATCATTCACATATATACATCAATCAAGTTTAAATAATTAACATTATTGTTTAAATTCATAAAGGTCTGATATAAGTATTTGTGTAGTAAGATTCATCTCCAACCTATCCATATGTGCAACATGTGCATCATGATGAAAAACATCTTCCCCATTAAAGTATGTTGTAGTCATCAAATCCTCAATCATAACTTCCTTGCAATGAATCGAGGCCATTGTAGAGTTAATCCTAAGGTTTCTTCTTAGTGTAAAATGAGGATTAGGTTGAGACCTTGACATTAAAGAAAAATATAAAGCAATGAAAAGGAAATTGCATCCAAGTAATCCTAATTCTTTTTGCCAACAATTCATACTAAAGATTGAACAATTTAAAGATATTGCAACATATAATTTGTATCGACACAAATAATATTACTGAAGCATTACAAAGTTTAGGCCATAAGAATCATCCTTTTTTAAACATGGACTGCAAATAATTCTAAAAATTTAATAATTCTAAAAATTTAGAAGTCTTGGTCATTAACATTATTGTCTTCTACAATGTCATCAATTGTATCATTGTCAATGTTCATATGTTCTTTTATTATATTTGAATCTATACCTGCATCTTCTATTTGAATTTGAATTTGTTCAGTAACCCATTCTAGTGTGTAATCTTTACCCCATTCCCCAAGCAAATCAATGGGAAGTGGAGTATTCCTTGGGTTCGATCTCTTAAACCGTCTCCTGGCTTCTAACACTTCTTCTCTCTTTTTATCATACAGCTCAATCCATTTGTTCATAAAGTCCATGTGGTATAGAATGAACTTGTCGAGTATAGCACTTTCATCTACACCTATTACATGTCAACATGTTTATTTCAAACTCCAAATGTCATGCTATTAATTTGACAAATAAATTAGAAAGTAAATTAATGATTGCAAGAAAAACAACCACATTGATCATGAATTTACTTACTAATTTCTACTTGAACACCATTAGATTGTGGTTTTTCTCCATCAATAATATCTTATGCTCATTCTTCATCCTAGAAGCATGGCCTATCTTCAAAATCCTTACCATGGAATTCACACAGGAAGAAAAATGCTTCACTCAATACATACCGTTCAGCCATGCAACCCTTTAGATGTGCCTTCTGTCAGACATATCTTTTTAGAGTTTTCATATACCTCTTAAAGAAAAACATCCACCTCATTGATACGACACCTACCAATTCAATGTCATCGACTAGGTGTATAAGTAAATGGACTTGTAGGTCTATGAAACTTGTAGGGAGCTCCTTCTCAAATACACATACAATTATTGCAATTTCTTTCTTCCATTTTGGCACTTCACATTCGTGGATCTCCTTGGAGGTCACCCACCTAATATAAGAATAGTAAATTAGTATGAACCTTTAGTCAAAAATTAAGATGCAATGTAATATCTCTATGTCTCTCACACATGAACATTTCATATAACCACATACCTTGTAAATGCTAACAATTGACTTATGGCATTCCTTAAGTCAACTGTAAGATAGGAATCCCCCCTAATTGCCAATGGCATGATATGCTATCAAACACATTTATGAAAAGGTCATTAGTAATTTTTTCTCACACAACAAAATATCAAAATATATTTAGTACTTAATCAATGTTACCAGTAAATGTTAGATGATGATATATAATACCTTCATAAAATTATGAAAATCATGTGTTTTAAATCCTACGATATGTCCATCAACTATAAATTCTTTAGCCAATGATGAACCATATCCAGTAGGTGTCCTTATTGAATGGATGGCATTTTCTAGTTGGTCTAGCTCTTTTTTTCAAAATCCATGGAGCTTCTGCATATGTTTCATTTTCCCTATTTGGCCACAAATGGTTTCTATCAATTTTGGTATGCGAAAGAGCAATATCTCTTCTCAAAGACATGGTGTCCTTCTCTTTGCCTGATATATGTCGAAATATAGAATCTGGGACATTTTTGAAGATGTGCATAGGATCTAGTAGGTGAGATATTAATAGATCCTTCCAGTAAGGGAGCTCATAAAATATGGATTTCCTTTTCATTCCTTCTGGCATATTAACTACAACTTGTTTTGGTTCTCCAATTGAATCACCTCAATCAAAAAAATCCACCCAAGCTTTCAATTCAACATCTTCATACTTCTTAAGCCAATCACCTAGACCCATAATCATGGGAGGGCCTCTATTTTCAAATTTTCCATCAAATTGATTCTTCATGCGATTTCTAAACTTATGATCTAGTGGTAGAAAAACCCTATTGTTTGTGTAAATAAATTTATGTAGATCTTTAGAATACCACCCTTGAAATTATTCTACACATCTTGGACATGCAAATATCCTCTTTGTTTGAAGCCCTGCAATTCAATAAGTAATGTTAATAACATCAAAAAAATAGTATAAAACTAAGTATGAAAGTTGGGATGGAAATAAATTATGAGTGTAAATACGTAAATATTTTATCTTACCAAAACAAACACCAAGTCCTAGGAAATCATGACTAGTCCAACATAGCACACCATACAACATGAAGGACCTATTTGATGGGGGATGTGATATGTCATACATTCTTATGCCTTTCCATAGAAGTTGCATCTCATCAATAAAATGTGCAAGATAAACATCCATGTTTTTAACTTGATGTTTTCCTGGAACAATGAGAGTTAGCATAAGGTGCTCCTTTCTAACACTCATCCATGGGGGAATATTGTATACTATCAATCTGACAGGACAAACACTATAGTTTGATCTTAGGATAGAGAATGGGCACACTCCATCAATTGGAAGACCAAACTTGATACTACGGGGTTCATCTTTGAATTTTCTTGGCCATTTTTCCTCTATGTTTTATTGCTTTGGAGTCAGTCAGAATTCACATGCATCCATCTTTACTCCCATTCTTTGCATGCCATTCCATCAATTATGCAAGTGCCTTGCAATGAAACATTCATTGAAGTCTAGGTATAATTGGCATGTGACATAAAACCTTCTTTGGAACTGTAGGAGCTTGTACATATGTACGATATTTCTTCTGTTTGCATACAAGGCATTCTACCTTGTTTTCATATTCATCTCTGTATAAAAAGCAATCATTTTTACATGAATGAGCTTGCTTATATTCAATCCCTAACTCAACCAACAATAGACGCGCCTCTCTTCACTGAATATTTTAGTTTTTAGTACCGTATAAGATTGACAGAGATTAAATCAATTGAATGTTTGACTTATGATGAACATGTATGATATGTCAATCTATACTAGAACTATTTATATATAATATATGGTTTTAAATTCCCCTTAAAGAAATATAAATGAAGTTGATGAATGTTTACGAATTATGTACACCAATCAACAATGCAAAGTAAGAAATGGATTTCAACTTCCTTTATTAGGGCAGCAAATCCTTTGTCTGACCAACCAAATAGTGACTTGATTTCTAATAATATTAATGTGCATGCCAGTTTTGAAGTTCTACTTGCACCCAATTTGAACACGAGTGTCTTCACTGCTTGCTTGATGGAGTCTTTCAGGTTGTTATCATCAACATTACATTGGTGGTAATTACCCTTGCTATCATTGTTACTGTCAACCATATGATCATTATTGTCATCATTGTTTCCATCCCCAAAGAAACCTGTAAGCATTTCATTCAATCCTTCTTCATGCACTGTATTTTCACTATCATGATCATCATCATTAAGGGTATCTGGCATGTCATCAATGTATGCGGATCTCATCAGTAGTTCAAATTTATGAGCGTATTCTCTTCAATGTTGCTCTTTTCTACTGGGCATGGTTTAAAGGATGGTTTGGATCATTTCGTCCAAACCTTAATAACCCAGTTAGATCTTGGGTATTAGTATGTGTTTCATCAACATCTTCTACCTATCAACAAATGCAAGCATTATTTAATGTTTGGCAACAATTGCACTAAATTCAAAATGTATCAATTTCAAAAAAATATAATCAAATATGGCTTAAAAAATATAAATATAAATTGTATGAACATATATACATCAATTGAATAATGGGACATTATTTTATAGACTACCTTTTTTATACAATAATTTAAAGAAAACACAATTTTGACAACATAGTTTATAAAACATTAGTCCACACTCATTTATTATTCTTTGGTTTTCTACCCTTAAGAACATCTTTATGGAGACCTTGTTCTTCCCTTTTTTCTTTCACACAGGAGTGTGTTTTAAGAAGGGGTAATCAATCAATAACTCATCCCCAATGGTAAGGTCCATAATAGCCTCAACCATTATCAATCTATCAACCTCTCTTTCCATTTCTCCATCTTTATCATTTATAACCTCAACAAATTGAGGATTCGGTCTTATAGTAGGGTCCCTTCCCTTACTGCTATTTATAAATTCTACAATATTTTTGTGTGTGTTTGCACATCTATCTATATACATAAGATGACCTCTATTCATTTCTTTTTCACTTTCCAATTTGAGACGATGTGTATACATATTCAAATTTAGACCATATGTTGACATGTTAGGCTTATATTCTACCAGCCTTCTCCATTCACCACTGTAATATGATGGACCATAATATGGCATTAATCTCCTAGTGGTTTGTTCTGAATTGTTTCTATGTTTAGATCCCACATGTACATTTTGGATGATAAAGAGGCCTAGATTCGTTCCATGAATATTAGAGGGTCGTATCATGTAGATGTATCCCCAAAATTGAAACACCTTGTACACTCTAGGTAGTTGTTGATCACTAGGCCAAGCACAATATAGTCGACAATCAAATGTCTCTTTGTAAATTGATCTCAAACTCAGGGGCAAGTCATCATCTCCATCACATTCATTCTCATAGGGTATGTAGTCCACCTTCCCCTTGTCTTTAAGAAAATTATGCATCTTTAAACTGGTTCTTGTTCTGTTACTTGTTTTCATCAATTCCTCATCTTCGGAGCTGGTATATTGGCACATATTTTTTAGATGTATCATCTAATGAATGATCATTGCTCTCTAGGATGGAAGTCGGTAATCCAGGAAACTTTAAACCAAGAACTTTATCCTGTAAGTATCCATTAAGAAAAAAACATAGTTATTTAAATAATATAAAACAATGTTTAAACGAAGTATACATGTTATTTATATCAAATTGGAAAATTCCTTACCACAATTCCTATTGGATTTGAATCGATTGTAAGAGGCATACTACGGATTGGAAGCTCATCATATATGTAATGTCTTTGTACAATCACTCATTTGAATTGTTTCTTTCCATGACATACGGAACATCCACAAACAACAATTTTCTCAAAGTATTGATCCCACATACTATATTCATGACCAACCTCTTGTTTAGTGCAATCATTTGTTGTGTCTACAGGATCCATTGTCATATCCTCTTCCACCCACTGTCATCTATGTGATTTAACAGTTTTAGGTCCATGTCCATGTACACATCTTTTTCTTTTGCTAGTTGAATGCTCAGGCTCTACATTTGCTCCAATCTCTATCTAAAATAATCAACAACATCCATTAATTTATGTCAAGATTGGATAATACATTATAAATTTACATAATACTATGAAAAAAGATGGGCGTATCACAAAATGAGTCAAAATTTGAGTACCTGATGTTCTGCTTCATCCGTTGTGTGCTCATTTGATATGACACGATCTGTTGTCATGGCCTCATTTAGCCCCTATAATACACAACATAGTAAATAATGAACTTAGTACACCAATTATATCATTTCAACGAATATGCTATCCAACACAAAATCTCACTTTAGTCATATATGTGACATATTCATATCATGTTTTGGCCATCCTAATTTTCAAACTTTTCCCTTGATCATAGAATGATAGTTAATCACCATTCTTGTGCATTTTCAACCAATAAGTTTGACCTCAGAGGCCTCATGGACAAAAAAAATGACTTTATCTCCTCTATGTTGTAGCATTTGTGAATTCATAAACACTTTCCTCCTTTGGTTGAGGTTACTTTCTCTTCTTACCTCTATTGTATCTGCAGATTTTGTTGTCATATCTATTTCCACCCACTTTCTCTGTGATTTAGTAGTTCTATGCCATCCACGTCCTCTCTCCATGGCCTACTTTGGATCTTGTAATACACAACAATGACAATAGTCACATAATAGCTGTGCACCAAGAGGTTAAAAGGAACCAATCAAGATAACCACACATGAACAACAAATGTGTCTTGACAGATTATATAAATTTCCTATATGTTTGCATTTATCATCTAACCTTTCTACATCAGCCCTCAATTGTGCAGACCTCCTAGATTTTAGCACTGAGCTATGCAATTTATCAATTAGGTCTTAGTTTAATTTTTGTTCCTTTTCTTTCAATTCTCACCCTGTTTCAATTTTTTGTTTCTTATTTTTTGATTGACTAGTTTCACAGTGGCAAATAGGTGTGAAGTAGATACAAAGCTTGCTTACTAATTCCTAAAAATGTTTGAAGTATCAAGATTGTAAATTGGATTTGGATAAAATGTTCTAAAATTGATCAGTGCTTATTCTATTAGGTGAATTGAGTCAATGGATGAATGATGATTATGGAAGTAGATGTGCAAGATAGGTGGATCTTTTTTCAATAGTTATTATATGCAAACGATTTGTACCCTTGCATTCCCATTGGCACATACAGTGAAATGATTTGAATCCTTATATAACCAATTTGTAGGTACAATGAATTGATTTGAGTTTTTGTATTCACAATTAAAAAATCATAGTGATATGGTTTGAATCCTTAAATACTTAATTACCAAACACGGTGAAACGATGTAGGTTTTTGCATACCCACTTAGCTATTATAGTGAAATGTATATGAATATTTGAAGATCCATTCACCATACATGGTGACTATTTATACATAGGACTTTGAAGTCTATGCACTGAATAGAGGAAAATACTACATTAGTTTTCAATGCCTGATGACATGTTTAAAGACATCTATTCCTTTAAAAACATTTGAAAAGGGAAGAAGCAAGTGACCTAATTTATGAAAGAATGGTGATCACTTTCACAGGTAAGCTCATTATTCTTGCATTGGCAGAATTTGATAGATTTCTTCTCATTTGTAAAAATGTAAGCAAAAGGTTTTCATTATAGTATGAGTAAATTACAAGAATCCACATCATCCATTCCTAGGTCTAAAATTTTCCAATAGTTGTTATATGCAAGAATAATTTGTATCCTTGCATTCCCATTGGCAAATACAATGAACTAATTTCAATCCTTGTATAACCAATTTGCAGGTATAGTGAATTGATTTGAGCTTTTATATTCACAATTAAAAAATCACAGTGAGATGGTTTGAATCCTTGAGTACTCAATTACCAAACACGGTGAAATGATGTAGGTTTTCGCATACCCACTTAGCTATTATAGTGAAATGTATATGAATATTTGAAGATCCATTCACCATACATGGTGACTATTTGACATAGGGCTTTGAAGTCCATGCACTGAATAGAGGAAAATACTGCATCAGTTTTCAATGCCTGATGACATGTTTAAAGACATCTCTTCCTTTAACAACATTTGAAAATGGAAGAAGCAGGTGACCTAATTTGTGAAAGAATGGTGATCACTTTCACTGGTAAGCTCTTTATTCTTGCATTGGCAGAATTTGATAGATTTCTTCTCATTTGTAAAATTGTAAGCAAAAGGTTGTCATTATAGTATCAGCAAATTACAAGCATCCACATCCTCCACTCCTAGGTCTAAAATTTTCCAATAGTTTTTATATGCAAATGATTTGTAGCCATGCATTCCCATTGGCAAATACAGTGAACTAATTTGAAGCCTTGTATAACCAATTTGTAGGTACAGTGAACTGATTTGAGTTTTTCCATTCCCAATTAAAAATCACAGCAAGATGGTTTGAATCCTTGAGTACTCAATTACCAAACACAGTGAAATGATGCAGGTTTTTGCATAACCACTTAGCTATTATAGTGAAATTTATATGAATATTTGAAGATCTGTTCACCATACATGGTGACTATTTAGACATAGGACTTTCAAGTCCATGCACTGAATAGAGGAAAATACTACATCAGTTTTCAATGCCTGATGACATGTTTAAAGACATCTCTTCCTTTAACAACATTTGAAAAGAGAAGAAGCAGGTGACTTAATTTGTGAAAGAATGGTGATCACTTTCACTAGTAAGATCACTATTCTTGGATTAGCATAATTTTATAGATTTCTTCTCATTTGTAAAATTGTAAGAAAAAGGTTTTCATTATAGAATGAACAAATTGCAAGCATCCACATCATGCACTCCTACGACTAAAATTTTCCAATAGTTGTTATACGCAAATGATTTGCATCCTTGTATTCCCATTGGCAAATACAGTGAACTGATTTGAATCCTTGTATAACTAATTTGCAAGTACAGTGAATTGATTTGAGTTTTTGCATTCACAATTAAAAAAACACAATGAGATGGTTTGAATCCTTGAGTACTCAATTACCAAACACGGTGAAATGATGGGGGTTTTTGCATACCCACCTAGCTATTATAGTGAAATGTATATGAATATTTGAAGATCCATTCACCATACATGGTGACTATTTAGACATCTAGGACTTTGAAGTCCATGAACTAAATAGAGGAAAATACTACATCAATTTTCAATTCTTGATGACATGTTTAAAGACATCTCTTCCTTTAACAACATTTGAAAAGGGAAGAAGTAGGTGACCTAATTTGTGAAAGAATGGTGATCACTTTCACTGGTAAGCCCCATTATTCTTGGATTGGCAAAATTTGATAGATTTCTTCTCATTTGTAAAATTGTAAGCAAAAGGTTTTCATTATAGTATGAGCAAATTATAAGTATCCACATCATCCACTCCTAGGTCTAAAATTTTTCAATAGTTGTTATATGCAAATGATTTGTATCCATGCATTCCGATTGGCAAATATAGTGAACTAATTTGAATCCTTATATAACCAATTTGCAGGTACAGTGAATTGATTTGAGTTTTTACATTCACAATTAAAAATCATAGCAAGATGGTTTGAATCCTTGAGTGCTCAATTACCAAACATGGTGAAACAATGCAAGTTTTTTCATACCCACTTAGCTATTATAGTGAAATGTATATATGAATATTTGAAGATCCATTCACCATACATGGTGACTGTTTAGACATAGGACTTTGAAGTCTATGCGCTGAATAGAGGAAAATACTACATGAGTTTTCAATGCCTAATAACATGTTTAAAGACATCTCTTCCTTTAACAACATTTGAAAATGGAAGAAGTAGGTGACCTAATTTGTGAAAGAATGGTGATCACTTTCATTGGTAAGCTCGTTATTCTTGTATTGGCAGAATTTGATAGATTTATTCTCATTTGTAAAATTGTAAGCAAAAGGTTTTCATTATAGTATCAACAAATTACAAGCATCCACATCATCCACTCCTAGGTCTAAAATTTTCCAATAGTTGTTATATGCAAATGATTTATATCCATGCATTCCCATTGGAAAATACAGTGAACTAATTTGAATCCTTGTATAACCAATTTGCAGGTATAGTGAATTGATTTGAGTTTTTGCATTCACAATTAAATATTAGAGTGAGATGGTTTGAATCCTTGAGTACTCAATTACCAAACACGGTGAAATGATGCAGGTTTTCACATACCCACTTAGCTATTATAGTGAAATGTATATGAATATTTGAAGATCCATTCACCATACATGGTGACTATTTAGACATAGGACTTTGAAGTCCATGCATTGAATAGAGGAAAATACTACATCAGTTTTCAATACCTGGTGACATGTTTAAAGACATCTCTTCCTTTAACAACATTTGAAAAGGGAAGAAGGAGGTGACCTAATTTGTGAAAGAATGGTAATCACTTTCACTGGTAAATCATTATTCTTGCATTGGCATAATTTGATAGATTTCTTCTCATTTGTAAAATTGTAAGAAAAAGGTTTTCATTATAGAATGAGCAAATTGCAAGTATCCACATCATCCACTCCTAGGTCTAAAATTTTTCAATAGTTGTTATACGCAAATGATTTGCATCCTCGCATTCCCATTGGCAAATACAGTGAACTGATTTGAATCCTTGTATAACCAATTTACAAGTACAGCGAATTGATTTGAGTTTTTGCATTCACAATTAAAAAAACACAACAAGATGGATTGAATCTTTGAGTACTCAATTAACAAACATGGTGAAATGATGGAGGTTTTTGCATACCCACTTAGCTATTATAGTGAAATGTATATGAATATTTAAAGATCCATTCACCATACATGGTGACTATTTAGACATCTAGAACTTTGAAGTACATGCATTGAACAAAGGAAAATACTTCATCAGTTTTCAATGCTTGATGACATGTTTAAAGACATCTCTTCCTTTAGCAACATTTGAAAAGGGAAGAAGTAGGTGACCTAATTTGTGAAAGAATGGTGATCACTTTCATTGGTAAGGTCATTATTCTTGCATTGGGAGAATTTGATAGATTTCTTCTCATCTATAAAATTGTAAGCAAAAGGTTTTCATTATAGTATGAACAAATTGCAGGCATCCACATCATCCACTCCTAGGTCTAAAATTTTCCAATAGTTGTTAAATGCAAATGATTTGTATCCTTGCATTCGCATTGGTAAATACAATGAACTGATTTGAATACTTGTATAACCAATTTGCAGGTACAGTGAATTGATTTGAGTTTCTGCATTCACAATTAAAAAATCATAGCAAGATGGTTTGAATCCTTGAGTACTCAATTACCAAACATAGTGAAATGATGCAGGTTTTTTCATACCCACTTAGCTATTATAGTGAAATGTATACATGAATATTTGAAGATCCATTCACCATACATGGTGACTGTTTAGACATAGGACTTTGAAGTCCATGCACTGAATAGAGGAAAATACTACATAAGTTTTCAATACCTGATGACATGTTTAAAGACATCTCTTTCTTTAACAACATTTGAAAAGGGAAGAAGCAGGTGACCTAATTTGTTAAAGAATGCTGATCACTTTTACTAGTAAGGTCATTATTCTTGCATTGGTAGAATTTGATATATTTCTTCTCATTTGTAAAATTGTAAGCAAAAGGTTTTCATTATAGTATGAGGAAATTACAAGCATCCACATCATCCAAATTACAAGCATCATCATCATCATCAAATCATTTGTATCTTTTTTCATTCACTTTGGAGATAGTACAACAACATACAAACATGAAAATTAACACAATAGTTGAACACTGAAAAAATGGTACCATTTAAATACAATCTTCTCCATAATACTGCTTCATAATATATATATTAATTGCAAAGTTTTTGTAACATGAAAGTAGATGAGTGGGATGGGTGCAATCTATCTTCTTACTAAGTCCCCTAAAATGCTTGAGAAAGAACTACTACCCTCCTTTTTTCTCTTAGGTCTTGGTCTCTCTTATATGCGAGAGGCAACAATCTATAGACCCGTTACAAAAAGACATGACTTTTGATAACTAAAATTATAATTGAAAAGAAAAACATTTCATTAAATGGATGCACCAATCCGTTAATCTCTGAATAGAAGCCTGTGACCATCTAAGGCCTATGCAAAGCATCTATTTTCTGATATGATGCCCATCATACTATTGCCTGATTCCTCCATCTGATGACTATCATGTCGTATTTAGCACGTTCATGGTTTGATTGATAAACAGATTTATTGCAGAGAGATGATGGATGTAGTCCTGTTCTGCATAGGTATTCGCATTGATAATCACTTCCTTCATATCATACTCCTTTCGTATCATTTTTTCCAACTTCTTATGAGTATTTTTCAAGACTATCTCTTCATCGTTGATCTCCTGTAATGCATTAGTCAGAACCATTGCCAATTCTTCCATCCAATCATCACATTTTTAGAGATTCCCAGAATTATCATGAAGTGGTGGAGCAAGATTAAAATAATCAAGCTCTTCTTTGAGCTTGTCATGATATTCATCATGTGACTCTATCAAATCATTATATACTTGTAATGTTTGTCCCACCAAGATCCCTTTGCCCAAAAGGTCTTCTTTCTTTTAAGTCATCCTCCCCTGTAATCTTTTATTTTCTTCCATTGCTGAGAGTGTCAGCGTAAACAATTTCCAATAGGTATCAGTACAACTCATCATTTTATTGAATCTTTCCCCGATTAATTTGGATGCCACATCATATTTGATAGTTTTTACTTCCTTCTCCAGCTCTTTACATTTCCCTTGGGATTTTAGATGGCATTTTTTCCAATAAGATGCATCAGTAAGTGTATCTAACACTTTCTTATCTTTCTAAAGGTCTTGAGGATAGAATTGTGATATAGAAGAGGAAGAGGATCTTTCCTTTTGATATAACAACTTCTTCTTTAGTCTATCATTTTCTTTTAGCAATTTTTCAACTTGTGCCTTAGTGAACTTTGCCACATTAATGTTGAGCTCTGCTATTTCCATGGGGTTAGTATCCCCTACCCTTTTGACTAAGAGATGACTGAACATTTGATTTGAATTATTAGCAATTGTTGGTCTCTTATCCTATGGGTAAAGTGACCAAATGAGTAGAGTGGCTTCATCTGCATTATACCCTGATCTTGATCCTGAGTATATCTTATCACTGGCTTCTTCAGTCAAATTCATTATTTTCTCTTCTCTCTTCATGAAGCTATCAAACACAATTGTTGAACTCATATCCCACCCTGACAAGAGCAATACTTTGGCTTCTTGAGGTAACTCCCTTCCTCTTTCAGGAGTGATGGACTCCATCTCTTTATCAACTTCCCTTTCTAATTCATCCAAAGCAGTAACCTCTTGTTCAGAAGTGACATCTTGCATTTTTTCTCTCACCTTTCTTCCTTTGTACTCATAGACAAATGACTTAAATTCAGGAGTTTTAATAAAATCATCATCAGAAATAAATTTCCGTGTAACAAAGATTCTGATGTCATCAGATAATTCATCTGATGTCTCAAACTTTACATCATTCAATTCAGGAGGATGCTCATATTGTACTATTTTAGGAGCATTTTTTGGCTTCATTTATTCACTTTCTTCATCACTTTCCCCTTCTTCACTTATGTCAGTATCTCCAGAAAGCATACTTCAGGTGTAGGCTGTGAGGCTTCATAGCCTAGAGGCTCTATGTCTTTAGCTTGTGTTCCTAAATATATTGTATAAGTTGTATAAAAAACAACTGGGGGCACATCTTTTATTATTTCATATGCATGAGCAATGAATTGTTCAATCCTAGCCAGTGGATCCTATATTTCACAAAACATTTTTGAATAAGATTGGACATGTTTTCTTTTCTGTTCATTAGCAAGTATCACTTTGTTGAATGTACCCATTTTGTTGATAGTAGAGGCCTCATCACAGTTTCTAATCACATCTTCCTCTGAAAATAAATGTTCATATCCTAAGAGCCCTTGTGAAATCTTTGCTTTATGAATAAAACCCTCTGAATCAAAATTTTGTCTTTCATTACCTATAGGAAGATTGTACTGTGCCAATTTAGTATTAATTTATTCATACCCTTTATTCGTGACCATTGTGAAATCTCTAAAACATAGAGTGCTTGGTATGATTGATTGTTTGTTATGCTTCTTGAGGTGTATGGCATCAGATTTTGTTAATTGCCTCACAATCTCTAGATAGGCAATCCGATCAGGAACTATTCGTGGCAGCAAATGTGTGGTGCCCTCAAATCCATAAACTCTAATCACTGTGCAGTCAGGGAAAGCATACTAGTCTCCCCAGTTATGGTCCACTTTACTTTTAGGGTCATTTTCTTTGGGTCTTAGAAATATCTGCATCCTTCGGGATAGGTTATAATCCTGGGGATATCCCAGTAACTCCATTAAAGGTTTTACAAAAAACTCTTCAAAGTAGAGGTAGTGAGATCTACCAAATTGGCTATCCCATAATGAAGTCCACATCTATACAGGTTTAGGATCCCCATTATCAATAGAATCCCTTATCCTCAATTCACTGCTCCAAAATTCTCTATCATGTCTCTCATACAAAAGCAAATGCATTAATAAGGAATAGTGTTTGAAGTTGATCCTATCACTATTATTTTTAATTTTTTTCAAGTCCTTGATTTAAGGCATTAGCCACAAAGCTAGCATAGTCAAAATGGCCTGGCCCACTTAGTCTGTACATCTACAGCTAAAACCATTGGTGCAATTGACATTAGAGGTGGGACCTCTACTCCCAAGACTTTACCAGCTACATAATAGGTGTATCGAAAATACTCTTCAAACAGATCTTCATGAAATGGAGGATTCTCATTACTAGAGAATTTCCTTAATTGTCCTTCTTCGTCCTTAGGCCTATGCAAGGCCAACTTCCACCTTTTATAGCTAGTATCCATATGATGATACTTAGCAATAGATCTCAGATTGTGAATGGTAAATTAAAACCACACTCTAATTGAAATACATTAGAAATGAGATCTTTTGAAATAACCAGTAAATTGTCACCATTGTGTGTTTGAATAGTTCTCATTTTTGGATGATATTTACTGGAAAGGGCTTTCATTAATTCCACATTGACAAACACCTCTGGCACAACTAATCTCCCTAGGTTCAACTTCCACAGGTTATAGATTGGTAAAAATCTATATTATTTTTTATAGTGGTATAAGAAAAGTTTGTACCCTCATAGTGGAGTCCATACATCTCCCAAGTCCTTGTGATTGTCCAACAATCAATCAGGTGAGGGGTTCATCTATACAGTTCTTTTTGGTCTTGGTCCCGACCCAGGACACTGATCTATCAAGTCTTAGTTTAATGGTCTCTTTTCAATTTTTTGTTTCTTATTTTTAGGCTTTTCTGTAGTATCTCCCATTGCTTGATCTATCAAGTCTTGGTTTAATGGTCACTTTTTAGTTTTTTGTTTCTTATTTTTAGGTTTTTCTGCACTATCTCCCATTGCTTGAATTAAAACCTTTAAGAGACAGAATTTCTCAGTTGGGATCAGTGTACTTACTTGAATTTCTCTTTCCCATTAGTTTTTCTTCGCTTTACTATGTGAGAACTTCAGTCCCTTTTGCAATTTTTTCAAGTTTTATAAGATCTATGTGATCAAACTATGGCACAACTCGCTTTTATTCCTGGTTCATAAATGCACCTTTCATTTCTTTCATGTCATTTATTTTGAATATCTAAACGATGCCTCAGGATGTGACAATAATTATTTTCGTTGCATCATTGTGACTATTGTTTATGTTTCACTGATGTCAGCTTCCTTCATCAATGAACTCTTTCTGTCAGTGTATTGGTGGGACACGAAGTAACGTTACCCTGATGTACCTTAGCTTGGATGATATTGCACCTTTGGGTAACTTATGGTCATATCAAGTTATCAGGGGAACAGAAACATTTGTTTTGCTATTGTTTACGAGTCACAACGATGTGCTAGCTTTTGTTGATTTTATCGGTCTATTGGTGAGGGACTCTCAAGAGTTAGGCTGATAGGATATTGTTAGCCTGATATGGCTACAAGTTATGTTTATAGGACTATCAGTGGGAGTATGATGGGAACTCCAATGATGAAGGCATGTTTGGCTGATTATGTCTAATTTTGGACAATCCACAATTATATTGGGTCATCGGGGGAATATGAATATCTATCCTACCGATGACTATGTGTTGCAATGATGAGCTCACTGTAGTTGGCTATATCAATCTATAGGGGGAAGGACTTCAAAGGTTAGCCCAACAGGATATTTTTAGACAGATAAGGCTATAAATTGTTTTTCATAGGCTATCGGTGGAGCTATAAATAGTGTTCCAATGATGAAGTGTTGCTAGGCCGATACACTTAGGAAAAGATATTATGAGGATTTGTTCATAAATGTAATTGTTCTGATAGGATTTTTTCATACATGTTTTAGCAATAGGAGTTAATATGGATCTTGTCACACAAATTTTCATAAATTGTTTTAATCACAAAATTATAATGTGGCCAATTTCTATGGTATACAGAGGATAAGTGTGAAGAGGTTGGTGAGAGATGTAAAAAAAAAAATTGGTTCTAACAAGTTCAATCCCTTTTCAATCAAAATTGTTCATATAATGTTCGTTCATGTAGCCATTAATGTCCATCACTAGAAATGAATGCAACAGATTTTTTGAATTTTGAAATGTCAGATTGCATTTGTGGGACTCTCCTAGTTTCAGGCTGATCTGTGTGCTATATTTGGTGTCATCTTTGTATATATATTCATAATTAATTTCCAAGACTCACTGAATGTCTTTTGACCAGAATGGGAATTTGATATGGGAGTAGATGGTTGGGATTTTTTAGAGGTAGATGCCTCATTTAATTTGATTTCTTGTTGCTTAGGTACCCATACCATTTTGGTTTTGGACTTTCCCTGTGGAGGTATGAGTTTGGATAAGCTTTTGGATTAATTTTTCTTTGACTCTTTTTTTTATGTCCTGAGGCATGAGGACCCTTAGGATGTTTGGATCTATTAGTAGAGGCATCTAATTTTGCATTTCTGGATCCCTTGGGGATGGTGGAATGAGTAGAAGCTTTAAGTTTAGCTTTAAGATTAGGGTTGAGGGTTGAGGGATTAGGGTTTAAGGTATAGAGTTGAGGGTTGAGGGTTTAGGGTTTAGGGTTTAGTGTTGAGGGTTTAGGGTTTAGGGTTTAGGGATTAGGGTTTAGAGTTGAGGGATTAGGGTTTAAGGTATAGTGTTTAGGGTTGAGGGTCTAAGGATATGGTTTAGGATTTAAGGTTCAAGTGTTGAGGCTTGAGGCTTTAGGGATAGGGTTTAAGGTTTACCAATAAGGGATTAGGGTTTAGGGTTTAGTGTTGAGGGATTAGGGTTTAAGGTATAGTGTTTAGGGATGAGGGTTTAGGGATAGGGTTTAGGGTTTAAGGTTTAAGGGTTGAGGCTTCAGGCTTTAGGGATAGCATTTAGGGTTGAGGGATTAGGGTTTAGGGTGGAGGGATTAGGGTTTAAGGTATAGTGTTTAGGGTTGAGGGTTGAAGGATGTGTTGTGCTGCACTAAAAGGTTATAGTGCCATTAGAGAATGATGTCCTCGCATGGACCATGTCAAGTGTCCTCATTGATGTTGGTAAGGGATACATGGAAGGAAAATGCATTAGATAGATAGTGGATTATGAAGTGGATTCTAGAGGGGAGAAAAGTGGATTATGATATGGATTATGTAGGGAAAATAGTGGATTATGTTGGACTTATGCCAAAGCATGGACCATAGGGATGGTATGTGGAGGGTATGTAGGATAGTGGATGAATGATGGTAGATTTATTGCAGAATGGAAGGGAACCATTACCAATGGTTGTACACATCGTGATAAACATTGAAGCGTGTAATGCGGAAGTGGTGTAGGGTGCAATGGAGATGTTATCTTAGGATATGGATGATGAAGGGCTTTAGGAACCCACATAGACAGACATTTTATTACCTTTGTTTTACTTGTGGGATGGAATGTTTTGATAGTTTTGAGCAGAATGGGAATTTGAGATGGGAGTAGATGGTTGGGATTTCTTAGATGTAGGTGCCTCATTTAACTTGATTTCTTGTTTCTTAGATACCCATACCATTTTGGTTTTGGACTTTTCTTGTGGAGGTATGGCCTTGGATAACTTTTTGGATTGATTTTTATTTGACTCTTTGTTTTTATGTCCTGAGGCATGAGGACTCTTCGGATGTTTGGTTTTATCAGTAGAGGTATCTAATTTTGCATTTTTGGATCCCTTGGGGATAGTGGAATGACTAGAAGCTTTAAGTTTAGCTTTAAGATTAGGGTTGAGTGTTGAGGGTTGAGGGATTAGGGTTTAAGGTATAGTGTTGAGGGTTGAGGGTTTAGGGTTTAGGGATTAGGGTTTAGAGTTGAGGGATTAGGGTTTAAGACATAGTGTTTAGGGTTGAGGGTTTAGGGGTAGGGTTTAGGATTTAAGGTTCAAGTGTTGAGGGTTGAGGCTTTAGGGATAGGGTTTAAGGTTTAGCGATAAGGGATTAGGGTTTAGGTTTGAGGGATTAGGGTTTAGTGTTTAAGGATTAGGGTTTAAGGTATAGTGTTTAGGGTTGAGGGTTTAGGGATAACATTTAGGGTTTAAGGTTTAAGGGTTGAGGCTTCAGGGTTTAGGGATAGTGTTTAGGGTTGAGGGATTAGGGTTTAGGAGGGGATGGATTAGGGTTTAAGGTATAGTGTTTAAGGTTGAGGGTTGAAGGATGTGTTGCGTTGCACTGAAAGGTTATAGTCCCATTAGAGAATGATGTCCTCGCATGGACCATGTCAAGTGTCCTCATTGATGTTGGTAAGGGATACATGGAAGGCAAATGGATTAGGTAGATAGTGGATTATGAAGTGGATTCTAGAGGGCAAAAAAGTGGATTATAATGTGGATTATGTAGGGAAAATAGTGGATTATGTCAGACTTATGCCAAAGCATGGACCATAGGGATGGTATGTGGAGGGTATGTAGGATAGTGGATGAATGTGATAGATTTTTTGTGGAATGGAAGGGAACCATGACCAATGGTTGCACACATCGCGATAAACATTAAAGCTTGTGATGCAGAGTGAGTGTAGTGTGCAATGGAGATGTATACTTAGGAGATGGATGATAAAGGTCTTTAGGAACCCACATAGACATAGGTGTTTTATGGAATCTTTTGATACTTTTCAACGAAATTGGAATTTGAGATGGGAGTAGATGGTTAGGATTTTTTAGAGGTAGATGCCTCATTTAACTTGATTTCTTATTTCTTAGGTAGCCATTCCATTTTGGTTTTGGACTTTACTTGTGGAGGTATGGGCTTGGATAATGTTTGGGATTGAATTTTATTTGACTCTTTGTTTTTATGTCCTAAGGCATGAGGACCCTTAGGATGTTTGGCTTTATCAATAGAGGCATCTAATTTTGCATTTCTGGATCCCTTGGGGATGGTGGAATGATTGCAATCTTTAAGTTTAGCTTTAAGATTAGGGTTGAGGGTTGCGGGTTGAGGGATTAGGGTTTAAGGTATAATGTTAAGGGTTGAGGGTTTAGGGTTGAGGGTTTAGGGTTTAGGGTTTAGGGTTTAGGGATTAGGGTTTGGAGTTGAGGGACTAGGGTTTAAGGCATAGTGTTTAGGGTTGAGGGTTTAGGGATAGGGTTTAGGATTTAAGTTTCAAGTGTTGAGGGTTGAGGCTTTAGGGATAGGGTTTAAGGTTTAGTGATAAGGGATTAGGGTTTAGGGTTGAGGGATTAGGGTTTACTATTGATGGATTAGGGTTTAAGGTATAGTGTTTAGGGTTGAGGGTTTAAGGTTTAAGGGTTGAGGCTTCAGGCTTTAGGGATAGCATTTAGGGTTGAGGAATTAGGGTTCATGGTGGAGGGATTAGGGTTTAAGGTATAGTGTTTAGGGTTGAGGGTTGAAGGATATGTTGCACTACACTGAAAGGTTATAGTCCCATTAGAGAATGATGTCCTCACATGGACCATGTTGAGTGCCCCCATTGATGTTTGTAAGAGATACAAGGAAGGCAAATGGATTAGGTGGATAGTGGATTATGATGTGGATTCTAGGGGGGAGAAAAGTGGATTATGATGTGGATTATGTCAGACTTATGCCAAAGCATGGACCATAGGGATGGTATGTGGCGAGTATGTAGGATAGTGGATGAATGATGGTAGATTTATTGTGGAATGGAAGGGAACCATGACCAATGGTTGTACACATCGTGATAAACGTTGAATCTTGTGATGCGGAGGTGGTGTAGGGTGCAATGGAGATATTTTCTTAGGAGATGGATGATGAAGGGCTTTAGGAATCCACATAGACTTAGGCATTTTATTACTTTTGTTTTACTTGTGGGATGGAATTTTTTGACACTTTTGAGAAGAATGGGAATTTGAGATGGGAGTAGATGGTTGGGAGTTTTTAGAGGTAGATGCCTCATTTAACTTGATTTCTTGTTGCTTAGGTACCCATACCATTTTGGTTTTGGACTTTGCTTGTGGAGGTATGGGCTTGGATAACGTTTTGGATTGATTTTTCTTTGATTCTTTGTTTTTATGTCTGGAGGCATGAGGACCCTTAAGATGTTTGGCTTTATCAGTAGAGGCATCTAATTTTGCATTTCTAGATCCCTTGGGGATGTTGGAATGAGTGGAAACTTTATGTTTAGCTTTAAGATTAGGGTTGAGGGTTGAGGGTTGAGAGATTAGGGTTTAAGGTATAGTGTTGAGGGTTGAGTGTTTAGGGTATAGGGTATAGTGTTTAGGGTTTACAGATTAGGGTTTAGAGTTGAGGGATTGGGGTTTAAGGCATAGTGTTTAGGGTTGAGGGTTTAGGGATAGGGTTTAGGATTTAAGGTTCAAGTGTTGAGGTTTGAGGCTTTAGGGATAGGGTTTAAGGTTTAGCGATAAGGGATTAGGGTTTAGGGTTGAGGGATTAGGGTTTAGGGTTGAGGGATTAGGGTTTAGGGATCTTTACTCCTGAATCTTTACTCTTGTTCTTTGCATGCCAGTCCATCAATTGTTCAAGTGATTTGCAATGAAACATTCGTTGAAGTCTAGGTATAATTGGCATGTTGGCATGAGGAATAGTTTGGTTTGGCACAACTAGGCGCTAAATTAGGTGCACTTCATGCCAATTTTGGTGACTGAAAGAGATTACATTTAGGGCTGAAAGTTAGCGCTAAAGTCAGCATTAGAGACACTAACTTTAGCGCTGACTAATGAATCCAAAAAAAAAAAATTCCCACAAGCGTTAAAACATACCACACAAAAAAAACACAAATTGAAGTTAATACATTTAACCCCACAACACAGTGTACTCTGCCTCTATTTTAGGTTTCCTGCTAAGAATTGTAGGCTGCGAAGTGATGACTTTACTAGGTAAAAAATGGAAGTTACTGAAAAGTTTCTACAACGGATCCATGATTTTGTATTTTATTTATTTTTGGTTCTAGAAATCCAGAAGATAAAAAATTGATTTAGCTAGCTACTAAATTTGGGATTTCTGATGCTAGATTTGGGGTTTCTAGCTACCTCAGCCATTCAATCAAGCTTGTTCATCTACCTTTTAGTAAGTAAGTTCCAATTGCTAAGCAATTTACTCTTGACCTAGGTTTTTATCAATTTTGATATAATTTTGACCTCAAAGAAAGTTTTTCAAAGATGTTGTACTCACACTTTAGGGTAAATTTGAGTAGTAATATTGTTAATTATCCTTGCTTATAGTATAACTTGCATTTACCATTTTTGGAAGGCCTTTCAGATAAGGTCTCTTTGTAAATCATACCCAAAATACGAGATGTTAGGATTTGTTTTTGGCTACATGTTTGTTTTTGGCTACGATTGGTCACGCATGTTGTTAATTCATAGTTGGCTATGATTGCCTCCATAGACTAGACAAAAATAATTTGCCCTAGGTCACCTGAAAATGTCAACCAATAGAGGGAAGGGAGCAAACTTTGGCCACAATCAGGTAATTCATTGTCAATTTATAGATTTGTAAATGTTTCCATTGTTTCTTTGATTTTTAGTATTTAGTTTTCTATTTCTAAATTTAAAAGAAGAAATTATATATATATAGGGACATGAGACTGACAAAGATAAAGAGGAATTGGCTTCCATATTGGGGGTAGAGGCAGTGAATAAATTGGATGGTGTTGACTTGACAATGCTTGCCAAATACATAGAAAAATGATCTAGTAAAGCCCCAGAAACATTGCAACCAAATCAACAGTGTCAAAGGGAATCAATTGATTCCCCAACTAGTCATGGATCAGGCAAAAGATCCAAGAGGTAATCAATAATAGTAACCTCAAAGAATGTGGAACAGGGAGTAGAGGCTTCCAATGTCCCAGCCACTCCTAGGACATAGACTTCTTCGACCACCATGCCATGTTTTGCATCTTGCATTGGTAGCTATGATAACAAGATAGAATACGATGTGGTTTCAGGGGAAGTCTGAATGACAAATACTAGAAAAATGTTTGTGAATAGGTTGAATGAATCATACCTTCAATGATTCAAAGACCACCTACATTTGCCATTCTCAAAAATACCCATGCACCTGCAAAAAGTAGTTATCCATGACATGGAGACTGAATTTGGCATAGGTTGGTCTGTAAAGAAAATAAAGCTACGAATGTCTGAAAATTGCAAGAAATTTTGGTGCAACCAAACAAAGAAGATAAAGAAATCCCTCCTGAGCTAAGGCTCAAAAAAAGGCCAATTGATGTAAGTCTAAAATTATGGAAAGAGCTTGTAAAAGCATATGAAAAGTTTGATGCAGAGAGGAAGTCTAGTGAGGAGAGTACGTAGGTATTTGAATTTTCTCATAAGATTTTATCAAATTTTTTGAACAATTTTTAAATTTTATTTGTTCATAATTAAATTGAATTAGTATATGTTTTAGGACAAGGTGTCCAAGGCTAGGCTTGACAAACTTTGTACCACTCATCACAGTGGCTAGAAAGGTTTACATGCCTTGATCTATACATTTGTAAGTATATTTAATATGTTAAATGATATTTTTTTTATTTCCTAGGAAAAATTAAATGATTGCATATTAATTAGTTTAACTAGTCCATGTGCCATGTTTTGACAGGAGGAGAAATATGGCCGGCAACCAATACAATTTGGAAAGGAATTGTTACAAAGCAAAAAGTGGACAGATTTTGTAATCTGGATGGAGAACGAGGTATGAATAGTTGACTTTCAATAATTTAGTTGGATATTGTTGTGTTAATATGTCAATTTACATTTCCTGTGTTGAGTTTCAATAATCTTTGAAGAGGTTATAGAGTGATACTTGAGACATATAGTTAGAGTTGTACTTTGTTTGTTGTGTTTGGTTTCTATTGGTCCTCTTGTCTTTTTGACTCAAGTGGATTGTTATTCATAGGTCACTTGTCATTCTTGTTGATCATTTAGATGTAGTTATCATTGAGTTTTTAGGTGGTCTCCTAAGTGAACAGACCAAAGGGTTTATCTCAAGTCCCTGTTTCCTAGCCTTTTATTATCAAACTTAAAGGGGGTCATGCATTACAATTACGTTGTTGGTTATATTTCAAACCTTTGAAATATAATAGTGGACATTTAAATTTTAAAATGTACATTTTTTTTTGTTGAGAAGGAGACATCATTGGCAGTAGGCATTAACTCTCCTCTACCATAATAGCTTTGGGAAGTACTAGTCTTTAATGTGCATTGTTTTGGGGTATGTGAGGGAGAAAAGGAAGGAGTGGGGAACCATTTTAGGGGGGAATTCTTCTTTTTGCCTTGGGGTCAAGGATGGAAGGTTGATGGTTGGACTGTAAGTGATTTAGAGGAAGGGAGACTTTGGGTGTGCTCATCATGTTGGTTGAGTGTCTTTCTATTTGGGTTGGAGACTAAGAATCAAATCGCCAACTGGTCTTCTTCAACTAAGCTAACCTTTCTTTGAAGTAAAGCTCCTTGTCATCCATTCTTGTAAAATTACACTAACCATTTTGGGGAAACATTTCCTTTAACTTGTCTAACTATATGTGGTCTTGTGAAAGCCTATGCTAAAGGGTTTGGATGAGGAAAATATTGTTAACTATGAGAGTTTAGACTTAAGATCATGGGACTTACGAACTATGGCAAACTATTGGTTATTGTGTTTTTGATTTGTATCATGAAGGAAGCTACATTAATTTGGTCACAATTTGAGGTGGAGTTTCAAACCCTGGCTAGAATTGCTAGAATGCTATCATTGCAACATACCATGAGTCTTGAGGAAACCTAGTCTGGTTCATGGTTATCTTTTTTGACATAGTTGTAAACCCTAATGGTGTTGGTATTTCACCTATAAATGTCCACTCTCTCAATTGTGGATGTGAGGTCTTCTTGGGATTAATAATGCTACTCCTAGGTGGGGTTTTGGGATGGTTTTGGATCCTTGGTTCGGGTCAACTTGCCCCCCATCATTCCCTCCAAGGTTATGAGGTTTGAATTACTGAAGCCATAATGGAATACAATGTTGAAACAACACTACATGATTGTATTTGATTACTAGTTAACTCTTGGAAAGAATGGTCTTTGTCAATTACATACAGTTGTGTAACATTGCAATAGTTGTATTGTACTTGTAACTAGAATAGTCTATTGTGAAGGCATTCGTTTGATGTGATGAGAATGACCTTTGAGTTCATTGTAATGACTTGCACTAACTTAGAAATGTGATTTCAAACTAGTATTTATTAAATTGGAGACTGTTTGTGAACAAATTTATCTTAGTATGGACTTTACTGTGTTTGAATGAGTGAGAACTACCCATGAAATAGTAGATATTATGTACTTGTGATCACTGCATCATTTGGATAGAGGACTCATAAATGGAATATAGGACCTTTTGTTTCGTTGCCCATAAAATCCTAAGGGTTGATTAAGTTATTGTGCATGGATGTAAATGGAAACTTTAAGATCTATGAAGGCTTGCTTATTGTTTGCAAAGTAGCATTAATTTCTTATTTTAACTATGGAAACATCTTGTGGACACTAGTATGGTGTTGATCTAGGAATTATCTTGTAAACACTAGAAAGGTCTATGCATGTTAATCATAGACTGTAACCCTACATTTGGAAGGAAATTGTTACTATAGATGTGATATATAATGTATAGTGTTATTTGGTCTATGGCATGACATCTTTAGTAGGAGGTACCTTCAGATTTTTGTAGCATCATGTATGGGCTAAGGTACCATAAAGTTAAGTGTGCATTGTATGGTGTTATTGTATTAGAGGTTGCTATACGTAAATCTACAGTGATACAAGGATACTTGACTCTCGTCATTTCATTGCACAAAGTGAGTGACAAAACAACTACCTAGTTTAAAATTGGCCCTTCTTTAAGCAATATGTAGCAATGAGACTTAGGATTCTTGAAAATGAGAAGCATCCTTCTCCCCATGCAATCTGCTAACTAGGGCCACTATGTTTTTTACTGAACCCTTGAGGCTAATGGAAGGGTACCATTTAGTGTTCCTAAAAGTTAATTGTCTAACTCCTCCTCTTGAGTCAATTTCCTTGTATGACGAACTAGATGATTGGGATGACCATCTTGAAGATGTAATTGAAGACTTTTGTGCTTGTGTAGTGTTGCAAATGTACACTCCATAGGGACAAAACTTTTAGATCTTAGTGTTAATCATGATATAGGCACAATTTTTTTAATTGTTGGTCATGTAAATGTGAGTTTTTAGCTACCACAAGTGTACTCTTAAGGATAGTCTCACTAAGGAAAGCATGGATGTAAGAGTCAAACTTGAGATACATGATCTTGACTTTCTTCTTGGTACACCTAAAGTTTGTAATCTTTGTATTATTGAGCTAGATGTCAATTTGAACAAAGGACGTGTTTCCAACATTTGTGATGATGTTTGCATTCATGAGGATGATAAGATACATCAAAATATCAAAAGTTACATAGCCTCTAAGATGGAGTTTATCCCATCCGCGAGGGAGTTAATTCATTCCAGTTGTTCTGCTGAGAACAGACTACCATATAGGCTTACAAAGTTTACAAAAGTAGTCATGTCCCAGTTTTCTAGTCTCTCTCTAAAGAACTTGACAGCTTCTTTAGTTTTCTTCTTCTTATTGATTTCTTTTGCACCGAAGACTCCACAGATGAAACTTTTTTTTGGATTTGGGTTGGTGTGCTAGCCTACAATAATAACATCATCCCTAATCCCCTCATTTACTAGAAAACCCATAAATCTTGATGCCCTGGCAAGAGACCCTGTGGCTTGGACAATAATCATGTAGAAATGCTCTAAAAGGACACCATCATGGATATGGCTGCCCTATGCTCCCCTTATACTTGCAATCTCTTGGATGGAATTACGTAGCCCCTCCTCCTCTGTATTGAATAAGCAGCGGACTTGCTGGTCCACTGACTCCTCCAAGCACTCGTAGTGGACTTTGAAGTGTTTTATGCCAGCCATTGTTATGGGAGACTTCAAGCTGTCCTCCTAAAATCAGAAGTTTCTCTTGATTACCTTCCTTATGACTTATTCACATTGTCTAAAAGTTGCAGGTTTTACAATGCTTTTTGCCTGTCTGAATCGTCCTCACTTCTGGAAAAGGAACACTTGTTTGACTCTTCCCTAATCGAACCAGACTGCAGACAGTCCTTCCTATCTCCTCTGGGATTTCTTATCTTGGGGAAAGCCATACTAGCTGTCGATACTTCTAAGATCTCCTCCCTTGAGTTGTACCTATGAAATTCCTAAATCCCCATCATCCTTGATTAGCATGTTTCTCAGATCCTTGAAACATTGCCCTTCGAAAAAGCATTCCTCCCCCATTTCCTGCTCAACCCCTCGATTCACTAGGAGATCGGCCACCCTATTGGACTCTCTGTATACATGCATGTTTGACCTCCTTGCTCATGCTGGCTATCTTGAATACACCGTAAACTTTATCATTGAGATACCTGTTAAATCTATGCTAGTTGTATGTATGTGTTTGTTACCACTTTTTTACTATAGCTCAAAAATTGGCTGAGCAGATATAACATTTTCATTTTTTGAGTGAGGTTTGATTTACTTCTATTATGAGTTAGTTCCATAGTTATTATATTTTCAATGATAAAAGTAATTTAGTTGTTCAAGAAAGAAGGAGAAGTTTCAGATCATTCATTACATTGCAGAGCAATAAAATGACATAAGTATTCATTCATCACAATAGTTATTCATTTACAAGTTTGAATACATAAAGCAATAAGCATTGCATTGATAGAAACCATGACATATCAGATGTTCCACACAAGCCATGGGTTATAGCTGAACTCATGCAAATATAAACAAAATACTATGCATCTAATGAAGGAGAAAGGAAAGACATAGCCATCATTGCCTTGTTTTGTCAATTTTCATAGTAGCCTCTAGTCCTGCACTCGACCTCGACATGAACCTGAAAATTATGGGAAGGGTCTCGTTAGAAGCTCCAGTTATGAAAATCCTTTATCTATTAGAAGAGGCATAATACTTTGATTATAGTGCATTGATCAAATGAACGTCATCTATATGCAGAAGGAACTGAATAGAAGCAAACATGAAGTATCATTGTTTTATTCTAATCTATTTGTTTCATGTGCAAGTATAGGATAAGTCATGTCGCTGATTGAAGACATTCAACATGTGGTATCAAGTGGGCTCCCACAAGGTTTGAGCCCAACATGTTGTTCCCCTTAATCTCAGAAGGGATGAATAGGAAAAAGAATATCATTGTTCACATTCACATGACAAGATGAAGGAATAGCAAATACAATCATATGCATCAGTTCCATTTTAGGACATAGATCCATGATTATAGTTCAAGGAATGAGATGCAACCATGAAAATGAGCTGGGTTGTGAAAGAAGGACTACATTTAATGCATATAGTAGCTATCATCATCACTTCAGTCTGCATTAGAAAGTGACATTCACAAGTATTTTCATTTGAATATCTTTCATAGTATTTTGATATATTAGAAAATAATGAAGATGTTAACACACATTGCATGAGTTGAATGTTGAAAAGTTGCCAGTGAATATAGGAAACAATGTCATTCATGAGTGTGGGATAGCAAAATGGCATAAAGGTGTAGGCATAAATGTACAAAATGATAGCCACATGAAAGCATAAGGAGCAATCTCAAATGAGGACAGCAGAAACCTAGCTCAAAGATAGCTCATATGCTATGTGTGTAGGCGTAAGAATGAGAGAAGTATTAATGTATGTATGACTATTAGTTTCTATAGAAGGAAGTATGTACCACATAAATAAGGAATCTCAAATACATCAGGATATAGAATAGATACACAAGTGAACAACCAATAAGATATTTGACAAAATCTATGCCACAGAAGTTCAAGCACTTAGATCACAGTCATAGAGCGGTCTCAGATGACAAACATAGTATCATGTTCAAGATAAGGGAGAAATGTAAGTCATAGCCATACTTTTAACTGATATAAGAATAGGTGTTCATAAGGCATGCCTGTACAAAGATTGATTACCCATCAATGATCAATAATCCAGTAAGGAGCATTCACCATTAATCAGTTAGCAAGATTGTGCATCAAGTGAGTAAACATTGCATTATTCTTCTCATTTTCATGAAATGACAAAATCAAATTCAGATTTTAGTTATTAAACTACCTTTTAGATGATGAAATATGTCCAGTTATGCTTCACATTGCTACTGATAAAGTACTTGAGTATCATAACAACATGTATCACATGTTACATTCAATGTGTATCTATGAAAAAAGATGCCAATATTGCAGATCTGGTAATTAGGGTACAAGAGTATGTCCCAGATACAAGGACAGTCATAACATTAACATTGGAACAACCTCAGAAAGGTACAATAGAGATTCATAAGTATAGATTCTTATAAGAGGAGATCAATGTTTCAATTATAAGGGACTGCCATTTACATACAAGATAGCCAGATCAGATGGCCTATTTTATCTCTGACAATTTTTGAACAAGTAATGATGATACAAAGAAACCATTTAATCCATAGCTCCTTGATCAGAAGATATATCAATATCATGTGCTTCCATGTGCCAGAAGACGAGAAAGAGAAGCACAACATTTAATACTAGCACAAAAAGGTGTATGCATTATTGGCTTTGACAAACATGAGTCAATGGATGCACATCATGGAAAAAGACAAATGAATCCTACAGGTGTCATTAAAATGAGAAGCTGCAATACCATGATCAAAACAAGAAGGAGATATATGTTACAGTAATGCTTCTGAATCCTACAAGTCAAGTATCCATTGTTCATGCATTGTGGTTTCTGACTGATACAGTGAAGGAAAGAAGAATGTCATTTAAATGCAAGAAATTTTAAATGTACAGAAGTGAAAAGAAGAGATAAATACAGAGATGTGTTTATGCCATGGCTGTGATAGAGAAGGAGTTTTCTAAGATACCCAAGTCAAGTTTTCAAACCCTAGCACTTTTTTGTGTTTACAAAAGAAGAAAAGGATATATTTCAGTTATGTCAAGGCCGTGCCACTGAAAGATAACATTTAAATGAAACCCATGTCATAGTTTCAAAAACCTTCTCTCTTTTTGCAGTTGCAGAAAATAAAAGTGATACAATGTGTCTATAGGCATAAACGTGAAAAAAGAGAGATTTCTATGAAAAAAGAGAGATTTGTGTCTATGGCCATACTTTTGACTGATACAAGAATAGGTGTTCATAAGGCATGCCTATACAAAGATTGATTACCCATCAATGATCAATAATCCAGTAAGGAGCATTTACCATTAATCAGTAAGCAAGAGTGTGCATCAAGTGAGTAAACATTGCATTATTCTTCTCATTTTCATGAAATGACAAAATCAAATTCAGAATTGAGTTATTAAACTACCTTTCAAATGATGAAATATGTCCAGTTATGCTTCACATTGCTACTGATAAAGTACTTGAGTATCATGACAACATGTATCACATGTTACATTCAATGTATATCTATGAAAAAACACACCAATATTCAAGATTTGTTAATTAGAGTACAAGAGTATGTCCCAAATACAAGGACAGTCATAACATTAACTTTGGAATAGCCTCAGAAAGGTACAGTAGAGATTCATAAGTACAAATTCTTATAAGATGAGATCAATGTTTCAATTATAAGGGCCTACCATTTGCATACAAGATAGCCAGATCAGATGGCCCATTTTATCTCTGACAAATTTCAAACAAGTAATGATGATACAAAGAAACCATTTAATCCATAGTGCCTTGATTAGAAGTGTAAATTCAAATCAAACTTATAATCTCTAACTTGGATATTTTTTGAAAGTTTGATATTTATATAGCAGACTTAACTTATTACTTTCTTTTGTATTTCAGATGCAATTTCCACTTCTCATACACTTCCAATTTTTGTGTCGATCCATGGTATTGCAAGGCAAAGACATTGATATAAATATGTGAGTGATGGTAGGAGTCACATCTGTGATAGACGTGACTCCTCAAGGAGTCATGCCTATCATAGGTGTGACTTTGTCACCATTTGTATTGTAATCGGTTTCACTGATTTTAACAGTTACTAATCACCATTTAGAATGCAGAAGATGTTTATGCTTTGGTAATATATCATTCGATCATGCTATATTGATATTTATCTTAACATACCTTATATATTAAGTATGAATATATAAATAATATTTAATATTACTTATATATTCATATTTATTATTATGTTATCTTATTGAAGCTACAAACAACTCAACAAGAAGTACAAAATGCAATAGCTAGACAGATATATCAATATCATGTGCTTCCATGTGCCAGAAGACTAGAAAGAGAAGCACAACATTTAATACTAGCACAGAAGGTCTATGCATTATTGGCTTTGACAACCATGAGTCAATGGATGCACATTGTGAAAAAAGACAAATGAATGCTACAGGTGTCATCAAAATGAGAAGCTGTAATACCATGATCAAAACAAGAAGGATATATATGTTACAGTAATGCTTTTGAATCATACAAGTTAAGTATCAATTGTTCATGCATTGTGGTTTCTGACTGATATAGTGAAGGAAAGAAGAATGTCATTGAAATGCAAGAAATTCTAAATGCACAGAAGTGAAAGAAGAGATAAATACAGAGATGTGTTTATGCCATGGCCGTGACAGAGAAGGGGTTTTCTAAGATACCCAAGTCAAGTTTTCAAACCATAGCACATTTTTGTGTTTACAAAAGAAGAAAAGGATACATTTCAGTTATGTCAAGGCCGTGCCACTGAAAGATAACATGTAACTACATTTAAATGAAAGCCTTGTCATAGTTACAAAAACATTCTCTTTTTGCAGATGCAGAAAATAAAAGTGATACAATGTGTCTATAGGCATAATTGTGGAAAAAGATAGATTTATGTGCACAATAGAAATGAAACCTTCATTTCATGATCAAAGAAACTTTAATTTATTTTACATCAGAATACAAAGAACAAGCCACAGAATGCATTCTATGCATGACCATGCCATACATGAAATTATTCTGAGATACCTAGTTGATAAAGTTTGTAAACCCTCATTATCTTTTGTACATATAGTCATGTAAAGAACCTACAATGATGAAATGAGAGATTACCCACAGAATTGCAGAGGAGGAAAGATAGTATGGCTGCAACCTGTTTTGAGGTTTCTCACCACTTTTGCCACATTTATAGAGTTCAACATGGGAAGAGCCAAGAAAATAGATGTCAAACAATGTAACTGAAGAAATAACAACTATGGTTGTGACCATTTAAGAAGGAAATGCCACTAAAGGAAGTCAAAATGTCATTCAAGCTTCAGATACATACTCACCAAGTTTTACCTGTCATTTTGACTCATGAAGTGAAACATTTTCGACCATAGAGAACCATTTATGGAGGCAAAAGTGTAGAGCCATGAAACCCCAAGTCAGCCAACATAGAGTTACATAGCAAATCAACAACAAAAGACAAATGAAATGAGATAGATTTTAGGGTTCATTTTATTGTTTTGTTCTACAGTGTCTTCTCATTTTTGACTTTGCAAACTAATATAATAACATTATCCAAATAGCATCGTGGTCAACAAATGCAAATCAACATTCCCTAGTAATCATTGAAAGGAGAGGCCAACAACAATTCTTATTTGTTTTGAATTTATAAAGTCAAAAGATGGGGAGCATCATAAAAGAATAAGGTTTATACCTTTGAAACATGTCAAAAACCTTTATTTGCAATATGGTCAAATCATAGTGGAGTCAAAGTGCCTTGTGATTATGTATGTGGTTGAGAGTCAAATGGCCTCCCACTTATGCATTATTTTTTCCAATTCCTTATATTATTCAAATGTATGAGAGAGGTTGAAGCAAAAACCTTTGGAAACATGAGATACATGCATGAGTAATGGCATGGTGAAAGGGGTAAATTTCAACATGTGGCACGAAGACAGAGATGAGGTGGTAGAGTATCGACACATGGACATGCATTTGTTGAATTAGAGCCACAGTTTTGGCCTTCAAGGATTTAATATTTTTGCAAAAAATATATACTAATCTATTCATCATCTTTTTTATGATTTTTACAGAAAATTAATTGTAATAACTTGTAAAATATCTTGGCAAAATTATGAGCCAAATATTATTTATTTTTACAACAAATCATATCAAATGGAGATATAGAATAAAATTGCCATAGCATTGTAAAGTTAGTTTTAAAGCAATCATTGACAAATTGCTTTTAAAACTTAACTATTTTAAGGAATTTATAGACTAATAAAACAAATCAAATATTACATTTCAATTTATTTTATTTAGAGTCATATAGGACAAATTTTGGAGATTTCATGAGCAAAGAAAAGTAGTTTTATTGTGGGACCACATGAGAGGGTAGTTTTGCAACTTTATTTTCTAGTTTGGAGCCAGTTGAGGAGCTTTTATTTGTGCTTTTTTGAGTAGCTCAAAAATGGACTTGGAGTCTATTTTTAGGATCTTTTTCCTAGCTTTCAGGAGGGGGAATCTTTCACAGCATATATCTATGTTTTTTCTTTCTTTGAGGGGTTCCAATTTTTAGTTTTCAGTTTTAGAGATCAGACTGTAGAGAGACAGAGTCTTCCTCTCACATTGAGAGTGTTGTACTCATTTATTTCACTGTATTCATTATTCCTTTAGTTATTGAGCAGAATCTTTCCTTTATATTTTTGTCTGAGTATATGCAAGTTGATTTGATGTTGCATTGTGATGAAATTTATCCTTTGCTTTGTCTTAGCTTGTGATTTTCTTTTGCAAAATCTTGTTTAATTCAAGTTGCATGTTGTGTTTTCCAAACCTTCATGTGAAATATTTATGAGTTAAATAAGCTAAGTGTTGTGAGGGTCAGGGTTCAATAATCTATCTATGAGTAAGATCTGTTAGGTAGTTCCATCTTCAAGTTAATTAGGATTTATTCCTTTCAGTATATCTATCTATCCTTTTTCCCCACAAGTCATTAGTTTAGGAAATCATAAGGAGAACCAATTCACTCTGGAGGTTCATTCTCATTATAGGAGACCCACATCCGAGAATGATTCCATGTTTCAACAGGTAGCTAAGTTTCTACAAACTTAGCAAGGGTGCATACTTGATTGACAATAGTGTTTTCTTGGTGCTTGTAGATCACATATGAATATAGGCTTAGGAGTATTTGTAGAAACACTACTTTTTGATTTGGATCCTAAAAATGTTGCACAACTTATGTTATTTTCTCAAACATCTATCCACAAGTGGGTAGGTGGGGTGAGGTAAGGAGATTGATGAAAGATAGATGTATTAAAAAAATGCCCAGATGCAGTTGGATTGAAGGGCATAAAATGGTACATGCTTTTTTGTGTAGGAGACAGATCACATCCATAGACAAAGGCGACATATGCAAAGTTGGAGAAATTGGCTTGGAATATGAAGGCAGTAAGGTATTTTCTAGATTCAAGAATTTACTTAATGTTGTGGAAGGATGGGAAAAAGATTTATTTCTCTACCACCATGGTGAAAAGTTGGCAATTGCATTTGGTTTGTTAAACATGCACCATGGAACAACTATTAGACCTTTATCTTAAGGTTACTCATGAACCTTAAGATAAATAATTATTCAAAAAAAATTCTACATTCATTAATGACATGTAAGAATTTAATCAACTGCTACTTAAAAAATTTTTTAATGTTTCTGTCTAATGCAGGTTATTAGATTAATGGTGAAAAAGAACATACATTGACCACGCAATTTGTGACACTTAAGGTTATGTAATAGAATTTACGGTTGATAGTTGAATTGTATAACAAATTTTTTTATGATCTTTAGTAACATTTATTAGAATTGTTGCATGTTTTACATCATTGGAATGACATATTAGCTATAACTTTTTTGAAATTTTATTATGGTATGTGCACTTTGATATGATGTAATATGATTATGGTTTCATTTCATATGTTAGAATATTAGATATATAATGGAAAAATAAATTATTACATGAAACAAATAATAACTTTTCATTTTAAATGTTTTTTTTTGCAAAACACGGGTCTTCCAGAAGATGAAGATGATCCTAATGATATAGATCCAGATTATATTGGTTTTGGTACAAATCACATGGTAGAGGATGATGATGATGCAGATATAGAAGACAACGAGGCCAATGACGATGATGACGACAACTATAATGATGATCACGATCATGATCATGATCATGATCATGATGGTGATGATGATGATGAGGCAGTTGTTGGTAGTAGCCAGTGACATTCATGATCATATAGATTGCATCATGGATCATTGCTGATATATCATTATGATGCCTCTTTTTATGGTTGCTATCATATGTATCCTTTTCACAGCCTGCAGTACCATATTATTGAGCTATATTATTTTCACATGTATCAATCTGACTTATATCATTTAGACATGTATCATCTTGACTTGTATCATTTTGAGTTACATAATTTATCATTTTTACTTATATCATTTGTACATGTATCATTTTGGCTTATGTCGATTGTTGGACATGTATCATTTTGACATGTTATTGATATACTGGCATATTTGACTTTCACTTATTTTAGTTATATATGATGATGATCTTATCAGTATTGACTTGTCAATTTATATATATTGAAAGTAGTCGATGATTTTTGGATGGATATTTATTACGTATGATGATTTTAATTTACTTCTTAGGATGGATGTTGTAAAATTTAATTAAATTATAGATATTTGACTCACTTGTTTTAATGATAGATGATGATCATGTTATAATAATTATCTTGTTATTTTATAATAATTATCTTATTTTTTTATATAATTATCTTGTTAAATTGGAAGCAAAATCCAAAGAAATAAAGGAGGTCATAATGGAAGTAAAACTTGGCATCAATTAGGAAGCAAAAAAATAAGATATTTTCGACACCATACAAGAAGTAAAATATGAAGCATGACTGAGAGAAAAACTAGAAGCAAAAAAAGGTGCAGACATGGAAGTAAAACTAGAAGTTAAATTGGGTGCCAAATCTGGCACTAAATTGGAAGCAAAACTGGAAGCAAAATTGGAAGCAAACCTAGAAGCAAAAATGAAAGCAAATTTGGAAGCAAAAATGGAAGCAAAACCTAAAGCAAACCTAGAAGTAAAATCAGAACCAAAATTGGAAGAAAACCTGGAAGCAAAACTGGAAGCAATAGAAGAAGCCAAACTAGAAGAAAAATCGGAAGCCAAACTGGAAGCCAAATCTGGCACTAAATTGGAAGCAAATCTGAAAGAAAAACTGGAAGCAAAATGGGAAGCAAAACTGAAAGCAAAAATTAAAGTAAAACCAGAAGCAAAACTAGAAGTAAACTTGGAAGCAACACAAGAAGCAAAACTAGAAGTAAAATTGGAAGCCAAATTGGGAGCCAAATTTGGCACTAAATTGGAAGCAAATATGGAAGCAAAATCAGAAGCAAAATGGGAAGCAAAATTGGAAGCAAAACTAGAAGCAAACCTGGAAGCAAAACTAGAAGTAAAATTGGAAGCAAACCTGGAAGCATCACAAGAAGAAAAACTAGAAGCAAAATTGGAAGCCAAATTGGAAACCAATTTGGGTGCCAAATCTGGCGCTAAATTGGAAGCAAATTTGGAAGTAAAATCAGAAGCAACACTAGAAGCAAAACAAGAAGCAAACTTGGAAGCAAAACCAGAAGCAAAATTGGAAGCCAAATTGGGTGTCAAATCCAGTGCTAAATCCGGTGCCAAATCTAGCTATTGCTTTCTGGCACTAAATCGGGTGCTAAAGTTGGTGCTAAAGTTGGCACTAAAGTCAGTGCTAAAGTTGGCACTAAAGTCGGTGCTAAACCCAATGCTGAAGTAGGCATGCAAACTTGCACTGAGTTTTACGCCAGAAAAAGTGTCCAATTCCTGAGCTCAATTGCACTAAATTTTAGCTCTATTTTAGGTGCTAATTGCATGTTCTGTTGTAGTGAGATAAAACACAGTAGCACCAATGAAGCATCAATATTGTAGACACATGTTGAATCCATTTTAATTTAGTGAATTAAATGCATAGAATACTATAAAAAGAAAATAAATTTACAATCTAAAATACACCATTAAAAGTAAAAAAATAGAAAAAGTAGTGTAAAATCTTATATGTTGTATTTAATGTTGAGTTTCTATGGTATTTCCACTACTTTCAAAGAAGTTTACAACCCTTAAAAATGAGTTTCACATGAGTATATCAAAAAACATTTGGATGTGGAAGACTAATAGTCATTCCCTTCAAAACTCACAAAAGACAAAATACATTGGAATGCCAAGAGTCAATTTGACTTGTTCTTCACATTAAATTCCTTCATTACATTAACTTAAAGCTTTAATGTGTAAAAACACATCTCTTTCATGTGAACACATCAAAAGTGTTTGAAATCTCATATGTAAGACCTTATCTTGAAATTTAGCATTAAAAATCTGTCCAGTGCTAGCTTGATAGGTGACAGATCAAGTCCGTCTTCTCATCCACTTACCTAGTCTTGGTTCCTCCATTGTTTTAACAATTTGCAATCTTTGTTCACAATCTGCATTTGATATTAAATTCTGCCATTGTCTTAGTAATTTGCATTCTTTGTCCATAGTCTTTATTCTCAACAACTGACATTTCCATTATCCTACATTTAACAATGACGAAGCATCAAATTTATCTAAACAAAGATTAACATGTAATTAAATCAAATAGTTCATTGAGAAACCATAAATAGTTAATTTGATTAATGATTTTGTATAACTTCCTCCCTATAGTAATTCATGATTTCAAGACCAAAGTCAATGCCCTTAGTTGTATCTTGAACATAATCCATTTCCCCATTGTTTGCCACTTTTCACTAAACACTTCACATTTTGTATTTCCACTATGTCAATGGTCAAGTATTTAGACCTATAAGCTTCTCAATCTAGGCTCACTTTCAATATGGAATTAGATACACTATCATTTTCTTGTAAGTCACCTCTTTACATTCTCTTATTACACTTTCATAAAAAGGTGTACTTTCTTTTAAATCTCTAAATTCACTCAAACAAACTACTCCATATTAGCCTAATTCAATTTATGAAGTGCATCTACCTTATAATTTTACAACTCTTCTAACCCCTTCTACCTTCTCTCTAATCAACATCTCCTTGCCAGTTTCAATGACATTTTCATAATGATTTCTTTTAATTTCTAAGAATAATGAATTTTTTTATAGTGCTATTACAAACATAATCATGTTTCCTTCTTATGCTTATTACTTATTGTGTCAATATTAAAGATCTTTGGAAATCATTATCAATGTTAATAAATTAAAATACTATTGAAATTGCTTCTTTCTTATAAAATCATCAAAATTCTTGTAAATTATTGTTGATGCACATTTTGACACACCAACATTCCTACAAGGTGTGACACATTATAGGTTGGAATGTTAAAGGCTTCCCTACTTAGAAAGTATCTAGCCTCAAAAGTCTATATTGTTTTCTTTTGTGAGATCAACCATAATTCCTCAATTGAAGAGCACTTTGGTTGGTCTATTCAAGCAGTTGCATAGGATATCAAGAATTGTTCGTGTCAAAAAGAGGTCTATTTTGTGTCAAACAATCACTATTAGCTGGAGTAAATACTGAATTTCACTTTTAAATGTGTTAATGGTTTTAATTTAATTTAATTTAACTTCCATCAATAATTTTTGACATCAAATTTTCTATTAAAACTTATTAATATGGTTAAAACAAAAAAATCTTTCAGAATTATAATTTTTTAAGGTAGAATGTGAGGCTATTCATTAGAATTCATTCCAAATTTCTACAATTCAACTCCAATTTTTAGAATAGAAAAATGTGTTAAATTAGGCAAGATTTTTCCACCTAGAAGTCATAAAGTTATTTCAATTTTATTTATTTTATGACTAAATTTTATCATTATAACTCCAACACTAATCCACTCTAACACTAATATAAAAAAATGGAAAAGGAGGGGAGAAAGAAAGTGTTAAATAGAAAATAAAAACAAATCTAAACCTGTCTTTGATTCTACTACACACCATTCTACAAATGGATGAATTTAACTTAAAACCAATCTTTACCGAACCTATTACCCATAATCTAAATGTGAGACCATGTGATCTCCAAAATAACTACAAACTATTTGCATCATTGTTGTTAAATTTTAGTATGCACAGATGTGCTTATGTGACAACACAGGATGTCTCTCTATTAGTGTAGCATTAGTGGTGTAAACACATGTTGAATCCATCATAATTTAGTGAATTAAATGCTTAGAGTAATAAAGAAAGAAAAAAAATTGAAAATCTATAAAATACCATTAAAAGTGAAAATTCAAAAAAAGTAGAGAAAAATATGATATGTTGTATTCAATGCTATGTTTCTATGGGTTTACCATTGGCTTCCAACTAGTTTCCAAAACTTACAAATGAGTTTAACATCATTATATAAGGCAGATTTGGATACATAAGACTTACAATTGATCCCTCCAAAAATTGGAAAAGATATAATATATTGCAATGTGAAAAGACATTTTGACATGTTCAGCACATTCTATGTTTTCATTCCATTGCAATCAAAACTTGATCTATAGATGCAAGTTGCTTTCATGTTTACACTTCCCAAGTGTCTTGCATCTCTTTTTCTTGGAATAAAAGATAAATATAATGGCTAAGAGTCAAGAAAATATTACAACATAAAGGTTTCCAATCAGTAATAGGCATCACTAAATGTCATAGAATGAAAATCCAATGAGGCTTTCCTTTAATCCACCACCTCCAAAAGCTAAATAAAACCATAGCACCAACATGGCACACAATCTAAGGAAGAATGAGAAAGAAGCATCAATCCAAAGGGTGAAAGTTCAAAGATTTGTTACACTTCAAGCCAAGTTATCAACATAAATGAATTTAAGCATTTCCAACTGAAAGTTAATTTTTTTGAAACATAAGTTCTAATTGGGCTCATTCTAGATAAATTTGATCTAGGCCATAAATTTTCCAACTAGAAGTGTCCATTGAATAGATATGTAGCATCACTTTGGGTATAACTTACTAAAAAAAATGATCATTTAAAAAACTTGATGTTCTAATAGTTCTTACTCACATAAATAATTTTTTTTTTTAAATATAAAATACCATTTTGTAGATCTATAATTGTATTTTGTATATATATATTTCAATTAGTCTTTATAGATTTTTTTTCATTTTTTACTAGAAGGTCATCAACACCAAAATATAATGTAGATTGTCATGTCAAGAAAAATAGTAAAGTTTATTATTAAACAATTTGAAAAAAATATGATGCACTAGAGGAGAGATTCCATGTAAAAATAATATAATTTTTAAAGAGTTATTAAAAAAATATGTTTAATAAAAAGAGAAACAATGAATTCATACACTAAAGTTTCAAGTTATAAATTCTCAACAAAAAATGAAGAAAAAAAAAATTACTATATATAGAACTACATCCCATTTAATGTTATTTTTAAGTATTTTATCAACAACTAGATTATAGTGTCAATTTTACAAAAAATTACATTCGAATAATATTTTAATTTTTCTTCAAAAAATACCAATATAAAGTACAATAAAAATATATATATTCTATTATTTTACATCATTTCTTAATTCAAATTATGTATGTCACATTGTAGTGATTCAAGATAAAAAGTTAGATCAATGTTATCCATAACCTTTATAAAAGTGTGACACAACTCTAAACATTCACCCAAAATCATTGTGAATAAGATGTAGAAACTACAAATGACTAATCAGTAGATGGGGACACTTAATCCAAACATCCTAGTTACGATTAACATCAAAGGGCCACTTGGCCAAGTAGCCCATGATAATATTCAATACCTAGAAATATGAATAAAAGAGATGGAATCAATGTTTTGAGAAAGGTGAAGAATTTTCTCCACAAGAGATACCAACTTCTGCGAAGACTCGTGAAACTTCCTTTTATTTAGAGGAGAGAACAAAATCATAGAATCCATCTCATAGATTATCTTCTTCCAACCAATTTCACAAGGCTTCTACAAAGACACAAGGATTGTAGTGCTACTTTTTTCCAATAGATTTATTATGGTTAAATTTAGAGTTATGAAAATATAGAATATTAAATAATGTGCAAACAACAAAAGTAAATTACAACATTGATAAATTAATAATATCTTTAATGTAAATCCTTAACAAGACAAATTGGATAACACACACACACACACACACACACACACACACACACACACACACACATATATATTCCCAATACCTTTATTAACAATAAGTTCTATACTTATATATGAAGAACTGAGATGTTGTTATATAGCACTTAAAGGAATGATCATAGATCCTAGTTGTTACCAACAAAGAAGCATTGGCAGAGGAACCAATTTTTACATAGAACCAACCATGCCTCATGGCACAAACAAACATAGCCCTAGCCAAGACACTCCTAGGTGTACGATTTACCCTGAGTTGGACACACTCTGTGTGCCCCTTCTCCAAATGTTCAGTGCCTAGCAAAAGACCCTAATCCTCCCTACTTTGTGCCCTTTGCTTCCTGTATACTTTCCTATATACTTTTTCTATATACTTTCCTGTATACTTTCCCATATACTTTCCTATATACTTTTTTTGTATATTTTCCTCTATCAAATCTATAATCCTTCTCCTTTATGATTTCTTGTCTTTCTTTCCTTATCTTCCTTGAGTGTTTTCCATACCCATTTCAAGTCTCATACAAATGCCTTATATAACCTTTTAAGGGTGATTTCTAAACCATCACACCTTCTCACATAGGTTGTCATTAATAATGGTTTAATAAACATAATAACTCATCCCTTTCAAAAGGTTTTTTTTTTCATAATTATTATTTATTTATCTCCATTTTAGCCAAAGGACCATACTATCCTTTATTTTCATCTCCCTTTTAATTACAAAGGGTAAATAAACTTTATCCTCTTATAATTTTAGAGGGTTATTCCTAAATATCTTTCTTTTCCATTTGGAGAAAAAGTCACATAACAAGGATTATTTAGGTGTCCATATAATTATTAGTACCAAACCTTGTAGTAGAAGAGAAAAAAAGTGAATAGAACTCTCATTATCACATCCAAAACCACTAATCCTAGTGACACCTAGATTGCTCGAAGGAGAACCATCAATATTAAATTTGAAAAAACCCAATGGGGAGGAGAATATTTACCTACTCTATTCACCTTATCACAATATTTAACCCCATATCCAAAATGACTAGAGAAAACCAAGTGACATAAATCTAATTTCGATCTATTATGCCATTCAATCTACACTTAGCTGCCAAAGTTCCTTTTATCCATTCCAAGATCTTCTATTGGACATACCCAATAATAACTTATCTTACAATTTAACATGAAAATTTCCATCTAGTGCTAGCTTGATAGGTACCAGATCAAGTCCATCTTCTCATTCACCAACCTAATCCTAGATCCTCTATTGCTTTAACAATTATGATCTTTGTTCATAATCTTCATTTGATACTAAATTCTAACATTACCTTAAAAATTCACATTCTTTGTCCATAGTCTTTATTCTTAATTATCATCATTGCAAGTATTCTAGATTTAACAATAACAAAGCATCAAATTCATCTAAATACAAACTAGCATACCTATCTTTACAAAAATCTATGTAAAAGAGGCCAAGAGATATCATTCTTGAAGTTTTCTAAAGATAGGTATCCTAGTTTATTTTATTTTAAGCTATTTTATTTATTACATACATAACTCTAAATTTTTTCCTCATTTTTTTTACCTCATTCTATATTGTTTTCATTCTTTTTCATCTTTACTTGAATGGGTTGTAGACATGGTAAACCAAGGTAAATCTAGTCAAGTAATAGCAAATTTTATTTATTTATTTATCTTCTTATATTTTATTTTTGTTGTTAATTTTATGTATTTACTTATCTTCTTCTTTTACTCTAACTCTTATTGTTCATTTACTCTTATGATTCAAATGTATTATAAATTTTTATTGTGTAAGAAATATGTAGTAGAGAGAATAAAAACTAAAATAAAAGAATTCTTAAATGAAAACAAAACAAATAATTATGTCGAGAGGCCAATACAATTTAGCAAGGGGTGGAGTGTAATGGCATAATTATTATTGAGAATAGATAGGCACATGGAGACCTGGACACTGACATCTCAACATCTTATAGATAGATGTATTTAAGATATCTATGCTAGTTATAATTTTTTAAACGAATTAATTCCCATAGTAAAAATCATTTAAACAAAGGTCATTAAACTAAATATTAATTTTCTTTGTGGCTTTTAAAGAATAAAGAATCCTAACCCTATCTCTCATTAAACTAAAGTAAATAATTTACCCTACCATTAATTTTCTTTGTGTTTTCAAAGATTAGTTTATGCAAGAAAAATATTAAATAAGTTATAATTTATAGGTTCCATAATTTAAGATGCACTTTAACTATAATTTTGTTTTTGTTTTAATTGGCAACCTGTAAATAGAATAAGAGTAAATGATACTAATGCCTAATCTAACTTTCTATAAATAATATGACTTTATAAATTTATTTTAACTTTCTATAAATAATAGCAGCAGCATTACATCACTTCATAAATTTATTTTGTATGAAAAAAACAAAAAAAAAAGATGGCTACATAGTGCCCCTACCAATTAAACTTCTCCTCCTTATGGATTAAACTTCTTCTCCCAATTAAATTTGCTTTCTTTTTATTTGATTTGATTTTTCTTAAATTTATGTTTGAGTACTACTTATATTTATAGACATTATTTTATTGGCTTGATTTTTATGTTCATTGATGTAATAACACTTTGTCCCCTATATATTTATAATAATTTAAAAATATATATGCATTGTTATTTAACAAACTACATGGGCTCTATTTTATTTTTATGTACACGGTCATAGTCATCCCCTTAATGCCACTGGATAACTTCTCTTATTATAATTATTTTTTATGTTGGCTCTATAGTAGTTTTTGTTAACATGTTCATGCCATTACACTCCACCCCTTGCTACAACTGTAGTTACACCTTTGGACATAATTAATAATTCATTACATCAAATAACATTAAGAAATCATAATCAATTAATTTTATTAATGTTTCTATTTGACTTCTTTCATATAGTGGTGTATGATTTCAAGATCACAGGCAATGCCCTTAGTTACATCTCAAACATTATCAATGTCCTACTTGTCTATCACTATCGACTTAACACTTTGTATTTTGTAGTTCCACTATGACAATGATCAAGTCTTCAGACCTATAATCTTCCTAATCTATGTTCACTTTACATATGGGAGTAGATACACTATCATTTTCCTTTAGATTACCTCTTCACATTCCTTAATTTCACTTTAATGAATAAAAAGGATATGCTATCTATTGAATCTACAAATTTATTTGGACTGATTGAGCTCCATTTTAGCTAGATTCATTTTTATCAAGTGCATCTACCTTAAGTGATAACTTTAAGGAAACCTCCCCTAAAAAAACCTATAAAATCCTGGCGAATCTTTCATTTTTTTCAAAAAAACTATTAATTTTCTTGGGGAATCTATACACATCATTAAAAAAAAATTAAAAATGTGGCAAATCCTAGTGAAAACTCACTAAAAAAAATAAAACCAATGAAGAATATTAGAAAATGATTACTAAAGAAATTAATTATAATGGTGAATCCTTCCTTTAAAAAATTGCATATTTGGTCGATGCACTCCCCCATATATTCTTTTGTTTTTTGTTTAAATTTGAAGCAGGGGCCTTGGGGTGGCAGCCACCAATGGGGTCAAAGGGCAGCCCCCTTGTGGAGGTGAAGGGGCAACGCCCCCTTGCAGAGGTCAAGGGGGCGCCCCCTCGCGGGGTCTGGGAACAGTGGCCCCAACGTGCTCCTATCGCGATATAGGTGGGATCAAGGGGCAGAACCCCTCGCCACCAAGCACAAATTCACTACCCAAAATGCATTGGATTAATTATTTTTTAAATATTTCTCTTTAAAACAAGACTAAAATAAGATTGAATTCCCACCATTGATTATCATTTTGATCAGAGGGATCTGGTTGAATTCCACAACCCCCTTAACATGTGCATTTTAAAAGGCTTACTGGGGCCCAAAATTTGTTTTGGGCCACAAGATCATAATCTAATCGTGTGGCCCAAAACAAATTTTGGGCCCCAGCAAGCCTTTTAAAGGGCACATGTTAAAAGGGTCACGGAATTCAACCACAGCCATTTGATTGAAATGATAATCAATGGTAATGAATGAAAAGACATATTCAAAGAGAAATTAGCCCGAAAGTATAGGATAATGTATTATTATAATGGTGATATTACCCTGAAAGTAATGACAGGAATATAATTTAGTAATGGCAAATCCAATTAAGATTTATAAATTTATTATAAACTATTGGTGAATCGGCTCTAATTACACATAATTTACGTGGTGAAACAATTTAATTTATTGGTTTACAAAAATAATTCTATGGCAATTTAACCAAGAAAAATTAATTTTTTGTAAAAATCAGGTGATTTAGCCCCTCGCTGGTTGCAATATATTTGCCAAATTTGCATTTCCAAATTCGAACTATTCACCAATTGGTGAAGATTCGCCACTAAAAAAATCCCTGCTTGTAATTTTCCAACTCCTCTAACCCCTTTAGCTTTGCATATAATAATTTTTTCTTTGCTATTATCAGCATCTTTTGCATTATAAGTATGTTGCTTTGCATTCTTAATTCTAATGTGAACTATTGATTCTGATTCAACTTCATCATTATTCATTTCATTATTTTCTTCTGTGATATTTGTGCATTTCAATTAGATGGTTCAACACCACCATTCATCAAAGCCCCTTTCTTACCATCCAATGAACTTTTAGAAATGAAGATTGAAATTTTTTCATGTGCGACATAATATATTTTGATTGAAATATTTCATAAATACAATTGATCTTAAATAAGGATGGGACCATAGAAACCCTTTTATCATTCATCAACTCCCTCATTAAGTTCATAGTTACATTCATTTTGAATTGTGAATGGCTTTTATCATGCTTAAATCTAATTTTCCTAGTATAATAGGAACTTCTTCCTATATGGATTGCTTTGGGGTCTTCTAGGTCTATGGCCAATGGTATAAAATCAAAGAAGAGAAGTTGATTTTCACTCCGACCCAAAACTAATTTTTGCCCCAAATCTATGAGTCTCTTTGCAAGTTCTCGACTGTTTACTACAATATGTACCTGATATGCTTTGAACTCTACAATCACATCTTACTTCAAACGCAACCAATCCTCCAATACTATGGTTATGTAATCTTCCCTATAATCCTTGAAAAGTGACATTATTGATTTCTATCTTATGGTCAATACGCAACACTGGCTCCTTCTTGTAGAATATGATGCCTTCATCAAGGGCCTCTTAAAGATTTATGTTTCAATTTGTAAGAATTTAATGGATTGGTCATAATAGAAATGTGCCATGTCTATCATAAAAAACACCCCAACTAATTTTGCAATCTACCAAAAGTGAAAATAGTTAATCTCTCAAGGAAAGGTACTAGCTCTAACAAAAGCTGCGCAACAGCAGGAGTCCCTGCCAAATGCTGCCAGCATAGGGCGAGAGAAGAATATGAGAAAAAATAGTTGTGCAAAAGTTAATTAGATTTAAAAAATTAAAATCAAGATCTTAGAACTGCAAGATATTATATGGGAGATCAAGGTCTAAGACTTACCGTGAGATATCAAAATGGAAGAGCCACCAAATATCACTTTGGTTGCAATTGGGATTTATTCTATATGCTCAATGTTCAACTCAATGAGGAGTTCAAAGGGGTTAAATATGTTAAGCTGTGTAGTTTGAGTAGTTATACCTTTCCATTTTCTAGTGTATGCCATTTGAAATTTGCTTTCCAGTTGTGTCCAACTGGGTGATTATGGGGGTTGGTTCTAAGAAATTGTGCTAGTCTAAGCAAATACAATCAATACAAACCCCAAACAAAAAGAAATGCACTGTGAAAATTAGCATCTCTCCAGAAACTCTAATAAAAGACTATGAAATTTAATACACAATAAAAATGATAGAATTACCTGGAAAACAAGAGACTCCAAGTCTTGTTTCCTGAAACAAAACAACCCAAGACACCTATACAGATAGGGAGCATGTTAAATAGAAACAGAAAGATAAAATGGTTGCAGAAGAAAGGAATGTCAAAGCAAATTTGTTACCCAACCTTGAAGTGGAGATAAGTGATGGAGTGTGCCTTGTTTTTTATTCTAAGGATATAGCATCCCTAGTATTCTTTACCTTTAGATATAGTATAGGTCAACACTGGTACAAAAGATGAGCTAAAAATGGCCACTAGTGTAAATTATTAGGGGAAGAGCAGCTGGTACATGTAGTTGATTTGTTGTATGGATAAGATTTATTCCTTAGAGGCTATCTAGAAGTGAAAGGACTGCACCCTCTCTTGGGAAAATGCAGATCAAGTTGAACCTAGGTTACAAGCCAATTAATAAGTGCCCGTATTGATTGAAAACAAATATGTGTATTAAGGTAATGGAATAAATTGATAGGATGCTAGAAGTAGGTGTTATTTTCCTAGCAGATGAATCAGAATGGTTGAGTCTAATAGTGATTTCTATAAATAATGGAAGAATTTTAATTTGTGTAGAACATCATGCACCATATGAAGCATGTATCATTGATGGATTTCCTAGATACCATCCAATGAAAATTGAAGAAGTGGACAAAGAACAGACATTTTCCATAGAATGGGGTAGCTTTGCTTATAATGTCATGTCATTTGGTTTAAAGAGTTTGTCGGCAATGTTTTCTAGAATTATCGTTAGTGAATTCAAGGACTTCATCCATCAGTTTTGGTAGGTATATCCAGACGATTGGATAGTCCATGGTATGGTGTGAAATCATATAAGCTCACTGCACCTAATGTCTGAAAGGTGTTAATAGCTTAGTATTGCTTTGAATTTAAAGAGATACACCTCCATGGCCCCTTTTGGGAAGCTTTTTGGGAAAATTTGTAAGGATGGGATGCTGGTTGATCTAGCTAAAGTCATTGTAACAATAGTTGAAGGCTAGAGAAACTGTGAAATACATGCTTTTCTTGGGCATAACAGATATGACAGGAAGTTCCTCAAGAATTATGCAAGCATTTTAGTGTCTGTTTAGCATTTATTGCATAAAGATGAATCATTTCATTAGACAAATCAACATCAAATGCCATTTGAAACATTGAAAAAAAGTTAGCCTCTGCACCTAATTAAGACACTATATTTCATGTTCATGTAGACACATATTCAAACAAGGGAAGGTCAGTTGCCAAGTATTCCAATAATTTCAGTGTTGATGGTACTGCAGATGACATTGTTACTTAACAATTATCTGTTGTTTTTGTTACTTCTCTAATAATTGCTAGTTCTTGATGTTTCATTTAATCTTTCCTTTGTTTCTTCTTGGCTCTATTTACTGTAAGCTATAATATTAAAAAAAATAGCATAATGCATACATCACATGTTATCTAGAACAAATATATTTAAGTAATTATACACACTCACATTCATAGGTGACTACACATCAAGACCCAGTTTCAACTCCAGCAGAAAGGAATGATAATAAGTTCTAACATAGTTTATGGGCATACCTCACCAACAAAATTGTTATCACAATAGTAATTTCCAGACAGGCAAACAGAATACTCAACCAAATGAAAACAGTCAAATAGTAATGTGCAATATATACTGGAAAAGATAAACCAAAATAAATACTTCAAAAAACAAAACAGATGATTTGAATTTCATTGAACCCAACATTTAACGTTTTTCCTTCTCAAGATAAGTCCTACAAAATGTAAATAGATCTTTCAGGAAGCCATTCTTGAATTGAAAAATGCAAAATCAAAGCTTTACAGCCTTGTCAAACATATGTTATGTTTCAAAATTTCAAGAAAAAAAAGGCCTGTGTAAAGACAACAAATACAACATAAAGCACCTTGAAGGAGTAAAGTGAAACAATATGAAGTTACAAGCAAAATTGTGTTTCTCCAATAATATTTGCTTTCTCAACGCTTTTTTGACACACCAACGGTCTTCCCCTACGGCCAGTGGTCTTTGTATGTTGCCCACGCACTCGCAGACCCCAATAGTGACGAAGACCACAATGATTCCTAAACAAGGGGTTGTAAAATTTAAGATTAGCAGTGCACACATGCACACACATAGAGAGAGCGCTAAACATGGAATCAATAACCAAAATTAACAAGTTAACGTCACATTGCATAACTTCAGATTTTATGGTATTCTGATGAGAAAGTACCTACTTTTTTTACCAATTTACTTTGCAGAAAAAATGAGCTAACAAAATTGAAGATTGTAGGACAATATGATCCCAAATGGACACTAAATCAATAACCAAAATTAACAAGTTAACTTCACATTGCATAACTGGATGATACATCGGCCTATCAAGCAGGTCGTCGAAATATGAAACAAGAAAACCTTGGTCTGCCCCATCTCTATTGCTTCTTAGACTACTCACTTCATGCAGCATATGATGGAATTCCTTTTGTGAGGGCTGCATCAAAAGAAGCTGAATTCAATGCGCAAGTTCACAGGTGTGGAACTAAAGAACATGGCAACAGATGATAAGAAATCTGGCACGAATATAAGAGTTTCTGAACAAGGCCATTTTCTAAAAAATTCAAAGAATCTGGGCAAGTCTGCCAATTATATTAAAAGAAGGAAAAAAGGTAAAATATGGTTGAAAATAGCATACCTGCAATACAAAAGCCCTATATGGAAAACACAGGGATTGATGAAGGTAGCACAAAATTGTCCACACTGAAAAAGCTCATCTGTACTCTGCAAAAAAAAATTGTCTGCATCAAGCATGACAAGGCGTTCATAATCCACAAGGGTCCATGCATAGAGCTTGTTCAGTGTAAGAGTAAACCGCTTGTTGAACCCTTGCCAATAACTATAAGGATTCTCAATATTCTCCACAGACTTCACTATAACCCCTCATGCCTGCAGAAGAAAGGAGAAATATTAAACTAGCCCTTAAATTTGCTATTGGAAGCACTACAAACAAGAAAGCAGATTCCCTACAGTAACCTAAAAAAAAACCTAAAATAAGGCTAGATTTTATATCACTGCATTGTTGTGGCAACATAATTATAAGGCGTACTGTGACAAAATCTGACTCAAGATATGCATAAACTGGCCCCAGCCTAGCCCTAATATAAATATTGTTGCAGAAAGCAAGGGAAATGGATCTGACTGACAAATAAAGAAATGGACGCAGGGTCTTACAGGGTCCTTATCCAATTCTGCGGGACATCCTTGGAGCAATAACAATGAGGTCTGCATCCACTTTGAGGCGTATCAGTGAGAGAAGCATAACCCTAATAGCTACATAAAACACATACTCCCTCAGCATCCCCATGTACATCATTGTCGCATATGCATTTTTGGAGCTCTGTTTTGTAGGGGAAACAACTTCGTGTGCACCAGAGAAGCAGATTCCAGCCAATAGAAAAATTTGATTGTGAAAATTGGCCCGTATTTTCACTGAGCTTCTTCCATATAAACTTTCAAGCTTTGGTTCGAAAGCCTAATCTGGCACAAGCCCTTGCATGAACCCTCCATTGCCATGCAAAATAAGAAAACGCCAGCAATCAGCACATCACAATAAAATATTTGAAGTATCAAACAAAGAAGATTAAAATACCAGCGGTATAATAAAGTCCCAATGGGAAAATGACACCTGTCAGAACAAAAAGAAAAAAAAAAACACAAACTTTAGTTTAGCCAATAATATTTCCCAAAGTGCACACAGCCGCAAGAAAACTAATGCACTTTTTCTTAGCCAAAAACAATAGTCCTCTGCTAAGGCAGGGACTAACAAAAATGAACTTTGACCTTAAAAAGTAGAAATCTTTTCAAGTATTTCATAATTAATGAGTCATACAGATTCATCCAAATGGCATGGAATGGATTCAAAATAAATAGACTTAGTAGTTACTCATATCTTTGGAATCATGAACCCATAATACATATGCTATCCAAGTGGTGGGTCCAAACCCATTATCTAATCATGCAGGTAGAGACGTATAGACATCAAGATTAACAGGGAATCTAGGTATTGTATAAACATTAGCACCCTATTTATGTTGTCATGAAAGAATGTGGTGGAGGCACTACGATGGAAAAGTCCCTCACTTTGATTAATAAATTCATTTCCACCATTGTATTTATTTCTAAGAAGACTTTCTTAATACTTGTTTGTTGGTAATGATCCTATAGCTTCCATTCCAAATAGAGTTACCCAAAATACCCATTCCCACCGCTTTAGTTCCCATGATGATCTAGAATGAATACTTGCAACTTGATGATATATTTGTCCAATGCCCACTTTAGTATGTAATATGTAATTCATCAAATCTAATTAGTGCACATCAAATTCGCTTGGATGTTTCTCACGCCTTTTCAACAAATTGACTAAATTGTGTGTATTCTACATCCATAGTATTCATTGAAACCATATTTCCTCGAAGCATTATATGTCAAACATATAGTGTGCCTAGTCATAATTGAATTATTTGAGATTAGATTTAATTAAGGGACTATGACAAATAGTTCATGTGTCTTTCCAGGAGATCATATGTATTTGAAGTATTCTATTGAGTAGGTTGAGTGCCTTGTTCATGATTTAATTTCTTTGAGGAATTATATCAAATATGTTGCAAACCTAACTCTAAGACTACATTTTCATGAGGCATTATGTCAAATAGTTTGTATGTCTTTTTTGTGCTTCTCCATTTTATGTAAATGTTTCCTAGGGCACTTGCAGTTGTATATTGTGTAAATAAATTTCTAAACCTTCTACAGTAAAACCATTTTGTGGAGATCTTGTGTGGTGCTTCACATTCTTGCACTGTTCGATGGTCTTACATTTTAGGTTTCAGTCTCACCATGCAATTTACCCAAAAAAAAAAAAACCAAAATTCAAATTAGGGTTGAGGTCTCGTTTGAAAATTGCATACATCTCCCCTTCAGTTATTCTTTGATAGATACCTAAATCTTTACTATGGCTCCCATCTTGGCATACTTAGGAAATGGTTGTGGTATTTGACTTCACATACACTAGGAATTTTCATGACAACACATTCCTTTAAAGAATTTTTTTCACATTTAGGATTGGAGTTGTTGCACATTTTTTTTGAAGTACTTATCCTACGCAAGCTAAATCTGTTTGCATACAAGTATGCTAGAGCATGTACAATTAAAATATCTAACCAAATCCACCTTCACTATATTGTTAGATGCCCTAACCCTATTCAACAACCTCCACAGTATAGAAAAACATTTTGAAAGTCATGGATCTGTTACTTGAACATTTTAACGCCTTTAATATCTCATTTTCCTCCTATAATGATTCATTAACCTTCTACTTTAGGTTAGAGGACCACCATGCAATCTGTAAATTTTTGAATTTGCAAATCAAAGTTTAGACCTAATTTGCAATTTGCAAACTAGAATTTGGAAAATATTTACAATTTCAATTTGAATTTTTACTTGCAAGATACAATCTAGGTCTAGACACCAAATTGTAATTCTAGAATTCAAAAAGGATTTATAATTTAAAATTTAAATCCTCTCATTTTAACATTGAAACACTAAAAATTTACAAAACATGAAAATCAAAGCATTAAAACATTAAACTTCAAAATGTTTTCTATTACTGTAATATTTAAATTTTTAAGTATCACTTTAAATAGTAGTAAATTCAAACACAATGAGAATTTTAAAATGTTTTAGTAATTTAAAATTTAATATTTAAATTTATTGAATGTTTTCATTATTGTAAAATTTAAGACACTCCATCCTTAAATATCATATCACGAATTAAAATTCTAAATCATAAATAAACTATACATGTGCTTTACATTTTGCAAATTCTGTAAAATGTAAACTCTACCTAGGAATAAATAATTCAAGTTTGCAACTAAAGGTCATATTCAAGGTTATGTAATGCAGTCTAAATCTAAGAATCTTACCAGACAACCAAAATTTAGCACCCAAAAGATAATTCTTCTCAATCATAACATAATTCAAAATATTTTATTATATGCACATCATCCATTCAACCAAGAGTACAAAATACAATTCAATACATTTAAGTATTCTTTTGTTACAAATCGTATTCTCCAAAACACACACTTGATGGTTGAACCCCTATCTTCTTAGCTCAATTTCCTTATATACTTCCAATGATGGAAGTTGAACCGTTTTGGCAGATGATGGAAGTCGAACCGTTTGGTAGTTGAGGAACCTAAAATATCATTGGCACCAATAACACCTTTTAACATTTCGATAGGTCTTTGAACTTCTGAACTTCCACTTTATAATGTCCTTACTTTTGGGCAGATGAAGGAGTTCGTGAACTTGCCTTTTGCGTGATTAAGGCTTAGTGAACTCTCAAACTTTTCCCTCTTACAAAGTCTTATTAGCGAGTCGGCAAATCAATGAACTCGCGAATTAAGGAACTTCTTCCTTTGTAAAGATTTTTCAGCATTTTGGCAAATTTTACATCTTCCAACCTCATCTTCATATGTCTTTTCGATGAATTGGTGAACTTTAGAACGTGTGAACTTTTACTTTACAAATCCACTGGACAGATTTTTTGGTTCCAAAACTTGAAATTGTGTCGAAAATGAATAGAAACAAGGCTATCGGCAAAATGAAGAGTTCGCAAACCTTTCATTTTTTTTAAACTAAAATTAAACTGAGTTGTTAGCAAAATGATGAGTTTGTGAACCTGGGTTTTTACCAGAAAATGAAGGAGAATAAAGTCTTTCGGTAGAATGAGAGGTTTGAGAACCTCAAGTTTTTTTGAAATGCTTTAAATTTCACCCAATTTCTCCAAACTTCACCAAATTGAAATGGAAAATACCCATTATTTTCTTCTACAAGGTGATGTCCTTGACTTGATCAAATTTATTCTAAAAATTTCTCCTGAAGCAAAGTTTTCAAAAACTAACTAAAACACAAACAAGACTAGACAAAACTGAAAACAAAAATATGAAATGTTTTTGGTTGATACATGAATGCTCACGGACCTGGATGCTCTGCATCAGACATGCCGAGTAAGAGAGATGTTCCATAAGTGTGCAGCTCACGAACATTTATACAAGTCTACCATGTGAATTCCATACTTGATTAAATCTGAAGCATTCAACCAAGAGGCCTCATCAATTGCTTTGTCCTTCCAATGAACCAAATACTCCCAGTATCCCTTTCTTCTTGTTTCTTCGATTAAACATGAATTTATCACCTGGTCTACTTTTTCAAATTTCTTCTTAGGAAATTGATGTATCCATTCTTGTCTACCCTACAAATCTAAACATATATCCCATTGTATACTTGTTTCCGCTTCATAATACTTATACAAATCGACATCTGTAAATATGGAAGATATATCAATACCTGCTGGAAGTTCAATTTCATAGGCATCGGATGAAAACTTTCTCAATATTTTACATGGTCCTATCTGCTTCCACTTAAACTTATTGTATGTTCCTTGAGGGAATCACTCTTTCCTCAAATGTGCCAAAACCAAAACACGTACATGAAATTCTTACTCTCTTCTCTTCTTATCCTCATTCTCTTTGTATTTTTTGGCACTCCTTTCCAAAATTTCCTTCACTTCTTTATGCAACTCATGAATATACTTAGAAAAATCCTCTACTACAACACTCTTTCTACCCAAATCTACACTATCCCTCAATTCATCAATGTACCTCTGTAACCATACACAATATAAAATGGGATTTTCCCTACACTCTGATTAATTAAATTATTGTAAACAAACTCTACCTGAGCCAATATCAAATCCCATCGATTGGATTTGTCACTTACTAAGCATCTCAAAAAATTATGAAGACTCCTATTCACAACTTCAATTTGACCATCAGTCTAGGGATTTTAAGTTGAACTATACCCCAACAAAGTTCTCTTTTTTTTCCACAAAGTGCACCAAAAATGGCCAACAAATTTGGTGTCTTGATCTGAAACAATACTTTTTGGAAAGCCATGCAACCTAACTACCTCTTTGGAAAACAATGTAGCTATATGGGAAGCATCATTACACTTATGGCATGGTATAAAATGAACCATCTTCAAAAATCTATCAACCACAACAATATAATATTTACATCTTTGTGTTCACAGTAATCCCAAAACAAAATCCATGCTTATGTGTTCCCATGGTCTCTCTAGTATAAGGAATCACTGATGCAACCCTGTGTTTTGTCTTACTACTTTGGCATGCTGGAAAACTCCACAACCTTGCACCATCTCCTTTACATCTACAATCATCCTAGGTCAATAATACCCTTCATTCAACTACATGCCAATGCTTTGTCCACTCCAAAATGTCCAGTCAAACCTCCACTATGCTTCTCCCTTATCATGTTTTCACTCATTGACCTCTGAGGCATGCACAATCTCTTCCCTTTGAACAATAGACCTTCTTAAATAAAATACTCTAGCCATGGAGTTCTATCCTTTTCCACTAGATTCATGCATGTTTTCCACGATTCTTTGAAATCAACATATTCTTCATAGAATTCTTGCATAGAATTAAAACCAATAACATTCACTCTCATTTCATTCCAAACCAAACATCTCTGACTCAATGCATCAATTACCCAATTAGACTTCCACTTCTATGTATGAAAACAAATTAATAACTCTACAAAAATTCAACCCACTTCATGTGTTTCAGATTCAAGTTACCTTGATTATTTATGAATTGCAATGCATGATGATCAGTATACAACACAAACTCCTTAGGTAGCAAATAATGTCACAATTTCTTGAGTGGCTAAACAATTGTATAAAACTCTTGATCGTATATAGAATATTTGCCTTTGGTTCCATTCAACTTCTCATTGAAGTATGCTATTGGTCTTCCATCTTGACTCAGGACTCCTCCAATCACTGTCTCTCTTGCATCACAATCTACTTGCAACACTTTTCTAAAATTAGCTAGTGCCAACACTTGCTATTCAGTCACTTTTTCATTCATCAACTAAAAACTCTTTTCTACTTTAGTTGTCCAAATAAATTCTTTCTTATTACCTTTCAGAGTATCTATAATAGGTGCACAAATTCAACTAAAATTCCTTATGAACTTCCTACAGAAGCTCTCCAATCCATGAAAACTTCTTGCTTCAAACATGCTCCTTGGTGAAGGCCAATTTTCAATTGCTTTGACATTTTCTAGATCCATTTTCAATCCATCACTGGAAACAACAAATCCTAAATACACCAATTCACTATTCATAAAACCACACTTCTTAAGATTTACCAGCAACTTTTCTTCTCTCAATCTTTCCAAAACTACCCTAACATGTTGCAAATGTTCTTCTTTTGTTTTAGTAAATATCAAAATATCATCCAAATATACAATTGAATGAACTTAACAAGAAAATTCTTCAATACTTTGTTCATCAATTGTATGAAGGTTCTAGGGTCATTGGTCAACCCGAATCTCATTACCAACCATTCACACAAACCCTCTTTCATCTTGAATATTGTCTTCCACTCATCTCCTTCTCTTATTTGTATCTGATGGTGTCCATTCTATAAATCAATCTTTATGAAGTACTTGGCTTTACTCAAACAATCCATCATATCATCTGTATATGGCAATGTAAACCTTTACTTTATTGTACTTTTGTTTATAGCCCTTTAATCTACACATTCTCCATTCCCCATCTTTTATGGGTGTCAACATTGTTGGAACAACACATGGATTGAACCTTTATCTGATCAGCCCTTTATCCAACAATTCTTGTACTTATCTATTAATCTCATAATTCTCCATAGTTGTCATTCTATATGGTGCTTTATTTGACAAATTCACACCAGGAATTGAATCCAAACAATGATTGATGCTCCTCATAGGTGGCAATCCATCTGGCAACTCCTTCATCAAGATATATGCATATTCATCTAGTATTTCCTAAATCTCAATTGACAACTTTTCATTCTTCTTTGTTGCGATAACTTCTTTAGGCTTAGGAATAAAAGCATAACATGCTCCCTCTTTAGAACATCAATTCCTTCAAAAATTTCTTGCTATGCACCAAGCAGACTATAGGATAGTTTTCTACCTCTTCCTCCTTATCCTTCAATGGATTCAAAGTATATTCTTTACCATCCTTCTTTATCCTATATGTGTTTGTTCTACCATCATGAAAAGCTTGTCTATCAAATTTCCAAGGTTTACCCAAAATAGTATGGCATGCATCCATTGGCATCACATCACATAAAATTTCATCCTTATAACTTCCAATCTAAAAATTAGCAAGATATTGTACACTTACTACTAATTGATGTTCCTTTTACAACCAAAAAAATTTGTATGGAGTGGGATGTTTCATCCTCTTCAACTTCAACTTTTCCACCATCTCTTCACACACAATTTTGTCAATGCTTATGTTGTCCACTATGACTTTACAACATTTTCCACCTGATTTGAATCTTGTTTGAAACAAATTTCTCCTTTGGACAGGTTCTTATTTTTCCTTTTTTGGGTCTAATAGTATTCCTCATAGCATCAAAGAATCTCTATATTCTATATCTTCTCCATGCTTTGGTGAAGCTACACTTTCATTATCTGCCCTATCACATTGATTCTAGCCTCTTTTCCTTTCTCACTACTTTGTTGTATCTGAGGATATTCAAATGCCCTATGCCAAGTTTTTCCACATTGAAAACATGTACTAATTAATCCTCTTCCTCTACCTCATCCAAAATATCCTCAACCTTGAGAATAATCTCCTATTCGTTTGTTATCATGAGTGCTTGTTTGAGAGGTGCTTTCTTCTCCTTGTTTGTTTTGTAATTCTCTACCACTACTGGATTGTCCTCTTCCATGAGAAAAACTACCTCCACCAATAGAGTTATTTTTTTGTTTTATTGCAAGTTTCCCCTTTGCCTTCAAAGTATATTGATGGGCTTCTTCTCCACTTGTTATACATACCACACTTATTTAATCTTGAATGGAATAATTCAAACCATTAACATACCTTGAAACTTTCTTAGCATCATCATCTACAATTCCATCCCTAATGTTCATCCTATAGAATTCTTTATTATACTTCTATACATTTTCTCTTTCTGCTTTAAATTTTACAACTTCTTGGACAAATTAATTTGATAGTCTGCACGTAGAAATTTTAGTTTCAATTTTGTCACCATTCTTTCCTAAATTTTATTTTTTCCCTTCCTTTTCTCAGTCTTTCAGTCTACACATGATCCCACCACAAGGATGTATGTGCCTTCAACTTTGTACAAGAAAACTTCACCTTTTTTGGGTCTCCAATTAATTCAAAATCAAAATACTTATCCATATCTTTGATATCTAGTCAATCAATTCTTCTAGATTCAGACTTCCATTATACTAGGAGGATCCAATCTTGGTTCACTATTGATTCTTGACATTGCTCATAAGAATCTTCTCTCTGGTTCATCTCCATCTTGATTTGCATCATCTTCTCTTGCCTCTATTTCATTTTCATCTTAACTTATGTCTTCCACATGTACTTCTCTCCACTATTCCATATCCATCGCATCCAATCTTTCCACAATTCCTCTCACCATCTCCACAATTGCTATGTCACACACCCATGGTGGTCTTGTCTCACAAATCCTCTCAACATCTCATCGTCTTTGTGCCATGTCTCACAAATCCTCTATAGTTGCAGGTCTTTGTGTCCTCTCACTCACCCACAACAAAACTCTTCAAGATTCCTTCTCTTCAAGACAACCCAAACTAGGCTCTAATACCACTTAATGTAGTCAATTTGGGAGTCTTACCAGATGACCCAAATTTAGCAGCCAAAAGATAATTCTTCTCAATCACAATAAAATTCAAAATATTTTATTATATGCATAGTATCCATTTGATCATGTGTACAAGTACAATTCCAGACATTTCAATCTTCTTTTTTTACAATTTGTATTCTCCAAACACACACTTGATGGCCTAACCCCTATTTGCCAAACCATTTTGATAGATGATGGAAGTTGAACCATTTGGTAGTAAAAGAAACTAAAATATCACTAGCCCTAATAACTCCTTTTGGAAATAACACTTTTTGGCGTTTTGATAGCTCTTCGAAATTCTAAACTTCCACTTTATAATGTCCTTGCTTTTCATAAGAAAAAGGAGTTCATGACATTTCCTTTTCGACGATTCAGAGATTCAATGAACTCTCAAACTCCTAATTTTTTTCCTCTTACAATGTCCTTTTGGCAAGTCGACAAATCGACGAACTTGCGAATTAAAAAACTTCTTTCTTTGTAAAGATTTTTTGGCATTTCAATAAATTTTAGAACATCCCAACTCATCTTCATATTCCTTTTTAGTGAATAGGTGAACTTTAGAACTTGTGAAATTTTTTCTTTACAAAGCCTTTTGGTGGATTCTTGGTTCGAGAACTTAAAATTGCGTCAAAAATGAATAGAAACAAGGCTTTCAACAAAATGAAGAGTTTGCAAACCTTTGATTTTATCGAAAATGAAATAGAGCCAACTTGTCAATGAAACGATGAGTTCATGAACTTGGTTTTCTTCCAAAGTGAAGGAGAATAAAGTCTTTTGGCATAATGAGATGTTTGCAAACCTCAGGTTTTTCTTGAAATGCTCTAAATTTCACCCAATTTATCCAAACATCACCAAATACAAATTTTAAATACCCATTATTCTTTTCTACAAGGTGATGCCCCTTACTTGATAAAATTTAGTCTAAAAATTTCTCTTAAACCAAAGTTATCAAAAATTAACTAAAACACAAAAGAAAATAGGACAAGATTAAAAACAAAAAACTGAAATGCTTTTGTTGATATAGGATGCTCCTGCACTAGTATGGCTTATGTAAATTGAACTAAATTTTGATTAATCAAATTTTGATGACTCCTTAAAGGTTATAACAACTCAACTTAATTCTAAAAGGAACTTTTGACTTTGGAACTATAACAATCAACATAGGAGTTTAATGCAACATGACAATTCTAGGGTTTTAAACATAATTTTAAATATGTTCTCTTCAATCCAAAATTCCAAGCGCAAGATTGAATAGAGGTTGTTAATATAGATTGAATGCCACCTCAAAATGACATAGAGGGCATTTGCAACATCCTAGACATATAGCATTAAATTGTGACCACAAGCATAAAATTTTAGTATAATGTCTAAGGATGTTATGGACATAGGGTCAAACAATATACCACAAACACAACTTCAACTCTCTCTTTTGAACCTAAAACATGAAAGCTAAAATGATAATTAGGATTAAATGAATAAAAATGAAGGGTCTCCAATCTTTGAAAGATAGTGGTAATGTTTTGAAGGACACAAAAAATGTCAACCACCTTAAAATGAAAAGAAAATCATTTCTAGGACAAGGTTCAAAATGATACATAAAAATGAAGAACTTGATCCACAACCAAGGAACTCCTTATTAATAGTAATGATCATTTTAAGTTTGAAAATTTATCATCAACTTTACTTTCAAAGACATCATCCATAGTGGTCTAATCTAGATTAATTTATTATAAGAAGATTACATAGTGAATAGTTCTCAACATTTAATGCATCAAGGCATGTAGAATAAAATTTATACAAAAGTTGAGTAGGTAAATTTTTACAATTATACCTACACTTTTTTCACTCACATGTGTATATGTGATTCTTTCCCTTCTTTCCTCTACATGGCCTAGCTATGATATATCAGATATCAAGTTTTTATAATTTTAATATTCATTTAGGTAGAGGTCTTTTTTAGATATGACAATATGTATTATTTATGCATGCATCTTTTGATTACTTGAACATAACTTCACTACTAGTTAGGTATCGATAGCCTTGATAGAGTTGCCTTTGGTCTTGTTCTATACATAGCTATAATGCTAGCCAAGCATCCATAGCCCTAGTAGGGGTTACCTGAATCACCTAAAATTAATGAGACTTTTTATTTTCCTTTTCATTATTTCATTGTTTTTCTTTATTTTATTTTTACTTTTCTCATTCTATTTGGGCATTGAAGTCTACCTCTAGATTTGGGTCCACTGTGGTAATCAATATTTTAACAATTCATTTTCTACTTGATATCTTGGATATAGTCACTTTTCTAGACAAACTTGAGAACTTTTAAAGTGTAAAGAGTGAGGGGTGAGAGGTATGCAAGATACATCTTAAGATTTCCTATGCCCCCTTAAGCATGAAAGCAACTCTACACATCCATATGAAAAATTTATGAAAAATTCACCCTAGAAATTAACCCATCAGAACTGTAAAAGTAAAAAATTGTAAGTGGAAGCATCTAGGAAGTGCATTTTGATCAATCTACAAGTCATTTGTAATATTTTCACTTGACAAAGAGTAGGAATTTAAAAAAAATGACAATGATGAGGGGGTGGAAGCAAATTTTAGGGCAACAGTACTAATAACTCCAAAAAACCAAAAACAAAAACAAACAATAAAATGACAAAAACTAAGGAAAAGAAAAACAAGATGAAACAAAATAAAAAGAAAGCCATCATTTTCTACCCTACCTAACTAGCATAAAATTGATAGTTCAAAGAGTCAGGTAGTAAAGCTCCCATTTCTTAAATTTTTTTTTTACTTTGTCTGATAGCAAGATCTTTGATGTCATAGTTTGGAACACTACAAATTTGTCTTTTAAGTTTACAAATGAGGAGTTATAACTGCTCTAGACGAGGAAATGGGAGCTTTACTACTATCCCATATTTTTCTGATGTTAACCCATAAATCCTCTTGCTCAACTAGTATCCTTGTAATGGAGAAAGTTTAAATTAGTGCGAGGATCCATATTGTCTCGTTATATAGCAATATCATTTTTGGTGGTAGGTGATGTAACAAAGCTTTCATTTTCCTTACCATCAAAACATGAATAACAAGATAAATGACATATAAGAGCTTGGGTATAGGGATATCTTATTTTTTATGTCATTGATAAAAGAAATTTATCTGTTGTCATATGGGTTATGCTCTTCCATGTGCATTTCTCCATCCAACTTGGCGTGATCATTGTGTACATGAACATCTTGTAGAAAACTATTAGTTAACATCGCATCCAATGAACTTAAATTAATGAAACATTCCTCAATGAATTTATTAATTTTGTTTAAACTTGCTAACTAATAGAAGGCATAAATGCTTCATTATATAAATTTTTTTTTTTAAGACTGGAATTTCAAAACGCTTTTTAATGGCATTTCTAGCTGCATCCAGCAAACTTTAGTCCCCAGCTAAAGAACACACATACAGTCTTCACTTTGGCAACCAAGATAATGTACAGACAAACACTGAGACTCCCATTTCACTTTTTCCTCAGGTTTTACTTGAATTCTGAAATCTGTCATACACGCAGTCTTGCGAGTTCAAGCTATGTACATATTCAGAACTCCTGTCAACCATATAATAATGAAATGTCTTTACTCCTATCTATTTAAAAATTAAGAACATAAGACCTGCAATATAAGAAAGAGGTACCAAAGAATACCAAGAAAGCAATAGACTCTAATTCCCAATACAAGTGCATCTTTTTTTTCCCTATTTTTGAAGCACATTTTGAGATCCTATTTTACAGTTACAAGAAAAATCGAGCAGTTTCAAATCCATATTATATTCTCACAATTATTTTCCAGGTTCCTGAATAAAATACATAGCTAGTGGCTCTCCCACCCATCTTGGCTTTCTTGATGTTTTATACAGGTTCAGTAGCCAATGTCTCCCAAGGACTGCAATAGTGATTTGCGTATGTCTATTTGTTTCTCCTGCAGGATACAATGACTAGCATTGCCGTATACTTCAGATGCCCTGGACAGCTATAATAGACCCATTGTTCATATTCTTTCTACCCACCTGGCACTACCTTTCTTTTTCTGCTTTGGTACCATGATTTTGCTTGTAAGCTGTACTTGATCACCAACAGAAGTAACTACTGAAAGTTCACCAACCGCAGCATCCATATCAGATGCTATGCGTGAACTTCCATACACATGTCTATGGGCCCTATTACAGTCTTAATCTGGAGAGTCATCTCACCTCTTCCTCTTCCTCTTTCTTTCTTCCACACAATTAGGTCCCTCAGCACTTTTATTAATACATTTTACCTCATGTGCATCAGAGTTGCCCTTTTTTGCATTGTCACCCAAACATGTTGCCACACTCTTAGCAGACGGGTACATCTGGAAATGCTTACCCTTCATTGTTTCCTCGGATTTAACTGCTATAGAGTTTGACACCAAATATTCGCGTTCCTTTTTAGCTTCAGGTGCAATCATGTTCGGCACTGGCTTTCGAAATGTGGAACCTTGATTCTCATTTGCAATCATGGCATCACTTTCAGTTTTCATATTACATAGGTTGGTGTTAAAGGCTGAATTTGATGCTTGACCTTGAGAAGGGCCGATGTCATTTGAAGCTGATGGTGCCATCGTCTCGCTTGGTTCATAAAGCTCCAGGATTTGATTGCTAACATCTTCAAGCTGGCGAGGAGTCACGTCAAACTCCTGCCACCAAGGCCTCTCTCTATCTGATGGCAGCTTAACATTACAAAACTTTGCAGCAAGAAAAATGGCACCAGCAGCAATATGCAGGGGCTTGAACTGGAGGGACAGAGTTGTAATCAGTCCATCATTAACAAAATTCCAAGCTACTTGTGCTAATGAATTTTGGGCCACTTTCAATATATTGATAGCTGTCACGAGATACTTATATGGATGTTGTACATTAAGATCAAATCACAGTGTGGCAAGGACAACACGCTCTGCCATTAGCACCAACTCTTTCTGCTTTTCATAACATTCCTTTTGCTTGATGCGTTCAGAAGCAGCTGGGTTCTTCTTGTGTCGAATTTCATATGCCCGTACAGTCACTTTCATAATACCTTTAGGAGTCTCCTCGACCTTACCAGCAAGGAATACCCATGCAGTCGCAATTGTATATCTATCATGGTGATGATGTGAATGCCGCAAATAAAATCGGTGACAAAACACAGTAGCCGATGCGAGAGCAACTTGAGGCAGCTGAAGCGCAACACCAACATCTCTGATAAAAGTGCCGTACGATTTCCGCAAATTATTCTCCTTCTTGGCATCAATGCCATGTTTTCTTGAAGGTGAAAATTTATCAATCTCCTCCCTTGTGAAGTACCACCCTTCTCCCAAACCTTGGGCTTCCATCCACTTAGATTGAAGATATTGAAGATTGATTGAGAAATGAAGCACCCAAAAATTCAACTTCTAGTCTTCAAATGAAATCGTTGAAAGCTGAATCGGCCACAAAATCACCAGTAAAACCCTGAATGCGCCCTACAATTCATCTGTATAGGAGAATTATTTCAGGCTTCAGAGGAGCTTCTCCACCATTTTGTTAAAACCCTAGCCCTTGAGGAGTCTCCGCGCTTTTCCTTTACTATGAAATAAAAGCTATCCCGGAGAGGTATATTCAATGTATATATGTTTAGGGCTTCGTTAACGTTAATCATTGCATAAAGACGATTGGGTCGACATTCGGTTTGGTAATCGGCGGTTTTATTAAGAGTCGGTGTTGCGTTTTCCAATCGGGGAATTCATTATTTTCAAAATTAAAATGATGAATATTAACATCAAGATTTATTTCATCAAATGATTATAAGATCTATCCCTATAATTAGGTGGAGAGGGTATACAATAGCAGTAAGGGGTGGAGTGTTATGGCGTGACTGTGTTAACAAAAACTCTTTTCTCTTACCTTAAATTTGACAACCATTTAGACATCAAAGTATTGAAAATATAACTTTCTTAAATAGTTCTAAAGTAAAATAAGCATTAAATAAATAATAGTCCGTAAATTTTTTATTTTATTAATTATATTTATATATTTTTAAATTTTATTAGATTCATTATTTTATATTTTATTAATTACAGCGAGAGGTGTAACTACAGGGGCAGCAAGGGGTAGAGTGTAATGAATTACACTCAGAGGAGTTATCCAGTGGCATTAAGGGGATGACTATGACTGTACATAAAAACAAAATAGAGTCAACATAGTTCTTCTTCAATAACTAGACATATTTTTTTAAATAATTATAAATATATAGCCCACAAAGTTTATTAAATCAATGAACATAAAAATAAAGTCAATACAATAATGTGTATAAATATAAGTAGTACTCAAACATAAATTTGAGAAAAATCAAATCAAATAAAAATAGAGAAAATTGAATTGCAAAATGAATTTATGAAGTGATGCAATGTTGCTGCTATTATTTATAGAAGGTTAGATTAGTTAAAGTGCATCTTAAATTATTTAATATTTTGTTTGCATAAACAAATCTTTGAAAACCACAAAGAAAATTAATAGCAAGATAAATTATTTAGTTTAGTTTAGTGAGAACTAGGGTTAGAGTTCTTCAATCATTAAAAGCCACAAAAAATTAATTTTTAGTTTAATGACCTTTGTTTTACATTTTTACTATGGAAATTAATTCCTTTATAAAAAAATTATAATAAGTTTTTGGTATCATTTGGATTAAATTATTGAAAATGATTCCATTAAAAACTAATTGTTGGAGATAAGAATTGCGGCTAAAAAAAAAAAGAAAATTAATGTAGGGTAAATTATTTACATTAGTTTAATGAAGGCTAGCAAAGAAACATAAGGCAAGGCAAATTACTTTATTTTAGTTTAATGAGGGCTAGGGTTATAGTTCTTCAATCTTTAAAATCCACAAAGAAAATAGACTAAATTACTTTAGTTTAATGGGTTAGGATTATCGTTCTTCAATCTTTAAGAGATTAAAGATTTTTACTATGGGAATTAATTCCATTATACATTATAATTAAGTTTTTGGTATCATTTGGATTAAATTAAAAACTAATTTTTAGGATTTTAAATGCAAACATCTATAAAGTAAATAAAATAATGGTTTAAGTAAAATTATCATTATATAGTAATGTGTATATATCTTAGCTCCTGGCTCTATGTATATTGTAATAAATTAATAAATTATTAAACTAGCATAGATATTTTAAATACATCTATCTGTCTGGAGGCACCTATCTATTCTCAATAACAATTTCAATATAGGACTTTATCATCTTTTAGATAGATGCATTTAAGATATCTATGCTAGTTACATATTTTATAAAGGTGTCTTTTAGATAGATATATTTAATATATCTATGCTAGTTACATATTTTATAAAGGATGGAATGAATATAGACTCTAGCAAACAGTAGGAAAATGATTTAAGGTTGTTATGAGCATGATAGTATTTTCTTTGTTACAATTACAAGTTAGGTTAAAATTGAAATATTATTTTTACAATAATTACACCCACAATGGCATCAAGAGGTGGAGTTTAATGGTATGGACATGTTAACAACAACTCTTAACTTTTACCTTAAATTTCACAACCTTTTATTGATTATTTTATTAATTACATAATTTATAAAGGATGAAAAGAATATAGACTCTGGAAAAAAGTAGGAAAATGATTTAAGGTTGTTATAAGCATGATAGTATTTTTTTTTGTTACAATTACAAGTTAGGTTAAAATTGAAATATTATTTTTACAATAATTATACCCACAATGGCATCAAGAGGTGGAGTGTAATGGTATGGACATGTTAACAAAAACTCTTAACTTTTACCTTAAATTTCACAACCGTTTATTGATTATTTTATTAATTACATATTTTATAAAGGATGAAAAGAATATAGACTCTGGAAAAAAGTAGGAAAATGATTTAAGGTTGTTATGAGCATGATAGTATTTTCTTTGTTACAATTACAGGTTAAGTTTAAAATGAAATATTATTTATACAATAATTTTATAAGTGTGTTACACTAGCGTATCTATCTTTAGAGAAATTAATGTAAAAGACATGAGAGATATCATTATTGAGGTTTTTAAAGATAGGTATGCTAGTTTATTTTATTTAAAACTATTTAATTTACACTATTTAATTTACTACATACATAAATCTAATTTTTTTCCTCCTTTTCTTTCACCTCATTCTATATTGTTTTCATTGTTTTTCCTCTTTACTTGAATGGCTTGTAGACATGGTGAACCAAGGTAAATATAGTCAAGTAAAAGAAACTTTTATTTATCTATTTATCTTGGTCTATATTATTTTCATTGTTTATTTTATGTATTTATTTATCTTCTTCTTTGACTCTTACTCTTATGGCTCATTTAACCTTATGATTCAAATGTATTATAAATTTTTTATTGTGTTTAAGAAATATGTAGTAGAGAGAATAAAAAATAAAAAATAATAATTCTTCTACCCCCACTAGTAGCAGTTTGCCAAAAAAAAAAAAAATCTTAAATGAAAGCAAAACAAATGATTATCTCAAGAGGAGTATACAATGGAGCAAAGAGTGGACTGTAATGGTGTGAGCATGTTAACAAAAACTCTTATCTTTTACCTAAAATTTGAAACTGTTAATTTCTTATAACCCAGCTACAGATTAATTGCACAATAAATTCATAGAATAGAACCTCTATTTGATTTATAACAATCAATACTCTAGGTTAAATAATAGCAAATAACAGTCACAAATAGACAATAACACAAATAACCTACAACTATTGGATCTTCTATTCAGCCTAACAACAAACTTTCTCTTCAACAATACATATGAGTTTGCTACAACAATCTTATATATAGAGCCCAGCTACTTTACTTAATGTGCAAGTAAAGAAACTTTCCTTGCTTTATTCAGCTTTAAATCACACCTAAAATCACTCTTGATTTTATCTCAATCTCACAAACTTAGAAACATTCTATTCTTAGATAAAAAAACTATTGTTGCTGTAAATCCAACTTGAGTTGCTTTAAAACAAATCCACCCTTAAACAAACTCCACTCCACCTTTCGAGCTAGAAAATAAACACTCTCTCTTAGCCAGGAAGGTGTTCTGCACAACACCCAACTTATCCCTAAAGAATTCAAACTTACTCTTCATCAAGGCCTTGCTCAGGATGTCTGCTATCTGCTCGTCTGTAGGAATGTACTGGAGATTCACTATCCCCTTCTCCACACAATCTCTAATCAAGTGGTGCTTGATCTCAATGTGCTTTGACTTGTCATGAAACACTAGATTCTCAGAGAGTTTGATACAACTCTGATTATCGCAGTAAATGACTTAGGATCTAGCTCCTGATCAAAGAGCCCATCTAGAAGTTTTTGAAGCTAGATAGCCTCACATGTAGCCATACTGGCTGCCATATACTCGGCCTCCACAGAACTCAGTGCAACTAACTTTTGTTTCTTGCTATACCAAGAGACTACTCCTGATCCCAAATTGAAACTGCACCCTGAAGTGCTCTTCTGATCAGCTATACTACCTACCCAATCTACATCGTTGAACCCCTTGATCTTCACTCCATCCTACTAAACATACTTCAACCCATAATCAACTGTGCCTTGGAGATACCTCAAAACATGTTTCACAACTATCTAGTGCACACGTTTAGGTTCCACCATAAACTGACTAAGTGAGTTCACTGCAAAACAAATGTCTGGCCTGGTGTTGACCAGATACATAAGAGAGCCTATCAACTATCTATATAAAGTCAGGTCCACTGCCTCTGATCTAGAAGCATCAATCTTCTTCCAGTTGGTCACAAGTAGCATGGACATGGGCTTATAGTCCTCCATCCTGAATCGCTTCAGAATATCAATTATGTACTTCCCTTGTCCAAGGAAAATCTCTCCCTCTTTCTCCCACAACTCCAATCCCAGAAAGTAGTGCATCAACCCCAAGTCCTCCATCTCAAACTCTCCTGCAAGATCCTGCTTGCAGTGGGCTATGAGCTCCTCTGACCCTGTGAGAAATAGGTCATCAACATACAACACCAATATGAGAAGTTCATCCTTCACCTGAACATAGTACAGGTTCGGATCTGCCTCACTCTTGATGAAGCCCACACTCTGCAAGTAACTATCAATATGTGAATACCATGCCCTGGGTGCTTGCTTGAGCCCATACAGTGCTCTCCTCAACCTGCATACATGAGAATCCCTCCTATGTGCTTCAAATCCTTCTTGTTGTTCTATGTAAATCTCTTCCTCAATCTCTTTGTTAAGGAAGGTAGTCTTTACATCCATCTGGTGAATCCTCCAACTCATCTATGCTACTATAGAAATAATAGCTCTTATGGACGAGTACCTGGCTACTAGAGAAAAAGTCTCGTCATAGTCGACTCCTTCCTTTTGAGAAAACCCCTTAGCCACAAACTAAGCTTTGAACTTTTCCACACTACCATCTGCAGCATGCTTAATCTTATACAACCATCTCGAGCCCACCACAAACTTATCTTTTGGTTGAGGTACTACCTCCCACATGTTGTTCTTCATGATGCAAGAATGCTCTTCCACCATAGCATCCCTCCATACTTGGTGCTTAGACGCTTCCTCAAAGATGGAAGGCCCCTTTTCAATTAATTCACTCATAAGTGCCACATAATCAGAATAACATTTGGGAGCTTTTCTCTATCTGATTGAATCTTGTGGCTCATCAACATATTCCTGGGCTTCTCTCAGTGTCTGCTCAGCTGCCCTATTTCTCTTCTTCTCAGTAATAGGAATCTGAGGCTAAGGAATTATTTGTTCCTCCTTCTAATCAACTTGCTCGGCCTGCTTGCTCTACTCTCCAACTTGCAAAACTGAAGTTTGAGGGATTTGTTCTGCCTCAACCATGGGAGATTGCTTCTCCTCATTCATCAAGCTACTAGACTTCTGAAGAGCTCTCTCTTCCTCAAACTTCACATCTTTGTGAACAACTATTTTCTTGAGGGCAGGAATGTAAACTCGATAGGCCTTAGAAGTTTCACTGTACCCAACAAGTATACCCTTCTCTACAATTGGTTTCAATTTGGTTCTCTTCTCCATAGGAATGTGACAATACACAAGGCATCACAAGATGTGAATATGCCCCAAATCTGGTTTCTTACCAGTGAATGCCTCTTCTAGAGTCAATTTGCCCAAAACTTTGTGAGGGCTTCTATTCTGCAAATACACTATTGTATTGCAAGCTTCTACCCATAAGAACCAAGGTAGATCCTGATCATGAAGCATGGCCTTGGCTACTCCAGCTATAGCCCTATTTTTCCATTCAGCAACCCCATTCTTCTGAGGGTTGTATGGAACTGTCAACTCTTTCTTGATACCTTCCTGAGTACAAAAATCTTTGAAGGCATTCGAGGTATACTCACCTCCATTAGTCTTCCTGGAGAAGTCATCAATGAAAGTAACATAATACTCATACCCATTCAAGGATACTGCTGACATGGGCCCACACACATCTAAGTGTACAAGATCCAAAATCCCTTTGGATCTAGTGTCACTACTTGGAAAACTAGTCTTGGCATATTTCCCAAGAGCACAACCCTTGCACACCTTATGGTTTTCTGTCTTCATCTCAGGTAGCCTTGTCACTATTTCCTTGAGAAAATTAAGTGCTCCATGGTGAAGATGAGCCATCCTCCTATGTCACAACTCTCCTAGCCCTCTACAACTGCTTACCAACACATGTGCTAGCTCAAACTATAACTGAAACAAGCTACCATGTCTAACTCCAATCACTTTTGCAACCTTGGAATCCTTGGGACGAATATAGACTTTGGCCCTTTCAAAGGTAATGATGTAACCCTTGTCCTCCAAAGTAGAACTGAGATTAAATTCTTCGTCATGCCAGGGACATACAACACATCCTCCACCAATAAGGGTTTGCTAGACTCCATCTGAAACTTAACGGTGCATGGTACTTGGCATTGTCTTTGAGCTTAATATAAAAATCCAGCTTCTTCTCCTCCAACTTGGTGAAGTATTCTATGACTCCCGTCATGTGGTAAGAAGCCCCACTATCAATATACCATACCCTGTTGGCAATTGAACTTGAGAGATAGGCAATGTGAGAAAACTCATTCTCAAATCATGATGCAAACTCGTCCACCTCTGCTACGGCAACAACTTGCTTCTTTTCCTTGTCCTTATTTTTCTTATTCAGACATTAACTAGCATAGTGACCCATCTGATGGGAGCAAAAACATTTCATCTTGCTCAGATCTTTCTTCTTCCCAGACTTGGAAGAACCTTTGGATTGCTCTTTATTGGACTTTTACTTTCCATTGCTTGCAAGAGCAAGATTTTCTTTGTCTTGACTCTTCTTTGTCTGATCTCCTTGATGAGAACCTTCACGGATATCCTCTTGAATGAAATCATCCCAAAGCCTCACCCAATCAAGTAGCCAATCTCTGTCGATAACACACTTGACAAACACTTCCCAATGCTTTGAAACACTATTCAAGGCTATACGCACCAACTCATCTTCAACAATCATCTCTCCAATAGCAACTAGCTCATCCCTAACCTATGTCAGCTTGGACAAGTAAGAGGTCACGCTCTCTCCTTTAGACATCTTGGTGTTATGCAATTTGTCCTTCAACATCATCCTATGACTCTGATAGTCACTCTGATAAAGTTTTGTGAGTGTATCCCACATGTCCTTGGCAGTGTCTTTCCCTGATAGATGAGGAATTAGATGATCTCTTACCCCCTCCAAGATAATCCTCTGAGCCTTTGCCTCCATGACTTCATGCGAATCTAGGGAAATAGGATCATTCGTTGGTGTTGTCACCTTTGTACCAGCATAGATCCACAGCCTGTTCTCCTCGAGAACAAAAGTAATCCGAACCTTCCACTGTAAAAAGTTAGACGCACCCTCAAGTCTATCCTCATATCGAACACTGGTTGCCATAGCCATAGAAGAAACTGGAGATGAAAATGTAATTTTTTTTCTCAAAATCTGTGTCACAAATCTTGGCTTTGTATTCAGAGTTTAGAGCTCTGATACCATGTTAATTTCTCATAACCCAACTACAGATTAATTGCACAATAAATTCACAGAATAGAACCTCTATCTGATTTATAACAATCAATACTCTGGATTAAATAACAACAAATAACAGCGGAAGCAAAAATAACAAGAAGCCAATCACAAATAGACAATAACATAGATATATACCTAGGAAACCCCAGTGTGGGGAAAAACCTGCAACTGTTGGATCTTCTATTCAGCCTAACAACAAACTTTCTCTTCAACAATACCATATGAGTTTGCTACAACAATCTTATATATAGAGCCCAACTACTTTACTTAATGTGCAAGTAAATAAACTTTCTTTGCTTTATTCAGCTTTAAATCACACATAAAATCACTCTTGATTTTATCTCAATCTCACAAACTCAGAAACATTCTATTCTTAGATAAAAAAAACTATTGTTGCTTAAAATCCTACTTGAGTTGCTTTAAAGCAACTCCACCTTTAAAGCAACTCCACTCCACCTTTCAAGCTAGAAAATCAATAGAAACCAGAGGAGATTTACTTAGAATACTTAGCCAATCAAACGAGGGCCCACCCAAAAACCCTAACCCTATCTCTCATTAAACTAAAGTAAATAATTTACCCTTCTATTAATTTTTTTATGGTTTTCAAAGATTTGTTTATGCAAGAAAACTATTAAATAAATTATAATTTATAGGTTCAATAATTTAAGATGCAATTTAATGTAATTTTCTTTTTATTTTAATGGGAAACATATAAATCAAATAAGAGTAAATAATACGCAATGTCTAATCTAACTTTCTATAAATAATAGCAGCAGCATTACATCACTTCATAAATTTATTCTCCAAGAAAAAAATAAAAAAAAATGATGCCTACATACTGCCCTTACCAATTAAAATTCTCCTCCTTATGAAATAAACTTCTCCCAATTCAATTTGCGCTCTTTTTATTTGATTTGATTTTTCTTAAATTTATGTTTGAGTACTACTTATATTTATACACATTATTTTATTGACTTTATTTTTATGTTCATTGATTTAATAAAACTATGTGCGCTATATATTTATAATTATTTAAAAAAATATGTCTTGTTATTTATAAAAAAACTATGTCAGCTCTATTTTATTTTTATGTACATGGTCACATCCATCACATTCATGCCACTATATAACTCCTCTTATTTTTTTTATGTTGGCTCTTTAATAGTTTCTTTTTATGTTGGCTCTTTAATAGGTTTTGTTAACAAGCTCATGTCATTACACTCAACCCCTTGCTACCACTATGACATATTTTGGTGTAAATATAGCCGACATATATATTTTAAAAAACTAAAAATATAAAACAATTCTTAAATAGTTCTAATGTAAAATAACTTAAATTAAATCCCCTGTTAATAGGGCTATGGGTGTTGACACCCTTAGGAAATGAAAGGAGACAAAATGGGAATCGCCAACAGAGGGGTGGGTAAAGATGAATTTTGATGGAGCTTCCAATGGCAACCCAAGTGAATCTGGTGCTGGATGCCTAGTTTGAGATTCCAAGGGTGAAATCCTAGGCAATGTGGTGAAGAAGTTAGCTGTAGGAAAAAATAACAAGGCAAAATACAAGCTCTTCTCCTAGGTCTCAATTTGTGTGGGCAATTAAAGGTGTCAAAGGTTGAAATTGAGGGTGATTCTCTTATAGTGATTAATGCATCAAGAAAGGGAGGATTGTCAAATTGGAAGCTAAATGCTTTGTTAAACGAAGCCATTCATAAGATGAAGGAGTTCGGGAATGTGGTGATTAATCACATGTATAGGGAAGGAAATGTGGAAGCAGACACATTGGCCAAATTGACCATCAACTCAAGGCAAGCCTTCTTGTGGGAGGTAATGTCTAATAATTGTGTCGGCTCTATCAACTGACATTCCATCTTGTCCCTAAGCCAAGATAGAGTTGGTGAAGCCTGGGAAGTGGTTTATCTAGTGCAAAGGCCTAGTTTGGGATGTAAGGAAGTTTGGTGGGTTGGAGAAGGTGGTGGTTTTGTTTAATATGGACACCCCAATCTAGCCAACTTGAAAGAAAAGGTAGATGTCATTCCTTGGGGGTATCATGGAGAAGAGGATGAAACAAATTTTCAAACCTAAAAGTGGTATTGTTCTATTCATGATAGAGTGGGTTTTGGAGGAACATTTTATGGTGATGGAGTATAGGCATTAGGTTAACACTGATCTATCATGCATGTTTGGTGGGGTGGTCTCTTATGAGTCCACATGGTTGGGAGGTGTTACCACCACCATTGGGGACCAGCGAACAGGTTTTGGAGCACCAGTGGAGATGTTCTCTCTCTTTGTTACTTCATTCAGTTATTGTACCCATCCAGTCCTTGTATCATATTTAGGACTATGTTATTGTACTTGTGTCATATTCTAGAATATATCATTGTAATTGTATATGCAGTTATGTAATTGTACTCTCTTAAGAGAGAAGTTGTAATCATTGAATTTAATGAGAAGAAATGAGAAGTTTATTATTTGGTTTATGGATTCTGGTGTGGGTATCAGATCTGCTTGTACTATGTTGATTATGGATTCATGTTTATAGTTAGATGTGGGATTAGAAACATTTGATTTGGTGTTAAAATGAACGTAGTTGTTTTAATGTTTTCTCTAGGGATTGAATTAGTCCTCTCTTTTAGGTTGCGCATTCAGCCATACTTGGCCATGAATGTTGTCGATCTATCAAATCGGCATTCAAATTTGTATATGTTGTCTACTTATGTCAAAAAAAATATTATGTTTCTCTATTGGCTCTTACTCTTTGGGGGTTATGTAGCAGGATGTTACAAAAAATCTATGTAAAATAGCTGAGAGATATCATTCTTGAGGTTTTCTAAAGATAGGTATGCTAGTTTATTTTATTTAAAACTATTTTATTTACTACATACATAAACCTAAATATTTTTCCTCCTTTTTTCCACCTCATTCTATATTGTTTTCATTGTTTTTCCTCTTTACATGAATGGATTGTAGACATGGTGAACCAAGGTAAATCTAGTCAAGTAATAGCAACTTTTATTTATTTATTTATCTTCTTCTATATTATATTTTCATTGTTTATTTTATGTATTTATTTATCCTCTTATTTTACTCTTACTCTTATGGTTCATTTAATCTTATGATTAAATGTATTATAAATTTTTTATTGTGTTTAAAAAATATGTAGTAGAGAGAATATAAAATAAAATACAATAAAATAATTCCTAAATTAAAACAAAATGAATTATTTACTTCTTAGCTATTTTTAACATAAGAGATTTATTAATTTAAACTAAACTAATTTGTGAAGAACTAATAAATCTCTTATGTAAAAAATAGCTAAGAAGTAATTATTTGTTTTGTTTTCATTTAAGAATTATTTTAGTAAGAGCAAAAGTAGAATATAAAAAAATACATAAAATAAACAATGAATATAATATAGAAGAAGATAAATAAATAAATAAAAGTTGCTATTACTTGACTAGATTTACCTTGGTTCACCATGTCTACAAATCATTCAAGTAAAGAGGAAAAATAATGAAAACAATATAGAATGAGGTAGAAAAAAGGAAAAAGATTTGAATTTATGTGTGTAGCAAATAAAATAGTTTTAAAAAAATAAACTAGCATACCTATATTTAGTAAACCTCAAGAATGATATCTCTCAACATTTTTTACATAGATTTTTCTAAATATACCGATGCTGGTTATATCAATTTCAGCAATGATATTTGAATTCTCATAAACAACATCATTATCATCATCTTCCAACATTATATTATTATGCATTTTATATTCCATTAGGGAGGATTCATTCAAATTAGATTTATTCAATGTATCATGGCTCTCTTCATCTACAAACTCAAGGTTGTTGTAAACCATAAAGCCAAGTAAGGATAAATCATGTGTCTCTCACAACCAAAAATCACCCATAAATTTCTTATTCAAGTTTATGGTTTAGATCATCTAATTAGATATTTATGATATATCTTTAAGATAAATCAAATCAACTTCTTCAGATTCTAAATTTAAACAATTATTTTATTCAACATTTATAATGATGTCCAAATGAGGTGAATTGGTGATAAGTTTACTGATTCATCCTTCTTATCACCTATGGCATTCATCATTTCCCTAAGAGACATATGAAACCTTATGATTACTTTAGGACATTCTAGTTTTCCATGCTCAATCATATCATGTAGGTGGTACCTATCATGTAAGCTTATTTTTTTGAAAGTGGCTTGAAATCCAAGGACTAGCATAACATGATTCAATTTTTGAATCACCTTTGGAATATCTAGATCAAATCTTGGCATGGTTGGTTGACATGGTTGGGGTGCAGGATTGATATGTTTGTAACCTTCTTTGTTGTCATTTGTTGGAATATTTTCAATTTCAATTTAAAGCATATCATTGTTGTGCTCTTCATGTTCATTCACACTACTATTTTGTTCAATCAGTGGTGTGCATGTGTGCTTATTATTCCACCTCTTTGATCCACTATATCATTGTGATATCTCATATCATGCATAATTTCATTATTTTTAATCATTTCTTCCTTATTGTCATCTTTGTTGATAGGATTAGTGATTCATTGTTTAATCACTAGATTTAGGTGGATCAACCCTTTCACCTTCATGTTGAATAACTAGAGAAATATCATAATCTTCATCTAAATCTTCATATTCATTACTAAAGGAATAGAATCAAAACTTTCCTAGTCAACTCACTAGGATTGTTGTGGCATATGCTTATCTTGGATTTGGATAGGAAATGAGTGGTTTTGCAAGATTTGGTCATTATAATTTTTCAAGTCCAAAATTACTTGTGGTTGCACATGTTGATTTAGTTTAAGATCACAAAATGTTAAATATTGTTGATTATCCATTTGGTTTGGTTTCAACATCAAAATTGAATGAGGGTAATGGATCATTAGAATTTCTTGCATTCCATAAATATTACTATTTAGTTGAATAGAATCTAACTTTGCTAAGGGATACAATAAGTTTGATTTTACATTCCTTTTTGTGTATGATCATATCCCAATTGGGTTAACATTAAAGCTCTTTGAAAAGTAGCTTCCACCATGATTACTCTTTTTGTATCTCTTACAAGTGTAGAAATTAAGGATCCAATCCCCATAGATAGTGATTCAATAAACTAAACTAATTTTGTCTATGCATAATATTGACTTTTTCTAATGCTTGATAAAATCATTAATTAAACTATTGAATAGGCTCATTGAATTGTCTCATTATGGATAAATATTGAATGAAGGCTTCTCATGAATCAACATTATACCCAAATTGCATTAGGAATGTGTTTTCTAATTTTACCCATGAATGCATGGAATTCAATGAGAGACAAGTGTACCACTGCAATGCTACATCTCAAAATATGTTAACAAAACACTAGAAAGGAAAATCCTCAATGATTAATATACTTTTTATCATTAAATCCTTGAAAATATTAGGATGTTCAAAATAAATTTGCCAAATATTAGGAGAAAAATAGGAAACTAATTGTATGAATTGATAGGAATTGGGTAAATTTAACCCAATAGGTACACACAAGGCTCACTATCAGGATGAAAACATCCCTAGTGTTATCTCATGTACATTGAATGTGTGAATGGACCAATCTAATTTTTAATCAATCTTTTAGTATAGTAAACAAACATTTTCTTGCTTGTGTGTATTTTTTTATCTCTCTTTTTTTTTTTTTTTGAAATTTTATAAAAAAATTATTTTTTGAATCTTATAATTTTTCCATGCTTTACAATGATAACTTTCAACAATTCTGAAGGAAATTTGAACATTTAGAGCAACAATTTGCACATTTTAACTATCCTAATATTCTACTTTGACACATTCCTTCTAGCACTATTTCTACTAATTTAAGGGTTTTGACACACCAACATTCTTGTGAGTTATGACATGCCACAAGTTGGAATGGAAAACATTCCCCTACTTGGAAAGTGCCTAGCCTCAAGAGTCTTCATTGATTACTTTTTTAAAGTTTACAGAAATTCCCGAATTGGAGAGTGTTTTAGTTGGTCTTTATAAGGGGCTACATAAGATATCATGAACTGTTCAATTTAAAAGAGGTCTACTTAGTGTAAATCAATCACTATTAGCTAGAGTAAACCTTCACTTTTATTTTTAAATGTGTTAATTCTTTTTGTTTTAGTTTGTTTGACTTCCATCAATAATTTTCAACGTCATTTTTTTTAAAACTAATTAAATAAATTATAATAGCAATATGTCTTCCAAAATCATAATTTTGCAAGGTGGAATGTGAAGGGCCATCCATTAGAATTTATTCCATTTTTTAAGAATTCAACTACCATTTTAGGATTAAATTATGAAAGATTTAATCACCTAGAAGTTGTAATGTCATTTCAATTTTATGCCTTGTATGACTACAATTTATCATTAAAACCCCAACACTAAATTATTCTAACACAGATATAAAATGGGAAAAAGAATACCTAGGGGAGAAAGAAGGGGTTAAAGAGAAAATAAAAGCAAATCTAAACCTCTCTTTGATGATCTTACACAGCATTTTTTTAAATGGATGAATTAAAACTAAAAAAACCTTCACTGAACCCTTATGCACAATCCAAATGTGAGACAATACAATCTTCAAAGGAACTATGAACCACCTATGTGATTGTTGTTGAATTTTAGCATGCATGAATGTGTTCATGTGACCAGACACTACAACAAATCCATGTGATTAGCTCCCTTTCTTCCTCCATTTTTTGCTTCCACCCACTGTTTTAATGTATTTTTCTCCAATTTTCTGAAAAAGGCAGCGCTATTTATTGGAATGGCACTATTTTTGGCATTTTTTATGCCGATCAGAACAAGTAGGCTCTAAATTAGGCACAATTTAGCATCGAATTTAATGCTGAATTTAGAAAAGCTCTTGATATTGAAGCAATCACCACTGCTAAAGACTTAATTAAGAAACATAAAAGGTATCATGAAAAACTTCAAGTAGAGGATGAAGAATTCATAGAGGCTTCAAAAAAAGATGTTCCTACATTGTTTAGTGACAAGAAAGATTTGAAAAATTAGGAAGAGTGGATAAAGGAATGCCAATTGATATTACAGGGAGCTTTGGAGGTAGCCAAAGACAAGGATCCGGCATTAGGAGAAGCCTATCGACATCTAGAAAAGATGATATCAATGGAGATAGTAGAAAGGAATGTTGTGGAGTATGCTAATACACACCTGAGCCAAAAGTACTTAGATCATATGTTCCAGATCCATTTGTGGCTAACTAGAGCTTAAAGTGTTGTTTATTATTGTTTAGTTGTTATTAAGTTCCAAAAGACACTTATGAAGAGGCACATCATCTTCAAAATATTGTTATATAAGTTAGTCATTTTATGATGGAGAAAGGAGGCAATAGTAGGAAGTAGAAGCATATTTAGTAAATTACTTTTCATCCATCATCTCTCATATTTAGTAAATCTTGGGTGGTGTTTGTAAGGAAAATACCAATTTATCCCCATGAAACTTGAATGTCAGCTAAGTTTATGCAAATCATTCACATATATACATCAATCAAACTTGAATAATTAAAATTATTACTCAAATTCGTAAAGGTCTCATATAAGTATTTGTGTAGTAAGATTCATGTCTTGCCTATCCATATGTGCAACATGTGCATCATGATGAAAAACATCTTCCCCATTAAAATATGTTGTAGTCATCAAATCCTCAATCATAACTTCCTTGCAATGAATCGAGGCCATTGTAGAGTTAAGCCTAAGGTTTCTTCTTAGTGTAAAATGAGGATTAGGTTGAGACCTTGACATTAAAGAAAAATATAAAGCAATGAAAAGGAAATTGCATCCAAGTAATCCTAATTTTTTCTACCAACAATTCATACCAAAGATTGAACAATTTAAGGATATTGCAACAGGGAATTTGTATTGACACAAATAATATTACTGAAGCATTACAAAGTTTAGGCCATAAGAATCATCCTTTTTAAACATGGATTGAAAATAATTCTAAAAATTTAGAAGTCTTGGTCATTAACATTCTTATCTGCTACAATGTCATCAAGTGTATCATTGTCAATGTTCATATGTTCTTTCAAGTATTTAAAATTATCATCATCCTCATCTTGGCCTATATCATCTTCATCATCAATGAAATTTGACTGTAGACCATCTATATTGTTACCAGATGTATTTGGATCATCATTTTCTATACCATTCATATTGTTGTCTTCCATAACATCATCTAACTCTAGATTGTTGTCTTCTTGTGCCTGAACATAACCATCTTCAACATCATCATGGATGTCAATTTCTTCGATGTTCTCTAATCCCTCTCTCATTTTGTTGGCCATCATTGTTTTGCTCAGTATCCACTAATGCATCATCAAATACATGCCTTAATCTTGGATCATAATGTATGAAAAATGTCCATTTCAGGTTCAAAATATCTTCATAGAAAAATACCTGCACATGAATGACATACATATATTAGATGTATGGTAGAACAATTTTATTGATTAATAAACACATGTATATACTCGTAATAAACTATTAATTAATAGATTAATGATCACTACCGCGTCTTGTTTGAGTTAAAGAAATACCTGCTCACAATGAATTGGTAGAACATAAGGCTCCTTATCCTCTGGTAGGAAACATAAGGAATCTATAGAAAACAATCCACTATGGGTATCATGTCTTCATGTCCTCTCAAATGCTTCATACCATCTACACTTAAAAACACAACATTTAAAAGAGCGGTAATCCAACTCAATAATCTCTTGTATTTTCCCAACATATTGTAGATTCACTTCAATTATATTCTTATCTTTTTAGCTTTATCGACTGGATTACTTGAAGTCAACCATGATGCCACAATTGAAGGATCGTCTCTTTACATCTACACTTTCTACATGATAATGTCGACCATCTGACCACATTGCTAGATATTTCCTCGCTTGTGAAAGACCATTTATTTCAAGGAAAACAAATATAATGACGAATATTAAAATAGTTAATAGTGTCAAAACTGTAAGGAAATAATATTTTGTAAAATTCCAACTGTACCTTTCTTTCACATCCTCTAGACATGTTGATTTCATCTTATGTTATGTTTGAATCTATACCTGCATCTTTTATTTGATTTTGAATTTGTTCAGTAACCCATTCTAGTGTGCAATCTTTGCCCCATTCCCCAAGCAGATCAGTGGGAAGTGGAGTATTCCTTGGGTTTGATCTCTTAAACTGTCTCCCTGCTTCTAATACTTATTCTCTCTTTTTATCATATAGATCGATCCACTTGTTCATAAAGTCCATGTGGTACAGAATGAACTTGTCGAGTATAGCACTTTTGTCTACACCTATTACATGTCAACATATTTATTTGAAACTCCAAATGTCATGCTGTTGATTTGACAAATAAATTACAGAGTAAATTAATGATTGCAAGAAAAATAACCACACTGATCATGAATTTACTTACTAATTTCTACTTGAACACCATTTGATTGTGGTTTTTCTCCATCAATAATATCTGATGCTCATTCTTCATCCTAGAAGCATGGCCTATCTTCAAAATCCTTACCAATGAATTCACACATGAAGAAGCCTTCAGCCATGCAACCCTCTGGATGTGTCTTTTGTCAGACATATCTTTTTAGAGTGTTCATATACCTCTCAAAGAAAAACATCCACCTCGTTGATACGACACTTGCCAATTCAATGTCATCGACTACCTGTGTATAAGTAAACGGACTTGTAGATCCATGAAACTTGTAAGGAGCTCCTTCTCAAATACACATACATTTTTTGCAATTTCCTTCTTCCATTTTGGCACTTCACATTCGTGGATCTCCTTGGAGGTCACCCACCTAATATAAGAATAGTAAATTAGTATGAACTTTTAGTCAAAAATTAAAATGTAATATAATATCTCTATGTCTCTCACACATGAACATTTCATATAACCACATACCTTGTAAATGCTGACAATCGACTTATGGCATTCCTTATGTCAACTATAAGACAGGAATCCCCCCTAATTGCTAATGGCATGATATGCTATCAAACACATTTATGAAAAGGTCATTAGTAATTTTTTCTCACACAACAAAATATCAAAATATATTTAGTACTTAATCAATGTTACCAGTAAATGTTAGATGATGATATATAATACCTTCATAAAATTATGAAAATAATGTGTTTTAAATCCTATGATATGTCCATCAACTGTAAAAGCTTTAGCCAATGATGAACCATAGCCAATAGGTGTCCTTATTGAATGGATTACTTTTTTTAGTTGGTCTAGCTCTTTTTCTTTCATAATCCATGGAGCTTCTGCATATGTTTTATTTTCCTTGTTTGGCCACAAATGTTTTCTATCAATTTTGGTACGCGAAAGAGCAATATCTCTCCTCAAAGATATGGTGTCCTTCTCTTTGCCTGATATATATCAAAATATAGAATCTGGGACAGTTTTGAAGATGTGAATAGGATCTAATAGGTGAGTATTGATAGATCCTTCCAGTAAAGGAGCTCATATAATATGAATTTCCTTTTCATTCCTTCTAGCATATTAACTACAACTTGTTCTGGCTCTTCAATTGAATCACCCCAATCAAAAAAATCCTCCCAAACTTTCAATTGAACATCTTCATACTTTTTAAGCCAATCACCTGGACCCATAATCATGGGAGGGCCTCTATTTTCAACTTTTCTATCAAATTGATTCTTTAGGCGATTTCTAAACTTATGATCTAGTGGTAGAAAAACCCTGTTGTTGGCATAAATAAATTTATGTAGATCTTTAGAATACCACGCTTGAAATTGTTCTGTACATCTTGGACATGCAAATATCCCCTTTGTTTGAATCCCTGTAATTCAATAAGTAATGTCAATAACATCAAAAAAATAGTATAAAACTAAGTATGAAAGTTGGGATGGAAATAAATAATGAGTGTAAATACGTAAATATTTTATCTTACCAAAACAAACACCAAGTCCTGGGAAATAATGAATAATCCAACATAGTACACCATACAACGTGAAGGACCTATTTGATGAGGGACGTGATATGTCACACATTCTTATGCCTTTCCCTAACAGTTGCATCTCATCAATAAAAGGCGCAAGATAAACATCCATGTTTTTAACTTGATGTTTTCCTGGAACAATAAGAGTCAGCATAAGGTGCTCCTTTCTAACACTCATCCATGGGGGAATATTGTATACTATCAATCTGACTAGCCGAACACTATAATTTGAGCTTAGGAAAGAGAATGGGCACACTCCATCAATTGCAAGACCAAACCTGATACTACGGGATTCATCTTTGAATTTTCTTGGCCATTTTTACTCTATGTGTTTCATTGCTTTTGAGTCAGCCAGAATTCACATGAATCCATCTTTACTCCTGTTCTTTGCATGCTAGTCTATCAATTGTGCAAGTGACTTGCAACGAAACATTTGTTGAAGTCTAGGTATAATTGGCATGTGACGTAAAACCTTCTTTGGAACTGTAGGACCTTGTACATCTGTACGATATCTCTCATGTTTGCATACAAGGCATTCTACTTTGTTTTCATATTCATCTATGTATAAAAAGAAATCATTTTTACATGAATGAGTTTGCTTATAATCAATCCCCAACTCAACCAACAACAGACGCGCCTCTCTACAAGTTGATGGCAAGACATTCTCTTCAGGGAATATTTTAGTTTTTAATGCCCTATAAGATTGCCAAAAATTAAATCAATCGAATGTTTAACTTATGATGAACATGTTTGATATGTCAATCTATACTAGGACTATTTATATATAATATATGGTTTTAAATTCCCCTTAAAGAATTATAAATGAAGTTGATGAATGTTTATGAATTATGTACAATTGATAATGCAAAGTAAGAAATGGATTTCAACTCACTTTAGTAGGGTAGTGAATCCTTTGTCTGACCAACCAAATAGTGACTTGATTTCTAATAATATTAATGTGCATGCTAGTTTTGAAGTTCTACTTGCACCCAATTTGAACACAGGTGTCTTCACTGCTTTCTTGATGGAGTCTTTTAGGTTGTTATCATCAACATTACATTGGTGGTAATAACCCCTACTAGCATTGTTACTATCAACCATATGATCATTATTGTCATCATTATTTTCATCCTAAAAGAAACCTGTAAGCATTTCATTCAATCCTTCTTCATGTACTACATTTTCACTATCATGATCATCATCATTAAGGCTAGCTAGCATGTCATCAGTATATGCAGATCTCATTAGTAGTTCAAATTTCTCAGCTGCTAGTATTCTCTTCAATGTTTCTCTTTTCTACCTAGTATGGTTTAAAAGATGGTTTGGATCATCCCGTCTAAACCTTAATAACCTAGGTGGATCTTGGGTATGTGTTTCATCAATATCTTCTACCTATCAATAAACGCAAGCATTATTTAATGTTTGGCAACAATTGCACTAAATTCAAAATATATCAATTTCAAAGAAATATAATCAAATATTGCTTAAAAAATAAAAATATAAATTGTATGATCATTTATACATCAATTGAATAATGGAACATTATTTTATAGATAGTTTATAAAACATCAGTCCACACTCATTTATTATTCTTTGGTTTTCTGCCCTTAAGAACATCCTTAGGGAGACCTTTTTCTTCCCTTTTCTTTCACACAGGAGTGCATTTTAAGAAGGGGTAATCAATTAGTAACTCATCCCCAATGGTAAGGTCCATAATAGCCTCAACCATTATCAATCTATCAACCTCTCTTTCCATCTCTCCATCATTATCATTTATAACCTCAACAAATTGACAGTTTGGTCTTACAGTAGGCTCCCTTCCCTTACTACTATTTATAAATCCTACAATAGTTTTGTGTGTATGCACATTCATCTATATACATAAGATGACCTCTATTAATTTCTTTTCCACTTTCCAATTGGAGATGATGTGTATACATATTTGAATTTAGACCATATGCTGACATGCTAGGCTTATATTCTACTAGCCTTCTCCATTCACCATTGTAATATGATGGACCATAATATGGCATTAATCTCCTAGTGGTTTGTTCTGAATTGTTTCTATGTTTAGATCCCACATGTACATTTTGGACCATAAAGAGGCATAGATTCGCTCCATGAATATTGGAGGGTCGTATCATGTAGCTGTATCCCCAAAATTGAAACACCTCGTACATTCTAGGTAGTTGTTGATCACTAGGCCAAGCACAATATTGTCGACAATCAAATGTTTCTTTGTAAATTGATCTCAAATTTAGGGGCAAGTCATCATCTCCATCACATTCATTCTCATAGGGCATGTAGTCCATCTTCCCCTTGTCTTTAAGTAAATTATGCATCTTTAAACTGGTTCTTGTTATGTTACTTGTTTTCATCAATTCCTCATCTTCAAAACTGGTATATTGGCACATATTTTTGTTAGATGTATCATCTAATGAATGACCATTGCTCTCTAGGCTAGAAGTCGGTGATCCAGGAAACTTTAAACCAAGAACTTTATCCTGCAAGTATCCATTAAGAAAAAAATTAGTTATTTAAATAATATAAAACAATGTTTAAACAAAGTATACATGTTATTTATATCAAATTGGAAAATTCATTACCACAATTCATATTGGATTTGAATCGATTGTAGGAGGCATACTACTGACTGGAAGGTCATCATATATGTAATGTCTTTCTACAATTGCTCATTTGAATTGTTTCTTTCCACATCATACAGAACAATCACAAATAACAATTTTCTCAAAGTATTCATCCCATGTACTATAGTCATGACCAACCTCTTGTTCAGTGCAATCATTTTTTGTGTCTACAAGATCCATTGTCATATCCTCTTCCACCCACTGTCATCTACGTGATTTAATAGTTTTAGGTCCACGTCCACGTACATATCTTTTTCTTTTGCTAGTTGAACACTCAGGCTCTGCATTTGCTCTAATCTCCATCTAAAATAATCAACAACATGCATTAATTTATGTCAAGATTGGATAATACACTATAAATTTTAATAATACTATGAAAAAAGATGGACATATCACAAAATGCCATTAGATCATTTTTTCCTAAGTCAAAATTTGAGTACCTGATGTCCCACTTCATCCGTTGTGTCCTCATTTGATATGACATGATCTATTGCCATGGCCTCATATGGCCCCTATAATACACAACATAGTAAATAATAAACTTAGTACACCAATTATATCATTTCAACGAATATGCTATCCAACATAAAACCTCACTTTAGTCATATATGTGATATATTCATATCATGTTTTGGCCATCCCAATTTTCAAACTTTTCCCTTGATCATAGATAGACATTTAATCACCATTCCTGTGCATTTTCAACCAATAAGTATGACCTCAGAGGCCTCATGGAAAAAAAAATGACTTTATCTCCTCTATGTTGTAGTATTTTTGAATTCATAAACACCTTCCTCGTTTGGTTGAGGTTGCTTTCTCTTCTTACCTTTATTGTATCTATAGATTCTGTTGTCATATCTATTTCCACCCACTTTCCTCTCTATGATTTAGTAGTTCTACGCCATCCACGTCCTCTCTCCATGGCCTCCTCTGGATCCTATAATACACAACAATGACAATAGTCACATAACAGTTGTGCACGAAGAGGTTAAAAGGAACCAATCAAGATAACCACACATGAATAGCAAATGTGTCCTAATAGATTATATAAATTTCCTATATGTTTACATTTATCCTCTAACCTTTCTACATCAACCCTCAATTGTTCAGACCTCCTAGATTTTGGCCCTGAGCTGGGCAATTGATCAATTAGGTCTTAGTTTAATTTTTGTTCCTTTTATTTCAATTCTCACCCTGTTTCAGTTTTTTGTTTCTTATTTTTTGACTGACTAGTTTCATAGTGGCAAATAGGTGTGAAGTAGATACAGAGCTTGATTACTAATTCCTAAAAATGTTTGAAGTATCAAGATTGTAAATTAGATTTGGATAAAATATTCTAAAATTGAATAGTGCCTATTCTATTGGGTAAATTGAGTCAATGGATGAATAATGATTATGGGAGAAGATGTGCAAGATAGGTGGATCTTTTTTCAATAGTTGTTATATGCAAATGATTTGTATCCTTGCATTCCTATTGGAAAATACAGTGAACTGATTTGAATCCTCGTATAAGCAATTTGCAGGTATAGTGAATTAATTTGAGTTTTTGCATTCACAATTAAAAAATTACAGCAAGACGGTTTGAATTCTTGAGTACTCAATTACCACACACAGTAAAATGATACAAGTTTTTGCATACCCATTTAGCTATTATAGTGAAATGTATATGAATACTTGAAGATCCATTCACCATACATGGTGACGGTTTAGACATAGGACTTTGAAGTCTATGCACTGAATAGAGGAAAAAACTACATCAATTTTCAATGCCTATTGACATGTTTAAAGACATCTCTTCCTTTAAAAATATTTGAAAAGGGAAGAACAAGGTGACCTAATTTGTGAAAGAATGGTGATCACTTTCACAAGTAAGCTCATTATTCTTGGATTGGTAGAATTTGATAGATTTCTTCTCATTTATAAAAATGTCAGTAAAAGGTTTTCATTATAGTATGAGCAAATTACAAGCATCTAGATCATCCACTCCTAGGTCTAAAATTTTCCAATAGTTGTTATATGCAAATGATTTGTATCCTTGCATTCACATTGGAAAATATAGTGAACTGATTTGAATCCTTGTATAACCAATTTGCAGGTATAGTGAATTGATTTGAGTTTTTTCGTTCACAATTAAAAAATCACAGCAAGATGGTTTGAATCCTTGAGTACTCAATTACCAAACATGGTGAAATGATGCAGGTTTTTGCAAAGCCACTTAGCTATTATAGTGAAATGTATATGAATATTTGAAGATCCATTCACCATACATGGTGACTATTTAGACATAGGACTTTGAAGTCCATGCATTGAATAGAGGAAAATACTACATCAGTTTTCAATTCTTGGTGACATGTTTAAAGACATCTCTTCCTTTAACAACATTTGAAAAGGGAACAAGCATGTGACTTAATTTGTGAAAGAATGGTGTTCGCTTTCACTGGTAAGCTCATTATTCTTGCATTGGCAGAATTTGATAGATTTCTTCTCATTTGTAAAATTGTAAGCAAAAGGTTTTCATTATAGTATGTGTAAATTACAAGCATCCACATCATCCCCTCCTAGATCTAAAATTTTCCAATAGTTGTTATATACAAATAATTTGTATCCATGCATTCCCATTGGCAAATACAGTGAACTAATTTGAATCCTTGTATAACCAATTTGCAGGTATAGTGAATTGATTTGAGTTTTTGCATTCACAATTAAAAAATCACAGTGAGATGGTTTGAATCCTTGAGTACTCAATTACCAAACATGGTGAAATGATGCACATTTTTGCATACCCACTTAGCTATTATAGTGAAATATATATGAATATTTGAAGATCCATTCACCAAACATGGTGACTATTTAGACATAGGACTTTGAAGTCCATGCACTGAACAAAGGAAAATATTACATCAGTTTTCAATGCTTGATGCCATGTTTAAAGAAATCTCTTCCTTTAACAACATTTGAAAAGGGAAGAAGTAGGTGACCTAATTTGTAAAAGAATGGTGATCACTTTCACTGGTAAGATCATTATTCTTGCATTGGCAGAATTTGATAGATTTCTTCTCATTTGTAAAATTGTAAGAAAAAGGTTTTCATTATAGTATGAGAAAATTACAAGCATCCACATCATCCACTCCTAGGTCTAAAATTTTCCAATAGTTGTTATATGCAAATGATTTGTATCCTTGCATTCCCATTGGCAAATACAGTGAGCTGATTTAAATCCTTGTATAATCAATTTACAAGTACAGTGAATTGATTTGAGTTTTTGCATTCACAATTAAAAAATCACAGTGAGATGGTTTGAATCCTTGAGTACTCAATTACCAAACATGGTTAACTGATGTAGGTTTTTGCATACCCACTTAGCTATTATAGTGAAATGTATATGAATATTTGAAGATCCATTCACCATACATGGTGACTATTTTGACATAGGACTTTGAAGTCCATGCACTGAATAGAGGAAAATACTACATCAGTTTTTAATGCTTGATGACATGTTTAAAGACATCTCTTCCTTTAACAACATTTGAAAAGGGAAGAAACAAGTGCCCTAATTTGTGAAAGAATGGTGATCACTTTCACTAGTAAGCTCATTATTCTTGCATTGGCAAAATTTGATAGATTTCTTCTCATTTGTAAAATTGTAAGAAAAAGGTTTTCATTACAGTCTGAACAAATTACAAGCATCCACATCATTCACTCCTAGGTCTAAAATTTTCCAATATTTGTTATATGAAAATGATTTGTATCCTTGCATTCCCATTGGTAAATACATTAAACTAATTTGAATCCTTGTATTACCAATTTGCAGGTACATTGAATTGATTTGAGTTTTTGCATTCCCAATTAAAAAATTATAGCAAGATGGTTTGAATCCTTAAGTACTCAATTACCAAACATAGTGAAACGATGCAGGTTTTTACATACCCACTTAGCTATTATAGTGAAATTTATATGAATATTTGAGGATCCATTCACCATACATGGTGACTATTTAGACATAGGACTTTGAAGTCCATGCACTAAACAGAGGAAAATACTACATCAGTTTTCAATGCCTAATGACATGTTTAAAGACATCTCTTCCTTTAACAACATTTGAAAAGGGAAGAAGTAGGTGACCTAATTTGTGAAAGAATGGTGATGACTTTCACTGGTAAGCCCATTATTCTTGGATTGGCAGAATTTGATAGATTTCTTCTCATTTGTAAAATTATAAGAAAAATGTTTTCATTATAGTATGAGCAAATTACAAGCATCATCATCATCATCAAATCATTTGTATATTTTTTCAATCACTTTGGAGATAGTACAGTAGCATATAAACATGAAAATTAACACAACAGTTGAATACTGAAAAAAGGTTACCATTTAAATATAGTCTTCTCCATAATACTGCTTCATAATATATATATATTGATTGCAAAGTTTTTGGAACATGAAAGTGGATGAATGGGATGGATGCAGTCTATCTTCTTACTAAGTCCCCTAAAATGCTTCAGAAAGAACTACTACCCTCCTTTTTTCTCTTAGGTCTTGGTCTCTCTTATATGCGAGAGGCAACAATCTACAGACCCATTACAAATAGACATGACTTTTGATAACTAATTATAACTAAAAAGAAAAATATTTCATTAAATGGATGCACCGATCCGTTAATCTCCAAATATAGGCCCGTGACCATTTAAGGCCTATGCAAAGCTTCTATTTTCTGATATGATGCCCATCATACTATTGGCTGATCTCCTCCATCTGATGACTGTCATGTCATATCTGGCACATTCATGGTTCGATTGATAAACAGATTTATTATAGAGAGATGATGGATGTAGTCCTATTCTGGATTGGTATTCACATTGATAATCACTTCCTTCATATCATACTCCATTCGCATCATTTTTTCCAACTACTTATGAATATTTTTCAAGAATATCTTTCATCATTGATCTCCTATAAGTCATTAGTCAGAACAATGGCCAATTCTTCTTTCCAATCATCACATTTTTAGAGATTCCCAGAATTATCATGAAATCGTGGAGCAAGATTAAAATAATCAATCTCTTCTTTGAGCTTGTCATGATATTCATCATGTAACTCTATCAAATCATTATATACCTATAATGTTTGTCCCACCAAGATCCCTTTGCCCAAAAGGTCTTCTTTCTTTTCAGTCATCCTCCCCTATAATCTTTTATTTTTTGCCATTGCTAAGAGTGTTAGCTTAAACAATTTCCAATAGGTATCAGTATAGCTCATCATTTTATTGAATCTTTCCCTGATTAATTAAGATGCCATATCATATTTGATAGTTTTTACTTCCTTCTCCAGCTCTTTACATTTCCCTTGGGATTTCAGATGGCAATTTTTCCAATAAGATGCATCAGTAAGTGCATCCAACACTTTCTTATCTTTCTCAAGGTCTTGAGGATAGAATTGTGATATAGAAGAGGAAGGGGATCTTCCCTTTTGATATAATATCTCCTTCTTTAGTCTATCATTTTCTTTAAGCAATTTTTTAACTTGTGCCTTATTGAACTTTACCACATTAATGTTGAGCTCTGCTATTTCCATGGGGTCAGTATCCCCTACCCTTTTGACTAAGAGATGACTAAACATTTGATTTGAATTATTAGCAATTGTTGGTCTCTTATACTATAGGTAAAGTGACCAAATGAGTAGAGTGGCTTCATCTGCATTATACCCTAATCCTGATCCTGAGTATATCTTATCACTGGCTTCTTCAGTCAAATTCATTATTTTGTCTTCTCTCTTCCTGAAGCTATCAAACACAATTGCTGAACTCATATCCCACCCTAACAAGAGCAATACTTTGGCTTCTTGAAGCAACTCCCTTCCTATTTTGGGAGTGATGGACTCCATCTCTTTATCAACTTCCCTTTTTAATTCATCCAAAGTAGTAACCTATTCAGAAGTGACATCTTGCATTTTGTCTCTCACCTTTTTTCCTTTGTACTCATAGGCAAATGACTTAAATTTAGGAGTTTTAATAAAATCATCATCAGAAATAAATTTTCTGTGCAACCAATATTCCAATGTCATCAGATAATTCATCTGATGTCTCAAACTTTACATCATTCAATTCAAGAGGATGCTCATATTGTGCTATTTCAGGAGCATTTATTGGCTTCATTTGTTCACTTTCTTCATCACTTTCCCCTTCTTCACTTATGTTAGTATCTCCAGAAAACATACTTCAGGGGTAGGCTTTGAGGCTTCGTAGCCCAGAGGCTCTATGTCTTCAGCTTGTGTTCGTGAATAGATTGTATAAGTTGTATAAAAAATAACTGGGGGCACATCTTCTATGATTTTATCTACATGAGCAATCAATTGTTCAATCCTTGCCAGTGGATCCTGTATTTCACAAAACATTTTTGAATAAGATTGGGCATGTTTTCTTTTCCATTCATCAGCAAGTATCACTTTGTCAAATGTACCCATTCTATTGATAGTAGAGGCCTCATCACAGTTTCTAATCACATCTTCTTCTGAAAATAAATGTTCATATCCTAAGAGCCCTTGTGAAATCTATGCTTTATGAATAAAACCCTCTGAATCAAAATTTTGTCTTTCATTACCTATAGGAAGATTGTACTGTGCCAATTTAGTATTAATTTTTTCATACCCTTCATTTGTGATCACTATAAAATCTCCAAAGCATAGAGTGTTGGATATGATTCACTATTTGTTATGCTTCTTGAGGTGTATGGCATCAAATTTTGCTAATTGCCTCACAATCTCTAGATAGGCAATCCAATCAGGAACTATTCATGGCAGCAAATGTGGGGTGCCCTCAAATCCATAAACTCTAATCACTATGTAGTCAGAGAAAGCATACCAATCTCCCCAGTTATGGTCAAGAATTAGGCTGATAGGATATTATTAGCCCGATATGGCTACAAGTTATGTTTATAGGACTATCGGTGGGAGTATGATAAGGACTCCAATGATGAGGGCATCTTTGGCTGATTATGTCTAATTTTGGAAAACCTACAGTTATATTAGGCATTAGGGGAATATGAATATCTATCCTACTGATGACTATGTGTTGCAATGATGAGCTCACTATAGTTGGCTATATCGGTCTATCGGGGGGAGGACTTCAAAGGTTAGCCTGATAAGGTATTTTTAGATAGATAAGGCTATAAATTGTTTTTCATAGGGCTATCAGTGGAGCTATAAATAGGGTTCCAATGATGAATTTTTGCTAGGCTGATACACTTAGGAAAAGATATTATGAGGATTTGTTCATAAATGTAATTGTTCTGATAGGATTTTTTCACCCATGTTTTAGAAATAGGAGTTAATATGGATGTTGTCACACAAATTTTCATAAATTGTTTTAATCACAAAATTATAATGTGGCCAATTTCCATGGTATACATAGGATAAGTGTGAAGAGGTTGGTAAGAGATGTAAGTTTTTTTCTAGTTTTAACAAGTTCAATCCCTTTTCAATCAAAATTGTTCATATATTGTTCATTCGCGTGGCCATTAATGTCCATCACTGGAAATGAATGCAACATTTTTTTTGAATTTCAAAATGTCAGATTGCATCGATGGGACTCTCCTAGTTTCAAGCCGATCTGTGTGCTACATTTGGTGTCATATTTGTTTATATATTCATAACTGATCACCAAGACTCACTGAATGTCTTTTGTGTGGAATGGGAATTTGAGATGGAAGTAGTGTTAGGGTTAGCTGGCAGAAGAGTCCAATATTATTATCCAGTAAATCAAATCGATTACAATCAGCAATCCCTGCAACTCAATACCGCTGCAAAATGCTACAATACAATCTCAAAACCCTAACCCTTAGCCACTTTTTATCAAGCTTTTTGTCGGTTACAAAATAGGGTTTTCTTATGTCGGTCAATGAAAAAATTAACTCCCGATGCATTATAAAAGAATAATGGGCTGCCCCCAAACCCCCGCAAGGGGCGCTGCCCCTTGACCCCGTAGGAATTTGGGGGGAAACCGCGCTGATAAAAGTGGGGTAAATATAACCTCCGAGTCTGATTAGGCTCCATATAACAACAAGTAGATGGTTGGGATTTTTTAGAGGTAGATGCCTCATTTAACTTGATTTCTTGTTTCTTAGGTATCCATACCATTTTGGTTTCGGACTTTACTTGTGGAGGTATGAGTTTGGATAACTTTTTGGATTGATTTATCTTTGACTCTTTGTTTTTATGTCCTGAGGCATGAGGACCCTTAGGATGTTTGGCTTTATTAGTAGAGGCATCTAATTTTGCATTTCTAGATCCCTTGGGGATGGTGGAATGAGTGCAATCTTTAAGTTTAGCTTTAGGATTAGGGTTGAGGGTTGAGGGATTAGGGTTTAAGGTATAGTGTTGAGGGTTGAGGGTTTAGGGTTTAGGGTTGAGGGTTGAGGGTTGAGGGTTTAGGGATTAGGGTTTAGAGTTGAGGGATTAGGGTTTAAGGCATAGTGTTTAGGGATAGGGTTTATGATTTAAGGTTCAAGTGTTGAGGGTTGATGCTTTAGGGATAGGGTTTAAGATTTAGCGATAAGAGATTAGGGTTTAGGATTGAGGGATTAGGGTTTAAGGTATAGTGTTTAGGGTTGAGGGTTTAGGGATAGGGTTTAGGGTTTAAGGTTTAAGGGTTGAGGCTTCAAGCTTTAGGTATAGTGTTTAGGGTTTAGGGTTGAGGGTTGAAGGATGTGTTGTGCTGCAGTGAAAGGTTATAGTCCCATTAGAGAATGATGTCCTCACATGGACCATGTTGAGTGCCCTCATTGATGTTGGTAAGGGATACATGGAAGGCAAATGGATTAGGCAGATAGTGGATTATGACGTGGATTCTAGAGGGGAGAAAAGTGGATTATGATTTGGATTATGTAGGGAAAATAGTGGATTATGATGTGGATTATGTCAAACTTATGCCAAAGCATGGACCATAGGGATGGTATGTGGAGGGTATGTAGGATAGTGGATGAATGATGGTAGATTTATTGCGGAATAGAAAGGAACCATGACCAATGGTTGCACACATCATGATAAATGTTGAAGCTTGTGATGCGGAGGTGGTGTAGGGTGAAATGGAGATGTTTGCTTAGGAGATGGATGATGAAGGGCTTTAGGAACCCACATAGACTTAGGTGTTTTATTACTTTTGTTTTGCTTGTGGGTTGGAATGTTTTGACACTTTTGAGTGGAATGGGAATTTGAGATGGGAGTAGATGGTTGTGATTTTTTAGAGGTAGATGCCTCATTTAACTTGATTTCTTGTTGCTTAGGTACCCATACCATTTTGGTTTTGAACTTTTCTTGTGGAGGTATGGGCTTGGATAACGTTTTGGATTGATTTTTCTTTGACTCTTTGTTTTTATGTCATGAGGCATGAGGACCCTTATGATGTTTGGATTTATCAGTAGAGGCATCTAATTTTGCATTTTTAGATCACTTGGGGATGGTGGAATGACTGGAAGCTTTAAGTTTAGTTTTGAGATTAGGGTTGAGGGTTGAGGGTTGAGGGATTAGGGTATAGTGTTGAAGGTTGGGGGTTTAGGGTTTAGGGTTGAGGGTTTAGGGTTTAGGGTTTAGGGTTGAGGGTTTAGAGTTGAGGGATTATGGTTTAAGGCATAGTGTTTAGGGTTGAGGGTTTAAGGACAAGGTTTAGGATTTAAGGTTCAAGTGTTGAGGGTTGAGGCTTTAGGGATAGGGTTTAAGGTTTAATGATATGGGATTAGGGTTTAGGGTTGAGCAATTAGGGTTTAGTGTTGAGGGATTAGGGTTTAAGGTATAGTGTTTAGGGTTGAGGGTTTACGAAAAGGGTTTAGGGTTTAAGGTTTAAGGGTTTAGGCTTCAAGCTTTAGGGATAGCGTTTAGGGTTGAGGGATTAGGGTTTAAGGATGCATTGAGGTGCACTAAAAGGTTATAGTCCCATTAGAGAATGATGTCCTCACATGGACCATGTTGAGTGCCCTCATTGATGTTGGTAAGGGATACATGGAAAGCAAATGGATTAGGCAGATAGTGGATTATGACGTGAATTCTAGAGGGGAGAAAAGTGGTTTATGATGTGGATTATGTAGGGAAAATAGTGGATTATGATGGGGATTATGTTAGACTTATGCCAAAGCATGGACCATAGGGATGGTATGTGGAGGGTATGTAGGATAGTGGATGAATGATGGTAGATTTATTGCGGAATGGAAGGGAACCATGACCAATTGTTGCACACATCATGATAAATGTTGAAGCTTGTGATGCAGAGGTGGTGTAGGGTGCAATGGAGATGTTTGCTTAGGAGATGGATGATGAAGGGCTTTAGGAACCCACATAGACTTAGGTATTTTATCACTTTTGTTTTGCTTGTGGGATGGAATGTTGTGACACTTTTGATCAGAATGGGAATTTGAGATGCGAGTAGATGGTTGGCATTTTTTAGAGGTAGATGCCTCATTTAACTTGATTTCTTGTTGGTTAGGTACCCATACCATTTTGGTTTTTGAATTTACTTGTGGAGGTATGGGCTTGGATAACTTTTTGGATTGATTTTTATTTGACTCTTTGTTTTTATGTCCTAAGCAATGAGGACCCTTAGAATGTTTGGCTTTATCAGTAGAGGCATCTAATTTTTCTTTTTTGGATCCCTTGGGGATGGTGGAATGAGTGGAAACTTTAAGTTTAGCCCTAAGATTAGGGTTGAGCATTGAGGGTTGAGTGATTAGGGTTTAAGGTATAGTGTTGAGGGTTGAGGGATTAGGGTTTAAGGCATAGTGTTTAGGGTTGAGGGTTTAGGGATAGGGTTTAGGATTTAAGGTTCAAGTGTTGAGGGTTGAGGCATTAGGGATAGGGTTTAGGGTTGAGGTATTATGGTTTAGGGTTGATGGATTAGAGTTTAGGGATCTTTACCCCTGAAATTTACTCTTGTTCTTTGCATGCTAGTCCATCAATTGTGCAAGTGACTTGCAACGAAACATTCATTGAAGTCTAGGTATAATTGGCATGTTGGCATGAGGAACATTTTGGTTTGGCACAGTTAGGCGCTAAATTAGGTGAACTTCGTGCTAGTTTTGGCAACCCAAAGAGATTACATTTAGGGCTAAAAGTTGGCACTAAAGTTAGCGTTAGACACGCCGACTTTAGCATTGACTAATGAATCCAACAAAAAATTAAAATTCCCACCTGTGTTAAAACATACCACACAAAAAAAACACAAGTTCGAGTTAATACATTTAATCCCACAACATAGTGTACTCTGCCTCTATTTTAGGTTTCCTATTAAGAATTGTAAGCTGCGAAGCGACGACTTTATTAGGTTGAAAATGGAAGTTACTGAAAAGTTTCTACAACAGATTTGTGAATTTGTATTTTATTTATTTTTTGTTCTAGACATCCAAAAGATAAAAAATTGCTTTAGCTAGCTGCTAAATTTGGGGTTTCTAGCTACCTCAGCCATTCAATCAAACTTTCTCATCTTCCTTTTAGCAAGTAAGTTCCAATTACTGAGCAATTTACTCTTGACCTAGGTTTTTATCAATTTTGATATAATTTTGAGCTCAAAGAAAGTTTTTCTAAGATGTTTTACTTATGCTTTAGGGTAAATTTGAGTAGTAATGTTGTTAATTATCCTTGCTTATAGTATAACATGCATTTACCATTTTTGGAAGGCCTCTCGAATAAGGTCTCTTTGTACATCATACCCAAAATATGAGCTATTAGGATTTGTTTTTCGCTACATATTTGTGTTTGGCTACGATTGGTCAAGCACACTGTGAATTCATACATGGCTACAATTGCCTCCATAGACTGGACAAAAATAATTTTCCCTAGGTCACCTCAAAATGTCAAGCAATACAGGGAAGGGAGAAAACTTTGGCCACAATCAGGTAATTCACTGTCAATTTGTAGATTTGTAAATGTTTCCATTGTTTCTTTGATTTTTACTATTTAGTTTTGCATTTCTAAATTTAAAAGAAGAAATTTATTATATATATATAGGGACATAAGACTGATAAAGATAAAGAGGCATTCACTTCCATATTGGGGGTAGAGGCAGTGAACAAATTGGATGGTGTTGACTTGACAATGCTTGCCAGATACATAGAAAAATGATCTAGTAAAGCCCCTGAAACATTCCAACCAAATCAATAGTGTCAAAGGGAATCAATTGATTCCCTAACTAGTCATGGATCAGACAAAAGATCCAAGAGGAAATCAATAATAGTAACCTCTAAGAATGTGGAACAGGAAGTAGAGGCTTCCAATTTCCCAGCCACTCCTAGGACAAAGACTTCTTCAACCACCACGCCATGTTTTGCATCTTGAATTGGTAGCTATGATACCAAGATAGAATACGATGTGGTTTTAGTGGAAGTCCAAATGATAGATGCTAGAAAAACGTTTGTGAATAGGTTGAAGGAATCATGCCCTCAATGGTTAAAATACCATCTACATTTGTCTTTCTCAAAGATACCCATGCATCTGCAAAAAGTAGTTATCCATGACATGGAGACTAAATTTGGCATAGGTTGGTCTATAAAAAAAATAAAGGTATGAATGTCTCAAAACTACAAGAGATTTTAGTGTAATCAAACAAAGAAGATAAAAAAAACCCTCCTGAGCTAAGGCTCAAAAAAAGGCCAATTGATGTAAGTCTAAAAGTATGGAAAGAGCTTGTAAAAGCATATGAGAAGTCTAATGCATGAACGAAGTCTGGTGAGGAGAGTATGCAGGTATTTGAATTTTCTCATAAGATTTTATCAAATTTATTAAACAATTTTTAAATTTTATTTGTACATAATTAAATTGAATTAGTATATGTTTCAGGGCAAGGCCTTCAACGCTAGGCTTGACAAACTTCGTGCCACTCATCACAGTGGCCAGAAAGGTTTACAAGCCTTGATCTGTACATTTGTAAGTATATTTAATATGTTAAATGATATTTTTTTATTTCCTAGGAAAAAGTAAATGATTGCAAATTAATTAGTTTAAGTAGTCCATGTGCCATGTTTTGATAGGAGGATAAATATGGCCGGCAACCAACACAATTTGAAAAGAAAATGTTACAAAGCAAAAAGTGGACTGATTTTGTAATCTGGATGGAGAATGAGGTATCAATAGTTGACTTGCAATAACTTAGTTGGATATTGTTGTGTTAATATGTCAGTTTGCATTTCTTGTGTTGAGTTTCAATAATCTTTGAAGAGGTTATAGAGTGATACTTGTGACAAACAGTTACAGTTGTACTCTGTTTATTGTGTTTGGTTTCTATTGGTCTTCTTGTCTTTTTTTTACTCAAGTGGATTATTATTCATAGGTCACTTGTCATTCTTGTTGATCATGTGGATGTAGTTATCATTGAGTTTTCAAGTGGTCTCCCAAGTGAACAGACCAAAGGGTTTATCTCAAGTCTTTGTTTCCTAATGTTTTATTATAAGACTTAAAGGGGGGCATGCATTACAGTTATGTTGTTGGTTATATTTCAAACCTTTGAAATATAATAGTGGACATTTAAATTTTAATATGCATATTTTTTTGGTTGAGAAGGAGCCATCGTTGGCAGTAGGCATTAACTCTCCTCTACCATAACAGCTTTGGGAAGTACTAGTCTTTAATGTGCTTGGTTTTCAGGTATGTGAGGGAGAAAAGGAAGGAGTGGGGAACCATTTTGTGGGGAAATTCTTCTTTTTACCTTGGGGTCGAGGAAGGAAGGTTGATGGTTGGACTGTAAGTGATTTAGAGGAAGGGAGACTTCGGGTGTGCTCATCATGTTGGCTAAGTGTCTTTCTATTTGGGTTGGAAACTAAGAATCAAATCACCAACTAGTCTTCTTCAACTAAGTTAACCTTTCTTTGAAGTAAAGCTCCTTGTTATCCATTCTTGTAAAATTACACTGACAATTTTGGTGAAACATTTCCTTTAACTTGTGTAACTATATGTGGTCTTGTGAAAGCCTATGCTAAAGGGTTTAGATGAGGAAAATGTTGTTAATTGTGAGAGTTTAGACTTAAGATCATGGGACTTACGAACAGTGGAAAATTGTTGGTTATTATGTTTTGGATTTCTATCATGAAGAAAGCTACATTAATTTGGTCACATTTTGAGGTGGAGTTTCAAACCCTAGCTAGAATTGCTAGAATGCTATCATTGCAACATACCATGAGTCTTGAGGAAACCCGGCCTAGTTCATGATTATCTTTTTTGACATGGTTGTAAACCCTAATGGTGTTGGTATTTCACCTATAAATATCCACTCTCTCAATTGTGGATGCGAGGTCTTCTTGGGATTAATAATCCCACTCCTAGGTGGGGTTTTGGGATGGTTTTGGATCCTTGGTTTAGGTCAACTTGCCCCCCAACACTCCCTCCAAGGTTATGAGGTTTGTATTACTAAAGCCACAATGGAATACAATGTTGAAACAACACTACATGATTGTATTTGATTACCAGTTGACTCTTGGAAAGAATGGGTTTTGTCAATTGCGTACAGTTGTGTAACATTGCAATAGTTGTATTGTACTTGTAACTAGAACAGTCTATTGTGAAGGCATTCATTTGATGAGAATGACCTTTGAGTTTATTGTAGTGACTTGCACTAACTTAAAAATGTGATTTCAAACTAGTATTTCTTAAATTGGAGACTGTTTGTGAGCAAATTTATCTTAGTATGGACTTCATTCTGTTTGAATGATTGAGCACTACCCACAGAATAGTAGATATTATCTACTTGTGATCACTGCATCCTTTAGATAGAGGACTCATAAATGGAATATAGGACCTTCTGTTTCATTTTCCATAAAATCCTAAGGGTTGATTAAGTTATTGTGCATGGATGTAAATGGAAACTGTAAGCTCTCTAAAGGATTGCTTATTGTTTGCAAAGTAGCATTAATTTCTTATTTTAACTGTGGAAACATCTTGTGGACACTAGTATGGTGTTGACTAAGGAATTATCTTGTAAACACTAGAAAGGTCTATAAATGTTAATCATAGACTGTAACCCTACATTTGGAAGGAAATTGTTACTGTAGATGTGATATATACTATACAGTGTTATCTGGTCTATGGCATGACATCTTTAGTAGGAGGTACCTTCAGATTTCTATAGCGTCATGTCTCGGCTAAGGTACCATAAAGTTAAGTGTGCATTGTATGGTGTTATTGTATTGGAGGTTGTTGTATGCAAATCTACAGTGATATAAGGAGACTCGACTCTCATCATTTCATTGCAGAAAGTGAGTGACAAAATAACTACCTTGTTTAAAATTGGCCTTTCTTTAAGCAACATATGTAGCAATGAGACTTAGGATTCTTGAAAATGAGAAGCATCCTTCTCCCCAGACAACCTGCTAACTAGGGCCACTATGTTTTTTACTGAACCCTTGAGGCTGATGGAAGGGCACCATTTAGTGTTCCTAGAAGTTAATTGTCTAACTCCTCTTATTAAGCCAATTTCCTTGTATGATGAACTAGATGATTAGGATGACCATCTTGAAGATGTAATTGAAGACTTTTGTGCTTGTGTAGTGTTGCAAATGTACACTCCATGGGGACAAAAATTTTAGATCTTAGTGTTAATCATGATACAGGCACAATTTTTTAAATTGTTGGTCATGTAAATGTGAGTTTTCAGCTACCACAAGTGTACTCTTAAGGATAGTCTCGCTAAGGAAAGCATGGATGTAAGAGTCAAACTTGAGATACATGATCTTAACTTTCTTCTTGGTATACCTAAAGTTTCTAATCTCTTTATTAATGAGCTAGATATCAATTTGAACCAAGGATGTGTTTCCAACATGTGTGATGATGTTTGCATTCATGAGGATGATAAGTTACATCAAAATATCAAAAGTTACATAGCCTCTGAAATGGAGTTCATCCCATTTGTGAGGGAGTTAATTAGTTCTAGATGTTATGCTGAGAACAGATCACCATTTAGGCTTACAAAGTTTGCAAAAGTAGTCATGTCGTAGTTTTCCAGTCCCTCTCTTAAGATCTTGAGGGCTTCTTTAGTTTTCTTCTTCTTCTTGATTGCCTTCATGTCGAAGACTCCACAGATGAAACCTTTTTTTGGATTTGGGTTGGTGTGCTGGCCTACAATAATAAAATCATCCCTAATCCCCTCATTGACCAAAAAACATGTAAATCTTGATGCCTTGGCAAGAGACCTTGTGGCTTGGATGACAGTCACATAGAAATGCTCTAAAAGGACACCATCATGGATATGGCTGCCCTGTGCTCCCCTTATCCATGCAATCTCTTTGATGGAATTACGTAACCCCTCCTCCTCTGTATTGAATAAGCAACATTCTTGTTGGTCCACTGACTCCTCCAAGAACTAGCAGCGGACTCTGAAGTGTTTTCTGACTACCACTGTCATGGGAGACTTCGATCTGTCCTAAAATACGAATTTTCTCTCGATTACCTTCCTCGTGACTTACTCACATTGTCTGAAAGTTGCAGGTTTTATGATACTTTTTGCCTGTCCAAACCATCCTCACTTCTGGAAAAGGAATGCTTGATTGGCTCTTCCCTAATCGAACTAGACTGGGGACATTCCTTCCTATCTCCTCCAGGATTTCCTATCTTGGAGAAATCTATGCTTGTCATCGATTCTTCTGAGATATCCTACCTTGAGCTATACCTACAAAATTCCTAAATCCCCATCATCCTTGATTAGCATCTTTCTCAGATCCTTGAAACACTGCCCTTTGAAAAAGCATTCCTCCCCCATTTCCTGTTCAAGCCCTCGATTCCCTAGGAGATCAGCCACCATGTTGGCCTCTCTATATACGTGCATGGTTGACCTCCTTGCCAGTGCTGGCTATCTTGAAGACAAAATAAACTTTATCATTAAGATACCTGTTAAATATGTACTTGTTGTATGCATGTGTTTGTTACCATTTTTTTATTACAGCTCAAAAATTGGCTGAGGAAATATAACATTTTTATTTTTTGAGTGAGGTTTGATTTACTTCTGCTATGAGTTAGTTGCATAGTTATTATGTTTTCAATGATAATTAGAGTTTAGTTGTTCAAGAAAGAAGGAGAAGTTTTAGATCATTCATTGCATTGCAGAGCAGTAAAATGAGATAAGTATCCATTCATCACAATGGTTATTCATTTACAAGTTTGAATACATAAAGGAATAAGCATTGCATTTAAGGAAACCATGACATATCAGATGTCCCACACAAGCTATGGGTTATAGCTGAACTCATGCAAATATAAACAAAATACTATGCATCTTATGAAGGCGAAAGGAAAGACAACCACCATTGCCTTGTTTTGTTGATCTTAATAGCAGCCTCTAGTCCTACTCCTGACCTCAGCATGAACCTGAAAATTATGGGAAGGGTCTCGTTAGAAGATCCGACTATGAAAATCCTTTATCTATTAGAAGTAGCATAATACTTTGATTATAGTGCATTGATCAAATGAATGTCATCTATATGCAGAAGGAACTAAAGAGAAGCAAACATGAGGTATCACTGTTTTATTCTAATCTTTTTGTTTCATGTGCAGGTATAGGATAAGTCATGTAGCTAATTGAAGACATTCAACATGTGGTATCAAGTGGGCTCCTACAAGGGTTGACCCCAACATGTTGTTCCCCTTAATATTAGAAGGGATGAATAGGAAAAAGAAGATCATTGTTCGCATTCACATGACAAGCTGAAGGAATAACAAAGACAATCATATGCATCAGTTCCATTTCAGGACATAGCCATGATTACAGTTCAAGGAATGAGATGCAACCATGAAAATGAGCTGATTTGTGAAAGAAGGACTACATTTAATGGATATGGCAGCTACCATCATCACTTCAGTCTACATTAGAAAGTGACATTCACAGGTATTTTCATTTGAATATCTTTCATAGTATTTTTATGCATCAGAAAAGAATGAAGATGTTAAGAAACATTGCATCAGTTGAATCTCCTAAAGTTGCCAATGAATATAGGAAACAATGTCATTCATGAGTGTGGGACATCAAACTAGCATAAAGGTCTAGGCATAAATGTACAAAATGACAACCACATGAAAGCATAAGGAGCAATCTCAAATGAAGACAGCAAAAACCTAGCTCAAAGATAGCTCATAGGCTATGTGTGTAGGCATAAGAATGAGAGAAGTAGTAATGTATGTATGACTGTCAGTTACTACAGAACGAGTATGTGCCACATAAATAAGGAATCTCAAATACATCAGGATATAGAACAAATACACAAGTGAACAGCCAATAAGATATTTGACAAAATCTATGCCACAAAAGTTCAAGCACTTAGATCACAATCATAGAGGAGTCCTCGATGACAAACACAATATCATGTTCAAGATAAGGGAGAAACGTAAGTCATAGCCATACTTCTGACTGATACAAGAATAGGTGTTCGTAAAGCATGTCTATATGAAGATTGATTACCCATCAATGATTAATAATCCAGTAAGGAGCATTCACCATAAATCAATAAGTAAGATTGTGCATCAACTGAGTAAACATTGCATTATTCTTCTCATTTTCATGAAATGGCAAAATCAAATTCAGATTTGAGTTATTAAACTGCCTTTCAGATGATGAAATATGTCCAGTTATGCTTCACATTGCTACTGATAAAGTACTTGAGTATCATGACAACATGTATGACATGTTACATTCAATGTGTATCTATGAAAAAACACACTAATATTGTAGATCTGGTAATTAGGGTACAAGAGTATGTCCTAGATACAAGGACAGTCATAACATTAACATTGGAACAACCTTAGAAAGGTACAGTAGAGATTCATAAGTAAAGATTCTTATAAGAGGAGATCAATGTTTCAATTATAAGGGACTACCATTTACGTACAAAACAGCCAGATCAGATGGTCCATTTTATCTTTGACAAATTCAAAGAAGCAACGATGATACAAAGAAACCATTTAATCGATAGTTCCTTGATTAGAAGTACAGAATGTAACAACCAGACATATATATCAATATCATGTGCTTCCATGTGCTAGAAGACTAGAAAGAAAAGTACAACATTTAATACTAACATAGAAGGTGTATGCATTATTGGCTTTGATAGCCATGAGTCAATGGATGCTACAGGTGTCATCAAAATGAGAAGCTATAATACAATGATCAAAACAAGAAGGAGATATATGTTATAGTAATGCTTCTGAATCATACAAGTTAACTATCCATTGTTCATGCATTGTGGTTTCTTACTGGTACATTGAAGGAAAGAAGAATGTCATTGAAATGCAAGAAATTCTAAATGCACAAAAGTGAAAAGAAGAGATAAATATAGATATGTGTTTGTGTCATGGCCGTGACAAAGAAGGGGTTTTCTAAGATACACAAGTCGAGTTTTCAAACCATAGCACTTTTTTGTATTTACAAAAGAAGAAAATGATACATTTCAGTTATGTTAAGGCCATGCCACAGAAAGATAACATGTAACTACATTTAAATGAAACCCTTGTAACAATTTCAAAAACCTTCTCTCCTTTTGCAGTTGCAGAAAATAAAAGTTATACAATGTGTCTACAGGCATAATCATAGAAAAAGAGAGATTTCTCTGCATAATACAAATGAAACCCTCATTTCATGATCAAAGATACTTTAAGTTTTTTTACATCAAAATACATAGAACAAGCCACAGAATGCATTCTATGCCATGGCCATGCCATACATGAAAGTATTCTGAGATACCCAATTCATAAAGTTTGAAAACCCTCATTATCTTTTGTACATATAGTCATGTAAAGGAACCTACAGTGATGAAATGAGAGCTTACCCACAGAGTTATAGAGGAGGAAAGCTAATATGGCCATGACCTCTTTTGAGGTTTCTCATCAGTTTTGCCACATTTACAGAGTTCAACAGAGGAAGAACCAAGAAAATAGATGTCAAACAATGTAACTGAAGAAAGAGCAACTATGGCCATGACCATTGAAGAAGAAAATGCCACTAAAGGAAGTCAAAATGCCATTCAAGCTTCAAATACATACTCACCAAGTTCTGCCAGTCATTTTGACTCAAGAAGTGCAACATTTTCAACCACAGAGAGCTAGATATGGAGGAGAAAGTGTAGAGCCATGAAACCCCAAGTTGGCCGACATAGAGTTACAAAGCAAATCAACAACAAAAGACAAATGAAATGAGATAGATTTTAGGGTTCGTGTTATTGTTTTGTTCGTCAATGTCTTCTGATTTTTGACTTTGCAAACCAATATAATTACATTATCCAAATAGCATCATAGTCAACACATGCAAATCAATGTTCCCTAGTAATCACTGAAAGCAAAAGCCGACAACAATTCTTATTTGGTTTGATTTAATAAAGTCAAAAGTTGGGCAGCATCATAAGAGAATAAGGTTTATACCTTTGAAACATGTTAAAAACCTTTATTTGCAATCTGGTCGACTCATAGTGGAGTCAAAGTGCCTTTTGATTATGCATGTGGTCGAGAGTCAAATGACCTCCCAATTATGCATTATTTTTTCCAATTCCTTATATTATTCAAATGTATAAGAGAGGTCAAAGCAAAAACCTTTGGAAACATGAGATAGATGCATGAGTAATGGCATAGTGAAAGCAGTAAATTTTGACACATGGCACAAAGATAGAGATGAGGTGGCAGAATATTGACACATGGACATGCATTTGTGGAATTCGAGCCATGGTTTTGGCCTTCAAGGCTTTAATATTTTTGCAAAAAAATATACTAATGTCTTCATCATATTTTTATAATTTTTATAGAAAATCAATTGTAATATCTTGTAAAATATCTTGGCAAAATTATGAGCCAGATATTATTTATTTTTACAAAAAATTATATCAAATGGAGATATAGAATAAAATTGCCATAGCATTGTAAAGTTAGTTTTAAAGTAATCATTGACAAATTGCTTTTAAAACTTAACTATGTTGTGCAATTTATAGGCTAATAAAACAAATCAAATATTCCATTTCGATTTGTTTTATTTAGAGTCCTATAGGAAAAATTTTGGAGATTTCATGAGGAAAAAAAAGCAGTTTTATGGTGGGACCACATGAGAGGGCAGTTTTGCAGCTTTATTTTTTAGTTTGGAGCCAGTTGAGGAGCTTTTATTTGTGCTTTTCTGAGTAGCTTGAAAATGGACTTGGAGTCTACTTTTAGGAGTTTTTTTCCAGCTTTAAGGAGGGGGAATCTTTCACAGCATATATCTTAGTTTTTTCTTCCTTTGAGGGGTTCCAATTTTTAGTTTTTAGTTTTAGAGATCAGACTACAAAGAGACAGAGTCTTCCTCTCACATTGAGAGTGTTGTACACATTTATTTCACTATATTCATTATTCCTTTAGTTATTGAACAACAACTTTTCTTCATATTTTTGTCTGAGTATTTGTAAGTTGATTTGATGTTGCATTGTGATGAAGTTTATTCTTTGCTTTGTCTTAGCTTGTGATTTTATTTTATAAAATCTTGTTTAATTCAGGTTGCATGTTGTGTTTTCCAAACATTCATGTAAAATATTTATGAGTTAAATAAGCTGAGTGTTGTGAGGGTCAAGGTTAAATAACCTATTTGTGAGTAAGATCTATTAGGTAGTTCCATCTTCAAGTCAATTAGGATTTATTCCTTTCAGTATATCTTTCTATCATTTTTTCCCCCAAGTTATTAGTTTAGGAAATCATAAGGAGAACCAGCTCACTCTAGAGATTCATTCTCATTATAGGAGACCCACATCCAAGAATGATTCCATGTTTCAACAGGTAGCTAAGTTTCTGTGAACTTAGCAAGGGTGCATACTAGATTGACAATAGTTTTTGGCACCCCCCGTGGGACTCTGGAAGTAATTTTAGAGAAATTTGTACCCTCATAGCTGTTGTTCTGGTATATGCAATAGTTTTACTAGCCTTTGGAGGCTTTCAATATACTTAGTGACTCATTTCCTCTGGTTTGGTATGCATATTAGTGCTTTTAGCCTATGAAAACCATGTCTAATCCATACCCCTTTGATTTTTTATAGTTGTCTACACCTAAAGGAGAGGCAGATCAGCAAGCAAAATAACCAAGTCATCAAGAAGATAAAAGTCTATACCTTCATGATTTAGATATACAAGTCTAGTCAAAAGAAGTACAAGTCTTGTGCTGATAGTCCAGATACCTATAATGGCTAGGTAGTATGCATTTGCTACTTTCAATGGAGGCAACCCATTACAACTTGCCCAAAGAGATGATATTCCAATGGCAGCCCTTAAAGGATTGCCTTATTTCACTAGAGAGGATCATACTACCACTGCTGAACATATTCAAGATGTGGCAACCCTTTGTTCCATACACAATATTACTCAAGAGAACATGGCAATTAGGCTTTTAGCTACTTCATTAAAAGGAAAGGCCTTACAGTGGTTCAGTGAACTTGTTGAAAATTCAATAACATCGTGGGACTAACTGGGAGACAGATTACACAAACACTTTGAAGACAAATCCAACCATCTCTGATTGCTGGAGCAACTGAGCACCATCAAAAGGGCACCTCATGAACATATGGCTAATTTCAGCTACCGATTTTAGAGAACCTGGGATAGGATTCCCACAATGGTAAAACCCTTGCCAAGGCATGCAATTTTGTTTTATCTTAAATCTTTGAAAAGTGAAATTTCTGTAACGATATAGTCTATGGGAGGGACCACCCTTCCAGATTCTTTTGACATTGTTGTTAGAGTAGAAAACTACCTTATTCCCCTAGGCCGTCTTTACCCATTTTCCTTGAAATCCAGCCATCTATTCCAATGGTAGTACCTCCTCTAGCTGCTATCCCACCTATTCCAGCAATAGGATATCAGACAGCCCAAGGAATTGTTGTTCCAACTCAAACCCAAAGTACCCTGGAGCTTGAAAATACATTAAGGACAATTGCAAATAAGCTAGTAAATATGGAAAATGCTTGCCTTACCAAAATCAGTATTAGCCCAATCAGTAAAATGCCCAGTTTCAGCCCAATCAAAAATATAGGCAACACTTTTAGGCTAACCCCCAGGGTCAGAGAAGAAACTACAGCCCTTGACCCTTCCAAGCTTACAACTCGAATACTACCAGCACCTCTAAAGAGCTTGTTCCCACACAGAATAATTTGGCTCAAGATAGTGACTAGTGATATCCATGTCACCAACCACATAATCAAGCTACCTGTATGAATGGGGCAAGAAATTAGGCACTCATGGTTCAGAACACCTATGCAAGTTTAAAAGGAATTAATGGTGAAGTTTTAACTCAACAAAATAAGGCTCATGTAGTCTTAATGAATTGGGAAGAATTTGATTTTTGTGGTATAAATTATTTACAAGGTTAGAATCAGCAAAGTACACATGTTTTAGCCAACACAAGGTCAAAACTGAGAGATACAGATGTTAACCAGCAAGCTATTGTAGTACAATAGTAGGCTATAAGGGACAAAAATCAAGTTTATCCATCACAAACTGCCCTTGTACAACAACAGAAAGTATAAATTATGCAAATAGACCAAACAGTACCAGTGAAAGATCAGCCCAAAATGCAACAATAGACTTCACAAAGGTAGATTGATATAGCTACAGCAAAAGGACATCATAAGCAAACCCTATTTCTTTCAATATAGTTGATCATCTTAAGAAAGCTATAGTGAGTATATCAGTTATGGATACTTTAGGCATTCCTGGCTAGACGAATTTACTGCAAGAAGCATTGGTTGAACTCTCACTTTCCAAGTGTTCCAGTCAAGAGAAGGCCAAGGTTGTACTTGCCAATAGCTCAAAGATCAAGGGTGGGTAGCCAGCAGATAAGGTAAAACCACCCCCTTTCTATCTAAGTCTCATTATTCGGGATAAACTGGTTCATGACTATATGGTAGACTTAGGAGCAAGTAGATCAGTTATGCCCAAAAGTGTAGCTGACTCATTAGGTTTAGTTTATGAGCCCCTTGCAAAGGGAGTAGTTTAGTTAGATGGGTCTGCACTTAGTACTGCAGGGATAATTAAAAATTTGCCACTCACATTGCATGCTTGTTCTATTTTTGCTATCCATCAAGACATTTATATCATACATCTTCCACCTAGTTTTGCAATCTACCTTTCTAGGGAGTTCACAGCCAAATTGGGTGGGTTTCTTTCATATAATTGGACTCAATTGTTCTTTAGAACAAGATATGGCATGAAGGTAACAATACAGTCTGAACCACTTGCAAAAGACCATATCAAGCCCTATGTTACCAGCCTAATAAATGCTAATCTATACATCACCCGCGGCAAGCAGGATGAACCCATGAGCCTAGATCCCAATGCACCTATAGAAGACATAAACTTAGATGATTGGGTAGCTAAAGATCATGAAAGTGACCCTTTCCCTCACATGGATGAAGTAGGATCAGGCACCTATATGATACAGGAACTTGATGCAATGATTCCTAATCTGATTAAGGATCAAAATTAGTTAGAACAGCAAGAGGATCAACTTTGGAAGCTGTACTTTGATGGATCAAGGACCAAGACGGGTGGCGGGGGAGGTAATATGTTAATTTCACCTCAAGGAGAAAAATATTATTTTTCCTTAAGATTCTCCTTCAGCTGCAAAAATAATGTGGCTAAATATGAGGCCTTGATCCATGGTTTAGAGTGGGCTAAAAAAAAGGTATCAAATATGTTCAAGTTTATGGAGATTCTAAGTTGATTGTTAACCAGGTTAGGAATTTAAATGTTGCTAAAAATGATCTGCTCAAAAAGTACAAGCATAGAGCATAGAGTGTGGGATTCAATTGTACTTTTTTATGCTTTTAATCTGATTTCAGTTCCTAGGGATCAAAATAAGTATGTAGATAGGCTTGCAGCCTTGGGATCTCAATTTGAGATTCCTGACCAGATTCAGAATGTTGTGGTATAGTCATATGTTAAGATAGTTGTTAGACCTTCTGTACCTGACAATAGTGTTTCATGGTAAGTGTTTAATAGTGACGAACAAATCTTGAGTTTTTTAAGTGTAGAAGCTAAATTTATAACTGATAATCAACATAAATATCAGCAGCAATTTGAAGATCAGATTGTTCAGTTGAGGACCAATAAGTTGCCCAAGGGACTAGTCACATTAGAATTAGTGTTCAATACTGATGATTAGTTCAGAAAAGATAAGTGCAGCATGACAGTGAAGCAAGAACACTATCAGACCATAGAAATTTTCAAAGATAAATTGCTAACACTTGGAAATGTATGTACTAGAGAAGAATAGCAGTCTTTTGTTCAATTATGTCAAGATTTTTCTAATGTTTTTGCATGGGAATACAAAGACTTGAGAGGTTTTGATCCCAGTTTGGCCTAGCACACCATAGACTTAGAAGCTAATGCCAAGCCTATTAGGTAAAAGCAAAGACCCCTCAATCCCAAACTTGAGCACTTAATGAAGGCTAAGTTGAATAAATTAATTGAAAGTAGTATCATTTTCCCAATAAGACATACCTCCCGGGTTTCCAATTTGGAGAAGAATGATGAAATCCGACTTTGTGTCAATTTTTGTGATCTAAATCAGGCCTCATTAAAAGACCATTACCCTCTTCCTTCCATGGAACAGATACTACAAACTATTTTAGGTTCTGATAGGTATTCTTTGCTAGATGGATACTCTGGATATAATCAAATTCTAGTCAAAGAAGAGGACCAATTAAAAATTGCATTCACAACTAAGTGGGGAACTATGGCCTATCAAAAAATGCCATTTGGTTTGTCCAATATACGGGTAACCTTTCAGAGGGCAATGGATATGGCCTTTGATGGTCTTATGAACAGAATAGTGCTAGTCTATCTAGATGATATAATTGTTTTTTTTCAAAAATTCTAATGATTACTTTGACCACTTGAAGCAGATTTTTCAGAGGTGCAGGGAGTTTGGAGTTTCATTGAACCCCAAAAAGTGCATATTCTCAGTTCATGAAGGTAAACTCCTTGGTCATATTATTTCAAAAGAAGGTATTTCTATTGATCCTAAGAGAGTGTTTGCAATATTAGATTTACTGCTACCTACACATAAGAAAAGCTTGCAGAGCTTTCTTGGCATAATTAACTTCATTAGGAGATTTATTCTAAATATTGCAGCTTTGTTACAACCTCTTACTACCATGTTGAAGAAGAATGTGGCATTCAACTGGACTAAGGAGGGAAAAAGAAGCTTCAAACAAATCAAGGAAGCCCTCGTTGCTGCCCCTACCCTCATTAATCCTAATTATGAGAGGGATTTTATTTTATATGTTTTTGGAGGAGCTGACACCATTTTTGCAATGTTATGTTAGCAAAATGATGAAGGTTTAGAGCAGTCAATTGCATTTTTCAGCCAAGTATTGCAGGACTATGAGCTAAAGTACTCTTTTGTGGAAAAACATAATTTTTTTATTGTAAGGAACCTCAAGAAATTTAGACACATGCTATCTAATAACAAAATTCACTTAATGGTTGCTCATCCCACTATCAAGAGTTTCTTATTGAACAGAGATATAAATGACAAGAGAGCTAGTTGGATAACTAGGGTTATGGAACTTGATGTTGACATCAAAGTAACCAAGTTGATTAGAGGTAAGGGCTTATGCTAGTAGCTGGCTTAAAGTGAAGAGTTTGATCAAGAACATCAAGAGGACATTGAAATAGTGTTGAACAATAATGAACCAACCACTATACTAGCTCTTACAAATAGTTGGGTGTGGTAGATGATGCATTATGTACAGTCCAGTCAATGCTCTAAAGGTTCAGATAGAGCAGGAAGAAGGTATTTCAGGTTACAAGTTACTCATTGATAGTATTTTATATAGGAGAGATTTTAATGGTGTATTTCTGAGGTGTGTTGGACCTGATCAAGTTGATAGACTATTAGAAGAGTTTCACAATGGACCTTCAGGAGGTCACTTTGCAACTAGGACAACTACCTTGAAGATTATGCAGGTTGGTTATTACTGGCCTGACCTGTTTAAAGATTCTTTTGCTTGGGTGAGAAGATGTGAGAATTATTCCTTATTTGTGGGTAAGCAAGGCTTGCTACCTTACCCCTACATCCTATTAAAGTTGAACAACCATTTGCAAAGTGGGGGCTAGATTTCATAGGACCAATAAACCCGCCTTCAAGTGTAGGCCACAAGTGGATTTTGATTTCCATAGATTATTTTACCAAGTGGACTGAGGTTGTTGCCTTGAAAGAAGCAAATGAATCTGTTGTCCTAAATTTCTATCAGGATCCTGTAACAAGATTTGGTACACCAGATTCAATCATCTCAGATAATGGTCTAGCTTTTTTCAGGATAGAGAATTTCAGACTAGTCTATTAGAAATAATATTTATTTGAATACTTCTTCTAACTATTACCCACAAGGTAATGGGCAGGCCGAGTCTACCAACAAAAATCTGATAAGGATCATTAAGAAGACTATCAAAGACAATTAAAAAACTTGGCACGAAAAGTTAAAGTTAGCTCTTTGGACTGACAGAATTACACCCAAGAGGGCTACTACTTGTTCCCTGTATGTGCTTACTTACGGTAAAGAGGCTCGGTTACCTGTTTCAGTTGAATTGGCTACATTGACTTTCATCAAAGAACTTGAGTTGCTAGAGGAGAAGCCTCTAGTAATCAGGCTAGCTCAGCTCATGGAGCTAGAAGAGACAAGAAAAAAGGCCTTAAGAAAACTTGATATGCATCAAACCCAAATGAAGAATGCATTTGATAAGAGGGCAAGACCAAGGAACTGTAATGTTGGAGATTTGATGTTCAAGTGGAATGAACTAAGAACAGGCCTGGAAAGCATTCCAAATTTGATGCCATTTGGGATGGGCCTTATGTTATCACAAAGTGCAAAGAAAACAATGTATTTCAGCTATCCAAGTTGAGTGGAGAGGTGCTCTCTATCCTAGTTAATGGGATCCACCTCAAGTATTGCCTCTGCGGATAAAGACTTCTTTTGTATATAGTAGAGTAGTATTGCAATGAATAAGTGCTCATGCACATTTGTTTTCAGCATTTTATTTTGGCCATCAGGGCCTGTTAGTTTGCTTTCAGTAGAATTTGTTCTTAATTTTCTGAGAAGGACAAAGTATGATTCAATGCCCAATGGATGTCAAGGCAACTAGTCAGATGCTTAGCAGGCAAGCATATAGTAGAAGTCACCATAAATGTTACCATTTTTTTACTACAACTCAAAAATTGGCTGAGCAGATATAACATTTTCATTTTTTGAGTGAGGTTTGATTTACTTCTGTTATGAGTTAGTTGCATAGTTATTATGTTTTCAATGACAAATGTAGTTCAGTTGCATAGGAAAGAAGGAGAAGTTTCAGATCATTCATTAAATTGTAGAGCAGTAAAATGAGATAAGTATTCATTCATCACAATGGTTATTCATTTACAAGTTTAAATACATAAAGGAATAAGCATTGCATTGAAGGAAACCATGACATATTAGATGTCCCACACAAGCCGTGGGTTATAGTTGAACTCATGCAAATATAAACAAAATACTATGCATCTAATGAAGGAGAAAGGAAATATAGAAAGCATTGCCTTGTTTTGTCGATTTTCATAGTAGCCTCTAGTCCTGCTCCCAACCTCGGCATGAACCTAGAAATTGTGGGAAGGGTCGTGTTAGAAGCTCCGGTTATAAAAATCTTTTATCTATCAGAAGAAGCATAATACTTTGATTATAGTGCATTGATCAAATGAACGTCATCTATATGCAGAAGGAACTGAAGAGAAGCAAACATGAGGTATCATGGTTTTATTCTAATCTATTTGTTTCATGTGCACATATAGGATAAGTCATGTAGCTCATTGAAGACATTTAGCATGTGGTATCAAGTGGGCTCCTACAAGGGTTGAGACCAACATGTTGTTCCCCTTAATCTCAGAAGGGATGAATAGGAAAAAGAAGATCATTGTTCGCATTCACATGACAAGTTGAAGGAATATCAAAGACAATCATATGCATTAGTTCCATTTCAGGACATAGCCATGATTCTAGTTCAAGGAATGAGATGCAACCATGAAAATGAGCTAAGTTGTGAAAGAAGGACTACATTTAATGCATATGGCAGCTATCATCATCACTTCAATCTACATTAGAAAGTGACATTCATAGGTATTTTCATTTGAATATCTTTCATAGTATTTTGATGCATCAGAAAAGAATGAAGATGTTAAGACACATTGCATCAGTTGAATGTCCAAAAGTTGCTAATGAATATAGGAAACAATGTCATTCATGAGTGTGGGACAGCAAACTAGCATAAAGGTGCAGGTATAAATGTATAAAATGATAGCCACATGAAAGCATAAGGAGCAATCTCAAATGACGACAGCAGAACCCTAGCTCAAAGATAGCTCATAGGCTATGTGTGCAAGCATAACAATGACAGAAGTAGTAATGTATGTATGACTATTAGTTTCTACAGAAGGAAGTATGTGCCACATAAATAAGGAATCTCTAATACATTAGGATATAGAACAGATAAAGTGAATAGCCAATAAGATATTTGACAAAATCTATGCCATAGAAGTTCAAGCACTTAGATCACAGTCATAGAGAAGTCTCAGATGACAAACATAGTATCATGTTCAAGATAAGGGAGAAATGTAAGTCACAGCCATACTTCTTACTGATACAAGAATAGGTGTTCATAAGGCATGCCTATACAAAGATTGATTACCCATCAATGATCAATAATCCAGTAAGGAGTATTCACCATTAATCAGTAAGCAAGATTGTGCATCGAGTAAACATTGTATTATTCTTCTCATTTTCATGAAATGGAAAAATCAAATTCAGATTTGAGTTATTAAACTTCCTTTCAGATGATGAAATATGTCTAGTTATGCTTCACATTGCTACTGATAAAGTACTTGAGTATCATGACAACATGTATCACATGTTATATTCAATGTGTATCTATGTAAAAACATGCCAATATTGCAGATCTACTAATGAGGGTACAAGAGTATGTCCCAGATACAAGGACAGTCATAACATTAACATTGGAACAGCCTCATAATGGTATAGTAGAGATTCATAAGTATAGATTCTTATATGAGGAGATCAATGTTTTAATTATAAGGGACTGCCATTTACATATAAGATAGCCAGATCAGATGGCCTATTCTATCTCTAACAAATTTTAAAGAAGTAATGATGATACAAATAAACCATTTAATCCATAGTGCCTTGATTAGAAGTACAGAATGCAACAAGCAGATAGATATATCAATATCATGTGCTTCCATGTGCCAGAAGACCAGAAAGAGAAGCACAACATTTAATACTAGCACAGAAGGTGTATGCATTATTGTCTTTGACAGCCATGAGTCATTGGATGCACATCATGAAAAGAGACAAATGAATGCTACTGGTGTCATCAAAATGAGAAGTTTTAATACCATGATCAAAACAAGAAGGAGACATATGTTATAGTAATGCTTATGAATCATACAAGTTAAGTATCCATTATTCACGCATTGTGGTTTCTGACTAATATAGTGAAGGAAAGAAGAATGTCATTGAAATGCAAGAAATTCTAAATGCATAGAAGTGAAAAGAAGAGATAAATACATAGATGTGTTTATACCATGGCCGTGATAGGGAAGGGGTTTTCTAAGATACCCAAGTTGAGTTTTCAAACCCTAGCACTTTTTTGTGTTTACAAAAGAAGAAAAGGATACATTTCAGTTATGTCAAGGCCATGGCATAGAAAGATAACATGTAACTACATTTAAATGAAACCCTTGTCATAGTTTCAAAAACGTTCTCTCTTTTTGGAGTTGAAGAAAATAAAAGTGATACAATGTGTCTACAGGCATAATCGTGGAAAAAGAGAGATTTTTGTGCACAATAGAAATGCACCCCTCATTTTATGATCAAAGAAACTTTAAGTTTTTTTACATTATAATACAAAGAAGAAGCCACAGAATGCATTCTATGCCATGGCCATGCCATACATGAAAGTATTTTGAGATACCCAGTTGATAAAGTTTAAAAACCCTCATTATCTTTTGTACATATACTCATGTAAAGGAACCTACAGTGATGAAATGAGAGCTTACCCATAGAGTTGTAGAGGAGGAAAGCTAGTATGGCCACGAGTTCTTTTGAGGTTTCTCATCATTTTTTCCACATTTACAGAGTTCAACACAGGAAGAGCCAAGCAAATAGATGTCAAACAATGTAACTAAAGAAAGAGTAACTATGGCTGCGGCCATTTAAGAAGGAAATGCCACTAAAGGAAGTCAAAATGTCATTCAAGCTTCAGATACATACTCACCAAGTTCTACCTATCTTTTTGACTCCATAAGTGTAACATTTTCAACCACAGAGAACCAAATATGAAGGAGAAAGTGTAGAGACATGAAACCCCAAGTCAGCCGACACAAAGTTGCAGAGCAAATCAATAGCAAATGACAAATGAAATGAGATAGATTTTAGGGTTCGTGTTATTGATTTGTTTGACTGTGTCTTCTCATTTTTTACTTTTCAAACTAATATAATTACATTATCCAAATAGCATTCTGGTCAACACATTCAAATAAACGTTCCCTAGTAATCATTGAAAGGAGAGGCCAACAACAATTCTTATTTGGTTTGATTTTATAAAGTCAAAAGCTGGGCAACATTATAAGAGAATAAGATTTATACCTTTGAACATGTCAAAAACATTTATTTGTAATATGGTCGACTCATAGTGGAGTCAAAGTGCCTTGTGATTATGCATGTGGTCAAGAGTTAAATGACCTACCACTTATGCATTATTTTTTTCCAATTCCTTATATTATTCAAATGTATGAGAGAGGTCAAAGCAAAAACCTTTGGAAACATGAGATACATGCATTAGTAATGGCATGGTGAAAGGGGTAAATTTTGACATGTGGCACGAAGACAGAGATGAGGTGGCAGAATATCGACACATGGACATACATTTGTAGAATTAGAGCCATGGTTTTGGCCTTCAAGGCTTTAATATTTTTGCAAAAAATATATACTAATGTGTTCATCATCTTTATATGATTTTTATAGAAAATCAATTGTAATATCTTGTAAAATATCGTATTATTTATTTTTGCAAAAAATCATATCAAATGGAGATATAGAATAAAATTGCAATACCATTGTAAAGTTAGTTTTAAAGCAATCATTGACAAATTGATTTTAAAACTTAACTATTTTAGGCAATTTATAGGCTAATAAAAAAAATCAAATATTCCATTTCGATTTGTTTTATTTAGAGTCATATCGGACAAATTTTGGAGATTTCATGAGTAGAGAAAAACAATTTTATGGTGGGACCACATGAGAGGGCAGTTTTGCAGCTTTATTTTTCAGTTTGGAACTAGTTGAGGAGCTTTATTTGTTCTTTTCTAAGTAGCTCAAAAATGGACTTGGAGTTTATTTTTGGGAGTTTTTTTCCATCTTTCAGGAGGGGGAATCTTTCACAGCATATCTCTCAGTTTTTTCTTCCTTTGAGGAGTTTCAATTTTTAGTTTTCAGTTTTAGAGATCAGACTGCAGAGAGATAGTCTTTCTCTCACATCGAGAGTGTTGTACTCATTTATTTCACTGTATTCATTATTCCTTCAGTTATTGAGCAGCATCTTTCCTTCATATTTTTGTCTGAGTATTTGCAAGATTATTTGATGTTGCATTGTGATGAAATTTATCCTTTGCTTTGTCTTAGCTTGTGATTTTCATTTGCAAAATCTTGTTTAATTCAGGTTGGATGTTGTGTTTTCCAAACCTTCATGTGAAATATTTATGAGTTAAATAAGATGAGTGTTGTGAGGCTCAGAGTTCAATAACCTATCTATGAGTAATATCTGTTAGGTAGTTCCATCTTCAAATTAATTAGGATTATTACTTTCAGTATATATTTCTATGCTTTTTCCCGGCAAGTCATTAGTTTAGGAAATCACGAGGAGAAACAGCTCACTCTAGAGATTCATTCTCATTATAGGAGACCCACATCCAAGAATGATTCCATGTTTCAACAAGGACCTAAGTTTCTACGAACTTAACAAGGGTGCATACTTGATTGACAATAGTGTTTTCTTGGTGCCTGTAGATCACATATGAATATAGGCTTAGGAGTATTTATAGGAACACTACTTTTTTATTTGGATCCAAAAAATGCTGCACAACATATGTTCTTCTCTCAAACATCTATCCACAAGTGGGCAGGTGTGGTGAGGTAAGGAGATTGATGAAAGATAGATATATTAAAAAATGCCCATATGCAGTTGGATTGAAGGGCATACAATGGTACATGATTTTTTTTGTAGGAGATAGATCACATCCATAGACAAAGGAGACCTATGCAAAGTTGGAGCAATTGGCTTGGAACATGAAGGTGGCAAGGTATTTTCTAGATTTAAGAATTTACTTAATGCTGCAGAAGGATGGGAAAAAGAATTATTTCTTTGCCACCATGGTGAAAAGTTGGAAATTGCATTTGGTTTGTTAAACATGCCCCATGGAACAACTATTAGACCTTTACCTTAAGGTTACTCATGAACCTTAAGATAAATAATTATTGAAAAAAAACTGTGCATTCATTAATGACATGTAACAGAATTTAATCAACTGCTACTTAAAAACACTTTAATGTTTCTATCTAATGTAGGTTATTAGATTAATGGTGAAAAAGAACATACATTTACCACGCAATTTGTGGCACTTAAGGTTATTTAATAGAATTTACAGTTGATAGTTAAATTGTATAACAAATTTTTTTATGATCTTTAGTAATGTTAATGAGAATTGTTGCATGTTTTACATCATTGGAATGACATATTAGTTGTAACTTTTTTAAACTTTTGTTATGGTATGTGCACTTTGATATGATGTAATATGATTATTGTTTCCTTTCATATGTTGGAATATTATATATATAACAGAAAAATAAATTATTACATGAAATAAATAATAACTTTTCAATTTAAATGTTTTTTTTTGTAGAGCATGGGTCTTCTAGAAGATGAAGATGATCCTAATGATATAGATCCAGATTATATTGGTTCTAGTATAGATTACATGGCAGATGATGATGATGATGATGATGCAGATATAGAAGACAACGAGGCCAATGATGATGACGATGACGACGACGATGATCATGATGATGATGATCACGATGGTGATGATGATGATGAGGCAGTTGCTGGTAGTAGCTAGTGATATTCATGATCATATAGACTACATCATGGATCATTGTTGATATATCATTATGATGCCTCTTTTCATGGTTACTATCATATGTATCATTTTCGTGGCCTACAGTACCATATTATTGAGTTGTATCATTTTCACATGTATCAATTTGACTTATATTATTTGGACATGTATCATCTTGACTTGTATCATTTTGAGTTACATAATTTATCATTTTAACTTATATTATTTGTACATGTATCATTTTGACTTATGTCGACTATTGGACATGTATCATTTTGACATGCTATTGATATACTGGCATATTTGACTTTCACTTGTTTTAGTTATATATGATGATGGTCTTATTAGTATTGACTTGTCAATTTATATATATTGAAAGTGGTTGATGATTTTTGGATGGATATTTATTACGTATGATGATTTTAATTTACTGCTCAGGATGGATGTTGTAAAATTCAATTAAATTATAGATATTTGACTCACTTGTTTTAATTATAGATGATGATCATGTTATAATAATTATCTTGTTTTCTTATATAATTATCTTGTTAAATTGGAAGCAAAACCCAAAGCAACAAAGGAGGTCATAATGGAAGCAAAACTTGGCATCAATTAGGAAGCCAAAAAAGAAGTTATTTTCAATGCCATACAAGAAGCAAAATATGAAGTATGAGTGAGAGCAAAACTAGAAGCAAAAATGGGAGAAAACATGGAAGCAAAACTAGAAGCTAAATTGGGTACCAAATCTAGCACTAAATTGGAAGAAAAACTAGAAGCAAAATTGGAAGCAAACATGGAAGCAAATCTAGAAGCAAAATAGAAGCAAAACCCAAAGCAAACCTGGAAGCAAAATCAGAAGAAAAATTGGAAGCAAACCAGGAAGTAAAACTAGAAGCAAAACTAGAAGAAAAATTGGAAGCAACACAAGAAGCCAAACCAGAAGCAAAATCAGAAGCCAAACTAGAAGCCAAATGCAGTGTTAAATTGGAAGCAAATATGAAAACAAAATCAAAAGCAAAATGGGAAGAAAAACTAGAACAAAAAATTGAAGCAAAACCAGAAGCAAAATTGGAAGCCAAATTGGGTGCCAAATCCAGCACTAAATTGGAAGCAAATCTGGAAGCAAAATTGAAAGCAAAATAGGAAGCAAAATTGGAAGCAAAAATTTAAGAAAAACCAGAAGCAAACCTGGAAGCAAAACAAGAAGCAAAACTAGAAGTAAACTTGGAAGCAACACAAGAAGCAAAACTAGAACCAAAATTGGAAGCCAAATTGGAAGCCAATTTGGGTGCCAAATCCAGTGCTAAATTGGAAGCAAATTTGGAAGAAAAATTAGAAGCAACACTGGAAGCAAAACAAGAAGCAAATCTTGTAGCAAAACCAAAACCAAAATTGGAAGCCAAATTGGGTGTCAAATCTAGCGCTAAATCTGGTGCCAATTCTAGCTATTACTTTCCAGCGCTAAATCTGGCACTAAAGTCAGCACTAAAGTTGGCATTAAATCCAACACTGAAGTAAGCATGCAAACTTGCGCTGAGTTTTGCATTGGAAAAAAGTGTCCAATTCCTGAGCTCAATTGCACTAAATTATGGCGCTATTTTAGACACTAATTACCTGTTCTATTGTAGTGAGATAAAACACCATAGCATCAATGAAACATGAATATTGTAGACACATGTTGAATCCATTTTAATTTACTTAATTAAATGCATAGAATAATGTAAAAAGAAAATAAATTTACAATCTAAAATACACCATTAAAAGTAAAAAAATAGAAAAAGTAGTGTAAAATCTGATATGTTATATTTAATGTTGAGTTTCCAAGGTATTTCCACTACTTTTAAAGAAGTTTACAACCCTTAAAAATGAGTTTCACATGAGTATATCAAAAAACATTTGGATGTGGAAGACTAATAGTCATTCCCTCCAAAACTCACAAAAGACAAAATACATTGGAATGCCAAGAGTCAATTTGACTTGTTCTTCACATTAAATTCATTCATTACATTAACTTAAAGCTTTTATGTGTAAAACCACATCTCTTTCATGTGAACACTTCAAAAATGTTTGAAATCTATTCTATAAGACCTTATCTTGAAATTTAGCATTAAAAAATCCATCCAGTGCTAGCTTGATTGGTGACAGATCAAGTCCATCTTCTCATCCACTTACCCAGTCTTGGTTCCTCCATTGTTTTAACAATTTGCAATCTTTGTTCACAATCTTCATTTGATATTAAATTCTTGCATTGTCTTAATAATTCACATTCTTTGTCCATAGTCTTTATTCTCAACAACTAACATTTCCATTATCCTACATTTAACAATGATGAAGCATCAAATTTATCTAAACAAAGATTAACATGTAATTAAATCAAATAGTTCATTGAGAAATCATAAATAGTTAATTTGAATAATGATTTTGTATGACTTCCTCCCTATAGTAATTCATGATTTCAAGACCAAAGTCAATGCCCTTAGTTGCATCTTGAACATAATCCATTTCCCCATTGTCTGCCACTTTTCACTAAACACTTCACATTTTGTGTTTCCACTATGGCAATGGTCAAGTCTTTAGACCTATAAGCTTCTCAATCTAGGCTCACTTTCAATATGGAATTAGATACACTATCATTTTCCTCTAAGTCACCTCTTTACATTCTCTTATTACACTTTCATGAAAAGGTGTACTTTCTTTTAAATCTCCAAATTCACTCAAACAAACTACTCCCTCTTAGCCTAATTCAATTTATGAAGTGCATCTACCTTATAATTTTACAACTCCTCTAACCCCTTCTACCTTCTCTCTAATCAACATCTCCTTGCCAATGTCAACGACTTTTTCATAATGATTTATTTTAATTTCTAAGAATAATGAATTTTTTTATAGTGTTATTACAAACATAATCATGTGTCCTTCTTATGCTTATTACTTATTGTGTCAATAATAAAGATCTTTGGAAATCATTATCAATGTTAATAAATTAAAATACTATTGAAATTGCTTGTTTCATATAAAATCATCAAAATTCTTGTAAATTATTGTTGATGCATACTTTGACACACCAACATTCCTACAAGGTGTGACACATTATAGGTTGGAATATTAAAGGCTTCCCTACTTAGAAAGTATCTAGCCTCAAAAGTCTGTATTGTTTTCTTTTGTGAGATCAACCATAATTCCTCAATTGGAGAGCACTTTGGTTGGTCTATTCAAGTAGTTGCATAGGATATCAAGAATCGTTCATGTGAAAAAGAGGTATATTTAGTGTCAAACAATCATTATTAGCTAGAGTAAACACTGAATTTCAATTTTAAATGTGTTAATGGTTTTAATTTAATTTAATTTTATTTCCATCAATAATTTTTGACATCAAATTTTCTATTAAAACTTATTAATATTGTTAAAACAAAAAACTCTTTCAGAATTATAATTTTTTAAGGTAGAATGTGAAAGGCTATTCATTAGAATTCATTCCAAATTTCTACAATTCAACTCCCATTTTTAGGATAGAAAAATATTTGGTAAATTAGGCAAGATTTTGCCCCCTAGAAGTCATAAAGTTATTTCAATTATATTTCTTTTATGACTAAAATTTATCATTATAACTCCAACACTAATCCACTCTAACACTAATATAAAAAAAATGGAAAAGGATGGGAGAAAGAAAGTGTTAAATAGAAAATAAAAACAAATCTAAACCTGTCTTTGATTCTACTACACACCATTTTGCAAATGGATGAATTTAACTTAAAACCAATCTTTACCAAACCTATTACCCATAATCAAAATGTGAGACTGTGTGATCTCCAAAATAACTACAAACTATGTGCATCATTGTTGTTAAATTTTAGTATGCACATATGTGCTTATGTGACAACACAAGATGTCTCTCTATTAGTGTAGCATTAGTGGTGTAAACACATCTTGAATCCATCAACATTTATTGAATTAAATGCTTAGAGTAATAAAGAAAGAAAAAAAATGAAAATATATAAAACACCATTAAAAGTGAAAATTCAAAAAAATTAGAGCAAAATATGATATGTTGTATTCAATGCTTTGTTTTCATGGGTTTACCATTGGCTTCCAACTAGTTTCCAAAACTTACAAATGAGTTTAACATCATTATATAAGGCAGATTTGGATACATAAGACATACAATTGATCCCTCCAAAAATTAGAAAAGATATAATATATTGCAATGTGAAGACATTTTGACATGTTCAGCACATTCTATGTTTTCATTACATTGCAATCAAAACTTGATGTATAGATGCAAGTTTCTTTCATGTTTACACTTCCCAAGTGTCTTGCATCTCTTTTTCTTGGAATAAAAGATAAATATATGGCTAAGAGTCAAGAAAATATTACAACATAAAGGTTTCCAATCGGTAATAGGCATCACTAAATGTCATAGAATGAAAATCCAATGAGGCTTTCCTTTAATCCACCATCTCCAAAAGCTAAATAAAACCATAGCACCAACATGGCACACAATCCAAGGAAGAACAAACAAGAAGTATCAAGCCAAAGGGTGAAAGTTCAAAGATTTGTCACACTTCAAGCTAGGTTATAAACATAAATGAAAGTTAATTTTTCTGAAACATATGTTCTAATTGGGCTCATTCTAGATAAATTTGATCTAGGCCATAAATTTTCCAACTAGAAGTGTCCATTGAATAGATATGTAGCATCACTCTGGGCATAACTTACTAAAAAATTGATCATTTAAAAAACTTGATGTTCTAATAGTTATTACTCACATAAATAATCTTTTTTTTAATCTAAAATACCCTTTTGTAGATCTCTCTCTCTCTCTCTCTCTCTCTCTCTCTCTCTCTCTCTATATATATATATATATATATATATATATATATATATATATATATATATATATATATATATCAATTAGTCTTTATAGATTTTTTTTTATTTTTTACTAGAAGGTCATCAACACCAAAATATAATGTTGATTGTGTGTCAAGAAAAATAGTAAACTTTATTATTAAACAATTTGAAAAAAATATGATGCACTAGAGGAGAGATTCCATGTAAAAAATAATATAATTTTTAAAGAGATATTTAAAATATATATTTATTAAAAAGAGAAACAATGAATTCATAAACTAAAGTTTCAAGTTATAAATACTAAAAAAAAATTGAAGAAAAAAAAGAAATTTACTATATAAAGAACTACATCCCATTTAATGTTATTTTTAAGTATTTTATCAACAACTAGATTATAGTGTCAATTTTACAAAAAATTACATTCAAATAATATTTTAATTTTTCTTCAAAAAATACAAATGTAAAGTATAATAAAAATATATATTCTATTATTTTACATCATTTCTTAATTCAAATTATGTATGTCACATTGTAGTGATTCAAGATAAAAAGTTAGATCTTGATGTTATCCATAACCTTTATAAAAGTGTGACACAACTCTAAACATTCACCCAAAATAATTATGAATAAGCTGTAGAAAATACAAAAGACTAATGAGTAGATGGGGATACTTAATCCAAACATCCTAGTTACGATTAACATCAAAGGCCCATTTGGCCAAGTAGTCCATGATAATATTCAATGCCTAGAAATATGAATAAAAGAGATGGAATCAATGTTTTGAGAAAGGTGAAGAATTTTCTCCACAAGAGATACCAACTTCTGTGAAGACTCATGAAACTTCCTTTTATTTAGAGGAGAGAACAAAATCATAGAATCCATCTCATAGATTATCTTCTTCCAACCAATATCACAAGGCTTCTGCAAAGACACAAGGATTGTAACGCTACTCTTTGCCAACAGATTTATTATGGTTAATATTTAGAGTTATGAAAATATAGAATATTAAATAATGTGCAAACAACAAAAGTAAATTACAACATTGATAAATTAATAAGATCTTTAATGTAAATCCTTAACAAGACAAATTGGATAACATAATCACATATATATAATATTCTCAATATCTTTATTAACAATAAGTTCTATACTTATATGTGAAGCACTGAGATGCTATTATATAGCACTCAAAGGAATGATCACAGATCCTAGTTGTTCCCAAAAAAGAAGTATTGCCGGAGGAACCAATTTTTACATAGAACCAACCATGCCTCATGGCACAAACAAATATAGCCTTGGCCAAGACACTCCTAGGTGTATGCTGTACCCTGAGTTGGACACACTCTGTGTGCCCCTTCTCCAAATGCTTAGTGCCCAGAAAAAGACCTTAATCCTCCCTCTTTTGTGCCCTTTGCTTCCTGTATACTTTCCTGTATACTTTTCCTATATACTTTCCTGTATACTTTCCCATATACTTTCCTATATATTTTTTTTTGTATATTTTCTCTATTAAATCTATAATCCTTCTCCTTTATGATTTCTTGTCTTTCTTTCCTTATCTTCCTTGAGTGTTCTCCATGCCCATTTCAAGTCTCATTCAAATGCCTTATATAACCATTTAAGGGTGATTTATAAACCATCACACCTTCTCACACAGGGTGTCATTAATAATGGTTTAATAAACATAATAACTCATCCCTTTTAAAAGGTTTTTTTTTCATTATTATTATTATTTATTTATCTCCATTTTAGCCAAAGGACTATAATATCCTTTATTTTCATCTCTCTTTTAATTATAAATGGTAAATAAACTTTATCCTCTTATAATTTTAGAGGGTTATTCATAAATATCTTTCTTTTCCATTTGGAGAAAAAGTCACATAACAAGGATGGCGTATGCATCCATATAATTATTAGTACCAAACCTAGTAGTAGAAGAGAAAAAAAGTGAATAGAACTCTCATTATCACACCCAACACCACTAATCCTAGTGACACCTAGATTGCTCCAAGAAGAACCATCAATATTAAATTTGAAAAAACCCAATGGGTAGGAGAATATTTACCTACTCTATTCACCTTATCACAATATTTAACCCCATATCCAAAATGACTAAAGCAAACCAAGTGACATAAATCTAATTTCCTCAAGATTTCATTATCAAATGGATCTATTACGTCATTCAATTTACACTTAGCTACGAAAGTTCCTTTTATCCATTCCAAGATCTTCTGTTGGACATACCCAATAATAATTTATCTTGCAATTTAACATGAAAATTTCCATATAGTGCTAGCTTGATAGGTACCAGATTCTAACATTGCCTTAAAAATTCACATTCTTTGTCCATAGTCTTTATTCTTAATTGTCATCATTGCAAGTATTCTAGATTTAACAATAACAAAGCATCAAATTCATCTAAATATAAACTAGCATACCTACCTCTTTACAAAAATCTATGTAAAAGAGGTCAATAGATATCATTCTTGAAGTTTTCTAAAGATAGGTATGCTAGTTTATTTTATTTTAATCTATTTTATTTATTATATACATAACTCTAAATTTTTTTGTCCTTTTTTCACCTCATTCTATATTGTTTTCATTCTTTTTCCTCTTTACTTCAATGGGTTGTAGACATGGTGAACCAAGGTAAATCTAGTCAAGTAATAGCAACTTTTATTTATTTATTTATCTTCTTCTATATTATTTTTGTTGTTTATTTTATTTATTTATCTTCTTCTTTTACTCTTACACTTATGATTCAAATGTATTATAAATTTTTATTGTGTAAGAAATATGTAGTAGAGAGAATAAAAACTAAAATAAAATAATTCTTAAACGAAAACAAAACAAATAATTATGCCGAGAGGCGAATACAATTCAACAAGGGGTGGAGTTGAAAATAGGGTGGAGTGTAATGGCGTAATTATTATTGAGAATAGATAGGCACCTGGAGACTGACATTTCAATGTCTTATAGATATATGTATTTAATATATCTATGCTAGTTATAATTTTTTCCATACTAAAAATCATTTAAACAAAGGTCATTAAACTAAATATTAATTTTCTTTGTGGCTTTTAAAGATTAAAGAACCCTAACCCTAGCTCTCATTAAACTAAAGTAAATAATTTACCCTACCATTAATTTTCTTTGTGGTTTTCAAAGGTTAGTTTATGCAAGAAAAATATTAAATAAGTTATAATTTATAGGTTCCATAATTTAAGATGCACTTTAACTATAATTTTGTTTTTGTTTTAATGAGCAACCTGTAAATAGAATAAGAGTAAATAATACTAATGCCTAATCTAAATTTCTATAAATAATAGTAGTAGCATTACATCACTTCATAAATTTATTTTAACTTTCTATAAATAATAGCAGCAGCATTACATCACTTCATAAATTTATTTTGCATGAAAAAAACAAAAAAAAAAATGGCTACATAGTGCCCCTACCAATTAAACTTCTCCTCCTTATGGATTAAACTTCTTCTCCCAATTAAATTTTCTCTCTTTTTATTTGATTTGATTTTTCTTAAATTTATGTTTGAGTACTGCTTATATTTATAGACATTATTTTATTGGCTTGATTTTTATGTTCATTGATGTAATAAAACTTTGTCCTCTATATATTTATAATTATTTAAAAATATATATGCCTTGTTATTTAAAAAAATATGTGGGCTCTATTTTATTTATATGTACACGGTCATAGTCATCCCCTTAATGCCACTGGATAACTCCTCTTGTTATAATTATTTTTTATGTCGGCTCTTTAATAGTTTTGTTAACATGCTCATGCCATTACACTCCACCCCTTGCTACAACTATAGTTACACCTTTCAATGTAACTAATAATTCATTACATCAAATAACATTAAGAAATCACAAGCAATTAATTTTATTAATGTTTCTATTTGACTTCTTTCATATAGTGGTGTATGATTTCAAGATCATAGTCAATGCCCTTAGTTACATCTCAAACGTTATCAATGTCCTACTTGTCTATCACTATCGACCTCACACTTTGTATTTCGTAGTTCCACTATGACAATGATCAAGTCTTTAGACCTATAATCTTCCTAATCTGTGTTCACTTTATATATGGGAGTAGATACACTATCATTTTCCTTTAGATTACCTCATCACATTCCTTAATTTCACTTTAATAAATAAAAAGGATATACTATCTATTGAATCTACAAATTTATTTGGACTGACTGAGCTCCATATTAGCTAGATCCATTTTTATCAAGTGCATCTACCTTGTAATCAGTGATAACTTTAAGGAAACCCCCCTAAAAAAACCTATAAAATCTTGGCGAATCTTAACTAAGTGCTATAATTTTCCTGGCGAATCTTTCCTTTTAAAAAAAAATATTAATTTTCTTGGCGAATCTATGCACATCATTAACAAAAAATTAAAAATGTGGCAAATCCTAGTGAAAACTCACTAAAAAAAATAAAACCAATGGCAAATATTAAAAATGATTACTAAAAAAATTAATTATAATGGGAATCCTTCCTTTAAAAAATTCCATATTTGGTCGATGCACTCCCTCATATATTCTTTTGTTTTAAGTTTAAATTTGAAGCAGGGACCCAGGGGCAGCAGCCACCGGTGGGGTCAAGGGGCAGCATCCCTTGTGGGGGTCAAGGGGGCAATGCCCCCTTGTGGGGGTCGATGGGGCAACGCCCCCTCACGGAGTCCGAGAACAGTGGCCCCAGCGTGCTCCTATCGCGATATAGGCGGGATCGAGGGGCAGATCCCCTCGCCACCAAGCACAAATTCACTATCCAAAATGCATTGGATTAAGTATTTTCTAAATATTTTTCTTTAAAACAAGACTAAAATTAAATTAAATTCTCGCCATTGATTATCATTTTGATCAGATGGATCTGGTTGAATTCCACAACCCCTTTAACATGTGCCTTTTAAAAGGCTTACTGGGGCCCAAAATTTGCTTTGGGCCACAAGATCATAATCTAATCGTGTGGCCCAAAACAAATTTCAGGCCCCAACAAGCCTTTTAAAAGGCACATGTTAAAAGGGTCGCAGAATTCAACCACAACTATTTGATTGAAATGATAATCAATGGTAATGAATGAAAGACATATTCAAAGCGAAATTAGCCCTAAAGTATAGGATAATGTATTATTATAATGGTGATATTACCCTAAAAGTAATGACATGAATAGAATGTATGTAAATATAAAGGAATGTCCACATATAAGGGGCATTTGTCCTAGGAACAATTCAATTTAGAGCACTAAAACAAACACATCTCCATCAAATTGAACATATAGGTCATTGCATGCCCGTGCTTGCTATCTTCCAACATTTTTCCAAGGTCATAAAGTCAATCTAACAATGGGGTTGATTGAGGAGAATTTGATTCTCACGATCCAAAAACTTCATTAAGCTATTTTTAAATACTGCTTGTCCTTACACATCAACAAGGAGCAAAAATCATAGCAAAACTGTAAATTCAAATTGAACTTAAAATCTCTGATTTGGATATTTTTTATAAGTTGGATATTTGTATTGCAGAGTTTAATTTATTACAGTTTAATTTATTACTATCTTTTGTTTTCCTAGATGCAATTTCTACTTCTCATACACTTCTAATTTTTGTGCCGATGCATAGTATTGCTGGGCAAAGACATTGATATAAATATGTGAGTGACGGTAGGAGTCACATCTGTGATAGACGTGACTCCTCAAGGAGTCACACCTATCACAGGTGTGACTTTGTCACTGTTTGCATTGTAATTGGTTTCACCAATTTTAACAGTTACTAATCACCATTTAGAATGTAGAAGATGTTTATGCTTTGGTAATATATCATTCGATCATAATGAATATGTTATCTGATCGAAGCTACAAACAACTCAACACTCCCTCTTACCTCGGTAAGATAACAATATCACAATAATCTCTATGAATATCAATTATCTGATCTGTAATGAATTTCACAAAGTAATTTAATATCACATAACTCATGATATATAGTATCACCTATCTCGTGATACATAGCATCACCTACCTCGTGATACTAAAGGATATACTATACTCGAGAACATTACATTCTCCTTATATATCCTAGTTATTGTATGTGCACTAACATTAAGTCACATAATGTCTACCATAACTTAATCATGATAACTCCATGATTTGTACAAATATCAAGTCACATGATATCAGTCTAATAAACATTATAAGATCGTCACCTTATAATGTTAAGCACAAGTGTAGATTATCCAAAAGATCGTCACCTTTTAGAAATAAACACAGAATGGGTAGGCCCATAATGTCATAGAGTCACACATATGACACAATATGTTTACACATTAAACATCTTTAGTATATTAGTACAAATCAATTAGAATTTTAAATTTCAATCATACCAAGATTTTTCTTGAAGTATTCAACTTTCACCTTGAGGAGTGGTTTGGTAAGAATATCTGCGATTTGATCTCCTTTACTGATATACTCCAACTGAATCACATTCCTTTCCACCATATTACGCACATAGTGATGAGGAATCTCAATATGTTTAGATCTATCATGGAATACTGGATTTACAGATAGCTTAATATAGCTTTGATTGTCGTAGTGGATGATAGTTGGTTTCAGAGGTTTACCAAATAATCCCACAAGCAGTTTTCTAAGCCATACTACCTCTCTAGCAGCCATAGAAGCTGCAATATATTTGGCTTCTGTAGAGCTCTGAGCAACTGAAGACTATTTTTTTCTGATCCACGATATCATTGCTGACCCTAAACTGAAACAACATTCGGAGGTGCTCTTCTGGTCTATTACACTTCCAGCCCAATCTGAATCTATGAATCCATGTAGATCTAAGTCAACCTTTTCATATTTTAAGCCATAATTTAGAGTACCTTGAAGGTATCTCATTATATGCTTCACAGCCACAAGATGTAACTCCTTGGGCTCACACATAAACTAACTTAAGGCATTTACAGCATAGAAGATATCAGGTCTGGTATTGACCAAATACATCAAGGATCCAATTATTTGTTTGTACAGAGTGGGATCTGCCAATGGAGAATCTGCTGTTGCTTCCTTCAATTTATGAAGATTTGTTTCCATGGGGGAAGACATAGGTCTACATTCCATCATACCAAACCTTTTTAATATATCAATTGTGTACTTCCCTTGGTTTAGAATAATACAGTCTAATTTCTACCATACTTCCAGTCCAAGGAAGTAGTGTAATAGACTTTAGTCCTTCATGTCAAATTCTAAAGCTAGATCTTTCTTACACTGATCAATAAGGTGATCTTCCCCTGTAATCAATTGATCATCAACATATAATATCAATATTAACATATCACCTTTGCTTTGTTTGAAGTAGAGATTTGGATCTGTGTCATTCTTTGAGAAGCCTAATCTCAAGAGATAACTATCAATTCTTTCATACCAGGCTCTGGGGGCCTGTTTAAGTCCATATAGAGCTTTCTTTAATTTACATACATGCGATCCTGCATTGTGAATCTCAAATCCTTCAGGTTGCTGTAAGTAAACCTCTTCTTCAATGGTTCCATTTAAGAAAGCAATTTTTACGTCCATTTGATGGACTTCCCACCCTTTGGCTGCTGCAATAGCTAGAACTGCCCTGACTGATGTATATCGAGCAACTGGAGCGAAGGTTTCGTCATAATCAATTCCTTCCTTTTGTGAAAATCCTCTGGCTACAAATCTTGCTTTGTATTTCCCTATACTGCCATCTGTAGCATGTTTGATTTTAAATAGCCATTTGAAGAAACAACAGATTTCCTTTTTGGTCTAGGTACTATATCCCACACATCATTCTGTAGGATGGATTGATACTCCTCTGTCATGGCATCCTTCCATACTTGGTGCTTAAGAGATTCTATAGCACTAGAAGGTTCTGATTTAATGAATTCACTTATTAAAGCTACATAACTAGAGAATCTCTTAGGTCTTGTGCTTTCCCTAAAAGTCCCTAATGGAGTGGCATAATTTTTAGCTTCTTCCATTGTTTTGGTGGCCTAGAGTGGTCTTTTCTTGGGATTTTCTAGTGATGTGATTTGTTCATGATTTACCTCTTCCTCAGGATACTCCCTCTAAAACTTAGGTGTAGGATCCTCTTCTATGCTTGAGTTGGAAGTTTGAATTTCTGACTCAATATGATTTCTAGCTCTTTAGAAAGCTATGTCTTCCTCAAAAATCACATCTCTACTCAGTTCAATTTGTTTTTGACCAGGTATATATATTCTATAAGCTTTTAATGTTTCACTATAGCCTACAAAGATGCCTTTTTCTCCCAGAAGGTTCTAGCTTAGTTCTTTTCTCTTTGGGCACATGAATGTAAATAGGACAACCAAATATCCTTAAATGACTAATGTCTGGTTTTGTACCAGTGAAGGCTTCTTGAATAGTTTTGTCATCAATATGAGAGTGAGGACATCTATTCTGAATATAGACAGTAGTACTAGATGCTTCTGCCCAAAGTGAAGTGTCTATTCTCTGATCAAGTAACATTGCCCTAGCAGCTTCTACAATGGTTCCATTTTTTCTTTCTGCAACTCCATTTTGTTGAGGATTATAAGGTACAGTGAACTCCCTCTTAATCCCAGTGTTTTTACAAAAGTCTTTAAAAATGTCTGAAGTATATTCATTCCCATTATCTGTTCTTAAGGTTTTGATTTTTCTCCCGAGAGAGTTTTCAGTAATGGATTTGAATTCCTTAAATCTTTTAAGGATATCCTGTGATTCTTTACATTTAAGAAAATAGATCCATGTCTTTCTAGATAAGTCATCAATGAAGATTACATAGTATAGAAACCCACCTAAGGAGGGTACAGACTGTAGGAGTTCAGGACAACACTGAGAGGGGGGGTGAATCAGTGTTGTATAAATTCTAACTTTTTGCAAATTTAACTTTCAAGACATGAAGAAAGAAAGCTATCATTTGTTACACACATGTGCACATAACTGAGAATGAATGATGAGATTAAAATCTCATGAATAAATCATACACACAAATAGAGAGAAAATCAATATAAATCAAGACACAAGAATTACACGAGTGGAAAACCCTCCTGGGGTAGAAAAACCACTCCAAAACTACCTCACTGGCTTAACCTTAAAAATATCTTTACAAGCCTCACTGGCTTATGTGAGTCTCACTGACAAATGGTCTCACTGACCTATAAGCCTCATTGGCATATGTGCCTCACTGGCTTTTCTCAATGAATCAAAACAAAAATCTCATGTGCAAGAAGTGATTTTTTGTTCAATCTGGTTTGTACCATTTAAATCAACTCATCTTTCTTTTCAAAAAGGTTTTTCTCTACATATCATAACTTTATAACATACATAACATTATTTGCTCATCTCTATTTTCTTCATCAACACACAGACATTAATGTACCTAAAAAACCATTATATACAATTTGAAAAACCTTTCACATTCTATACAATCATTTTTCATTTGTGAAGAAATTAATTTTCTCTTCATACCCATGACTGTTCATTTTCTTCTGCAAGAACAAAATCAATATTTTCTTCTTTTTCATCCTGCAAGAATAAAATCAATTTTTCATCTACATAAGACTTTTCACATTCCTTCAAAAGTTCATTCTCCTTCTCTGCAAAATATCTTCATTCATCTGCAACAAAAAAAATATATTTCTACCAAAAATATCTCTGCTCATTTGTATGTCCTTTCATCTACAAAAATAAAAACATCAAGAAATCCAAACACCAATCCATCTGCAAGAAGAAAATCTTATTCTCAAAAATCTTTGCATGATCCTTCAAAATCTCTGAGAACTCTCATCTTCTCTGGAAAATTACATTTCCAAAACTTTTGATCTTCTCTGAAAAATCAATTTTCAATAATAATATCCATAAAAATTGTCTTCAAGAAATTCTATATCAAATCTGCCTTCTAAAGGAAAAAACATCTTATTTGTTTCCAAATAAATCTTTCATCTCAAAAAAAAAACCTCAAAAATCTTAACTTACCCACCCTTTTCTCAAAGCAAAAATAGAAATTACTTTTTAATGTCATAAAATTGACATAAGGAGGGGCCGACCACATGGAGGTATAGAACAATGTTTCCATAGCCTATTCGAACACCTTTATGATTTTTGATGCTTATAACATTTTAACCACATACCATCGAATATGGTTATGAAGAAATAAAAGAAAACCAACACTTATTTCGGGCTTTCTCATTCATAAAAGCATACAATGCTTTTCTTACAACTCGTGCTCCCCTCAAATACAATGCCTTTCATGAATAAATGGAGATCTTAATGATTTTTCCTCAGGCTTCATAATACTCCAAAACATTCGATGATCTTAGTTAAATTTCTTTCCTTAAAAAGAATGCAAGGCTTTTCATCAAAAAGGTAGATGCTCTTTTTTTTTAAAACCATAAATTCCTTTATAGAAATCAAGCTTAAAAAAGACTTTATTTGATTTCCTTAAGGCATGAAATGTGCCCATATAAATTGTGCTCCACATAGGTTAAAAAAAAAACTTTTGACTTGTTTTCCCGCTCGGGCTCCATGGAGTACATTGACTACAATTCAAATATGCAATGTTCTTTTTCTTTTTCTTTTTTTTAAATAATTGTCCTCACCACTGATATTGCAAGGAGAAAGGAGGCCGGTCTTCCTTAATGTGAACACTTCATGCAATTAAACATTACCACTGATCTTACCTCCCGTCGCATGCATTGAAGACTGATGCAAAAGGTTTTAGAAGAGGAAAAAGGCCAGTTGCCCAATTTCACTTACAGCCTTAACATTGCCATTTAAGTGGCTTTTACCCTCATTGTGATTTCACTTAGTTAAAAAGACACTATTGCAGAGAAGTAGACTTCACCAAGTGACCTCATAAATATGAGTCTTTCAATATCAAACCAATCAACCTTAAGCCATATTAGCATTAATGTCAAGACATAAATTTTGACTGAAATTACCTTGTATCATCATACCATATTGTATCAAACTTTCTTATAAATATTTGATCTGCATTGCTCTTGATGTGAACCTACATTCCTCTTGTATTACTGAAGCATGTGAACTTTATCAAACAAAGATAGATTGAAACATACATTGTAACACCAATGATAAACAACCTGATTTAACAACAAGTAAGGCAAGATCAACCTGTGTCAACATTGCTTGAATATAAACATGCATGTAAACCATTTGAACTCCTATATCACTGACATCCTGATGTAACTCAATCTTGAGGATCTATTCAAGAAGACTTTGTACAAACATAATTGATATCCTTAACATGATCAACAACATCAACCCAAGATCTTTTGAACACAAAACTAAATACACATATGAAGCAAGTCCTTATCTTTTGAAGTATAACCCCTTGATTAGTGACCTTCAGATGTTTACAAGATCAACCCAAGATCCTGTAAGACCTTTTTGACACCAATGACAATCTGACACCATCACAGACATGGGTCCACATAAATCTGAGTGGACTAGTTCTAATACTTTATTTGTTTTGCTAGAACTATTTTGAAAGGACCCCTTTGTATTTTTCCCTAAGGTACACCCCTTGCATACCCCTGAATTACATTGTTTGAGTTTGGGTAACCCTGTAACTAGTCTTTCCATGGAAGATAGGGTACGGAAATTTAGGTGTCCTAGTCTTCTATGCCATATTTCATTAGACTCTGCAATTTCATGAATTAGGGCTTGATTTGGTTTTGTACATAACTCGTACAAGTACCCTTGTCTATGACCTATGGTTTTGGCCTTCTTAATAGTAGAATTCTTTGGCCATGCCAATACTTTGCTATCCATAAAGGTCACCCTAAATCCATTATCTTCAAGTGCAGATATGGAGACTAGGTTTCTTTTGATGCCTGGGACAAACAATACTCCAATAAGTTGGATGGAGATACCAGTCTTTAATTTGAGGGTGCATGTTCCAACACCCCTAACTGGATGCACAGAGTTATCTCCAATTGTTACTTCTTCGTCAGTCTCTTCTACCATGGTGTCTAGTAGTTCCCTAAACCCTGTGATGTGTCTTGATGAACCACTATCTATAACCCAGGTGTTGGATTTATTTGATACTTGGTTTGAAAGTGCAGAGTAGAATACATATTTCTCAGATTAATGCTTCTTTATTTTGGCATAAGATGCTTGTTGTTTGGCTTTGTCAGGACATCTGATTGCATAGTATCCATATTGGTCGCATCTGAAACATTGGATGCGAGAAATGTCTTTCTTGAATGAACCTTTCCCGTGATAATTTTTCCTCTTCTTGAAGTGTTTCTTCTTCTCTTTCTTTTGAGAGTTTGTATTTAGAACATGAAGGTCTTCATCTATATTTTTCTATTTTGACCCTTTCTTTGTCTGTCTAGATTCTTCTTGAAGACAGTCTGATCTTAGATGGTCAAATTTTGGAAATTTAGACCTTGCACTAATGCCTTGAATGAATGTCTCCCAGGAATTTGGGAGACCATCTAGAGCAATAAGTGTTAGTTCCTTGCTTTAAATTTGGTACCCAAGCGTTGATAGTTGATCCCTTAGTGCAGATATTCTCATAAAGTATGCATTGATAGATTCTCCTTTGTTCATACTTATATGGTTTATTTCTTTCTTTAGGGCTAAGGTTCTACTGGAGTTATTAATTTCATAATTTCCTTCAAGTGACTTAAACATATGATATGTAGTCTCATGTTTTGTCAGAATCGGCACGATATGATCTCTAACTCCATCAACTATGATTTTCATGGCTTTGTCATTTCCTTCAATCCATGTCATTTTATCAGAATCATTCTCTGGTTTTGTTTTGTTTTCTCTCACAAATGAATCAACTTTGTTTTCTTTTAGTATCATCATAATTCTAAATTTCCATGATGAGAAGTTATTTCCTCCTTCTAATCTATCTTTGAATCAGATTGCTGCTGTCATTCTAAATTTCTCAAGTTCGATGTTCTGCCTGGATTCTGCTTAACTTGGCTCTGATACCATGTAAATTCAAATCAAAATTAAAATCTCTGATTTGGATATTTTCTGTAAGTTGGATATTTGTATTGCAGAGTTTAATTTATTATTGTCTTTTGTTTTCCTAGATGCAATTTCTACTTCTCATACACTTCTGATTTTTGTGTCGATGCATAGTATTGCTGGGCAACGGCATTGATATAAATATGTGAGTGACGGTAGGAGTCACATCTATGATAGACATGACTCCTTAAGGAGCTACGCCTATCACATGTGTGACTTTGTCATTGTTTGCATTGTAATTGGTTTCACCGATTTTAACAGTTACTAATCACCATTTAGAATGCAGAAGATGTTTATGCTTTGGTAATATATCATTCGATCATAATGAATATGTTATCTGATCGAAGCTACAAACAACTCAACAAAAACAACTTACAAAAGTCTACATACTGTTGGATCATAACCTAACCTAGAGCAAAGATCACATCGAAAAAGGTTACAAAAGTTTGTTGATTGCAAAAACATAACCATGCGTGAAAGGTCATTCATATGCTACTAAGGATCAACCCACAAAAGATTATGATTATATTATAGTTAAAAGCAATAAGCATATCAAAAGCATTAATTTCTAGACATTGGTAAATCAATTTTGTGCAACATCAACAATCATTCTTCATCACTGTTCCAAGAGTTAAATTGTCATTTCAATTATCAATTTTGAACTTCAATTTAATATAGCTGTGTTAATTGTATGTATCTAATTAACCTAGATGAATTCATCTGAGGGTATTTTAATACCTTAAAGTGTATTTCATATTTATTACTTTCAATTTAAATTACATTTCATATATATTTAATGTTTTCTTTTGGATTCAATTTCATAGTTTTCAAGTCAATTTTTATTGACTCATATTTCATGAGCAGTGGTTCACAAGAACCCATCCCTCATAAGCATGAATGATCCACTTACCACCAACTGCATCTAGGTAATGCTAACAAGAGTGAAACATCGAGACTTCCAACAACATCGCCCATCTTAATACTACTCTAATTCAAACATAATAATAAAGTTTCATATATATTTTTATTTAATAGTTTTTATTGGGGTACTTTAAGGGAATAAAAAGTTCTATTTGCAACTTCATCAACTTGTCCACAAAAATAAAAAGCCACCTCCATAACTTTGGCCAACAAAACAAAAACGATCAAATTGCTAACCCATTCACTTAAATGTACCGAAATTGCAAGGAATTTATAATCGTACCATAAATTTGAAAAGCTTTAAGCAAAAATAGCACGCAGGTAAATTACAGGTAGAGGTTTTGAAATGCATTACATAGCTCTTCAACCTCTCCTAGTTTCTTTTTGAATTCTTCAATGTCCGCGTCATAATTGTCCTCTATCAAATCGATTGTAGATTTTGTAATGCTTTCAATCTTTTCTGCATTTGCAGCCCTCATAGTTGCTCTGAGCTTTTGCTCTCTTGCTTTATTCCTGCTTCCATAGACAAAATGTTCCAATGCATATCTGAGTTGGTGTTTGACAGCAGCCTGTACATCTTCACCCCTGTATCTTTCAGGATCAAACTTCATTCTATTGATTTCATCCTTACTCAGTCCACAATTCTCCTTGCTAATTATTATGCTCCTTTCACCTGCTACTTTGTTTTTGGCCGAGACCTTCAATATCCCATGGGCATCTATTTCGAAACTCACATCGATTGTTTCTTTTCCCCATAGATCTGCTGGTATCCCAGTAAAGTAGAAACTTCCCAGCAAATTATTGTCCTTTGCAAAAGTTCTCTCGCCTTCGTAGACAAAAAATGGCCCACCTGTTTGGTAGTCTTCACAAGTGAAGAACGTCCCTACTTTCTTTACAGGAATACGGGTATTCTTAGGAATTATCACGTTCATGATACCTCCTTTCACCTCAATTCCCAAGCTCAAACGAGTGACATCTTGGAGAAGTACATCTGAACATTGGTCAGTCAATACAGCAGCATGTACAGCAGCTCCATACGCAACAGCTTCATCTTGATTGATGCTTCTGCACAATTTCTTCTGCCCAAACAACTCTTCAATCAATTGTTGTAGCTTTGGAATCCGGGTAGAACCCCCAACCAGAACAACTTCATCAATTTCATTCCAGCATCGGCTAAACAGAGTCTCACACCATCAATGCATTTAATGAAGAGATCATTGTTAAGATCTTCAAACTTGGCTCTGCTAATTTTGGAAAAAAGGTCGCTATCTTCACAGAGGCAATCAATCTCAACAGTTGTTTCTGTAGCAGCTGAAAGGCTTCTTTTGACCCTCTCACATGCCGTACGAAGTCTGCGAAGTGCTTTGGCATTCTTGCCAATTTTCTTCTTATTCTTCCTTTCGAATTCTTTGATGAAATGTTTAAGCAGTCTGTTATCAAAATCTTCCCCACCCAGATGAGTGTCTCCCCCAACTGCTCTCACTTGAAATGAACCCCTACTGATGGTAATAACAGAAACTTCAAAAGTGCCCCCTCCAACATCAAAAATAAGGATATTCTTACCAGTGGTGGAAGAGTATGTCTTGGTATCCAACCCATAAGCTATGGCCGCAGCATTTGGTTCATTCAGAAGTTGCAACACATTAAACCCAGCCAAGTGGGCTGCATCCATTGTAGCCTGTCTCTGTGAATCGTTGAAATAGGCCGGCACAGTGATTACAGCATTCTTTACTTCAAGCTTAAGAAATATTTTCGCATTCTCTTTCATCTTGGACAGCACCATAGCTGAAATTTATTGAGGTGCAAAACTTTTAGACTTACCTCTATAGGTTACCTGTATCTCAGGCCTCCCATTACTTCCTTCAACAACAGAGAAAGGCCAATGGAATATGTCACTTCGTAGTACAGGATCACAAAACCTTCTTCCCATCATTCTTTTCACATCAGAGACTGTGTTGTGTGGATTGGATATGATTTGATTTTTAGCACCCTCTCCTACCAGTCTTTCCGTTTCAGTGAAGGCAACAATGGAGGGGGTGGTTCTATTGCCTTGGTCGTTTGTTATGATTTCAACTCTCTCACAATGCCAAGCTCCTACACAACTGTAGGTGGTGCCCAGATCAATGGCAATAGCTTTATCTCTCGCCATAACCTGTGCTTTGCAACACCAATTCACTGTTTTACTATATGTGTAACAACACCCCATTAACCCTAATAAAATAATACAAGATTTCTACACCTAATCTCATTCTATCATTTAAAATCTCTTTAGACACCATGTCTAGGTGAAGTTAACAGAGTATGAACTAATCAATAATAGATCAAGCTATGATCATTATCCATAAGTACATCATATGGAGAAAGAACAAAAGATGAACATCTTAATGATAACACAACTTACATAAATATTTCATGTAGCTTCACCATATGCATTACTCAAATTTGAAAACTCGTTTAAATCCAAGTCCATATATAAGAAACATCAAGGTTGATTTAACCATCTTAAGGTTAAGCTATGCTCAACCTTCACAAAATCATCATGTGTCAGAATAGGTATGATACGTCATCCAATACACAAGTTCTATCCACAGAAATTCAATTCTTTAGTAAAGTAAAACATATTGTTACAGTTATGAGTAACCTCCCACCCCTTATGAGCTTAGAGTCATACATCTCTATAATATTATCTGGGTTCTATATCAATCAATGTTCATCATAACATTCTCAACTCATAGTGGTCTCTGTTTATATATTACATAATGCATCCCTAAAATAGTAACATCATAATATCTTATCTCATTAACAATTACATTCGTAATCTGATAAGGTAATAATAACTCGTATTCAATATTGTAATAAGGCTAGACAACTAGCCCACATTTTACTCTACCTGAGTAATTATTCTAGTGATTTATCTCACCAAAAATTTTAAGAATTCACAATCACCAAGATGGACCTTTCTAGGGGGGCAAACCTATGCCTCGAGGGCTCATCTCAAATAGCCTTGCCTACGTGAAAGCATAGAGGCTTCATAGTTTGAAAAACATCCTTCCTTAAGTTCATAATGTTTAAACAATTAGTTTTCAACACAAGTTTTATAACAAGTAACTAGGCTCTATTTCTAAGCCAATAGAATGATACAATAACAATCAATTCTAAGACTTATGGTTGTCCTATCATCTCATCATGATAATTGACTTTCAAGTTGGAGGATAAAATGTCCAAGACAAAGTCCGTTACTGCCTTTTAGTCTTATAAAAGTAAAATTTGATAGAATAATGCTTACTGAATAATCCATCAAGGAAGTTGATCCACATCTCAACTCAATTCCCTAAATCCATTCAATACTAGGTGATACAGGGAACAAAGGTCTTACTACTTCATCACGACATAGTTTGGAACCAAGTTGTCATCTACTGTTACTCATAGTAACACTCAATGAATCTAGAAGTAGTTCGTACACAATCCAACTCCTACCTCCATAAACATCCTCTATCAAGATATCAGTATTCATAACATATAAAACTTCCAATTAGGACCAATAGGCTAAAATGCCTCAATCACTAGGCAATTATACATCAATTGTCCTTATTCAACATTAGACCATCTCTAAGTTAGAGTTTTGATAATATTCTTAATTATTCTTTATTTGGATGTTACCCACAAGGTACATCTGTATCTCCATAATAGAAGGTAGAAGAGATTGATAAAGTTTCTATATACTTGAGAAAATGAAGAGTTTAAATTATTACTCAAGAGTAGTCATGTCTAATAACAATAAGGGTAACCAAGTAGTGTTCTATTATTACTATTATTAATATGAGCAATGAGGGATCACTTTTATGGAAGAAATGCTATCCTATAGACAGAGAATTATTATCATAAACACATTTGTAGGCTTTTTTTTTCCCAAGTGTCTTTACCTAATGATAGTAGTATGTATTATACGAATCAACTTCTAAACATTCTAAGAAGTTAATAACTATAGTGTGAAATTCACGTGGTAGCATTACTCACTCACTCAATTATTTATTGGTATCTAGACATAACCTCTAGGTTTACTCATTCATGGAAAGGTCATCCCTTCCTTTTGGTGACTTCACATCCACTTAGGTATACATTTAATAACTCTATAAAGTAAACTTTACTTATTTCAGGCATGAAATTTCTGGTTTCTCTCATTGTTTCAAATACCATAAACAGGCCTAAAGATTTTTAAATTTTTATTTTTCTCAATTTATTCCGAACACCCTCATGTAGGAGATTTTCAACTATTGGGGAAATTACTCGTTCCAGTTTAAGATCCTGAAATTTATTCTATACTGAGACTTACCGATAAACATAGCATTCTAAAGATATTTAACAAATGCAGATAGCATATTAAAAAAAAATTGGCAGCCTGCTGTCACAAAAATCATTATACAGTTTTTCTGTTCATACTGGACAGCTTAATAATACTGTTCATAACAAAAATTTTGAGTTTCTTTTTAAAAAAATAATAAAAGAGAAAGTTGCCTCACTGTTAGGAATTTTATCCAAGCCGCCTAAAACTTGCATAAGAATTTTTATAAAATCCTCTTTAAAGAAAATCTGAAGTTAAAATAATAAATAAAAACAATGAAGTTATCTAAATTTCTCCTATTCAATCCTCTGAATAGAAAATCGGTTTTCCCTATTGCCAGCACAACCATAATGTAAGATGCCAGTTTACTGGCTAATAACAGTGGGAATACTAAAAATTTCCTGTATGTTCATATCAACAATTACATAACTTGTTTCCCCGAGAATTTCTACAAATTCTGAGAGGAATTTTGAGTGGTTGAAAGTTTGAGAAATGGATATTAGAGAATTTTACTGAAAAGTGAGTGCATAGGGTAGAAATTGAAACCAAACTGTGTAATTTCATGGGCAATGCTCAGATTTCATTTTTTTTCTAAAATAATACTACACTATTGTTCAACTTCTCAAATATCCATAACCAGTTTTACCCAAAACTGAAAATTATCTCTGTATTCATAAATGGATAGCCATTTACAACCTTCAATATTGGAATAATTGGTCAGGTCTTATTACAAATCACTCACACAGATCAGAGCCTGCTGCCCATAATCCTTCCCTCTTTTCCCAATATCTCCTTGATTTCCTCCTGTTTTTTTTTTTCCTTTCTTCTCTTTTTCTCTGGTGCCCCTCTCTGAAAATTCCTAAATTCCCTTATAATAAACTCCTTTCCACTTCTTTTTCCCAGTCCAGATGTCAATGTTCATGTTTTTTTAAATTGTCAAACAGCTCAGAAAATTCGTGCAGAGATAATCCCGATGAAGCTACATTTGTCTTTCACAGGAGTCTCAAAATCATTAAATGGATAATTTATTCATTCTTTTTTTTTTTTTTTTTTCAAAAGGCAATAAATGTAATGATTTTTACCTCCTTCCTTTGGTCTCAGTCATTTGACCGCTGGTAAAAGGAATAGAATATTGTTAATTCCTTTTGCCAAGTTTACTGACAGTTTAACAATGACATTATTATTAACCATTTTTATATTTCCATTTATTCTTTTGCTTGTGTTTATTATTAATTAATAATACTCAAGGCTTACTGAATTTTTTTAATTGCATTCAAAATTATGTTAGCAATATCTCTTTTACCTAAACTTAATTATATATAATTGTGCTATAATTCATAATTGATTTATGCCACCATAACTTAAAACATGTCCAATACTTCCTTACACAAAAGGTTGCATGTATCACCAATATAACATCAAATATATCCATTTATATATACAGTTAAGGTCAATGCTAAGTATAATAGAAGAGGGCTGTGACAATATGTATACTTCACCTGCAGCAAAGTAGTAAGATACTCATGAGTTCAACTCTGGAGAGTTTTAAAACTATGGTACAGCTGACTGCACAGGCTACTACCACATCAACCATAATAGCCAACTATAACGCTCAGAGGACTACAATGGTTGCATTAAAGAAGTTAGATTCTCTCTCTTTGACTACTGAATTATTCTAAGAACAGAAAGGCAATTGAGTGACTGAACATACTGCTGATAACAATGAAGCTAAGTGCAGCATCAGCAAGTTCTCGGGACATTGAACTGTACATTTATTAACCATTTCATCCTTCGTTGATCGTTTTTTTTATTGGTTGACCAATAGCTGCTGTGTTAACCAAGAAACTGTTAATGTCAAACTTTGTTGAAGTTTCTTTTCCTACTTGATTAGATAGTTTGTTGTTTGACCGAAAAAAACGAATCTATACAAAGAAAAAATAAATCCATACAAAGAAAAAGGAAAGCATGCAAAATAAGATGGAACCCATGCAAGACAAAATGGTTCCATGCAAATGTAAATTCAAATACTAAGCATGGACAACATGCTAAGGGAGCCTGAGAGATATAGAAGAGGGTACAAACAATGGAGTTGAAACGAACCTCAACACCTCCTCCAGCAAAGAAACCTTAAGTGAATGTACAAAACTTCAACCCCTTGTTAATGTAAAATTAACCAACATGGCTCAAGGACATTAGACGACTCAAAATTTCCTTTTATTATATAAAATTCCAAAGTAAGATAAATTTTCTACTAAATTACTTCATGTTAAAGAATCAACCCTTCAAAGTCTTAAAAATCTTCCAACAAAAGCCAAAATCAAAATGTGACCATTAATCTTGGAAAAACTCAAGGATGTGGAATTCATATTCTTCAGTACTTTAATCAGGCCCTAGGTATCAAATTGGGTCACTGCATTTACAGGGAGCACACTCAAACATGGAGTGTGATGCCAACAAGAAAATATATAGATAGCTGAGAACCAAGGCTGGTTTTCATTTCAGCTTCCCTCATTCAAGGCTCTAATATTTGAAACCCCATTCAAGGCTGTCATTCCTTGGACTGGTAAAGCCCCCTCTCTACTAGTCGCAGTCTTTTCAGAATCCAGGGATATTTTGTAGCTAACTAGGGGAAGCAAGCGATTAACTTCTGAGAACTGAAGTAGAAAAATGGCTATCTCAGAAACAGTGTTAACCAAAACTATTCATGGTAAATCATAAGAGGGATCTAAACAATTTGACAAGGCAGTTCTCAAAAATTGGAAGCTCATAAAAAGTGATATTAAGAAGCATTCATTTATATGGCCTCCCAGAACTTTTGAATCAATCAGTAGTTAAGTTTGAGATGATGAGCTTGCTATCACTATCAATTTTTTGTTCTACTCTCAATCTTGGCCTTGGATTTATTGAAGGTAATCCTTCAATAAATCTCACTCGATGTGTCACATCTTAGCATGATAATGACTGGTATATGTACAGTGACGAACAAAGCCATCATGGTTATTCGCTATTCTTAGCAATTCAGGGTCTTCCTCACACGTTTTCTCTTTTAGTTGTTATTGCCACTTCTCTGTCTCAATCCTCTCTTAAATTTGTGTTTTCCTTGGTTCAGAATACCTACAGTGCCACAAATTGCGTCAACTATGAAATCTTGAGGCAGTGGTGATGCATTGCCATCGGTTATTCCTGCTGTTATTGTGAAGAAGAATGCTCGTGGCATTGGGAAAGGTAAACCCTCTATTAAAACTGATTCCAAAATCGTTGATAGAAGAAAACTATGTACTGTAGCAAGAAAGCAGTAGTTGCTCCAACCATGTCAAATGAAACAGAGGACCAAACAAGTCTCATTGTGTTGGATGGGATTGTGGCAGGCCTCCATGCAAAGGTGGCCATAGTGCTGGCCAAAGACATGATGCTACCAGAGGTCATGGTACTCGTTGATAGGTCAAACTGTGGAGTGAAGACATTGTCGCATTCTACTGGTTGTGTGGTTATCCAAGGCTGAGATTGAGGCCATGTTGAAGAAAAACATGCCAAACTAAAACAATTGAACTTGAACTTGCCCACAACATTACCTCATTAGACAGACCAGGAGGGAACAGGATGAGCAGTTCATTCAAAGAACGATTCAAGATGGATCTAATATACAGGGTTTCAGATAAAACAATCAAATCATTCATTCAAGCGCACACCTCCAAGAACCAAAATGTAACTGGGCTTCTAGATGAAACCCCTTTGTGAATTGAAAATATAAATTATGCCTGATGGTAGAAATTCAGAAGGTTTCTCAATTAAACATAATGCATTGTCTAAGCGGTTGGCCTATTCACACAACACAGAAATGGCCCATCTTTGCAAAACAACTGATAATTTGAAAGGGAAGATTAATAAGAAATTTGAGGATTCTAGGTTAGAAATTCAATAGATCTTCCATGGGAAACCTAGGAAGGGATTCTAATGTGATTTCTACCATGGTTCGAGGTACTGTGCAGAGTAACAGTGTGTGTATGAGTAATAAAATATAACTTGGTACTAATCTTGGTAAAGCAATTGCAGCTCATGTTCAAGCATAGAATGTATGATTAAAGGTTATATTGCGATGGTTCAAGCTGGCAAATCTCAAACACTCCTTTTGCTCAGGAGACTAGCAAAGACACCTGTAAGTCAGGATTGTCTGGGTTAACCAAACTAGGGTCATTTTGTTTATTTTAGTTTCTGTCCATAGGTGTTGCTTTAAGTAAGTTTTATACTATTTCTGAGTGCATTGACTTTTGGGCCTTACTGTGGTTATCTTTTGGAATATTGTTAGCTCTTGTCGGTTGTGTTTGTCAACATAGTTTTAGTGCATGATTCCTTGGTGGACTTACATTTAGAAGTTTCCTTCAGGCATCTTCTTATAATGGTCGTTTGAAGTTTTTGAAGCCACAGCTTTGTCCTGATGGGCTTCTAGAAGGATGTCTCACTGGTATGGCTTATCTATTTAAATGGCAGAGGATCCGACAATTAAACCCTCATTGATCAATTAAACAAAATGATGCCCCTAAAATGTCAAATCTCAGGATATTATTTAAAAAACATTTGAATGATTCAAACAAGCTAAAAATATCCTCATTAGGGCAAACATCAACGGCATGAACTGTTGATCCTATCACAATTTTCTCTGTAGTAACTTTGCACAAATAAACCAATTTCACAAGTATCAAATCAGATTTTGGACTCAGCTATTTTGAATGTTAGTCAAAAGTAGGTTACCCATACATTGAACTTCAAAAAGCAAATCCAACAACCATAGCAATTTTGCCTTGATAAAAATGGGAAGATAGGATGCAATCGTTCGGTACAAGTGAATGTAAGATAAAGTTGCTTTAATACTTATAAGCTACAATCCTTGAAATGCAGAGCAAGGAAGATCAAAGATTACAGAGACCAACTATCTACTCATAACCCTTGAGAAGCTGACCAAGAAATCAGTTCTTGTAATGCAGACCGATCTAGAAGAATACAAAGAACTGAAAACAAATTTGAATGTCGAGTGCAAATAGTTACAAATATGATGATTCCCACCCCAGAAAGTGTAGCTGCGTATTCAACTAAAGCAGTGCTTACACTGGCAGCAGAAATTATATTTCATTTTGACCCTATATTTGGTTTGTCCTGTGTGATATTATGTTTCTTTTCGTTTGCAACACTTTCCCGGAGGAAGGTGTGTATTGGTGCCCAAACTGGGTTGTTATTATTTGTAACTGGGAGAAATTATTTTATGAATAATATTTGCTTATTTCCCCTCTATTATTCTCTCATATTTTCGCCTATAAATGTGTGGTCAATGTTTCTGCAAACTAGTTGTCTTCTCTTGCTTCATGCTGTTAATTAAATTGAAGTCCAGAAATCCCTAGATTGAGACGTGTAAACAGAAATTAGCTTAACATAACTTTGACTTCATGAGAGATCATAACTAACCAAAACATAAGACTATATTCTTAATTGCAAACCTAGCAGGAGGGGAGAGGAGTCAATAGTTGAACTAGGTCCAATTGTTGTTATAGTATTTGTGGGTATAGGAGTTAGTAGTTGAACAATCTATATACTATATATTGTCAACGATTATTCTACATGTAAATAAAAAATGACCAAATTTTGAACATAAATGTTTATGTTTGAATGAAATTTCTAAAAAGCAACAAATCATGTTATGCCACTTTGGCGCACCAACAAAACATGACTTAATGCACAACTACTGGTCCAATCTTTTATTTATGTCTTTTTAGACACCACAAAAAGCATGTTGATGTGGCATTTGATGATGTGAACCCGAAACCCTAGTTATAAGCAGGGGCCTTGCCAAATAAGTTGCTGTAAAAATTTGGAATTTTTTTGAAATTGTCACATGATTTTGATAGGTGTGAAGTTAGGGTGTTCAAAACTCAAGGGATTTGACAGCTAAAATGGAAATGGAAATGGATCCTTTTATAGTCTACGATGTCAGGCAGCCTGATTTTGGGTCTACAGGTGGCTTACAACATATGAGACTACCTCATACTCCCAATTTAAGGAAACATAATGAGTTAGCGACTAGTTTAAAACTAGTAAAAGCACCAAAGGTGCTATCAAATGGCCGATAGGCAATAATATTTATAAGCCTATCTCTAAATAGTATATATTTATTACTGAAAAGTCATTACATGTAGTAGTTGATGGACAAGGATATAAAACTATAAGAAATTCAATAATTTTTTTTACAAATAAAAATAATGGAATAGTATTGAATAAATCATGAACAAACCAATTAGAGAACTAAATCATAAACAAACCATTAGAGAAATATGGCCTCCTATTTAGCGAAAAAATAAGTGGCATATTTACTAGTGCCCCAAAGTTATCCACTAAATAAATTCTAAGAAATCAAGACATTAGGTGAACTGTAAGTACCTAAATAATGTAGGATAATAGAAAATCCATGTTACTAATTTCCCTCTTGGTACACACATTTATAGCCATATTGTTAAATAGTGTGGTTTTACTTTTTGTCAAAATTATTATATTTATAGACATATTGTTAAATAACCCTATCACCAAAGCATTGCACAAAATAACTTTTAAAAAACATATATGTATGAATTGTGTGTGTTTGAATAAACTATGTGTGATATGATTGAACTAACTTTGTGTGAAGTGTGTTCTTTAACTTTCACATTCACTTTGTGTGTGTTTGTACTTTGGCATATTTGAACTCAAGTGTTTATTAGTGAAATTTAATTTTGACATTCACTTTGTCTGGTGTGTGTTTGCACTTTACCATGTTTTATAAGTTTAAGACAACATCATAAGAAGGGGTCCCATATTGAGACTACACAAATAAGAAATTATAGAACCTTCGCCTGACTTACCCATTCTGTTTTTGACTCAAATAGATAGAGTCATAATAGCTAGTTTGACTAGTACAACACAATAAGATCTGTAGATGAGGAAAAAGAGATGCAGCAAGCTTTGAACAAGTGAAATTTTAAAAGGAGGAAATTGATCAATTGAGTATTCCACAACTAGAGTATCTTGATCCAAAATTTATTGAGCAGTTCATTTATCATTCAGCTCTCATGATTTACCAGTAATAACTAATCATGGAAAACGGCACTGCTGGAGTAGTTTGTGGTGCATCTCACGAGCATAACAAAAACTGATAACCATCAATCCAAATAGAACTTATATTTGTTAAATTTGAATACAAAATTTTACGGTGTAAAGTGTTTGACATTGTACATCACAAAGAAAACAAAATAGAGATATAAATCCACGTAGAAGTTCCATGTAATTGCACCAAGCTATAAAACCTTGCCATAAAGTTTTATCAATGAGATAGATAGTGCATGAAAAAAAGTGATCTGCCTTTCTACTGTACAAGACCTTACAAAATACATCCCAATAAAGTGAAACAATGATATCAATCCACACAAAAGTTACATAGTATGACACCAGTGTAAAAGACATTACATGCCATGACGTTTTACCAATGGGACTCATATAGAATAATGAAAGTACCGGGTTGTATAACTGTGCTTAATGGGCTTTCCCCTCCCATGATGGTGATTCCATGTGTACAAGTGCCAAGTTTGTATGAATCCTTTGTGCCTTGAGATTGTTTCAACTATAATGGATTCTTCAATCTGCTAGCATCTATTTCTATTTCCAATCCACTAACATCTATGTCTATTTCCAATCATATTCTTCAAAGATCCCAAAAGCAATCCCACTATCAATGCCTTTGTGAATGAGGCGAATGCTGCACTTTTTCGAAAAGGTGGTCTCTTCTCAATCACTGGGGTCTCTTCTTTTGTCTCAAATGTTTCTTGAGCCACCTTGTCCTGAACTAGAGCATAACCCCAGTGATAAATCTATCTTAAAACGTTGCATAGAAATCATGAAGGATAAAATATACAAAGTTCCTTTTAATTTTTTGAAGGTGCTTAAAGAAATTGTAGGAGACTGTAAAACATGTTTTTTTAATGAAATTAACATTTAAATGTAAGTGGAAGAATAATTAATTAATTTGAGCTGTTCATAACATGTTTAAGAAAAATTGTTAGAAACATTAACTTTAATGGTAATTGTCATAGATTGCAGTGCCATGTCATTATAATTTAAATTTTAACTGTCTAATGAAACTACTATAAATTATTACATTCTCAGAAGAGGCTGTTCTTCAAAGCAAGGAATTAATTCTGATAAAAAAAAAGTTTCATAATTGCATAAAACTTCATGGAAAATGTTGAGATTCAATGATAATTATTAATTATCATAAAGTTCTGTAACTTAGTAATGAATCCATGGGTGCATAAATAAATCTTAAACCAATGTTTGTGAAAAGTTATCTTTAACAGAAAAAACTAATAGAATGTTGTGCCATGCTATCTATAAATTTCTATCATCAATAAAATTATATCATCAATAAATTGTTTCTGTGGAATGGCTTTGATTTTTTTTAATTTTCCGTGGAGGTAGTTACCCAAGTAAGTAGTCTCTTACCCTTTTTTTTTGGGCTAAGTTTGCATGGAAATAGATCATGGTTGAAGAATAAAATTCACGAGGTTCAACATCTTTTTAATGATAATAAAGGTAATTGAATTTTTTTATCAGATACCAAAACATAATTCACAAGAAAATAACACACTTTAAAACACTTGAGGTCCTAGTAGTGAGACTGTGTCTCAATGCAGGCTAGGCAAGGCTCAACAGAAGACACAACAAATTGAAAATCACAAAATATAGTATTGATGAAAATTGAGTTTTGGCAAAATATAGGCAGTTTTGACCTATTGGGATATAATGAATGGGGAAAATTATGCATATTTTCCTTTTTTCCATCAGTTTAAATTCAAATCATATTATCTAAATCTTGATGAATCAAGTATGTTGAGTCTCACCATGTCTGGGTTTTCCAAGTCCCCTAAATTTGTTTATCACATGCATAAAACTGGTCTTAACAGCCTATGCAACCCGAGCCTCCTGTTTGGTTGCCTGTTTTTAATAACTACATTAGTGTCAGTCAAATGGAATGACCTAAAGTGGTAAAATCATTGAGGCTATAATGGTGGAGCCTTCAAATCCCCACGAGACATACTACAAGCTCATACATGTACAAATTTTAATTATTCAATTGGGGAAACTATCACATTCTATTTTGGTTGTGGCACACCCTGTTGGATGAGGCTAGGTGCCAGTCCTGCATGAATTTGATAGAAGATATACCCATTTCATGGTATTCAAGCCAAAGGACATCCCTTAGGGCAAATTTACTAGTAAAAAAAAATTAAAAATGCTTCTTAGCATTGTGCAAATGGGTCGGCAGAGCACTTATATGGAATTTTCGTCAATCGGGCTAGGAGGGAACACCCACCTGAATGCTGGAAAGTATCAAAGGGTATGCTTCTGATCTTCTTCCTTTTCTAGTGACTTGGGCCTGGCCATAACTAACAAGCACAAATTCCGCGCCCAACAGCGTCAGTGGAAAGCTCCAAATTCCCAGCTGAATGTGGAGGTAGCTACCTGAAAGCAAAGCAACAATGAAGACCTTAATCCTTGAAGTTGGCCCTAAGTGTCCCTATCTTCCCCAATATTTAGTTAGTCCCAAAGAACTTCTTCCCTTATGTTAGTCCCAATTAGCCCTGACGTTAGGTGAAAGAAAAAACAATGCAACAATGACAAACTCATTCTGTGTTAGCCCCAATTCCAATTGTTAGCTAAAAAAAAAGGCACCAATGACGGAAGGTCTTCTGCTTGTCTCAAATTGGCCCTAATTGTAACTCCAGTCAGCGCTTAAATTTGACAGTTGTATAATTGTATTTAGCCATTTTTGCTGTAAAATACAATCAAAATTCTAAAAACACTGTATCATATGAAAGGAGAGATTTTGGACAAACTGTCAAAAATTTATATAGGATTTTGTTGATATATATATTTGCTTTTTATATATTATACTTATACTAAGGTATATCATAGTATTTTACAGGGAGCATTGAATAGATAATTATCATACAAAAATTGCTTGACAGGCAAAGTCGACTGTCAAATTGAAACCTTGATCCAGTGTTTAATTAGGCATAAACTAAAAGCAAAGTAGCAATGATGTTTGTTCCAGCTAATTACCGCTACTATTCTTGGGGTTTCAGCAGTAGCGGTGGGATACAAACATGGATCATGATCATTCCAGATCCATATCATGGTGCCTCCTCCTCCTGCTTCCACTTGCAAAGACGCTTAAGTAACTGAAACGCTAATATCCCTAACATCTAGATCAGACAGGTAAATGGCCTTCAAAAGCACGGCCGCAGGGAAAAATAAGCAGAAAATTTGCCGGCCCTTCAGACAACGGCGCATAAAACCCCAAAGCCTTGGTTTGCACAGGATTCTCCATGGCTTCTCATCGTCCTGGACTCGAAACCAACAGCCTGAATAAAGAGTACCCTCAAACCAAGACTAAATGTAGACATAAACAAACCACTGCTACTTATTTGCAGCTAGATCCAAGTCTTCAAATCCTTTTTGTACCAAATTATTGTTCTTCTTCCTTGTTTGTATTTCATTGATAAGATTTCCTCCACGGACTTCGATCGATTCCTCGGAAGGTGATTCTTTTGTTTTTTGTTTGCACTGCTCACCTCAAATCTTGCAATTTGATGTGCTGGCCTATTTGCTTTCAACCGTTCTTCCTTTCCTTCAAAAAAAAAAAAAAAATAGAAATCTAAGAGAGTATCTGGTGGGGTACATTTAAACAACATCAGACTTTTTTTTCAACTATTTTTTTTTAAGAAAACCCATACGTGAGAAGAAAGGCATGAGAAAAACAAAAAGAAATTGAAACTAATTTTTAGACGACCAAATTTTTGGCAGTTACAAGATGTATCCACATATAGAATGGCCTATTGGTCAAATAAAGAAACTAATATGAAAATCGTTAGAAAATTGCCCAATGAAGTGAAGAATTACAAAAACATTTGAGTGCTTACCCCATGTCCCCATGCGCTGCTTAAGTTATTTTTCTGCTTAAATTTAAGCAGTTGGAGTGGCCCCATGGAAATTTACAATTATCAAAAAAAGATACTATAGAATCTTTCCCTATTTTTGTGGAGCAACTATTATTTAGGAATTGCAAATAAGTTGTGGAAAAAAATGGGGACTAGACAACTACATAATGAAAAATATGACATGTGGCTGCATATATTTCCTTTCTTAAAAAAAAAAAAAATCTTCTAAATTAAGATAATTAAGATAATTTGTTTTTTACTTGTAATATAGTAAATTGCTTAAAATAAGCAGAAAAATAAAATATTCATGGGGTCACTAGCTCCACAAATATCTCCTAAAAAAATTGAGTAGTGTCTGCTAGCCAAAATAAGCTAAGTAGTCGCATGGGGACATGCCCTTACAGAATTGTTCGGTGGGTTCTTGTGGCCTTCGGCTATTCAACACTTCTTCCATTCAAACAAACTAAACAAAAGATTTTTTAAAGGAAAAATGAAATTTAAGCAAATGAACATACGTATATTTTGAAATGTTGTTTTAAAATACCAATAAAAAATATAAGTGTTAAAAGACATGACCTTTCGTCTCCTAAAAAGCACTAAAATTGAATGGGATGCTACATCTTAAGCAAAGACCTAATAAATTTGGTTGATCTTTGCAAATGAATAAATTGCATAAATAAGCATAGGTTAATTAAACAAATTGCATGTTATTAAGGTGGAAATTCTCTTCAACATTTGGAAAGATAGAAATGCAACTCTCTTTTCTAATTGTATTGTAGATGTTCATTGCTCTTTGTACATTAAATCCATGATTTGCTCTAATGTGCTTATGTAGGTCCAAGTGCAATCTAGTAGAATTGCACTTGAAGTTGCCCATCTTTAGGAGCTACTGAATCACTAGGAGAATGCCCCTTGTACTATTGCTAGAATTCTACTTGATCCCTCCTCTCCTTCTGAAGGGCATAGGCATGACTGCAACCAATCTACGAGGAGAGACAAAGGCTCCTACTCTTGTGGATCACAACCTCTAATTTCTAGGGATAATGTTGTCTATGGCGACTAGTCTTAGCCTTTCAAGCCGCCCTGGTCCCCTTCTCATGGGTGTGGTGCTTCTAGATGGCTTGATTTTGGTAAATTTCCTCTCTTAGAGTTGGCAATTTGTCCAGTTAGTACTCAACAGCCTTCAGATGATACTCTTGAAGAGGAAGGTGCTCTCATTGCTTGGGATTCTATTGATGGTGATGTCCTTGGTGATGTGTGGAGGAATCCTAATGATAAGGATCCTCCTTCTACTACTGCTTTAGTTGCTTAGTGGTTTTTGGGCTTGGTCTTATTATTTTGTTGTCTTTGTTTTAGATGCTATCCAGTTAGACTTTGTGAGTGTGCCCTTATACCACCCTAAATCTATTTTGTGAATGTTGTACTATTATTTCTTTAAATAAAAAGTTAAATAGGAAAAATTCATCAAAAAAAATTAATGAGAGTTAAGATAAATTATGCAAATAAATATGCAAAAATTAAATAATATGATTAGGGTTATTTATCTTTGAAATTTGTGATAAAGAATGTTGTTGATAAACACTATTTAGGAATTAATGCCCTGGTCTGATAAATGTGTTAGAGTTCATATAGCCTTTGAATTTTTTGTAGTTCAATCTTGTATATCATAGGGTCAATCTTTAGTGACACAAACTTTAAATAATGCTCAAAATTGATCTCTAATGTGTATGAACACCTAACATAATGTCCTTGAGTAGGCCTACTTGCCCTCACCCTCCTAATAGACACCATTGAGGAGATTGCCAACTCAATAAGTGAGCAAGTTCTCCTAGGTCAACCTCCTCAGTGGGTTGGATCAAAGGCAATGAGAAATATCAAGACAACATTGACCAACATGCATGTGGCCTACATATAGATGTGATTCTTTGTTCTTTCAAAAATTGAAGTGTGTTCTAAATGTTTTTTTAATTCCCAAAATCTTGCATGTGTACTAATGGCATATTGAATGTCTTTTAATTCCAAAACATAGCAACATGTCACACAAATGTGTACCAAGTCAACTCATAATGGTTAGTCGACAAGGATAAAATTTTTGGATTTTGAATTTGAATGTTTGAATTTTTAGTTCATTCCTAAGCACTATGAGAAATCTTGTGGGCCACTTGGAAATGAGCCATGGACAAAAATGGTAATCTTGGGGCATGGGATAAATGTATAGAAGTAAATGGAAATGGGGATGGATAAATGGTGAATAAATAAAAAATGTAAAGGGATAAGTGTACATAGGGAGACAATGGATATAGATAGGGATTAGGCCATGAACCAAACTTGCACAATGAATGTGTCACTTGTTGATATGTGATTGCATTAAAAACATTGCACCAAGGTGGGCATAAAACTAAATGGAAATAACATGGGTACACAAATTTCCCCATTACATTTTGTCTCCACTTTGAAGTGCATTCAAATCTAACATGAGGAATATGCATTTCAAAGAATATGGATAAATTCTCAATCAACATGGGGTGAAAACATAATAGTCTATCCCACTAATGGGATAAGAAGGAAAATTGTAGATGGAAATTTGTTCAAAACACGTTAGGATTCAATCAAAAAGGGATTTGATTGAAGCCCCCTTTGATCAAATCCCATCAGTAGTAGTATGGAACCCCATGATGTGGTAGGTTTCAATTAAAGCCCCTTAGGTTAGATCAAAGGGGATTCAAGTATATATGCACCCTATTCAATGTGTTTGGCCACCTCATGCAAACACTCTACTAAGTTGAATTCCATCCAACCTACTCGTCACATGCTAGATAGAGTCTTCTACTTGTCCTCTAGCTACCTTTTAGAGTATTTTGCTTTTCTTCTCGTATTTTTTTAATTTAATAAAATTTATTTTGAAATTTAAATAAATTTTAGTTAAACTTTCTTTTTGTTATTTATATTTTTAAAATTTATATAAACTTCTACAATTCTTCTTTTTTATATATTTAAATTTTATATTATTTTTTTAATTTTTGGGAAGCATACATGATGGCCAAACACTTTAATTCAATAGGTATATAAAGTGCTCCATAATCAATTACAATGTAGTTATAATAAAAAATAGCTTCATCTTTTCCTTCATCATCATGTTGTGCAAGTAAATCTCTAATAGTATGTTTAGTGGTGGAAGCATAGAGAAGTGGATGACCATGAATGACAAGCATGAGGACATGAGGGCTAGTGAGATATTATTTAATAGCATCAAAATCTTGTTGGCATTCAACATTCCATTCAAATTCAACCCCTTTCTTAAGTAGATGTGTAAATGGGAGAGTGTGATTTACAATTTGAGAAATGAAGTGATGAATGGATTGAACACATCCTTAAAGGCTATGTAATTGTGAAATGTTTTCTAAGGGGGTACATTTACAATTGCATCAATTTCTTTGTGTCAACTTCAATACTCTTACGAGAAATAATGAAACCAAAGAATTACCAAGTTATTTACTCCAAAGACACATTTCTTAGGATTTAGTCACATGGTATATTGGTGTATATGTTCAAAGATAACACATAGGTTATAGGTATGAGATTCTCAAGTAGTGGATTTAGCAAGAATTTTTCTAACGTAATTCTCAAGAATAAAATGCATAAAGTCATGAAAAATAAGGGTCATACCACATTGGTATGTAGCAACAATGTTTTTAAGTCCAAAAGGCATAACAATGTACCAAAATGTACCCCAAGGAGTTGTAAAGGTAGTTTTATGTTGATCTTGAGAATGTATAAGAATTTAGTTATATCTAGAGAATTCATGCATGAAAGAGGTAAGATCATGGCTAGTGGTAGAATCTATGATTATATTAAAATATTAGGTAAAGGAAAATTATCTTTAGGGTTTAGGCTTTGTCTAAATCATATAAATAAGTGCAAATGCAAATACGACCATCTAGCTTGGCAATAGGAACAATGTTGGAGATCAAAGAGGAGTGGTCAATAGGTTAAATAAATCCAATATTAAGAATCTTCTATATTTTTTCTTTAATTAGTAGTGTCACCTTAAGGTGCATTTTTTGAATCTTTTGTTTTATAGGTTTTGCATTACAAGTAAGAACAATATTTTTTTTGATAAGTAGGAGTAAGAACAATATTATGCACTACAACACTTGTGTCAATGTCAGGCAAGTCTTCATAAATCCAAGCAAATATGTTAAGGAAATCATGAAGAATGTCCACATATGATTTATGTTCAAAGGAAGAAAGTAATTCACCAAATTTTAAGACTATTAAAATTCATAGGGTTCATAGGTGTATCAATCATTTCATCTATAGATAATATACTATAGTAATCAATAAAGGAGAGAGTGGGAAGACCTAGACAAAGATTAGGGAGGATCGAGTTAGAAATTATAATGCCCTAAATTTTTCCATAGTAGCATCACACAATTAACCACAAATTCACTACTAGATATTAAACTATCTCACAAAAGTTTGTTTAATAAAGTAGTTGTATTGATAAATCATAACTAATATCTATTTTTTATGCAACTACTTTATTAAACAAACTTTTGTGAGATAGTTTAATATTTGTTAGTGATTTTGTGGTTAATTGTGTGATTCTCTATTGGGAAAATTTAGGGCATGACATTAGGTAACCAGGTTTTCAACCTTGGAGCCTTATGGTTCTCACTCAATGATGTTAGATGATATTGATATTGTGATGGCTGTGTTAAATAATTTGCTTGTGTTACCCTTAATGAGGAATGCACTTCTTTTATTGCTTAATTGTATTATGTTTTCTTTCAATTAAGAATGTTGATAATGTATTTGGGTAGTATGATATTTGTACATTTTGCATTAAAGATTAGGAATTGCAAGGATAAAACTTGGACTTAAAGGGATAGAAAACTTAGTTATGTTATGGAAAGAAAGAAAACTAGTATAGGATGCAGAAAACAATCACTCTTCTTGCATGCCTTTCAAGGGAGTAACATAAATGATGAGCTAAATGAGTAAAATCTAGTGGAGCAAAGGTTAAATTGGAAAGATTAGTGCAAACTTAAAAACACTCTATGCACCATTATTTAGGAGTTCAATATATCAGATTTGTATTTCACATAAAACCATAAAATTGCTCTTGCTTAGTGCAATTATGAATGGTTGAATAGCTAAATTAGACTCAGGTTATGTTAAAAAGAATTTGTTAACCACTTAGATAGGGCTCATGTGCTTGATAAGGTGGCTCAAAAATTTCCTAGTAGGTAAAATGATATGATTGGTAGTGTGTTCATATTGATAGTCTCCTATTGATTGCAATATAAGGGCAAAAAGAAGAATGAAGAGCAATATAAGTAATACATCCTTGCAAGATGAACCTACTTAGAATATCAGGAAGACATATGTTGGGTATTTCATTTTGTGTGATTAATGCCTCACCCACCTTTCCCTACTTCCCCTCTTTAATAAAGGCATTTGAACCTTTCCTACAGTCATGGCATTCCATGAGACCTCATTTCTTTTAGGCATTTTCTGAAATAGTTGACGTGCATGCATGGTTACCAGGGCACTTACAACTCTAACATCTAACAAAAATTCCCCTTCCATTATGCTTTGATGGATGTCCCTTCAGTATCACAAGAGATCTGATAGTGTGCACATTATTATAGTGCAAGCCTATTTTTCAAATTGCTTCTCTTAGCATCACCAATAATCGCCACAAGAAAATTGTCCCTATTGAAAATGATGGAAATGGTTCACATCTCTCACAACAATTTCTCTTGCAACAATATTCAATAAAAGTTTCGTTGCAATATGGAAATCGATAGATACTAGAAGGTTCTTAACAACTCTAATAGTTTTTCTATGGGGGCATGTTTAACAAACCAAATGCAATTGCCAATTTTTCACTATGATGGTAGAGGAATAATTATTTTCCCTCCTCTTCCACTACATTAATTAAATGTCTTGAGTCTAGAAAATACCCTGTTGCCTTCATCTTCCAAGCCCATTTCTCCAACAACTTTGCATAGATCTCATGTGTCTATAGATGTGATCTATCTCCTTCATGAAAAGACTATACCATTTGATGGCCTTAAATCCAACTACATCTAGGGGTATTTTTAATTAAAATAGTAGTTTCTGAATTTGAACAAGTTTAATTATTTTTGTCTACCATTATTTGCTTTGTTGTGACTAAGAAATTATAGTTGAGGTTGTATGTACCCCTACCCATATAGATAGAGGTGGACTTCATTCTCATTTCATAAAATATTGTTGGCTATAGCATGCATATATTTGACTTTACTATACCTTGTTCTTTCCATGTGTATGAGGTCAAACTACCTAGGGGTGGTAGGGTATTCCTTTTTTGGCCCATATATCATTGTAATTAGGTGATATTGCTCAAGATTGGGTACTTGTGATGTATCAAGTCTATTGTGTAGCCTTGTCTTATGCATGCATCATGAGTTAATTATGATTTGCCTATTACCATAATATGAATTAAAAGCAAGCATATTTTGTCATTAAATATACCTTGTTAAGAAATTATGTGTGCTTCTCTTGCATCTTTGCTAAATATGAAATGTATTAATATTATAGAGAACTAGATAGATCTTACTCTTAGAAATTTGGATGCATCGGCTAAGTAAATAGGTTTACGAATCTAGAATGGAAAAAATAGTTCCATATGTTTGTTCTTTATTAATATGCATTGTTGTTCCACTTGAATGTGTGTATCACTTAAATTAGATTATGGTGTTGATTGGATATTTAGGATTGAATGTGTCTGGTAATTATCTAATGAATTAATGATTTAATCTTAGTGAGAGATGATACATGAATCCTTTGCTTGTAAAATGAATTGATTGACTTCTATATTTTTATTTATTTAACTCTTGTTACTATTTCATCTTAATATCAATGATTGAATATGAAAGAGCTGAGTTATATTGCATGAGTTAGTCCTCCACTTTATGTATGCTAGAGTCGCATTGCTATATGTGTTGCTTCAATAGATAGAGTTGTTACGTCTCTCTACTTGAGGTTGCCTTAGTATTTTACTTCTACTTTGGAAAATGCATCTCAAAATGGACACTTATCACTTTTACCATGTTGAGATGATGTAGTTTCTCTCTTTTGTTTTACTACCAAAAGGTTCATATGTTAGTGATAGTCCTTTGTGTAATTTAATACAGCTTTTGTACTTCTTCCTTAGTAGATCATTTGTGTTAAAACTAACATGGCTTATGTTTTCTCCTTGAGGGAATCTAGGTATATACCTAGAGTTTAGATAACTTCTGATGTACAAGATGGTTGTGTAAGCTAGTTATTTTTAATACTTGTGAGATCCTATGTGTTTGTCTAGTGATAATCTTTTACCTCAAAATTATGTTCCTCTTATTATTGTGGGGATTGGTGAAATTGAACATATGCTTGAAAAGATGCCAACGTATTGTGAAAATTGCATCTTTGAGAATAGTTTGGTCATTGGACATGTAAGTTAGGTTGAAAAGTCTACCTAGGAAAACTACGAAGCCTTTGATCATGTTACATAGGCAAGGCCATCTTGGATGAGCCCCCAAGGCCTAGGTCTAGCCCATAGGACTATATCTTCTCTATATCATGCTAATGGGGATTTAATTCATGATTACTTTATTTATCTGGAGACTAATTCTTACATCTAGTGTTGCAGAATCATGATTTCATAAGGGTACATGTATTAGAGAAAGGCAAGATACTTTGTATGGTGCAATGTAAAATGATGGAACTTAAGGTAATAACTAAATTTATTTCCATATGGTTAAGCTTTATAATTTATGTTTATGCATCTAAATTAAAAATTTGTTATGTTTCATCAAAACAACTACCTTCTTAAGCAAACCTTTGTGAGATAGTTTAATATCTATTAATGATTTTGTGGGTAAATGTATGATGCTCTAATGGGAAAATTAAGGGCATGACATAAATCATCATGACATATTCTCTAATAAATGTGTGTTCACTAAGGGAAAATGGATAATCCCAATCATGATGGAAAGAGGGAGAATTTAAATACATTCCTATGAACTCTACTAAGTACTCTTTAGGAGAAAAGGTGTCAAGGGAAGGAGTAGCTTGGTGTGAGTATCTAAATCAATTAAGTCTAGAATAACCATTGTAAGGGAGTGAGATATAAGAGAAACCATGCAATAATTACGATTAAACTCCATATATGTAATGTGATTAGCATGAATAGGATGATGTCCAAGGCTAGATTTATTAGTTTAGGAATAAATTTGAATGGTTTTAGTTATTCTTTTCTCCTTACATCCAAGACCTTGTCCATGGAAACCAATTTGAACAAGAAAATGAAATCATTTACCATACCTTTTTTAAGTTGCTCAAAGACTAAAAGGTTTTAGATTGAGTTTTTGTCTTAGTTGAATTAGATGCTTGATGAAGGAGAAGATGTATTATTTTGGGTAGATGAAGAGGAGAGCTTAAGAGTGTCGACATATTCATGAGGATCAAGCTATATCATGGGATTATTTAAGTCATTCAATTTAACTTTATACTCTCTCACCTAGGAAGGGGTAAATAATGACGAACCCCAATCATATCCATGCAAGGAATTAGAGGGTGGAGAAAAGTTATAGTTGAGAAGATGAAGAGGGATCAACTATAGCCTTGGGAGGAGGTGTAGTAGATGTGGAGGGTATGTGGTTCAAAGGGGCATGTGACTCTCTTCTATTATGCTCAATGTATCATTATAGCCATATATGCATATGATTTTGATTGCCAAAAGAATTCTTTCCTTTGGACCATGGATTTGTGAGGGATACATTATATGTCTTAAGCCATGGTTTCCTTATTTTGATCCTCTTGACAATTCTTTCTCTTTGGCTCTTGTTTAGGTTCACCTACCATACATGGGTGATCCCACAATAATGTGTCCCACTTGTGGGACATCTTCATTTTTTCCTAAAATCACATAATTTTTAGAAAAATACATGATTTAGGCCTACAGGGGTTCCATCTAAGGGGGTTGAATTGAATGGGGTTAGATAAAATCCCATTGGATATAACCCCTAGGATTAAATCAAACCCCTAGTGAAGTCTCCTTCATGCCTATCAAAAGGCTAACAAAAGACAATTTTGCTTCATCTTTAGGGGGAATCAAATGAAGTCATTTGAAAATTCCATTTTGCAAGTATGAATCCCTTAGTGTTAACTTTACAAAATTTATAATATGTGTTATTTTTTTAATTTTATAATGGATGTAGGTCCATTATGAAGAAAAACAATATCTTATGTTCAGCTAGGCAAAATAACATGTGTTATCAGAAAAATCTCCAAAAAATGCATTACCCTCCACATGGATGTCCTTCTTTCCATGAAAAATACAAAAAACAATTTTAATAAATATGTTAAAAGAAATGTGATATGTGGAAAAATATAGGTATAAAATTTTTGATCTATGGAAAAATATAGGTTTAAAATTTTTGTCAATACTAATTCAAAACTTAATAACAAATAAAATACTTAATAAAAAATTACCAAAAAATGTTCGTACCCTAGAAATTGGAATTAATGATATAATTCCAAGAAATTAGGAAAAAAAACATTTGTAGTGAAAGTTAAGAGATATGACAAAATGTCACTCAATAAAAGTCATAGAAAAAAATATTGATTTAAAATAAAAATGATAGATATAGTTCATTAAAAAAGTCAAAAAAATTACAACCTGAATCTAAATAGAAAATCCCACAACTCATTAGTTTACATCATCCTTAAATTATTGGCTGTTTGTTTGGTATAATTGGCACAAATTAAAAATTGTTAAAAAGTGCTGATTTTGAGTCTCTCACTTAGACCAACAAGTGGGACACATTGTTGTGCTATTGCCCAACTTCCATTAAATTTTTGGTGTGAGCCTAGGTTGCAAGCTATAAGTGACTCAATTTTTTCTAAAATTTTCACTTGACACCCAAAGTTTTGCTAGAACTACGTTTGAACAAATCTACACTGAAATGGATTTCTCAAAAAATTTCCCCAAATTTGTTCTTCTAAAAAGAGATGGTTGTTCATGGTCTCAAACTTTAGATTATGTGAAAATACCATTTAAGTGTCGTAGATGCTTTCAATATGGACACATTTCTTCCTCTTGCACAAGAAGGGACAAATTTGCTTCTAAGGAGACCTCTAAACATCTTTCATCTAATGTAACTTGGTGGTCAAGAGCCATACTGTCCAACACTAAGATGTACAAATCAAGACTTTTGCATTATGTTAGAACAGAATGTTATCAAAGGTCATAACCTTATAACAATTATATTGTTCTAATATAAAATTATATTACCTTATGCCCTTTATATGTTTTATAAAGTATAGTTTATAAAATACCATTTAATAATTAATAAGCTAATAGCTATTAGATTATTATATATTTATGAATGGTAGTTGTTGAGTAAGTGTGTCAACTACCCTTTTAGGTATTTTTCCACCTCTTAAATCCTATATTTAAGAGGCATCTCTCGTATTTTAGAGGATATTGAGATTTGGAGATTAAATATTATAGTGAACACTATCACTCTCCTCAAGAGATATGTTGAAATGAGGAGAAGTGAATTTTCCAACTTCAGTCTATTAATTTATAGATATAAATGTAAGTGTTTTTTAATATAATGATACTTTGTGTGGTTTTTACCATTTATAATTTTCCCATATTACTTTTGGGTATCAATGTGAATTGTAAATATTTCATTCATTTATATAGTTTTATTAATTTGTAACTTATCTAAATTAATTAGTTAATTAATAAATGTCAAGTAAATAATATTAATTACATTATCAATTTACTTAACATAATATCAAAGCAAAGCTAGGGTTGATTAGTGCTTTTATGAAAAATCATAATATATATATATATATATTGAAAACATTATTTTTTCAATGTATATACATACCTAACAAGTTTTGAATATCGATGGTAACCAACCAAATGATAAAACAATATTTTAAAGGGAACCAACTAGAGGAGTTTCGCAATTCTTGGCATTGTATTTTTAAATGGTTAACATTAACAAGGAAAGAAAACTAAGAAAAGAAAATTGTTTGTTTGCATCCTTAGAAACTCTAAAATGTTTATAGAGAATGAGTTATATCACATCTCTAAAGATTAGGTTTCAAAAATCACAAAAATCAAATAGTTTGTAGTTGTGATAGTCTTATGACTTCTCCAATATAAATACTCCAAATTGTCTAGCTAGTCATATATTTTCTATCGAGCAAGTCTAGATTTTTAAAAAAGGTTGAAGATGAAGGATTTCATCTTCATATTTGAGTATTTTCATGTTTGCAAGACGTATCAGTTTTTAAATGCATATCTTTTTTTTTTAATTTTATCCTTGATTAGAATCTAGATGGTCACGAGCTCAATTATTTCCTAGATGAAGCATGCCTAGGTAGAGAGGCATTTATTCATCAAGTTTAAATGAATATGCCTTCACTCGTAGTTGGTACACTAGTCAAATCACTATTAAATTTAAATACCACAAATAAAATTCTAAATCTATGGAAAAACAAGTTAATTGTAAGGCACTCTAAAACTAAGTGCATACAAAATCAAACAACTCATTGGAAAATTAGAATAAGTTTCTTTTCTTGTGATTTTTTCCTTCTAATCAATTTATTATAGATTTAGTTAATAAAAGTATATGTATTAGGCATGGATTTTTGTTTCTTGAATTATTATTTTTTAACCATATACTATACTATATTATTATAATATATTATAAGAATCTATTGTAAATTAAATATAGTATTATTATTATAAAAAAGATGATGGAAATGTTAGAAGACAATGAAACTTAAAAGAAGCATAAAAATTATAATTATACTTCAAATATTCACACAATCCATTCTCCTTGATAGGATGGAGGAATGCATGCACCCAAGAAGCAATTCCTAAATATATCCAATGCAAAATGAACGTAGATTGCTCTATTCTAACCATCACAAGTGAAGGAAACGATTTAGCAATGGGATGAGAGGATTTTGGCTAAGATTTTGGTATATATTAGATGCTTGAAGACTTGTTCTTTGAAATGCTTGGAGATGGCTTGTATTTATAGATTTTTGGAGGATTTTTTTATCAATGGTGGATATTTCATAGTGAAATTAAGGGCTATGATTGCATCTTCAATATTGGAGGGGTCACAATATTTTAGAATTTTAAATTCCATCTTGGGAAGGCTTTGCATTAATTAGGATAATGACTTATGAATGAATTAAAAATTCATTTATGTGGGGAGAGTGAATTAAAAATTAGATTTTATGGATGTATGGAATGAGAATTGACACATGCATGGATTTAAAAAAGTGAGGTGGAGACATTTGTGATCTTTATTATTTAAATAATGCTCTTGCGTGAATGAGGAAAGATGAGGTGGAGACACATGTGACTCCTCTTAATTAAAAAATGTTAATTTTTAATCAAGTGGGGAGATGTGATAATGAGGGGTTAAGCTATTTAATTAAGTGATTAACTTAATTAATATGGTTGTTGGAGAATAGGAGATGGGTTAATTAATGGCATAAAATAATTAAGGGTTTATTTAATTAATTTGGGTCTAAGGGCTAGGTAGGGTATGATAGCTTATTAAATAAATGATATTTATTTAATTAGCCTAGGTTTAGTCAAAGGATAGGTGGATTAGTTAAATAAATGTATTTTATTTAATTAATTTAGGTTAGTGGTAAAGGATGGAATAATCAATTAAATTAATTAATTTAGGTTATTGGTAAAGGACAGAATAATCAATTAAATAAATTGTGACATTTATTTAATTAATTATGCACAAGGGACTAGGAGAATAGTTAAATTAATCAAATAAATTGATTTTATTTAATTAATTAGGGAAGGGGATAAGTTGGTGCAAGCATGTCGGGGAATAGTAGCATAAGTTATGCCATTTTTAAAATGTCTACAATTTGCCCCTCATTGATGTGGCATCATGACCAAGTGGAAGTGGCATTAGATCAAAGAATTTTAAAATTTTTTTCCAAGCTGATGAGGAGAGGAAGAATGGATGAGTGATGCCCCCTTAATAGATTAAGGAAAAAAATAAAAAAAATATTCTGGCAAACTCTTGAAAAGGAGGAAATGGTGATAAAGATGGGATTCATGATGAGAAATGGGGTCAATAGGAGGAAAAATGGGTGAAAATAGATATGTTTTGTGGCCTGGGGGTGAAAAGGTAGGGTTAGGGCTTATGTGACATGTATAGATAGGCTATGGGGGGCCCAATATACCACATTTGCACACCTAAGCTTGTTGACTAGGATAGAGAAGAGAGCAATAATGGTGGCATAGAGGAGGATTCCATGCGAGGATCAAGATGAGAGGACCCAAGAGTACCAGCACAAGATGGAAAGTCGGTAAGTTTCCTAACTTTACATTTTTATTTTCAGGTTTCAGGTTATTTCGAGCATTGAAATGGGTAGGTTAGGTGTCGTAGCGCATGCGCACAAGTGTGCAGTGCTAGGGGCCAAGTGATTAGGGTCTATGTCTCGTTTAGCACTTTTGGTGTAAGCAAAAAGCATCATTGTTGTAGCACTTAGGGTAGGCGAAGTAGCGCTTGGGGCTTGGTTAGCGCCAATGTTACAATTTTAAGCACATGCACTAAGAAAGGTAAAGCTTGTGTCCATAATGGCGCTAGCACAGAGGGGAATGGTGCTTACATTCAGATTGATGTTGAGGGGGGATAGGGTAGTGCTTACGTCTAGAGTGGCACTAGCATAAAGTAGAGTAGTGCTTGTGTTTGAAATGGCACTAGCGTGAAATTGGATAGTGCTTGTGTCTATAATGGTGCTAGCACAAAGTGGAATAGTGCCTGCATTTGGAATGGTGCCAATGTGAAATAAGGTAGCGCCTTTGTTTGGAATGGCACTAAGGGTTGATCTATTAGCTTAAGCAAGCCAAATGGGCTTGTGGTTGGTATTTTAGTGCCTGCGTGTAGTTTGGCACTTAAGTGAAGACTGTTAGCACTTTCACATAGTTTGTAGAAAAAGGTTTGACTTGATGACTTGGTGGATGCAAGATGTGCTTCCTTCACTTTAGTCGAGGGAGCATCGGCCACCAACGTTGTCATTGAGGGATGGATTGATGCAAGTGGAGTGCGGCTGATTGAGGGTGATTGATTTGATGTATATTGCAAAGATGTCAACCCTTCTGGCCAATTGAGCCATGATGATGGCTCTGATAAAGTGTTGGTACAATGAGAGCTACTCATTTGTGTTTTTGATAGGGGAGATGATGATCACCCTTGAGGACATTTGGCAAATTTTGTGGATTCCCATCCATGGTGAGCAGGTGGTGTATGATCAAGCTATTGGATTGGTGGAATTACATCGTGTGTTTGCCCCTACTTAAGTCCCTATGGACCGACCAGGGAAGGAGATGTTTTAGAGGGATGCTATGGGGTTACTGGGAGGTTTAGAGCTATTCACTTATGGAGTTATAGTTGGGTTGCTACTACCATATCAGTGGTCATGTGGATTCCCTGTGGGGTGGGGGGTTGTGTTGGAGTAGATGATGGCATCGAGTGTGCTTTATGTGTGGGGGCCATGTTTACTACCCAATTATACCATGATATGCATCTAATATTATATCACTATGGTTGGTGATGGAGTGATGCTCCTCCATGTTTGGGCTTGGAAGCGTATTGCAGTTACTCGACCATAATGCTCACAAGTATGGCCATAGTTTATTCCATATGTGTATGAGTATGGAGGTATATTGGTACATCAGGTGCTAGGAGGGTGGCGGTATTGGAGTTGTGCTTTTGATGATTTGATGACAGTGGTATGGCGGTCATGGATAGGTTACGAGATGTGGATTGATGATGATGTTCACTTGCCTTTTTCTCAATAGCCTCAGTACCTGATTGGTAGGACCAAGCATATATTGGATAGGTACCTCCCTTAGTAGGTACTATGGTAGTTTGGCTTACAACAAAATGTGCCTCAGGTAGGGGTAGTTTTTGCTTGGGTGCGGTGGGAGACTAGGACGTGGGGAGTGCAACTAGATGTAGCCATGGTGATTGAAGAGTTTCAACATTTGGTGGCAGTGGCTTGGGACTGGGGGTCGGTTGTGGTTGATGTGGGTGCATGACTCTAGAGTATGATGCTTGGTGGACAAGATTCAAGCCTATTCGTATGACCATTCTAGAGGGTCAGCTAATGTAGGGGGAGACAAATAGTGAGGATGAGGAGGAGGAGGACAATGCAGGGTACTACGCTGATGGAGGTGGTGGTGGTGGTGGTGGGGGTGGTTATGCTGATCAGATGCATATTTTGGTAGCTGTTGTAGTAGGGGGACTGGATAAGGGGCATTGAGTACATCCTAGGGTGGAGGTACCGATAGGAGGGGGTGGGCATGGAGAAGATATGGTTACCCTGAGGGCTTGAGTGGTGATCTTGGAGGATGTGGTGCTGAGGTTGATAGTGGAGCGAGATGGGGAGAGGGTACTCCACTAGAGTGTTGATACTATGAGGCAAAGGCACATGTATCCCAACTTAAGCAATAGATGAGGTAGTTGTAGGGGTTGGTGGATGGTAGTGGGATAACTTAGATGTGGGGTGACTATACTCGTGTGCAAACAAAGTTGGACATGGCTATAGGGCGAGATAAGTATTACCGTGCCCTATATCATGGAGTGGTGCTAACAAATCAGAGGGTGGCTAGCTATATCCACTCACACTTAGGGGCAAGTAAGTCCATGAGGATGTAGACATCATCGATGATAGGGCCATTCAGGTATCCTCCATTGATGCCTCCACCAATTGTGACACTAGGGTGGACAGGAGCAGCTAGGTAGCCTCCACTAGTTGTGACAGCAGGGACTACAGGGGTTGGGCCTTCCACAACATGATAGTCATCACCACCTCATTATCCCACTCCTCATTAGGGGAGTTCAGTTTAGTGATTTTGTATATGCCTACAGGCTTATGTATTGTAGACATTTGATGGATTTGGCCGTTTGGGCACATTTTTGTATCATGACTAGTTATGTTTATATGAGATGGATGTATACATTTGTTGGTGGCCTATATGATGTGATCATGTGTTTTATGATGTATGTTACATGATGTATGATTATGGTAATGGATGACATTGTGGTTTATGTTATGATTTGTGCTGTGGATCATGTGTTTATGATGTTGGATTTAAGTTTATGGATGCATTTATGGATTCATGGATGTATGATATGAATAATAGATATATGATATGATTCATGATGTAGATTATATGTTTTATGGATAGATTTATGGATTCATGGATGTATGATATGGATCCTGATGTGGATTATGATATGGATTATATATTTTATGGATTCATGGATGTAGACTATGATATGGATTATATGGTTTATGGATGTATTTATGGATTCATGGATGTATGATATGGATCATGATGTGGATTATGATATGGATTATATGTTTTATGGATGCATTTTGATTCATGGATGTATGGTATGGCTTATATGTTAATGATTTTGTTATGGATATGGATGTTAAATGATTAATGATTATGCCACAATAATATGATTATTATGATATAGATGACGCAATATAAAGGTGATATGATGATTATGGATATGGTATAGTAAAAGTGATGATTATGGAATGATTATGATGTTGTAATAATGTAATGATGATACTATGATGATTATGGTAATGCAATGATTGTGATGTAATGGTAATATGATGGTGATGATTATGATACGATAATAATGATGATTATGATTACATGGATGCAGGTGTGATGTGGATGCAACGAGAATCGATGAACCTGATCATGATACAAAATGTCCTTGATGGGGCTATGTGTAGATTGGTGGGTTGGGAAGATACATGCTTGCTGGGGGAGGGGTGGTAGTTAGTCAGTAAGGGTTATGGTTAGGTGTGTTAGGGTAGGATTTAGTCATTAGTTTAATTAATACAAAGCCATAAGTAGGGTGTTATGGGAAGATATTATTTTTTGGTAGGTTGGATGGGTATTTATGTATGACTAGGTGTTAGTGGTGGAAAATGTCACATCAATTCTATAAAAACCACATGATTTGGTGGGTGTAGGTCTAGTGGGGAGGTTTTTCAGGTGGTTGGGTGGATATGTGGGGGGGTTGTGAGTTCTTATGTTTTTTGAGGATGCAGGTAGGGGATGATGGGTTGATTTGTGTATAGGATAGATTAGATAGGTTGATTAAGGGTTATGGGTGTGTTTATTGGGGGGAATGGTTCGGAAGCAACATGAACAAGATTTCTAGAGGGGAGATTGGGGAGTGGGTAGGATTACTTAATGTTTGTAAAGCCAGAAGTAGGTTGTAGACCATACTATTCTAGGGAGTGGGTAGTAAGAGAGATTTTTATACCAAAACTTGAAATAATTTCATGAATCCTACTTGTATGATTTGGGTAGGTGTGAACTAGGGGTTACTAGGGGAGATCAAGTTTGGTTGTGGGGAAGAGGTTTGTTGGATTTGTTTGTTGGGATGAGGTGGTTGTGGGTGGTTTAGGATTTGTTTGTTAGGATGGGAAAGTGGTTGAATCTCTATCTTCATTAATACATAGCCAAGATTAGGGATGTTATGGGTGATTCTAGATATGGATCTAGTCATGGGTGGGTGATAAGATATGAGTTGATTTGTGTATAGGATAGATTAGATAGGTTAGTTAAGGGTGGACATTGTGCTAGTATGTTTTAAAGAAATCCTAAGTTTATTATAGCAAAGAGGACATTTTCACCAAGGTATAAAGGACCAAGGTGATGATGTATATCCAATTTTGCATGGACTTTATGCTCAAACAAAAGGGCATTCTTAGACATGGCCAACTTAGTACAATCTTTTCTAGATGTGGGGGAGAAAACTTAGAGCATTAAAGTGTTAGTGCTAAACATTAATATTATATATTATTTATTCTAAGTAATATATTTTAGCACATGTATTAAGCCACCTTATGTGGCAATGTGTCACTTGGAGAGTTGTTGAACTCTTCCAATCTATGTCAGATTCTATTTTCTCCACTTCGAGAAAACATCTTGCCACCTCTAGATATTTGCATGAGTAGACTCCTTTTGAGTTTGAACTCTATGCACTATTTGTACATTCCAAACTCTTTGTGAATAAACAGATATTGAAGATTACTTTTTCTCATTCTTGGTGCTTAGCATTGCATGTAATCTTATAGATTTGGTGCCTCCATTTGTCTAGTTAATCCACCATCTTCAACATGGTATCAGAACAAGGGCTAGTTCATTTTATCATTTGAATTATACTATTAGTTTTTCATTGCATTAAATTTGTGTTACATCCCTCTTTTTGGAATCAATAACGCTATTTACTTTTCTTGCAAATTTTAGTTATATAATATGTTGTTGCCGTCATGGAAACTGGTGATGTAGATAGACAAAGATAGTTCTATGAAATTTTGGAATCTATTGATTATGAACAATGTGATATTATAAACTAAAATGTCATTTCGTTAGGAGAATATGATGATTGGATATATTATGATTTGATTTGGAATATAGGTGCTTTGACCACAAAAATTATATGTGAGACTATCATTGTAGGAACAGGTGGACCATGTTCGACAGGAAGAGAAAGTATCTTTGAGAAAGAGAATAGACTCTAGAAATTAACCATGGGTGTTTGTTACTAAAAACACCAAGCAGGTAGATAAACCTTGAAGCCTTAAATTTAGTCATGTTTATAGCTAAGATACTTTAAGACTAGATGTCGACATCTGAAGTAAAGGTTTAACACCTTTTGTAAGTTGTCATATAGAATTTTGGAAATCAACGTTGTTGTCGCAAGTCTTCTTAATCATGTCATCTAATAGAGATGACTGATGTTCCGATTATAGGTAAATAAATGAACTTATTTGTGGCTGAATTGTGAGTCGCTTCTTGATGTCGAATGACGTGAGAAGTCATAATTGTGCATTAAACAATCTAGAAAACTTGTTTTGCGTTACACCCAGTCCATTGTGATTGTCGTAAAAATGCTTTAAACATGTGTTGTGAATTCATTTCTTTTTGGAAATCAACGGATGTCAAATTTGAAGCCGAAGTGAGCTATAACCTATTTTGGTTGTTATTTGGAAGAATATGCCAAAATTGCCTTAGTTATATTTTGGTAAATGTGAGGTATTTCCTTTAGTTTGTTTGATATTAATTTTCTTGTTGAAGTCGAGTAGGGTTATGCTCATGTTCTGTTGTTTTTGGACGTCTTCCATTTCGAATGCATCTTTTTCCTTCAAGCTTAAGACTTTGAGATATCATTAATCTAACCTTTATTTTCTTTATTAAGTTGGCCTTTATTCATTCTCTTATTCGACCTTAGAGACACTTTATGCATTTATAATCCACCACCTTGTAAGAGCTTAACTCCACAATTTGGTTATTAGTTGCAAACTCAGAGGTTTAGAAGCCTTGATGCTCGAGTAAGTGGACGGGGTTGTTGTGCCACCAACTACCACGTTGCCAAAAAAGAACCTCCACAACGTTTAGTGGTCGCTGAAGGTTAGGGAGTCGGGTGGCATGTAGAAACAGATCTCCATTTGTTTAGGCATGGTCGGAGTGGGAAAAGGCATTATTCCCTCGCTGTGCAGAGAGTGGTAGGGGGATTTTTCTGATGAGAGAGGATTGAAAGAGGAGGCAGAAGGAAACAGTGGGAGACTTGGAGGAGAGAGGAAGAAGAATGCCGTTGATAGGTCAATAAGGACATGCTTGCTGGAGCTAAGTCTTCAAAACCACGACAGGTTCTTAGATTATCCTCTCTGCATAGACTTTTACTCCCAATTTGCATCTTATTTCTGGCTATGTATGTATTGTATTTTACAATGTAGAGGTTAGTGAAAATAATGCATTTTTCTATATAAGCTAAGTGGAGTTTGTCTTCTTAGAATACGTTATCTTTATACATCATGAACGATACCATAGTAATAGTAGAACATAGGTTCAAATATGTATACACCAAGGTAGATAAATGTATGATGCAAGTTGTGAATGATAATCAGATCGTGAAGGATAACTCTGTAGTAATAAGGTGTAATCTTTAAACTAAATACCTACCATGGAAGATATCTTTGTATGCATATCATTGTGATGGTCGTAGTGCAAACCACAATCTGCTATTGAATGCACTACATTCATGTACCTCTTGCAAGCATTATACTGGGTGTCGGTGATGACGTATGCATTGATTTATTTCTTACATGACTGTGATACCAACTCAAACTATCTTTTGTACACTTTGAAATGTTAGATTCTTAGTGAAGAGCCACACTGCACCATGTACTTACTGTGAAGGAGTCTAAACCTCAGTATTAATTCATGTTTTGACGTAGTTTTTGATTGTTAAGACAGCCTGTGGTGTTATATTAACTGGCTGTGGTGTGTGTAGGAGAAGGTTACAAAACATCTCTCTGTCCAAGTAGATTAGAATCCTGAAAACATGAGATTGAATGTTGACAAATGTATTTAACTAGTTTCTTATCCTGTATTAGATCTTCAGTTAGAGGTCGATTTATGAGAATGATCATCTCTGGATTCTTAAGATAGAACCCAAGTCTTTTAATATCTTTATTATATAATAGTTACCTCATTGAACCATTTAAAACTATTTGTTTTGGAAGGAGGGTGTAGAGCTTTGTAGTATAAGTATTTGTCTTTGGTCAAAAACTGTCATGCATTTAAAGTGAAGAGATAAGGGTGAGGAACACACATATTATGTTTTTAGTTAATTAATTTTCATGCAATGTTCCTTGTGTCGCTATTACCTAGTACATTGAAGACCTTTATGAGTCTAAAAATTAAAACTCTGGGCTTTCGGGTAATCGTATTTTATACTTGGGTAATTTGTATAAACTTTTGAAAACCGTATAGCCAAGTTAGAGACCACTTAGGAGTGGATAATTTTAAACAATGTTTTAGACTGTTAAGGGATTATTATTGCATTACAAATGTTATCCATATAAACAATGAAATAGAAAACCCTTTTTACATCGTGAAAACGGAGATGATTCCATAAGCTCAGGAATAGAGTAAACCTATGCGCCAAGTGCTATTGCATGAAGAATTTCTAATACCTGGAGGTCATTGAGGTTAACATATTTATATATATAAACTTTAGTAATAGGAAAACTATAGGATTGCGATTGATTCAAGTCGAGTAGGGTGGGTGAACTTAATCTATGCGTTGATGCAACGTTAAAATAAAATTTAAATCCTTTGGCCAAGGTGATGCATGATCCTCAAGTGCATTGAATGTTCACTGTGACTGGATGGCATAGCTTGTGGAAAAGTTATGCAAGACTAGAGGGAATCTAGGGGGATTGCATGATAACAAGTCTCATAGGTCACAACACCAGAGCTTAGATGGCAAACACCGATGGTTATCCTAAGTCTATCCTTTTGAGTAGGGTAGGGCCACTTCTAGTTAGGAAGGAGTTCGGGAGACTGACGGTCTGTGGTTGGAGGTTAAGCTCCTTGAAGATACTTTCTCTTCCAAATATTGAGGATTGCCGAGTCTTGAATGTGAATGGTTGACAATCGAGATGCGGTGATAAGGGTATGTTTCTAATATTGAATTTGCTTTAAGAATTTTCAAATTAGTAAGAAAACTAAATGTTTATGGTTTATTAGTTCTTTCAATTTTATGAATAATGAAATCATGTATTTTGTTATATCGAAGAATGTTATACTTGTTAGTAGTGAATTCTTTTATCTTTGATTACAAAAAAAATATACCTATGTTAAAACCTAGTTTTCAAGTAAAATCTGATATGGATGTTACATATGGTATCAGAGCTAACTAGGTTCAGCACTAGGGCTGATGAGTCCACTGACCTGATTAGGAAATCAACATTAAGCGGGTAGCTAATGATTTAATTTACTATGCTAGGATGGTACACATAAAGAAAACTACAAGAAAATCCTTCATGGGTAAGGAACGTTATCTGCAAGCTAAGCAGGAATGGCTTGCGATGATCAAGACCATTGAGAAAACTAATGACGAAAATGACATTTGGCTTGATGATGTGAAAACCTTTGCCAATGCTTTGTCATGACTTAAACAAATGAAAAGAGAACTCCTAGAGGTAGCGACGACGGTAGCTCGAATCATGGTCAATTGCTGCCCTATTATTGTACCTAATAGTGTACCTATTAGTGTACCTGTTAGTATACCTATAAGTGTACCTATTAATGTACCAATGATCACTAGGGATCCCCGTATAGCACCTGGAGCTGAAATCATTGTATTGTCATCTGATAGCAAGTCTGAGGGGTATACACCTCGTGATTATGTGTCAGACAATGAATCCGAAGGTTACACCCCAATTGTTAATACTGAGTAAAAACATGAGATATGTCTATCTCTATTGAATGTAGGAACAATTTTGCAAATTGAATAAAGACAAATTTTTTGGTTTGAAAACAGTTATGATTATGATCAATTGTTGTTTTTTTTTAGATATATAAAATGATAAGCATAAAAATGATTAGTATATGTTTAATCAGGTGAGAAACTAAACTATCTTGGATCAATCAGAGTTTAACAAGGGGGAAGATCGAGAAGGTCATAACTCTCGAGAAAACTCCACTAACAAGTTGGATAGGATTTTTAATATGCTTACTGAAACCAAGGAAAGGTTGAACAAACTGGAAAAGAAAATGGATGAAACTGGGAACACAGAGGGTGAAAATGAGAATTCTCATAATATAAGCAAAAGTAAACATTGGGATCATGGCACGTCAAGTGAAAACCCAGACGATAGTAAAGTTCAAAGAAAAACCAAAGAAAAACTTGCACTAGAATTATCTAAGGATATGAAAAAGGTTAACCCCCCTAAGTTCAATGGAACAAAAACTGGAGATGCAGCAGAAGCATGGTTAACAGAGATGGAGAAATACTTTGAGATTAGAAACTACTCTAAGGTTACTAAAGCAGTGTGGGGAGCATATCAGCTATCTAGGGAAGCATCCACTTGGTGGATGAATAAGAAAATGGAGTTGGAATTAAGTCCCTTGAAGGTGACATGGAATGAGTTCGTGGAACTTTTTTGAAAGAGGTGGTTACCTCAGTTATATTTTGATCAAAAGTTAACAGATTTCCAAAACCTCAGGCAAGGTGAACTATCTGTGGTTGAGTATGCAGAAAAATTTACTAGACTACTGAAGTATGTTCCTCAATACCAAAAGGATGAAAGATTTAGGATTAGAAAATTTATCATGGGACTCAATCCTCAGATTGGCGGTGAGGTGGAGGTGCATGGTCCAAGCACAATGGACCAAGTGTATGTGAAAGCAATTAAGCAGGAACAAAATATCAAATCTATCTCTACCTACCATGAAAAGAAACGTAAGAAGTATGATAAGAATTACAATGATTAGTCATATAAAAGAAAGAATGAGAAGGGATATGGAAACAGGAGGTTTGATAAAGGAAATCGAAAGAACAAAGGGGGATTTGGTAATGAGCAAAGAGGTGAAGATTATAAGAGAAATGTTAATTTTAAGAAGAATGATGATTCTTCGAGTAGGCCATCTAGGAATGAGGACCTATATGAGGGTGTTTTTCTTGTGGAGGAGATCATTATGCTAATCGTTGCTCTAATAAGAAGAAGAATGGGAAGCCTAGGAATACGGAACTTCCTTCGCAGCAAGAAGCTTTTCAACAAAGGATTCATGCCGCTCTTGACAATTGACAAGTGGAGTATCAGATCACTCCTATTGAGATGACAGGTACCTTATTTGGAGTTCCTATTTCTATTCTATTTAATACTGGTGCAACAGAAAATTTTGTGTCACCTAAAGTCTTAAGTAAATTTTCCAGAAAAGCTGGTTTTATGTCAAAACCATGGACAGTTGAGTATGCAAATAACTCAAAGGCTCAAGTAGAGCAATGTTTGTTTGAAGCTAAGATTAATATTTCTAACTGCACCACTGAGGCAAATTTATACGTAGCACCTTTAGGGTCCTACGATGTCATCTTAGGAATGAATTGGTTGTGGAAACATCAGGCCAAGGTAGATTGTTTTCATAAAACAATTGAGTGTCTAGATGAGAAGGGCAGTTAAATAAATATTCAAGGAATTCAAAAGGAAATAAGGATTAGATCCATTTCTTCAAAACAATTAAAATGGGCTAGATGAAAGGGATGTCAACTTTTTGCAGTCAAAATGGACCTAGTAGAGGAAACCTTGGAGAAACAAACATTTGAGGAAAAATATCCATATCTTTGCAATTTCAGTGATGTATTTCCCAAGGAGCTACAAGGCTTGCCTCCAAAAAGAACTGATTTTGGCATAGATATTAAACCAGGATCAGAGCAGTCTCTAAAGCTCCATATCGTATGACCACCACTGAACTTATGGAATTAAAAGCTCAATTGCAGGAGCTATTGTCTAAAAATCTAATCAGGCCAAGTGTATCACCATGGGGAGCCCCAGTTATATTTGTCAAGAAGAAAGATGGAACTCTTAGGCTGTGTATAGATTATAGGATGCTTAATAAGGTGACAATAAAGAATAAGTATCCATTGCCACGTATTGATGATCTATTTGACCAAATGTGTGGTGCATCAATCTTTTCTAAGATAGATTTGAGATGTGGATACCATCAGTTAAGGTTGAAAGATGAAGATATTCCCAAGACGGCATTTAGAACGAGATATGATCATTATGAGTTTACGGTGCTGCCATTTGGATTGACCAATGCACCTACTGCATTCATGAATCTCATGAATAGTGTTTTTAGAGATTATCTTGATAATTTTGTACTAGTTTTCATTGATGATATTCTAATTTATTCCAAAAATGAAGAGGAGCATAGACAACATCTTCAAATAGTCTTGCAACGACTAAGAGAACACAAATTGTATGTGAAACTCTCAAAGTGCACCTTCTTTCAGAAAGTAGTGCAGTATTTGGGCCATATAATATCAGCTGATAGGATATCAGTTGATCTAGCTAAAATAAAGGCTATTATGGAATGGCCTGAACCTTCCAATGTTTCAGAAGTATGAAGTTTCATGGGATTGGCCAGATATTATAGGAAATTTGTTTTGAATTTGTCAAGCATTGCTAGCCCAATTACCTCCTTACAAAGAAAAGGAAAAAGGTTTGTTTGGACAGAAGAATATCAAAAGGCTTTTGACTTGTTAAAAGAAAAATTCACAACCACTCCAATTTTGAAAGTTCCTGATCCTGAGGGATATTTTGAGGTTATTACTGATGCCTCGAGGGAAGGGTTAGGAGGTGTGCTTATGCAAGATGGTCGAGTAGTAGCCTATGAATCAAGGAAGTTGAAAAACTATGAGCAAAACTACGCTCCTCATGACTTAGAAATGGTAGCAGTGATTCACGCCCTTCAGATGTGGCGACATTATTTGTTGGGAAAGACTTTTATACTAAAATCAGATCATCAAAGTCTTCGCTACATATTTACACAACCTAATCTCAATGCAAGGTAGAGGAGATGGTTGGAATTAATATCAGATTATGACTTTGATATTTCTTATATCAAAGGCAAGGAAAACCGAGTAGCTAATGCCTTAAGCAGAAGAAGACACATAGCTTCTATAATCTCCATTCATGCTAACTTTAAAGACTTAGTAATGCAAAGCTTGTCTGGAGATGAGTATTATGAGCAAGTGAAATAGGCTCTGCACTTAAACCCTAAGGACCCAAGATATGACAGATTCAATTTTGAATCAAATGGATTGATGAGATTCAAGGGAAGAATCTACGTTCCTGATTTAGTAGAACTTAGAAACCTTGTTTGGAAGGAAGTTCATTGTGCACCATACTCTGGACACCCTGGTGTAACAAAACTAATCGCTGATGTCAAGCCGCTATATTTCTAGAAGGGAATGAAAAGCGATGCTGCAAGGTTTGTAGCTAGTTGTTTGGAGTGTCAAAGAGTTAAGGTGGAATACCAAAATCCTACTGGATTGTTATACCCGCATGATATTCTAGAATGGAAATGGCAGGTTGTTAATATGGATTTTGTCCAGGGGTTACCAATGTCTAAGAATAGGCATGATATAATGTTGGTTGTTGTTGATAAATTAACCAAGGTAGCACATTTCATACTGGGAAATTTGACAGATGGAGCGCTTCTTTTGGCTCAAAAATTTGTCCAAGAAATATTCAGATTGCATGGTGTACCTGAAAAGATTATATCTAATAGAGATGCTCAGATAACTTCTTGGTTTTGGCAAACCTTATTTTCTGCATTAGGGACTAAACTTAATGTAAGTACTGCTTATCACCCTAAAACTGATGGACAAACAGAAAGAGTGAATCAAGTATTAGAAGAACTTTTAAGAATGTATTGCATGGATCAGCAATACAGATGGGAGGAATATTTACCTCTTGTCGAATTTGCCTATAACAACTCCTATCATTCTGCCATTAAGATGGTGCCATTTGAAGCATTATATGGAATGAAATGCAGAACTCCTATAAGCTGGGATAAGTTGGAAGATAGGATAAGCATTGGACCTGAAATGCTTGCAGATATGGAAGAAAAAGTGAAAATGATTAGGAAGAGGTTGGCAGAAGCCAATGACAGGTAAAAAGTTATACATATCGCAAACGAGTACCTAGACATTTCTCTATTGGTGAGAAAGTTCTTTTGCGAGTGAAACCCCATAAGAGTTCAATAAAATTTGGTAAATCATTGAAATTGGCTCCTTGTTATGTTGGACCTTTTGAAGTTCTTGAGATTATCAATCTAGTTGCCTACAAAGTTGCTCTACCACTAGCCTTGTCCAAGATGCATAATGTTTTTCATGTTTCATATCTAAAGAAATATTTTGTAGGTAATAACCACATCCTTAACTAGAATTCTTTACAGATGCAAGACCCAAGGTGGTTGTGATCGAGCCACTCAAGGTGCTCGAAATGCGTAAACTTCGTTTATGTAATTGAGAAGTTTTGCAATGCAAAATTCAATGGGACCAATATGGCGAGGATAGCGCCACTTGGGAAGACTATAAAGACATTTACCAAAGATTTCCTACACTTTTCAAAGACATTAATGTTGAACTATAAAAAGTTTGTTTTAAGTTTAATTTTTGCTTGATAAACTCAATCATCAGGGATGTTGATTTTTAAGGGGAAGGATATGTTACATCCCTCTTTTTGGAATCAATAACGCTATTTACTTTTCTTGCAAATTTTAGTTATATAATATGTTGTTGATGTCAAGGAAACTGGTGATATAGATAGACAAAGTTAGTTCTATGAAATTTTGGAATCTATTGATTATGATCAATCTGATATTATAAACTAAAATGTCATTTTGTTAGGAGAATATGATGATTGGATATATTATGCTTTGATTTGGAATATAGGTGCTTTGACCACAAAAATTGTATGTGAGACTGTTGTTGCAGGAATAGGTAGACCATGTTCGATAGGAAGAGAAAGTATCTTTGAGAAAGAGAATAGACTCTAGAAATTAACCATGGGTGTTTGTTACTGAAAACGCCAAGCAGGTAGATAAACCTTGAAGCCTTAAATTTAGTCATGTTTACGGCTAAGATAATTTAAGACTAGATGTCAATGTTTGAAGTAAAGGTTTAACACCTTTCATAAGTCGTCATATAGAATTTTGGAAATCGACGTTGTTGTCGCAAGTCTTCTTAATCATGTCATCTAATAGAGATGACTGATGTTCTGATAATAGGTAAATAAATGAACTTATTTGTGGCTGAATTGTGAGTCACTTCTCGATGTCGAATGATGCGAGAAGTCATAATTGTGCATTAAATGATCTAGAAAACTTGTTTTGCATTACGCCCAATCCATCGTCATTGTCATAAAAATGCTTTAAACATGTGTTGTGAATTCATTTCTTTTTGGAAATCAACGCATGTCGAATTTGAAGATGAGGTGAGCTATAACCTGTTTTGGTCATTATTTGGAAGAATATGCCAAAATCACCTTAGTTATATTTTGGTAGACATGAGGTATTTCCTTTAGTTTGTTTGATGTCAGCTTTCTTGTCAAAGACGAGTAGGGTTACGCTCAAGTTCTGTTGTTTTTGGATGTCTTCCATTTTGAATGTATCTTTTTCCTTCGAGCTTAAGACTTTGAGATATCATTAATCTAACCTTTATTTTCTTTATTAAGTTGGCTTTTATTCATTCTCTTATTCGACCTTAGAGACACTTTATGCATTTATAATCCACCACCTTGTAAGAGCTTAACTCCACAATTCAGTTATTAGTTGCAAACTCAGAGGTTTAGAAGCCTTGATGCTCAAGTAAGTGGACGGGATTGTGCTACCAGCTGCCACGTCGCCAAAAAGGAACCTCCACGATGTTTAGTGGTCGCTGAAGGTTAGGGAGTCGGGTGGCATGCAGAAACATATCTCCATTTGTTTAGGCATGGTCGGAGTGGGAAAAGGCATTATTCCCTTGCCATGCAGAGAGTGGTAGGGGGATTTTTCTGATGAGAGAGGATTGAAAGAGGAGGCAGAAGGAAATGGTGGGAGACTTAGAGGAGAGAGGAAGAAGAACGCCGTTGATAGGTCAGCAAGGACATGCTTGCTGGAGCTAAGTCTTCAAAACCATGACAAGTTCTTAGATTATCCTCTCTGCGTAGACTTTTCTCCCAGTTTGCATCTTATTTCTGGCTGTGTATGTATTGTATTTTACAATGTAAAGGTTAGTGAAAATAATGCATTTTTCTGTATAAGCTGAGTGGAGTTTGTCTTCTCAGAATATGTTATCTTTATACATCATGAATGATACCATAGTAATAGTAGAACACATTTTCATATATGTATACACCAAGGTAGATAAATGTATGATGCAAGTTGTGAACGATAATTAGATCATGAAGGATAACTCTGTAGTAATAGGGTGTAAGCTTTAAACTAAATACCTACCATGGAAGATATCTTTGTATGCATATCATTGTGATGGTCGTAGTGCAACCACAATCTACTATTGAATGAATTGCATTCATGTACCTCTTGCAAGCATTATACTGGGTGTCGGCGATGACATATGCATTGATTTGTTTCTTACATGACTGTGATACCAACTCGAACTATCTTTTGTACACTTTGAAATGTTATATTCTTAGTGAAGAGCCACACTGTACCATGTACTTACTGTGAAGGAGTCTGAACCTTAGTATTAATTGATGTTTTGACATAGTTTTTGATTGTTAAGATAGCCTGTGGTGTTATATTAACTAGCTATGGTGTCAGAGGATAAAATTAGTGTAGGAGAAGGTTACAAAATGACTCTCTGTCCAAGTAGATTAGAATCCTGAAAACATGAGATTGAATGTCGACAAATGTATTTAACTAGTTTCTTATCCGGTATTAGATCTTCAGTTAGAGGTCGATATATGAGAATGATCATCTCTGGATTCTTAAGATAGAACCCAAGTCTTTTATTATCTTTATTATATAACACTTACCTCATTAAACCATTTAAAACTATTTGTTTTGGAAGGAGGGTGTAGAGCTTTGTAGTATAAATATTTGTCTTTGGTCAAAAACTATCATGCATTTAAAGTGAAGAGATTAGGGTGGGGAACCCACATATTGTGTTTTTAGTTAATTAATTTGCATGCAATGTTCCTTGTGTCACTATTACCTAGTACATTGAAGACCTTTATGAGTCTAAAACTTAAAACTCCAGGCTTTTGGGTAATCGTATTTTATACTTGGGTAATTTGTATAAACTTTTGAAAACCGTATAGCCAAGTTAGAGACCACTTAGGAGTGGATAATTTTAAACAATTTTTTAGACTATTAAGGGATTATTATTGCATTACAAATGTTATCCATATAAACAATGAAATAGAAAACCCTTTTTACATCATGAAAATAGAGATGATTCCATAAGCTCAGGAATAGATTAAACCTATGCGCCAAGCGCTATTGCATGAAGAAATTCTAATACCTTGAGGTCATCGAGGTTAACATATTTATATATATAAACTTTACTAATAGGAAAACTATAGGATTGCGATTGATTCAATTTGAGTAGGGTGGGTGAACTTAATCTATGCATTGATGCAATGTTAAAATAAAACTTAATTCCTTTGGCCAAGGTAATGCATGATCCTCAAGAGCATTGAATGTTCACTATGACAGGATGGCATAGCTTCTGGAAAAGTTATGCAAGACTAGAGGGAATCTAGGGGGATTGCATGATAACAAGTCTCATAGGTCACAACACCAGAGCTTAGATGGCAAACACCAATGGTTATCCTAAGTCTATCCTCTTGAGTAGGGTAGGGCCACTTCCGGTTAGGAAGGAGTGCGGGAGACCGACAGTCTGTGGTTGGAGGTTAAGCTCCTTGAAGATACTTTCTCTTCCAAATATTGAGGATTGCCAAGTCTTGAATGTGAATGGTCGACAATCGAGATGTGGTGATAATGGTATGTTTCTAATATTGAATTTGCTTTAAGAATTTTCAAATTAGTAAGAAAACTAAATGTTTATGGTTTATCAGTTCTTTCAGTTTTACGAATAATGAAATCATGTATTTTGTTATATCAAAGAATGTTATACTTGTTAGTAATGAATTCTTTTATGTTTGATTACAAAAAAAAATACCTATGTTAAAACCTAGTTTTCAAGTAAAATCTGATATGGATGTTACAATTTGCATTATGTATTTGTTCTCTATGAGGGTTTGGTCACCATTTTAGAGCTAGCCTATTATTGGTAAGGAAGATTTTTTAGAGGATGCACCCATGTTTTATGTTGGAAGTGTGAGCAAAGACCAGCATGAATATGAGTATAGTCTTTTGTCTAGCAAGAAGGGCCCATGACTACATCATAAGGCATGCAACCCTGCATTAGAAGGCACATGACCCAGCATAAGATCTGCAACCATCAGAAGGCTCGTGGCCTACACAAAAAGGTCACGTCCTTACTTAGGAGGCTTGCACCTTGTATAAAAGGCATCTCTCTCCTTCTTCGCAGATACACCCTCCTTTTTCGCCTCCATAAAGGTGTCAGACCTGCATAAAAAAGGGACGCCCCTACCCTTCATTCACCTGCCCTCTAAAGATGCTCCTCCATAAGAAAATTTAGCCTGTAACCCCACACTTAGGAATTCTCTCTACAAAGGCAAACCTACGAGGATTTTGGTCTATCAATTAGTCTGCAACTCCACATTCAGCATGCATGCAGAGGCGAGGGTGAAGGTGAAGGTCGTCAAGTTCAACCTCAATTAAAAGGGAAGATCACTGTTTGAAATTACGGCTAAATATTTCCTCTTTTCTATTTTCTTAAATTCCTCTCTATTTCTCTCTCAAATTTTGTAGGTGGGTATTTATTTATGTGTAGAATTGTGTAAACATTAAACTACTCTATCCATTGGTGATAAATCCGCACTATGTTATAAGTGTCATTTTTTGTCTCCATTTGAAATACATATATGCACTAAGATATAAAGTGCCACCAAAAATATCTAAGGGGGGAATCAAAATAGTCAACAGAGGGTTTCATTGAGTTGTTTTAAGAAATCCTATATTTGTCATTTTTTCTTCCGAGCTATCTAAGTTTGCAATCAATATCTAAAGCATGTAACCTAATCCACAAATTAATCCTCTTACACCCTTTAATTATCATGAATGCAATTTGACTATCCAATTTGCATTGAAAAACAAAGGGTTGTATAGAGTAACTATGGGAAGTGAGAAGGAACCTAATGCAGTCAAAGATAAAGGAAAAGTGGTTTAACAAATGTGACCAAGCCTTTGGTTTTCTATGCTTAAATTTGTCTCAAGAGATTCTCTTTCATGTTGAGACCTTGAAAACTCCCCAATAAGTATGACAAAAACTTGAAAAACATTTTGGGAAGGTCAACGAATTTAGAAGTCATGAAATGGAAAATGAGCTAATAAGTTTAAGTGTCAATGACTTAAAAAATTTACAACACTATTTAACAAAGTTCAAATCACTCAGGTTGTAGCTCAAAGACTATCAGATAGAAAATAAAGATGACCAACTCATCTTGTCAACACTTTCTAAGTTGGGTCCCCAATACTCCATCTTTGTTTTAACTTTCTACTCCACAAAAAGAACCTTAGGAACAACATAGACCATGCCTTCTTTTGATGACTTTATTGCTGATCTTACCAAGGAGCAAGATAAACTTATCTAGATGGGCACCATAACCTCCTATAAATCACATGCTCTTGTAAAAAGTGGAAAGTCACAAGAAAAAATAAATATGAGAGACACAAGGATACAGAAATAAAGGGAGAGCAAAAACCACAAACTTCAAAATAGGACAAAAGAAAAGATTGGAAATGCTCCTATTGTAATAGGCCAGGACATGAAACCAAAAAATGTATGAAGAGAGATCAATGATCTCACTCAACTTCTTGAGGAGAATAACATATTTGTATCTACATCTTCATCTTCATCATCGATAGACACTTTCAGAAACAAAGAATAAAAATCAAAGGGTAGAGCACGTGTAGTATATGCAGTTCCAAAATCTAAAAAATAGCTCCTTGATTCAGGAGCTTCCCACCATATGGCTTATTCGCCATATCAATTAATGTCTTTGCATGCAGCTCACACAGTGAAAATTTTTATAGCATACAACACATCCTTACGAGTGTGTGGAAGAGGAACTATTAAAATTGGCAATGGATATTTCACCAATGTCCTATATGTTCTAGAGTTGACCAATAATATCTTCTCAGTCTATCAAATAGAAAATAGTGATAAAGAGGAGACAATTGAAATTGGACCCAATTCAATACTCATACGAGATTTGTTTAGCAGAGAAATCATAGTAGTTGGTAGAATAGATGACTCTTCTCGACTCTATACATTTACAGATTTTACTCTTGATGATTTCTCTTCAGTGGTACATTCACTAGCATCCAATGTTGATATTTTCTCTCCTCCACCATCTCTTGTTTCTATAGAATTTAGAGATGCTTCTGCAAGAGCCTCCAAAAATTCTCCACAACAACATATTGAGGATATCAGTAGCCAGCTATGATTGCAGGACTTCATCTTGTATCATGTTTTTCTATAGTGTCTTGTACATTTTTTATATTTTTCTCTCTTTTGAAGGGTAGTTTTTTTTCCTATAGGGTTTTCTACCTTTATCCACTTTATGGAAGATTCTATTGTACATAGGTACCTGATTAGGCTTAGTTGTTGGGACCCATCATTATGCCCACCTAAGTTGTTCTTAAGGGGGGTATTAGTGCTAAACATTATTATATATTACTTATTCTAAGTAATATATTTTAGCACGTGCATTAATCTACCTTATGTGGTGATGTGTCACTTGGAGAGTTGTTGTACTCTTCCAAGCTATGTGGCATTCTATTTTCTCCACTTGGAGAAAACATCTTACTACCTCTAGAGATTTGCATGAGTCGACTCTTTCTGAGTTTCAAACTATGCACTATTTGTACATTCCAAACACTTTGTGAATAAGTAGATATTGAATATCATTTGTTCTCATTCTTGGTGGTTAGCTTTGCATGTAATCTTACAAACTTGGTGCCTCCATTCATCCAGTTAATCTACCATATTCAACATAAAGTCCTAATACATAGAAGGTATAAGCCTTAGATGCAAAGGAGCAATGGTATGCAAAAATCTACCCCTTCACGTACAAGATATGAATACTAGCTAGAGTAATAATAACATCCAACACACATGGCATACAACAACAAATACCTTTTTCTGTTAGAATCTAAAAAGATGATTAACCCACAAAACTAGTGCAAACAAATAAATATCAAAACTATGAATGGAAATGATACGAAATCAAAATAACAACATCGATTTAGTCTCCAAGAGAGTAATGCAAATGCTAGAAGAAAAATAGCATTAAGAGGATGCAAAAGTAAAAGATACAAAATACAAGCCAGGTAGCATGCTTATATAGACCAAGGAGAGGGAGGAGGTGGCAACACTGACTAATGAGGGGAAACCATCTATCAGACTAAATATAGCAAAGTATCTTTCCAAGATAGCTAATGGATGCTCACATGTAGGAAGGTGACACCTCATAATCCTCTCACGCAATAAGACATGCTTTATTAACCTAAGAAAGATTATTAAAGTGTAGGAAAAACCTAGGAATAATAGGGAAAGTAAATAAGCCAACTAAGAAATAAAAACCTACACTAACACCCCCTCTTAAGTGCAGTGTAGGTGGATGTAGAGATGGGTTCCAAAAAATCAAGCCCAATGAGGTACCCATGTACATAAAATTCCCCCCAAAGAGAAGAAGGCCCCCTAAATAGAGAGAGAGAGAGAGAGAGAGAGAGAGAGAGAGAGACCCCCCAAAGTAGAGAGAGGTAAGACTTTGAGTGAGGTGATGAAGCCTCAAGAGCATTGAATGTTCACTATGACAGGATGGCATAGCTTCTGGAAAAGTTATGCAAGACTAGAGGGAATCTAGGGGGATTGCATGATAACAAGTCTCATAGGTCACAACACCAGAGCTTAGATGGCAAACACCAATGGTTATCCTAAGTCTATCCTCTTGAGTAGGGTAGGGCCACTTCCGGTTAGGAAGGAGTGCGGGAGACCGACAGTCTGTGGTTGGAGGTTAAGCTCCTTGAAGATACTTTCTCTTCCAAATATTGAGGATTGCCAAGTCTTGAATGTGAATGGTCGACAATCGAGATGTGGTGATAATGGTATGTTTCTAATATTGAATTTGCTTTAAGAATTTTCAAATTAGTAAGAAAACTAAATGTTTATGGTTTATCAGTTCTTTCAGTTTTACGAATAATGAAATCATGTATTTTGTTATATCAAAGAATGTTATACTTGTTAGTAATGAATTCTTTTATGTTTGATTACAAAAAAAAATACCTATGTTAAAACCTAGTTTTCAAGTAAAATCTGATATGGATGTTACAATTTGCATTATGTATTTGTTCTCTATGAGGGTTTGGTCACCATTTTAGAGCTAGCCTATTATTGGTAAGGAAGATTTTTTAGAGGATGCACCCATGTTTTATGTTGGAAGTGTGAGCAAAGACCAGCATGAATATGAGTATAGTCTTTTGTCTAGCAAGAAGGGCCCATGACTACATCATAAGGCATGCAACCCTGCATTAGAAGGCACATGACCCAGCATAAGATCTGCAACCATCAGAAGGCTCGTGGCCTACACAAAAAGGTCACGTCCTTACTTAGGAGGCTTGCACCTTGTATAAAAGGCATCTCTCTCCTTCTTCGCAGATACACCCTCCTTTTTCGCCTCCATAAAGGTGTCAGACCTGCATAAAAAAGGGACGCCCCTACCCTTCATTCACCTGCCCTCTAAAGATGCTCCTCCATAAGAAAATTTAGCCTGTAACCCCACACTTAGGAATTCTCTCTACAAAGGCAAACCTACGAGGATTTTGGTCTATCAATTAGTCTGCAACTCCACATTCAGCATGCATGCAGAGGCGAGGGTGAAGGTGAAGGTCGTCAAGTTCAACCTCAATTAAAAGGGAAGATCACTGTTTGAAATTACGGCTAAATATTTCCTCTTTTCTATTTTCTTAAATTCCTCTCTATTTCTCTCTCAAATTTTGTAGGTGGGTATTTATTTATGTGTAGAATTGTGTAAACATTAAACTACTCTATCCATTGGTGATAAATCCGCACTATGTTATAAGTGTCATTTTTTGTCTCCATTTGAAATACATATATGCACTAAGATATAAAGTGCCACCAAAAATATCTAAGGGGGGAATCAAAATAGTCAACAGAGGGTTTCATTGAGTTGTTTTAAGAAATCCTATATTTGTCATTTTTTCTTCCGAGCTATCTAAGTTTGCAATCAATATCTAAAGCATGTAACCTAATCCACAAATTAATCCTCTTACACCCTTTAATTATCATGAATGCAATTTGACTATCCAATTTGCATTGAAAAACAAAGGGTTGTATAGAGTAACTATGGGAAGTGAGAAGGAACCTAATGCAGTCAAAGATAAAGGAAAAGTGGTTTAACAAATGTGACCAAGCCTTTGGTTTTCTATGCTTAAATTTGTCTCAAGAGATTCTCTTTCATGTTGAGACCTTGAAAACTCCCCAATAAGTATGACAAAAACTTGAAAAACATTTTGGGAAGGTCAACGAATTTAGAAGTCATGAAATGGAAAATGAGCTAATAAGTTTAAGTGTCAATGACTTAAAAAATTTACAACACTATTTAACAAAGTTCAAATCACTCAGGTTGTAGCTCAAAGACTATCAGATAGAAAATAAAGATGACCAACTCATCTTGTCAACACTTTCTAAGTTGGGTCCCCAATACTCCATCTTTGTTTTAACTTTCTACTCCACAAAAAGAACCTTAGGAACAACATAGACCATGCCTTCTTTTGATGACTTTATTGCTGATCTTACCAAGGAGCAAGATAAACTTATCTAGATGGGCACCATAACCTCCTATAAATCACATGCTCTTGTAAAAAGTGGAAAGTCACAAGAAAAAATAAATATGAGAGACACAAGGATACAGAAATAAAGGGAGAGCAAAAACCACAAACTTCAAAATAGGACAAAAGAAAAGATTGGAAATGCTCCTATTGTAATAGGCCAGGACATGAAACCAAAAAATGTATGAAGAGAGATCAATGATCTCACTCAACTTCTTGAGGAGAATAACATATTTGTATCTACATCTTCATCTTCATCATCGATAGACACTTTCAGAAACAAAGAATAAAAATCAAAGGGTAGAGCACGTGTAGTATATGCAGTTCCAAAATCTAAAAAATAGCTCCTTGATTCAGGAGCTTCCCACCATATGGCTTATTCGCCATATCAATTAATGTCTTTGCATGCAGCTCACACAGTGAAAATTTTTATAGCATACAACACATCCTTACGAGTGTGTGGAAGAGGAACTATTAAAATTGGCAATGGATATTTCACCAATGTCCTATATGTTCTAGAGTTGACCAATAATATCTTCTCAGTCTATCAAATAGAAAATAGTGATAAAGAGGAGACAATTGAAATTGGACCCAATTCAATACTCATACGAGATTTGTTTAGCAGAGAAATCATAGTAGTTGGTAGAATAGATGACTCTTCTCGACTCTATACATTTACAGATTTTACTCTTGATGATTTCTCTTCAGTGGTACATTCACTAGCATCCAATGTTGATATTTTCTCTCCTCCACCATCTCTTGTTTCTATAGAATTTAGAGATGCTTCTGCAAGAGCCTCCAAAAATTCTCCACAACAACATATTGAGGATATCAGTAGCCAGCTATGATTGCAGGACTTCATCTTGTATCATGTTTTTCTATAGTGTCTTGTACATTTTTTATATTTTTCTCTCTTTTGAAGGGTAGTTTTTTTCCTATAGGGTTTTCTACCTTTATCCACTTTATGGAAGATTCTATTGTACATAGGTACCTGATTAGGCTTAGTTGTTGGGACCCATCATTATGCCCACCTAAGTTGTTCTTAAGGGGGGTATTAGTGCTAAACATTATTATATATTACTTATTCTAAGTAATATATTTTAGCACGTGCATTAATCTACCTTATGTGGTGATGTGTCACTTGGAGAGTTGTTGTACTCTTCCAAGCTATGTGGCATTCTATTTTCTCCACTTGGAGAAAACATCTTACTACCTCTAGAGATTTGCATGAGTCGACTCTTTCTGAGTTTCAAACTATGCACTATTTGTACATTCCAAACACTTTGTGAATAAGTAGATATTGAATATCATTTGTTCTCATTCTTGGTGGTTAGCTTTGCATGTAATCTTACAAACTTGGTGCCTCCATTCATCCAGTTAATCTACCATATTCAACATAAAGTCCTAATACATAGAAGGTATAAGCCTTAGATGCAAAGGAGCAATGGTATGCAAAAATCTACCCCTTCACGTACAAGATATGAATACTAGCTAGAGTAATAATAACATCCAACACACATGGCATACAACAACAAATACCTTTTTCTGTTAGAATCTAAAAAGATGATTAACCCACAAAACTAGTGCAAACAAATAAATATCAAAACTATGAATGGAAATGATACGAAATCAAAATAACAACATCGATTTAGTCTCCAAGAGAGTAATGCAAATGCTAGAAGAAAAATAGCATTAAGAGGATGCAAAAGTAAAAGATACAAAATACAAGCCAGGTAGCATGCTTATATAGACCAAGGAGAGGGAGGAGGTGGCAACACTGACTAATGAGGGGAAACCATCTATCAGACTAAATATAGCAAAGTATCTTTCCAAGATAGCTAATGGATGCTCACATGTAGGAAGGTGACACCTCATAATCCTCTCACGCAATAAGACATGCTTTATTAACCTAAGAAAGATTATTAAAGTGTAGGAAAAACCTAGGAATAATAGGGAAAGTAAATAAGCCAACTAAGAAATAAAAACCTACACTAACACCCCCTCTTAAGTGCAGTGTAGGTGGATGTAGAGATGGGTTCCAAAAAATCAAGCCCAATGAGGTACCCATGTACATAAAATTCCCCCCAAAGAGAAGAAGGCCCCCTAAATAGAGAGAGAGAGAGAGAGAGAGAGAGAGAGAGACCCCCCAAAGTAGAGAGAGGTAAGACTTTGAGTGAGGTGATGAAGCTCCCAGAAGATGAAGCATCCCGCACCCCAATAAAGCTCACAAATGAAGGAACTTGCTCTCAGTGAAAGGTTTGCTGAAGATATCAACAACCTGCTCAAAAGTTAGATAGTAGTGAAGGTCGATGATGTGGCCATGGATGAGCTCTCAGATTTAGTGTATGTGGACCTCTATGTGTTTGGTCTACTGATGATGGGCTGAATTTTATGAGTTTTGAATGGTACTTTGGTTGTCACAAAATATGATTGATGGTAGTCTAATCTAAATACCAAATTCGGTGAGAAGATTCTAAAGCCAGATGGCCTTAGTGGTGGTATTCATAGCTCCCCGATAGCCCTAGTAGAGGTTACCTAAATCACCTAAAATTAATGAGAATTTTTATTTTCCTTTTCATTATTTCATTATTTTTCTTGATTTGTACTTTTCTCATTCTATTTCCATTGAAGTCTACCTCTAGATTTAGGTCCACTATGGTAATCAATATTTTAACAATTCATTTTCTACTTGATATCTTGGATATAGTTACTTTTCTAGACAAACTTGAGAACATTTAAAGTGTAAAGAGTGAGGGTTGAGAGGTATGCAAGATACATCTTAAGATTTCCTATACCCCCTTAAGCATGAAAGCAACTCTACACATCCATATGAAAAATTTATGAAAACTTCACCCTAGAAATTAACCCATCATGACTGCAAAAGTAAAACGTTGTAAGTGGAAGCATTTGGACAGTGCATTTTGATCAATCTACAAGTCATTTGTAATATTTTCACTTGACAAAGAGTAGGAATTTAAAACAAATGACAATGATAAGGAGGTGGAAGCAAATTTCAGGGCAACACTACCAATAACTCCAAAGAACCAAAAACAAAAACAAACAATAAAATGAAAAAAAACTAAGGAAAGGAAAAACAAGATGAAACAAAATAAAAAGAAAGCCATAATTTCCTACCCTACCTAACTAGCATAAAAATTGATAGTTCAAAGAGTCAGGTAGTAAAGATCCCATTTCTTCAAATTTTTTTTTGACTTTGTCTAATAGCAAGATCTTTGTTGTCATAGTTTGGAACACTACAAATTTATCTTTTAAGTTTAAAAATGATGAGTTATAACTGCTCTAGAAGAGGAAGTTCTCCATCCTCGTGCTCTTTCCACAAGCATTAGTTTTTCTTAAAACCTCGTAAACAAAATAACAAGATTTTGTTTTCATATTTTTCTGATGTTATCCCATAAACCCTCTTGCTCAACTAATATCCTTGTAATGCTTAAAATTTAAATTAGTGCGAGGATCCATATTGTCTTGTTATTTATCAATATCATTTTTGGTGGTAGGTGATGTAATAAAGCTTTCATTTTCGTCACCATCAAAATATGAATAACAAGATAAATGACATATAAGAGCTTGGGTATAGGGATATCTTATTTTTTATGTCATTGATAAAAGAAATTTATCTGTTGTCATATGGGTTATGCTCTTCCATCTGCATTTCTCCATCCAACTTGGCGTGATCATTGTGTACATGAACATCTTGTAGAAAACTATCAGTTAACATCGCATCCAATGAACTTAAATTTATGAAACATTACTTAATGCATTCATTAATTTTGTTTAAACTTGCTAACTAATAGAAGGCATTAATGTTTCATTATTAAAAAAATTAATTAATTTTTTTAGGACTGGAATTTCAAAACGCATTTTAATGGCATTTCGAGCTGCATCCAGCAAACTTTAGTCCCCAGCTAAAGAACACATACAGTCTTCACTTTGGCAATCAAGATAATGTATAGACAAACATTGAGCCTCCCACTTCACTTTGTTCCTCAGGTTTTACTTGAATTGTGAAATATGTCATACATGCAGTTTTGCGAGTTCAAGCTATGTACATATTCAGAACTCCTGTCAACCATATAATAATGAAATGTCTTTACTCATATCTATTTAAAAATTAAGAACATAAGACCTGCAATATAAGAAAGAGGTACCAAAGAATACCAAGAAAACAATAGACTCCAATTCCCAATACAAGTGGCATCTCTTTTTTCCCTATGTTTGAAGCACATTTTGAGATCCTATTTTACACTTACAAGAAAAATCGAACAGTTTCAAATCCATATTATACTCTCACAAATATTTTCTAGGTTCCTGAATAAAATACATAGCTAGTGGCTCTCCCACCCATATTGGGTTTCTTGCTGTTTTATACAGGATCAGTGTAAGAATAGGCCTAAAAACACCAAAGACAGGGCAAAACATAACACCAGTGAATAGAAAAACATAGAAAAACATAGGGCAAACAGAGTTGGATAACTCAGAAATATATTTATCTAGCTTGAATTACATTCAATGCAAATGATATGTCTAGCAGCTATCTAGATGTTGTGCCTAGGAGCTCTCCAGATGATGTATCCAATAGCTCTCTACAATCACATATATATAGCTACAAAGCCTTTGAAGCCTTGAAGCTTCTAACTTTCTAGAAATCTCTTAAACTTGGAATGTTCTTTTTACAACAACTCTTAGAATGTTCTTTTCTAAAACAACTCCAGGAATGTTCTAGCTTATGGAAAACTTTAGAAACATTCTATCATTTTCTAAACAATCTTAATCCTTAACATCCCCCCTTAAGATTGGCTAGAATAATACAAAGAAAATACAAATGAGAGGGGAACATTATACTACTATCCCCCCTTAATGTTCACCTCTAGCACACCAAGCATTCTTCAATCATATTCCTCTTTCATGGCTTGCTCCCATTCTTTCTTTCTTTTAGCTTGCTCATATGAGATTGGATCATTTATATGTAATATTTTGGCCATGAGAGCACTACCAATAATACTTCAAGCTTGTTCCAACTTGCATTTCTAAGAGACAAAAATCACTCTACTAATATACTAGCCCTACAAACAAATCACTCTAGCAATATATCTGCCTTGCAAACAAACCTCTCCAGCAATATATTTCTTGCTAAACCTCTAGTTGAATCTCTAACCGAACCTCTAGCTCAACCTCTAGCTAAATCTCTAGCTGAAACTCTAGCTGAATCATGTTTTTTGCCAACAACCCCCTCAGCGTTACCCAAGGGGATTCGAACCCATAACCCGGCTCTGATACCATGAAAGAACAGGCCTAAAAACACCAAAGACAGGGCAAAATATAACATCAATGAACACAGAAAATGCAAGGCAAACAGAGTTGGATAACTTAGAAATATATTTATCTAGCTTGAATTACATTCAATGCAAATGATATGTCTAGTAGCTGTTTAGATGCTGTGCCTAGCAGCTCTCCAGATGCTGTATCCAATAGCTCTCTACAATCACATATATATAGCTACAAAGCCTTTGAAGTATGGAAGTTTCTAACTTTGTAGAAATCTCTTAAACCTGGAATCTTCTTTTTACAACAGCTCTTAAAATGTTCTTTTCTAGAACAGCGCCATGAATGTTCTAGCTTATGGAAAACTCTAGAAACATTCTATCATTTTCTAAACAATCTTAATCCTTAACAATCAGTAGCCAATGTCTCCCAAGGACTGCAATAGTGATTTGCGTATGTCTATTTGTTTCTCCTGCAGGATACAATGACTAGCATTGCCGTATACTTCAGATGCCCTGGACAGCTATAATAGACCCATTGTTCATATTCTTTCTACCCACCTAGCACTACTTTTCTTTTGCTGCTTTGGTACCATGATTTTGTTTGTAAGATGGACTTGATCATCAACGGAAGTAACTACTGAAAGTTCACCAACCGCAGCATCCATACCAGATGCTATGCGTGAACTTCCAAACACATGTCAATGGGGCCTATTACAATCTTTATCTGAAGAGTCATCCAACCGAGACCTCTTCTTCTTTCTTTCTTCCACACAATTAGGTCCCTCAACACTTTTATTAATACATTTTACCTCATGTGCATCAGTGTTGCCCCTCTTTCCAATGTCACCCAAAGATGTTGCCACACTCTTAGCAGATGGGTGCATCTGGAGATGCTTACCCTTCATTGTTTCCTCGGATTTAACTGCTATAGAGTTTGACACCAAATACTCGCGTTCCTTTTTAGCTTCAGGTGCAATCATGTTCGGCACTGGCTTTGGAAATGTGGAACCTTGATTCTCATTTGCAATCATGGCATCACTTTCAGTTTTCATATTACATGGGTTGGTGTTAAAGGCTGAATTTGATGCTTGACCTTGAGAAGGGCCGATGTCATTTGAAGCCGATGGTGCCATCGTCTCGCTTGGTTCATAAAGCTCCATGATTTGATTGCTAACATCTTCAAGCTGGCGAGGAGTCACGCCAAACTCCTGCCACCAAGGCCTCTCTCTATCTGACGGCAGCTTAACCTTACGAAACTTTGCAGCAAGAAAAATGGCACCAGCAGCAATATGCTGGGGCTTGAACTGGAGGCACAGAGTTGTAATCAGTCCATCATTAACAAAATTCCAAGCTACTTGTGCTAATGAATTTTGGGCCACTTTCAATATCTTGATAGCTGTCACGAGATACTTATATGGATGTTGTACATTAAGATCAAATCCCAGTGTGGCAAGGACAACACGCTCTGCCATTAGCACCAACTCTTTCTGCTTTTCATAACATTCCTTTTGCTTGATTCGTTCAGAAGCAGCTGGGTCCCTCTTGTGTCGAATTTCATATGCCCGTACAGTCACTTTCATAATACTTTTAGGAGTCTCCTCGACCCTACCAGCAAGGAATACACATGCAGTCGCAATTGTATATCTCTCATGGTGATGATGTGAATGTCGCAAATAAAATCGGTGACAAAACACAATAGCCGATGCGATAGTAACTTGAGGCAGCTGGAGCGCAACACCAACATCTTTAATAAAATTGCCATACGATTTCCGCAAATTATTCTCCTTGTTGGCATCAATGCCATGTTTTCTGGAAGGTGAAAATTTATCAATCTCCTCCCTTGTGAAGTACCACCCTTCTCCCAAACCTTGAGCTTCCATCCTCTTAGATTGAAGATTGATTGAGAAATGAAGCACCCAAAAATTCAACTTCTATTCTTCAAATGAAATCGTTGAAAGCTGAATCGGCCACAAAATCACCAGTAAAACCCTGAATGCTCCTTACAATTCATCTGTATAGGAGAATTATTTCAGGCTTCAAAGAAGCTTCTCCACCATTTGTTAAAACCCTAGCCCTTGCCCAGTCTCCGCGCTTTTCCTTTACTCGTGTATTAACAAAGGAGTCTATGAAATAAAAGCTATCCCGGAGAGGTATATTCAATGTATATATGTTTAGGGCTTCGTTAACGTTAATCATTGCATAAAGACGATTGGTTCGACATTCGGTTCGGTAATCGCCGGTTTTATTAAGAGTCGGTGTTGCGTTTTCCGATCGGGGAATTCATTATTTTCAAAATTAAAATGATGAATATTAACATCAAGATTTATTTCATGAAGTGATTATAAGATCTATCCCTATAATTAGGTCGAGAGGGTATACAATAGCAATAAGGTGTGGAGTGTTATGGTGTGAGTGTGTTAACAAAAACTCTTACCTTTTACTTTAAATTTGACAACCATTTAGACATCAAAATATTAAAAATATAATGCAGCATATATATTTTAAAAAACTAAAACAAGAAAATAATTCTTAAATAGTTCTAAAGTAAAATAACTTAAATAAAATAAAATAAGTATTACATAAATAAAAGTTCTTAAATTTTATGATTTTATTAATTATATTTATATATTTTTAAATTTTGTTAGATTCATTATTTTATTTATTTTATTAATTATGCTATAAATATATAGCCCACAAAGTTTATTAAATCAATGAACATAAAAATAAAGCCAATACAGTAAAGTGTATAAATATAAGTAGTACTCAAACATAAATTTGAGAAATATCAAATCAAATAAAAATAGAGAAAATTGAATTGTAAAATGAATTTATGAAGTGATGCAATGTTGTTGCGATTATTTATAGAAGTGCAGCTTAAATTATTTAATATTTTTTTGCATAAACAAATCTTTGAAAACCACAAAGAAAATTAACAGCAAGATAAATTATTTAGTTTAGTTTAGTGAGAACTAGGGTTAGAGTTCTTCAATCATTAAAAGCCACAAATTTCTTTTTTTAATTTAATGACCTTTGTTTTACATTTTTACTACAGGAATTAATTGCTATATAAAAATTTATAATAAGTTTTTGGTATCATTTGGATTAAATTAAGGATTCCATTAAAAACTAATTGTTAGTGATAAGAATTGCGGCTAAAAAAAATAAGAAAATTAACGTAGGGTAAATTATTTACTTTAATTTAATGAAGGCTGGTAAAGAAAAATAAGGCAAGGAAAATTACTTTATTTTAGTTTAATGAGGGCTAGGGTTATAGTTCTTCAATCTTTAAAATCCATGAAGAAAATAGAGTAAATTACTTTAGTTTAATGGGTTAGGATTATCGTTCTTCAATCTTTAAGAGATTAAAGATTTTTACTATGGGAATTAATTTCATTATACAATTGTAGTTAAGTTTTTTCTATCATTTAGATTAAATTAAAAATTAATTTTTAGGATTTTAAATGCAAACATGTATAAAGTAAATAAAATAACGGTTTAAGTAAAATTAGCATTATATAGTAATGTGTATATATTTTAGCTCATCGCTCTATGTATATTGTAATAAATTAACAAAATTATTAAACTAACATAGATATTTTAAATACATCTATCTGTCTAGAGGCACCTATCTATTCTCGATAACAATTTCAGCATCTTTTAGATAGATGCATTTAAGATATCTATGCTAGTTACATATTTTATAAAGGTGTCTTTTAGATAGATGCATTTAATATATCTATGCTAGTTACATATTTTATAAAGGATGAAATGAATATAGGCTCTAGCAAAAAGTAGGAAACTGATTTAAGGTTGTTATGAGCATGATAGTATTTTCTTTGCTACAATTACAAATTAGGTTATACCTTAAATATTATTTTTACAATAATTACACCCACAATAGCATCAAGAGGTGGAGTGTAATGGTATGGACATGTTAACAAAAACTCTTAACTTTTACCTTAAATTTCACAACCTTTTATTGATTATTTTATTAATTACATATTTTATAAAGGATGAAAAGAATATAGACTCTGGAAAAAAGTACGAAAATGATTTAAGGTTGTTATAAGCATGATAGTATTTTCTTTGTTACAATTACAAGTTCGGTTAAAATTGAAATATTATTTTTACAATAATTACACCCACAATGGCATCAAGAGGTGGAGTGTAATGGTATGGACATGTTAACAAAAACTCTTAACTTTTACCTTAAATTTCACAACATTTTATTCATTATTTTATTAATTACATTTTTTATAAAGGATGAAAAGAATATAGACTCTGGAAAAAAGTAGGAAAATGATTTGAGGTTGTAATGAGTATGATAGTATTTTCTTTGTTACAATTACAAGTTAAGTTTAAATTGAAATAGTATTTATACAATAATTTTATAATTTTATAAGTGTGTTACACTAGCATATCTATATTTAGAGAAATTAATGTAAAAGACATGAGAGATATCATTATTGATGTTTTCTAAAGATAGGTATGCTAGTTTATTTTATTTAAAACTATTTAATTTACTACATACATAACTCTAATTTTTTTCCTCCTTTTCTTTCACCTCATTCTCTATTGTTTTCATTGTTTTTCCTCTTTACTCGAATGGGTTGTAGACATGGTGAACCAAGGTAAATATAGTCAAGTAATAGAAACTTTTATTTATCTATTTATCTTGGTTTATATTATTTTCATTGTTTATTTTATGTATTTATTTATCTTCTTCTTTTACTCTTACTCTTATGGCTCATTTAATCTTATAATTCAAATGTGTTATAAATTTTTTATTGTGTTTAAGAAATATGTAGTAGAGAGCCTAAAAAATAAAAAAATAACAATTCTTCTACCCCGACTAGTAGCAGTTTGCTAAAAACAAAAAAACTTAAATGAAAGCAAAACAAATAATTATATCAAGAGGAGTATACAATATACAATAGAGCAATGAGTGTATTGTAATGGTGTGAGCATGTTAACAAAAACTCTTATCTTTTACCTTAAATTTGAAACTAGGGGAGATTTACCTAGAATACTTAGCCAATCAAACCAGGGCCCCACCCAAAAACCCTAACCCTAGCTCTCAATAAACTAAAGTAAATAATTTACCCTTCTATTAATTTTCTTTATCATTTTCAAAGATTTGTTTATGCAAGAAAAATATTAAATAAATTATAATTTATAGGTTCAATAATTTAAGATGCAATTTAACTATAATTTTCTTTCTATTTTAATGGGAAACCTATAAATTGAATAATAGTAAATAATACACAATATCTAATCTAACTTTCTTTAAATAATAGTAGCAGCATTACATCACTTCATAAATTTATTTTAACTTTCTATAAATAATAGTGCAGCGTTACATCACTTCATAAATTTATTCTCCAAGAAAAAAATTAAAAAAATGATGCCTAGATAGTGCCCTTATGAATTAAACTTCTCCTCCTTATGAAATAAACTTCTTCTCCCAATTCAATTTGCTCTCTTTTTATTTGATTTGATTTTTCTTAAATTTATGTTTGAGTACTACTTATATTTATACACATTATTTTATTGACTTTATTTTTATGTTCATTGATTTAATAAAACTATGTGGGCTATATATTTATAATTATTTAAAAAAATATGTCTTGTGATTTATAAAAAACTATGTCAGCTCTATTTTACTTTTATGTACATGGTCACAGTCATCACATTAATGCCACTGGATAACTCCTTTTATTTTTTTTATTTTGGCTCTTTAATAGTTTGTTTTTATGTTGGCTCTTTAATAGGTTTTGTTAACAAGCTCGTGTCATTACACTCAACCCCTTGCTGCCACTGTTACACATTTTAGAGTAAATATAGTTGACATATATATTTTTAAAAACTAAAAATATAAAATAATTCGTAAATAGTTCTAATGTAAAATAACTTAAATTAAATGCCCCATTAATGGGGCTATTGGTGTTGACATCCTTTCCTGGAGACAAAATGGGAATCGCCAGCAGAGGGGTGGGTAAAGATGAATTTTGGTGGAGCTTCCAAGGGCAACCCAAGTGAATCGGGTGTTGGATGCCTAGTTTGAGATTCCAAGGGTGAAATCCTAGGCAATGTAGTGAAGAAGTTAGTTGTAGGAACAAATAACAAGGAGAAATACAAACTCTTCTCCTAGGTCTCAATTTGTGTGGGCAATTAAAGGTGTCAAAGGTTGAAATTGAGGGTGATTCTCTTATAGTGATTAATGCATCATGAAAGGGAGGATTGTTAAATTGGAAGCTAAAATGCTTTGTTAAATGATGTCATTCATAAGATGAAGGAGTTCAGGAATGTGGTGATTAATCACATGTATAGGGAAGGAAATGTGGAAGCAGACACATTGGCCAAATTGACCATCAACTCAAGGCAAGCCTTCTTGTGGGAGGTAATTTCTAATAATTGTGTTGGCTCTATCAACTAACATTCCATCTTGTCCCTGAGCAAAGATGGAGTTGGTGAAGCCTGGGAAGTGGTTTATCTGGCGCAGAGGCCTAGTTCAGGATGCAAGGAAGTTTGGTGGGTTGGAGAAGGTGGTGGTTTTGTTTAAGATGGGCACCCCATTTGGCTAACTTGCAAGAAAAGGTCGATGTCATTCCTTGGGGGTATCACGGAGAAGAGGATGAAACAAGTTTTCAAACCTAAAAGTGGTATTGTTCTATTCATGATAGAGTGGGTTTTGGGGGAACATTTCATGGTGATGGAGCATAAGCATCGGGTTAACACTAATTTGTCATCCATGTTTGGTGGGATGGTCTCTTATGAGTCCACATGGTTGGGAGGTGTTTCCACCACCATTGGAGATCGGCAAATAGGTTTTGGAGCACTAGTGGAGATGTTTTCTCTCTTCGTTACTTCATTCAGTTATTATACCTATTCAATCCTTGTATCATATTCAAAACTATGTTATTGTACTTATATCATATTCTGGAATATATCATTGTTTAATTGTATATGCAGTTATGTAATTGTACTCTCTTAAGAGAGAAGTTGTAATCATTGAATTTAATGAGAAGAAATAAGATGTTTATTATTTAGTTTATGGATTTTGGTGTGGGTATTGGATCCACTTGTACTATGCTGATTATGGATTCATGTTTATAGTTAGGTATGGGATTAGGAACATTTCATTTGGTGTTAAAATGAACGTTGTTGTTTTAATGTTTCCTCTAGAGATTGAATTAGTCCTCTCTTTTAGGTTGCGCATTCAGCCATACTTGGCCATGAATGTTGTCATTCTATCAAATTGGCATCCAAATTTGTATATGTTGTCCACTTATGTAAAAAAAAAAAATATTCTCTTTTTCTTTTCGCTCTTACCCTTTGAGGGTTACGTAGTGGGATGTACAAAAAAATCTATGTAAAATATGCTGAGAGATATCATTCTTCGGGTTTTCTAAAGATAGGTATGCTAGTTTATTTTATTTAAAACTATTTTATTTACTACATACATAAATGTAAATATTTTTCCTCCTTTTTTCCACCTCACTCTATATTGTTTTCATTGTTTTTTCTCTTTCCTTGAATGGATTGTAGACATGGTGAACCAAGGTAAATCTAGTCAAGTAATAGCAACTTTTATTTATTTATTTATTTATTTATATTCTTCTATATTATATTTTCATTGTTTATTTTATGTATTTATTTATCCTCTTATTTTACTCTTACTCGTATGGTTCTTTTACTCTTATGATTAAATGTATTATAAATTTTTTATTGTGTTTAAAAAATATGTAGTAGAGAGAATAAAAAATAAAATAAAATAATTCCTAAATCAAAACAAAACAAATTATTTACTTCTTAGCTATTTTTAACATAAGAGATTTATTAATTTAAACTAAACTAATTTATGAAGAATTAATAAATCTCTTATGTAAAAAATAGCTAAGAAGTAATTATTTGTTTTGTCTTCATTTATGAATTGTTTAAGTAAGAGTAAAAGTAGAATATAAATAAATACATAAAATAAACAATGAATATAATATAGAAGAAGATAAATAAATAAATAAAAGTTGCTATTACTTGACTAGATTTACCTTGGTTCACCATGTCTACAAATCCTTCAAGTAAAGAGGAAAAACAATGAAAACAATACAGAATGAGATGTGCAGCAAATAAAATAGTTTAAAAAAAAATAACATACTTATATTTAGAAAACCTCAAGAATGATATCTCTCAGCATTTTTTACATAGATTTTTATAAATATACCTATTCTATTTATATCAATTTGAGTAGTGACATTTGAATTCTCATAAACAACATCATTATCATCATCTTCCAACATTATATTATTATGCATTTTAAATTCCATTAGGGAAGATTCATTCAAATTAGATTTATTCAATGTATCATGGCTTTCTTCATCTACAAACTCAAGGTTGTTGTAAACCATAAAGCCAAGTAAGGATAAATCATGTGTCTCTCCCAACCAAAAATCACCCATAAATTTCTTATTCAAGTTTATGGTTTAGATCATCTAATTTGATATTTATGATATATCTTTAAAATAAAATAAAATCAACTTCTTCAGATTGTAAATTTAAACAATTATTTATTCAACATTTATAATGGTGTCCAAATGAGGTGAATTGGTGATAAGTTTACCTATTCATCCTTCTTATCACCTATGGCATTCATCATTTCCCTAAGAGACATATCCAACCTTATGATTACTTCAGGACATTCTAGTTTTCCATACTCAATCATATTATGTAGGTGGCACCTATCTTGTAAGTTTATTTTTTCGAAAGTGGCTTGAAATCCAAGGACTAGCATAACATGATTCAATTTTTGAATCACCTTTGGAATATCTAGATCAAATCTTGGCATGGTTGGGGTGTAGGATTGATATGTTTGTAACCTTATTTATTGTCATTTGTTGGAATATTTTCAATTTCAATTTCAAGCATATCATTGTTCTACTCTTCATGTTCATTCACACTACTTTTTTTTTCAATCAGTGGTGTGCATGTGTGCTTATTATTCCACCTCTTTGATCGACTATATCATTATGATATCTCATATCATGCATAATTTCATTAATTATAATCATTTATTCCTTATTGTCAGCTTAGGTGGATCAACCCTTTCACCTACATGTCGAATAACTAGAGAAATATCATAATCTTCATCTAAATGTTCATATTCATTATTGAAGGAATCGAATCAAAACTTTCCTAGTCAACTCACTAGGATTGTTGTGGCCTATGCTTATCTTGGATTTGTATAGGAAATGAGTGGTTTTGCATGATTTGGTCATTATAATTTTTCAAGTCCAAAATTACTTGTGGTTGCACATGTTGATTTAGTTTAAGATCACAAAATGTTAAATATTGTTGATGATCCATTTGTGATGGGGAGCGCACAACAAAAACTATAGATTGAGCCCTAACTACCTCTCAGTCGGTAAGGCCTAAGAAATGAGCCACCGATTCAACTGCATTATCAGCGAGACTTCCTCTATCAGCTGAGTCCTCTATCTTTTTGCTAATACCCTAATATCACCTTCGATCTTGATTCGTCGGTAGGACAGTTACCATCAGTCACCTCAGGGTTTGCTACACTGATACTCTGATGCATAGTTTGTCTTCTCCAAACCCTAGCACATGGAGATGCTAGGTCAATCTACTGTGCAAAACGCACTGTCTGGATCCTCTGCACCTCTGAACAATGGAACAAAATAGAAAATGAAAGAGAACATTTATACAACGAAGCCATTCCACTGATTTTGACAGAAATCTCACTAGTGGAATGCTTCATGATGACATACAACAACAAAATGGAAAGCTCAGAGAGAACGGGAATCTACAACTATAAAAATTACAATTATAGGAAACAAAAATTGAATTGACAGAACAGAATGATTCTATTTCTCTTTAGCACAATCATAATTACATTCGATCACACACTTTCTTCGATCTGATTACAATATCTATGCTCATTTGGTTCATTCCTCTGGGTATTTATCAACTCGCCCTAAGGAGTACCAAACTGACTCCAAGTGGCTGGGAGACCGATCCGAGTGGCTTGGAGACAACCGTCTAAAACAACCTCCAACTGTCCTATTGCCCTATTTTGGCATTATGCGGTTACAAAATGATAAAAGTGTCCTAAGTCACTTGGGACATACAAAATGAACCTAGATACAAACTGAAATAAAAATGCATTGGTCAAATAGACCTTATTACAAAAGGAAACATGATTTTCTAGGTGCTCTTGCACCATACTCCCTAGGTGAAAGTTGTCTCAAGTCCTCTTAGAGACTAACTGCTGCAAATCACCACCCTACTTCAGGATGTCTACTTCTAGCATCCATGTGGCTTCTGAGTCTGGGAGTCCTTGCCATTTGACTAAGTACTCAAAATAGGTCTAATTTTTGGTCTTCTCAGCTGCCGAGCTATCGAAGATGTACTCCATCTTCGGTGGTTCCTTAGGTGGTAAATATTGTACCCACTCTGTATTGTCTTGGACAAAATCTGCTGTACCTTTTCTTGTATCAGGACTCCTATATAATGTCAGATCAGCAACATTGAATATAGGTTGAATAGCAATATCATCAGGGAGTTCAATTTTGTAAGCATTAGAACCATATTTCTCCAGAATCTGACAAGGTCCAATTTTTCTCATCATCAACTTGTTGTGTGTTCCTGTGGGTAGTCTATTCTTGTTGAGATGAACCATGACCATATCTCCTATTTGGTACTGCACATCCCTTCTTTGTTGATCCACTCTAGCCTTGATTTCTGACTATTCTGGTGTAGAGTATCTCTGACTTGTTGATGGATCTCTTTCATAGCCTCTGCAAATGTATCAGCATGTCCACTCCTTTTGTCCAATCCTTGAACATCTTGTAATTCAAAAATTCCTCTAGGATGACTATCATAAACAACTACAAAAGGACTGAGACATGTACTTCTATTTGTAGAATCATTATAGGCATACTATGCTTGTGGGAGTACCACATCCCAACTACTGACATGTTCTCTTGTCAAACATCTCAGCAGATTACCTAATGACCTATTGACAACCTCAATTTGGCCATCAGTCTGAGGATGATACGCTAAACTAAAAGACAAATTTGTACCCAATCTTTTCCACAAGGTTCTCCAGAAATGTCCTAGAAATTTGTTGTCTCTGTCAGATACAACACTCAAAGGTAATCCATGAATCCTGACAATTTCTTTAAAGAACAAACCTGTAATGTAACTAGCATCATTGGTGGTCCTACAAGGAATAAAGTGAGCCATCTTGTTGAACCTGTCTACCACAACAAACACACTATCATAACCTATCCTTGTCTTGGGCAATCCCATCACAAAATCCATACTCAAACTTTCCCAAGGTCTGTTTGGTATGGGCAAAGGTTGGTACAGTCTTGCATTGGTTGAGACCCCTTTTGCTTTCTAGCAAATCATACAACTCTCAACAAACCTTTTGATATCATATTGCATCCTTGGCCAAAAGTAAAACCTTCTTACAAGATCGAAGGTCTTATTAAGCCTAAAATGTCATCCTAAACCACCACTGTGTTTTTTGTTCACAATATTATCCCTCATTGAACACTTAGGGATACATAGTTGACTTCCTTTAAACAAAAGTCCATCCTGCAATGTATAATCTAAAAATTCATTGTGGAAAGCATTAGCAAACTCACTGCATACCTTGTAAATCTCCTTGAAATCTTGGTCCTCTTCATACAATTCTTTGAGTGACTCAACACCCATACTTTGTAGCTACACTTCTTGCACTGTCAACACCCTTCTACTTAGAGCATCAACAACCTTATTGGTTATTCCCTTCTTATGCTTGATGATGAATGTGTATGCTTGAAGACTTTCCACCCATTTCATGTGTCTATGGTTGAGCTTTTCCTGTCCATTCAAAAAACTGAGAGCATGATTGTCAGTGTATACAATAAATTCTTTAGGAAGCAAGTAGTGCCTCCATTTTTTTAGAGCTTGTACCATAGCATACAGCTATAAGTCATAAGAGGAGTACTTTCTCTTGGCCTCATTTAACTTTTCACTAAAGAAGGCTACTAGTCTGCCTTCTTGGCTCAACACGGCTCTAATGGCCAGTCGACTTGCATCACATTCAATTGTGAAACCTTATTGGAATTAGGTAACACTAAAATAGGGAATTTAGCAACTTTCTATTTTAGACTCTCAAAGCTCCTATCTACTTCTCTCGTCCACATAAACTTCATCTTACCTCCACCCTTGATGGTCTCCAGCATAGGTGCACAAATGTCACTGTAGTTCTTAATGAATTTTTTATAAAATGTGGTGAAACCATGGAAACTTCTAACCTCTCCTGCTATCCTAGGTGTAGGCCACTTCAAAATAGCTTCTACCTTAGAAGCATCCATTTTCAAATCACCCTTAGAGATGACAAAACCTAGGTACACCAATTCTTGTTTCATGAAGTCACACTTTTTCAAGTTTATCAGTAACTTCTGATCTTGCAGCCTCTTCAAGACTATCTCCAAATGTTCCAAGTGCTCTTCCTTGCTCTTACTGAATACCAAGATATCATCAAGATAGACTACGACAAATTTCCCTATGAATTCCTGCAACACCTCATTCATCAGCCTCATCAAGGTGCTAGGGGTATTTGAAAGACCAAATGGTATCACAAGCCACTCATACAACCCTTAATTGGTTTTGAAAGTTGTCTTCCACTCATCCCCCTCTCTTATCCTTATCTGGTGATACCCACTCTTTAAGTCTGTTTTGGAGAAATAAGTAGCACCTCCCAAACAATCCATTAGATCTTCTATTCTAGGAATAGGAAACCTATACCTGATGGTTATCCTATTTATGGCCCTAGAATCAGTACAAAGCCTCCATTTCCCATCCTTCTTTGGGGCTAAAATAGTAGGTACTGCACATGGGCTAAGGCTCTTCCTTATTAGCCCTTTGTTTAGGAGTTCTTGAATCTGATTTGCTATCTCTTCATTCTGCTGTGGGGTCATTTTATATACTGCCTTATTAGGAAGTACTACTCCCGATATGAGATCTATCTGATGGCTAATGTCTCTGATTGGTGGTAGGGAATGAGGTATATCCTTTGCAATCACTCCTTTATAACTCTCAAGCAAATCTCTGACCTCCTTAGGTCCTACTTCCCTCACACTTTTCTTCTTTTCCCCCTTAGGCTTCACAATCAAAGCAAAACCTACTCCATCACCTTTCTTTATTGTATCAATGAATTCTTTTGCTCCTAACAACATTACACTAGATCCTATAGGCTATGGATCCTCTTCTACCACTGATCGTATCCTAAGTTACACCATCCTTTTGGAATGAGTAAGCATTATTTTCTCCATCATGATGAGCCTTTCTGTCAAACTGCCATGGTTTTCCCAGCAAAAGATGGCAAGCATCCATTGGAAGGATGTCACACAAGATTTTATCTCTATACCCCCCAATACTAAATTCTACCCATGCTTGTTCATTGATGAGTACGTGCTGCCCCTTATTCAACCAACTGGCTTTATATGGACTGCTATAGGGTATCTTTTCTAACTTCAACTTATTCACTGCTTCCAAAGATATAATGTTATCAGTAGAACTAGAGTCAATAATAACTTTATAAACCTTACCTTGGATCTTGCAGTTGATTCTAAATAAAGCCCTTCTTTGTGATGGTTCAATCTGCACTGGTTCCTTGAGCAGCGTCCTCTTAAGCATCAAACTTTCTCCCATTTTGGATGCTAGATTCACTTCAGGAGATGTCACACCCCTTGCATCTTCTTGAATCAAAGTGGTTCTCTTCTCACCACCATGAGAAGTTGAGGCCTTTTCTAGACACTTGTATGTTGGGTGTCCTATCTGATTGTAGTTATAACATCTCATATTGGAGAATTTGGATCCTCTACCTGATCCACTTGTCCCACCTCTTCCATTAGGCCTTCTTCCTTGGTAGCCTCCTCTGCTACTGGAGTCTCCAACTTGCTCTTCTTGGCTAGACTCGCTACTAGGCCTCTGGTTAGGACTTCTTCCTCCAAAACTACCTCTGCCTCTAAAATTTCTTCCACCTCTACCTCTATTTTTCTACTCACTCTTTCTCTTTATCTTCTCTTCAACCCTTAAGGCCATTTGGAAACACTTGTTCACTGTTTCTGGTGCTAAGATGCCAATCTCATCTTGGATGTTCATCCTTAGCCCATTCAAATACCTGGCCACCTTCTCTGACTCTTCTTCTTATCTCTTTAATCTGAGATTGAGTTTGTGAAACTCTTGTGTGTATGCATTCACATCAAGGTCTCTCTGTCTGAGGTTCTGCAATTTCTTATACATCTACATGTTATAGTCTAGAGGTAAGAATTGTGCCTTGAATTTGGTCTTCATCATTTCCTAGGAGGTTGACATATTCTTCCCCTCCTTGACTCTCTCTCCTTGCTCATAATTCCACCATACAAGAGCAGGTCCCTTCAATCTTGCCTTTGCCAACTTAACCCTCTTATCATTAGGGACTTCTTTGTATTCGAAATAATTGTTCAATGCCTCAATCCAATCAATCACCTCTTTAGCTTCCATACTTCCACTATACATAGGTAACCCATCTATGGTGTCCCTATTGACTGACTTTAATGCATTTAAAAATGTCCTCTGGTCTGCTGGTATCTCCTTTGTCTTTTTACTGGTTTTAGCAATTTCTGTATTACCTTCATCACTGTCACTTTCATCTTCCCTATATTTGCTTTTGGACTGCTTAAAATTTCCTAACTTGGATTCAAGCATCTCGTCGATTAGCTTCTTGATAGCATCCTATGACATCCTGGGAGGCATCCTCTCCGCCTCTATCTCGCTTTCTCTACTTGACATAAACATTCACAAATAGCACCCAAATGCCAACACTCCTGTAAACCCTCAATTCAGCTTGCCGTCCAAATATTTTCAGGCTTTGATACCAATATGATGGGGATCGCATAGCAAAAACCGTAGATCGGGCCCTAACTACCTCGCAGTTGGCAAGGCCTAAGAAATGAGCCACCGATTCAACTCCATTGTCAACGAGACTTCCTCTATCAGCTGATTCCTCCATCTTTCTGCTGATACCTTGATATTACCTTCAATCTTCTTTCATTGACAGGGCAATTACCATCGTCCACCTCAAGGTTTTCTACGCTGATACTCTGATGCACAATTTGCCTTCTCTAAACCCTAGCACATGGAAATTCTAGGTCAATGTACTATATGAAACACACTGTCTCGATCCTCTACACCACCAAACAATAGAACAAAACAAAAAATGAAAGCAAATATTTACAACGAAGCCATTCCACTGATTTCGATAGAAATCTCACTAGTGAAATGCTTCACGATGACATACAACAACAAAATGGAAAGCTTAGAGAGAGTAGGAATCACAATTACCATAATTATACAAATTACAATTATAGGAAACAAAAATGAAATTGACAGAACAAAATGATTCCATTTCTCTTTAGCACAATCACAATTACATTCGATCACACTCTTTCTTCGACCTGATTACAATATCTATGCTCATTTGGCTCATTCCTCTGGGTATTTATCAACTTGCCCTAAGGAGTACCAAACTGACTCCAAGCGGCTAGGAGACAACTGTCTAAAACAACCTCCAACTGCCCTATTGCCCTATTTTGGCATTATGCAGTTACGAAATGACAAAAGTGTCCTAAGTCACTTGGGACTTACAAAATGAACCTAGATACAAACTAAAATGAAAATGCATTGGTCAAATAGACCTTATTACAAAAGAAAACATGATTTTCTAGGTGCTCCTACACCAATTTGGTTTGGTTACGACATCAAAATCAAATGAGGGTAATGAATCATTAGAATTTCTTGCATTCCATAAATATTACTATTTAGTTGAATGGAATCTAACTTTGCTAAGGGCTACAATAAGTTTGATTTTACATTCCTTTTTGTGTATGATCATATCTCAATTGGGTTAAAATTAAAGCTCTTTGAAAAGTAGCTTCCACCGTGATTACTCTTTTTGTATCTCTTATAGGTGTAGAAAATAAGGTTCCAACCCCCATAGATAGTGATTCAACAAACTAATCTAATTTTGTCTATGCATAATATTGACTTTTTCCAATGCTTGATAAAATCATTAATTAAACTATTCAATGGGCTCATTGAATTGTCTCGTTATGGATAAAATTGAATGAAAGCTTCTCATGAATCACCATTATACCCAATATACATTAGGAATGTGTCTTCTCATTTTACCCATGAATGCATGGAATTCATTGAGAGACAAGTGTACCACTGCAATGCTACATCTCAAAACATGTTAAGAAACAACTAGCAAGGAAAATCCTCAATGATTAATATGCTTTTTGTCATTAAATCCTTGAAAATATTAGGATGTTCAAAATAAATTTGCCAAATATTAGGGGAAAAATAGGAAACTAATTGTATGAATTGATAGGAATTGGGTGAAAACCCAACAGGTACACACAAGGCTCACTATCAGGATGAAAATACCCCTAGTGTTATCTCATGTACATTGAATGTGTGAATGGACCAATCTAATTTTTAATCAATCTTTTAGCACAGTAAACAAACATTTTCTTGCTTGTGTGTATTTTTTATCTCTTTTTTTTTAAAATTTTATAAAAAAAATTATTTTCCAAATCTTATAATTTTTCCATGCTTTACAATGATAACTTTCAACAATTCTGAAGGAAATTTGAACATTTAGAGCAACAATTTTCTCATTTTAACTATCCTAATATTCTACTTTGGCACCTTCCTTCTAGTACTATTTCTACTAATATAAGGGTTTTGACACACCAATGTTCTTGTGAGTTGTGACATGCCACAAGTTGGAATGAAAAATGTTCCCCTACTTGGAAAGTGGCTAGCCTCAAGAGTCTTCACTGATTACTTTTTTAAGGTTTATGGAAATTCCTCAATTGGAGAGTGTTTTAGTTGGTCTTTATAAGGGGCTACATAGGATATCATGAACTATTCAATTTAAAAGAGGTCTGCTTAGTGTAAATCAATCACTTTTAGCTAGAGTAAACCTTCACTTTTATTTTTAAATGTGTTAATTCTTTTTGTTTTAGTTTGTTTGACTTCCATCAATAATTTTCAACACCAATTTTTTTAAACTAATGAAAAAAGTTAAAATAGCAATATGTCTTCCAAAATCATAATTTTGCAAGGTGGAATGTGAAAGGCCATCCATTAGAATTCATTCCATTTTTTAAGAACTCCCATTTTTAGGATTAAAATATGAAAGATTTAATCACCTAGAAGTTGTAATGTCATTTCAATTTTATGCCTTGTATGACTACAATTTATCATTAAAACCCCAACACTAAACTAATCTAACACAGATATAAAATGGGCAAAAGAATACCTATGGGAGAAAGAAAGGGTTAAAGAGAAAATAAAAACAAATTTAAACCTCTTCAATGATCTTACACACCATTTTTGTAAATGGATGAATTAAAACTAAAAAAACCTTCACTAAACCCTTATGCACAATCCAAATGTGAGACAATACAATCTTCAAAGGAACTATGAACCACTTATGTGATTGTTGTTGAATTTTAGTATGCATGAATGTGTTCATGTGACCAGACACTACAACAAATCCCTATGATTAGCTCCCTTTTTTGCTCTATTTTTTACTTCCACCCATTGTTTTAACGTATTTTTCTCCATTTAAAAAAAAAAGTCAGCACTATTTATCGGGAGGGCGCTATTTTTGGCATTTTTTGTGCTGATGAGAATAAGTAGGCACTAAATTAGGTGCAATTTAGCATCGAATTTAGCGCTGAATTTAGAGCCCAATTTAGTGCTGAATTTAGAGAAGCTCCTGATATTGAAGCAAACACCACTGCTGAACACTTAATTAAGAAACATAAAAGGTATCATGAAAAAATTCAAGTAGAGGGTGAAGAATTCGTAGAGGCTTCAAAATAAGGCATTCCTACATTTTTCAGTGACAAGAAAGATTTGTAAAATCTAGAAGAGTGGACAAAGGAATGCCAATTGATATTATAGGGAGCTTTGGAGGCAGCCAAAGACAAGGATCCAGCATTAGGAGAAGCCTGTCGACATTCGGAGAAGATGATATCAATGGAGATAGCAGCAAGGAATGTTTATGAGTATGCCAATATACACCTAAGCCAAAAGTACTTAGATCATATGTCCCAGATCCATTTGTGGCTAACTAGAACTTAAAATGTTGTTCATTATTGTTAAGTTGTTATTAAGTTCCAAAAGACACTTATGAAGAGGCACATCCTCTTAAAAATATTGTTATATAAGTCAGTCATTTTATGATAGAGAAAGGAGGCAATAGTAGGAAGTAGAAGCATATTTAGTAAATTATTTTTCAAGGCAAATGCCAATTTATCCCCATGAAACTCGAATGTTAGCTAAGATTATGCAAATCATTCACATATATACATCAATCAAATTTGAATAATTAACATTATTGCTCAAATTCATAAAGGTCTGATATAAGTATTTGTGTAGTAAGATTCTTGTCCAACCTATCCATATGTGCAACATGTGCATCATGATGAAAAACATCTTCCCCATTAAACTATATTGTAGTCATCAAATCCTCAATCATAACTTCCTCGCAATCAATCAAGGCCATTGTAGAGTTAAGCCTAAGGTTTCTTCTTAGTACAAAATGAGGTTTAGGTTCAGACCTTGACATTAAAGAAAAATATAAAGAAATGAAAAGGAAATTGCATCCAAGTAATCCTATTTTTTCCTCCCAACAATTCATACCAAAGATTGAACAATTTAAGGATATTGCAACATGTAATTTGTATCGACACAAATAATATTACTTAAGCATTACAAAATTTAGGGCATAAGAATCATCCTTTTTTAAACATGGACTGCAAATAATTCTTAAAATTTAATAATTCTAAAAATTTAGAAGTCTTGGTCATTAACATTATTGTTTTCTAAAATGCCATCAAGTGTATCATTGTCAATGTTCATATGTTCTTTCAAGTATTTAATATTATCATCATCCTCATCTTGACCTGCATCATCTTCATCATCACTAAAATTTGACTATAGACCATCTATATTGTTACCATGTATTTGGATCATCATTTTCTATACCATCCATATTGTTATCTTCCATAACATCATCTAACTCTGGATTGTTAAAACTAACATGGCTTATGTTTTCTCCTTAAGGGAATGTAGTTATATACCTAGAGCTTAGATAATTTTGGATGTACAAGATGGTTGTGTAAGCTAGTTCTTTTTTTAATACTTGTGAGATCCTATGTGTTTGTCTAGTGATAATCTTTTACCTCAAAATTATGTTCCTCTTATTATTGTGGGGATTGGTGAAATTGAACATATGCTTGAAAAGATGCCAACGTATTGTGAAAATTGCATCTTTGAGAATAGTTTGGTCATTGGACATCTAAGTTAGGTTGAAACGTCTAGCTAGGAAAACTATGAAGCCTTTGATCATGTTACATAGGCAAGGCCATCTTGGATGAGCCCCCAAGGCCTAGGTCTGGTCCCTAGGACTATTTCTTCTCTATATCATGCTAATGGGGATTCAATTCATGATTACTTTATTTATCTGTAGACTAATTCTTACATCTAGTGTTGCAGAATCATGATTTCATAAGGGTACATGTATCAGAGAAAGGCAAGATACTTTGTATGGTGCAATGTAAAATGATGGAACTTAAGGTAATAACTAAATTTATTTCCATATGGTTAAGCTTTATAATTTATGTTTATGCGTCTAAATAAAAAATTTGTTATGTTTCATCGAAACAATTGCCTTCTTAAGCAAACCTTTGTGAGATAGTTTAATAACTATTAATGATTTTGTGGGTAAATGTATGATGCTCTAATGGGAAAATTGAGGGCATGACATAAATCATGATGACATATTCTCTAAAATAAGTGTGTTCACTAAGGGAAAATGGATAATCCCAATCATGATGGAAAGAGGGAGAATTTAAATACACTCCTATGAACTCTACTAAGTACCCTTTAGGAGAAAAGGTGTCAAGGGAAGGAGTAGCTTGGTGTGAGTATCTAAATCAATTAAGTCTAGAATAACCATTGTAAGGGAGTGGGATATAAGAGAAACCATGCAATAATTATGATTAAACTCCATATATGTAATGTGATTAGCATGAATAGGATGATATCCAAGGCTAGATTTATTAGTTTAGGAATCAATTTGAATGGTTTTAGTTATTCTTTTCTCCTTACATCCAAGACCTTGTCCATGGAAACCAATTTGAACAAGAAAATGAAATCATTTACCATACCTTTTTTAAGTTGCTCAAAGAGTAAAAGGTTTTAGATTGAGTTTTTGTCTTAGTTGAATTAGATTCTTGATGAAGGAGAAGATGTATTATTTTGGGTAGATGAAGAGGAGAGCTTAAGAGTATCAACATATTCATGAGGGTCAAGCTATATCATGGGAGTATTTAAGTCATTCAATTTAACTTTGTACTCTCTCACCTAGGAAGGGGTAAATAATGAGGAGCCCCAATCATATCCATGCAAGGGATTAGAGGGTGGAGAAAAGTTATAGTTGAGAAGATGAAGAGGGATCAACTATAGCCTTGGGAGGAGGTGTAGTAGATGTGGAGGGTGTGTGGTTCAAAGGGGCATGTGACCCTCTTCCATTATGCTCAATGTATCATTATAGCCATATATGCATATGATTTTGATTGCCAAAAAAGTTCTTTCCTTTGGACAATGGATTTGGGAGGGATACATTATATGCCTTAAGCCATGGTTTCCTTATTTTGATCCTCTTGACAATTCTTTCTCTTTGGCTCTTGTTTAGGTTCACCTACCATACATGGGTGATCTCGCAATAATGTGTCCCACTTGTGGGACATCTTCATTTTTTCCTAAAATCACATAATTTTTAGAAAAATACATGAATTAGGCCTATATGGGTTCCATATAAGGGGTTTGAATTGAATGGGGTTAGATAAAATCCCCTTGGATATAACCCCTAGGATTAAATGAAACCCCTGGTGAAGTCTCCTTCATGCCTATCAAAAGGCTAACAAAAGACAATTTTGCTTCATCTTTAGGGGGAATCAAATGAAGTCATTTGAAAATTCCATTTTGTAAGTATGAATCCCTTAGTGTTAACTTTACAAAATTTATAATATGTGTTTATTTTTTTAATTTTATAATGAATGTAGGTCCATTATGAAGAAAAACAATATCTTATGTTTAGACACTAGGCAAAATAACATATGTTCTTTCCATGAAAAATACAAAAAACAATTTTAATAAATATGTTAAGAGAAATGTGATCTATGGAAAAATATAGGTTTAAAATTTATGTCAATACTAATTCAAAACTTAATAACAAATAAAATACTTAATAAAAAATTACCAAAAAATGTTCATACCCTAGAAATTGGAATTAATGATATAATTCCAAGAAATTAGGAAAAAAACATTTGTAGTGAAAGTTAAGAGATATGACAAAATGTCACTCAATAAAAGTCACAGAAAAAAATATTGATTTAAAATAAAAATGATAGATATAGTTCGTTAAAAAAATCATAAATCCCACAACTCATTAGTTTACATCATCCTTAAATTATTGATTGTTTGTTTGGTATAATTGGCACAAATTAAAAATTGTTAAAAAGTGCTGATTTTGAATCTCTCACTTAGACCAACAAGTGGGACACATTGTTGTGCTATTTCCCACCTTCCATTAAATTTTTGGTGTGAGCCTAGGTTGAAAGCTATAAGTAACTCAATTTTTTCTAAAATTTTCACTTGACACCCAAAGTTTTTCTAGAACTACATTTGCACAAATCTACACTGAAATGGATTTCTCAAAATTTTTCCCCAAATTTGTTCTTCTAAAAAGAGATGCTTGTTCATGGTCTCAAACTTTGGATTATGTGAAAATACCATTTAAGTGTCATAGATGCTTTCAATATGGACACATTTCTTCCTCTTGCACAAGAATGGACAAATTTGCTTCTAAGGAGACCTCTAAACATCTTTCATCTAATGTAACTTGGTGGTCAAGAGCCATATCCATCCAACACTAAGATGTACAAATCAAGACTTTTACATTATGTTAGAACATAATGTTATTAGAGGTCATAACCTTATAACAATTATATTGTTCTAATATAAAATTATATTACCTTATGCCCTTTATATGTTTTATAAAGTATAGTTTATAAAATACCATTTAATAATTAATAATCTAATAGCTATTAGATTATTATATATTTATGAATGGTAGTTGTTGAGAAAGCGTGTCAACTACCCTTTTAGGTATTTTTCCACCTCTTAAATCCTATATTTAAGAGGCATCTCTCGCATTTTAGAGGATATTGAGATTTAGAGATTAAATATTATAGTGAACACTATCACTCTCCTCAAGAGATATGTTGAAATGAGGAGAAGGTAATTTTCCAACTTTAGTCTATTAATTTATAGATATAAATGTAAGTGTTTTTTAATATAATGATACTTTGTGTGGTTTTTACCATTTATAGTTTTCCCATATTAATTTTGGGTATCAATGTGAATTGTAAATATTTCATTCATTTATATAATTTTATTAATTTGTAACTTATCTAAATTAATTAATGTTAAGTAAATAATATTAATTACATTATCAATTTACTTAACATAATATCAAAGTAAAGCTAGGGTTGACTAGTGCTTTTATGAAAAATCATAATATATATATATATATATATATATATATATATATATATATATATATATATATATATATATATATATATTGAAAACATTATTTTTTTAATGTATATATATACCTAACAAGTTTTGAATATCGATGGTAACCAACCAAATGATAAAACAATGTTTTAAAGGGAACCAACTAGAGGAGTTTCGCAATTCTTGGCATTGTATTTTTAAATGGTTAACCTTCACAAGGAAAGAAAACTAAGAAATGAAAATTGTTTGTTTGCATCCTTAGAAACTCTAAAATGTTTATAGAGAATGAGTTATATCACATCTCTAGAGATTAGGTTTCAAAAATCAAATAGTTTGTAGTTGTGATAGTCTTGTGACTCCTCCAATATAAATACTCCAAATTGTCTAGCTAGTCATATATTTTCTATCGAGCAAGTCTAGATTTTTAAAAAGGTTGAAGATGAAGGGTTTCATCTTCATATTTGAGTATTTTCATGTTTGAAAGACGTATCAGTTTTTAAATGCATATCTTTTTTTTTAATTTTATCCTTGATTAGAATTTAGATGGTCACGAGCTCAATTATTTCCCAGATGAAGCATGCCTAGGTAGAGAGGCATTTATTCATCAAGTTTAAATGAATATGCCTTCACTCGTAGTTGGCACACTAGTCAAATCACTATTAAATTTAAATACCACAAATAAAATTCTAAATCTATGGAAAAACAAGTTACTTGTAAGGCACTTTAAAACTAAGTGCATACAAAATCAAACAACTCATTGGAAAATTAGAATAAGTTTCTTTTCTTGTGATTTTTTCCTTCTAATCAATTTATTATAGATTTAGTTAATAAAAGTATATGTATTAGGCATGGATTTTTGTTTCTTGAATTATTTTTTTTAACCATATACTATATTATATTATAAGAATCTATTGTAAATTAAATATAGTATTATTATTATAATAAAGATTATGGACATGTTAGAAGACAATGAAACTTAAAAGAAGTATAAAAACTATAATTATACTTCAAATATTCACACAATCCATTCTCCTTGATAGGATGGAGGAATGCATGCACCTAAGAAGTAATTCCTAAATATATCCAATGCAAAATGAATGTAGATTGCTCTATTCTAACCATCACGAGTGAAGGAAAGGATTTAGCAATGGGATGAGAGGATTTTGGCTAAGATTTTGGTATAAATTAGATGCTTGAAGACTTGTTCTTTAAAATGCTTGGAGATGGCTTGTATTTATAGATTTTTGGAGGATTTTTTTATCAATGGTGGAGGTGTGAAGTGGAGATCCAATGGTGGATATTTCATAGTGAAATCAAGGGCTATGATTGCATCATCAATATTGGAGGGGTCACAATATTTTAGAATTTTAAATTCCATCTTGGGAAGGCTTTGCATTAATTAAGATAATGAATTATGAATGAATTAAACATTCATTTATGTGGGGGAGAGTGAATTAAAAATTAGATTTTATGGATCTATGGAATGAGAATTGACACATGCATGGATTTAGAAAAGTGAGGTGGAGACATGTGTGATCTTTATTATTTAAATAATGCTCTTGCATGAATGAGGAAAGATTAGGTGGAGACACATGTGACTCCTCTTAATTAAAAAATGTTAATTTTTAATCAAGTAGGGAGATGTGATAATGAGGTGTTAAGCTAATTAATTAAGTGATTAACTTAATTAATATGGTTGTTGGAGAGTAGGAGATGGGTTAATTAATGGCATAAATTAATTAAGGGTTTATTTAATTAATTTGGGTCTAAGGTCTAGGTAGGGTATGATAGCTTATTAAATAAATGATATTTATTTAATTAGCCTAGGTTTAGTCAAGGGATAGGTGGATTAGTTAAATAAATGTATTTTATTTAATTAATTTAGGTTAGTGGTAAAGGATGGAATAATCAATTAAATAAATTGTGACATTTATTTAATTAATTATGAACAAGGGACTATGGGGAATAGTTAAATTAATCAAATAAATTGATTTTATTTAATTAATTAGAGAAGGGGATAAGTTGGTGCAAGCATGTTGGGGAATGGTAGCATAGGTTATGCCATTTTTCAAATGTCTACATTTTGCCCCTCGTTTATGTGGCATCATGACCAAGTGGAAGTGGTGTTAGATCAAAGAATTTTAAATTTTTTTTCCAAGCTGACGAGGAGAGGAAGAATGGATGACTGATGCCCCCTCAATAGATTAAAGAAAAAAATAAAAAAATATTCGAGTGAACTCTTGAAAAGGAGGAAATGGTGATAAAGACGAGATTCATGATGAAAAATGGGGTCAATAGGAGGAAAAATGGGTGAAAACAGATATGTTTTGTGGCTTGGGGGTGAAAAGGTAGGGGTAAGGCTAATGTGACATGTATAGATAGGCTATGGGGGGCCCAATATGCCACATTTGCACAACTAAGCTTGTTGACTAGGATAGAGAAGAGAGCAATAACGATGGCATAGAGGAGGATTCCATGCGAGGTGCATCAAGATGAGAGGACCTGAGAGTACCAGCACAAGGTGGAAAGTCGGTAAGTTTCCTAACTTTACATTTTTATTTTCAGGTTTCAGGTTATTTGGAGCATTGAAATGGGTAGGTTAGGTGTGGTAGCACATGCGCACAAGTGCGTAGTGCTAGGGGCCAAGTGATTAGGGTCTATGTATCGTTTAGCGCTTTTGGTGTAGGCAAAAAGCATCATTGTTGTAGCACTTAGGGTAGGCGAAGTAGCACTTGGGGCTGGGTTAGTGCCAATGTTAGAATTTTAAGGACATGCACTAAGAAAGGTAAAGCTTGTGTCCATAATGGCACTAGCAAGGAGGGGAATGGTGCTTGCATTGAGATTGATGTTGAGGGGGGATATGGTAGTGCTTACGTCTAGAGTGGCGCTAGCATAAAGTAGAGTAGGGCTTGTGTTTGAAATGGCGCTAGCATGAAATTGGATAGTGCTTGCGTCTGTAATGGTGCTAGCACAAAGTGGAATAGTGCCTGCATCTAGAATGGTGCCAGTGTGAAATGAGGTAGCGCCTTCATTTGGAATGGCACTAAGGGTTGATCTATTAGCTTAAGCAAGCCAAATGGGCTTGTGGTTGTTATTTTAGTGCGTATGTGTAGTTTGGCACTTAAGTGAAGACTGTTAGCATTTTCACATAGTTTGTAGAAAAAGGTTTGACTTGATGACTTGGTGGATGCAAGATGTGCTTCCTTCACTTTAGTCGATGGAGCATCGGCCACCAACACTGTCATTTATGGATGGATTGATCCAAGTGGAGTGCGGCTAGTTGAGGGTGATCAATTTGATGTATATTGCAAGGATGTCAACCCTTCTGGCAAATTGAGCCATGATGATGGCTCTGGTAAAGTGTTGGTACAATGAGAGCTACTCATTTGTGTTTCTGACAGGGGAGATGATGATCACCCTTGAGGACATTTGGCAAATTTTGTGGATTCCCATCCATGGTGAGCAGGTGGTGTATGATTAGGCTATTGGATTGGTGGAACTGCATCGTGTGTTTGCCCCTACTCAGGTCCCTATGGACCGACCAGGGAAGGAGATGTTTTAGAGGGATGCTATGGGGTTACTGGGAGGTTTAGAGCTATTCACTTGTGGAGTTATAGTTGGGTTACTGCTACCATATCAGTGGTCATGTGGATTCCTTGTGGGGTGGGGGGTTGTGTTGGAGCAGATGATGGCATGGAGTGTGGTTTATGTGTGGGGGCCATGTTTACTACCCAATTATACAATGATATGCATCTAATATTATATCACTATGGGGTGAGTGTTGTCGATTGAGTGATGCTCCTCCATGTTTGGGCTTGGAAGTGTATTGCAATTACTCAACCATAATGCTCACAAGTATGGCCACAATTTATGCCATATGTGTATGGGTATGGAGGAATATTGGTACATCAGGTGCTCGGAGGGTGGCAGTATTGGAGTTGTGCCTTTGATGCTTTGATGACAGTGGTATGGTGGATAGGTTACGAGATGTGGATTGATGATGATGTTCACTTGCCTTTTTCTCAATAGCCCTAGTACCTGATTGGCAGGACCGAGCATATATTGGATAGGTACCTCCCTGAGCAGGTACTATGGTAGTTTTGGCTTACAACAGAATGTGCCTCAGGTAGGGGTAGTTTTTACTTGGGTGCGGTGGGAGACTAGGACGTGGGGAGTGCAACTAGATGTAGCCATGGTGATTGAAGAGTTTCAACATTTGGTGGCAGTGGCTTGGGACTAGGGGTCGGTTGTGGTTGTTGCAGGTGCACGACTCTAGAGTATGATGCTTGGTGGACAAGATTTAGGCCTATTCGTATGACCATTCTAGAGGGTTAGCTAATGTAGGGAGAGATAGATAGTGATGATGATGAGGAGGATGACAGTACATGGCACTACGCTAATGGAGGTGGTGGTGGTGGTGGGGGTGGTTATGCTGATCAGATGCAAATTTTGGTAGCTGTTGTAGTAGAGGGACTGGATAAGGGGCATTGAGTACATCCTAGGGTGGAGGTACCGATAGGAGGGGGTGGGCATGGAGAAGATATGGTTACCCAAAGGGCATGAGTGGTGATCTTGGAGGATGTGGTGGTGAGGTTGATAGTGGAGTGAGATGGGGAGAGGGTACTCCATTAGAGTGTTGTTACTATGAGACAAAGGTACATGTATCCCAACATAAGCAATAGATGAGGCAGTTGCAGGGGTTGGTGGATGGTAGTGGGATAACTTAGATGTGGGGTTACTATACTCATGTGCAGACAGAGTTGGACATGGCTATAGGGCAGGCAAAGTATTATGGTGCCCTATATCATGGAGCGGTACTAACAAATCAAAGGGTGGCTAGCTATATCCACTCACACTCAGGGGCAAGTAAGTCTGTGAGGATGTAGACATCATCGATGATAGGGCCATTCAAGTATCCTCCATTGATGCCTCCACCAATTGTGACACTAGGGTGGACAGGAGCAGCTAGGTAGCCTCCACCAGTTGTGACACCAGGGACTATAGGGGTTGGGCCTTCTACAACATGATAGTCATCACCACCTCATTATCCCACTCCTTCTCATTAGGGGAGTTCAGTTTAGTGATTTTGTATATGCCTATAGGCTTATGTATTGTAGACATTTGATGGATTTGGCCCTTTGGGCACATTTTTGTATCATGACCAGTTATGTTTATATGAGATGGATGTATATATTTGTTGGTGGCCTATATGATGTGATCATGTGTTTTATGATGTATCTTACATGATGTATGATTACAGTAATGGATGACATTGTGGTTTATGTTATGATTTGTGTTGTGGATCATGTGTTTATGATGATGGATTTAAGTTTATGGATGCATTTATGGATTCATGGATGTATGATATGAATAATAGATATATGATATGGATCATGATGTAGATTATATGTTTTATGGATAGATTTATGGATTCATGGATGTATGATATGGATCCTGATGTGGATTATGATATGAATTATATATTTTATGGATTCATGGATGTAGACTATGATATGGATTATATGGTTTATAGATGTGTTTATGGATTCATGGATGTATGATATGGATCATGATGTGGATTATGATATGGATTATATGTTTTATGGATGCATTCTGATTCATGGATGTAAGGTATGACTTATATGTTAATGATTTTGTTATGGATATGGATGTTAAATGATTAATGATTATGCAAGGGTAATATGATAATTATGATATAGATGATGCAATATAAAGGTGATATGATGATTATGCTTATGCTATAGTAAAAGTGATGATTATGAAATGATTATGATACGATAATAATGATGATTATGATTATGTGGATGCAGGTGTGATGTGGATGCAACGAGAATGGATGAACCTACTCATGATACAAAATGTCCTTGATGGGGCTATGTGTAGATTGGTGGGTTGGGAAGATACATGCTTGCTGGGGGAGGGGTGGTAGTTAGTCCGTAAGGGTTATGGTTAGGTGTGTTAGGGTAGGATTTAGTCATTAGTTTAATTAATGCAAAGCCATAGGTAGGGTGTTATGGGAAGATATTATTTTTTGGTAGGTTGGATGGGTATTGATGTATGACTAGGTGTTAGTGGTGGAAAATGTCACATCAATTTTATAAAAACCACATGATTTGGTGGGTGTAGGTCTAGTGGGGAGGTTTTTCGGGTGGTTGGGTGGATACGTGGGGGGTTGTGAGTTCTTATGTTTTTTAAGGATGCAGGTAGGGGATGATGGGTTGATTTGTGTATAGGATAGATTAGATAGGTTGATTAAGGGTTATGGGTGTGTTTATTGGGGGGAATGGTTGGGAAGCAACATGAACAAGATTTCTAGAGGGGAGATTGGGGGATTACTTAATCTTTGTAAAGCCAGAAGCAGGTTGTAGATCATACTATTCTAGGGAGTGGGTAGCAAGAGAGATTTTTATACCAAAACTTGAAATAATTTCATGAATCCTACTTGTATGATTTGGGTAGGTGTGAACTAGGCGTTACTAGGGGAGATCAAGTTTGGTTGTGGGGAAGAGGTTTGTTGGATTTGTTTGTTGGGATGAGGTGGTTGTGGGTGGTTTAGGATTTGTTTGTTAGGATAGGAAAGTGGTTGAGTCTCTATCTTCATTAATACATAGCCAAGATTAGGGATGTTATGGGTGATTCTAGATATGGATCTAGTCATGGGTGGGTGATAAGATATGGGTTGATTTGTGTATAGGATAGATTAGATAGGTTGGTTAAGGGTGGACATTATGCTGGTATGTTTTAAAGAAATCCTAAGTTTATTATAGCAAAGAGGACATTTTCACCAAGGTTTAAAGGACCAAGGTGATGATGTATATCCAACTTTGCATGGACTTTATGCTCAAACAAAAGGGCTTTCTTAGACATGCCCAACTTAGTACAATCTCTTCTAGATGTGGGGGAGAAAACTTAGAGCATTAAAGTGTTAGTGCTAAACATTAATATTATATATTATTTATTCTAAGTAATATATTTTAGCACATGTATTAAGCCACCTTATGTGGCGATGTGTCACTTGGAGTTGAACTCTTCCAGTCTATGTCAGATTCTATTTTCTCCACTTGGAGAAAACATCTTGCCACCTCTAGATATTTGCATGAGTAGACTCCTTTTGAGTTTGAACTCTATGCACTATTTGTACATTCCAAACTCTTTGTGAATAAATAGATATTGAAGATTACTTGTTCTCATTCTTGGTGCTTAGCATTGCATGTAATCTTATAGATTTGGTGCCTCCATTTGTCTAGTTAATCCACCATCTTCAACATGGTATCAGAACAAGGGCTAGTTCATTTTCTTGTTTGAATTATACTATTAGTTTTTCATTGCATTAAATTTGCATTCTATATTTGTTCTCTATGAGGGTTTGGTCATCATTTTAGAGCTAGCCTATTATTGGTAAGGAAGATTTTGTAGAGGATGCACCCATGTTTTATGTTGGAAGTGTGAGCAAAGACTAGCATGAAGATGAGCATAGTCTTTTGTCTGGCAAGAATGGCCCATGACTACATTAGAAGGCATGCAACCCTACATTAGAAGGCACACGACCTAGCATAAAGGTTTGCAACCATTAGAAGGCTCGTGGCCTACACAAAAAGGTCACGACCTTACTTAGGGCATCTCTCTCCTTCTTTGTAGATACACCCTCCTTTTGCCCCTCCATAAATGTGTCAGACCTACATACAAAAGGGACACCCCTACCCTTCATTCACCTACCCTCTAAAGATGCTCCTCCATAAGAAAATTTAGCCTATCATTTGGCCTGTAACCCCACAATTAGGAATTCTCTCTAAAAATAGGCAAACCTACGAGGAATTTGGCGTATCAATTAGTCTACGACTCCACATTTAGCATGCATGCAGAGGTGAGGGTGAAGGTGAAGGTCGTCAAGTTCAACCTCAATTAAAAGGGAAAATCACTATTTGAAATTATGGCTAAATATTTCATCTTTTCTATTTTCTTAAATTCCTCTCTATTTCTCTCTCAAATTTTGTAGGTGGGTATTTATTTATGTGTAGAATTGTGTAAACATTAAACTACTCTATCCATTGGTGATAAATCCGCACTATGTTATAAGTGTCATTTTTCGTCTCCATTTGAAATACAGATATGCACTAAGATATAAAGTGCCACCAAAAATATCTAAGGGGGGAATCAAAATAGTCAACAGAGGGTTTCATTGAGTTGTTTTAAGAAATCCTATATTTGTCATTTTTTCTTCCGAGCTATCTAAGTTTGCAATCAATATCTAAAGCATGTAACCTAATCCACAAATTAATCCTCTTACACCCTTTAATTATCATGAATGCAATTTGACTATCCAATTTGCATTGAAAAACAAAGGGTTGTATAGAGTAACTATGGGAAGTGAGAAGGAACCTAATGCAGTCAAAGATAAGGAAAAGTGGTTTAACAAATGTGACCAAGCCTTCAGTTTTCTATGCTTAAATTTGTCTCAAGAGATGCTCTTTCATGTTGAGACCTTGAAAACTCCCCAATAAGTATGACAAAAACTTGAAAAACATTTTGGGAAGGTCAATGAATTTAGAAGTCATGAAATGGAAAATGAGCTAACAAGTTTAAGTGTCAATGACTTAAAAAATTTACAACACTATTTAACAAAGTTCAAATCACTCAGGTTGTAGCTCAAAGACTATCAGATAGAAAATAAAGATGACCAACTCATCTTGTCAACACTTTCTAAGTTGGGTCCCCAATACTCCATCTTTGTTTTAACTTTCTACTCCACAAAAAGAACCTTAGGAACAACATAGACCATGCCTTCTTTTGATGACTTTATTGCTGATCTTACCAAGGAGCAAGATAAACTTATCTAGATGGGCACCATAACCTCCTATAAATCACATGCTCTTGTAAAAAGTGGAAAGTCACAAGAAAAAATAAATATGAGAGACACAAGGATACAGAAATAAAGGGAGAGCAAAAACCACAAACTTCAAAATAGGACAAAAGAAAAGATTGGAAATGCTCCTATTGTAATAGGCCAGGACATGAAACCAAAAAATGTATGAAGAGAGATCAATGATCTCACTCAACTTCTTGAGGAGAATAACATATTTGTATCTACATCTTCATCTTCATCATCGATAGACACTTTCAGAAACAAAGAATAAAAATCAAAGGGTAGAGCACGTATAGTATATGCGGTTCCAAAATCTAAAAAATAGCTCCTTGATTCAGGAGCTTCCCACCATATGGCTTATTCGCCATATCAATTAATGTCTTTGCATGCAGCTCACACAGTGAAAATTTTTATAGCATACAACACATCCTTACGAGTGTGTGGAAGAGGAACTATTAAAATTGGCAATGGATATTTCACCAATGTCCTATATGTTCTAGAGTTGACCAATAATATCTTCTCAGTCTATCAAATAGAAAATAGTGATAAAGAGGAGACAGTTGAAATTGGACCCAATTCAATACTCATACGAGATTTATTTAGCAGAGAAATCATAGTAGTTGGTAGAATAGATGACTCTTCTCGACTCTATACATTTACAGATTTTACTCTTGATGATTTCTCTTCAGTGGTACATTCACTAGCATCCAATGTTGATATTTTCTCTCCTCCACCATCTCTTGTTTCTATAGAATTTAGAGATGCTTCTGCAAGAGCCTCCAAAAATTCTCCACAACAACATATTGAGGATATCAGTAGCCAGCTATGATTGCAGGACTTCATCTTGTATCATGTTTTTCTATAGTGTCTTGTACATTTTTTATATTTTCCTCTCTTTTGAGGGGTAGTTTTTTTCCTATAGGGTTTTCTACCTTTATCCACTTTATGGAAGATTCTATTGTACATAGGTACTTGATTAGGCTTAGTTGTTGGGACCCATCATTATGCCCACCTAAGTTGTTCTTAAGGGGGGTATTAGTGCTAAACATTATTATATATTACTTATTCTAAGTAATATATTTTAGCACATGCATTAATCTACCTTATGTGGTGATGTGTCACTTGGAGAGTTGTTGTACTCTTCCAAGCTATGTGGCATTCTATTTTCTCCACTTGGAGAAAACATCTTACTACCTCTAGAGATTTGCATGAGTCGACTCTTTCTGAGTTTCAAACTATGCACTATTTGTACATTCCAAACACTTTGTGAATAAGTAGATATTGAATATCATTTGTTCTCATTCTTGGTGGTTAGCTTTGCATGTAATCTTACAAACTTGGTGCCTCCATTCATCCAGTTAATCTACCATATTCAACATAAAGTCCTAATACATAGAAGGTATAAGCCTTAGATGCAAAGGAGCAATGGTATGCAAAAATCTACCCCTTCACGTACAAGATATGAATACTAGCTAGAGTAATAATAACATCCAACACACATGGCATACAACAACAAATACCTTTTTCTGTTAGAATCTAAAAAGATGATTAACCCACAAAACTAGTGCAAACAAATAAATATCAAAACTATGAATGGAAATGATACGAAATCAAAATAACAACATCGATTTAGTCTCCAACAGAGTAATGCAAATGCTAGAAGAAAAATAGCATTAAGAGGATGCAAAAGCAAAAGATACAAAATACAAGCCAGGTAGCATGCTTATATAGACCAAGGAGAGGGAGGAGGTGGCAACACTGACTAATGAGGAGAAACCATCTATCTGACTAAATATAGCAAAGTATCTTTCCAAGATAGCTAATGGATGCTCACATGTAGGAAGGTGACACCTCATAATCCTCTCACGCAATAAGACATGCTTTATTAACCTAAGAAAGATTATTAAAAGTGTAGGAAAAACCTAGGAATAATAGGGAAAGTAAATAAGCCAACTAAGAAATAAAAACCTACACTAACACCCCCTCTTAAGTGCAGTGTAGGTGGATGTAGAGATGGGTTCTAAAAAATCAAGCCCAATGAGGTACCCATGTACATAAAATTCCCCCCAAAGAGAAGAAGGCCCCCTAAATAGAGAGAGAGAGAGAGAGAAGAGACCCCCCAAAGTAGAGAGAGGTAAGACTTTGAGTGAGGTGATGAAGCTCCCAGAAGATGAAGCATCCCGCACCCCAATAAAGCTCACAAATGAAGGAACTTGCTCTCAGTGAAAGGTTTGCTGAAGATATCAGCAACCTGCTCAAAAGTTAGATAGTAGTGAAGGTCAATGATGTGGCCATGGATGAGCTCTCAGATTTAGTGTATGTGGACCTCTATGTGTTTGGTCTGCTGATGATGGGCTGAATTTTATGAGTTTTGAATGGCACTTTGGTTGTCACAAAATATGATTGATGGCAGTCTAATCTAAATACCAAATTTGGTGAGAAGATTTTAAAGCCAGATGGCCTCAGTGGCGGTATTCATAGCTCCCCGATAGCCCTAGTAGAGGTTACCTAAATCACCTAAAATTAATGAGAATTTTTATTTTCCTTTTCATTATTTCATTATTTTTCTTGATTTGTACTTTTCTCATTCTATTTCCATTGAAGTCTACCTCTAGATTTAGGTCCACTATGGTAATCAATATTTTAACAATTCATTTTCTACTTGATATCTTGGATATAGTTACTTTTCTAGACAAACTTGAGAACATTTAAAGTGTAAAGAGTGAGGGTTGAGAGGTATGCAAGATACATCTTAAGATTTCCTATACCCCCTTAAGCATGAAAGCAACTCTACACATCCATATGAAAAATTTATGAAAACTTCACCCTAGAAATTAACCCATCATGACTGCAAAAGTAAAACGTTGTAAGTGGAAGCATTTGGACAGTGCATTTTGATCAATCTACAAGTCATTTGTAATATTTTCACTTGACAAAGAGTAGGAATTTAAAACAAATGACAATGATAAGGAGGTGGAAGCAAATTTCAGGGCAACAATACCAATAACTCCAAAGAACCAAAAACAAAAACAAACAATAAAATGAAAAAAACTAAGGAAAGGAAAAACAAGATGAAACAAAATAAAAAGAAAGCCATAATTTCCTACCCTACCTAACTAGCATAAAAATTGATAGTTCAAAGAGTCAGGTAGTTAAGATCCCATTTCTTCAAATTTTTTTTTGACTTTGTCTAATAGCAAGATCTTTGTTGTCATAGTTTGGAACACTACAAATTTATCTTTTAAGTTTAAAAATGATGAGTTATAACTGCTCTAGAAGAGGAAGTTCTCCATCCTCGTGCTCTTTCCACAAGCATTAGTTTTTCTTAAAACCTCGTAAACAAAATAACAAGATTTTGTTTTCATATTTTTCTGATGTTATCCCATAAACCCTCTTGCTCAACTAATATCCTTGTAATGCTTAAAATTTAAATTAGTGCGAGGATCCATATTGTCTTGTTATTTATCAATATCATTTTTGGTGGTAGGTGATGTAATAAAGCTTTCATTTTCGTCACCATCAAAATATGAATAACAAGATAAATGACATATAAGAGCTTGGGTATAGGGATATCTTATTTTTTATGTCATTGATAAAAGAAATTTATCTGTTGTCATATGGGTTATGCTCTTCCATCTGCATTTCTCCATCCAACTTGGCGTGATCATTGTGTACATGAACATCTTGTAGAAAACTATCAGTTAACATCGCATCCAATGAACTTAAATTTATGAAACATTACTTAATGCATTCATTAATTTTGTTTAAACTTGCTAACTAATAGAAGGCATTAATGTTTCATTATTAAAAAAATTAATTAATTTTTTTAGGACTGGAATTTCAAAACGCATTTTAATGGCATTTCGAGCTGCATCCAGCAAACTTTAGTCCCCAGCTAAAGAACACATACAGTCTTCACTTTGGCAATCAAGATAATGTATAGACAAACATTGAGCCTCCCACTTCACTTTGTTCCTCAGGTTTTACTTGAATTGTGAAATATGTCATACATGCAGTTTTGCGAGTTCAAGCTATGTACATATTCAGAACTCCTGTCAACCATATAATAATGAAATGTCTTTACTCATATCTATTTAAAAATTAAGAACATAAGACCTGCAATATAAGAAAGAGGTACCAAAGAATACCAAGAAAACAATAGACTCCAATTCCCAATACAAGTGGCATCTCTTTTTTCCCTATGTTTGAAGCACATTTTGAGATCCTATTTTACACTTACAAGAAAAATCGAACAGTTTCAAATCCATATTATACTCTCACAAATATTTTCTAGGTTCCTGAATAAAATACATAGCTAGTGGCTCTCCCACCCATATTGGGTTTCTTGCTGTTTTATACAGGATCAGTGTAAGAATAGGCCTAAAAACACCAAAGACAAGGCAAAACATAACACCAGTGAATAGAAAAACATAGAAAAACATAGGGCAAACAGAGTTGGATAACTCAAAAATATATTTATCTAGCTTGAATTACATTCAATGCAAATGATATGTCTAGCAGCTATCTAAATGTTGTGCCTAGGAGCTCTCCAGATGATGTATCCAATAGCTCTCTACAATCACATATATATAGCTACAAAGCCTTTGAAGCCTTGAAGCTTCTAACTTTCTAGAAATCTCTTAAACTTGGAATGTTCTTTTTACAACAACTCTTAGAATGTTCTTTTCTAGAACAACTCCAGGAATGTTCTAGCTTATGGAAAACTTTAGAAACATTCTATCATTTTCTAAACAATCTTAATCCTTAACATCCCCCCTTAAGATTGGCTAGAATAATACAAAGAAAATACAAATGAGAGGGGAACATTATACTACTATCCCCCCTTAATGTTCACCTCTAGCACACCAAGCATTCTTCAATCATATTCCTCTTTCATGGCTTGCTCCCATTCTTTCTTTCTTTTAGCTTGCTCATATGAGATTGGATCATTTATATGTAATATTTTGGCCATGAGAGCACTACCAATAATACTTCAAGCTTGTTCCAACTTGCATTTCTAAGAGACAAAAATCACTCTACTAATATACTAGCCCTACAAACAAATCACTCTAGCAATATATCTTCCTTGCAAACAAACCTCTCCAGCAATATATTTCTTGCTAAACCTCTAGTTGAATCTCTAACCGAACCTCTAGCTCAACCTCTAGCTAAATCTCTAGCTGAAACTCTAGCTGAATCATGTTTTTTGCCAACAACCCCCTCAGCGTTACCCAAGGGGATTCGAACCCATAACCCGGCTCTGATACCATGAAAGAACAGGCCTAAAAACACCAAAGACAGGGCAAAATATAACATCAATGAACAGAGAAAATGCAAGGCAAACAGAGTTGGATAACTTAGAAATATATTTATCTAGCTTGAATTACATTCAATGCAAATGATATGTCTAGTAGCTGTTTAGATGCTGTGCCTAGCAGCTCTCCAGATGCTGTATCCAATAGCTCTCTACAATCACATATATATAGCTACAAAGCCTTTGAAGTATGGAAGTTTCTAACTTTGTAGAAATCTCTTAAACCTGGAATCTTCTTTTTACAACAACTCTTAAAATGTTCTTTTCTAGAACAGCGCCATGAATGTTCTAGCTTATGGAAAACTCTAGAAACATTCTATCATTTTCTAAACAATCTTAATCCTTAACAATCAGTAGCCAATGTCTCCCAAGGACTGCAATAGTGATTTGCGTATGTCTATTTGTTTCTCCTGCAGGATACAATGACTAGCATTGCCGTATACTTCAGATGCCCTGGACAGCTATAATAGACCCATTGTTCATATTCTTTCTACCCACCTAGCACTACTTTTCTTTTGCTGCTTTGGTACCATGATTTTGTTTGTAAGATGGACTTGATCATCAACGGAAGTAACTACTGAAAGTTCACCAACCGCAGCATCCATACCAGATGCTATGCGTGAACTTCCAAACACATGTCAATGGGGCCTATTACAATCTTTATCTGAAGAGTCATCCAACCGAGACCTCTTCTTCTTTCTTTCTTCCACACAATTAGGTCCCTCAACACTTTTATTAATACATTTTACCTCATGTGCATCAGTGTTGCCCCTCTTTCCAATGTCACCCAAAGATGTTGCCACACTCTTAGCAGATGGGTGCATCTGGAGATGCTTACCCTTCATTGTTTCCTCGGATTTAACTGCTATAGAGTTTGACACCAAATACTCGCGTTCCTTTTTAGCTTCAGGTGCAATCATGTTCGGCACTGGCTTTGGAAATGTGGAACCTTGATTCTCATTTGCAATCATGGCATCACTTTCAGTTTTCATATTACATGGGTTGGTGTTAAAGGCTGAATTTGATGCTTGACCTTGAGAAGGGCCGATGTCATTTGAAGCCGATGGTGCCATCGTCTCGCTTGGTTCATAAAGCTCCATGATTTGATTGCTAACATCTTCAAGCTGGCGAGGAGTCACGCCAAACTCCTGCCACCAAGGCCTCTCTCTATCTGACGGCAGCTTAACCTTACGAAACTTTGCAGCAAGAAAAATGGCACCAGCAGCAATATGCTGGGGCTTGAACTGGAGGCACAGAGTTGTAATCAGTCCATCATTAACAAAATTCCAAGCTACTTGTGCTAATGAATTTTGGGCCACTTTCAATATCTTGATAGCTGTCACGAGATACTTATATGGATGTTGTACATTAAGATCAAATCCCAGTGTGGCAAGGACAACACGCTCTGCCATTAGCACCAACTCTTTCTGCTTTTCATAACATTCCTTTTGCTTGATTCGTTCAGAAGCAGCTGGGTCCCTCTTGTGTCGAATTTCATATGCCCGTACAGTCACTTTCATAATACTTTTAGGAGTCTCCTCGACCCTACCAGCAAGGAATACACATGCAGTCGCAATTGTATATCTCTCATGGTGATGATGTGAATGTCGCAAATAAAATCGGTGACAAAACACAATAGCCGATGCGATAGTAACTTGAGGCAGCTGGAGCGCAACACCAACATCTTTAATAAAATTGCCATACGATTTCCGCAAATTATTCTCCTTGTTGGCATCAATGCCATGTTTTCTGGAAGGTGAAAATTTATCAATCTCCTCCCTTGTGAAGTACCACCCTTCTCCCAAACCTTGAGCTTCCATCCTCTTAGATTGAAGATTGATTGAGAAATGAAGCACCCAAAAATTCAACTTCTATTCTTCAAATGAAATCGTTGAAAGCTGAATCGGCCACAAAATCACCAGTAAAACCCTGAATGCTCCTTACAATTCATCTGTATAGGAGAATTATTTCAGGCTTCAAAGAAGCTTCTCCACCATTTGTTAAAACCCTAGCCCTTGCCCAGTCTCCGCGCTTTTCCTTTACTCGTGTATTAACAAAGGAGTCTATGAAATAAAAGCTATCCCGGAGAGGTATATTCAATGTATATATGTTTAGGGCTTCGTTAACGTTAATCATTGCATAAAGACGATTGGTTCGACATTCGGTTCGGTAATCGCCGGTTTTATTAAGAGTCGGTGTTGCGTTTTCCGATCGGGGAATTCATTATTTTCAAAATTAAAATGATGAATATTAACATCAAGATTTATTTCATGAAGTGATTATAAGATCTATCCCTATAATTAGGTCGAGAGGGTATACAATAGCAATAAGGTGTGGAGTGTTATGGTGTGAGTGTGTTAACAAAAACTCTTACCTTTTACTTTAAATTTGACAACCATTTAGACATCAAAATATTAAAAATATAATGCAGCATATATATTTTAAAAAACTAAAACAAGAAAATAATTCTTAAATAGTTCTAAAGTAAAATAACTTAAATAAAATAAAATAAGTATTACATAAATAAAAGTTCTTAAATTTTATGATTTTATTAATTATATTTATATATTTTTAAATTTTGTTAGATTCATTATTTTATTTATTTTATTAATTATGCTATAAATATATAGCCCACAAAGTTTATTAAATCAATGAACATAAAAATAAAGCCAATACAGTAAAGTGTATAAATATAAGTAGTACTCAAACATAAATTTGAGAAATATCAAATCAAATAAAAATAGAGAAAATTGAATTGTAAAATGAATTTATGAAGTGATGCAATGTTGTTGCGATTATTTATAGAAGTGCAGCTTAAATTATTTAATATTTTTTTGCATAAACAAATCTTTGAAAACCACAAAGAAAATTAATAGCAAGATAAATTATTTAGTTTAGTTTAGTGAGAACTAGGGTTAGAGTTCTTCAATCATTAAAAGCCACAAATTTCTTTTTTTAATTTAATGACCTTTGTTTTACATTTTTACTACAGGAATTAATTGCTATATAAAAATTTATAATAAGTTTTTGGTATCATTTGGATTAAATTAACGATTCCATTAAAAACTAATTGTTAGTGATAAGAATTGTGGCTAAAAAAAATAAGAAAATTAACGTAGGGTAAATTATTTACTTTAGTTTAATGAAGGCTAGTAAAGAAAAATAAGGCAAGGAAAATTACTTTATTTTAGTTTAATGAGGGCTAGGGTTATAGTTCTTCAATCTTTAAAATGCATGAAGAAAATAGAGTAAATTACTTTAGTTTAATGGGTTAGGATTATCGTTCTTCAATCTTTAAGAGATTAAAGATTTTTACTATGGGAATTAATTTCATTATACAATTGTAGTTAAGTTTTTTCTATCATTTAGATTAAATTAAAAATTAATTTTTAGGATTTTAAATGCAAAAATGTATAAAGTAAATAAAATAACGGTTTAAGTAAAATTAGCATTATATAGTAATGTGTATATATTTTAGCTCATCGCTCTATGTATATTGTAATAAATTAACAAAATTATTAAACTAACATAGATATTTTAAATACATCTATCTGTCTAGAGGCACCTATCTATTCTCGATAACAATTTCAGCATCTTTTAGATAGATGCATTTAAGATATCTATGCTAGTTACATATTTTATAAAGGTGTCTTTTAGATAGATGCATTTAATATATCTATGCTAGTTACATATTTTATAAAGGATGAAATGAATATAGGCTCTAGCAAAAAGTAGGAAACTGATTTAAGGTTGTTATGAGTATGATAGTATTTTCTTTACTACAATTACAAATTAGGTTATACCTTAAATATTATTTTTACAATAATTACACCCACAATAGCATCAAGAGGTGGAGTGTAATGGTATGGACATGTTAACAAAAACTCTTAACTTTTACCTTAAATTTTACAACCTTTTATTGATTATTTTATTAATTACATATTTTATAAAGGATGAAAAGAATATAGACTCTGGAAAAAAGTAGGAAAATGATTTAAGGTTGTTATAAGCATGATAGTATTTTCTTTGTTACAATTACAAGTTCGGTTAAAATTGAAATATTATTTTTACAATAATTACACCCACAATGGCATCAAGAGGTGGAGTGTAATGGTATGGACATGTTAACAAAAACTCTTAACTTTTACCTTAAATTTCACAACATTTTATTCATTATTTTATTAATTACATATTTTATAAAGGATGAAAAGAATATAGACTCTGGAAAAAAGTAGGAAAATGATTTGAGGTTGTAATGAGTATGATAGTATTTTCTTTGTTACAATTACAAGTTAAGTTTAAATTGAAATATTATTTATACAATAATTTTATAATTTTATAAGTGTGTTACACTAGCATATCTATATTTAGAGAAATTAATATAAAAGACATGAGAGATATCATTATTGATGTTTTCTAAAGATAGGTATGCTAGTTTATTTTATTTAAAACTATTTAATTTACTACATACATAACTCTAATTTTTTTCCTCCTTTTCTTTCACCTCATTCTATATTGTTTTCATTGTTTTTCCTCTTTATTCGAATGGGTTGTAGACATGGTGAACCAAGGTAAATATAGTCAAGTAATAGAAACTTTTATTTATCTATTTATCTTGGTTTATATTGTTTTCATTGTTTATTTTATGTATTTATTTATCTTCTTCTTTTACTCTTACTCTTATGGCTCATTTAATCTTATAATTCAAATGTGTTATAAATTTTTTATTGTGTTTAAGAAATATGTAGTAGAGAGCCTAAAAAATAAAAAAATAACAATTCTTCTACCCGACTAGTAGCAGTTTGCTAAAAAAAAAAAACTTAAATGAAAGCAAAACAAATAATTATATCAAGAGGAGTATACAATATACAATAAAGCAATGAGTGTATTGTAATGGTGTGAGCATGTTAACAAAAACTCTTATCTTTTACCTTAAATTTGAAACTAGGGGAGATTTACCTAGAATACTTAGCCAATCAAACCAGGGCCCCACCCAAAAACCCTAACCCTAGCTCTCAATAAACTAAAGTAAATAATTTACCCTTGTATTAATTTTCTTTATCATTTTCAAAGATTTGTTTATGCAAGAAAAATATTAAATAAATTATAATTTATAGGTTCAATAATTTAAGATGCAATTTAACTATAATTTTCTTTCTATTTTAATGGGAAACCTATAAATCGAATAATAGTAAATAATACACAATATCTAATCTAACTTTCTATAAATAATAGTAGCAGCATTACATCTCTTCATAAATTTATTTTAACTTTCTATAAATAATAGTGCAGCGTTACATCACTTCATAAATTTATTCTCCAAGAAAAAAATTAAAAAAATGATGCCTAGATAGTGCCCTTATGAATTAAACTTCTCCTCCTTATGAAATAAACTTCTTCTCCCAATTCAATTTGCTCTCTTTTTATTTGATTTGATTTTTCTTAAATTTATGTTTGAGTACTACTTATATTTATACATATTATTTTATTGACTTTATTTTTATGTTCATTGATTTAATAAAACTATGTGGGCTATATATTTATAATTATTTAAAAAAATATGTCTTGTGATTTATAAAAAACTATGTCAGCTCTATTTTATTTTTATGTACATGGTCACAGTCATCACATTAATGCCACTGGATAACTCCTTTTATTTTTTTTATTTTGGCTCTTTAATAGTTTATTTTTATGTTGGCTCTTTAATAGGTTTTGTTAACAAGCTCGTGTCATTACACTCAACCCCTTGCTGCCACTGTTACACATTTTAGAGTAAATATAGTTGACATATATATTTTAAAAAACTAAAAATATAAAATAATTCGTAAATAGTTCTGATGTAAAATAACTTAAATTAAATGCCCCGTTAATGGGGCTATTGGTGTTGACATCCTTTCCTGGAGACAAAATGGGAATCGCCAGTAGAGGGGTAGGTAAAGATGAATTTTGGTGGATCTTCCAAGGGCAACCCAAGTGAATCGGGTGTTGGATGCCTAGTTTGAGATTCCAAGGGTGAAATCCTAGGCAATGTAGTGAAGAAGTTAGTTGTAGGAACAAATAACAAGGAGAAATACAAACTCTTCTCCTAGGTCTCAATTTGTGTGGGCAATTAAAGGTGTAAAAGGTTGAAATTGAGGGTGATTCTCTTATAGTGATTAATGCATCATGAAAGGGAGGATTGTTAAATTGGAAGCTAAAATGCTTTGTTAAATGATGTCATTCATAAGATGAAGGAGTTCAGGAATGTGATGATTAATCACATGTATAGGGAAGGAAATGTGGAAGCAGACACATTGGCCAAATTGACCATCAACTCAAGGCAAGCCTTCTTGTGGGAGGTAATTTCTAATAATTGTGTTGGCTCTATCAACTAACATTCCATCTTGTCCCTGAGCAAAGATGGAGTTGGTGAAGCCTGGGAAGTGGTTTATCTGGTGCAGAGGCCTAGTTCGGGATGCAAGGAAGTTTGGTGGGTTGGAGAAGGTGGTGGTTTTGTTTAAGATGGGCACCCCATTTGGCTAACTTGCAAGAAAAGGTCGATGTCATTCCTTGGGGGTATCACGGAGAAGAGGATGAAACAAGTTTTCAAACCTAAAAGTGGTATTGTTCTATTCATGATAGAGTGGGTTTTGGGGGAACATTTCATGGTGATGGAGCATAGGCATCGGGTTAACACTAATTTGTCATCCATGTTTGGTGGGATGGTCTCTTATGAGTCCACATGGTTGGGAGGTGTTTCCACCACCATTGGAGATCGGCAAATAGGTTTTGGAGCACTAGTGGAGATGTTTTCTCTTTTCGTTACTTCATTCAGTTATTATACCTATTCAATCCTTGTATCATATTCAAAACTATGTTATTGTACTTATATCATATTCTGGAATATATCATTGTTTAATTGTATATGCAGTTATGTAATTGTACTCTCTTAAGAGAGAAGTTGTAATCATTGAATTTAATGAGAAGAAATAAGATGTTTATTATTTAGTTTATGGATTTTGGTGTGGGTATTGGATCCACTTGTACTATGCTGATTATGGATTCATGTTTATAGTTAGGTATGGGATTAGGAACATTTCATTTGGTGTTAAAATGAACGTTGTTGTTTTAATGTTTCCTCTAGAGAGTGAATTAGTCCTCTCTTTTAGGTTGCGCATTCAGCCATACTTGGCCATGAATGTTGTCATTCTATCAAATTGGCATCCAAATTTGTATATGTTGTCCACTTATGTAAAAAAAAAATATTCTCTTTTTCTTTTCACTCTTACCCTTAGAGGGTTACGTAGTGGGATGTACAAAAAAATCTATGTAAAATATGCTGAGAGATATCATTCTTTGGGTTTTCTAAAGATAGGTATGCTAGTTTATTTTATTTAAAACTATTTTATTTACTACATACATAAATGTAAATATTTTTCCTCCTTTTTTCCACCTCACTCTATATTGTTTTCATTGTTTTTTCTCTTTCCTTGAATGGATTGTAGACATGGTGAACCAAGGTAAATCTAGTCAAGTAATAGCAACTTTTATTTATTTATTTATATTCTTCTATATTATATTTTCATTGTTTATTTTATGTATTTATTTATCCTCTTATTTTACTCTTACTCGTATGGTTCTTTTACTCTTATGATTAAATGTATTATAAATTTTTTATTGTGTTTAAAAAATATGTAGTAGAGAGAATAAAAAATAAAATAAAATAATTCCTAAATCAAAACAAAACAAATTATTTACTTCTTAGCTATTTTTAACATAAGAGATTTATTAATTTAAACTAAACTAATTTATGAAGAATTAATAAATCTCTTATGTAAAAAATAGCTAAGAAGTAATTATTTGTTTTGTCTTCATTTACGAATTGTTTAAGTAAGAGTAAAAGTAGAATATAAATAAATACATAAAATAAACAATGAATATAATATAGAAGAAGATAAATAAATAAATAAAAGTTGTTATTACTTGACTAGATTTACCTTGGTTCACCATGTCTACAAATCCTTCAAGTAAAGAGGAAAAACAATGAAAACAATACAGAATGAGATGTGCAGCAAATAAAATAGTTAAAAAAAAAAATAACATACTTATATTTAGAAAACCTCAAGAATGATATCTCTCAGCATTTTTTACATAGATTTTTATAAATATACCTATTCTAGTTATATCAATTTGAGTAGTGACATTTGAATTCTCATAAACAACATCATTATCATCATCTTCCAACATTATATTATTATGCATTTTAAATTCCATTAGGGAAGATTCATTCAAATTAGATTTATTCAATGTATCATGGCTTTCTTCATCTACAAACTCAAGGTTGTTGTAAACCATAAAGCCAAGTAAGGATAAATCATGTGTCTCTCCCAACCAAAAATCACCCATAAATTTCTTATTCAAGTTTATGGTTTAGATCATCCAATTTGATATTTATGATATATCTTTAAAATAAAATAAAATCAACTTCTTCAGATTGTAAATTTAAACAATTATTTATTCAACATTTATAATGGTGTCCAAATGAGGTGAATTGGTGATAAGTTTACCTATTCATCCTTCTTATCACCTATGGCATTCATCATTTCCCTAAGAGACATATCCAACCTTATGATTACTTCAGGACATTCTAGTTTTCCATGCTCAATCATATTATGTAGGTGGCACCTATCTTGTAAGTTTATTTTTTTGAAAGTGGCTTGAAATCCAAGGACTAGCATAACATGATTCAATTTTTGAATCACCTTTGGAATATCTAGATCAAATCTTGGCATGGTTGGGGTGTAGGATTGATATGTTTGTAACCTTATTTATTCTCATTTGTTGGAATATTTTCAATTTCAATTTCAAGCATATCATTGTTCTACTCTTCATGTTCATTCACACTACTATTTTTTTCAATCAGTGGTGTGCATGTGTGCTTATTATTCCACCTCTTTGATCGACTATATCATTATGATATCTCATATCATGCATAATTTCATTAATTATAATCATTTATTCCTTATTGTCAGCTTAGGTGGATCAACCCTTTCACCTACATGTCGAATAACTAGAGAAATATCATAATCTTCATCTAAATGTTCATATTCATTATTGAAGGAATCGAATCAAAACTTTCCTAGTCAACTCACTAGGATTGTTGTGGCCTATGCTTATCTTGGATTTGTATAGGAAATGAGTGGTTTTGCATGATTTGGTCATTATAATTTTTCAAGTCCAAAATTACTTGTGGTTGCACATGTTGATTTAGTTTAAGATCACAAAATGTTAAATATTGTTGATGATCCATTTGTGATGGGGAGCGCACAACAAAAACTATAGATTGAGCCCTAACTACCTCTCAGTCGGTAAGGCCTAAGAAATGAGCCACCGATTCAACTGCATTATCAGCGAGACGTCCTCTATCAGCTGAGTCCTCTGTCTTTTTGCTGATACCCTAATATCACCTTCGATCTTGATTCGTCGGCAGGACAGTTACCATCAGTCACCTCAGGGTTTGCTACACTGATACTCTGATGCATAGTTTGTCTTCTCCAAACCCTAGCACATGGAGATACTAGGTCAATCTACTATGCAAAACGCACTGTCTGGATCCTCTGCACCTCTGAACAATGGAACAAAATAGAAAATGAAAGAGAACATTTATACAACGAAGCCATTCCACTGATTTTGACAGAAATCTCACCAGTGGAATGCTTCATGATGACATACAACAACAAAATGGAAAGCTCAGAGAGAACGGGAATCTACAACTATAAAAATTGCAATTATAGGAAACAAAAATTGAATTAATAGAACAGAATGATTCTATTTCTCTTTATCACAATCATAATTATATTCGATCACACACTTTCTTCGATCTGATTACAATATCTATGCTCATTTGGTTCATTCCTCTGGGTATTTATCAACTCACCCTAAGGAGTACCAAACTGACTCCAAGTGGCTGGGAGACCGATCCGAGTGGCTTGGAGACAACCGTCTAAAACAACCTCCAACTGTCCTATTGCCTATTTTGGCATTATGCGGTTACAAAATGACAAAAGTGTCCTAAGTCACTTGGGACATACAAAATGAACCTAGATACAAACTGAAATAAAAATGCATTGGTCAAATAGACCTTATTACAAAAGGAAACATGATTTTCTAGGTGCTCTTGCACCATACTCCCTGGGTGAAAGTTGTCTCAAGTCCTCTTAGAGACTAACTGCTCCAAATCACCACCCTACTTCAGGATGTCTACTTCTAGCATCCATGTGGCTTCTGAGTCTGGGAGTCCTTGCCATTTGACTAAGTACTCAAAATAGGTCTAACTTTTGGTCTTCTTAGCTGCCGAGCTATCGAAGATGTACTCCATCTTTGGTGGTTCCTTAGGTGGTAAATATTGTACCCACTCTGTATTGTCTTGGACAAAATCTGTTGTACCTTTTCTTGTATCAGGACTCCTATATAATGTCAGATCAGCAACATTGAATATAGGTTGAATAGCAATATCATCAGGGAGTTCAATTTTGTAAGCATTAGAACCATATTTCTCCAGAATCTGACAAGGTCCAATTTTACTCATCATTAACTTGTTGTGTGTTCCTGTGGGTAGTCTATTCTTGTTGAGATGAACCATGACCATATCTCCTATTTGGTACTGCACATCCCTTCTTCGTTGATCCACTCTAGCCTTGATTTTCTGACTATTCTGGTGTAGAGTATCTCTGACTTGTTGATGGATCTCTTTCATAGCCTCTGCAAATGTATCAGCATGTCCACTCCTTTTGTCCAATCCTTGAACATCTTGTAATTCAAAAATTCCTCTAGGATGACTATCATAAACAACTACAAAAGGACTGAGACATGTACTTCTATTTGTAGAATCATTATAGGCATACTATGCTTGTGGGAGTACCACATCCCAACTACTGACATGTTCTCTTGTCAAACATCTCAGCAGATTACCTAATGACCTATTGACAACCTCAATTTGGCCATCAGTCTGAGGATGATACGCTAAACTAAAAGACAAATTTGTACCCAATCTTTTCCACAAGGTTCTCCAGAAATGTCCCACAAATTTGTTGTCTCTGTCAGATACAACACTCAAAGGTAATCCATGAATCCTGACAATTTATTTAAAGAACAAACCTGTAATGTAACTAGCATCATTGGTTGTCCTACAAGGAATAAAGTGAGCCATCTTGTTGAACCTGTCTACCACAACAAACACACTATCATAACCTATCCTTGTCTTGGGCAATCCCATCACAAAATCCATACTCAAACTTTCCCAAGGTCTGTTTGGTATGGGCAAAGGTTGGTACAGTCTTGCATTGGTTGAGACCCCTTTTGCTTTCTAGCAAATCATACAACTCTCAACAAACCTTTTGATATCAGATTGCATCCTTGGCCAAAAGTAAAACCTTCTTACACGATCTAAGGTCTTATTAAGCCTAAAATGTCATCCTAAACCACCACTGTGTTTTTCCTTCACAATATTATCCCTCATTGAACACTTAGGGATACATAGTTGACTTCCTTTAAACAAAAGTCCATCCTGCAATGTATAATCTAAAAATTCATTGTGGAAAGCATTAGCAAACTCACTGCATACCTTGTAAATCTCCTTGAAATCTTTGTCCTCTTCATACAATCCTTTGAGTGACTCAACACCCATACTTTGTAGCTACACTTCTTGCACTGTCAACACCCTTCTACTTAGAGCATCAACAACCTTATTGGTTATTCCCTTCTTATGCTTGATGATGAATGTGTACGCTTGAAGACTTTCCACCCATTTCATGTGTCTATGGTTGAGCTTTTCCTATCCATTCAAAAAACTGAGAGCATGATTGTCAGTGTATACAATAAATTCTTTAGGAAGCAAGTAGTGCCTCCATTTTTTTAGAGCTTGTACCATAGCATACAACTATAAGTCATAAGAGGAGTACTTCCTCTTGGCCTCATTTAACTTTTCACTGAAGAAGGCTATTGGTCTACCTTCTTGGCTCAACACGGCTCTAATGGCCAGTCGACTTGCATCACATTCAATTGTGAAACCTTATTGGAATTAGGTAACACTAAAATAGGGAATTTAGCAACTTTCTATTTTAGACTCTCAAAGCTCCTATCTACTTCTCTCGTCCACATAAACTTCATCTTACCTCCACCCTTGATGGTCTCCAGCATAGGTGCACAAATGTCACTGTAGTTCTTAATGAATTTTTTATAAAATGTGGTGAAACCATGGAAACTTCTAACCTCTCCTGCTATCCTAGGTGTAGGCCACTTCAAAATAGCTTCTACCTTAGAAGCATCCATTTTCAAATCACCCTTAGAGATGACAAAACCTAGGTACACCAATTCTTGTTTCATGAAGTCACACTTTTTCAAGATAATTATCAGTAACTTCTGATCTTGCAGCCTCTTCAAGACTATCTCCAAATGTTCCAAGTGCTCTTCCTTGATCTTACTGAATACCAAGATATCATCAAGGTAGACTACCACAAATTTCCCTATGAATTCCTGCAACACCTCATTCATTAGCCTCATCAAGGTGCTAGGGGTATTTGAAAGACCAAATGGTATCACAAGCCACTCATACAACCCTTAATTGGTTTTGAAAGTTGTCTTCCACTCATCCCCCTCTCTTATCCTTATCTGGTGATACCCACTCTTTAAGTCTGTTTTGGAGAAATAAGTAGCACCTCCCAAACAATCCATTAGATCTTCTATTCTAGGAATAGGAAACCTATACCTGATGGTTATCCTATTTATGGCCCTAGAATCAGTACAAAGCCTCCATTTCCCATCCTTCCTTGGGGCTAAAATAGTAGGTACTGCACATGGGCTAAGGCTCTTCCTTATTAGCCCTTTGTTTAGGAGTTCTTGAATCTGATTTGCTATCTCTTCATTCTGCTGTGGGGTCATTTTATATACTGCCTTATTAGGAAGTACTACTCCTGATATGAGATCTATCTGATGGCTAATGTCTCTGATTGGTGGTAGGGAATGAGGTATATCCTTTGCAATCACTCCTTTATAACTCTCAAGCAAATCTCTGACCTCCTTAGGTCCTACTTCCCTCACACTTTTCTTCTTTTCCCCCTTAGGCTTCACAATCAAAGCAAAACCTACTCCATCACCTTTCTTTATTGTATCAATGAATTCTTTTGCTCCTAACAACATTACACTAGATCCTATAGGCTATGGATCCTCTTCTACCACTGATCGTATCCTATAAGTTACACCATCCTTTTGGAATGAGTAAGCATTATTTTCTCCATCATGATGAGCCTTTCTGTCAAACTGCCATGGTTTTCCCAGCAAAAGATGGCAAGCATCCATTGGAAGGATGTCACACAAGATTTTATCTCTATACCCCCCAATACTAAATTCTACCCATGCTTGTTCATTGATGAGTACGTGCTGCCCCTTATTCAACCAACTGGCTTTATATGGACTGTTATAGGGTATCTTTTCTAACTTCAACTTATTCACTACTTCCAAAGATATAATGTTATCAGTAGAACTAGAGTCAATAATAACTTTATAAACCTTACCTTGGATCTTGCAGTTGATTCTAAATAAAGCCCTTCTTTGTGATGGTTCAATCTGCACTGGTTCCTTGAGCAGCGTCCTCTTAAGCATCAAACTTTCTCCCATTTTGGATGCTAGATTCACTTCAGGAGATGTCACACCCCTTGCATCTTCTTGAATCAAAGTGGTTCTCTTCTCACCACCATGAGAAGTTGAGGCCTTCTCTAGACACTTGTATGTTGGGTGTCCTATCTGATTGTAGTTATAACATCTCATATTGGAGAATTTGGATCCTCTACCTTATCCACTTGTCCCACCTCTTCCATTAGGCCTTCTTCCTTGGTAGCCTCCTCTGCTACTGGAGTCTCCAACTTGCTCTTCTTGGCTAGACTCGCTACTAGGCCTCTGGTTAGGACTTCTTCCTCCAAAACTACCTCTGCCTCTAAAATTTCTTCCACCTCTACCTCTATTTTTCTATTCACTCTTTCTCTTTATCTTCTCTTCAACCCTTAAGGCCATTTGGAAACACTTGTTCACTGTTTCTGGTGCTAAGATGCCAATCTCATCTTGGATGTTCATCCTTAGGCCATTCAAATACCTGGCCACCTTCTCTGACTCTTCTTCTTATCTCTTTAATCTGAGATTGAGTTTATGAAACTCTTGTGTGTATGCATTCACATCAAGGTCTCTCTGTCTGAGGTTCTGCAATTTCTTATACATCTGCATGTTATAGTCTAGAGGTAAGAATTGTGCCTTGAATTTGGTCTTCATCATTTCCTAGGAGGTTGACATATTCTTCCCCTCCTTGACTCTCTCTCCTTGCTCATAATTCCACCATACAAGAGCAGGTCCCTTCAATCTTGCCTTTGCCAACTTAACCCTCTTATCATTAGGGACTTCTTTGTATTCGAAATAATTGTTCAATGCCTCAATCCAATCAATCACCTCTTTAGCTTCCATACTTCCACTATACATAGGTAACCCATCTATGGTGTCCCTATTGACTGACTTTAATGCATTTAAAAATGTCCTCTGGTCTGCTGGTATCTCCTTTGTCTTTTTACTAGTTTTAGCAATTTCTGTATTACCTTCATCACTGTCACTTTCATCTTCCCTATATTTGCTTTTGGATTGCTTAAAATTTCCTAACTTGGATTCAAGCATCTCGTCGATTAGCTTCTTGACGGCATCCTATGACATACTTTTGGGAGGCATCCTCTCCGCCTCTATCTCGCTTTCTCTACTTGACATAAACATTCACAAATAGCACCCAAATGCCAACACTCCTGTAAACCCTCAATTCAGCTTGCCATCCAAATATTTTCAGGCTTTGATACCAATATGATGGGGATCGCATAGCAAAAACCGTAGATCGGGCCCTAACTACCTCGCAGTCGGCAAGGCCTAAGAAATGAGCCGCCGATTCAACTCCATTGTCAACGAGACTTCCTCTATCAGCTGATTCCTCCATCTTTCTGCTGATACCTTGATATTACCTTCAATCTTCTTTCATTGGCAGGGCAATTACCATCGTCCACCTCAAGGTTTTCTACGCTGATACTCTGATGCACAATTTGCCTTCTCTAAACCCTAGCACATGGAAATTCTAGGTCAATGTACTATATGAAACACACTGTCTGGATCCTCTACACCACCAAACAATAGAACAAAACAAAAAATGAAAGCAAATATTTATACAACGAAGCCATTCCACTGATTTCGATAGAAATCTCACTAGTGAAATGCTTCACGATGACATACAACAACAAAATGGAAAGCTTAGAGAGAGCAGGAATCACAATTACCATAATTATACAAATTACAATTATAGCAAACAAAAATGAAATTGACAGAACAAAATGATTCCATTTCTCTTTAGCACAATCACAATTACATTCGATCACACTCTTTCTTCGACCTGATTACAATATCTATGCTCATTTGGCTCATTCCTCTGGGTATTTATCAACTTGCCCTAAGGAGTACCAAACTGACTCCAAGCGGCTAGGAGACAACTGTCTAAAACAACCTCCAACTGCCCTATTGCCCTATTTTGGCATTATGCGGTTACAAAATGACAAAAGTGTCCTAAGTCACTTGGGACTTACAAAATGAACCTAGATACAGACTAAAATGAAAATGCATTGGTCAAATAGACCTTATTACAAAAGAAAACATGATTTTCTAGGTGCTCCTACACCAATTTGGTTTGGTTATGACATCAAAATCAAATAAGGGTAATGAATCATTAGAATTTCTTGCATTCCATAAATATTACTATTTAGTTGAATGGAATCTAACTTTGCTAAGGGCTACAATAAGTTTGATTTTACATTCCTTTTTGTGTATGATCATATCTCAATTGGGTTAAAATTAAAGCTCTTTGAAAAGTAGCTTCCACCGTGATTACTCTTTTTGTATCTCTTATAGGTGTAGAAAATAAGGTTCCAACCCCCATAGATAGTGATTCAACAAACTAATCTAATTTTGTCTATGCATAATATTGACTTTTTCCAATGCTTGATAAAATCATTAATTAAACTATTCAATGGGCTCATTGAATTGTCTCGTTATGGATAAAATTGAATGAAGGCTTCTCATGAATCACCATTATACCCAAAATACATTAGGAATGTGTCTTCTCATTTTACCCATGAATGCATGGAATTCATTGAGAGACATTTGTACCACTGCAATGCTACATCTCAAAACATGTTAAGAAACAACTAGCAAGGAAAATCCTCAATGATTAATATACTTTTTGTCATTAAATCCTTGAAAATATTAGGATGTTCAAAATAAATTTGCCAAATATTAGGGGAAAAATAGGAAACTAATTGTATGAATTGATAGGAATTGGGTGAAAACCCAACAGGTACACACAAGGCTCACTATCAGGATGAAAATACCCCTAGTGTTATCTCATGTACATTGAATGTGTGAATGGACCAATCTAATTTTTAATCAATCTTTTAGCATAGTAAACAAACATTTTCTTGCTTGTGTGTATTTTTTTATCTCTTTTTTTTAAAAAATTTTATAAAAAAAATTATTTTCCAAATCTTATAATTTTTCCATGCTTTACAATGATAACTTTCAACAATTCTGAAGGAAATTTGAACATTTAGAGCAACAATTTTCTCATTTTAACTATCCTAATATTCTACTTTGGCACCTTCCTTCTAGTACTATTTCTACTAATATAAGGGTTTTGACACACCAATGTTCTTGTGAGTTGTGACATGCCACAAGTTGGAACGAAAAATGTTCCCCTACTTGGAAAGTGGCTAGCCTCAAGAGTCTTCACTGATTACTTTTTAAGGTTTATGGAAATTCCTCAATTGGAGAGTGTTTTAGTTGGTCTTTATAAGGGGCTACATAGGATATCATGAACTATTCAATTTAAAAGAGGTCTACTTAGTGTAAATCAATCACTTTTAGCTAGAGTAAACCTTCACTTTTATTTTTAAATGTGTTAATTCTTTTTGTTTTAGTTTGTTTGACTTCCATCAATAATTTTCAACACCAATTTTTTTAAACTAATGAAAAAAGTTAAAATAGCAATATGTCTTCCAAAATCATAATTTTGCAAGGTGGAATGTGAAAGGCCATCCATTAGAATTCATTCCATTTTTTAAGAACTCCCATTTTTAGGATTAAAATATGAAAGATTTAATCACCTAGAAGTTGTAATGTCATTTCAATTTTATGCCTTGTATGACTACAATTTATCATTAAAACCCCAACACTAAACTAATCTAACACAGATATAAAATGGGCAAAAGAATACCTATGGGAGAAAGAAAGGGTTAAAGAGAAAATAAAAACAAATCTAAACCTCTCTTCAATGATCTTACACACCATTTTTGTAAATGGATGAATTAAAACTAAAAAAACCTTCACTAAACCCTTATGCGCAATCCAAATGTGAGACGATACAATCTTCAAAGGAACTATGAACCACTTATGTGATTGTTGTTGAATTTTAGTATGCATGAATGTGTTCATGTGACCAGACACTACAACAAATCCCTATGATTAGCTCCCTTTTTTGCTCTATTTTTTACTTCCACCCATTGTTTTAACGTATTTTTCTCCATTTTAAAAAAAAAGTCAGCACTATTTATCGGGAGGGCGCTATTTTTGGCATTTTTTGTGCTGATGAGAATAAGTAGGCACTAAATTAGGTGCAATTTAGCATCGAATTTAGCGCTGAATTTAGAGCCCAATTTAGTGCTGAATTTAGAGAAGCTCCTGATATTGAAGCAAACACCACTGCTGAACACTTAATTAAGAAACATAAAAGGTATCATGAAAAAATTCAAGTAGAGGGTGAAGAATTCGCAGAGGCTTCAAAATAAGGCATTCCTACATTTTTCAGTGACAAGAAAGATTTGTAAAATCTAGAAGAGTGGACAAAGGAATGCCAATTGATATTATAGGGAGCTTTGGAGGCAGCCAAAGACAAGGATCCAACATTAGGAGAAGCATGTCGACATTCGGAGAAGATGATATCAATGGAGATAGCAGCAAGGAATGTTTATGAGTATGCCAATATACACCTAAGCCAAAAGTACTTAGATCATATGTCCCAGATCCATTTGTGGCTAACTAGAACTTAAAATGTTGTTCATTATTGTTAAGTTGTTATTAAGTTCCAAAAGACACTTATGAAGAGGCACATCCTCTTAAAAATATTGTTATATAAGTCAGTCATTTTATGATAGAGAAAGGAGGCAATAGTAGGAAGTAGAAGCATATTTAGTAAATTATTTTTCAGGGCAAATGCCAATTTATCCCCATGAAACTCGAATGTTAGCTAAGATTATGCAAATCATTCACATATATACATCAATCAAATTTGAATAATTAACATTATTGCTCAAATTCATAAAGGTCTGATATAAGTATTTGTGTAGTAAGATACTTGTCCAACCTATCCATATGTGCAACATGTGCATCATGATGAAAAGCATCTTCCCCATTAAACTATGTTGTAGTCATCAAATCCTCAATCATAACTTCCTCGCAATCAATCAAGGCCATTGTAGAGTTAAGCCTAAGGTTTCTTCTTAGTACAAAATGAGGTTTAGGTTCAGACCTTGACATTAAAGAAAAATATAAAGAAATGAAAAGGAAATTGCATCCAAGTAATCCTATTTTTTCCTCCCAACAATTCATACCAAAGATTGAACAATTTAAGGATATTGCAACATGTAATTTGTATCGACACAAATAATATTACTGAAGCATTACAAAATTTAGGGCATAAGAATCATCCTTTTTTAACCATGGACTGCAAATAATTCTTAAAATTTAATAATTCTAAATATTTAGAAGTCTTGGTCATTAACATTATTGTTTTCTAAAATGCCATCAAGTGTATCATTGTCAATGTTCATATGTTCTTTCAAGTATTTAATATTATCATCATCCTCATCTTGACCTGCATCATCTTCATCATCACTAAAATTTGACTATAGACCATCTATATTGTTATCATGTATTTGGATCATCATTTTCTATACCATCCATATTGTTATCTTCCATAACATCATCTAACTCTGGATTGTTAAAACTAACATGGCTTATGTTTTGTCCTTAAGGGAATGTAGTTATATACCTAGAACTTAGATAATTTTGGATGTACAAGATGGTTGTGTAAGCTAGTTCTTTTTTTAATACTTGTGAGATCCTATGTGTTTGTCTAGTGATAATCTTTTACCTCAAAATTATGTTCCTCTTATTATTGTGGGGATTGGTGAAATTGAACATATGCTTGAAAAGATGCCAACGTATTGTGAAAATTGCATCTTTGAGAATAGTTTGGTCATTGGACATCTAAGTTAGGTTGAAATGTCTAGCTAGGAAAACTATGAAGCCTTTGATCATGTTACATAGGCAAGGCCATCTTGGATGAGCCCCCAAGGCCTAGGTCTGGTCCCTAGGACTATTTCTTCTCTATATCATGCTAATGGGGATTCAATTTATGATTACTTTATTTATCTGTAGACTAATTCTTACATCTAGTGTTGCAGAATCATGATTTCATAAGGGTACATGTATCAGAGAAAGGCAAGATACTTTGTATGGTGCAATGTAAAATGATGGAACTTAAGGTAATAACTAAATTTATTTCCATATGGTTAAGCTTTATAATTTATGTTTATGCGTCTAAATAAAAAATTTGTTATGTTTCATCGAAACAATTGCCTTCTTAAGCAAACCTTTGTGAGATAGTTTAATAACTATTAATGATTTTGTGGGTAAATGTATGATGCTCTAATGGGAAAATTGAGGGCATGACATAAATCATGATGACATATTCTCTAAAATAAGTGTGTTCACTAAGGGAAAATGGATAATCCCAATCATGATGGAAAGAGGGAGAATTTAAATACACTCCTATGAACTCTACTAAGTACCCTTTAGGAGAAAAGGTGTCAAGGGAAGGAGTAGCTTGGTGTGAGTATCTAAATCAATTAAGTCTAGAATAACCATTGTAAGGGAGTGGGGTATAAGAGAAACCATGCAATAATTATGATTAAACTCCATATATGTAATGTGATTAGCATGAATAGGATGATATCCAAGGCTAGATTTATTAGTTTAGGAATCAATTTGAATGGTTTTAGTTATTCTTTTCTCCTTACATCCAAGACCTTGTCCATGGAAACCAATTTGAACAAGAAAATGAAATCATTTACCATACCTTTTTTAAGTTGCTCAAAGAGTAAAAGGTTTTAGATTGAGTTTTTGTCTTAGTTGAATTAGATTCTTGATGAAGGAGAAGATGTATTATTTTGGGTAGATGAAGAGGAGAGCTTAAGAGTATCAACATATTCATGAGGGTCAAGCTATATCATGGGAGTATTTAAGTCATTCAATTTAACTTTGTACTCTCTCACCTAGGAAGGGGTAAATAATGAGGAGCCCCAATCATATCCATGCAAGGGATTAGAGGGTGGAGAAAAGTTATAGTTGAGAAGATGAAGAGGGATCAACTATAGCCTTGGGAGGAGGTGTAGTAGATGTGGAGGGTGTGTGGTTCAAAGGGGCATGTGACCCTCTTCCATTATGCTCAATGTATCATTATAGCCATATATGCATATGATTTTGATTGCCAAAAAAGTTCTTTCCTTTGGACAATGGATTTGGGAGGGATACATTATATGCCTTAAGCCATGGTTTCCTTATTTTGATCCTCTTGGCAATTCTTTCTCTTTGGCTCTTGTTTAGGTTCACCTACCATACATGGGTGATCTCGCAATAATGTGTCCCACTTGTGGGACATCTTCATTTTTTCCTAAAATCACATAATTTTTAGAAAAATACATGAATTAGGCCTATAGGGGTTCCATATAAGGGGTTTGAATTGAATGGGGTTAGATAAAATCCCCTTGGATATAACCCCTAGGATTAAATGAAACCCCTGGTGAAGTCTCCTTCATGCCTATCAAAAGGCTAACAAAAGACAATTTTGCTTCATCTTTAGGGGGAATCAAATGAAGTCATTTGAAAATCCCATTTTGTAAGTATGAATCCCTTAGTGTTAACTTTACAAAATTTATAATATGTGTTATTTTTTTAATTTTATAATGAATGTAGGTCCATTATGAAGAAAAACAATATCTTATGTTTAGACACTAGGCAAAATAACATATGTTCTTTCCATGAAAAATACAAAAAACAATTTTAATAAATATGTTAAGAGAAATGTGATCTATGGAAAAATATAGGTTTAAAATTTATGTCAATACTAATTCAAAACTTAATAACAAATAAAATACTTAATAAAAAATTACCAAAAAATGTTCATACCCTAGAAATTGGAATTAATGATATAATTCCAAGAAATTAGGAAAAAAACATTTGTAGTGAAAGTTAAGAGATATGACAAAATGTCACTCAATAAAAGTCACAGAAAAAAATATTGATTTAAAATAAAAATGATAGATATAGTTTGTTAAAAAAATCATAAATCCCACAACTCATTAGTTTACATCATCCTTAAATTATTGATTGTTTGTTTGGTATAATTGGCACAAATTAAAAATTGTTAAAAAGTGCTGATTTTGAATCTCTCACTTAGACCAACAAGTGGGACACATTGTTGTGCTATTTCCCACCTTCCATTAAATTTTTGGTGTGAGCCTAGGTTGAAAGCTATAAGTAACTCAATTTTTTCTAAAATTTTCACTTGACACCCAAAGTTTTTCTAGAACTACATTTGCACAAATCTACACTGAAATGGATTTCTCAAAATTTTTCCCCAAATTTGTTCTTCTAAAAAGAGATGCTTGTTCATGGTCTCAAACTTTGGATTATGTGAAAATACCATTTAAGTGTCATAGATGCTTTCAATATGGACACATTTCTTCCTCTTGCACAAGAATGGACAAATTTGCTTCTAAGGAGACCTCTAAACATCTTTCATCTAATGTAACTTGGTGGTCAAGAGCCATATCCATCCAACACTAAGATGTACAAATCAAGACTTTTACATTATGTTAGAACATAATGTTATTAGAGGTCATAACCTTATAACAATTATATTGTTCTAATATAAAATTATATTACCTTATGCCCTTTATATGTTTTATAAAGTATAGTTTATAAAATACCATTTAATAATTAATAATCTAATAGCTATTAGATTATTATATATTTATGAATGGTAGTTGTTGAGCAAGTGTGTCAACTACCCTTTTAGGTATTTTTCCACCTCTTAAATCCTATATTTAAGAGGCATCTCTCGCATTTTAGAGGATATTGAGATTTAGAGATTAAATATTATAGTGAACACTATCACTCTCCTCAAGAGATATGTTGAAATGAGGAGAAGGTAATTTTCCAACTTTAGTCTATTAATTTATAGATATAAATGTAAGTGTTTTTTAATATAATGATACTTTGTGTGGGTTTTACCATTTATAGTTTTCCCATATTAATTTTGGGTATCAATGTGAATTGTAAATATTTCATTCATTTATATAATTTTATTAATTTGTAACTTATCTAAATTAATTAATGTTAAGTAAATAATATTAATTACATTATCAATTTACTTAACATAATATCAAAGTAAAGCTAGGGTTGACTAGTGCTTTTATGAAAAATCATAATATATATATATATATATTGAAAACATTATTTTTTTAATGTATATATATACCTAACAAGTTTTGAATATCGATGGTAACCAACCAAATGATAAAACAATGTTTTAAAGGGAACCAACTAGAGGAGTTTCGCAATTCTTGGCATTGTATTTTTAAATGGTTAACCTTCACAAGGAAAGAAAACTAAGAAATGAAAATTGTTTGTTTGCATCCTTAGAAAGTCTAAAATGTTTATAGAGAATGAGTTATATCACATCTCTAGAGATTAGGTTTCAAAAATCAAATAGTTTGTAGTTGTGATAGTCTTGTGACTCCTCCAATATAAATACTCCAAATTGTCTAACTAGTCATATATTTTCTATCGAGCAAGTCTAGATTTTTAAAAAGGTTGAAGATGAAGGGTTTCATCTTCATATTTGAGTATTTTCATGTTTGAAAGACGTATCAGTTTTTAAATGCATATCTTTTTTTTAATTTTATCCTTGATTAGAATTTAGATGGTCACGAGCTCAATTATTTCCCAGATGAAGCATGCCTAGGTAGAGAGGCATTTATTCATCAAGTTTAAATGAATATGCCTTCACTCGTAGTTGGCACACTAGTCAAATCACTATTAAATTTAAATACCACAAATAAAATTCTAAATCTATGGAAAAACAAGTTAGTTGTAAGGCACTTTAAAACTAAGTGCATACAAAATCAAACAACTCATTGGAAAATTAAAATAAGTTTCTTTTCTTGTGATTTTTTCCTTCTAATCAATTTATTATAGATTTAGTTAATAAAAGTATATGTATTAGGCATGGATTTTTGTTTCTTGAATTATTTTTTTTAACCATATACTATATTATATTATAAGAATCTATTGTAAATTAAATATAGTATTATTATTATAATAAAGATTATGGACATGTTAGAAGACAATGAAACTTAAAAGAAGTATAAAAACTATAATTATACTTTAAATATTCACACAATCCATTCTCCTTGATAGGATGGAGGAATGCATGCACCTAAGAAGTAATTCCTAAATATATCCAATGCAAAATGAATGTAGATTGCTCTATTCTAACCATCACAAGTGAAGGAAAGGATTTAGCAATGGGATGAGAGGATTTTGGCTAAGATTTTGGTATAAATTAGATGCTTGAAGACTTGTTCTTTAAAATGCTTGGAGATGGCTTGTATTTATAGATTTTTGGAGGATTTTTTTATCAATGGTGGAGGTGTGAAGTGGAGATCCAATGGTGGATATTTCATAGTGACATCAAGGGCTATGATTGCATCATCAATATTGGAGGGGTCACAATATTTTAGAATTTTAAATTCCATCTTGGGAAGGCTTTGCATTAATTAAGATAATGACTTATGAAAGAATTAAAAATTCATTTATGTGGGGGAGAGTGAATTAAAAATTAGATTTTATGGATCTATGGAATGAGAATTGACACATGCATGGATTTAGAAAAGTGAGGTGGAGACATGTGTGATCTTTATTATTTAAATAATGCTCTTGCATGAATGAGGAAAGATTAGGTGGAGACACATGTGACTCCTCTTAATTAAAAAATGTTAATTTTTAATCAAGTAGGGAGATGTGATAATGAGGGGTTAAGCTAATTAATTAAGTGATTAACTTAATTAATATGGTTATTGGAGAGTAGGAGATGGGTTAATTAATGGCATAAATTAATTAAGGGTTTATTTAATTAATTTGGGTCTAAGGTCTAGGTAGGGTATGATAGCTTATTAAATAAATGATATTTATTTAATTAGCCTAGGTTTAGTCAAGGGATAGGTGGATTAGTTAAATAAATGTATTTTATTTAATTAATTTAGGTTAGTGGTAAAGGATGGAATAATCAATTAAATAAATTGTGACATTTATTTAATTAATTATGAACAAGGGACTATGGGGAATAGTTAAATTAATCAAATAAATTGATTTTATTTAATTAATTAGAGAAGGGGATAAGTTGGTGCAAGCATGTTGGGGAATGGTAGCATAGGTTATGCCATTTTTTAAATGTCTACATTTTGCCCCTCGTTTATGTGGCATCATGACCAAGTGGAAGTGGTGTTAGATCAAAGAATTTTAAATTTTTTTTCCAAGCTAACGAGGAGAGGAAGAATGGATGAGTGATGCCCCCTCAATAGATTAAGGAAAAAAATAAAAAAATATTCAGGTGAACTCTTGAAAAGGAGGAAATGGTGATAAAGACGAGATTCATGATGAAAAATGGGGTCAATAGGAGGAAAAATGGGTGAAAACAGATATGTTTTGTGGCTTGGGGGTGAAAAGGTAGGGGTAGGGCTAATGTGACATGTATAGATAGGCTATGGGGGGCCCAATATGCCACATTTGCACACCTAAGCTTGTTGACTAGGATAGAGAAGAGAGCAATAACGATGGCATAGAGGAGGATTCCATGCGAGGTGCATCAAGATGAGAGGACCCGAGAGTACCAGCACAAGGTGGAAAGTCGGTAAGTTTCCTAACTTTACATTTTTATTTTCAGGTTTCAGGTTATTTCGAGAATTGAAATGGGTAGGTTAGGTGTGGTAGCACATGCGCACAAGTGCGTAGTGCTAGGGGCCAAGTGATTAGGGTCTATGTATCGTTTAGCGCTTTTGGTGTAGGCAAAAAGCATCATTGTTGTAGCACTTAGGGTAGGCGAAGTAGCACTTGGGGCTGGGTTAGCGCCAATGTTAGAATTTTAAGCACATGCACTAAGAAAGGTAAAGCTTGTGTCCATAATGGCACTAGCAAGGAGGGGAATGGTGCTTGCATTGAGATTGATGTTGAGGGGGGATATGGTACTGCTTACGTCTAGAGTGGTGCTAGCATAAAGTAGAGTAGCGCTTGTGTTTGAAATGGCGCTAGCATGAAATTGGATAGTGCTTGTGTCTATAATGGTGCTAGCGCAAAGTGGAATAGTACCTGCATCTAGAATGGTGCCAGTGTGAAATGAGGTAGCGCCTTCATTTGGAATGGCACTAAGGGTTGATCTATTAGCTTAAGCAAGCCAAATGGGCTTGTGGTTGTTATTTTAGTGCGTACGTGTAGTTTGGCACTTAAGTGAAGACTGTTAGCATTTTCACATAGTTTGTAGAAAAAGGTTTGACTTGATGACTTGGTGGATGCAAGATGTGCTTCCTTCACTTTAGTCGAGGGAGCATCGGCCACCAACACTGTCATTTATGGATGGATTGATCCAAGTGGAGTGCGGCTAGTTGAGGGTGATCAATTTGATGTATATTGCAAGGATGTCAACCCTTCTGGCCAATTGAGCCATGATGATGGCTCTGGTAAAGTGTTGGTACAATGAGAGCTACTCATTTGTGTTTCTGACAGGGGAGATGATGATCACCCTTGAGGACATTTGGCAAATTTTGTGGATTCCCATCCATGGTGAGCAGGTGGTGTATGATTAGGCTATTGGATTGGTGGAACTGCATCGTGTGTTTGCCCCTACTCAGGTCCCTATGGACCGACCAGGGAAGGAGATGTTTTAGAGGGATGCTATGGGGTTACTGGGAGGTTTAGAGCTATTCACTTGTCAAGTTATAGTTGGGTTGCTGCTACCATATCAGTGGTCATGTGGATTCCTTGTGGGGTGGGGGGTTGTGTTGGAGCAGATGATGGCATGGAGTGTGGTTTATGTGTGGGGGCCATGTTTACTACCCAATTATACAATGATATGCATCTAATATTATATCACTATGGGGTGAGTGTTGTCGATTGAGTGATGCTCCTCCATGTTTGGGCTTGGAAGTGTATTGCAATTACTCAACCATAATGCTCACAAGTATGGCCACAGTTTATGCCATATGTGTATGGGTATGGAGGAATATTGGTACATCAGGTGCTCAGAGGGTGGCAGTATTGGAGTTGTGCCTTTGATGCTTTGATGACAGTGGTATGGTGGATAGGTTACGAGATGTGGATTGATGATGATGTTCAATTGCCTTTTTCTCAATAGCCTCAGTACCTGATTGGCAGGACCGAGCATATATTGGATAGGTACCTCCCTGAGCAGGTACTATGGTAGTTTTGGCTTACAACAGAATGTGCCTCAGGTAGGGGTAGTTTTTACTTGGGTGCGGTGGGAGACTAGGATGTGGGGAGTGCAACTAGATGTAGCCATGGTGATTGAAGAGTTTCAACATTTGGTGGCAGTGGCTTGGGACTAGGGGTCGGTTGTGGTTGTTGCAGGTGCACGACTCTAGAGTATGATGCTTGGTGGACAAGATTCAGGCCTATTCGTATGACCATTCTAGAGGGTTAGCTAATGTAGGGAGAGACAGATAGTGATGATGATGAGGAGGATGACAGTACAGGGCACTACGCTAATGGAGGTGGTGGTGGTGGTGGGGGTGGTTATGCTGATTAGATGCAAATTTTGGTAGCTGTTGTAGTAGAGGGACTGGATAAGGGGCATTGAGTACATCCTAGGGTGGAGGTACCGATAGGAGGGGGTGGGCATGGAGAAGATATGGTTACCCAAAGGGCATGAGTGGTGATCTTGGAGGATGTGGTGGTGAGGTTGATAGTGGAGTGAGATGGGGAGAGGGTACTCCACTAGAGTGTTGTTACTATGAGACAAAGGTACATGTATCCCAACATAAGCAATAGATGAAGCAGTTGCAGGGGTTGGTGGATGGTAGTGGGATAACTTAGATGTGGGGTGACTATACTCATGTGCAGACAGAGTTGGACGTGGCTCTAGGGCAGGCAAAGTATTATGGTGCCCTATATCATGGAGCGGTACTAACAAATCAAAGGGTGGCTAGCTATATCCACTCACACTCAGGGGCAAGTAAGTCTGTGAGGATGTAGACATCATCGATGATAGGGCCATTCAAGTATCCTCCATTGATGCCTCCACCAATTGTGACACTAGGGTGGATAGGAGTAGCTAGGTAGCCTCCACCAGTTGTGACACCAGGGACTACAGGGGTTGGGCCTTCTACAACATGATAGTCATCACCACCTCATTATCCCACTCCTTCTCATTAGGGGAGTTCAGTTTAGTGATTTTGTATATGCCTATAGGCTTATGTATTGTAGACATTTGATGGATTTGGCCCTTTGGGCACATTTTTGTATCATGACCAGTTATGTTTATATGAGATGGATGTATATATTTGTTGGTGGCCTATACGATGTGATCATGTGTTTTATGATGTATCTTACATGATGTATGATTACAGTAATGGATGACATTGTGGTTTATGTTATGATTTGTGTTGTGGATCATGTGTTTATGATGTTGGATTTAAGTTTATGGATGCATTTATGGATTCATGGATGTATGATATGAATAATAGATATATGATATGGATCATGATGTAGATTATATGTTTTATGGATAGATTTATGGATTCATGGATGTATGATATGGATCCTGATGTGGATTATGATATGAATTATATATTTTATGGATTCATGGATGTAGACTATGATATGGATTATATGGTTTATGGATGTATTTATGGATTCATGGATGTATGATATGGATCATGATGTGGATTATGATATGGATTATATGTTATATGGATGCATTCTGATTCATGGATGTATGGTATGGCTTATATGTTAATGATTTTGTTATGGATATGGATGTTAAATGATTAATGATTATGCAACGGTAATATGATAATTATGATATAGATGATGCAATATAAAGGTGATATGATGATTATGGTTATGCTATAGTAAAAGTGATGATTATGGAATGATTATGATATGATAATAATGATGATTATGATTATGTGGATGCAGGTGTGATGTGGATGCAACGAGAATGGATGAACCTAATCATGATACAAAATGTCCTTGATGGGGCTATGTGTAGATTGGTGGGTTGGGAAGATACATGCTTGCTGGGGGAGGGGTGGTAGTTAGTCCGTAAGGGTTATGGTTAGGTGTGTTAGGGTGGATTTAGTCATTAGTTTAATTAATGCAAAGCCATAGGTAGGGTGTTATGGGAAGATATTATTTTTTGGTAGGTTGGATGGGTATTGATGTATGACTAGGTGTTAGTGGTGGAAAATGTCACATCAATTTTATAAAAACCACATGATTTGGTGGGTGTAGGTCTAGTGGGGAGGTTTTTCAGGTGGTTGGGTGGATACGTGGGGGGTTGTGAGTTCTTATGTTTTTTAAGGATGCAGGTAGGGGATGATGGGTTGATTTGTGTATAGGATAGATTAGATAGGTTGATTAAGGGTTATGGGTGTGTTTATTGGGGGGAATGGTTGGGAAGCAACATGAACAAGATTTCTAGAGGGGAGATTGGGGGATTACTTAATCTTTGTAAAGCCAGAAGCAGGTTGTAGATCATACTATTCTAGGGAGTGGGTAGCAAGAGAGATTTTTATACCAAAACTTGAAATAATTTCATGAATCCTACTTGTATGATTTGGGTAGGTGTGAACTAGGTGTTACTAGGGGAGATCAAGTTTGGTTGTGGGGAAGAGGTTTGTTGGATTTGTTTGTTGGGATGAGGTGGTTGTGGGTGGTTTAGGATTTGTTTGTTAGGATAGGAAAGTGGTTGAGTCTCTATCTTCATTAATACATAACCAAGATTAGGGATGTTATGGGTGATTCTAGATATGGATCTAGTCATGGGTGGGTGATAAGATATGGGTTGATTTGTGTATAGGATAGATTAGATAGGTTGGTTAAGGGTGGACATTATGCTGGTATGTTTTAAAGAAATCCTAAGTTTATTATAGCAAAAAGGACATTTTCACCAAGGTTTAAAGGACCAAGGTGATGATGTATATCCAACTTTGCATGGACTTTATGCTCAAACAAAAGGGCTTTCTTAGACATGCCCAACTTAGTACAATCTCTTCTAGATGTGGGGGAGAAAACTTGGAGCATTAAAGTGTTAGTGCTAAACATTAATATTATATATTATTTATTCTAAGTAATATATTTTAGCACATGTATTAAGCCACCTTATGTGGCGATGTGTCACTTGGAGTTGAACTCTTCTAGTCTATGTCAGATTCTATTTTCTCCACTTGGAGAAAACATCTTGCCACCTCTAGATATTTGCATGAGTAGACTCCTTTTGAGTTTGAACTCTATGCACTATTTGTACATTCCAAACTCTTTGTGAATAAACAGATATTGAAGATTACTTGTTCTCATTCTTGGTGCTTAGCATTGCATGTAATCTTATAGATTTGGTGCCTCCATTTGTCTAGTTAATCCACCATCTTCAACATGGTATCAGAACAAGGGCTAGTTCATTTTCTTGTTTGAATTATACTATTAGTTTTTCATTGCATTAAATTTGCATTCTATATTTGTTCTCTATGAGGGTTTGGTCATCATTTTAGAGCTAGCCTATTATTGGTAAGGAAGATTTTGTAGAGGATGCACCCATGTTTTATGTTGAAAGTGTGAGCAAAGACCAGCATGAAGATGAGCATAGTCTTTTGTCTGGCAAGAAGGGCCCATGACTACATTAGAAGGCATGCAACCCTACATTAGAAGGCACACAACCTAGCATAAAGGTTTGCAACCATCAGAAGGCTCGTGGCCTACACAAAAAGGTCACGACCTTACTTAGGGCATCTCTCTCCTTCTTTGTAGATACACCCTCCTTTTGCCCCTCCATAAATGTGTCAGACCTGCATAAAAAAGGGACACCCCTACCCTTCATTCACCTACCCTCTAAAGATGCTCCTCCATAAGAAAATTTAGCCTGTCATTTGGCCTGTAACCCCACAATTAGGAATTCTCTCTAAAAATAGGCAAACCTACGAGGAATTTGGCGTATCAATTAGTCTACGACTCCACATTTAGCATGCATGCAGAGGTGAGGGTGAAGGTGAAGGTCGTCAAGTTCAACCTCAATTAAAAGGGAAAATCACTATTTGAAATTACGGCTAAATATTTCATCTTTTCTATTTTCTTAAATTCCTCTCTATTTCTCTCTCAAATTTTGTAGGTGGGTATTTATTTATGTGTAGAATTGTGTAAACATTAAACTACTCTATCCATTGGTGATAAATCCGCACTATGTTATAAGTGTCATTTTTCATCTCCATTTGAAATACATATATGCACTAAGATATAAAGTGCCACCAAAAATATCTAAGGGGGGAATCAAAATAGTCAACAGAGGGTTTCATTGAGTTGTTTTAAGAAATCCTATATTTGTCATTTTTTCTTCCGAGCTATCTAAGTTTGCAATCAATATCTAAAGCATGTAACCTAATCCACAAATTAATCCTCTTACACCCTTTAATTATCATGAATGCAATTTGACTATCCAATTTGCATTGAAAAACAAAGGGTTGTATAGAGTAACTATGGGAAGTGAGAAGGAACCTAATGCAGTCAAAGATAAGGAAAAGTGGTTTAACAAATGTGACCAAGCCTTCGGTTTTCTATGCTTAAATTTGTCTCAAGAGATTCTCTTTCATGTTGAGACCTTGAAAACTCCCCAATAAGTATGACAAAAACTTGAAAAACATTTTGGGAAGGTCAATGAATTTAGAAGTCATGAAATGGAAAATGAGCTAATAAGTTTAAGTGTCAATGACTTAAAAAATTTACAACACTATTTAACAAAGTTCAAATCACTCAGGTTGTAGCTCAAAGACTATCAGATAGAAAATAAAGATGACCAACTCATCTTGTCACCACTTTCTAAGTTGGGTCCCCAATACTCCATCTTTGTTTTAACTTTCTACTCCACAAAAAGAACCTTAGGAACAACATAGACCATGCCTTCTTTTGATGACTTTATTGATGATCTTACCAAGGAGCAAGATAAACTTATCTAGATGGGCACCATAACCTCCTATAAATCACATGCTCTTGTAAAAAGTGGAAAGTCACAAGAAAAAATAAATATGAGAGACACAAGGATATAGAAATAAAGGGAGAGAAAAAACCACAAACTTCAAAATAGGACAAAAGAAAAGATTGGAAATGCTCCTATTGTAATAGGCCAGGACATGAAACCAAAAAATGTATGAAGAGAGATCAATGATCTCACTCAACTTCTTGAGGAGAATAACATATTTGTATCTACATCTTCATCTTCATCATCGATAGACACTTTCAAAAACAAAGAATAAAAATCAAAGGGCAGAGCACGTGTAGTATATACGGTTCCAAAATCTAAAAAATAGCTCCTTGATTCAGGAGCTTCCCACCATATGGCTTATTTGCCATATCAATTAATGTCTTTGCATGCAGCTCACACAGTGAAAATTTTTATAGCATACAACACATCCTTACGAGTGTGTGGAAGAGGAACTATTAAAATTGGCAATGGATATTTCACCAATGTCCTATATGTTCTAGAGTTGACCAATAATATCCTCTCAGTCTATCAAATAGAAAATAGTGATAAAGAGGAGACAATTGAAATTGGACCCAATTCAATACTCATACGAGATTTGTTTAGCAGAGAAATCATAGTAGTTGGTAGAATAGATGACTCTTCTCGACTCTATACATTTACAGATTTTACTCTTGATGATTTCTCTTCAGTGGTACATTCACTAGCATCCAATGTTGATATTTTCTCTCCTCCACCATCTCTTGTTTCTATAGAATTTAGAGATGCTTCTGCAAGAGCCTCCAAAAATTCTCCACAACAACATATTGAGGATATCAGTAGCCAGCTATGATTGCAGGACTTCATCTTGTATCATGTTTTTCTATAGTGTCTTGTACATTTTTTATATTTTTCTCTCTTTTGAAGGGTAGTTTTTTTCCTATAGGGTTTTCTACCTTTATCCACTTTATGGAAGATTCTATTGTACATAGGTACCTGATTAGGCTTAGTTGTTGGGACCCATCATTATGCCCACCTAAGTTGTTCTTAAGGGGGGTATTAGTGCTAAACATTATTATATATTACTTATTCTAAGTAATATTTTTTAGCACGTGCATTAATCTACCTTATGTCGTGATGTGTCACTTAGAGAGTTGTTGTACTCTTCCAAGCTATGTGGCATTCTATTTTCTCCACTTGGAGAAAACATCTTACTACCTCTAGAGATTTGCATGAGTCGACTCTTTCTGAGTTTCAAACTATGCACTATTTGTACATTCCAAACACTTTGTGAATAAGTAGATATTGAATATCATTTGTTCTCATTCTTGGTGGTTAGCTTTGCATGTAATCTTACAAACTTGGTGCCTCCATTCATCCAGTTAATCTACCATATTCAACATAAAGTCCTAATACATAGAAGGTATAAGCCTTAGATGCAAAGGAGCAATGGTATGCAAAAATCTATCCCTTCATGTACAAGATATGAATACTAGCTAGAGTAATAATAACATCCAACACACATGGCATACAACAACAAATACCTTTTTCTGTTAGAATCTAAAAAGATGATTAACCCACAAAACTAGTGCAAACAAATAAATATCAAAACTATGAATGGAAATGATACGAAATCAAAATAACAACATTGATTTAGTCTCCAAGAGAGTAATGCAAATGCTAGAAGAAAAATAGCATTAAGAGGATGCAAAAGTAAAAGATACAAAATACAAGCCAGGTAGCATGCTTATATAGACCAAGGAGAGGGAGGAGGTGGCAACACTAACTAATGAGGAGAAACCATCTATCGGACTAAATATAGCAAAGTATCTTTCCAAGATAGCTAATGGATGCTCACATGTAGGAAGGTGACACCTCATAATCCTCTCACGCAATAAGACATGCTTTATTAACCTAAGAAAGATTATTAAAAGTGTAGGAAAAACCTAGGAATAATAGGGAAAGTAAATAAGCCAACTAAGAAATAAAAACCTACACTAACACCCCCTCTTAAGTGCAGTGTAGGTGGATGTAGAGATGGGTTCCAAAAAATCAAGCCCAATGAGGTACCCATATACATAAAATTCCCCCCAAAGAGAAGAAGGCCCCCTAAATAGAGAGAGAGAGAGAGAGAGAGAGAGAGAGAGAGAGAGAGAGAGAGAGAGACCCCCCAAAGTAGAGAGAGGTAAGACTTTGAGTGAGGTGATGAAGCTCCCAGAAGATGAAGCATCCCGCACCCCAATAAAGCTCACAAATGAAGGAACTTGCTCTCAGTGAAAGGTTTGCTGAAGATATCAGCAACCTGCTCAAAAGTTAGATACTAGTGAAGGTCGATGATGTGGCCATGGATGAGCTCTCAGATTTAGTGTATGTGGACCTCTATGTGTTTGGTCTGCTGATGATGGGCTGAATTTTATGAGTTTTGAATGGCACTTTGGTTGTCACAAAATATGATTGATGGCAGTCTAATCTAAATACCAAATTCGGTGAGAAGATTCTAAAGCCAGATGGCCTTAGTGGCGGTATTCATAGCTCCCCGATAGCCCTAGTAGAGGTTACCTAAATCACCTAAAATTAATGAGAATTTTTATTTTCCTTTTCATTATTTCATTATTTTTCTTGATTTGTACTTTTCTCATTCTATTTCCAGCAAACTTTAGTCCCCAGCTAAAGAACACATACAGTCTTCACTTTGGCAATCAAGATAATGTATAGACAAACATTGAGCCTCACACTTCACTTTGTTCCTCAGGTTTTACTTGAATTGTGAAATATGTCATACATGCAGTTTTGCGAGTTCAAGCTATGTACATATTCAGAACTCCTGTCAACCATATAATAATGAAATGTCTTTACTCATATCTATTTAAAAATTAAGAACATAAGACCTGCAATATAAGAAAGAGGTACCAAAGAATACCAAGAAAACAATAGACTCCAATTCCCAATACAAGTGGCATCTCTTTTTTCCCTATGTTTGAAGCACATTTTGAGATCCTATTTTACACTTACAAGAAAAATCGAACAGTTTCAAATCCATATTATACTCTCACAAATATTTTCTAGGTTCCTGAATAAAATACATAGCTAGTGGCTCTCCCACCCATATTGGGTTTCTTGCTGTTTTATACAGGATCAGTGTAAGAATAGGCCTAAAAACACCAAAGACAGGGCAAAACATAACACCAGTGAATAGAAAAACATAGAAAAACATAGGGCAAACAGAGTTGGATAACTCAGAAATATATTTATCTAGCTTGAATTACATTCAATGCAAATGATATGTCTAGCAGCTATCTAAATGTTGTGCCTAGGAGCTCTCCAGATGATGTATCCAATAGCTCTCTACAATCACATATATATAGCTACAAAGCCTTTGAAGCCTTGAAGCTTCTAACTTTCTAGAAATCTCTTAAACTTGGAATGTTCTTTTTACAACAACTCTTAGAATGTTCTTTTCTAGAACAACTCCAGGAATGTTCTAGCTTATGGAAAACTTTAGAAACATTCTATCATTTTCTAAACAATTTTAATCCTTAACATCCCCCCTTAAGATTGGCTAGAATAATACAAAAAAAATACAAATGAGAGGGGAACATTATACTACTATCCCCCCTTAATGTTCACCTCTAGCACACCAAGCATTCTTCAATCATATTCCTCTTTCATGGCTTGCTCCCATTCTTTCTTTCTTTTAGCTTGCTCATATGAGATTGGATCATTTATATGTAATATTTTGGCCATGAGAGCACTACCAATAATACTTCAAGCTTGTTCCAACTTGTATTTCTAAGAGACAAAAATCACTCTACTAATATACTAGCCCTACAAACAAATCACTCTAGCAATATATCTGCCTTGCAAACAAACCTCTCCAGCAATATATTTCTTGCTAAACCTCTAGTTGAATCTCTAACCGAACCTCTAGCTCAACCTCTAGCTAAATCTCTAGCTGAAACTCTAGCTGAATCATGTTTTTTGCCAACAACCCCCTTAGCGTTACCCAAGGGGATTCGAACCCATAACCCGGCTCTGATACCATGAAAGAACAGGCCTAAAAACACCAAAGACAGGGCAAAATATAACATCAATGAACAAAGAAAATGCAAGGCAAACAGAGTTGGATAACTTAGAAATATATTTATCTAGCTTGAATTACATTCAATGCAAATGATATGTCTAGTAGCTGTTTAGATGCTGTGCCTAGCAGCTCTCCAGATGCTGTATCCAATAGCTCTCTACAATCACATATATATAGCTACAAAGCCTTTGAAGTATGGAAGTTTTTAACTTTGTAGAAATCTCTTAAACCTGGAATCTTCTTTTTACAACAGCTCTTAAAATGTTCTTTCCTAGAACAGCGCCATGAATGTTCTAACTTATGGAAAACTCTAGAAACATTCTATCATTTTCTAAACAATCTTAATCCTTAACAATCAGTAGCCAATGTCTCCCAAGGACTGCAATAGTGATTTGCGTATGTCTATTTGTTTCTCCTACAGGATACAATGACTAGCATTGCCGTATACTTCAGATGCCCTGGACAGCTATAATAGACCCATTGTTCATATTCTTTCTACCCACCTAGCACTACTTTTCTTTTGCTGCTTTGGTACCATGATTTTGTTTGTAAGATGGACTTGATCATCAACGGAAGTAACTACTGAAAGTTCACCAACCGCAGCATCCATACCAGATGCTATGCGTGAACTTCCAAACACATGTCAATGGGGCCTATTACAATCTTTATCTGAAGAGTCATCCAACCGAGACCTCTTCTTCTTTCTTTCTTCCACACAATTAGGTCCCTCAACACTTTTATTAATACATTTTACCTCATGTGCATCAGTGTTGCCCCTCTTTCCAATGTCACCCAAAGATGTTGCCACACTCTTAGCAGATGGGTGCATCTGGAGATGCTTACCCTTCATTGTTTCCTCGGATTTAACTGCTATAGAGTTTGACACCAAATACTCGCGTTCCTTTTTAGCTTCAGGTGCAATCATGTTCGGCACTGGCTTTGGAAATGTGGAAACTTGATTCTCATTTGCAATCATGGCATCACTTTCAGTTTTCATATTACATGGGTTGGTGTTAAAGGCTGAATTTGATGCTTGACCTTGAGAAGGGCCGATGTCATTTGAAGCCGATGGTGCCATCGTCTCGCTTGGTTCATAAAGCTCCATGATTTGATTGCTAACATCTTCAAGCTGGCGAGGAGTCACGCCAAACTCCTGCCACCAAGGCCTCTCTCTATCTGACGGCAGCTTAACCTTACGAAACTTTGCAGCAAGAAAAATGGCACCAGCAGCAATATGCTGGGGCTTGAACTGGAGGCACAGAGTTGTAATCAGTCCATCATTAACAAAATTCCAAGCTACTTGTACTAATGAATTTTGGGCCACTTTCAATATCTTGATAGCTGTCACGAGATACTTATATGGATGTTGTACATTAAGATCAAATCCCAGTGTGGCAAGGACAACACGCTCTGCCATTAGCACCAACTCTTTCTGCTTTTCATAACATTCCTTTTGCTTGATTCGTTCAGAAGCAGCTGGGTCCCTCTTGTGTCGAATTTCATATGCCCGTACAGTCACTTTCATAATACTTTTAGGAGTCTCCTCGACCCTACCAGCAAGGAATACACATGCAGTCGCAATTGTATATCTATCACGGTGATGATGTGAATGTCGCAAATAAAATCGGTGACAAAACACAATAGCCGATGCGATAGTAACTTGAGGCAGCTGGAGCGCAACACCAACATCTTTAATAAAATTGCCATACGGTTTCCGCAAATTATTCTCCTTGTTGGCATCAATGCCATGTTTTCTGGAAGGTGAAAATTTATCAATCTCCTCCCTTGTGAAGTACCACCCTTCTCCCAAACCTTGAGCTTCCATCCTCTTAGATTGAAGATTGATTGAGAAATGAAGCACCCAAAAATTCAACTTCTATTCTTCAAATGAAATCGTTGAAAGCTGAATCGGCCACAAAATCACCAGTAAAACCCTGAATGCTCCTTACAATTCATCTGTATAGGAGAATTATTTCAGGCTTCAAAGAAGCTTCTCCACCATTTGTTAAAACCCTAGCCCTTGCCCAGTCTCCGCGCTTTTCCTTTACTCGTGTATTAACAAAGGAGTCTATGAAATAAAAGCTATCCCGGAGAGGTATATTCAATGTATATATGTTTAGGGCTTCGTTAACGTTAATCATTGCATAAAGACGATTGGTTCGACATTCGGTTCGGTAATCGCCGGTTTTATTAAGAGTCGGTGTTGCGTTTTCCGATCGGGGAATTCATTATTTTCAAAATTAAAATGATGAATATTAACATCAAGATTTATTTCATGAAGTGATTATAAGATCTATCCCTATAATTAGGTCGAGAGGGTATACAATAGCAATAAGGCGTGGAGTGTTATGGTGTGATTGTGTTAACAAAAACTCTTACCTTTTACTTTAAATTTGACAACCATTTAGACATCAAAATATTAAAAATATAATGCAGCATATATATTTTAAAAAACTAAAACAAGAAAATAATTCTTAAATAGTTCTAAAGTAAAATAACTTAAATAAAATAAAATAAGTATTACATAAATAAAAGTTCTTAAATTTTATGATTTTATTAATTATATTTATATATTTTTAAATTTTGTTAGATTCATTATTTTATTTATTTTATTAATTATGTTATAAATATATAGCCCACAAAGTTTATTAAATCAATGAACATAAAAATAAAGCCAATACATTAAAGTGTATAAATATAAGTAGTACTCAAACATAAATTTGAGAAATATCAAATCAAATAAAAATAGAGAAAATTGAATTGTAAAATGAATTTATGAAGTGATGCAATGTTGTTGCGATTATTTATAGAAGTGCAGCTTAAATTATTTAATATTTTTTTGCATAAACAAATCTTTGAAAACCACAAAGAAAATTAACAGCAAGATAAATTATTTAGTTTAGTTTAGTGAGAACTAGGGTTAGAGTTCTTCAATCATTAAAAGCCACAAATTTCTTTTTTTAATTTAATGACCTTTGTTTTACATTTTTACTACAGGAATTAATTGCTATATAAAAATTTATAATAAGTTTTTGGTATCATTTGGATTAAATTAACGATTCCATTAAAAACTAATTGTTAGTGATAAGAATTGTGGCTAAAAAAAATAAGAAAATTAACGTAGGGTAAATTATTTACTTTAGTTTAATGAAGGCTAGTAAAGAAAAATAAGGCAAGGAAAATTACTTTATTTTAGTTTAATGAGGGCTAGGGTTATAGTTCTTCAATCTTTAAAATCCATGAAGAAAATAGAGTAAATTACTTTAGTTTAATGGGTTAGGATTATCGTTCTTCAATCTTTAAGAGATTAAAGATTTTTACTATGGGAATTAATTTCATTATACAATTGTAGTTAAGTTTTTTCTATCATTTAGATTAAATTAAAAATTAATTTTTAGGATTTTAAATGCAAACATGTATAAAGTAAATAAAATAACGGTTTAAGTAAAATTAGCATTATATAGTAATGTGTATATATTTTAGCTCATCGCTCTATGTATATTGTAATAAATTAACAAAATTATTAAACTAACATAGATATTTTAAATACATCTATCTGTTTAGAGGCACCTATCTATTCTCGATAACAATTTCAGCATCTTTTAGATAGATGCATTTAAGATATCTATGCTAGTTACATATTTTATAAAGGTGTCTTTTAGATAGATGCATTTAATATATCTATGCTAGTTACATATTTTATAAAGGATGAAATGAATATAGGCTCTAGCAAAAAGTAGGAAACTGATTTAAGGTTGTTATGAGCATGATAGTATTTTCTTTGCTACAATTACAAATTAGGTTATACCTTAAATATTATTTTTACAATAATTACACCCACAATAGCATCAAGAGGTGGAGTGTAATGGTATGGACATGTTAACAAAAACTCTTAACTTTTACCTTAAATTTCACAACCTTTTATTGATTATTTTATTAATTACATATTTTATAAAGGATGAAAAGAATATAGACTCTGGAAAAAAGTAAGAAAATGATTTAAGGTTGTTATAAGCATGATAGTATTTTCTTTGTTACAATTACAAGTTCGGTTAAAATTGAAATATTATTTTTACAATAATTACACCCACAATGGCATCAAGAGGTGGAGTGTAATGGTATGGACATGTTAACAAAAACTCTTAACTTTTACCTTAAATTTCACAACATTTTATTCATTATTTTATTAATTACATATTTTATAAAGGATGAAAAGAATATAGACTCTGGAAAAAAGTAGGAAAATGATTTGAGGTTGTAATGAGTATGATAGTATTTTCTTTGTTACAATTACAAGTTAAGTTTAAATTGAAATATTATTTATACAATAATTTTATAATTTTATAAGTGTGTTACACTAGCATATCTATATTTAGAGAAATTAATGTAAAAGACATGAGAGATATCATTATTGATGTTTTCTAAAGATAGGTATGCTAGTTTATTTTATTTAAAACTATTTAATTTACTACATACATAACTCTAATTTTTTTCCTCCTTTTCTTTCACCTCATTCTATATTGTTTTCATTGTTTTTCCTCTTTACTGGAATGGGTTGTAGACATGGTGAACCAAGGTAAATATAGTCAAGTAATAGAAACTTTTATTTATCTATTTATCTTGGTTTATATTGTTTTCATTGTTTATTTTATGTATTTATTTATCTTCTTCTTTTACTCTTACTCTTATGGCTCATTTAATCTTATAATTCAAATGTGTTATAAATTTTTTATTGTGTTTAAGAAATATGTAGTAGAGAGCCTAAAAAATAAAAAAATAACAATTCGTCTACCCCGACTAGTAGCAGTTTGCTAAAAAAAAAAAAAAACTTAAATGAAAGCAAAACAAATAATTATATCAAGAGGAGTATACAATATACAATAGAGCAATGAGTGTATTGTAATGGTGTGAGCATGTTAACAAAAACTCTTATCTTTTACCTTAAATTTGAAACTAGGGGAGATTTACCTAGAATACTTAGCCAATCAAACCAGGGCCCCACCCAAAAACCCTAACCCTAGCTCTCAATAAACTAAGGTAAATAATTTACCCTTCTATTAATTTTCTTTATCATTTTCAAAGATTTGTTTATGCAAGAAAAATATTAAATAAATTATAATTTATAGGTTCAATAATTTAAGATGCAATTTAACTATAATTTTCTTTCTATTTTAATGGGAAACCTATAAATCGAATAATAGTAAATAATACACAATATCTAATCTAACTTTCTTTAAATAATAGTAGCAGCATTACATCACTTCATAAATTTATTTTAACTTTCTATAAATAATAGTGCAGCATTACATCACTTCATAAATTTATTCTCCAAGAAAAAAATTAAAAAAATGATGCCTAGATAGTGCCCTTATGAATTAAACTTCTCCTCCTTATGAAATAAACTTCTTCTCCCAATTCAATTTGCTCTCTTTTTATTTGATTTGATTTTTCTTAAATTTATGTTTGAGTACTACTTATATTTATACACATTATTTTATTGACTTTATTTTTATGTTAATTGATTTAATAAAACTATGTGGGCTATATATTTATAATTATTTAAAAAAATATGTCTTGTGATTTATAAAAAACTATGTCAACTCTATTTTATTTTTATGTACATGGTCACAGTCATCACATTAATGCCACTGATAACTCCTTTTATTTTTTTTATTTTGGCTCTTTAATAGTTTATTTTTATGTTGGCTCTTTAATAGGTTTTGTTAACAAGCTCGTGTCATTACACTCAACCCCTTGCTGCCACTGTTACACATTTTAGAGTAAATATAGTTGACATATATATTTTAAAAAACTAAAAATATAAACTAATTCGTAAATAGTTCTAATGTAAAATAACTTAAATTAAATGCCCCGTTAATGGGGCTATTGGTGTTGACATCCTTTCCTGGAGACAAAATGGGAATCGCCAGCAGAGGGGTGGGTAAAGATGAATTTTGGTGGAGCTTCCAAGGGCAACCCAAGTGAATCAGGTGTTGGATGCCTAGTTTGAGATTCCAAGGGTGAAATCCTAGGCAATGTAGTGAAGAAGTTAGTTGTAGGAACAAATAACAAGGAGAAATACAAACTCTTCTCCTAGGTCTCAATTTGTGTGGGCAATTAAAGGTGTCAAAGGTTGAAATTGAGGGTGATTCTCTTATAGTGATTAATGCATCATGAAAGGGAGGATTGTTAAATTGGAAGCTAAAATGCTTTGTTAAATGATGTCATTCATAAGATGAAGGAGTTCAGGAATGTGGTGATTAATCACATGTATAGGGAATGAAATGTGGAAGCAGACACATTGGCCAAATTGACCATCAACTCAAGGCAAGCCTTCTTGTGGGAGGTAATTTCTAATAATTGTGTTGGCTCTATCAACTAACATTCCATCTTGTCCCTGAGCAAAGATGGAGTTGGTGAAGCCTGGGAAGTGGTTTATCTGGTGCAGAGGCCTAGTTCGGGATGCAAGGAAGTTTGGTGGGTTGGAGAAGGTGGTGGTTTTGTTTAAGATGGGCACCCCATTTGGCTAACTTGTAAGAAAAGGTCGATGTAATTCCTTGGGGGTATCACGGAGAAGAGGATGAAACAAGTTTTCAAACCTAAAAGTGGTATTGTTCTATTCATGATAGAGTGGGTTTTGGGGGAACGTTTCATGGTGATGGAGCATAGGCATCGGGTTAACACTAATTTGTCATCCATGTTTGGTGGGATGGTCTCTTATGAGTCCACATGGTTGGGAGGTGTTTCCACCACCATTGGAGATCGGCAAATAGGTTTTGGAGCACTAGTGGAGATGTTTTCTCTCTTCGTTACTTCATTCAGTTATTATACCTATTCAATCCTTGTATCATATTCAAAACTATGTTATTGTACTTATATCATAGTCTGGAATATATCATTGTTTAATTGTATATGCAGTTATGTAATTGTACTCTCTTAAGAGAGAAGTTGTAATCATTGAATTTAATGAGAAGAAATAAGATGTTTATTATTTAGTTTATGGATTTTGGTGTGGGTATTGGATCCACTTGTACTATGCTGATTATGGATTCATGTTTATAGTTAGGTATGGGATTAGGAACATTTCATTTGGTGTTAAAATGAACGTTGTTGTTTTAATGTTTCCTCTAGAGAGTGAATTAGTCCTCTCTTTTAGGTTGCGCATTCAGCCATACTTGGCCATGAATGTTGTTGTTCTATCAAATTGGCATCCAAATTTGTATATGTTGTCCACTTATGTAAAAAAAAAATATTCTCTTTTTCTTTTCGGTCTTACCCTTCGAGGGTTACGTAGTGGGATGTACAAAAAAATCTATGTAAAATATGCTGAGAGATATCATTCTTGGGGTTTTCTAAAGATAGGTATGCTAGTTTATTTTATTTAAAACTATTTTATTTACTACATACATTAATGTAAATATTTTTCCTCCTTTTTTCGACCTCACTCTATATTGTTTTCATTGTTTTTTCTCTTTCCTTGAATGGATTGTAGACATGGTGAACCAAGGTAAATCTAGTCAAGTAATAGCAACTTTTATTTATTTATTTATTTATTTATTTATCTTCTTCTATATTATATTTTCATTGTTTATTTTATGTATTTATTTATACTCTTATTTTACTCTTACTCGTATGGTTCTTTTACTCTTATGATTAAATGTATTATAAATTTTTTATTGTGTTTAAAAAATATGTAGTAGAGAGAATAAAAAATAAAATAAAATAATTCCTAAATCAAAACAAAACAAATTATTTACTTCTTAGCTATTTTTAACATAAGAGATTTATTAATTTAAACTAAACTAATTTATGAAGAATTAATAAATCTCTTATGTAAAAAATAGCTAAGAAGTAATTATTTGTTTTGTCTTCATTTACGAATTGTTTAAGTAAGAGTAAAAGTAGAATATAAATAAATACATTAAATAAACAATGAATATAATATAGAAGAAGATAAATAAATAAATAAAAGTTGCTATTACTTGACTAGATTTACCTCGGTTCACCATGTCTACAAATCCTTCTAGTAAAGAGGAAAAACAATGAAAACAATACAGAATGAGATGTACAGCAAATAAAATAATTTAAAAAAAAAATAACATACCTATATTTAGAAAACCTCAAGAATGATATCTCTCAGCATTTTTTACATAGATTTTTATAAATATACCTATTCTAGTTATATCAATTTGAGTAGTGACATTTGAATTCTCATAAACAACATCATTATCATCATCTTCCAACATTATATTATTATGCATTTTAAATTCCATTAGGGAAGATTCATTCAAATTAGATTTATTCAATGTATCATGGCTTTCTTCATCTACAAACTCAAGGTTGTTGTAAACCATAAAGCCAAGTAAGGATAAATAATGTGTCTCTCCCAACCAAAAATCACCCATAAATTTCTTATTCAAGTTTATGGTTTAGATCATCTAATTTGATATTTATGATATATCTTTAAAATAAAATAAAATCAACTTCTTCAGATTGTAAATTTAAACAATTATTTATTCAACATTTATAATGGTGTCCAAATGAGGTGAATTGGTGATAAGTTTACCTATTCATCCTTCTTATCACCTATGGCATTCATCATTTCCCTAAGAGACATATCCAACCTTATGATTACTTCAGGACATTCTAGTTTTCCATGCTCAATCATATTATGTAGGTGGCACCTATCTTGTAAGTTTATTTTTTCGAAAGTGGCTTGAAATCCAAGGACTAGCATAACATGATTCAATTTTTGAATCACCTTTGGAATATCTAGATCAAATCTTGGCATGGTTAGGGTGTAGGATTGATATGTTTGTAACCTTATTTGTTGTCATTTGTTGGAATATTTTCAATTTCAATTTCAAGCATATCATTGTTCTACTCTTCATGTTCATTCACACTACTATTTTTTTCAATCAGTGGTGTGCATGTGTGCTTATTATTCCACCTCTTTGATCAACTATATCATTATGATATCTCATATCATGCATAATTTCATTAATTATAATCATTTATTTGTTATTGTCAGCTTAGGTGGATCAACCCTTTCACCTACATGTCGAATAACTAGAGAAATATCATAATCTTCATCTAAATGTTCATATTCATTATTGAAGGAATCGAATCAAAACTTTCCTAGTCAACTCACTAGGATTGTTGTGGCCTGTTCTTATCTTGGATTTGTATAGGAAATGAGTGGTTTTGCATGATTTGGTCATTATAATTTTTCAAGTCCAAAATTACTTGTGGTTGCACATGTTGATTTAGTTTAAGATCACAAAATGTTAAATATTGTTGATGATCCATTTGTGATGGGGAGCGCACAACAAAAACTATAGATTGAGCCCTAACTACCTCTCAGTCAGTAAGGCCTAAGAAATGAGCCACCGATTCAACTGCATCATCGGCGAGACTTCCTCTATCAGCTGAGTCCTCCATCTTTTTGCTGATACCCTAATATCACCTTCGATCTTGATTCGTCGGCAGGACAGTTACCATCAGTCACCTCAGGGTTTGCTACACTGATACTCTGATGCATAGTTTGTCTTCTCCAAACCCTAGCACATGGAGATGCTAGGTCAATCTACTGTGCGAAACGCACTGTCTGGATCCTCTGCACCTCTGAACAATGGAACAAAATAGAAAATGAAAGAGAACATTTATACAACAAAGCCATTCCACTGATTTTGACAGAAATCTCACCAGTGGAATGCTTCATGATGACATACAACAACAAAATGGAAAGCTCAGAGAGAACGATAATCTACAACTATAAAAATTACAATTATAGGAAACAAAAATTGAATTGACAGAACAGAATGATTCTATTTCTCTTTAGCACAATCATAATTACATTCGATCACACACTTTCTTCGATCTAATTACAATATCTATGCTCATTTGGTTCATTCCTCTGGGTATTTATCAACTCGCCCTAAGGAGTACCAAACTGACTCCAAGTGGCTGGGAGACCGATTCGAGTGGCTTGGAGACAACCGTCTAAAACAACCTCCAACTGTCCTATTGCCCTATTTTGGCATTATGCGGTTACAAAATGACAAAAGTGTCCTAAGTCACTTGGGACATACAAAATGAACCTAGATACAAACTGAAATAAAAATGCATTGGTCAAATAGACCTTATTACAAAAGGAAACATGATTTTCTAGGTGCTCTTGCACCATACTCCCTGGGTGAAAGTTGTCTCAAGTCCTCTTAGAGACTAACTGCTGCAAATCACCACCCTACTTCAGGATGTCTACTTCTAGCATCCATGTGGATTCTGAGTCTGGGAGTCCTTGCCATTTGACTAAGTACTCAAAATAGGTCTAATTTTTGGTCTTCTCAGCTGCCGAGCTATCGAAGATGTACTCCATCTTTGGTGGTTCCTTAGGTGGTAAATATTGTACCCACTCTGTATTGTCTTGGACAAAATCTGCTGTACCTTTTCTTGTATCAGGACTCCTATATAATGTCAGATCAGCAACATTGAATATAGGTTGAATAGCAATATCATCAGGGAGTTCAATTTTGTAAGCATTAGAACCATATTTCTCCAGAATCTGACAAGGTCCAATTTTTCTCATCATCAACTTGTTGTGTGTTCCTGTGGATAGTCTATTCTTGTTGAGATGAACCATGACCATATCTCCTATTTGGTACTGCACATCCCTTCTTCATTGATCCACTCTAGCCTTGATTTTCTGACTATTCTGGTGTAGAGTATCTCTGACTTGTTGATGGATCTCTTTCATAGCCTCTGCAAATGTATCAGCATGTCCACTCCTTTTGTCCAATCCTTGAACATCTTGTAATTCAAAAATTCCTCTAGGATGACTATCATAAACAACTACAAAAGGACTGAGACATGTACTTCTATTTGTAGAATCATTATAGGCATACTATGCTTGTGGGAGTACCACATCCCAACTACTGACATGTTCTCTTGTCAAACATCTCAGCAGATTACCTAATGACCTATTGACAACCTCAATTTGGCCATCAGTCTGAGGATGATACGCTAAACTAAAAGACAAATTTGTACCCAATCTTTTCCACAAGGTTCTCCAGAAATGTCCCACAAATTTGTTGTCTCTGTCAGATACAACACTCAAAGGTAATCCATGAATCCTGACAATTTCTTTAAAGAACAAACCTGTAATGTAACTAGCATCATTGGTGGTCCTACAAGGAATAAAGTGAGCCATCTTGTTGAACCTGTCTACCACAACAAACACACTATCATAACCTATCCTTGTCTTGGGCAATCCCATCACAAAATCCATACTCAAACTTTCCCAAGGTCTGTTTGGTATGGGCAAAGGTTGGTACAGTCTTGCATTGGTTGAGACCCCTTTTGCTTTCTAGCAAATCATACAACTCTCAACAAACCTTTTGATATCAGATTGCATCCTTGGCCAAAAGTAAAACCTTCTTACAAGATCTAAGGTCTTATTAAGCCTAAAATGTCATCCTAAACCACCACTGTGTTTTTCCTTCACAATATTATCCCTCATTGAACACTTAGGGATACATAGTTGACTTCCTTTAAACAAAAGTCCATCCTGCAATGTATAATCTAAAAATTCATTGTGGAAAGCATTAGCAAACTCACTGCATACCTTGTAAATCTCCTTGAAATCTTGGTCCTCTTCATACAATCCTTTGAGTGACTCAACACCCATACTTTGTAGCTACACTTCTTGCACTGTCAACACCCTTCTACTTAGAGCATCAACAACCTTATTGGTTATTCCCTTCTTATGCTTGATGATGAATGTGTATGCTTGAAGACTTTCCACCCATTTCATGTGTCTATGGTTGAGCTTTTCCTGTCCATTCAAAAAACTGAGAGCATGATTGTCAGTGTATACAATAAATTCTTTAGGAAGCAAGTAGTGCCTCCATTTTTTTAGAGCTTGTACCATAGCATACAACTATAAGTCATAAGAGGAGTACTTCGTCTTGGCCTCATTTAACTTTTCACTGAAGAAGGCTACTGGTCTGCCTTCTTGGCTCAACACGGCTCTAATGGCCAGTCGACTTGCATCACATTCAATTGTGAAACCTTATTGGAATTAGGTAACACTAAAATAGGGAATTTAGCAACTTTCTATTTTAGACTCTCAAAGCTCCTATCTACTTCTCTCATCCACATAAACTTCATCTTACCTCCACCCTTGATGGTCTCCAGCATAGGTGCACAAATGTCACTGTAGTTCTTAATGAATTTTCTATAAAATGTGGTGAAACCATGGAAACTTCTAACCTCTCCTGCTATCCTAGGTGTAGGCCACTTCAAAATAGCTTCTACCTTAGAAGCATCCATTTTCAAATCACCCTTAGAGATGACAAAACCTAGGTACACCAATTCTTGTTTCATGAAGTCACACTTTTTCAAGTTTATCAGTAACTTCTAATCTTGCAGCCTCTTCAAGACTATCTCCAAATGTTCCAAGTGCTCTTCCTTGCTCTTACTAAACACCAAGATATCATCAAGGTAGACTACCACAAATTTCCCTATGAATTCCTGCAACACGTCATTCATCAGCCTCATCAAGGTGCTAGGGGTATTTGAAAGGCCAAATGGTATCACAAGCCACTCATACAACCCTTAATTGGTTTTGAAAGCTGTCTTCCACTCATCCCCCTCTCTTATCCTTATCTGGTGATACCCACTCTTTAAGTCTGTTTTGGAGAAATAAGTAGCACCTCCCAAACAATCCATTAGATCTTCTATTCTAGGAATAGGAAACCTATACTTGATGGTTATCCTATTTATGGCCCTAGAATCAGTACAAACCCTCCATTTCCCATCCTTCTTTGGGGCTAAAATAGTAGGTACTGCACATGGGCTAAGGCTCTTCCTTATTAGCCCTTTGTTTAGGAGTTCTTGAATCTGATTTGCTATCTCTTCATTCTGCTGTGGGGTCATTTTATATACTGCCTTATTAGGAAGTACTACTCCCGATATGAGATCTATCTGATGGCTAATGTCTTTGATTGGTGGTAGGGAATGAGGTATATCCTTTGCAATCACTCCTTTATAACTCTCAAGCAAATCTCTGACCTCCTTAGGTCCTACTTCCCTCACACTTTTCTTCTTTTCCCCCTTAGGCTTCACAATCAAAGCAAAACCTACTCCATCACCTTTCTTTATTGTATCAATGAATTCTTTTGCTCCTAACAACATTACACTAGATCCTATAGGCTATGGATCCTCTTCTACCACTGATCGTATCCTATAAGTTACACCATCCTTTTGGAATGAGTAAGCATTATTTTCTCCATCATGATGAGCCTTTCTGTCAAACTGCCATGGTTTTCCCAGCAAAAGATGGCAAGCATCCATTAGAAGGATGTCACACAAGATTTTATCTCTATACCCCCCAATACTAAATTCTACCCATGCTTGTTCATTGATGAGTACGTGCTACCCCTTATTCAACCAACTGGCTTTATATGGACTGTTATAGGGTATCTTTTCTAACTTCAACTTATTCACTGCTTCCAAAGATATAATGTTATCAGTAGAACTAGAGTCAATAATAACTTTATAAACCTTACCTTGGATCTTGCAGTTGATTCTAAATAAAGCCCTTCTTTGTGATGGTTCAATCTGCACTGGTTCCTTGAGCAGCGTCCTCTTAAGCATCAAACTTTCTCCCATTTTGGATGCTAGATTCACTTCAGGAGATGTCACACCCCTTGCATCTTCTTGAATCAAAGTGGTTCTCTTCTCACCACCATGAGAAGTTGAGGCCTTCTCTAGACACTTGTATGTTGGGTGTCCTATCTGATTGTAGTTATAACATCTCATATTGGAGAATTTGGATCCTCTACCTGATCCACTTGTCCCACCTCTTCCATTAGGCCTTCTTCCTTGGTAGCCTCCTCTGCTACTGGAGTCTCCAACTTGCTCTTCTTGGCTAGACTCGCTACTAGGCCTCTGGTTAGGACTTCTTCCTCCAAAACTACCTCTGCCTCTAAAATTTCTTCCACCTCTACCTCTATTTTTCTACTCACTCTTTCTCTTTATCTTCTCTTCAACCCTTAAGGCCATTTGGAAACACTTGTTCACTGTTTCTGGTGCTAAGATGCCAATCTCATCTTGGATGTTCATCCTTAGGCCATTCAAATACCTGGCCACCTTCTCTGACTCTTCTTCTTATCTCTTTAATCGAGATTGAGTTTATGAAACTCTTGTGTGTATGCATTCACATCAAGGTCTCTCTGTCTGAGGTTCTGCAATTTCTTATACATCTACATGTTATAGTCTAGAGGTAAGAATTGTGCCTTGAATTTGGTCTTCATCATTTCCTAGGAGGTTGACATATTCTTCCCCTCCTTGACTCTCTCTCCTTGCTCATAATTCCACCATACAAGAGCAGGTCCCTTCAATCTTGCCTTTGCCAACTTAACCCTCTTATCATTAGGGACTTCTTTGTATTCGAAATAATTGTTCAATGCCTCAATCCAATCAATCACCTCTTTAGCTTCCATACTTCCACTATACATAGGTAACCCATCTATGGTGTCCCTATTGACTGACTTTAATGCATTTAAAAATGTCCTCTGGTCTGCTGGTATCTCCTTTGTCTTTTTACTGGTTTTAGCAATTTCTGTATTACCTTCATCACTGTCACTTTCATCTTCCCTATCTTTGCTTTTGGACTGCTTAAAATTTCCTAACTTGGATTCAAGCATCTCGTCGATTAGCTTCTTGACGGCATCCTATGACATACTTTTGGGAGGCATCCTCTCCGCCTCTATCTCGCTTTCTCTACTTGACATAAACATTCACAAATAGCACCCAAATGCCAACACTCCTGTAAACCCTCAATTCAGCTTGCCGTCCAAATCTTTTCGGGCTTTGATACCAATATGGTGTGGATCACATAGCAAAAACTGTAGATCGGGCCCTAACTACCTCGCAGTCGGCAAGGCCTAAGAAATGAGCTGCTGATTCAACTCCATTATCAACGAGACTTCCTCTATCAGCTGATTCCTCCATCTTTCTGCTGATACCCTGATATTACCTTCAATCTTCTTTCATTGGCAGGGCAATTACCATCGTCCACCTCAAGGTTTTCTACGCTGATACTCTGATGCACAATTTGCCTTCTCTAAACCCTAGCACATGGAAATTCTAGGTCAATGTACTATATGAAACACACTGTCTGGATCCTCTACACCACCAAACAATAGAACAAAACAAAAAATGAAAGCAAATATTTATACAATGAAGCCATTCCACTAATTTCGATAGAAATCTCACTAGTGAAATGCTTCACGATGACATACAACAACAAAATGGAAAGCTTAGAGAGAGCAGGAATCACAATTACCATAATTATACAAATTACAATTATAGGAAACAAAAATGAAATTGACAGAACAAAATGATTCCATTTCTCTTTAGCACAATCACAATTACATTCGATCACACTCTTTCTTCAACCTGATTACAATATCTTGCTCATTTGGCTCATTCCTCTGGGTATTTATCAACTCACCCTAAGGAGTACCAAACTGACTCCAAGCGGCTAGGAGACAACTGTCTAAAACAACCTCCAACTGCCCTATTGCCCTATTTTGGCATTATGCGGTTACAAAATGACAAAAGTGTCCTAAGTCACTTGGGACTTACAAAATGAACCTAGATACAGACTAAAATGAAAATGCATTGGTCAAATAGACCTTATTACAAAAGAAAACATGATTTTCTAGGTGCTCCTACACCAATTTGGTTTGGTTACGACATCAAAATCAAATGAGGGTAATGAATCATTAGAATTTCTTGCATTCCATAAATATTACTATTTAGTTGAATGGAATCTAACTTTGCTAAGGGCTACAATAAGTTTGATTTTACATTCCTTTTTGTGTATGATCATATCTCAATTGGGTTAAAATTAAAGCTCTTTGAAAAGTAGCTTCCACCGTGATTACTCTTTTTGTATCTCTTATAGGTGTAGAAAATAAGGTTCCAACCCCCATAGATAGTGATTCAACAAACTAATCTAATTTTGTCTATGCATAATATTGACTTTTTCCAATGCTTGATAAAATCATTAATTAAACTATTCAATGGGCTCATTGAATTGTCTCGTTATGGATAAAATTGAATGAAGGCTTCTCATGAATCACCATTATACCCAAAATACATTAGGAATGTGTCTTCTCATTTTACCCATGAATGCATGGATTTCATTGAGAGACAAGTGTACCACTGCAATGCTACATCTCAAAACATGTTAAGAGACAACTAGCAAGGAAAATCCTCAATGATTAATATACTTTTTGTCATTAAATCCTTGAAAATATTAAGATGTTCAAAATAAATTTGCCAAATATTAGGGGAAAAATAGGAAACTAATTGTATGAATTGATAGGAATTGGGTGAAAACCCAACAGGTACACACAAGGCTCACTATTAGGATGAAAATACCCCTAGTGTTATCTCATGTACATTGAATGTGTGAATGGACCAATCTAATTTTTAATCAATCTTTTAGCACAGTAAACAAACATTTTCTTGCTTGTGTGTATTTTTTTATCTCTTTTTTTTTTAAATTTTATAAAAAAAATTATTTTCCAAATCTTATAATTTTTCCATGCTTTACAATGATAACTTTCAACAATTCTGAAGGAAATTTGAACATTTAGAGCAACAATTTTCTCATTTTAACTATCCTAATATTCTACTTTGGCACCTTCCTTCTAGCACTATTTCTACTAATATAAGGGTTTTGACACACCAATGTTCTTGTGAGTTGTGACATGCCACAAGTTGGAATGAAAAATGTTCCCCTACTTGGAAAGTGGCTAGCCTCAAGAGTCTTCACTGATTACTTTTTTAAGGTTTATGGAAATTCCTCAATTGGAGAGTGTTTTAGTTGGTCTTTATAAGGGGCTACATAGGATATCATGAACTATTCAATTTAAAAGAGGTCTACTTAGTGTAAATCAATCACTTTTAGCTAGAGTAAACCTTCACTTTTATTTTTAAATGTGTTAATTCTTTTTGTTTTAGTTTGTTTGACTTCCATCAATAATTTTCAACACCAATTTTTTTAAACTAATCAAAAAAGTTAAAATAGCAATATGTCTTCCAAAATCATAATTTTGCAAGGTGGAATGTGAAAGGCCATCCATTAGAATTCATTCCATTTTTTAAGAACTCCCATTTTTAGGATTAAAATATGAAAGATTTAATCACCTAGAAGTTGTAATGTCATTTCAATTTTATGCCTTGTATGACTACAATTTATCATTAAAACCCCAACACTAAACTAATCTAACACAGATATAAAATGGGCAAAAGAATACCTGTGGGAGAAAGAAAGGGTTAAAGAGAAAATAAAAACAAATCTAAACCTCTCTTCAATGATCTTACACACCATTTTTGTAAATGGATGAATTAAAACTAAAAAAACCTTCACTAAACCCTTATGCGCAATCCAAATGTGAGACAATACAATCTTCAAAGGAACTATGAACCACTTATGTGATTGTTGTTGAATTTTAGTATGCATGAATGTGTTCATGTGACCAGACACTACAACAAATCCCTATGATTAGCTCCATTTTTTGCTCTATTTTTTACTTCCACCCATTGTTTTAACGTATTTTTCTCCATTTTAAAAAAAAAGTCAGCACTATTTATCGGGAGGGCGCTATTTTTGGCATTTTTTGTGCCGATGAGAATAAGTAGGCACTAAATTAGGTGCAATTTAGCATCAAATTTAGCGCTGAATTTAGAGCCCAATTTAGTGCTGAATTTAGAGAAGCTCCTAATATTGAAGCAAACACCACTGCTGAACACTTAATTAAGAAACATAAAAGGTATCATCAAAAAAATTCAAGTAGAGGGTGAAGAATTCGTAGAGGCTTCAAAATAAGGCATTCCTACATTTTTCAGTGACAAGAAAGATTTGTAAAATCTGGAAGAGTGGACAAAGGAATGCCAATTGATATTATAGGGAGCTTTGGAGGCAGCCAAAGACAAGGATCCGGCATTAGGAGAAGCCTGTCGACATTCAAAGAAGATGATATCAATGGAGATAGCAGCAAGGAATGTTTATGAGTATGCCAATATACACATAAGCCAAAAGTACTTAGATCATATGTCCCAGATCCATTTGTGGCTAACTAGAACTTAAAATGTTGTTCATTATTGTTAAGTTGTTATTAAGTTCCAAAAGACACTTATGAAGAGGCACATCCTCTTAAAAATATTGTTATATAAGTCAATCATTTTATGATAGAGAAAGGAGGCAATAGTAGGAAGTAGAAGCATATTTAGTAAATTATTTTTCAAGGCAAATGCCAATTTATCCCCATGAAACTCGAATGTTAGCTAAGATTATGCAAATCATTCACATATATACATCAATCAAATTTGAATAATTAACATTATTGCTCAAATTCATAAACGTCTGATATAAGTATTTGTGTAGTAAGATTCTTGTCCAACCTATCCATATGTGCAACATGTGCATCATGATGAAAAACATCTTCCCCATTAAACTATGTTGTAGTCATCAAATCCTCAATCATAACTTCCTCGCAATCAATCAAGGCCATTGTAGAGTTAAGCCTAAGGTTTCTTCTTAGTACAAAATGAGGTTTAGGTTCAGACCTTGACATTAAAGAAAAATATAAAGAAATGAAAAGGAAATTGCATCCAAGTAATCCTATTTTTTCCTCCCAACAATTCATACCAAAGATTGAACAATTTAAGGATATTGCAACATGTAATTTGTATCGACACAAATAATATTACTGAAGTATTACAAAATTTAGGGCATAAGAATCATCCTTTTTTAAACATGGACTGCAAATAATTCTTAAAATTTAATAATTCTAAAAATTTAGAAGTCTTGGTCATTAACATTATTGTTTTCTAAAATGCCATCAAGTGTATCATTGTCAATGTTCATATGTTCTTTCAAGTATTTAATATTATCATCATCCTCATCTTGACCTGGATCATCTTCATCATCACTAAAATTTGACTATAGACCATCTATATTGTTACCATGTATTTGGATCATCATTTTCTATACCATCCATATTGTTATCTTCCATAACATCATCTAACTCTGGATTGTTAAAACTAACATGGCTTATGTTTTCTCCTTAAGGGAATGTAGTTATATACCTAGAGCTTAGATAATTTTGGATGTACAAGATGGTTGTGTAAGCTAGTTATTTTTTTAATACTTGTGAGATCCTATGTGTTTGTCTAGTGATAATCTTTTACCTCAAAATTATGTTCCTCTTATTATTGTGGGGATTGGTGAAATTGAACATATGCTTGAAAAGATGCCAACGTATTGTGAAAATTGCATCTTTGAGAATAGTTTGGTCATTTGACATCTAAGTTAGGTTGAAAAGTCTAGCTAGGAAAACTATGAAGCCTTTGATCATGTTACATAGGCAAGGCCATCTTGGATGAGCCCCCAAGGCCTAGGTCTAGTCCCTAGGACTATTTCTTCTCTATATCATGCTAATGGGGATTCAATTCATGATTACTTTATTTATCTGGAGACTAATTCTTACATCTAGTGTTGCAGAATCATGATTTCATAAGGGTACATGTATCAGAGAAAGGCAAGATACTTTGTATGGTGCAATGTAAAATGATGGAACTTAAGGTAATAACTAAATTTATTTCCATATGGTTAAGCTTTATAATTTATGTTTATGCATCTAAATAAAAAATTTGTTATGTTTCATCGAAACAATTGCCTTCTTAAGCAAACCTTTGTGAGATAGTTTAATAACTATTAATGATTTTGTGGGTAAATGTATGATGCTCTAATGGGAAAATTGAGGGCATGACATAAATCATGATGACATATTCTCTAAAATAAGTGTGTTCACTAAGGGAAAATGGATAATCCCAATCATGATGGAAAGAGGGAGAATTTAAATACACTCCTATGAACTCTACTAAGTACCCTTTAGGAGAAAAGGTGTCAAGGGAAGGAGTAGCTTGGTGTGAGTATCTAAATCAATTAAGTCTAGAATAACCATTGTAAGGGAGTGGGATATAAGAGAAACCATGCAATAATTATGATTAAACTCCATATATGTAATGTGATTAGCATGAATAGGATGATATCCAAGGCTAGATTTATTAGTTTAGGAATCAATTTGAATGGTTTTAGTTATTCTTTTCTCCTTACATCCAAGACCTTGTCCATGGAAACCAATTTGAACAAGAAAATGAAATCATTTACCATACCTTTTTTAAGTTCCTCAAAGAGTAAAAGGTTTTAGATTGAGTTTTTGTCTTAGTTGAATTAGATTTTTGATGAAGGAGAAGATGTATTATTTTGGGTAGATGAAGAGGAGAGCTTAAGAGTATCAACATATTCATGAGGGTCAAGCTATATCATGGGAGTATTTAAGTCATTCAATTTAACTTTGTACTCTCTCACCTAGGAAGGGGTAAATAATGAGGAGCCCCAATCATATCCATGCAAGGGATTAGAAGGTGGAGAAAAGTTATAGTTGAGAAGATGAAGAGGGATCAACTATAGCCTTGGGAGGAGGTGTAGTAGATGTGGAGGGTGTGTGGTTCAAAGGGGCATGTGACCCTCTTCCATTATGCTCAATGTATCATTATAGCCATATATGCAGATGATTTTGATTGCCAAAAAAGTTCTTTCCTTTGGACAATGGATTTGGGAGGGATACATTATATGCCTTAAGCCATGGTTTCCTTATTTTGATCCTCTTGACAATTCTTTCTCTTTGGCTCTTGTTTAGGTTCACCTACCATACATGGGTGATCTCGCAATAATGTGTCCCACTTGTGGGACATCTTCATTTTTTCCTAAAATCACATAATTTTTAGAAAAATACATGAATTAGGCCTATAGGGGTTCCATATAAGGGGTTTGAATTGAATGGGGTTAGATAAAATCCCCTTGGATATAACCCCTAGGATTAAATGAAACCCCTGGTGAAGTCTCCTTCATGCCTATCAAAAGGCTAACAAAAGACAATTTTGCTTCATCTTTAGGGGGAATCAAATGAAGTCATTTGAAAATTCCATTTTGTAAGTATGAATCCCTTAGTGTTAACTTTACAAAATTTATAATATGTGTTATTTTTTTAATTTTATAATGAATATAGGTCCATTATGAAGAAAAACAATATCTTATGTTTAGACACTAGGCAAAATAACATATGTTATCAAAAAAATCTCCAAAAAATGCATTACCCTCCACATGGATGTCCTTCTTTCCATGAAAAATACAAAAAACAATTTTAATAAATATGTTAAGAGAAATGTGATCTATGGAAAAATATAGGTTTAAAATTTATGTCAATACTAATTCAAAACTTAATAACAAATAAAATACTTAATAAAAAATTACCAAAAAATGTTCATACCCTAGAAATTGGAATTAATGATATAATTCCAAGAAATTAGGAAAAAAACATTTGTAGTGAAAGTTAAGAGATATGACAAAATGTCACTCAATAAAAGTCACAGAAAAAAATATTGATTTAAAATAAAAATGATAGATATATTTCGTTAAAAAAATCATAAATCCCACAACTCATTAGTTTACATCATCCTTAAATTATTGATTGTTTGTTTGGTATAATTGGCACAAATTAAAAATTGTTAAAAAGTGCTGATTTTGAATCTCTCACTTAGACCAACAAGTGGGACACATTGTTGTGCTATTTCCCACCTTCCATTAAATTTTTGGTGTGAGCCTAGGTTGAAAGCTATAAGTAACTCAATTTTTTCTAAAATTTTCACTTGACACCCAAAGTTTTTTTAGAACTACATTTGCACAAATCTACACTGAAATGGATTTCTCAAAATTTTTCCCCAAATTTGTTCTTCTAAAAAGAGATGCTTGTTCATGGTCTCAAACTTTGGATTATGTGAAAATACCATTTAAGTGTCATAGATGCTTTCAATATGGACACATTTCTTCCTCTTGCACAAGAATGGACAAATTTGCTTCTAAGGAGACCTCTAAACATCTTTCATCTAATGTAACTTGGTGGTCAAGAGCCATATCCATCCAACACTAAGATGTACAAATCAAGACTTTTACATTATGTTAGAACATAATGTTATTAGAGGTCATAACCTTATAACAATTATATTGTTCTAATATAAAATTATATTACCTTATGCCCTTTATATGTTTTATAAAGTATAGTTTATAAAATACCATTTAATAATTAATAATCTAATAGCTATTAGATTATTATATATTTATGAATGGTAGTTGTTGAGCAAGTGTGTCAACTACCCTTTTAGGTATTTTTCCACCTCTTAAATCCTATATTTAAGAGGCATCTCTCGGATTTTAGAGGATATTGAGATTTAGAGATTAAATATTATAGTGAACACTATCACTCTCCTCAAGAGATATGTTGAAATGAGGAGAAGGTAATTTTCCAACTTTAGTCTATTAATTTATAGATATAAATGTAAGTGTTTTTTAATATAATGATACTTTGTGTGGTTTTTACCATTTATAGTTTTCCCATATTAATTTTGGGTATCAATGTGAATTGTAAATATTTCATTCATTTATATAATTTTATTAATTTGTAACTTATCTAAATTAATTAATATTAAGTAAATAATATTAATTACATTATCAATTTACTTAACATAATATCAAAGTAAAGCTAGGGTTGACTAGTGCTTTTATGAAAAATCATAATATATATATATATATTGAAAACATTATTTTTTTAATGTATATATATACCTAACAAGTTTTGAATATCGATGGTAACCAACCAAATGATAAAACAATGTTTTAAAGGGAACCCACTAGAGGAGTTTCGCAATTCTTGGCATTGTATTTTTAAATGGTTAACCTTCACAAGGAAAGAAAACTAAGAAATGAAAATTGTTTGTTTGCATCCTTAGAAACTCTAAAATGTTTATAGAGAATGAGTTATATCACATCTCTAGAGATTAGGTTTCAAAAATCAAATAGTTTGTAGTTGTGATAGTCTTGTGACTCCTCCAATATAAATACTCCAAATTGTCTAGCTAGTCATATATTTTCTATCGAGCAAGTCTAGATTTTTAAAAAGGTTGAAGATGAAGGGTTTCATCTTCATATTTGAGTATTTTCATGTTTGAAAGACGTATCAGTTTTTAAATGCATATCTTTTTTTTTAATTTTATCCTTGATTAGAATTTAGATGGTCACGAGCTCAATTATTTCCCAGATGAAGCATGCCTAGGTAGAGAGGCATTTATTCATCAAGTTTAAATGAATATGCCTTCACTCGTAGTTGGCACACTAGTCAAATCACTATTAAATTTAAATACCACAAATAAAATTCTAAATCTATGGAAAAACAAGTTAGTTGTAAGGCACTTTAAAACTAAGTGCATACAAAATCAAACAAATCATTGGAAAATTAGAATAAGTTTCTTTTCTTGTGATTTTTTCCTTCTAATCAATTTATTATAGATTTAGTTAATAAAAGTATATGTATTAGGCATGGATTTTTGTTTCTTGAATTATTTTTTTTAACCATATACTATATTATATTATAAGAATCTACTGTAAATTAAATATAGTATTATTATTATAATAAAGATTATGGACATGTTAGAAGACAATGAAACTTAAAAGAAGTATAAAAACTATAATTATACTTCAAATATTCACACAATCCATTCTCCTTGATAGGATGGAGGAATGCATGCACCTAAGAAGTAATTCCTAAATATATCCAATGCAAAATGAACGTAGATTGCTCTATTCTAACCATCACAAGTGAAGGAAAGGATTTATCAATGGGATGAGAGGATTTTGGCTAAGATTTTGGTATATATTAGATGCTTGAAGACTTGTTCTTTGAAATGCTTGGAGATGGCTTGTATTTATAGATTTTTGGAGGATTTTTTTATCAATGGTGGAGGTGTGAAGTGGAGATCCAATGGTGGATATTTCATAGTGAAATCAAGGGCTATGATTGCATCATCAATATTGGAGGGGTCACAATATTTTAGAATTTTAAATTCCATCTTGGGAAGGCTTTGCATTAATTAAGATAATGACTTATGAATGAATTAAAAATTCATTTATGTGGGGGAGAGTGAATTAAAAATTACATTTTATAGATCTATGGAATGAGAATTGACACATGCATGGATTTAGAAAAGTGAGGTGGAGACATGTGTGATCTTTATTATTTAAATAATGCTCTTGCATGAATGAGGAAAGATTAGGTGGAGACACATGTGACTCCTCTTAATTAAAAAATGTTAATTTTTAATCAAGTAGGGAGATGTGATAATGAGGGGTTAAGCTAATTAATTAAGTGATTAACTTAATTAATATGGTTGTTGGAGAGTAGGAGATGGGTTAATTAATGGCATAAATTAATTAAGGGTTTATTTAATTAATTTGGGTCTAAAGTCTAGGTAGGGTATGATAGCTTATTAAATAAATGATATTTATTTAATTAGCCTAGGTTTAGTCAAGGGATAGGTGGATTAGTTAAATAAATGTATTTTATTTAATTAATTTAGGTTAGTGGTAAAGGATGGAATAATCAATTAAATAAATTGTGACATTTATTTAATTAATTATGAACAAGGGACTATGGGGAATAGTTAAATTAATCAAATAAATTGATTTTATTTAATTAATTAGAGAAGGGGATAAGTTGGTGCAAGCATGTTGGGGAATGGTAGCATAGGTTATGTCATTTTTCAAATGTCTACATTTTGCGCCTCGTTTATGTGGCATCATGACCAAGTGGAAGTGGTGTTAGATCAAAGAATTTTAAATTTTTTTTCCAAGCTGACGAGGAGAGGAAGAATGTATGAGTGATGCCCCCTCAATAGATTAAGGAAAAAAATAAAAAAATATTCGGGTGAACTCTTGAAAAGGAGGAAATGGTGATAAAGACGAGATTCATGATGAAAAATGGAGTCAATAGGAGGAAAAATGGGTGAAAACAGATATGTTTTGTGGCTTGGGGGTGAAAAGGTAGGGGTAGGGCTAATGTGACATGTATAGATAGGCTATGGGGGGCCCAATATGCCACATTTGCACACCTAAGCTTGTTGACTAGGATAGAGAAGAGAGCAATAACGATGGCATAGAGGAGGATTCCATGCGAGGTGCATCAAGATGAGAGGACCCGAGAGTACCAGCACAAGGTGGAAAGTCGGTAAGTTTCCTAACTTTACATTTTTATTTTCAGGTTTCAGGTTATTTCGAGCATTGAAATGGGTAGGTTAGGTGTCGTAGCACATGCACACAAGTGCGTAGTGCTAGGGGCCAAGTGATTAGGGTCTATGTATCGTTTAGCGCTTTTGGTGTAGGCAAAAAGCATCATTGTTGTAGCACTTAGGGTAGGCGAAGTAGCACTTGGGGCTGGGTTAGCGCCAATGTTAGAATTTTAAGTACATGCACTAAGAAAGGTAAAGCTTGTGTCCATAATGGCACTAGCAAGGAGGGGAATGGTGCTTGCATTGAGATTGATGTTGAGGGGGGATATGGTAGTGCTAACGTCTAGAGTGGCGCTAGCATAAAGTAGAGTAGCGCTTGTGTTTGAAATGGCACTAGCATGAAATTGGATAGTGCTTGCATCTGTAATGGTGCTAGCGCAAAGTGGAATAGTGCCTGCATCTAGAATGGTGCCAGTGTGAAATGAGGTAGCGCCTTCATTTGGAATGGCACTAAGGGTTGATCTATTAGCTTAAGCAAGCCAAATGGGCTTGTGGTTGTTATTTTAGTGCGTACATGTAGTTTGGCACTTAAGTGAAGACTGTTAGCATTTTCACATAGTTTGTAGAAAAAGGTTTGACTTGATGACTTGGTGGATGCAAGATGTGCTTCCTTCACTTTAGTCGAGGGAGCATCGGCCACCAACACTGTCATTTAGGGATGGATTGATCCAAGTGGAGTGCGGCTAGTTAAGGGTGATCAATTTGATGTATATTGCAAGGATGTCAACCCTTCTGGCCAATTGAGCCATGATGATGGCTCTGGTAAAGTGTTGGTACAATGAGAGCTACTCATTTGTGTTTCTGACAGGGGAGATGATGATCACCCTTGAGGACATTTGGCAAATTTTGTGGATTCCCATCCATGGTGAGCAGGTGGTGTATGATTAGGCTATTGGATTGGTGGAACTGCATCATGTGTTTGCCCCTACTCAGGTCCCTATGGACCGACCAGGGAAGGAGATGTTTTAGAGGGATGCTATGGGGTTACTGGGAGGTTTAGAGCTATTCACTTGTGGAGTTATAGTTGGGTTGCTGCTACCATATCAGTGGTCATGTGGATTCCTTGTGGGGTGGGGGGTTGTGTTGGAGCAGATGATGGCATGGAGTGTGGTTTATGTGTGGGGGCCATGTTTACTACCCAATTATACAATGATATGCATCTAATATTATATCACTATGGGGTGAGTGTTGTCGATTGAGTGATGCTCCTCCATGTTTGGGCTTGGAAGTGTATTGCAATTACTCAACCATAATGCTCACAAGTATGGCCACAGTTTATGCCATATGTGTATGGGTATGGAGGAATATTGGTACATCAGGTGCTCAGAGGGTGGCAGTATTGGAGTTGTGCCTTTGATGCTTTGATGACAGTGGTATGGTGGATAGGTTATGAGATGTGGATTGATGATGATGTTCACTTGCCTTTTTCTCAATAGCCTCAGTACCTGATTGGCAGGACCGAGCATATATTGGATAGGTACCTCCATGAGCAGGTACTATGGTAGTTTTGGCTTACAATAGAATGTGCCTCAGGTAGGGGTAGTTTTTACTTGGGTGCGGTGGGAGACTAGGACGTGGGGAGTACAACTAGATGTAGCCATGGTGATTGAAGAGTTTCAACATTTGGTGGCAGTGGCTTGGGACTAGGGGTCGGTTGTGGTTGTTGCAGGTGCACGACTCTAGAGTATGATGCTTGGTGGACAAGATTCAGGCCTATTCGTATGACCATTCTAGAGGGTTAGCTAATGTAGGGAGAGACAGATAGTGATGATGATGAGGAGGATGACAGTACAGGGCACTATGCTAATGGAGGTGGTGGTGGTGGTGGGGGTGGTTATGCTGATCAGATGCAAATTTTGGTAGCTGTTGTAGTAGAGGGACTGGATAAGGGGCATTGAGTACATCCTAGGGTGGAGGTACCGATAGGAGGGGGTGGGCATGGAGAAGATATGGTTACCCAAAGGGCATGAGTGGTGATCTTGGAGGATGTGGTGGTGAGGTTGATAGTGGAGTGAGATGGGGAGAGGGTACTCCACTAGAGTGTTGTTACTATGAGACAAAGGTACATGTATCCCAACATAAGCAATAGATGAGGCAGTTGCAGGGGTTGGTGGATAGTAGTGGGATAACTTAGATGTGGGGTGACTATACTCATGTGCAGACAGAGTTGGACATGGCTATAGGGCAGGCAAAGTATTATGGTGCCCTATATCATGGAGCGGTACTAACAAATCAAAGGGTGGCTAGCTATATCCACTCACACTCAGGGGCAAGTAAGTCTGTGAGGATGTAGACATCATCGATGATAGGGCCATTCAAGTATCCTCCATTGATGCCTCCACCAATTGTGACACTAGGGTGGACAGGAGCAGCAAGGTAGCCTCCACCAGTTGTGACACCAGGGACTACAGGGGTTGGGCCTTCTACAACATGATAGTCATCACCACCTCATTATCCCACTCCTTCTCATTAGGGGAGTTCAGTTTAGTGATTTTGTATATGCCTATAGGCTTATGTATTGTAGACATTTGATGGATTTGGCCCTTTGGGCACATTTTTGTATCATGACCAGTTATGTTTATATGAGATGGATGTATATATTTGTTGGTGGCCTATATGATGTGATAATGTGTTTTATGATGTATCTTACATGATGTATGATTATAGTAATGGATGACATTGTGGTTTATGTTATGATTTGTGTTGTGGATCATGTGTTTATGATGTTGGATTTAAGTTTATGGATGCATTTATGGATTCATGGATGTATGATATGAATAATAGATATATGATATGGATCATGATGTAGATTATATGTTTTATGGATAGATTTATGGATTCATGGATGTATGATATGGATCCTGATGTGGATTATGATATGAATTATATATTTTATGGATTCATGGATTTAGACTATGATATGGATTATATGGTTTATGGATGTATTTATGGATTCATGGATGTATGATATGGATCATGATGTGGATTATGATATGGATTATATGTTTTATGGATGCATTCTGATTCATGGATGTATGGTATGGCTTATATGTTAATGATTTTGTTATGGATATGGATGTTAAATGAATAATGATTATGCAACGGTAATATGATAATTATGATATAGATGATGCAATATAAAGGTGATATGATGATTATGTAATGCAATGATTGTGATGTAATGGTAATATGATGGTGATGATTATGATACGATAATAATGATGATTATGATTATGTGGATGTAGGTGTGATGTGGATGCAACGAGAATGGATGAACCTAATCATGATACAAAATGTCCTTGATGGGGCTATGTGTAGATTGGTGGGTTGGGAAGATACATGCTTGCTGGGGGAGGGGTGGTAGTTAGTCCGTAAGGGTTATGGTTAGGTGTGTTAGGGTAGAATTTAGTCATTAGTTTAATTAATGCAAAGCCATAGGTAGGGTGTTATGGGAAGATATTATTTTTTGGTAGGTTGGATGGGTATTGATGTATGACTAGGTGTTAGTGGTGGAAAATGTCACATCAATTTTATAAAAACCACATGATTTGGTGGGTGTAGGTCTAGTGGGGAGGTTTTTCGGGTGGTTGGGTGGATACGTGGGGGGTTGTGAGTTCTTATGTTTTTTAAGGATGCAGGTAGGGGATGATGGGTTGATTTGTGTATAGGATAGATTAGATAGGTTGATTAAGGGTTATGGGTGTGTTTATTGGGGGGAATGGTTGGGAAGCAACATGAACAAGATTTCTAGAGGGGAGATTGGGGGATTACTTAATCTTTGTAAAGCCAGAAGCAGGTTGTAGATCATACTATTCTAGGGAGTGGGTAGCAAGAGAGATTTTTATACCAAAACTTGAAATAATTTCATGAATCCTACTTGTATGATTTGGGTAGGTGTGAACTAGGTGTTACTAGGGGAGATCAAGTTTGGTTGTGGGGAAGAGGTTTGTTGGATTTGTTTGTTGGGATGAGGTGGTTGTGGGTGGTTTAGGATTTGTTTGTTAGGATAGGAAAGTGGTTGAGTCTCTATCTTCATTAATACATAACCAAGATTAGGGATGTTATGGGTGATTCTAGATATGGATCTAGTCATGGGTGGGTGATAAGATATGGGTTGATTTGTGTATAGGATAGATTAGATAGGTTGGTTAAGGGTGGACATTATGCTGGTATGTTTTAAAGAAATCCTAAGTTTATTATAGCAAAAAGGACATTTTCACCAAGGTTTAAAGGACCAAGGTGATGATGTATATCCAACTTTGCATGGACTTTATGCTCAAACAAAAGGGCTTTCTTAGACATGCCCAACTTAGTACAATCTCTTCTAGATGTGGGGGAGAAAACTTGGAGCATTAAAGTGTTAGTGCTAAACATTAATATTATATATTATTTATTCTAAGTAATATATTTTAGCACATGTATTAAGCCACCTTATGTGGCGATGTGTCACTTGGAGTTGAACTCTTCTAGTCTATGTCAGATTCTATTTTCTCCACTTGGAGAAAACATCTTGCCACCTCTAGATATTTGCATGAGTAGACTCCTTTTGAGTTTGAACTCTATGCACTATTTGTACATTCCAAACTCTTTGTGAATAAACAGATATTGAAGATTACTTGTTCTCATTCTTGGTGCTTAGCATTGCATGTAATCTTATAGATTTGGTGCCTCCATTTGTCTAGTTAATCCACCATCTTCAACATGGTATCAGAACAAGGGCTAGTTCATTTTCTTGTTTGAATTATACTATTAGTTTTTCATTGCATTAAATTTGCATTCTATATTTGTTCTCTATGAGGGTTTGGTCATCATTTTAGAGCTAGCCTATTATTGGTAAGGAAGATTTTGTAGAGGATGCACCCATGTTTTATGTTGAAAGTGTGAGCAAAGACCAGCATGAAGATGAGCATAGTCTTTTGTCTGGCAAGAAGGGCCCATGACTACATTAGAAGGCATGCAACCCTACATTAGAAGGCACACAACCTAGCATAAAGGTTTGCAACCATCAGAAGGCTCGTGGCCTACACAAAAAGGTCACGACCTTACTTAGGGCATCTCTCTCCTTCTTTGTAGATACACCCTCCTTTTGCCCCTCCATAAATGTGTCAGACCTGCATAAAAAAGGGACACCCCTACCCTTCATTCACCTACCCTCTAAAGATGCTCCTCCATAAGAAAATTTAGCCTGTCATTTGGCCTGTAACCCCACAATTAGGAATTCTCTCTAAAAATAGGCAAACCTACGAGGAATTTGGCGTATCAATTAGTCTACGACTCCACATTTAGCATGCATGCAGAGGTGAGGGTGAAGGTGAAGGTCGTCAAGTTCAACCTCAATTAAAAGGGAAAATCACTATTTGAAATTACGGCTAAATATTTCATCTTTTCTATTTTCTTAAATTCCTCTCTATTTCTCTCTCAAATTTTGTAGGTGGGTATTTATTTATGTGTAGAATTGTGTAAACATTAAACTACTCTATCCATTGGTGATAAATCCGCACTATGTTATAAGTGTCATTTTTCATCTCCATTTGAAATACATATATGCACTAAGATATAAAGTGCCACCAAAAATATCTAAGGGGGGAATCAAAATAGTCAACAGAGGGTTTCATTGAGTTGTTTTAAGAAATCCTATATTTGTCATTTTTTCTTCCGAGCTATCTAAGTTTGCAATCAATATCTAAAGCATGTAACCTAATCCACAAATTAATCCTCTTACACCCTTTAATTATCATGAATGCAATTTGACTATCCAATTTGCATTGAAAAACAAAGGGTTGTATAGAGTAACTATGGGAAGTGAGAAGGAACCTAATGCAGTCAAAGATAAGGAAAAGTGGTTTAACAAATGTGACCAAGCCTTCGGTTTTCTATGCTTAAATTTGTCTCAAGAGATTCTCTTTCATGTTGAGACCTTGAAAACTCCCCAATAAGTATGACAAAAACTTGAAAAACATTTTGGGAAGGTCAATGAATTTAGAAGTCATGAAATGGAAAATGAGCTAATAAGTTTAAGTGTCAATGACTTAAAAAATTTACAACACTATTTAACAAAGTTCAAATCACTCAGGTTGTAGCTCAAAGACTATCAGATAGAAAATAAAGATGACCAACTCATCTTGTCACCACTTTCTAAGTTGGGTCCCCAATACTCCATCTTTGTTTTAACTTTCTACTCCACAAAAAGAACCTTAGGAACAACATAGACCATGCCTTCTTTTGATGACTTTATTGATGATCTTACCAAGGAGCAAGATAAACTTATCTAGATGGGCACCATAACCTCCTATAAATCACATGCTCTTGTAAAAAGTGGAAAGTCACAAGAAAAAATAAATATGAGAGACACAAGGATATAGAAATAAAGGGAGAGAAAAAACCACAAACTTCAAAATAGGACAAAAGAAAAGATTGGAAATGCTCCTATTGTAATAGGCCAGGACATGAAACCAAAAAATGTATGAAGAGAGATCAATGATCTCACTCAACTTCTTGAGGAGAATAACATATTTGTATCTACATCTTCATCTTCATCATCGATAGACACTTTCAAAAACAAAGAATAAAAATCAAAGGGCAGAGCACGTGTAGTATATACGGTTCCAAAATCTAAAAAATAGCTCCTTGATTCAGGAGCTTCCCACCATATGGCTTATTTGCCATATCAATTAATGTCTTTGCATGCAGCTCACACAGTGAAAATTTTTATAGCATACAACACATCCTTACGAGTGTGTGGAAGAGGAACTATTAAAATTGGCAATGGATATTTCACCAATGTCCTATATGTTCTAGAGTTGACCAATAATATCCTCTCAGTCTATCAAATAGAAAATAGTGATAAAGAGGAGACAATTGAAATTGGACCCAATTCAATACTCATACGAGATTTGTTTAGCAGAGAAATCATAGTAGTTGGTAGAATAGATGACTCTTCTCGACTCTATACATTTACAGATTTTACTCTTGATGATTTCTTTTCAGTGGTACATTCACTAGCATCCAATGTTGATATTTTCTCTCCTCCACCATCTCTTGTTTCTATAGAATTTAGAGATGCTTCTGCAAGAGCCTCCAAAAATTCTCCACAACAACATATTGAGGATATCAGTAGCCAGCTATGATTGCAGGACTTCATCTTGTATCATGTTTTTCTATAGTGTCTTGTACATTTTTTATATTTTTCTCTCTTTTGAAGGGTAGTTTTTTTCCTATAGGGTTTTCTACCTTTATCCACTTTATGGAAGATTCTATTGTACATAGGTACCTGATTAGGCTTAGTTGTTGGGACCCATCATTATGCCCACCTAAGTTGTTCTTAAGGGGGGTATTAGTGCTAAACATTATTATATATTACTTATTCTAAGTAATATTTTTTAGCACGTGCATTAATCTACCTTATGTCGTGATGTGTCACTTAGAGAGTTGTTGTACTCTTCCAAGCTATGTGGCATTCTATTTTCTCCACTTGGAGAAAACATCTTACTACCTCTAGAGAATTGCATGAGTCGACTCTTTCTGAGTTTCAAACTATGCACTATTTGTACATTCCAAACACTTTGTGAATAAGTAGATATTGAATATCATTTGTTCTCATTCTTGGTGGTTAGCTTTGCATGTAATCTTACAAACTTGGTGCCTCCATTCATCCAGTTAATCTACCATATTCAACATAAAGTCCTAATACATAGAAGGTATAAGCCTTAGATGCAAAGAAGCAATGGTATGCAAAAATCTATCCCTTCATGTACAAGATATGAATACTAGCTAGAGTAATAATAACATCCAACACACATGGCATACAACAACAAATACCTTTTTCTGTTAGAATCTAAAAAGATGATTAACCCACAAAACTAGTGCAAACAAATAAATATCAAAACTATGAATGGAAATGATACGAAATCAAAATAACAACATTGATTTAGTCTCCAAGAGAGTAATGCAAATGCTAGAAGAAAAATAGCATTAAGAGGATGCAAAAGCAAAAGATACAAAATACAAGCCAGGTAGCATGCTTATATAGACCAAGGAGAGGGAGGAGGTGGCAACACTGACTAATGAGGAGAAACCATCTATCGGACTAAATATAGCAAAGTATCTTTCCAAGATAGCTAATGGATGCTCACATGTAGGAAGGTGACACCTCATAATCCTCTCACGCAATAAGACATGCTTTATTAACCTAAGAAAGATTATTAAAAGTGTAGGAAAAACCTAGGAATAATAGGGAAAGTAAATAAGCCAAATAAGAAATAAAAACCTACACTAACACCCCCTCTTAAGTGCAGTGTAGGTGGATGTAGAGATGGGTTCCAAAAAATCAAGCCCAATGAGGTACCCATGTACATAAAATTCCCCCCAAAGAGAAGAAGGCCCCCTAAATAGAGAGAGAGAGAGAGAGAGAGAGAGAGAGAGAGACCCCAAAGTAGAGAGAGGTAAGACTTTGAGTGAGGTGATGAAGCTCCCAGAAGATGAAGCATCCCGCACCCCAATAAAGCTCACAAATGAAGGAACTTGCTCTCAGTGAAAGGTTTGCTGAAGATATCAGCAACCTGCTCAAAAGTTAGATACTAGTGAAGGTCGATGATGTGGCCATGGATGAGCTCTCAGATTTAGTGTATGTGGACCTCTATGTGTTTGGTCTGCTGATGATGGGCTGAATTTTATGAGTTTTGAATGGCACTTTGGTTGTCACAAAATATGATTGATGGCAGTCTAATCTAAATACCAAATTCGGTGAGAAGATTCTAAAGCCAGATGGCCTTAGTGGCGGTATTCATAGCTCCCCGATAGCCCTAGTAGAGGTTACCTAAATCACCTAAAATTAATGAGAATTTTTATTTTCCTTTTCATTATTTCATTATTTTTCTTGATTTGTACTTTTCTCATTCTATTTCCATTGAAGTCTACCTCTAGATTTAGGTCCACTATGGTAATCAATATTTTAACAATTCATTTTCTACTTGATATCTTGGATATAGTTACTTTTCTAGACAAACTTGAGAACATTTAAAGTGTAAAGAGTGAGGGTTGAGAGGTATGCAAGATACATCTTAAGATTTCCTATACCCCCTTAAGCATGAAAGCAACTCTACACATCCATATGAAAAATTTATGAAAACTTCACCCTAGAAATTAACCCATCATGACTGCAAAAGTAAAACGTTGTAAGTGGAAGCATTTGGACAGTGCATTTTGATCAATCTACAAGTCATTTGTAATATTTTCACTTGACAAAGAGTAGGAATTTAAAACAAATGACAATGATAAGGAGGTGGAAGCAAATTTCAGGGCAACAATACCAATAACTCCAAAGAACCAAAAACAAAAACAAACAATAAAATGAAAAAAACTAAGGAAAGGAAAAACAAGATGAAACAAAATAAAAAGAAAGCCATAATTTCCTACCCTACCTAACTAGCATAAAAATTGATAGTTCAAAGAGTCAAGTAGTAAAGATCCCATTTCTTCAAAAAAATTTTTGACTTTGTCTAATAGCAAGATCTTTGTTGTCATAGTTTGGAACACTACAAATTTATCTTTTAAGTTTAAAAATGATGAGTTATAACTGCTCTAGAAGAGGAAGTTCTCCATCCTCGTGCTCTTTCCACAAGCATTAGTTTTTCTTAAAACCTCGTAAACAAAATAACAAGATTTTGTTTTCATATTTTTCTGATGTTATCCCATAAACCCTCTTGCTCAACTAATATCCTTGTAATGCTTAAAATTTAAATTAGTGCGAGGATCCATATTGTCTTGTTATTTATCAATATCATTTTTGGTGGTAGGTGATGTAATAAAGCTTTCATTTTCGTCACCATCAAAATATGAATAACAAGATAAATGACATATAAGAGCTTGGGTATAGGGATATCTTATTTTTTATGTCATTGATAAAAGAAATTTATCTGTTGTCATATGGGTTATGCTCTTCCATCTGCATTTCTCCATCCAACTTGGCGTGATCATTGTGTACATGAACATCTTGTAGAAAACTATCAGTTAACATCGCATCCAATGAACTTAAATTTATGAAACATTACTTAATGCATTCATTAATTTTGTTTAAACTTGCTAACTAATAGAAGGCATTAATGTTTCATTATTAAAAAAATTAATTAATTTTTTTAGGACTGGAATTTCAAAACGCATTTTAATGGCATTTCGAGCTGCATCCAGCAAACTTTAGTCCCCAGCTAAAGAACACATACAGTCTTCACTTTGGCAATCAAGATAATGTATAGACAAACATTGAGCCTCCCACTTCACTTTGTTCCTCAGGTTTTACTTGAATTGTGAAATATGTCATACATGCAGTTTTGCGAGTTCAAGCTATGTACATATTCAGAACTCCTGTCAACCATATAATAATGAAATGTCTTTACTCATATCTATTTAAAAATTAAGAACATAAGACCTGCAATATAAGAAAGAGGTACCAAAGAATACCAAGAAAACAATAGACTCCAATTCCCAATACAAGTGGCATCTCTTTTTTCCCTATGTTTGAAGCACATTTTGAGATCCTATTTTACACTTACAAGAAAAATCGAACAGTTTCAAATCCATATTATACTCTCACAAATATTTTCTAGGTTCCTGAATAAAATACATAGCTAGTGGCTCTCCCACCCATATTGGGTTTCTTGCTGTTTTATACAGGATCAGTGTAAGAATAGGCCTAAAAACACCAAAGACAGGGCAAAACATAACACCAGTGAATAGAAAAACATAGAAAAACATAGGGCAAACAGAGTTGGATAACTCAGAAATATATTTATCTAGCTTGAATTACATTCAATGCAAATGATATGTCTAGCAGCTATCTAAATGTTGTGCCTAGGAGCTCTCCAGATGATGTATCCAATAGCTCTCTACAATCACATATATATAGCTACAAAGCCTTTGAAGCCTTGAAGCTTCTAACTTTCTAGAAATCTCTTAAACTTGGAATGTTCTTTTTACAACAACTCTTAGAATGTTCTTTTCTAGAACAACTCCAGGAATGTTCTAGCTTATGGAAAACTTTAGAAACATTCTATCATTTTCTAAACAATTTTAATCCTTAACATCCCCCCTTAAGATTGGCTAGAATAATACAAAAAAAATACAAATGAGAGGGGAACATTATACTACTATCCCCCCTTAATGTTCACCTCTAGCACACCAAGCATTCTTCAATCATATTCCTCTTTCATGGCTTGCTCCCATTCTTTCTTTCTTTTAGCTTGCTCATATGAGATTGGATCATTTATATGTAATATTTTGGCCATGAGAGCACTACCAATAATACTTCAAGCTTGTTCCAACTTGTATTTCTAAGAGACAAAAATCACTCTACTAATATACTAGCCCTACAAACAAATCACTCTAGCAATATATCTGCCTTGCAAACAAACCTCTCCAGCAATATATTTCTTGCTAAACCTCTAGTTGAATCTCTAACCGAACCTCTAGCTCAACCTCTAGCTAAATCTCTAGCTGAAACTCTAGCTGAATCATGTTTTTTGCCAACAACCCCCTTAGCGTTACCCAAGGGGATTCGAACCCATAACCCGGCTCTGATACCATGAAAGAACAGGCCTAAAAACACCAAAGACAGGGCAAAATATAACATCAATGAACAAAGAAAATGCAAGGCAAACAGAGTTGGATAACTTAGAAATATATTTATCTAGCTTGAATTACATTCAATGCAAATGATATGTCTAGTAGCTGTTTAGATGCTGTGCCTAGCAGCTCTCCAGATGCTGTATCCAATAGCTCTCTACAATCACATATATATAGCTACAAAGCCTTTGAAGTATGGAAGTTTTTAACTTTGTAGAAATCTCTTAAACCTGGAATCTTCTTTTTACAACAGCTCTTAAAATGTTCTTTCCTAGAACAGCGCCATGAATGTTCTAGCTTATGGAAAACTCTAGAAACATTCTATCATTTTCTAAACAATCTTAATCCTTAACAATCAGTAGCCAATGTCTCCCAAGGACTGCAATAGTGATTTGCGTATGTCTATTTGTTTCTCCTACAGGATACAATGACTAGCATTGCCGTATACTTCAGATGCCCTGGACAGCTATAATAGACCCATTGTTCATATTCTTTCTACCCACCTAGCACTACTTTTCTTTTGCTGCTTTGGTACCATGATTTTGTTTGTAAGATGGACTTGATCATCAACGGAAGTAACTACTGAAAGTTCACCAACCGCAGCATCCATACCAGATGCTATGCGTGAACTTCCAAACACATGTCAATGGGGCCTATTACAATCTTTATCTGAAGAGTCATCCAACCGAGACCTCTTCTTCTTTCTTTCTTCCACACAATTAGGTCCCTCAACACTTTTATTAATACATTTTACCTCATGTGCATCAGTGTTGCCCCTCTTTCCAATGTCACCCAAAGATGTTGCCACACTCTTAGCAGATGGGTGCATCTGGAGATGCTTACCCTTCATTGTTTCCTCGGATTTAACTGCTATAGAGTTTGACACCAAATACTCGCGTTCCTTTTTAGCTTCAGGTGCAATCATGTTCGGCACTGGCTTTGGAAATGTGGAAACTTGATTCTCATTTGCAATCATGGCATCACTTTCAGTTTTCATATTACATGGGTTGGTGTTAAAGGCTGAATTTGATGCTTGACCTTGAGAAGGGCCGATGTCATTTGAAGCCGATGGTGCCATCGTCTCGCTTGGTTCATAAAGCTCCATGATTTGATTGCTAACATCTTCAAGCTGGCGAGGAGTCACGCCAAACTCCTGCCACCAAGGCCTCTCTCTATCTGACGGCAGCTTAACCTTACGAAACTTTGCAGCAAGAAAAATGGCACCAGCAGCAATATGCTGGGGCTTGAACTGGAGGCACAGAGTTGTAATCAGTCCATCATTAACAAAATTCCAAGCTACTTGTACTAATGAATTTTGGGCCACTTTCAATATCTTGATAGCTGTCACGAGATACTTATATGGATGTTGTACATTAAGATCAAATCCCAGTGTGGCAAGGACAACACGCTCTGCCATTAGCACCAACTCTTTCTGCTTTTCATAACATTCCTTTTGCTTGATTCGTTCAGAAGCAGCTGGGTCCCTCTTGTGTCGAATTTCATATGCCCGTACAGTCACTTTCATAATACTTTTAGGAGTCTCCTCGACCCTACCAGCAAGGAATACACATGCAGTCGCAATTGTATATCTATCACGGTGATGATGTGAATGTCGCAAATAAAATCGGTGACAAAACACAATAGCCGATGCGATAGTAACTTGAGGCAGCTGGAGCGCAACACCAACATCTTTAATAAAATTGCCATACGGTTTCCGCAAATTATTCTCCTTGTTGGCATCAATGCCATGTTTTCTGGAAGGTGAAAATTTATCAATCTCCTCCCTTGTGAAGTACCACCCTTCTCCCAAACCTTGAGCTTCCATCCTCTTAGATTGAAGATTGATTGAGAAATGAAGCACCCAAAAATTCAACTTCTATTCTTCAAATGAAATCGTTGAAAGCTGAATCGGCCACAAAATCACCAGTAAAACCCTGAATGCTCCTTACAATTCATCTGTATAGGAGAATTATTTCAGGCTTCAAAGAAGCTTCTCCACCATTTGTTAAAACCCTAGCCCTTGCCCAGTCTCCGCGCTTTTCCTTTACTCGTGTATTAACAAAGGAGTCTATGAAATAAAAGCTATCCCGGAGAGGTATATTCAATGTATATATGTTTAGGGCTTCGTTAACGTTAATCATTGCATAAAGACGATTGGTTCGACATTCGGTTCGGTAATCGCCGGTTTTATTAAGAGTCGGTGTTGCGTTTTCCGATCGGGGAATTCATTATTTTCAAAATTAAAATGATGAATATTAACATCAAGATTTATTTCATGAAGTGATTATAAGATCTATCCCTATAATTAGGTCGAGAGGGTATACAATAGCAATAAGGCGTGGAGTGTTATGGTGTGATTGTGTTAACAAAAACTCTTACCTTTTACTTTAAATTTGACAACCATTTAGACATCAAAATATTAAAAATATAATGCAGCATATATATTTTAAAAAACTAAAACAAGAAAATAATTCTTAAATAGTTCTAAAGTAAAATAACTTAAATAAAATAAAATAAGTATTACATAAATAAAAGTTCTTAAATTTTATGATTTTATTAATTATATTTATATATTTTTAAATTTTGTTAGATTCATTATTTTATTTATTTTATTAATTATGTTATAAATATATAGCCCACAAAGTTTATTAAATCAATGAACATAAAAATAAAGCCAATACATTAAAGTGTATAAATATAAGTAGTACTCAAACATAAATTTGAGAAATATCAAATCAAATAAAAATAGAGAAAATTGAATTGTAAAATGAATTTATGAAGTGATGCAATGTTGTTGCGATTATTTATAGAAGTGCAGCTTAAATTATTTAATATTTTTTTGCATAAACAAATCTTTGAAAACCACAAAGAAAATTAACAGCAAGATAAATTATTTAGTTTAGTTTAGTGAGAACTAGGGTTAGAGTTCTTCAATCATTAAAAGCCACAAATTTCTTTTTTTAATTTAATGACCTTTGTTTTACATTTTTACTACAGGAATTAATTGCTATATAAAAATTTATAATAAGTTTTTGGTATCATTTGGATTAAATTAACGATTCCATTAAAAACTAATTGTTAGTGATAAGAATTGTGGCTAAAAAAAATAAGAAAATTAACGTAGGGTAAATTATTTACTTTAGTTTAATGAAGGCTAGTAAAGAAAAATAAGGCAAGGAAAATTACTTTATTTTAGTTTAATGAGGGCTAGGGTTATAGTTCTTCAATCTTTAAAATCCATGAAGAAAATAGAGTAAATTACTTTAGTTTAATGGGTTAGGATTATCGTTCTTCAATCTTTAAGAGATTAAAGATTTTTACTATGGGAATTAATTTCATTATACAATTGTAGTTAAGTTTTTTCTATCATTTAGATTAAATTAAAAATTAATTTTTAGGATTTTAAATGCAAACATGTATAAAGTAAATAAAATAACGGTTTAAGTAAAATTAGCATTATATAGTAATGTGTATATATTTTAGCTCATCGCTCTATGTATATTGTAATAAATTAACAAAATTATTAAACTAACATAGATATTTTAAATACATCTATCTGTTTAGAGGCACCTATCTATTCTCGATAACAATTTCAGCATCTTTTAGATAGATGCATTTAAGATATCTATGCTAGTTACATATTTTATAAAGGTGTCTTTTAGATAGATGCATTTAATATATCTATGCTAGTTACATATTTTATAAAGGATGAAATGAATATAGGCTCTAGCAAAAAGTAGGAAACTGATTTAAGGTTGTTATGAGCATGATAGTATTTTCTTTGCTACAATTACAAATTAGGTTATACCTTAAATATTATTTTTACAATAATTACACCCACAATAGCATCAAGAGGTGGAGTGTAATAGTATGGACATGTTAACAAAAACTCTTAACTTTTACCTTAAATTTCACAACCTTTTATTGATTATTTTATTAATTACATATTTTATAAAGGATGAAAAGAATATAGACTCTGGAAAAAAGTAAGAAAATGATTTAAGGTTGTTATAAGCATGATAGTATTTTCTTTGTTACAATTACAAGTTCGGTTAAAATTGAAATATTATTTTTACAATAATTACACCCACAATGGCATCAAGAGGTGGAGTGTAATGGTATGGACATGTTAACAAAAACTCTTAACTTTTACCTTAAATTTCACAACATTTTATTCATTATTTTATTAATTACATATTTTATAAAGGATGAAAAGAATATAGACTCTGGAAAAAAGTAGGAAAATGATTTGAGGTTGTAATGAGTATGATAGTATTTTCTTTGTTACAATTACAAGTTAAGTTTAAATTGAAATATTATTTATACAATAATTTTATAATTTTATAAGTGTGTTACACTAGCATATCTATATTTAGAGAAATTAATGTAAAAGACATGAGAGATATCATTATTGATGTTTTCTAAAGATAGGTATGCTAGTTTATTTTATTTAAAACTATTTAATTTACTACATACATAACTCTAATTTTTTTCCTCCTTTTCTTTCACCTCATTCTATATTGTTTTCATTGTTTTTCCTCTTTATTGGAATGGGTTGTAGACATGGTGAACCAAGGTAAATATAGTCAAGTAATAGAAACTTTTATTTATCTATTTATCTTGGTTTATATTGTTTTCATTGTTTATTTTATGTATTTATTTATCTTCTTCTTTTACTCTTACTCTTATGGCTCATTTAATCTTATAATTCAAATGTGTTATAAATTTTTTATTGTGTTTAAGAAATATGTAGTAGAGAGCCTAAAAAATAAAAAAATAACAATTCGTCTACCCCGACTAGTAGCAGTTTGCTAAAAAAAAAAAAAACTTAAATGAAAGCAAAACAAATAATTATATCAAGAGGAGTATACAATATACAATAGAGCAATGAGTGTATTGTAATGGTGTGAGCATGTTAACAAAAACTCTTATCTTTTACCTTAAATTTGAAACTAGGGGAGATTTACCTAGAATACTTAGCCAATCAAACTAGGGCCCCACCCAAAAACCCTAACCCTAGCTCTCAATAAACTAAGGTAAATAATTTACCCTTCTATTAATTTTCTTTATCATTTTCAGAGATTTGTTTATGCAAGAAAAATATTAAATAAATTATAATTTATAGGTTCAATAATTTAAGATGCAATTTAACTATAATTTTCTTTCTATTTTAATGGGAAACCTATAAATCGAATAATAGTAAATAATACACAATATCTAATCTAACTTTCTTTAAATAATAGTAGCAGCATTACATCACTTCATAAATTTATTTTAACTTTCTATAAATAATAGTGCAGCGTTACATCACTTCATAAATTTATTCTCCAAGAAAAAAATTAAAAAAATGATGCCTAGATAGTGCCCTTATGAATTAAACTTCTCCTCCTTATGAAATAAACTTCTTCTCCCAATTCAATTTGCTCTCTTTTTATTTGATTTGATTTTTCTTAAATTTATGTTTGAGTACTACTTATATTTATACACATTATTTTATTGACTTTATTTTTATGTTAATTGATTTAATAAAACTATGTGGGCTATATATTTATAATTATTTAAAAAAATATGTCTTGTGATTTATAAAAAACTATGTCAGCTCTATTTTATTTTTATGTACATGGTCACAGTCATCACATTAATGCCACTGATAACTCCTTTTATTTTTTTTATTTTGGCTCTTTAATAGTTTATTTTTATGTTGGCTCTTTAATAGGTTTTGTTAACAAGCTCGTGTCATTACACTCAACCCCTTGCTGCCACTGTTACACATTTTAGAGTAAATATAGTTGACATATATATTTTAAAAAACTAAAAATATAAAATAATTCGTAAATAGTTCTAATGTAAAATAACTTAAATTAAATGCCCCGTTAATGGGGCTATTGGTGTTGACATCCTTTCCTGGAGACAAAATGGGAATCGCCAGCAGAGGGGTGGGTAAAGATGAATTTTGGTGGAGCTTCCAAGGGCAACCCAAGTGAATCAGGTGTTGGATGCCTAGTTTGAGATTCCAAGGGTGAAATCCTAGGCAATGTAGTGAAGAAGTTAGTTGTAGGAACAAATAACAAGGAGAAATACAAACTCTTCTCCTAGGTCTCAATTTGTGTGGGCAATTAAAGGTGTCAAAGGTTGAAATTGAGGGTGATTCTCTTATAGTGATTAATGCATCATGAAAGGGAGGATTGTTAAATTGGAAGCTAAAATGCTTTGTTAAATGATGTCATTCATAAGATGAAGGAGTTCAGGAATGTGGTGATTAATCACATGTATAGGGAATGAAATGTGGAAGCAGACACATTGGCCAAATTGACCATCAACTCAAGGCAAGCCTTCTTGTGGGAGGTAATTTCTAATAATTGTGTTGGCTCTATCAACTAACATTCCATCTTGTCCCTGAGCAAAGATGGAGTTGGTGAAGCCTGGGAAGTGGTTTATCTGGTGCAGAGGCCTAGTTCGGGATGCAAGGAAGTTTGGTGGGTTGGAGAAGGTGGTGGTTTTGTTTAAGATGGGCACCCCATTTGGCTAACTTGTAAGAAAAGGTCGATGTAATTCCTTGGGGGTATCACGGAGAAGAGGATGAAACAAGTTTTCAAACCTAAAAGTGGTATTGTTCTATTCATGATAGAGTGGGTTTTGGGGGAACGTTTCATGGTGATGGAGCATAGGCATCGGGTTAACACTAATTTGTCATCCATGTTTGGTGGGATGGTCTCTTATGAGTCCACATGGTTGGGAGGTGTTTCCACCACCATTGGAGATCGGCAAATAGGTTTTGGAGCACTAGTGGAGATGTTTTCTCTCTTCGTTACTTCATTCAGTTATTATACCTATTCAATCCTTGTATCATATTCAAAACTATGTTATTGTACTTATATCATAGTCTGGAATATATCATTGTTTAATTGTATATGCAGTTATGTAATTGTACTCTCTTAAGAGAGAAGTTGTAATCATTGAATTTAATGAGAAGAAATAAGATGTTTATTATTTAGTTTATGGATTTTGGTGTGGGTATTGGATCCACTTGTACTATGCTGATTATGGATTCATGTTTATAGTTAGGTATGGGATTAGGAACATTTCATTTGGTGTTAAAATGAACGTTGTTGTTTTAATGTTTCCTCTAGAGAGTGAATTAGTCCTCTCTTTTAGGTTGCGCATTCAGCCATACTTGGCCATGAATGTTGTTGTTCTATCAAATTGGCATCCAAATTTGTATATGTTGTCCACTTATGTAAAAAAAAAATATTCTCTTTTTCTTTTCGGTCTTACCCTTCGAGGGTTACGTAGTGGGATGTACAAAAAAATCTATGTAAAATATGCTGAGAGATATCATTCTTGGGGTTTTCTAAAGATAGGTATGCTAGTTTATTTTATTTAAAACTGTTTTATTTACTACATACATTAATGTAAATATTTTTCCTCCTTTTTTCGACCTCACTCTATATTGTTTTCATTGTTTTTTCTCTTTCCTTGAATGGATTGTAGACATGGTGAACCAAGGTAAATTTAGTCAAGTAATAGCAACTTTTATTTATTTATTTATTTATTTATTTATCTTCTTCTATATTATATTTTCATTGTTTATTTTATGTATTTATTTATACTCTTATTTTACTCTTACTCGTATGGTTCTTTTACTCTTATGATTAAATGTATTATAAATTTTTTATTGTGTTTAAAAAATATGTAGTAGAGAGAATAAAAAATAAAATAAAATAATTCCTAAATCAAAACAAAACAAATTATTTACTTCTTAGCTATTTTTAACATAAGAGATTTATTAATTTAAACTAAACTAATTTATGAAGAATTAATAAATCTCTTATGTAAAAAATAGCTAAGAAGTAATTATTTGTTTTGTCTTCATTTACGAATTGTTTAAGTAAGAGTAAAAGTAGAATATAAATAAATACATTAAATAAACAATGAATATAATATAGAAGAAGATAAATAAATAAATAAAAGTTGCTATTACTTGACTAGATTTACCTCGGTTCACCATGTCTACAAATCCTTCTAGTAAAGAGGAAAAACAATGAAAACAATACAGAATGAGATGTACAGCAAATAAAATAATTTTAAAAAAAAATAACATACCTATATTTAGAAAACCTCAAGAATGATATCTCTCAGCATTTTTTACATAGATTTTTATAAATATACCTATTCTAGTTATATCAATTTGAGTAGTGACATTTGAATTCTCATAAACAACATCATTATCATCATCTTCCAACATTATATTATTATGCATTTTAAATTCCATTAGGGAAGATTCATTCAAATTAGATTTATTCAATGTATCATGGCTTTCTTCATCTACAAACTCAAGGTTGTTGTAAACCATAAAGCCAAGTAAGGATAAATCATGTGTCCCTCCCAACCAAAAATCACCCATAAATTTCTTATTCAAGTTTATGGTTTAGATCATCTAATTTGATATTTATGATATATCTTTAAAATAAAATAAAATCAACTTCTTCAGATTGTAAATTTAAACAATTATTTATTCAACATTTATAATGGTGTCCAAATGAGGTGAATTGGTGATAAGTTTACCTATTCATCCTTCTTATCACCTATGGCATTCATCATTTCCCTAAGAGACATATCCAACCTTATGATTACTTCAGGACATTCTAGTTTTCCATGCTCAATCATATTATGTAGGTGGCACCTATCTTGTAAGTTTATTTTTTCGAAAGTGGCTTGAAATCCAAGGACTAGCATAACATGATTCAATTTTTGAATCACCTTTGGAATATCTAGATCAAATCTTGGCATGGTTGGGGTGTAGGATTGATATGTTTGTAACCTTATTTGTTGTCATTTGTTGGAATATTTTCAATTTCAATTTCAAGCATATCATTGTTCTACTCTTCATGTTCATTCACACTACTATTTTTTTCAATCAGTGGTGTGCATGTGTGCTTATTATTCCACCTCTTTGATCAACTATATCATTATGATATCTCATATCATGCATAATTTCATTAATTATAATCATTTATTCGTTATTGTCAGCTTAGGTGGATCAACCCTTTCACCTACATGTCGAATAACTAGAGAAATATCATAATCTTCATCTAAATGTTCATATTCATTATTGAAGGAATCGAATCAAAACTTTCCTAGTCAACTCACTAGGATTGTTGTGGCCTGTGCTTATCTTGGATTTGTATAGGAAATGAGTGGTTTTGCATGATTTGGTCATTATAATTTTTCAAGTCCAAAATTACTTGTGGTTGCACATGTTGATTTAGTTTAAGATCACAAAATGTTAAATATTGTTGATGATCCATTTGTGATGGGGAGCGTACAACAAAAACTATAGATTGAGCCCTAACTACCTCTCAGTCAGTAAGGCCTAAGAAATGAGCCACCGATTCAACTGCATCATCGGCGAGACTTCCTCTATCAGCTGAGTCCTCCGTCTTTTTGCTGATACCCTAATATCACCTTCGATCTTGATTCGTCGGCAGGACAGTTACCATCAGTCACCTCAGGGTTTGCTACACTGATACTCTGATGCATAGTTTGTCTTCTCCAAACCCTAGCACATGGAGATGCTAGGTCAATCTACTGTGCGAAACGCACTGTCTGGATCCTCTGCACCTCTGAACAATGGAACAAAATAGAAAATGAAAGAGAACATTTATACAACAAAGCCATTCCACTGATTTTGACAGAAATCTCACCAGTGGAATGCTTCATGATGACATACAACAACAAAATGGAAAGCTCAGAGAGAACGATAATCTACAACTATAAAAATTACAATTATAGGAAACAAAAATTGAATTGACAGAACAGAATGATTCTATTTCTCTTTAGCACAATCATAATTACATTCGATCACACACTTTCTTCGATCTAATTACAATATCTATGCTCATTTGGTTCATTCCTCTGGGTATTTATCAACTCGCCCTAAGGAGTACCAAACTGACTCCAAGTGGCTGGGAGACCGATTCGAGTGGCTTGGAGACAACCGTCTAAAACAACCTCCAACTGTCCTATTGCCCTATTTTGGCATTATGCGGTTACAAAATGACAAAAGTGTCCTAAGTCACTTGGGACATACAAAATGAACCTAGATACAAACTGAAATAAAAATGCATTGGTCAAATAGACCTTATTACAAAAGGAAACATGATTTTCTAGGTGCTCTTGCACCATACTCCCTGGGTGAAAGTTGTCTCAAGTCCTTTTAGAGACTAACTGCTGCAAATCACCACCCTACTTCAGGATGTCTACTTCTAGCATCCATGTGGATTCTGAGTCTGGGAGTCCTTGCCATTTGACTAAGTACTCAAAATAGGTCTAATTTTTGGTCTTCTCAGCTGCCGAGCTATCGAAGATGTACTCCATCTTTGGTGGTTCCTTAGGTGGTAAATATTGTACCCACTCTGTATTGTCTTGGACAAAATCTGCTGTACCTTTTCTTGTATCAGGACTCCTATATAATGTCAGATCAGCAACATTGAATATAGGTTGAATAGCAATATCATCAGGGAGTTCAATTTTGTAAGCATTAGAACCATATTTCTCCAGAATCTGACAAGGTCCAATTTTTCTCATCATCAACTTGTTGTGTGTTCCTGTGGATAGTCTATTCTTGTTGAGATGAACCATGACCATATCTCCTATTTGGTACTGCACATCCCTTCTTCATTGATCCACTCTAGCCTTGATTTTCTGACTATTCTGGTGTAGAGTATCTCTGACTTGTTGATGGATCTCTTTCATAGCCTCTGCAAATGTATCAGCATGTCCACTCCTTTTGTCCAATCCTTGAACATCTTGTAATTCAAAAATTCCTCTAGGATGACTATCATAAACAACTACAAAAGGACTGAGACATGTACTTCTATTTGTAGAATCATTATAGGCATACTATGCTTGTGGGAGTACCACATCCCAACTACTGACATGTTCTCTTGTCAAACATCTCAGCAGATTACCTAATGACCTATTGACAACCTCAATTTGGCCATCAGTCTGAGGATGATACGCTAAACTAAAAGACAAATTTGTACCCAATCTTTTCCACAAGGTTCTCCAGAAATGTCCCACAAATTTGTTGTCTCTGTCAGATACAACACTCAAAGGTAATCCATGAATCCTGACAATTTCTTTAAAGAACAAACCTGTAATGTAACTAGCATCATTGGTGGTCCTACAAGGAATAAAGTGAGCCATCTTGTTGAACCTGTCTACCACAACAAACACACTATCATAACCTATCCTTGTCTTGGGCAATCCCATCACAAAATCCATACTCAAACTTTCCCAAGGTCTGTTTGGTATGGGCAAAGGTTGGTACAGTCTTGCATTGGTTGAGACCCCTTTTGCTTTCTAGCAAATCATACAACTCTCAACAAACCTTTTGATATCAGATTGCATCCTTGGCCAAAAGTAAAACCTTCTTACAAGATCTAAGGTCTTATTAAGCCTAAAATGTCATCCTAAACCACCACTGTGTTTTTCCTTCACAATATTATCCCTCATTGAACACTTAGGGATACATAGTTGACTTCCTTTAAACAAAAGTCCATCCTGCAATGTATAATCTAAAAATTCATTGTGGAAAGCATTAGCAAACTCACTGCATACCTTGTAAATCTCCTTGAAATCTTGGTCCTCTTCATACAATCCTTTGAGTGACTCAACACCCATACTTTGTAGCTACACTTCTTGCACTGTCAACACCCTTCTACTTAGAGCATCAACAACCTTATTGGTTATTCCCTTCTTATGCTTGATGATGAATGTGTATGCTTGAAGACTTTCCACCCATTTCATGTGTCTATGGTTGAGCTTTTCCTGTCCATTCAAAAAACTGAGAGCATGATTGTCAGTGTATACAATAAATTCTTTAGGAAGCAAGTAGTGCCTCCATTTTTTTAGAGCTTGTACCATAGCATACAACTATAAGTCATAAGAGGAGTACTTCCTCTTGGCCTCATTTAACTTTTCACTGAAGAAGGCTACTGGTCTGCCTTCTTGGCTCAACACGGCTCTAATGGCCAGTCGACTTGCATCACATTCAATTGTGAAACCTTATTGGAATTAGGTAACACTAAAATAGGGAATTTAGCAACTTTCTATTTTAGACTCTCAAAGCTCCTATCTACTTCTCTCATCCACATAAACTTCATCTTACCTCCACCCTTGATGGTCTCCAGCATAGGTGCACAAATGTCACTGTAGTTCTTAATGAATTTTCTATAAAATGTGGTGAAACCATGGAAACTTCTAACCTCTCCTACTATCCTAGGTGTAGGCCACTTCAAAATAGCTTCTACCTTAGAAGCATCCATTTTCAAATCACCCTTAGAGATGACAAAACCTAGGTACACCAATTCTTGTTTCATGAAGTCACACTTTTTCAAGTTTATCAGTAACTTCTAATCTTGCAGCCTCTTCAAGACTATCTCCAAATGTTCCAAGTGCTCTTCCTTGCTCTTACTAAACACCAACATATCATCAAGGTAGACTACCACAAATTTCCCTATGAATTCCTGCAACACGTCATTCATCAGCCTCATCAAGGTGCTAGGGGTATTTGAAAGGCCAAATGGTATCACAAGCCACTCATACAACCCTTAATTGGTTTTGAAAGCTGTCTTCCACTCATCCCCCTCTCTTATCCTTATCTGGTGATACCCACTCTTTAAGTCTGTTTTGGAGAAATAAGTAGCACCTCCCAAACAATCCATTAGATCTTCTATTCTAGGAATAGGAAACCTATACTTGATGGTTATCCTATTTATGGCCCTAGAATCAGTACAAAGCCTCCATTTCCCATCCTTCTTTGGGGCTAAAATAGTAGGTACTGCACATGGGCTAAGGCTCTTCCTTATTAGCCCTTTGTTTAGGAGTTCTTGAATCTGATTTGCTATCTCTTCATTCTGCTGTGGGGTCATTTTATATACTGCCTTATTAGGAAGTACTACTCCCGATATGAGATCTATCTGATGGCTAATGTCTTTGATTGGTGGTAGGGAATGAGGTATATCCTTTGCAATCACTCCTTTATAACTCTCAAGCAAATCTCTGACCTCCTTAGGTCCTACTTCCCTCACACTTTTCTTCTTTTCCCCCTTAGGCTTCACAATCAAAGCAAAACCTACTCCATCACCTTTCTTTATTGTATCAATGAATTCTTTTGCTCCTAACAACATTACACTAGATCCTATAGGCTATGGATCCTCTTCTACCACTGATCGTATCCTATAAGTTACACCATCCTTTTGGAATGAGTAAGCATTATTTTCTCCATCATGATGAGCCTTTCTGTCAAACTGCCATGGTTTTCCCAGCAAAAGATGGCAAGCATCCATTGGAAGGATGTCACACAAGATTTTATCTCTATACCCCCCAATACTAAATTCTACCCATGCTTGTTCATTGATGAGTACGTGCTACCCCTTATTCAACCAACTGGCTTTATATGGACTGTTATAGGGTATCTTTTCTAACTTCAACTTATTCACTGCTTCCAAAGATATAATGTTATCAGTAGAACTAGAGTCAATAATAACTTTATAAACCTTACCTTGGATCTTGCAGTTGATTCTAAATAAAGCCCTTCTTTGTGATGGTTCAATCTGCACTGGTTCCTTGAGCAGCGTCCTCTTAAGCATCAAACTTTCTCCCATTTTGGATGCTAGATTCACTTCAGGAGATGTCACACCCCTTGCATCTTCTTGAATCAAAGTGGTTCTCTTCTCACCACCATGAGAAGTTGAGGCCTTCTCTAGACACTTGTATGTTGGGTGTCCTATCTGATTGTAGTTATAACATCTCATATTGGAGAATTTGGATCCTCTACCTGATCCACTTGTCCCACCTCTTCCATTAGGCCTTCTTCCTTGGTAGCCTCCTCTGCTACTGGAGTCTCCAACTTGCTCTTCTTGGCTAGACTCGCTACTAGGCCTCTGGTTAGGACTTCTTCCTCCAAAACTACCTCTGCCTCTAAAATTTCTTCCACCTCTACCTCTATTTTTCTACTCACTCTTTCTCTTTATCTTCTCTTCAACCCTTAAGGCCATTTGGAAACACTTGTTCACTGTTTCTGGTGCTAAGATGCCAATCTCATCTTGGATGTTCATCCTTAGGCCATTCAAATACCTGGCCACCTTCTCTGACTCTTCTTCTTATCTCTTTAATCGAGATTGAGTTTATGAAACTCTTGTGTGTATGCATTCACATCAAGGTCTCTCTGTCTGAGGTTCTGCAATTTCTTATACATCTACATGTTATAGTCTAGAGGTAAGAATTGTGCCTTGAATTTGGTCTTCATCATTTCCTAGGAGGTTGACATATTCTTCCCCTCCTTGACTCTCTCTCCTTGCTCATAATTCCACCATACAAGAGCAGGTCCCTTCAATCTTGCCTTTGCCAACTTAACCCTCTTATCATTAGGGACTTCTTTGTATTCTAAATAATTGTTCAATGCCTCAATCCAATCAATCACCTCTTTAGCTTCCATACTTCCACTATACATAGGTAACCCATCTATGGTGTCCCTATTGACTGACTTTAATGCATTTAAAAATGTCCTCTGGTCTGCTGGTATCTCCTTTGTCTTTTTACTGGTTTTAGCAATTTCTGTATTACCTTCATCACTGTCACTTTCATCTTCCCTATCTTTGCTTTTGGACTGCTTAAAATTTCCTAACTTGGATTCAAGCATCTCGTTGATTAGCTTCTTGACGGCATCCTATGACATACTTTTGGGAGGCATCCTCTCCGCCTCTATCTCGCTTTCTCTACTTGACATAAACATTCACAAATAGCACCCAAATGCCAACACTCCTGTAAACCCTCAATTCAGCTTGCCGTCCAAATCTTTTCAGGCTTTGATACCAATATGGTGTGGATCACATAGCAAAAACTGTAGATCGGGCCCTAACTACCTCGCAGTCGGCAAGGCCTAAGAAATGAGCCGCTGATTCAACTCCATTATCAACGAGACTTCCTCTATCAGCTGATTCCTCCATCTTTCTGCTGATACCCTGATATTACCTTCAATCTTCTTTCATTGGCAGGGCAATTACCATCGTCCACCTCAAGGTTTTCTACGCTGATACTCTGATGCACAATTTGCCTTCTCTAAACCCTAGCACATGGAAATTCTAGGTCAATGTACTATATGAAACACACTGTCTGGATCCTCTACACCACCAAACAATAGAACAAAACAAAAAATGAAAGCAAATATTTATACAACGAAGCCATTCCACTAATTTCGATAGAAATCTCACTAGTGAAATGCTTCACGATGACATACAACAACAAAATGGAAAGCTTAGAGAGAGCAGGAATCACAATTACCATAATTATACAAATTACAATTATAGGAAACAAAAATGAAATTGACAGAACAAAATGATTCCATTTCTCTTTAGCACAATCACAATTACATTCGATCACACTCTTTCTTCAACCTGATTACAATATCTTGCTCATTTGGCTCATTCCTCTGGGTATTTATCAACTCACCCTAAGGAGTACCAAACTGACTCCAAGCGGCTAGGAGACAACTGTCTAAAACAACCTCCAACTGCCCTATTGCCCTATTTTGGCATTATGCGGTTACAAAATGACAAAAGTGTCCTAAGTCACTTGGGACTTACAAAATGAACCTAGATACAGACTAAAATGAAAATGCATTGGTCAAATAGACCTTATTACAAAAGAAAACATGATTTTCTAGGTGCTCCTACACCAATTTGGTTTGGTTACGACATCAAAATCAAATGAGGGTAATGAATCATTAGAATTTCTTGCATTCCATAAATATTACTATTTAGTTGAATGGAATCTAACTTTGCTAAGGGCTACAATAAGTTTGATTTTACATTCCTTTTTGTGTATGATCATATCTCAATTGGGTTAAAATTAAAGCTCTTTGAAAAGTAGCTTCCACCGTGATTACTCTTTTTGTATCTCTTATAGGTGTAGAAAATAAGGTTCCAACCCCCATAGATAGTGATTCAACAAACTAATCTAATTTTGTCTATGCATAATATTGACTTTTTCCAATGCTTGATAAAATCATTAATTAAACTATTCAATGGGCTCATTGAATTGTCTCGTTATGGATAAAATTGAATGAAGGCTTCTCATGAATCACCATTATACCCAAAATACATTAGGAATGTGTCTTCTCATTTTACCCATGAATGCATGGATTTCATTGAGAGACAAGTGTACCACTGCAATGCTACATCTCAAAACATGTTAAGAGACAACTAGGAAGGAAAATCCTCAATGATTAATATACTTTTTGTCATTAAATCCTTGAAAATATTAAGATGTTCAAAATAAATTTGCCAAATATTAGGGGAAAAATAGGAAACTAATTGTATGAATTGATAGGAATTGGGTGAAAACCCAACAGGTACACACAAGGCTCACTATCAGGATGAAAATACCCCTAGTGTTATCTCATGTACATTGAATGTGTGAATGGACCAATCTAATTTTTAATCAATCTTTTAGCACAGTAAACAAACATTTTCTTGCTTGTGTGTATTTTTTTATCTCTTTTTTTTTAAAATTTTATAAAAAAAATTATTTTCCAAATCTTATAATTTTTCCATGCTTTACAATGATAACTTTCAACAATTCTGAAGGAAATTTGAACATTTAGAGCAACAATTTTCTCATTTTAACTATCCTAATATTCTACTTTGGCACCTTCCTTCTAGCACTATTTCTACTAATATAAGGGTTTTGACACACCAATGTTCTTGTGAGTTGTGACATGCCACAAGTTGGAATGAAAAATGTTCCCCTACTTGGAAAGTGGCTAGCCTCAAGAGTCTTCACTGATTACTTTTTTAAGGTTTATGGAAATTCCTCAATTGGAGAGTGTTTTAGTTGGTCTTTATAAGGGGCTACATAGGATATCATGAACTATTCAATTTAAAAGAGGTCTACTTAGTGTAAATCAATCACTTTTAGCTAGAGTAAACCTTCACTTTTATTTTTAAATGTGTTAATTCTTTTTGTTTTAGTTTGTTTGACTTCCATCAATAATTTTCAACACCAATTTTTTTAAACTAATCAAAAAAGTTAAAATAGCAATATGTCTTCCAAAATCATAATTTTGCAAGGTGGAATGTGAAAGGCCATCCATTAGAATTCATTCCATTTTTTAAGAACTCCCATTTTTAGGATTAAAATATGAAAGATTTAATCACCTAGAAGTTGTAATGTCATTTCAATTTTATGCCTTGTATGACTACAATTTATCATTAAAACCCCAACACTAAACTAATCTAACACAGATATAAAATGGGCAAAAGAATACCTGTGGGAGAAAGAAAGGGTTAAAGAGAAAATAAAAACAAATCTAAACCTCTCTTCAATGATCTTACACACCATTTTTGTAAATGGATGAATTAAAACTAAAAAGACCTTCACTAAACCCTTATGCGCAATCCAAATGTGAGACAATACAATCTTCAAAGGAACTATGAACCACTTATGTGATTGTTGTTGAATTTTAGTATGCATGAATGTGTTCATGTGACCAGACACTACAACAAATCCCTATGATTAGCTCCATTTTTTGCTCTATTTTTTACTTCCACCCATTGTTTTAACGTATTTTTCTCCATTTTAAAAAAAAAGTCAGCACTATTTATCGGGAGGGCGCTATTTTTGGCATTTTTTGTGCCGATGAGAATAAGTAGGCACTAAATTAGGTGCAATTTAGCATCAAATTTAGCGCTGAATTTAGAGCCCAATTTAGTGCTGAATTTAGAGAAGCTCCTAATATTGAAGCAAACACCATTGCTGAACACTTAATTAAGAAACATAAAAGGTATCATCAAAAAAATTCAAGTAGAGGGTGAAGAATTCGTAGAGGCTTCAAAATAAGGCATTCCTACATTTTTCAGTGACAAGAAAGATTTGTAAAATCTGGAAGAGTGGACAAAGGAATGCCAATTGATATTATAGGGAGCTTTGGAGGCAGCCAAAGACAAGGATCTGGCATTAGGAGAAGCCTGTCGACATTCAAAGAAGATGATATCAATGGAGATAGCAGCAAGGAATGTTTATGAGTATGCCAATATACACATAAGCCAAAAGTACTTAGATCATATGTCCCAGATCCATTTGTGGCTAACTAGAACTTAAAATGTTGTTCATTATTGTTAAGTTGTTATTAAGTTCCAAAAGACACTTATGAAGAGGCACATCCTCTTAAAAATATTGTTATATAAGTCAATCATTTTATGATAGAGAAAGGAGGCAATAGTAGGAAGTAGAAGCATATTTAGTAAATTATTTTTCAAGGCAAATGCCAATTTATCCCCATGAAACTCGAATGTTAGCTAAGATTATGCAAATCATTCACATATATACATCAATCAAATTTGAATAATTAACATTATTGCTCAAATTCATAAACGTCTGATATAAGTATTTGTGTAGTAAGATTCTTGTCCAACCTATCCATATGTGCAACATGTGCATCATGATGAAAAACATCTTCCCCATTAAACTATGTTGTAGTCATCAAATCCTCAATCATAACTTCCTCGCAATCAATCAAGGCCATTGTAGAGTTAAGCCTAAGGTTTCTTCTTAGTACAAAATGAGGTTTAGGTTCAGACCTTGACATTAAAGAAAAATATAAAGAAATGAAAAGGAAATTGCATCCAAGTAATCCTATTTTTTCCTCCCAACAATTCATACCAAAGATTGAACAATTTAAGGATATTGCAACATGTAATTTGTATCGACACAAATAATATTACTGAAGTATTACAAAATTTAGGGCATAAGAATCATCCTTTTTTAAACATGGACTGCAAATAATTCTTAAAATTTAATAATTCTAAAAATTTAGAAGTCTTGGTCATTAACATTATTGTTTTCTAAAATGCCATCAAGTGTATCATTGTCAATGTTCATATGTTCTTTCAAGTATTTAATATTATCATCATCCTCATCTTGACCTGGATCATCTTCATCATCACTAAAATTTGACTATAGACCATCTATATTGTTACCATGTATTTGGATCATCATTTTCTATACCATCCATATTGTTATCTTCCATAACATCATCTAACTCTGGATTGTTAAAACTAACATGGCTTATGTTTTCTCCTTAAGGGAATGTAGTTATATACCTAGAGCTTAGATAATTTTGGATGTACAAGATGGTTGTGTAAGCTAGTTATTTTTTTAATACTTGTGAGATCCTATGTGTTTGTCTAGTGATAATCTTTTACCTCAAAATTATGTTCCTCTTATTATTGTGGGGATTGGTGAAATTGAACATATGCTTGAAAAGATGCCAACGTATTGTGAAAATTGCATCTTTGAGAATAGTTTGGTCATTTGACATCTAAGTTAGGTTGAAAAGTCTAGCTAGGAAAACTATGAAGCCTTTGATCATGTTACATAGGCAAGGCCATCTTGGATGAGCCCCCAAGGCCTAGGTCTGGTCCCTAGGACTATTTCTTCTCTATATCATGCTAATGGGGATTCAATTCATGATTACTTTATTTATCTGGAGACTAATTCTTACATCTAGTGTTGCAGAATCATGATTTCATAAGGGTACATGTATCAGAGAAAGGCAAGATACTTTGTATGGTGCAATGTAAAATGATGGAACTTAAGGTAATAACTAAATTTATTTCCATATGGTTAAGCTTTATAATTTATGTTTATGCATCTAAATAAAAAATTTGTTATGTTTCATCGAAACAATTGCCTTCTTAAGCAAACCTTTGTGAGATAGTTTAATAACTATTAATGATTTTGTGGGTAAATGTATGATGCTCTAATGGGAAAATTGAGGGCATGACATAAATCATGATGACATATTCTCTAAAATAAGTGTGTTCACTAAGGGAAAATGGATAATCCCAATCATGATGGAAAGAGGGAGAATTTAAATACACTCCTATGAACTCTACTAAGTACCCTTTAGGAGAAAAGGTGTCAAGGGAAGGAGTAGCTTGGTGTGAGTATCTAAATCAATTAAGTCTAGAATAACCATTGTAAGGGAGTGGGATATAAGAGAAACCATGCAATAATTATGATTAAACTCCATATATGTAATGTGATTAGCATGAATAGGATGATATCCAAGGCTAGATTTATTAGTTTAGGAATCAATTTGAATGGTTTTAGTTATTCTTTTCTCCTTACATCCAAGACCTTGTCCATGGAAACCAATTTGAACAAGAAAATGAAATCATTTACCATACCTTTTTTAAGTTGCTCAAAGAGTAAAAGGTTTTAGATTGAGTTTTTGTCTTAGTTGAATTAGATTTTTGATGAAGGAGAAGATGTATTATTTTGGGTAGATGAAGAGGAGAGCTTAAGAGTATCAACATATTCATGAGGGTCAAGCTATATCATGGGAGTATTTAAGTCATTCAATTTAACTTTGTACTCTCTCACCTAGGAAGGGGTAAATAATGAGGAGCCCCAATCATATCCATGCAAGGGATTAGAGGGTGGAGAAAAGTTATAGTTGAGAAGATGAAGAGGGATCAACTATAGCCTTGGGAGGAGGTGTAGTAGATGTGGAGGGTGTGTGGTTCAAAGGGGCATGTGACCCTCTTCCATTATGCTCAATGTATCATTATAGCCATATATGCAGATGATTTTGATTGCCAAAAAAGTTCTTTCCTTTGGACAATGGATTTGGGAGGGATACATTATATGCCTTAAGCCATGGTTTCCTTATTTTGATCCTCTTGACAATTCTTTCTCTTTGGCTCTTGTTTAGGTTCACCTACCATACATGGGTGATCTCGCAATAATGTGTCCCACTTGTGGGACATCTTCATTTTTTCCTAAAATCACATAATTTTTAGAAAAATACATGAATTAGGCCTATAGGGGTTCCATATAAGGGGTTTGAATTGAATGGGGTTAGATAAAATCCCCTTGGATATAACCCCTAGGATTAAATGAAACCCCTGGTGAAGTCTCCTTCATGCCTATCAAAAGGCTAACAAAAGACAATTTTGCTTCATTTTTAGGGGGAATCAAATGAAGTCATTTGAAAATTCCATTTTGTAAGTATGAATCCCTTAGTGTTAACTTTACAAAATTTATAATATGTGTTATTTTTTTAATTTTATAATGAATATAGGTCCATTATGAAGAAAAACAATATCTTATGTTTAGACACTAGGCAAAATAACATATGTTATCAAAAAAATCTCCAAAAAATGCATTACCCTCCACATGGATGTCCTTCTTTCCATGAAAAATACAAAAAACAATTTTAATAAATATGTTAAGAGAAATGTGATCTATGGAAAAATATAGGTTTAAAATTTATGTCAATACTAATTCAAAACTTAATAACAAATAAAATACTTAATAAAAAATTACCAAAAAATGTTCATACCCTAGAAATTGGAATTAATGATATAATTCCAAGAAATTAGGAAAAAAACATTTGTAGTGAAAGTTAAGAGATATGACAAAATGTCACTCAATAAAAGTCACAGAAAAAAATATTGATTTAAAATAAAAATGATAGATATATTTCGTTAAAAAAATCATAAATCCCACAACTCATTAGTTTACATCATCCTTAAATTATTGATTGTTTGTTTGGTATAATTGGCACAAATTAAAAATTGTTAAAAAGTGCTGATTTTGAATCTCTCACTTAGACCAACAAGTGGGACACATTGTTGTGCTATTTCCCACCTTCCATTAAATTTTTGGTGTGAGCCTAGGTTGAAAGCTATAAGTAACTCAATTTTTTCCAAAATTTTCACTTGACACCCAAAGTTTTTTTAGAACTACATTTGCACAAATCTACACTGAAATGGATTTCTCAAAATTTTTCCCCAAATTTGTTCTTCTAAAAAGAGATGCTTGTTCATGGTCTCAAACTTTGGATTATGTGAAAATACCATTTAAGTGTCATAGATGCTTTCAATATGGACACATTTCTTCCTCTTGCACAAGAATGGACAAATTTGCTTCTAAGGAGACCTCTAAACATCTTTCATCTAATGTAACTTGGTGGTCAAGAGCCATATCCATCCAACACTAAGATGTACAAATCAAGACTTTTACATTATGTTAGAACATAATGTTATTAGAGGTCATAACCTTATAACAATTATATTGTTCTAATATAAAATTATATTACCTTATGCCCTTTATATGTTTTATAAAGTATAGTTTATAAAATACCATTTAATAATTAATAATCTAATAGCTATTAGATTATTATATATTTATGAATGGTAGTTGTTGAGCAAGTGTGTCAACTACCCTTTTAGGTATTTTTCCACCTCTTAAATCCTATATTTAAGAGGCATCTCTCGCATTTTAGAGGATATTGAGATTTAGAGATTAAATATTATAGTGAACACTATCACTCTCCTCAAGAGATATGTTGAAATGAGGAGAAGGTAATTTTCCAACTTTAGTCTATTAATTTATAGATATAAATGTAAGTGTTTTTTAATATAATGATACTTTGTGTGGTTTTTACCATTTATAGTTTTCCCATATTAATTTTGGGTATCAATGTGAATTGTAAATATTTCATTCATTTATATAATTTTATTAATTTGTAACTTATCTAAATTAATTAATATTAAGTAAATAATATTAATTACATTATCAATTTACTTAACATAATATCAAAGTAAAGCTAGGGTTGACTAGTGCTTTTATGAAAAATCATAATATATATATATATTGAAAACATTATTTTTTTAATGTATATATATACCTAACAAGTTTTGAATATCGATGGTAACCAACCAAATGATAAAACAATGTTTTAAAGGGAACCCACTAGAGGAGTTTCGCAATTCTTGGCATTGTATTTTTAAATGGTTAACCTTCACAAGGAAAGAAAACTAAGAAATGAAAATTGTTTGTTTGCATCCTTAGAAACTCTAAAATGTTTATAGAGAATGAGTTATATCACATCTCTAGAGATTAGGTTTCAAAAATCAAATAGTTTGTAGTTGTGATAGTCTTGTGACTCCTCCAATATAAATACTCCAAATTGTCTAGCTAGTCATATATTTTCTATCGAGCAAGTCTAGATTTTTAAAAAGGTTGAAGATGAAGGGTTTCATCTTCATATTTGAGTATTTTCATGTTTGAAAGACGTATCAGTTTTTAAATGCATATCTTTTTTTTTAATTTTATCCTTGATTAGAATTTAGATGGTCACGAGCTCAATTATTTCCCAGATGAAGCATGCCTAGGTAGAGAGGCATTTATTCATCAAGTTTAAATGAATATGCCTTCACTCGTAGTTGGCACACTAGTCAAATCACTATTAAATTTAAATACCACAAATAAAATTCTAAATCTATGGAAAAACAAGTTAGTTGTAAGGCACTTTAAAACTAAGTGCATACAAAATCAAACAAATCATTGGAAAATTAGAATAAGTTTCTTTTCTTGTGATTTTTTCCTTCTAATCAATTTATTATAGATTTAGTTAATAAAAGTATATGTATTAGGCATGGATTTTTGTTTCTTGAATTATTTTTTTTAACCATATACTATATTATATTATAAGAATCTACTGTAAATTAAATATAGTATTATTATTATAATAAAGATTATGGACATGTTAGAAGACAATGAAACTTAAAAGAAGTATAAAAACTATAATTATACTTCAAATATTCACACAATCCATTCTCCTTGATAGGATGGAGGAATGCATGCACCTAAGAAGTAATTCCTAAATATATCCAATGCAAAATGAACGTAGATTGCTCTATTCTAACCATCACAAGTGAAGGAAAGGATTTAGCAATGGGATGAGAGGATTTTGGCTAAGATTTTGGTATATATTAGATGCTTGAAGACTTGTTCTTTGAAATGCTTGGAGATGGCTTGTATTTATAGATTTTTGGAGGATTTTTTTATCAATGGTGGAGGTGTGAAGTGGAGATCCAATGGTGGATATTTCATAGTGAAATCAAGGGCTATGATTGCATCATCAATATTGGAGGGGTCACAATATTTTAGAATTTTAAATTCCATCTTGGGAAGGCTTTGCATTAATTAAGATAATGACTTATGAATGAATTAAAAATTTATTTATGTGGGGGAGAGTGAATTAAAAATTACATTTTATAGATCTATGGAATGAGAATTGACACATGCATGGATTTAGAAAAGTGAGGTGGAGACGTGTGATCTTTATTATTTAAATAATGCTCTTGCATGAATGAGGAAAGATTAGGTGGAGACACATGTGACTCCTCTTAATTAAAAAATGTTAATTTTTAATCAAGTAGGGAGATGTGATAATGAGGGGTTAAGCTAATTAATTAAGTGATTAACTTAATTAATATGGTTGTTGGAGAGTAGGAGATGGGTTAATTAATGGCATAAATTAATTAAGGGTTTATTTAATTAATTTGGGTCTAAAGTCTAGGTAGGGTATGATAGCTTATTAAATAAATGATATTTATTTAATTAGCCTAGGTTTAGTCAAGGGATAGGTGGATTAGTTAAATAAATGTATTTTATTTAATTAATTTAGGTTAGTGGTAAAGGATGGAATAATCAATTAAATAAATTGTGACATTTATTTAATTAATTATGAACAAGGGACTATGGGGAATAGTTAAATTAATCAAATAAATTGATTTTATTTAATTAATTAGAGAAGGGGATAAGTTGGTGCAAGCATGTTGGGGAATGGTAGCATAGGTTATGTCATTTTTCAAATGTCTACATTTTGCGCCTCGTTTATGTGGCATCATGACCAAGTGGAAGTGGTGTTAGATCAAAGAATTTTAAATTTTTTTTCCAAGCTGACGAGGAGAGGAAGAATGTATGAGTGATGCCCCCTCAATAGATTAAGGAAAAAAATAAAAAAATATTCGGGTGAACTCTTGAAAAGGAGGAAATGGTGATAAAGACGAGATTCATGATGAAAAATGGAGTCAATAGGAGGAAAAATGGGTGAAAACAGATATGTTTTGTGGCTTGGGGGTGAAAAGGTAGGGGTAGGGCTAATGTGACATGTATAGATAGGCTATGGGGGGCCCAATATGCCACATTTGCACACCTAAGCTTGTTGACTAGGATAGAGAAGAGAGCAATAACGATGGCATAGAGGAGGATTCCATGCGAGGTGCATCAAGATGAGAGGACCCGAGAGTACCAGCACAAGGTGGAAAGTCGGTAAGTTTCCTAACTTTACATTTTTATTTTCAGGTTTCAGGTTATTTCGAGCATTGAAATGGGTAGGTTAGGTGTCGTAGCACATGCACACAAGTGCGTAGTGCTAGGGGCCAAGTGATTAGGGTCTATGTATCGTTTAGCGCTTTTGGTGTAGGCAAAAAGCATCATTGTTGTAGCACTTAGGGTAGGCGAAGTAGCACTTGGGGCTGGGTTAGCGCCAATGTTAGAATTTTAAGCACATGCACTAAGAAAGGTAAAGCTTGTGTCCATAATGGCACTAGCAAGGAGGGGAATGGTGCTTGCATTGAGATTGATGTTGAGGGGGGATATGGTAGTGCTAACGTCTAGAGTGGCGCTAGCATAAAGTAGAGTAGCGCTTGTGTTTGAAATGGCACTAGCATGAAATTGGATAGTGCTTGCATCTGTAATGGTGCTAGCGCAAAGTGGAATAGTGCCTGCATCTAGAATGGTGCCAGTGTGAAATGAGGTAGCGCCTTCATTTGGAATGGCACTAAGGGTTGATCTATTAGCTTAAGCAAGCCAAATGGGCTTGTGGTTGTTATTTTAGTGCGTACATGTAGTTTGGCACTTAAGTGAAGACTGTTAGCATTTTCACATAGTTTGTAGAAAAAGGTTTGACTTGATGACTTGGTGGATGCAAGATGTGCTTCCTTCACTTTAGTCGAGGGAGCATCGGCCACCAACACTGTCATTTAGGGATGGATTGATCCAAGTGGAGTGCGGCTAGTTAAGGGTGATCAATTTGATGTATATTGCAAGGATGTCAACCCTTCTGGCCAATTGAGCCATGATGATGGCTCTGGTAAAGTGTTGGTACAATGAGAGCTACTCATTTGTGTTTCTGACAGGGGAGATGATGATCACCCTTGAGGACATTTGGTAAATTTTGTGGATTCCCATCCATGGTGAGCAGGTGGTGTATGATTAGGCTATTGGATTGGTGGAACTGCATCATGTGTTTGCCCCTACTCAGGTCCCTATGGACCGACCAGGGAAGGAGATGTTTTAGAGGGATGCTATGGGGTTACTGGGAGGTTTAGAGCTATTCACTTGTGGAGTTATAGTTGGGTTGCTGCTACCATATCAGTGGTCATGTGGATTCCTTGTGGGGTGGGGGGTTGTGTTGGAGCAGATGATGGCATGGAGTGTGGTTTATGTGTGGGGGCCATGTTTACTACCCAATTATACAATGATATGCATCTAATATTATATCACTATGGGGTGAGTGTTGTCGATTGAGTGATGCTCCTCCATGTTTGGGCTTGGAAGTGTATTGCAATTACTCAACCATAATGCTCACAAGTATGGCCACAGTTTATGCCATATGTGTATGGGTATGGAGGAATATTGGTACATCAGGTGCTCAGAGGGTGGCAGTATTGGAGTTGTGCCTTTGATGCTTTGATGACAGTGGTATGGTGGATAGGTTATGAGATGTGGATTGATGATGATGTTCACTTGCCTTTTTCTCAATAGCCTCAGTACCTGATTGGCAGGACCGAGCATATATTGGATAGGTAGCTCCATGAGCAGGTACTATGGTAGTTTTGGCTTACAATAGAATGTGCCTCAGGTAGGGGTAGTTTTTACTTGGGTGCGGTGGGAGACTAGGACGTGGGGAGTACAACTAGATGTAGCCATGGTGATTGAAGAGTTTCAACATTTGGTGGCAGTGGCTTGGGACTAGGGGTCGGTTGTGGTTGTTGCAGGTGCACGACTCTAGAGTATGATGCTTGGTGGACAAGATTCAGGCCTATTCGTATGACCATTCTAGAGGGTTAGCTAATGTAGGGAGAGACAGATAGTGATGATGATGAGGAGGATGACAGTACAGGGCACTATGCTAATGGAGGTGGTGGTGGTGGTGGGGGTGGTTATGCTGATCAGATGCAAATTTTGGTAGCTGTTGTAGTAGAGGGACTGGATAAGGGGCATTGAGTACATCCTAGGGTGGAGGTACCGATAGGAGGGGGTGGGCATGGAGAAGATATGGTTACCCAAAGGGCATGAGTGGTGATCTTGGAGGATGTGGTGGTGAGGTTGATAGTGGAGTGAGATGGGGAGAGGGTACTCCACTAGAGTGTTGTTACTATGAGACAAAGGTACATGTATCCCAACATAAGCAATAGATGAGGCAGTTGCAGGGGTTGGTGGATAGTAGTGGGATAACTTAGATGTGGGGTGACTATACTCATGTGCAGACAGAGTTGGACATGGCTATAGGGCAGGCAAAGTATTATGGTGCCCTATATCATGGAGCGGTACTAACAAATCAAAGGGTGGCTAGCTATATCCACTCACACTCAGGGGCAAGTAAGTCTGTGAGGATGTAGACATCATCGATGATAGGGCCATTCAAGTATCCTCCATTGATGCCTCCACCAATTGTGACACTAGGGTGGACAGGAGCAGCTAGGTAGCCTCCACCAGTTGTGACACCAGGGACTACAGGGGTTGGGCCTTCTACAACATGATAGTCATCACCACCTCATTATCCCACTCCTTCTCATTAGGGGAGTTCAGTTTAGTGATTTTGTATATGCCTATAGGCTTATGTATTGTAGACATTTGATGGATTTGGCCCTTTGGGCACATTTTTGTATCATGACCAGTTATGTTTATATGAGATGGATGTATATATTTGTTGGTGGCCTATATGATGTGATCATGTGTTTTATGATGTATCTTACATGATGTATGATTATAGTAATGGATGACATTGTGGTTTATGTTATGATTTGTGTTGTGGATCATGTGTTTATGATGTTGGATTTAAGTTTATGGATGCATTTATGGATTCATGGATGTATGATATGAATAATAGATATATGATATGGATCATGATGTAGATTATATGTTTTATGGATAGATTTATGGATTCATGGATGTATGATATGGATCCTGATGTGGATTATGATATGAATTATATATTTTATGGATTCATGGATGTAGACTAAGATATTGAAGATTGATTGAGAAATGAAGCACCCAAAAATTCAACTTCTAGTCTTCAAATGAAATCGTTGAAAGCTGAATCAGCCACAAAATCACCAGTAAAAGCCTGAATGCGCCTTACAATTCATCTGTATAGGAGAATTATTTCAGGCTTCAAAGAAGCTTCTCCACCATTTGTTAAAACCCTAGCCCTTGCCCAGTCTCTGCGCTTTTCCTTTACTCGTGTATTAACAAAGGAGTCTATGAAATAAAAGCTATCCCGGAGAGGTATATTCAATGTATATATGTTTAGGGCTTCGTTTACGTTAATCATTGCATAAAGACGATTGGGTCGACATTCGGTTTGGTATTCGCCGGTTTTATTAAGAGTCGGTGTTGCGTTTTCCGATCGGGGAATTCATTATTTTCAAAATTAAAATGATGAATATTAACATCAAGATTTATTTCATCAAGTGATTATAAGATCTATCCCTATAATTAGGTCGAGAGGGTATACAATAGCAATAAGGGGTGGAGTGTTATGGTGTGAGTGTGTTAACAAAAACTCTTACCTTTTACTTTAAATTTGACAACCATTTAGACATCAAAATATTAAAAATATAATGCGGCATATATATTTTAAAAACCTAAAACAAGAAAATAATTATTAAATAGTTCTAAAGTAAAATAACTTAAATAAAATAAAATAAGTATTACATAAATAAAAGTTCTTAAATTTTATGATTTTATTAATAATATTTATATATTTTTAAATTTTGTTAGATTCATTATTTTATTTATTTTATTAATTATGCTATAAATATATAGCCCACAAAGTTTATTAAATCAATGAACATAAAAATAAAGCCAATACAGTAAAGTGTATAAATATAAGTAGTACTCAAACATAAATTTGAGAAATATCAAATCAAATAAAAATAGAGAAAATTGAATTGTAAAATGAATTTATGAAGTGATGCAATGTTGTTGCGATTATTTATAAGGTTAGATTAGTTAAAAAGTGCAGCTTAAATTATTTAATATTTTTTTGCATAAACAAATCTTTGAAAACCACAAAGAAAATTAACAGCAAGATAAATTATTTAGTTTAGTTTAGTTAGAATTAGGGTTAGAGTTCTTCAATCATTAAAAGCCATAAATTTCTTAGAACTATGGTTAGAGTTCTTCAATCATTAAAAGCCACAAATTTCTTTTTTTAATTTAATGACCTTTGTTTTACATTTTTACTATGGGAATTAATTCCTATATAAAAATTTATAATAAGTTTTTGGTATCATTTGGATTAAATTAATGATTCTATTAAAAACTAATTGTTAGTGATAAGAATTGCGGCTTAAAAAAATACGAAAATTAATGCAGGGTAAATTATTTACTTTAGTTTAATGAAGGCTAGTAAAGAAAAATAAGGCAAGGAAAATTACTTTATTTTAGTTTAATGACGGCTAGGGTTATAGTTCTTCAATCTTTAAAATCCATAAAGAAAATAGAGTAAATTACTTTAGTTTAATGGGTTAGGATTATCGTTCTTCAATCTTTAAGAGATTAAAGATTTTTACTATGGGAATTAATTTCATTATACAGTTGTAGTTAAATTTTTGCTATCATTTGGATTAAATTAAAAACTAGTTTTTAAAATTTTAAATGCAAACATGTATAAAGTAAATAAAATAACGGTTTAAGTAAAATTAGCATTATATAGTAATGTGTATATATTTTAGCTCGTCGCTCTATGTATATTGTAATAAATTAATAAAATTATTAAACTAACATAGATATTTTAAATACATCTATCTGTCTAGAGGCACCTATCTATTCTCAATAACAATTTCAGCGTCTTTTAGATAGATGCATTTAAGATATCTATGCTAGTTACATATTTTATAAAGGTGTCTTTTAGATAGATGCATTTAATATATCTATGCTAGTTACATATTTTATAAAGGATGAAATGAATATAGACTCTAGCAAAAAGTAGGAAAATGATTTAAGGTTGTTATGAGCATGATAGTATTTTCTTTGCTACAATTACAAATTAGGTTATACTTGAAATATTATTTTTACAATAATTGCACCCACAATAGCATCAAGAGGTGGAGTGTAATGGTATGGACATGTTAACAAAAACTCTTAACTTTTACCTTAAATTTCAACCTTTTATTGATTATTTTATTAATTACATATTTTATAAATGATGAAAAGAATATACACTCTGGAAAAAACTAGGAAAATGATTTAAGGTTGTTATAAGCATGATAGTATTTTCTTTGTTACAATTACAAGTTTGGTTAAAATTGAAATATTATTTTTACAATAATTACACCCACAATGGCATCAAGAGGTGGAGTGTAATGGTATGGACATGTTAACAAAAACTCTTAACTTTTACCTTAAATTTCATAACATTTTATTCATTATTTTATTAATTACATATTTTATAAAGGATGAAAAGAATATAGACTCTGGAAAAAAGTAGGAAAATGATTTGAGGTTGTTATGGGCATGATAGTATTTTCTTTGTTACAATTACAAGTTAAGTTTAAATTGAAATATTATTTATACAATAATTTTATAATTTTATAAGTGTGTTACACTAGCATATCTATCTTTAGAGAAATTAGTGTAAAAGACATGAGAGATATCATTATTGATGTTTTCTAAAGATAGGTATGCTAGTTTATTTTATTTAAAACTTTTTAGTTTACTACATACATAACTCTAATTTTTTTCCTCCTTTTCTTTCACCTCATTCTATATTGTTTTCATTGTTTTTCCTCTTTACTTGAATGGGTTGTAGACATGGTGAACCAAGGTAAATATAGTCAAGTAATAGAAACTTTTATTTATCTATTTATCTTGGTTTATATTATTTTCATTGTTTATTTTATGTATTTATTTATCTTCCTCTTTTACTCTTACTCTTATGGCTCATTTAATCTTATGATTCAAATGTGTTATAAATTTTTTATTGTGTTTAAGAAATATGTAGTAGAGAGAATAAAAAATAAAAAAATAACAATTCTTCTAACCCCACTAGTAGCAGTTTGCTAAAAAAAAACTTAAATGAAAGCAAAACAAATAATTATATCAAGAGGGGTATACAATGGAGCAATGAGTGGATTGTAATGGTGTGAGCATGTTAACAAAAACTCTTATCTTTTACCTTCAATTTGAAACCAGGGGAGATTTACCTAGAATACTTAGCCAATCAAACTAGGGCCCTACCCAAAAACCCTAACCCTAGCTCTCAATAAACTAAAGTAAATAATTTACCCTTCTATTAATTTTCTTTATCATTTTCAAAGATTTGTTTATGCAAGAAAAATATTAAATAAATTATAATTTATAGGTTCAATAATTTAAGATGCAATTTAACTATAATTTTCTTTCTATTTTAATGGGAAACCTATAAATCAAATAATAGAAAATAATACACAATGTCTAATATAACTTTCTATAAATAATAGTAGTAGCATTACATCACTTCATAAATTTATTTTAACTTTCTATAAATAATAGTGCAGCTTTACATCACTTCATAAATTTATTCTCCTAGAAAAAAATTAAAAAAATGATGCCTACACAGTGCCCTTATGAATTAAACTTCTTCTCCTTATGAAATAAACTTCGTCTCCCAATTCAATTTGCTCTCTTTTTATTTGATTTGATTTTTCTTAAATTTATGTTTGAGTACTACTTATATTTATACACATTATTTTATTGACTTTATTTTTATGTTCATTGATTTAATAAAACTATGTGGGCTATATATTTATAATTATTTAAAAAAATATGTCTTGTTATTTATAAAAAACTATGTCAGCTCTATTTTATTTTTATGTACATGGTCACAGTCATCACATTAATGCCACTGGATAACTCCTTTTATTTTTTTTATGTTGGCTCTTTAATAGGTTTTGTTAACAAGCTCGTGTCATTACACTCAACCCCTTGCTGCCATTGTTACTCATTTTGGAGTAAATATAGCTGACATATATATTTTAAAAAACTAAAAATATGAAATAATTCATAAATAGTTCTAATGTAAAATAACTTAAATTAAATGCCCCATTAATGGGGCTGTTGGTGTTGACATCCTTTCCTGGAGATAAAATGGGAATCACCAGCAGAGGGGTGGGTAAAGATGAATTTTGGTGGAGCTTCCAAGGACAACCCAAGTGAATCAGGTGTTGGATGCCTAGTTTGAGATTCCAAGGGTGAAATCCTAGGCAATGCAGTGAAGAAGTTAGTTGTAGGAACAAATAACAAGGAGCAATACAAACTCTTCGCCTAGGTCTCAATTTGTGTGGGCAATTAAAGGTGTCAAAGGTTGAAATTGAGGGTGATTCTCTTATAGTGATTAATGCATCATGAAAGGGAGGATTGTCAAATTGGAAGCTAAAATGCTTTGTTAAATGAAGCCACTCATAAGATGAAGGAGTTCGGGAATGTGGTGATTAATCACATCTATAGGGAAGGAAATGTGGAAGCAGACACATTGGCCAAATTGACCATCAACTCAAGGCAAGCCTTCTTGTGGGAGGTAATTTCTAATAATTGGGTCAGCTCTATCAACTGACATTCCATCTTGTCCCTGAGCAAAGATGGAGTTGGTGAAGCCTGGGAAGTGGTTTATCTAGCGCAGAGGCCTAGTTTGGGATGCAAGGAAGTTTGGTGGGTTGGAGAAGGTGGTGGTTTTGTTTAAGATGGACACCCCAATTTGGCTAACTTGCAAGAAAAGGTCGATGTCATTCCTTGGGGGTATCACGGAGAAGATGATGAAACAAGTTTTCAAACCTAAAAGTGGTATTGTTCTATTCATGATAGAGTGGGTTTTGGGGGAATGTTTCATGGTGATGGAGCATAGGCATCGGGTTAACACTGATTTGTTATCCATGTTTGGTGGGATGGTCTCTTATGAGTCCACATGGTTGGGAGGTGTTTCCACCACCATTGGGGATTGGCAAAGAGGTTTTGGAGAACCAGTGGAGATGTTTTCTCTCTTTGTTACTTCATTCAGTTATTATACCTATTCAGTCCTTGTATCATATTCAAAACTATGTTATTGTACTTATATCATATTCTAGAATATATCATTGTTTAATTGTATATGCAGTTATGTAATTGTACTCTCTTAAGAGAGAAGTTGTAATCATTGAATTTAATAAGAAGAAATAAGATGTTTATTATTTAGTTTACAGATTTTGGTGTGGGTATCAGATCCACTTGTACTATGTTGATTATGGATTCATGTTTATAGTTAGATATCGGATTAGGAACATTTCATTTGGTGTTAAAATGAACGTTGTTGTTTTAATGTTTCCTCTAGAGAGTGAATTAGTCCTCTCTTTCAGGTTGTGCATTCAGCCATACTTGGCCATGAATGTTGTTGTTCTATCAAATTGGGATCCAAATTTGTATATGTTGTCCACTTATGTAAAAAAAAAATATTCTCTTTCTCTTTTCGCTCTTACCCTTCGAGGGTTACATAGTGGGATGTTACAAAAAAATCTATGTAAAATATGCTGAGAGATATCATTCCTGGGGTTTTCTAAAGATAGGTATGCTAGTTTATTTTATTTAAAACTATTTTATTTACTACATACATAAATGTAAGTATTTTTCCTCCTTTTTTCCACCTCATTCTATATTGTTTTCATTGTTTTTTCTCTTTACTTGAATGGATTGTAGACATGGTGAACCAAGGTAAATCTAGTCAAGTAATAGCAACTTTTATTTATTTATTTATCTTCTTCTATATTATATTCATTGTTCATTTTATGTATTTATTTATATTCTACTTTTACTCTTACTAAAATAATTCTTAAATGAAGACAAAACAAATAATTACTTCTTAGCTATTTTTTACATAAGAGATTTATTAATTCTTCATAAATTAGTTTAGTTTAAATTAATAAATCTCTTATGTTAAAAATAGCTAAGAAGTAATTATGTGTTTTGTCTTCATTTAAGAATTATTTTAGTAAGAGTGAAAGTAGAATATAAATAAATATATAAAATAAACAATGAATATAATATAGAAGAAGAAAAATAAATAAATAAAAGTTGCTATTACTTGACTAGATTTACCTTGGTTCACCATGTCTACAAATCCTTCAAGTAAAGAGGAAAAACAATGAAAACAATACAGAATGAGGTGTGCAGCAAATAAAATAGTTTAAAAAAAAATAACATACCTATATTTAGAAAACCTTAAGAATTATATCTCTCAGCATTTTTTACATAGATTTTTATAAATATACCTATGCTAGTTATATCAATTTGAGTAGTGACATTTGAATTCTCATAAACAACATCGTTATCATCATCTTCCAACATTATATTATTATGCATTTTAAATTCCATTAGGGAAGATTCATTCAAATTAGATTTATTCAATGTATCATGGCTCTCTTCATCTACAAAATCAAGGTTGTTGTAAACCATAAAGCCAAGTAAGGATAAATCATGTGTCTCTCCCAACCAAAAATCACCCATAAATTTATTATTCAAGTTTATGGTTTATATCATCTAATTTGATATTTATGATATATCTTCAAGATAAATAAAATCAACTTCTTCAGATTGTAAATTTAAACAATTATTTATTCCACATTTATAATGGTGTCCAAATGAGGTGAATTGGTGATAAGTTTACTTATTCATCCTTCTTATCACCTATGGCATTCATCATTTCCCTAAGAGACATATCCAACCTTATGATTACTTCAAGACATTCTAGTTTTCCATGCTCAATCATATTATGTAGGTGGCACCTATCTTGTAAGCTTATTTTTTCGAAAGTGGCTTGAAATCCAAGGACTAGCATAACATGATTCAATTTTTGAATCACCTTTGGAATATCTAGATCAAATCTTGGCATGGTTGGGGTGCAGGATTGATATGTTTGTAACCTTATTTGTTGTCATTTGTTGGAATATTTTCAATTTCAATTTCAAGCATATCATTGTTCTACTCTTCATGTTCATTCACACTACTATTTTTTTCAATTAGTGGTGTGCATGTGTGCTTATTATTCCACCTTTTTGATCGACTATATCATTGTGATATCTCATATCATGGATAATTGCATTAATTATAATCATTTATTCCTTATTGTCAGCTTAGGTGGATCAACCCTTTCACCTACATGTCGACTAACTAGAGAAATATCATAATCTTCATCTAAATGTTCATATTCATTACTAAAGGAATCGAATCAAAACTTTCCTAGTCAACTCACTAGGATTGTTGTGACATATGCTTATCTTGGATTTGGATAGGAAATGAGTGGTTTTGCATGATTTGGTCATTATAATTTTTCAAGTCCAAAATTACTTGTGGTTACACATGTTGATTTATTTTAAGATCACAAAATGTTAACTATTGTTGATGATCCATTTGTGATGGGGAGCACACAGAAAAAAATGCAGATCAAGCCCTAACTACCTCTCAGTTGGCAAGGCCTAAGAAATGAGCCACTGATTCAACTGCATCATCGGCAAGACTTCTTCTATCAGCTAAGTCCTCCATCTTTTTGCCGATACCCTAATATCACCTTCGATCTTCATTCATCAGCAGGATAATTACCATCAGTCACCTTAGGGTTTGCTACACCAATACTCTGATGCATAGTTTGCCTTCTCCAAACCCTAGCACATGGAGATGCTAGGTCAATCTACTATGCGAAACGCACTGTCTGGATCCTCTGCACCACCGAACAATGGAACAAAATAGAAAATGAAAGAAAACATTTATACAACGAAGCCATTCCACTGATTTTGATAGAAATCTCACTAGTGGAATGCTTCATGATGACATATAACAACAAAATGGAAAGCTCAGAGAGAACAAGAATCTACAATTATAAAAATTGCATTTATAGGAAACAGAAATTGAATTGATAGAACAAAATGATTCTATTTCTCTTTAGCACAATCACAATTACATTCGATCACACACTTTCTTCAATCTCATTACATGCTCATTTGGTTCATTCCTCTGAGTATTTATCAACTCACCCTAAGGAGTACCAAACTGACTCCAAGTGGCTGGGAGACCGATCTGAGCGGCTTGGAGACAACTGTCTAAAATAGCCTCCAACTGTCCTATTGCCCTATTTTAGCATTATGCGGTTACAAAATGACAAAAGTGTCCTAAGTCACTTGGGACATACAAAATGAACCTAGAATCAAACTGAAATGAAAATGCATTGGTCAAATAGACCTTATTACAAAAGGAAACATGATTTTCTAGGTGCTCCTACACCATACTCCCTGGGTGAAAGTTTTCTCAAGTCCTCTTAGAGACTAACTGTTGCAAATCACTACCCTGCTTCAGGATGTCTGCTTCTAGCATCCATGTGGCTTCTGAGTCTGGGAGTGCTTGCCATTTGACTAAGTACTCAAAATAGGTCTAATTTTTGGTCTTCTCAGCTGTCCTGCTATCAAAGATGCACTCCATCTTTGGTGGTTCCTTAGGTGGTAAATAGTGTACCCACTTTGTATTATCTTAGACAGAATCTGTTGTACCTTTTCTTGTATTAGGACTCCTATATAATGTCAGATCAGAAACATTGAATATAGGTTGAATAGCAATATCATCAGGGAGTTCAATTTTGTAAGCATTAGAACCATATTTCTCCAGAATCTGACAAGGTCCAATTTTTCTTATCATCAACTTGCTGTGTGTTCCTGTGGGTAGTCTATTCTTGTTGAGATGAACCATGACCATATCTCCTATTTGGTACTGCACATCCTTTCTTTGTTGATCCACTCTAGCCTTCATCTTCTAACTGTTCTGGTGTAGAGTATCTCTGACTTGTTGATGGATTTCTTTCATAGCCTCTGCAAATGTATTAGCATGTCCACTCCTTTTGTCCAACCCTTGAACATCTTGCAATTCAAAAATTCCTCTAGGATGACTACTATAAACAACTGTAAAAGGACTTAGACATGTACTTCTATTTGTAGAATCATTATAGGCATACTATGCTTGTGGGAGTACCACATCCCAACTACTGACATGTTCCCTTGTCAAACATCTCAGCAGATTGCCTAATGACCTATTGACAACCTTAGTTTGGCCATCGGTATGAGGATGATAGGCTGAACTAAAAAACAAATTTGTACCCAATCTTTTCTACAAGGTTCTCCAGAAATGTCCTACAAATTTGTTGTCTTTGTCAAATACAATACTCAAAGGTAATCCATGAATTCTGACAATTTCTTTAAAGAACAAACCTGTAATGTAACTAGAATCATTGGTGGTCCTACAAGGAATAAAGTGAGCCATCTTGTTGAACCTGTCTACCACAACAAACACACAGTCATAACCTATCCTTGTCTTGGGCAATCCCATCACAAAATCCATACTCAAACTTTCCCAAGGTCTGTTTGGTATGGGCAAAGGTTGGTACAGTCCTGCATTGGTTGAGACCCCTTTTGCTTTCTGGCAAATCATACAACTCTCAACAAACCTTCTGATATTAGATTGCATCCTTGGCCAAAAGTAAAACCTTCTTACAAGATATAAGGTCTTATTAAGCCTAAAATGTCCTCCTAAACCACCACTATGTTTTTCCTTCACAATATTATCCCTCATTGAACACTTAGGGATACATAGTTGACTTCCTTTAAAAAAAAGTCCATCCTACAATGTATAATCTAAAAATTCATTGTGGAAAGCATTAGAAAACTCACTGCATACCTTGTAAATCTCCTTGAAATCTTGGTCCTCTTCATACAATCCTTTGAGTGACTCAACACCCATACTTTGTAGCTGCACTTCTTGCACTTTCAACACCCTTCTACTTAGAGCATCAACAACCTTATTGGTTATTCCCTTCTTATGCTTGATGATGAAGGTGTATGCTTTAAGACTTTCCACCCATTTTATGTGTCTATGGTTGAGCTTTTCCTGTCCATTCAAAAAACTGAGAGCATGATTGTCAGTGTATACAATAAATTCTTTAGGAAGCAAGTAGTGCCTCCATTTTTTTAGAGGTTGTACCATAGCATACAACTATAAGTCATAAGAGGAGTACTTCCTCTTGGCCTCATTTAACTTTTCACTAAAGAAGGCTATTGGTTTGCCTTCTTGGCTCAACACAGCTCCAATGGCCAGTCCACTTGCATCACATTCAATTGTGAAAACCTTATTGAAATTAGGCAACACTAAAATAGGGAATTTAGCAACTTTCTGTTTTAGACACTCAAAGCTCCTATCTACTTCTCTCATCCACATAAACTTCATCTTACCTCCACCCTTGATGGTCTCTAGTATAGGTGCACAAATGTCACTGTAGTTCTTAATGAATTTTCAATGTGGTGAAACCATGGAAACTTCTAACCTCTCCTGCTATCCTAGGTGTAGGCCAATTCAAAATAGCTTCTACCTTGGAAGGATCCATTTTCAAATCACCCTTAGAGATGACAAAACCTAGGTACACCAATTCTTGTTTCATGAAGTCACACTTTTCCAAGTTTATCAGTAACTTCTGATCTTGCAGCCTCTTCAAGACTATCTCCAAATGTTCCAAGTGCTCTTCCTTTCTCTTACTAAACACCAAGATATCATCAAGGTAGACTACCACAAATTTCCCTATGAATTCCTGCAACACCTCATTCATCAGCCTCATAAAGGTGCTAGGGGTGTTTGAAAGACCAAATGGCATCATAAGCCACTCATACAACCCTTCATTGGTTTTGAAAGATGTCTTCCACTCATCCCCCTCTCTTATCCTTATCTGGTGATACCCACTCTTTAAGTCTATTTTGGAGAAATAAGTAGCACCTCCCAAACAATCCATTAGATCTTCTATTCTAGGAATAGGAAACCTATACCTAATGGTTATCCTATTTATGGCCCTAGAATTGGTACAAAGCCTCCATTTCCCATCCTTCTTTGGGGCTAAAATAGTAGGTACTGCACATGGGCTAAGGCTCTTCTTTATTAGCCCTTTGTTTAGGAGTTCTTGAATCTGATTTGCTATCTCTTCATTCTGCTGTGGGGTCATTTTATATGCTACCTTATTAGGAAGTACTGCTCTCGATATGAGATCTATCTGATGGCTAATATCTCTGATTGGTGGTAGGGAATGACGTATATCCTTTGCAATCACTCCTTTGTAACTCTCAAGCAAATCTCTAACCTCCTTAGGTCCTAATTCTCTCACACTTTTCTTTTTTTCCCCCTTAGGCTTCACAATCAAAGCAAAACCTACTCCATCACCTTCCTTTAGTGTATTCATGAATTCTTTTTCTCCTAAAAACATTACACTAGATCCTATAGGCTATGGATCTTGTTCTACCACTGACCGTATCCTATAAGTTACACCATCCTTTTGGAATGAGTAAGCATTATTTTCTCCATCATGATGAGCCTTTCTGTCAAACTGCCATGGTTTGCTTGGCAGAAGATGGCAAGCATCCATTGGAAGGATGTCACACGAGATTTTATCTCTATACCCCCCAATACTAAATTCTACCCATGCTTGTTCATTGATGAGTACGTGCTATCCCTTATTCAACCAACTGACTTTATATGGATTGCTATAGGGTATCTTTTCTAACTTCAACTTATTCATTGCTTCCAAAGATATAATGTTATCAATAGAACTAGAGTCAATAATAACTTTACAAACCTTACCTTGGATCTTGCAGTTGATTCTAAATAAAGCCCTTCTTTGTGATGGTTCAATCTGTACTGGTTCCTTAAGCAGCATCCTCTTGAGCATCAAACTTTCTCCAATTTTGGATGCTAGATTCACTTCAAGAGATGTCACACCCCTTGCATCTTCTTGAATCAAAGTGGTTCTCTTCTCACCACCATGAGAAGTTGAGGCCTTCTCTAGACACTTGTATGTCGGGTGTCCTATCTGATTGTAGTTATAACATCTCATATTGGAGAATTTGGATCCTCTACCTGATCCACTTGTCCCACCTCTTCCATTAGGCCTTCTTCCTTGGTAGCCTCTTCTGCTACTGGAGTCTCCAACTTGCTCTTCTTGGCTAGACTCACCACTAGGCCTCTAGTTAGGACTTCTTCCTCCAAAACTGCCTCTACATCTAAAATTTCTTGCACCTCTACCTCTATTATTCTGCTCACTCTTTCTCTTTATCTTCTCTTTAGCCCTTAAGGCCATTTGGAAACACTTGTTCACTATTTCTGGTGCTAAGATGCCAATCTCATCTTGGATGTTCATCCTTAGGCCATTCAAATACCTGGCCACTTTATCTAACTCTTCTTCTTATCTCTTTGATCTGAGACTGAGTTTATGAAACTCTTGTGTGTATGCATTGACATCAAGGTCTCTTTGTCTGAGGTTCTGCAATTTATTATACATCTGCATGTTATAGTCTAGAGGTAAGAATTGTGCCTTGAATTTGGTCTTCATCCTTTCCTAGGAGGTTATCATATTCTTCCCCTCCTTGACTCTCTCTTCTTGCTCATAATTCCACCATACAAGAGTAGGTCCCTTCAATCTTTCCTTTTCCAACTTAACCCTCTTATCATCAGGGACTTCTTTGTATTCAAAATGATTGTTCAATGCCTCAATCCAATCAATCACCTCTTTAGCTTCCATACATCCACTATACATAGGTAACCCATCTATGGTGTCCCTATTGACTGACTTTAATGCATTTAAAAATGCCCTCTAGTCTGCTAGTATCTCCTTTGTCTTTTTACTAGTTTCAGCAATTTTCGTATTGCCTTCATTGTTGTCACTTTCATCTTCCCTATCTTTGCTTTTGGACTGCTTGAAATTTCCCAACTTGGATTCAAGCATCTCCTTGATTAGCTTCTTAATGGCGTCCTATGACATACTTTTGGGAGGCATCCTCTCTGCCTCTGTCACACTTTCTCTGTCTGACATAAACATTCACAAATAGCACCCAAATGCCAACACTCCTGTAAACGCTCAATTCAGCTTGCCGTCCAAATCTTTTTAAGCTTTAATACCAATATGATGGGGATCACATAGCAAAAACCGTATATCGGGCCCTAACTACCTCTCAGTCGGCAAGGCCTAAGAAATGAGCCACTGATTCAACTCCATCGTCAGTGAGACTTCCTCTATCAGCTAAGTCTTCTGTATTTCTACTGATACCCTGATATCACCTTCAATCTTCTTTCATTGGCAGGACAATTACCATCGTCCACCTCAAGGTTTTCTACGTCGATACTTTGATGCACAATTTGCCTTCTCTAAACCCTAGCACATGGAGATGCTAGGTCAATCTACTATATGAAACACACTGTCTGGATCCTCTGCACCGCCGAACAATGGAACAAAACAAAAATGAAAGCAAATATTTATACAACGAAGCCATTCCACTAATTTCAACAGAAATCTTGCCAGTGGAATACTTCACGATGACATACAACAACAAAATGGAAAGCTCAGAGAGAGCAGGAATCACAATTACCATAATTATAAAAATTGCAAATACAGGAAACAAAAATGAAATTGACAGAATAGAATGATTCATTTCTCTTTAGCACAACCACAATTACATTTGATCACACTCTTTCTTCGACCTGATTACAATATCTATGCTCATTTGGCTCATTCCTCTGGGTATTTATCAACTCACCCTAAGGAGTACCAAACCAACTCCAAGCAGCTAGGAGACAACTGTCTAAAACAACCTCCAACTGCCCTATTGCCCTATTTTGTCATTATGCGGTTACAAAATGACAAAAGTGTCCTAAGTCACTTGGGACGTACAAAATGAACCTAGATATAGACTGAAATGAAAATACATTGGTCAAATAGACCTTATTACAAAAGAAAACATGATTTTCTAGGTGCTTCTGCACCAATTTGGTTTCGTTGTGACATCAAAATTGATTAAGGGTAATGAATCATTAGAATTTCTTGCATTCCATAAATATTACTATTTAGTTGAATGGAATCTAACTTTGCTAAGGGCTACAATAAGTTTGATTTTACATTCCTTTTTGTGTATGATCATATCTCAATTGGGTTAAAATTAAAGCTCTTTGAAAAGTAGCTTCGACCATGATTATTCTATTTGTATCTCTTACAGGTGTAGAAAATAAGGATCCAACCCCCATAGATAGTGATTCAACAAACTAATCTAATTTTGTCTATGCATAATATTGACTTTTTCCAATGCTTGATAAAATCATTAATTAAACTATTCAATGGGCTCATTGAATTGTCTCGTTATGGATAAAATTGAATGAAGGCTTCTCATGAATCACCATTATGCCCAAATTGCATTAGGAATGTGTCTTCTCATTTTACCCATGAATGCATGGAATTCATTGAGAGACAAGTGTACCACTGCAATGCTACATCTCAAAACATGTTAAGAAACAACTAGCAAGGAAAATCCTCAATGATTAATATACTTTTTATCATTAAATCCTTGAAAATATTAGGATGTTCAAAATAAATTTGCCAAATATTAGGGGAAAAATAGGAAACTAATTGTATGAATTGATAGGAATTGGGTGAAAACCCAACAGGTACACACAAGGCTCACTATCAGGATGAAAACACCCCTAGTGTTATCTCATGTACATTGAATGTGTGAATGGACCAATCTAATTTTTAATCAATCTTTTAGCATAGTAAACAAACATTTTCTTGCTTGTGTGTATTTTTTTATCTCTTTTTAAAAAATTTTATAAAAAATTATTTTCCAAATCTTATAATTTTTCCATGCTTTACAATGATAACTTTCAACAATTCTGAAGGAAATTTGAACATTTAGAGCAACAATTTTCTCATTTTAACTATCCTAATATTCTACTTTGGCACCTTCCTTCTAGCACTATTTCTACTAATATAAGGGTTTTGACACACCAACGTTCTTGTGAGTTGTGACATGCCACAAGTTGGAATGGAAAATGTTCCCCTACTTGGAAAGTGGCTAGCCTCAAGAGTCTTCACTGATTACTTTTTTAAGGTTTATGGAAATTCCTCAATTGGAGAGTGTTTTATTTGGTCTTTATAAGGGGCTACATAGGATATCATGAACTATTCAATTTAAAAGAGGTCTACTTAGTGTAAATCAATCACTTTTAGCTAGAGTAAACCTTCACTTGTATTTTTAAATGTGTTAATATTTTTTGTTTTAGTTTGTTTGACTTCCATCAATACTTTTCAACACCAATTTTTTTAAACTAATCAAAAAAGTTAAAATAGCAATATGTCTTCCAAAATCATAATTTTGCAAGGTGGAATGTGAAAGGCCGTCCATTAGAATTCATTCCATTTTTTAAGAACTCCCATTTTTAGGATTAAATTATGAAAGATTTAATCACCTAGAAGTTGTAATGTCATTTCAATTTTATGCCTTGTATGACTACAATTTATCATTAAAACCCCAACACTAAACTAATCTAACACAAATATAAAATGGGCAAAAGAATACCTAGGGGAGAAAGAAAGGGTTAAAGAGAAAATAAAAACAAATCTAAACCTCTCTTCAATGATCTTACACACCATTTTTGTAAATGGATGAATTAAAACTAAAAAAACCTTCACTGAACCCTTATGCGCAATCCAAATGTGAGACAATACAATCTTCAAAGGAACTATGAACCACCTATGTGATTGTTGTTGAATTTTAGTATGCATGAATGTGTTCATGTGACCAGACACTACAACAAATCCCTATGATTAGCTCCCTTTTTTGCTCTATTTTTTACTTCCACCCACTGTTTTAATGTATTTTTCTCCAAGTTTTTAAAAAAGTTGGGACTATTTATTGGGATGGCGCTATTTTTGGCATTTTTTGCGCTGATGAGAACAAGTAGGCACTAAATTAGGTGTAATTTAGCATCGAATTTAGCGCTGAATGTAGAGACAAATTTAGTGCCGAATTTAGAGAAGCTCCTGATATTGAAGCAAACACCACTACTGAACACTTAATTAAGAAACATAAAAGGTATCATGAAAAAATTCAAGTAGAGGGTGAAGAATTCATAGAGGCTTCAAAATAAGGCATTCCTACATTTTTTAGTGATAAGAATGATTTGAAAAATCTGGAAGAGTGGAAAAAGGAATTCCAATTGATATTATCAGGAGCTTTGGAGGCAGCGAAAGACAAGGATCCAGCATTAGGAGAAGCCTGTCAACATTCAGAGAAGATGATATCAATGGAGATAGCATCAAGGAATGTTGTTGAGTATGCCAATATACACCTGAGCCAAAAGTACTTAGATCATATGTCCCAGATCCATTTAAAGTGTTGTTCATTATTGTTAAGTTGTTATTAAGTTCCAAAAGACAATTATGAAGAGGCACATCCTCTTAAAAATATTGTTATATAAGTCAGTCATTTTATGATAGAGAAAGGAGGCAATAGTAGGAAGTAGAAGCATATTTAGTAGATTATTTTTCAAGGCAAATGCCAATTTATCCCCATGAAACTTGAATGTTAGCTAAGATTATGTAATTAATTCACATATATACATCAATCAAATTTGAATAATTAACATTATTTCTCAAATTCATAAAGGTTTGATATAAGTATTTGTGTAGTAAGATTCTTGTCCAACCTATCCATATGTGCAACATGTGCATCATGATGAAAAACATCTTCCCCATTAAACTATGTTGTAGTCATCAAATCCTCAATCATAACTTCCTCGCAATGAATCAAGGCCATTGTAGAGTTAAGCCTAAGGTTTCTTCTGAGTACAAAATGAGGTTTAGGTTCAAACCTTGACATTAAAGAAAAATATAAAGAAATGAAAAGGAAATTGCATCCAAGTAATCCTATTTTTTTCTCCCAAGAATTCATACCAAAGATTGAACAATTTAAGGATATTGCAACATGTAATTTGTATCGACACAAATAATATTACTAAAGCATTACAAAGTTTAGGGCATAAGAATCATCCTTTTTTAAACATGGACTGCAAATAATTCTTAAAATTTAATAATTTTAAAAATTTAGAAGTCTTGGTCATTAACATTATTGTCTTCTACAATCTCATCAAGTGTATCATTGTCAATGTTCATATGTTCTTTGAAGTATTTAATATTATCATCATCCTCATCTTGACCTGCATCATCTTCATCATCACTGAAATTTGACTATAGACCATCTATATTGTTACCATGTATTTGGCTCATCATTTTCTATACCATCCATATTGTTATCTTCCATAACATCATCTAACTCTGGATTGTTAAAACTGACATGGCTTATGTTTTCTCCTTGAGGGAATGTAGGTATATACCTAGAGCTTAGATAATTTTGGATGTACAAGATGGTTGTGTAAGCTAGTTATTTTTTTAATACTTGTGAGATCCTATGTGTTTGTCTAGTGATAATCTTTTACCTCAAAATTATGTTCCTCTTATTATTGTGGGGATTGGTGAAATTGAACATATGCTTGAAAAGATGCCAACGTATTGTGAAAATAGCATCTTTGAGAATAGTTTGGTCATTGGACATCTAAGTTAGGTTGAAAAGTGTAGCTAGGAAAACTATGAAGCCTTTGATCATGTTACATAGGCAAGGCCATCTTGGATGAGCCCCCAAGGCCTAGGTCTAGTCTCTAGGACTATTTCTTCTCTAGATCATGCTAATGGGGATTTAATTCATGATTACTTTATTTATCTGAAGACTAATTCTTACATCTAGTATTGTAGAATCATGATTTCATAAGGGTACATGTATCAGAGAAAGGCAAGATACTTTGTATGGTGCAATGTAAAATGATGGAACTTAAGGTAATAACTAAATTTATTTCCATATGGTTAAGCTTTATAATTTATGTTTATGCATCTAAAATAAAAATTTGTTATGTTTCATCGAAACAACTGCCTTCTTAAGCAAACCTTTGTGAGATAGTTTAATATCTATTAATGATTTTGTGGGTAAATGTATGATGCTCTAATGGGAAAATTAAGGGCATGACATAAATCATCATGACATATTCTCTAAAATAAGTGTGTTCACTAAGGGAAAATGGATAATCCAAATCATGATGGAAAGAGGGAGAATTTAAATACACTCCTATGAACTCTACTAAGTACTCTTTAGGAGAAAAGGTGTCAAGGGAAGGAGTAACTTGGTGTGAGTATCTAAATCAATTAAGTCTAGAATAACCATTGTAAGGGAGTGAGATATAAGAGAAACCATGCAATAATTATGATTAAACTCCATATATGTAATGTGATTAGCATGAATAGGATGATATCCAAAGCTAGATTTATTAGTTTAGGAATCAATTTGAATGGTTTTAGTTATTCTCTTCTCCTTACATCCAAGACCTTGTCCATGGAAACCAATTTGAACAAGAAAATGAAATCATTTACCATACCTTTTTTAAGTTGCTCAAAGAGTAAAAGGTTTTAGATTGAGTTTTTGTCTTAGTTGAATTAGATTCTTGATGAAGGAGAAGATGTATTGTTTTGGGTAGATGAAGAGGAGAGCTTAAGAGTATCGACATATTCATGAGGGTCAAGCTAAATCATGGGAGTATTTAAGTCATTCAATTTAACTTTATACTCTCTCACCTAGGAAGGGGTAAATAATGAGGAGCCCCAATCATATCCATGCAAGGGATTAGAGGGTGGAGAAAAGTTATAGTTGAGAAGATGAAGAGGGATCAACTATAGCCTTGGGAGGAGGTGTAGTAGATGTGGAGGGTATGTGGTTCAAAGAGGCATGTGACTCTCTTCCATTATGCTCAATGTATCGTTATAGCCATATATGCATATGATTTTGATTGCCAAAAAAATTCTTTCCTTTGGACCATGGATTTGGGAGGGATACATTATATGCCTTAAGCCATGGTTTCCTTATTTTGATCCTCTTGAAAATTCTTTCTCTTTGGCTCTTGTTTAGGTTCACCTACCATACATGGGTGATCCCACAATAATGTGTCCCACTTGAGGGACATCTTCATTTTTTCCTAAAGTCACATAGTTTTTAGAAAAATACATGATTTAGGCCTATAGGGGTTCCATATAAGGGGGTTGAATTGAATGGGGTTAGATAAAATCCCCTTGGATATAACCCCTAGGATTAAATTAAACCCCTGGTGAAGTCTCCTTCATGCCTATCAAAAGGCTAACAAAAGACAATTTTGCATCATCTTTAGGGGGAATCAAATGAAGTCATTTGAAAATTCCATTTTGCAAGTATGAATCCCTTAGTGTTAACTTTACAAAATTTATAATATGTGTTATTTTTTTAATTTTATAATTAATGTATGTCCATTATGAAGAAAAACAATATCTTATGTTCAGACACTAGGCAAAATAACATATGTTATCAGAAAAATCTCCAAAAAATGCATTACCCTCCACATGGATGTCCTTCTTTCAATGAAAAATACAAAAAACAATTTTAATAAATATGTTAAGAGAAATGTGATCTATGGAAAAATATAGGTTTAAAATTTTTGTCAATACTAATTTAAAACTTAATAACAAATAAAATACTTAATAAAAAATTACCAAAAAATGTTCGTACCCTAGGAATTGGAATTAATGATATAATTCCAAGAAATTAGGAAAAAAACATTTGTAGTGAAAGTTAAGAGATATGACAAAATGTCACTCAATAAAAGTCATAGAAAAAAATATTGATTTAAAATAAAAATGATAGATAGAGTTCATTAAAAAAATAAAAAAAATTACAACCTGAATCTAAATAGAAAATCCTACAACTCATTAGTTTACATCATCCTTAAATTATTGACTGTTTGTTTGGTATAATTGGCACAACAAGTGGGACACATTGTTGTTCTATTGCCCACCATCCATTAAATTTTTGGTGTGAGCCTAGGTTGCAAGCTATAAGTAACTCAATTTTTTCTAAAATTTTCACTTGACACCCAAAGTTTTGCTAGAACTACGTTTGAACAAATCTACACTGAAATGGATTTCTCAAAAATTTTCCCCAAATTTGTTCTTCTAAAAAGAGATGGTTGTTCATGGTCTCAAACTTTGGATTATGTGAAAATACCATTTAAGTGTCGTAGATGCTTTCAATATGGGCACATTTCTTCCTCTTGCACAAGAAGGGACAAATTTGCTTCTAAGGAGACCTCTAAACATGTTTCATCTAATGTAACTTGGTGGTCAAGAGCCATATCTATCCAACACTAAGATGTACAAATCAAGACTTTTGCATTATGTTAGAACATAATGTTATTAGAGGTCATAATCTTATAAAATAAGAAAATTAATGCAGGGCAAATTATTTACTTTAGTTTAATGAAAGATAGCAAAGAAAAATAAGGCAATGTAAATTACTTTATTTTAGTTTAATAAGGGCTAGGGTTATAGTTCTTCAATCTTTAGAATCCACAAAGAAAATACTAATTGTAGAGTAAATTACTTTCATTTAAGAGATTAAATATTTTTACTATAGGAATTAATTCCATTATACAATTATAATTAAGCTTTTGGTATCATTTAAATTAAATTAAAAATTAAGTTTTAAGATTTTAAATGCAAACATGTATAATGTAAATAAACTAATGGTATATATTTTAGCTCGTGGCTCTATGTAATAAATTAATAAAATTATTAAACTAGCATAGATATTTTAAATGCATCTATCTAAAAGTATCTCGAGATTGATATCTACCTATTCTCAATATCTAAAAGTGTCTCGATAGGTGTCTCGAGACTGATATCTACCTATTCTGATATCTAAATATTTTAAATACGTCTATCTAAAAATCCCTTTTAAATACATCTATCTAAAAATCCCTTAGTAAAAATCCCCTTTTTTAAGGTGACCCATGAGTTGGTGCAATATGAATAATTAGCCAATCAAACCAGGACCCCACCCAAGAACCCTAACCCTAACTCTCATTAAACTAAAGTAAATAATTTACCCTTCTATTAATTTTCTTTATGGTTTTCAAAGATTTGTTTATGCAAGAAAAATATTAAATAAATTATAATTTATAGTTTCAATAATTTAAGATGTGCTTTAACTGTAATTTTCTTTTTATTTTAATGGGAAACCTATAAATAGAATAAGAGTAAATAATACACAATGTCTAATCTAACTTTCTATAAATAATAGCAGCAACATTACATCACTTCATAAATTTATTTTAACTTTCTATAAATAATAGCAGCAACATTACATCACTTCATAAATTTATTTTAACTTTCTATAAATAATAGCAACAACATTACATCACTTCATAAATTTATTCTCCAAGAAAAAAAAAAAAAAGAGAGATGGCTACACACTTACCAATTAAACTTCTCCTCCTTATGAAATAAACATCCTCTCCCAATTCAATTTGCTCTCTTTCTATTTGATTTGATTTTTATTAAATTTATGTTTGAGTAGTACTTATATTTATACATTTTTTTATTGGCTTTATTTTTATGTTCATTGATTTACATCATTACATCACTTCATAAATTTATTCTCCAACCAAAAAAAAAAAGATGGCTACACAGTGCCATTACCAATTAAACTTTCTCCTCCTTATGAAATAAACTTCTTCTCCCAATACAATTTGCTCTCTTTTTATTTGATTTGATTTTTCTTAAATTTATGTTTGAGTACTACTTATACTTATACACATTATTTTATTGGATATATTTTTATTTTCATTGATTTCATAAAACTATGTCGGCTATATATTTATAATTATTTAAAAAATATGTCTTGTTATTTAAAAATACTATGTCAACTCTATTTTATTTTTATGTACATGGTCACAATCATCACATTAATGCCACTGGATAACTCTTATTTTTTTTTTATGTTGGCTCTTTAATAGTTTCTTTTTATGTTGACTCTTTAATAGGTTTTGTTAACAAGCTCGTGTCATTACACTCCACCCCTTCTTGCGAGTGTTATGCCTTTTGGTGTAAATATAGCCGACATATATATTTTAAAAAACTAAAAACATAAAATAATTCTTAAATGGTTCTAATGTAATAAGTTAAATTAAATCCCCCATTAATGGGGCTAAGGGTGTTGACACCCTTAGGAAAGGAAAGGAGACAAAATGGGAATCGCCAGTGGAGGGGTGGGTAAACATGAGTTTTAATGGAGCTTCCAAGGGAAACCCAGGTGAATTGGGTGTTGGATGCCTAGTTCAAGATTCTAAGGGTGAAATCCCAGGCAATGCGGTGAAGAAGTTAGTTGTAGGAACAAATAACAAGGCAAAATACAAGGTCTTCTCCTAGGTCTCAATTTGTGTGGGCAATTAAAGGTGTCAAAGGTTGAAATTGAGGATGACTCCCTTATAGTGATAAATGCATCAAGAAAGGGAGGATTATCAAACTGGAAGCGAAACACTTTGTTAAACGAAGCCATTCATAAGATGAAAGAGTTTAGGAATGTGGTGATTAATCACATGTATAGGGAAGGAAATGTGAAAGCAGACGCATTGGTCAACTCGACCATCAACTCAAGATAAGCCTTTTTGTGGGAGGTAATGTCTAATAATTGTGTTGGCTTTATCAACTGACATTCCATCCTTTCCCTAAGCAAAGATGGAGTTGCTTAAGCCTGTAGAGTGGTTTATCTGGCACAAAGGCCTAGTTGAAGATGTAAGGAAGTTTGGTGGGTTGGAGACGGTGGTGGTTTTGTTTAAGATGGACACCCCAATTGTTACATCCACAACTTACAATTAGACTTAATCATTAACTTGACATGATAATAAGGAGGATTAGTCATAGATAATTGATTTGATATTATGGAAATATCTAATTTAACTCTCGATTATGAAGGAGTTACTGATGTTAATTATTTTTGTAAATTAATCGATTTATATTATGAGACATGATAATGATGCACTGATCATGATCTTCTGGTCCTGAGTGTGAACATGAAAATGAACGTCCTTCAAAGAAGGAAGGAGAGTATCATCCTGGAGGAAAGGTTAGACGTTGGGAAAGCAAAAGGTTGATTAGCCATCTGAGTATCAAATTTTTATGTCCTTCTAAACCCCTTCGTAAGTTGTCATGTGTCATGTTTGTTTTCTTAGTTTTCATGTTCTCTGTAAGTCATTTTGTCATTGGTACCATCATGACTAGTTTTGATGACCAGATGATGTTCTTGGAGCATCATCTCAAGTTGAGGGACAATCATGTAAAGAGATAAGGAAGTCTCTCGTAATCTTTTGTTCTCAAGGATATTGTTCCCTAGCCTTTTGACTAAGAATGGTAGTCAATTTTAGGGGAGTATTACTCGACCCTGACAACCGATGATCTTGTTGTGACTCAATTTGTCTTTTCTTTTATATAGTGATAATCTTGAAGTAAGGATGAAAGCCTTTTTATATGTTGAATTGCAGTAATATATTGTTATTATTTTTCTTATCATAATACTTGATTACTATCGAATGCTATTAATTTGTTTTTAGTCAGCCTTGAGAAATGATGGAGAACTTTGAGCTCATCCATTCTCGCATGGTGCCTGGATCGAGCCACCTTTTGTGGGAACCGACCGAGTGGAAAGGTAGTTACATTGGGATAGCACTAGCAGATTTGAAGATGTCTAAAGCTTGAAAGAGATTAGGACTAGAATGACATTTCCATCAAGAGCATTGTCAAGGTAATATGGTGGACAAAATCATATTTGCCTTCCATATATTGAGCCTTGACTGTGTTAAATCTCTACCAAAGATAATATGATGTTAGTTGTCATATCGTATATTTAACTCAGAGGCATGAGGCCTATGAGGCCATGCCATGATATATGTAAATATTTTCATAGTCATGGATCGACGCTGTTACAGCTGAGCTATCATTTTTTCAAATTCTTATTTCTTACTCTGGCTCAAGGCCTTAAGGCCGAGCCTTACCATGTTATCTTTATGATGAGAACAGGCTTGAAGCTATAATGACTAAGCTAACAAACAAGTACAATTTCTTATGAATAAACTCACAGCTATAGAGCTAAGCAATGAAATCCATAGTAATCTTTTTGAGATTACACGTTGGGCCGTATGGCCGAATATTGAAACATTAAAACGTTTTCTTGAGGCTGTGCTCCAGGCCATGTGGCCTAGGTAGTGAAACATGGTATTCTTCTGATGGCTAAGCTCAAGGCTTAGAAGCTGACTTGTGACTGCAATATGTTGTAATTGTGACACTGTCTCGAGGCCACAAGGCCAAGCCTTTTAGAGATGAATTCTTCTCTATGCCTGAGCTAAAGGTCTTACAACCTAGCTATAATACATTCTACATTTTACACTTTATGAAAAACTAATGCTTGAAGTCATTATGGCTGAGCTTTTTATCAAAGCATGTTAAACACATGTCATATAATGATGTAGTTAGAGATTAAGAGCTCCTGAATGGAATAAAGAGTAACTCCAAAATGATGATAGTTATAAATGAATAATATAGTCACTTGACTGTGGTAACAACTGAGAAGGCAATAATATCAACAATACAATCACTTGACTATGGTGACAGCTGGGAAGGCAATTAAATGTTAGTGTGTTTACAACACTCAAACTAATACCAATTCAGGCTTGTAAGGAAAGCTGACTATGAATCATTTATATGGTTACATAAACTGTCAAAGATTATATACTTAAACCCTCGATTATGGAGTGTTGATTTTTGGTAGCTAAGTCGGATCCCTTCTAGAGACCGACCTAGCCATAAAATGTTGAAAGGCCTATTAGCCTTAGCATTTTGAGAATCTCAGTTGTATTATTTGATTTAAGGCAGGCCCTATTTGGGTGAATTCATTATGTGTATCATGGAATTGCAAATAGGTCAGGACCTATTTCAATGTACCCTGTATGTAATTATTTGAATTATTATAACTTGGCACCAAATTGTATAAGGCTGACCAAGGTTATTGTTTATACGATCTCCTATAAATGTAAAGTGACATGTAGTCACAATTCACATTGTAAGATACACCAATTTTTGCTCTACAAAAACTTTCCATCGGCGATCTACTTCATCTGCAATTAGTAAGTTGTTTTGCTGTCTATAGAACTGCTTGATAGGTTCAAAGGTTCAAAGGTTCAATGGATTCCAAAGGTTCAACGGTTCATTCAGCAGGTTCAATCATTCACTATTTTTCCAATAGTTGAACTGTTTGATAGGTTCAACGGTTCAACAGGTTCAACCATTCAACATTTTGCCAATAGTTGAACTGTTCGATAGGTTCAACAGGTTCAACAGGTTCAAGGAGTTCAATGATTCAACCAGTCCAGGGGTTCATCCCGCTATCATTTGCAATCTTTAGCACACCTGCTCTTGGTGAAGTGAATCTGTTCTAGCATAAGTGAAGTTGTATTCTTAGTGCATATGCTTCGTGCCCTAGCTAGGCAAAGTTGTAATCTACTTCTTCTATTAATCAAATCAGATCTAAGATTTTCTTGCTGGTTTTTTCACCTCTAAGAGAGAGGTTTTCCCAAGGTATATGTGTGTTATGTGTGTATTTGTGTTATCTTGTTTCTTACTATCAATCTGATTGTTAAAATTAACATGGTACCAGAGCTTGGTTCAAATTAATGTAATCAGATTTGCAGTAATTAGTCATTTACATTCTGCTCTTATCATTAAACTTCAGATAAGATGGCTCTCAGGGTTGAAGACAGATTGGATGGGGCATCCAATTTCACGTCATGGAGAGTCTAAATCATGCTTGCATTGAATGGAAGTGATCTTACAGACTTTGTGAGTAAAGATTCGTCTAAGCTTGAGGAGGAAGGAGAAAAGACCCAATGGAGGAAGAAAGACCTTCAATCTCAGAAGATCTTAGTTGATTTCATGAAGGATCACATCATTCTCATCATCTCCAAGCTGAAGATAGCAAGTGAAATGTTTAGAACTTTGGAGGAGATGTACGAAATCAACAATACTAGCCATGTCCTACCTTTGAAGCAACAACTTCATCACATCAAGATGGCTAAAGGTGAATCCGTCATGGCTTAGTTTATGAGGATTTCTGATTTGAGAAATCATCTCTCATCTATTGGAAAGATTGTTGATGAAAATGATTTAACTATGCTAGCCTTCAATGGTCTTCCAACATCTTGGGAATCATATATTCAAGGAATTAGTGCAAGGGCTGATCTGCCAAAGTTTGACAGATTAAGGGCTGATTGTATTCAAGAAGAGTCTTGACTGGCTGCTAGAGGAGTTATCAAAAACACTCATGAAGACAATCATGTCCTTACTACCCAGTCTTTCAAGAAGAAAGGAGACTATTGGAAGAAGAACTATTTCAAGAGGAATAGAGATCAAAGGTCTAATCCATCTCTTGATTCGAAGAAAAAGAAAAAGGACCTATCTCACATCATGTGCTTCAGGTGTGACAAATTTGGTCACTATGCAAGGGACTATTTATCCTAGCCTAAGCAACAAGGAGCAAACTTAAATGAAGTCTCAAATTAGTCTAATACTGAAGACTTTATTTTCATCTCTACTTTGTCAAGCAATGTACCCTCAGACAGTGATACTTGGCTAATTGATAGTGGTGCATCTAGACACATCACTGGCTATCGAGAGCACCTCTCAGATTTAGTGGAGAAGGAGTCTAATCTTCATGTGGTCATTGGTGATGATGCTCGCTATTTTGTGAGAGGTTTTGGTACTACTTCCCTTAACTTAGATTCTGGAATTTCTCTTCACCTCAGTGATATTTTGTTTGTGCCGGGAATCAAAAGAAACCTTATCTCCATATCAACACTAGAAGATAAAGGTTATCAGATTGCAATTTCTGAGGGAAGAGTGCTTGCATGGCCCAAGAAGTCCAGCATCAAATTAGCTCGTGTCATTGGGAATAGGTATGAGAGCCTATATAAGCTTTCAGCACGTCCAGCTCAAGCTCTCATTCATGAAGCACCTGAGTCAAGCGAACTATGGTATAGAAGACTTAGACATCTTCATTTCTAAGCCCTCCCTACACTTGAAAAGATAGTTAAAGGTATGCCTAAACTTGGTCATATTCATGATGATACATGCAAAGGTTGTGCTATGGGTAAAAACACTAAGAGTCCATTTCATCAAAGTGAAAGTAGGTCTAAAGAGAAATTAGCTCTTGTGCATTCTGATTTATGTAGACCTATGTCTGTTGCTTCCCCAAGTGGATTCTTGTATTATGTAATCTTCATAGATGAATACTCTAGGAAAACTTGGATTTACTTTCTCAAATCAAAAGAATCAGATGAAGTTCTAAGTAGATTGAATGAATTTAAGGCTTTAGTTGAAAATCTATCTGGGAAAAGAATTAAAGTTTTAAGGTTTGACAATGGAGGTGAATACACCTCAAGTAGTTTTCATGATTTTTGTGTTGAGGTAGGGATCAAGAGGGAGTTTTGTGTTCCCTACAACCCTCAGCAAAATGGGGTTATAGAAAGAAAGAATAGATCCATAGTTGAGACAGCAAAAGCTATGATTCATGATCAGGATTTGCAAACTTTCCTATGGGCTGAAGCATCTAGGACCATTGTCTACATTCAGAATAGATGCCCTCACTGTGTATTGAAAGATATGACTCTAGAAGAAGCATTTTTAGGGATCAAACCTAATATCAATCACTTGAGGATCTTCGGGAGTCCAGTATATGTCCATGTACCCAAAGAGAAGAGAACCAAGTTGGAACCTTTTGAAAAAAGAGGCATTCTTGTGGGTTACAATGAAACATCCAAAGCATTCAAAATTTACATTCCAGGTCAAAAGTTTATTGAGGTTAGTAGGGATGTCACTTTTGAAGAAAATATTGCACTCAAAAGATCTAAAGGCTCAAGTATAGAGATTGACATTGAAGTTCATGATAACCCTCAAGACATGGATATTGAGCATGATACTGAGATTCAGAGAGAGTCTACAGAATCTAAAAATTATAATGATCCAAGTGAACCTTTGGATCCTACCGATGGGCCTAGGGACATTACCGTGAGTAAGAAGAGACCTCTTTAGATTCAAGAGGTAGAAAAGTTTGCAGCTCCAAGTGGCACATTTAGAAAGAGTAGGAGACCTCAGAAATTCTTTGACTATGTTTCATTGATGTGCAACCTCATTATGTATGAACCTTCCTGTGTTAAAGAGGCCATGAAACAACAAGCATGGAAGAATGCTATGGATGAAGAATATCGGTTTATCATCAAGAATGATGTTTGGGATATTGTGCCTAGACCCAAAGGTAAGTCTATTGTATATTCCAAATGGTTGTTTAAAATTAAACATGTTGTTGATGGAAGTATTGAGAAATACAAAGCTAGATTTATGGCTTGTGGCTTTTGTCAGAAAGAAGGCATAGATTATGGGGAAAACTTTGCCCCTATTGCTCAATATACCTCTATCAAGACTATCATTGCTATTGCTGTAGCTAATGGATGGAAGTTGCATCAGATGGGTGTAAAGACATCCTTCCTCAATGGTGTTATTGAAGAAGAGGTCTACATTGAGCAACCTGAAGGCTTTGTGATCCATAAGAAAGAATCTCATGTATGCAAATTGAAGAAAGCATTATATGGCCTTAAGCAGGCCCCCCGTGCTTGGTATGAGAGAATTGACAAGTACGTGGTAAGCGTAGGTTTTTGTAAGAATGATGCTGATCCTAACCTTTACTTCAAGGTATTCAATGGTGAAATGTTGATTTTGGTTTTGTATGTTGATGACTTATTCCTAACTGGAGAAGATCATCTCATTCTTAGATGTAAGGAAGAATTGACTTTAGAATTTGAAATGAAAGATCTAGGTCTCATGCATTTCTTTCTAGGGTTAGAAGTATGGCAAAGACCCAATGAAATTATTCTAAGTTAAGGAAAATATACCATTGATATTTTGAAGAGATTTGGAATGTTAGATTGTAAACCTATACCTACTCCTATAGAAACTAACTTAAAGAAGTTGAGTGAATCTATAGCTAGGTCTGATCTTGTGGATCCTACTGAATACAGGCAGCTGATTGGATCCTTGATGTATCTAGTTAACACTAGACCTGACATTTGCTATGTAGTGGGTGCCCTCAGCCAGTTCATGTGTGAACCAAGGCAGATTCATATTGTTCCAGCCAAGCATATCTTGAGATATTTGCATGGTATAGTCGGATATGGATTGAAGTACTCTTCCAATACAGTCATTAACTTGGAAGGCTATTCTGATTCTGATTTGGCAGGAAGTGTCACTGATAGAAAGAGCACTTTTGGAGTTTACTTTAGCTTGGGATCTGCCATGATATCCTGGTGTAGCAGGAAACAGTCTTCAGTAGCATTGAGTACTGCTGAAGCAGAATATATTTCAGATTGTGTGGCAACTCGAGAAGCAACGTGGCTTCAAAAACTCCTTGCAGGATTGTTTGGACAACTTGTGGGAGCCTATAGTTATTCATAGTGATAACTAGAGCTGTGTGAAGCTCTCTACCAATCCTATGTTTCATGATAGATCAAAGCATGTGGAAACTTAGTATCACTATATCCAGGATATGGTGCAAAGGAATGCTATTCAACTGAACTACCTCAGCACTAATGAGAAAATAGTGGATGTTCCCACCAAACCTCTTGCTTAAGTAAAGTTTGCATATTTTTGAGACAAGCTTGGAGTTGTGGAGAATGAAGCTCCAACTGAAAGGGAGTCTTAGCATCAATGATACATTACACTATATCTTCCACCCTCTATGAGTAGGCATGGTGAATCCACCCTCTACGAGTAGGCATGGTGGTAATGCACTCTTCTCTGGGAATAAGTTTGAGGTGAAAGCCCTCTTCTACCCTCTACGAGTAGGCATGGTGGATCCACCCTCTACAAGTAGGTATGGTGGATATCATGGGAGAAATTCCATGATGTGCTTGTTCACCCTCTGGGAGTATCTATGGTAAACATCATGTGGAGATGACAATAAGCACTTATGTTTTCATCTATGGGAGTAGCCATGGTGGTAGTCACTACATGACTTGATCCTTATGAAGGAATCCTCCCTAGCTAAGAGGGAGTGTTGATTTTTGGTAGCTAAGTCGGATCCCTTCTAGAGACCGACCTAGTCATAAAATGCTGAATGGCCTATCGGCCTTAGCATTTTGAGAATCTTTGTTGTATTATCCGATTTAAGGCAGGCCCTATTTGGGTGAATTCATTATGTGTATCTTGGAATTGCAAATAGGTCATGACCTATTTCAATGTAACCTATATGTAATTATTTGAATTATTATAACTTGGCACCAAACTGTATAAGGCCGACCAAGGTTATTGTTTATGCGATCTCCTATAAATGTAAAGTGACTTGTAGTCACAATTCACATTGCAAGATACACTGATTTCTGCTATACGAAAACTTTCCATCGGCAATCTACTTCATTTGTAGTTAGTAAGTTGTTTTTCCGTCTGTAGAACCACTTGATAAGTTCAAAGGTTCAACAGATTCCAAAGGTTCAACGGTTCATTTAGCAGGTTCAATCGTTCACCGTTTTTCCAATAGTTGAACCATTCGATAGGTTCAATGGTTCAACAGGTTCAACGGTTCAACAAGTTCAACCATTCAACATTTTTCCAATAGTTGAACTATTTGATAGGTTCAACAGTTCAACAGGTTCAATGGGTTCAGGTAGTTTAATGATTCAACCGGTCTAGTGGTTCATCCTGCTATCGTCTGCAATCTTCAGCACACCTAGTCTTGGTGAAGTGAATCTGTTCTAGCATAAATGAAGTTGTGTTCTTAGTGCATATGCTTCATGCCCTAGCTGGGCAAAGTTGTAATCTACTTCTTCTATTAATCAAATCAGATCTGAGATTTTCTTACTGGGTTTTTCACCTCTAAGAGAGAGGTTTTCCCAAGGCATATGTGTGTTATGTGTGTATTTGTGTTATCTTGTTTCTTACTATCAATCTGATTGTTAAAATTAATATGGAGGTGGTGAGACCATTGAAGATCATGGTCTCATCACAAAACAATTAGAATGTGCTTATAGAAGAATATAGACTTGTTCTTATATGTGTTTGAATTAAGACTCATTGGTTAATGTTATGAGTTATAATTCCTTTACTTGCTTAATTCTAATCTAATAGGATTGGTGTTTAACACCTAAAGCTCATATGGATAATAAGATCTATCAATCCTAATAAAGCTAATCTACTCTATCAAGGCATGGTATGCCTTGAGTACCATGAAATCAACATCATCATATGTGATGATTTACTATAAAAAATGTAAACCATGGGAGACCAAGGCGGTTAGAATGGTTGAATTTGATATGGAATGAAAACAAATAAGTTGACGAGGAGTCACTAGTTCCTCATTACAAAGATAACCTATTTAATCGTAACCAACCTATGATGGGAGTCGAATGTCCAAGTATGGACAATGAATTGAATGGATCCCACTCATACTAGACCTAAAAAACAAGGTTGTTAAGAACTTACTATAGGACATGACAACTTATAAGTCAAGTTAGGGTGGTGGACATACGACGATGTTCATTGTGTGACATATATGTATGTAAAACTTTGGCCAAAGTAATGCATCCATCTCTGCATTCATTATCTGTCCATAGTGTTCCAGATGGCCTAGTGTCTCTAGTAGTGTCATACAAGTTAGAGTGGATCTATAGTGTGTGACCATGAGACATTAGAAAGGACACGGCACCAAATAATCAGATGCCTAACCTAATGGGTTCTAATGTCTAACCTTTCCTAGAAGGGTAGGGCCACTTCCAGTTAGGAAGATGAGCAGGGGACTGCAGGTCTGTGGTTGGAGGGAAAGCACCAGGATGATGCTCTCCTTTCCAAACATGAGACAAGCCAAGGCTTATGAAGATAGATCTCGTTGGTTCCAAATACAATGTTTGTATTTTATGACCAGTTCGTCTATTGTAATTTATTATTTAAACTATGATATGTTGAGCATATCTTGAACTTGATTAGTGATGGTTACTCACTAAAGACTTGTAATTGATTACAAAAATGTAAGTTTTGTTATATCATGATTAGATTGACATGATTAATTGATGGAAAGATTAGGTTTCTTTGGTTCAAATTTGATTATCTCAATCAATTTATTAATGAATAGCTTGTTTAAGATACATGTTTCAGTTAAATCTTGAGCATTACGAATAGTGATGTTACATATGGTATGAGAGCTAGTTTCAATACACGGACCTAATGAGCTCACTACTTGATGACTATTGTATCCAACATTAAGTATGCTAATGATTGGATGTTCTATGCCAGGATGGTAAAAATTAGAACCACACCTCCAAACAAGGTAAGCGAACATGGATGTTACCTATACCAACAATAGATCTTGAAGGCATGAGCCTCCATGAATGAGAAACTTGAATAGACTAGATGCTTGGTAGGTGCATGGTTATCTGATGAGGAAACTTTCACTGATGCCATGAAAGGTTGGCTGCTTGTAACTCTACTGAAGCATCAGTGACACCATCTACCCCTAAAGCACCAACTGATGGAAATAACCCTAAGGATTGTAATGTACCTAAGAAGTATGTGAAGGAACACTAGTGTGTATCCTCACCTCTGTAGATAATAAAGAAAACATGATTATGGGAAGTTATCCCAAATTTTAAATGACTTGCAGAAGCAAGGTGTAAACACAATTTTGTTATTTTGTACGAATTATATGTAATCCAATGGAAACTATAATGTAGTGGCAAATTTTGACAATCTTTCCTTTCTTGTTAAAGATTACATGAATGTGGATAGATTTGTAAAATGAATGAATTACATAACATGGAAAACTAATCCATGAATAATATGCAAACTTCAAGAAGAAGTAGATTGCAGTAGGGGTTCAAGATAGAACTAAAATGGAGGATAGATGAGATGAAGGAGCACGTTCAAGACATTCCAAGTCTAAATTAGACCAAATCGTGACTTTGTTGAAGGAAACAAGGGCGAGGGTGGAAACTCTCGAACACAAAGTAGGAGGCTAGTCAGAAGATAGGCAAGATGATTATGATGGAGGTGATGGTGAGGAATGCCATAATGACACCACCCAAAGCCAGCATGGAGAAAATAACTCCAGGACTAGATAGGAAGGGGATAAGAGGAATCTTATGGCTAAGAATTGTCTCATGACATGAAAAAGGTCATGCCACCTAAATTTGATGGATCCATAAGCAAAGATGCCGTAGAGGCATGGCTTACTAGGATGGAGAAGTATTTTGAAATTAGAAATTATAATGAGGTTACCAAAGCTGTCTAGGGAGTATTTTAGCTAGCAAGTGGAGCATCTACATAGTGGATGAACAAAAAGATGGAATTAGGCTTGAGGTCTACAAGCCTTACTTGGGACAGGTTCGTAGAATTGTTTAGGAAAAGATGGTTGCCTCAACTATTTTATGATCAAAAACTTATAGAATTTCAAAACCTAAAACAATCTGATATGACTGTAAATGAGTATTGGAAAAATTCACCTGACTATTGAAGTATGTGCCATAGTATCAACAAGATGAGAAATTTCATGTCTGGAAGTTTATAATGGGGTTGAATGCCCAAATTGGGGGTGAGGTTAATGGTATGGTCTTACTACTATGGAATAGGTCTACGAGAAGGCCGTCAAACAATAATAGAACTTGAAGGCTATGTCAGCCTACAGAGAAAGAAATCACAAGAGATATCATTGGTCTCAATCTTCTCATCCCTTAAGGAAAAAGGGGAAGAAATAGGAATGTACTGAGAAGAATGATAAAGGGGCCAAAAATAAACAAAATGAGTCTAGGGGAGAGAAAAAGGGGAACAACTACTCCTAGAATAATGGAAACAATTCTAGCAAACCTCAAGAGAGGCGAGGACCAATTGGAAAATGCTACACTTGTGGTAGAGATCACTACATCAATCAGTGTCCCAATAAATCACAGGGAGTGTAACCAAGAGGGAATCCTCTACCCTCCCAGCAAGTGGCCTTCCAACAACGTATCCATGTGGCCTTGGATAACGAACAAGTTGAGTACCAAATAACTCGTGTAGAGACAACATGTATTTTATTTAGAGTTCTAATTTTAGTTTTAATTGATATAGGTGCTATGGAATGTTTTATTTCTCCCAAAATTGTAAATAAGATACCTAGAAAAGAAGGATTCATGGCAAACACTTGGTCTATAGAATATGCAAATCATAACAAGGCTCAGGTAGAGCAATGTCTGTTTGAGGCTCGGGTTGAACATCCAAACTTTTCCACAAAAGTAAATCTATATGTAGCCCCACTTGGCTCATATGATGTTATCTTACAGATAAATTGGCTATGGAGACATTGAACCAAAGTTGATTGTTATGCCAAGAGAGTAGAATGTTTGGATGATTTAGGAAACAAAGTCTTTCTCCAAGGGAAACATAGGGAAGTCAAACTAAGGTAAATTTCTGCCTTATGAATCAAAAGGGCATAGAGAAAAACATGCCAACTTTTTGCTATCAAGATGGACAAAATATATGAAACAAAGGAAACCTAATCCAAGATGACTTGATGTTTTATGAATCCCCAAAACTTAATGAAGTATGGATGAAGGAGTCCATAGGTCAGGAAAGATCAGATATGGACAAGTATCCCTTCATCAGAGATTTTGAGGATGTATTTTCGAATGAACTACCAGGGTTACCCCCTAAAAGAGCCTTTGATTTTTCCATTGATATTATTCCTGGGTTAGAACCTATTTCTAAAGCCCCCTATAGAATGACCACAACATAACTAATGGATTTAAAGGCTCAACTACAAGAGTTGCTAGATAAAGGGTTGATTAGACCTAGTGTGTCACCATGGGGAGCACCAATCATTTTTGTAAAAAAGAAAGATGGCAACTTGTGGTTATGCATAAATTACCGCATGCTAAATAAAGCAACTATTAAGAATAAATACCCTTTACCTTGCATCAATGATCTTTTCACCAAATGAGGGATGCAATAGTATTTTCCAAGATCGATCTTTGATCTAGATATCATCAATTGAGGTTAAAGGATGAAGACATCCATAAGACATCCTTTAGAACCAGATATGGACATTATGAATTCACAGTCTTACCATTTGGCCTGACAAATGCACCAGTGACATTTATGAATCTTATCAATAGTGTGTTTAGAGACTGTCTAGACAAGTTTGCCTTAGTATTTCTTGATGACATTTTGATTTATTCTAAGAACAAAGAACATATGCAGCATTTGGGAATTGTTCTTCAAAGATTAAGAGAGCATAAGTTATATGGCAAGCTCTCTAAGTGTACTTTCTTTTAGAAAGAAGTATAGTATTTGGGTCATATAATTTCAGCTAAGGGAATAGCTGTGGACCTAGCTAAGATTAAGGTTATTTCTGAATGGGTAGAACCAAGAAATGTTCTTGAGGTCTGAAGTTTCATGGGCCTTGCTGGTTATTATAGGAAGTTCGTGAAAATTTTTTCTAAAATTGCACATCTTATAACTTCCTTGCAAAGAAAGGGCAAGAAGTTTGAATGGTCAAAAAAGTGCCAGGAGGCCTTTGACCTATTGAAGGAAAAATTGACTTCAACCCCTATATTGAAAATACCTGATCTAGAAGGTCAATTTGTAGTCATTATCGATGCCTCAGGGGAAGGATTAGGTAGTGCACTAGCCCAAGATGGACATGTCATTGCGTATTATTATCTTTTGAGTCACCCTTATTTATTTATTCGTAAATTTCCTTATCTAAGAGTTGATTTGTTGTTTTTTCTTATTGGCCATACCTTTGTTCCTTAAATCAGCTCTTTATTCTCCAAAATTTTCCCACCTATCATCTTTATGTGTCAAATCATTAAAGGTTTGAATCTTTGAACTTGAACCATTCTAACAAGTTCAATAGTTCAATGGTCTGATACGTTCAAAGATTCTCAAAGTTTGTTGTTTTGTCCCTTGTGCAATCAAGATGTCTTTAAGTCTTCAGTTTGAACTTGAACCTTTTTCATAAGTTCAAAAGTTCAACACTCGGTGCTTTGTAATAAGTCACGTCATTTAGTTATCTTGTATAAATTTGTGTATCATTGAACCATCCATTTGAACTCCAATCGTTCAATGGTTCAAGGTTCAATGGTTCGAAGTTCAATGGTTCATCAATCTAAGTTTGATATTTCTCTAAGTGAACCGTTTGCCCCTTTGTATGATCAAATTCATATGATTGAACCACCGCATTGAACCACACTCCAAAGGTTCAATGGTTCAATGGTTCAAAGGTTCGGTGATTATTGATCTCATTTCTTTCCAAGGTCTTCTAAGTCAAATTTAGTGGAAAAATTGGTGGAAAATATGTCTGAAACTCATTATGAAACAAAAAGATTTAATTTCCAAAAAGTTACAGATAATTATTGTACATCATGGTCACACGTGAATAATGCTTGCCATTAATGAAGATGTCAGAATTCATATCTTTTCAAATATTTTCGGCACGTATTGTTTTGGGTAATAATTGTTCAATCTGGTTAATGCCATTATTAAGAGAGGACAAGCCAAATCTAGCAAGTGAACATACTGTGTGATGCAGAGGAGAATAGCATAGGAGGTATAAGGTTCTTGTTGCCCAAATTTCATAGTAATTTTAGATTTCTTGAAGGTACTTCCAAGTCCATAACTGGAAGGAGTTCTATCATGAAAGAATCCAAAAGAGCCCTCAAACTATTCTGCCCCCTCATACTACCAGATCAAGAACCAAAAATAGGAGGAAAAAGTAGGTTTATGAGAGAATAATTGTAGATTTGAATTCTGAGGAGGATTCAGGGGAAGTGATTGGTGATAAAGAATCTGGTTCACCAAGAACAAAGGAGGTTAGTACAAAACAACAGTTAGATGTTGTTTTAGAGAATCCTCAACTGATGATGATTTCAGATGCGTCCTCTGATCAATTGAACACTAGAAAGGAAGCCTCAGCCCTTGCACCCAAATGGCTAGAGAGTTTGATTAGTGACTAAAGAAAGATAATTCCATTTTCTTTGCCTTTAGAAGATATGGTGAGTAAATGTTTGGGGAAAACACCTAAATCCAAAAAACTAAAAATGACATCCAAGGTAAGTATTGACCCTAGTACTAGGAACTGGAGTATAGAGATAGCTAGGCCAACAACTAACGAAGAGGTTCAAGACCCCACAATACAAGATTTCACAATTGAGAAAGTAGATCTTGGGGCTGCTTCAAGAGCTGCGGATGTGCATCATTTAGAGGTGTCCACCAAAAGGATAGTTAGTTGAACCTGGAAAGAGGAGAAAGACAAAAGAGAGTTGAAGCAGATTGTGCGCTCTATGGTAGAGTACATTGATGCCATTCATAACCCCAGTCCACAGCCAGTTTCACAACTTTCTCTGACTTTTAATCCTAAGTCTCCAGCTAACCAGAAGATGTTTGATCAAGTAAACAGGAACAAGATGATAGCAAAGGTATTTGATGATTGGTTGGATTGTATTATGCAGAAAGGTACCAGATATATTCAGGAACTGAAGAATATATATGATCAAACTACAGCCACCATTGAGGACCTTAAGGCATAGAATGCTTCCTGGATAAAAGATGAAGGCAAGCGAGTAAATGTAATGAATCAGATTGATAAAGTTCAAAAATAATGGATAACCAAATTTCTGTCAGAAAAGAATTTATCAGGTTTGGATGAAGATTTACTGTATGTGAGTAAGAAGAACATTGAATGGAGGAATTTAGTATCCCGGTAAGGGTGGTTTGAGCTCACAAAAATGATCAAGGAGATAACTGAATTTACTCAATCATTACAGTGTGATCTACAGTGTATCGATGTAAAATACATAAATGATGATGGGGAACCAGTGAAAGACATTAATACGGTGATTCAATCTTTGAAGGAGAAAATTAGCTTCGTTAAAGAAAGTGACAATGTATTAACCAAAGATTTCTCTTGAATTTCAAAAGTAGAGTCACTTCTTTATCTCTGCATCGATGCACTCCTAGAACACAAGGAGAAGGTTGGGAAAATACGGAAGGAAAAGGATCTATGTAAAATAAGGGTAAAACACATTGGCATCCCTAATTTTCCAAAAATTTAGGAGTGGAAAACTCAATGTGCCTCCCCAACTGCACATAACAATTCTGGAGATTTGAATCCATTGCCTTAGCCGTGATCTTATTCACTCAGTTTATTTTATTTAGTTTTTCAGTTAATGTTATTTTCAAACTTAATCTTTAAATTAGTTTGTAAAAACTAAATCCCGTATGGGTCAGAGTTACTTTAACTCTGGGTTTGGTTTACTTGATGGGATAGTTAGGGCAACCATATATATGTGTTTTTTTTTTGGTTACTAGGGATATAGGAGATAGGTAAAGAAAAGAAGATAGAAAATTTTTCAAAGTTGAACTGTTGTTATTTTAGAATATACATGATGTTTGTCTGAGACATTTTTTTATTTGTGAATGAGAAAGAGAAATAATTACTGCATGCTTAAATTTGTGCATTTGAGTATTTGAAATTGGGTTTTCTATACGAAATCTTCTTTCATATGGTAATTGCTCTTTTTGGACAATTCATTATATGTGTTCTATTATTTATTGGTTCAGCAATATTTATATGTTTATGTATCTAGTTGTTATTGAAAATAGAATCTATGTATTCTACCACAAAATGATGTTTTAAAAGGGATATCACATTCATAGCATAATGATGTATGGATGTTAGTTTGCCTTTAGGCACTTTCTAGTTAAAAGTGTATTTGGATAATTAAAATAGATCAAATTCATTAAAGATCCTAAAGGGAGCTGTACCTAAATTCAGAGGGGAACTATTCTTGATAGTTCACCCATTTATTGATTAATTCATTTGTTCTTAAAAGAAGAAGGGTATAGAGTCAGAATAGAGTATTTTTAAATAAGGAAAAATCTGTTAACCAATAGTTTTTGGTGACTCTGCTTGGGAAAATGAAGTTGTTTATTAAAAGATTGGTCACCTTAATATGAAGCAACAATGGTGCTTCCACATGAAAACATAATTCATGTTCTGCAGCCTAATCTTGGTTTTCAAGATGAGCAGGAAGACATTATTGGCCAGCTGAATACCCTTTCTTGGCGTACTCATCGGAATAGTGAAGATTATAGAAGAGCAAGAAGAGTATTTGAAAAAGAAGAGGAATTGGCCGATAATTTGAGATTGCTGTTGCTCAGGCAAAGAAGGAGGCAAGCAGAAAATGCAGCAAGAAATCAAGCCCCTGAAGTGCAAAGAAATCAAGAACAACAAAGAAATTAATAGCTGTCTTTTCAGTCACAAAATTATAAACTGGATTCCAAACCATATACAAGGTCTTTGAGAAGAGAGGGAATTGAGGATCCCACCTTTCAAGCACTACAAGACTTTAATTTTCCTTATATCCCTACTTGTATTAGAAGAGCTAGAAGTAGACCTCCTAGCCCCCGTAAACCTTCTACATATCCTGTCTGTCAAGCTCTAACTCTTTCTGGTACTATCATCCCCTCAGCTATAAACTTTCTACCCATGGCCCAACCTTGGGGAGTAGCCATAGGGCCTCTAAACCTAGGAGCTAACCTAAATCTTTTGCCTAAAAATGCATGGGAAAATTTGCCCAAATTTAATGGAGATGGGAAAAAATCACCAGAAGAACATTTGTGTGCCTTTGCAGCAGCATGTAGTGTGTTAGGTGTGCAACACCAAGATGTAGCTACAAGGCTTTTTGTGCAAACCTTGACTGATCCTATAGCAAAATGGTTCTATCATCTAGCCAACTCCTCAATTACAAATCGGAATGATATGAAAACTGCATTCGAAAACATGTTCAAAAGTGTAGAAGATGAACATTACCTCCTTGCTCAGCTAAATCAGCTTAAGAAAGAGATACATGAACTTATGAGGGAATTTGTGGCTAAATTCAACAAAATTGTAAACAAAATCACTGCTGCTAAAAGGCCAACTGGTGAGGATCAGAAATGTTTCTTTATTAATTCAATGCCTCCTAATATTAGCTTTCATCTTAGAAGAGGTGCAATCGTCGATTTGCCAGCTGCACAAGCTCTGGCAGTTGGGTTGGAGGATTATCTTTTTATGGCCGGTAAATGGAAGAAAGAGGTCCAGGTGCCAAATGCTCACCCCTCATCATCTATGGATCCTATAGTGCAAAGACAGGTTAATGATATGATTTCCTTAAAGAGATAATTACCTAAAGCTGGTGCTTCTTTCCAACAACCATATCAAGATATTGGCAGGAGGAATTTGAATCAACAGGCAAATGCTGGTAGGATTTTACCTCTGACTCAGCACAACTAAGGCTGACTATTGAAGCTCCTCCTAAAAGGGGAAACATGTGTTCTTTTCATTTGACTACCAATCATGATGGAAATTCTTGTCTAAAGATGCTCAGGTATGCTCAAATGACTGTTACTCAAGATGTGTTAGGGGAGTTTACTGAAGAAGAAAGGAACTTTGAGGAGCTTGGTGACTCTGAGATAAACTTCCTTGAATATGAATTAGATTCAGAAAGGGGAGGTGAAATATTGGTTACCCTTGAAGATCCTTCATGTGTCGTGCTCACCAGGAGTCAGAGGAATACGAGATCCTCTAATACACAAGAAGTACCTGGTAAAGGTAAGGAGCCTTTTATTAGAACTCATGATGCTAATTTGAAGGCTTGGGAAATTAAATTGTTACATAGAAATGATCTAGAAGCTTCTTTTGATATTGTAGAATTCTATAAATCTGTAAAAATTCAAATATCTCCTTTTGAGTACATCAAGTTAAAACCAAATGAACTTGACAAACTGGTTAAATATGTTAAAAGTGGCCCTACTCAAACTGAACCTAAGAGTCAACTAAATGTTAATGCTGAGTCTCCCATTGCTCAATTATTTGCTTCTTCACCTGAGTCATCCATGACTACCCCTAGAATGGCTCTTAATTCATCAAATGATATCTCATATATAGCTGATATGAAACCCAACCCATTTTATGTATCCTTATTCATCAATGGCCACAAGCTCAGTAACTGTATTATAGATTCAGGAGCTTCTGATAACATTATGCCTTCTTTTGTAGCCAAAGCCTTAGGACTATCACTTACGAAAATATTTGGTAGGTGTTACTCTATGGATGGAAAACAAATCTCCTTGCTTGGATAGTTTAAAGATGCACGAGTTGCTCTTGCAGCTTACCCTAACAAAAAAGTGAAATTGACTATTTTGGTAGCAGATATTCCTACTAGTTATGGGATGTCATTGAGCAGGACATTTTGCAAGGATTTAGGTGGGAAGATTAAATTAGATTGGTTAGAAGCCACAATTCTAGTAGGGAAGTAGAAAGTAAAGCTAGAACCTAAACCTAAGTGCAAGTTTATTGTCTATCCCTCTGATGATCCCAAGTCCCAGATTTTATTTGAGGAACGTGAGTTTGGTAACTATTTTCTCTCTTTTGAACAGAGGTTTGAGGAAGACCTCAAGGAAGAATCTATCCAAAGATCTGTTCATTCTAATGACCTATGGATCATGGAGTTTGATGGTAGTTGTGCTACTGCTGGTTGAGGGGCTGGGGTTGTGTTGTTCTCACCAGAAGGTGAAATTTTTTCTTTTTCTTTTAAATTAGAGTTCAAAAACACTAATAACACTGCAGAATATGAAGCTTTGTTGCTTGGGCTAGATGAAGCCAAAGGAGATGCTGAATTAATTGTGAAATAGGTAAGACGTATCTTTTTTGTTAAAAATGAAAGATTAAAGCATTATAGAAATAAAGTCTGGGATGCGATTGAATACTTTGATGCCTTCTTTATTGAAGCAATTCCCAGAGACCAGAACACCCGGGTAGATTCTTTAGCAGTATCAACTTCTCTTCTTCTACCACATCCTAATTTTAGAAAGGATTCTTATAGAATAGAGCTGGTATATCACCCTAATGTTTTGGACAATGCTGAAAGCTGGCAAGTTTTTGAGATTGATAATCAAATCAGAAAATTCTTGGAGAATGCTGAAATGTTCCTAGGAACTTATTTTGAAGGCTCAAAAATAGAATGTAAAGAATTTAGTCCTGATCCAGGGATTAATCCAAGAGACGCTATAATTCAGTTGAAGGGAAACAAAATCCCTAAAGGACTAGTCTCCCTAGAACATTTGTTCACTCGAAGAGATGAATATACTAAAAGCAAACTTACCTAGAATCTTAACAAAGTGGAGTATTACGAGAAAATAAACATCATGAATGAGGCTGATCCTAAATGGATATCCATTGATAGGTGTTATTCTTCAGAGGCGAAAAATAAATTGATCAATTTGTTAATCAAGTATAAGGATGTTTTTGCCTGGTACTATGATGATCTTAAAAATTTTAGGCATGGGCAGTTTCAACACCATATTCCATTGAAAGCAAATGCGACCCCATTCAGGCAGAAGTTGAGGAATTATAATTCAAAATTTGTTGAGGCCATCTTTAAGGAGATTGACAAGATGCTGAAAGCTAGAATTATCTATCCAATTCATCACTCCACTTGGGTGGCAAATATTGTTCTAGTGCACAAGAAGAATAGAGAAATAAGAATCTGTGTTGATTTCTAGAATTTGAACTAGGCTAGTCTGAAGGATAACTATCCCTTACCTATGATGGACCACTTATTGCAAATAGTTGCTGGGTCAGAAATGATGTCCATGCTGGATGGGTTCTCAGGTTACAATCAGATAGATGTGGCTACAGCTGATTAGCATAAGACTGCCTTCACTACGCCTCAGGGAACTTTTGCCTATAGCCGAATGCCCTTTGGCCTTGTCAATGATGGTGCAACCTTTCAATGAGCAATGGATTCATCCTTTAGAGATCTGAAAGATAGAATTATTGTTATTTATCTTGATGATCTAACTATTTTCTCCAAAAATTAAGAAGATCACCTGAAGGATCTGGAGACTATTTTACAAAGGTGTCGAAGTCATGGCATATCACTTAATCCCAAGAAGTCAGTCTTTTGTGTTATAGAGGGGAAGTTATTGGGGTACTTAGTTTCAAAAGATGGAATTAGGGTTGATCCAGAGAGGGTCAAGACGATACAACAACTTAGTCTCCCTTCTAATAGCACTAGAGTCAAATCCTTCTTTAGCTAGACATTTAAATGGAATGAAGCTGCTAAGAGGGAATTTGAAGATATCAAAGAGGCGATTGCATACACACCTACTTTGGTAAATCCTGATTTTCAAAAAGATTTTATTATTCACTTTTATGCTTCAGAACATAACATGTCTGGTATTTTGTTACAGAAAAATGAATTGGATGAAGAGTTCCAAATTGCCTTTATGAGTGTTCCCCTTAAAAAGCATGAACTTAAATACTCTCTGGCTGAAAAACAAGCTTTCGCTGTAGTAAAGGTTGTTAAACAATTAAGATATTATATACTTCATTCCCATTTAGTTGTATATGTTCCAAGTTCTGCTGTGAAAAGTATCCTGACTCAACAAGATGTTTGGTTAAACAATAGAGCAACGTGGGTTGCCAAAATCCAAGAATATGATCTGGAGGTTAAACCAACTAAATTGGTCAAAGGTCAAGGTCTATGCAAGTTGATCGCTGAAAACAGAGAAGAAGATGTAGAAGGATTTCCTACTGTCCTATTGGTAAGTCTACAAGACCCATGGTTTCTAGATGTACCGTATTATCTTACTTACAGAGATTGTCCCAGTCACTTATCTCTGAAAGAGAAAAGAAACCTGAAGTTAAAAGTAGCAAAATATGTTATTTGGGGGGATGTTCTTTACAAAAAGGGACTAGATGGGACGTTCCTGAGATGTGTGGACAAGGAGCAATAGGACAAGCTTTCAGAAGTTTTCCATAATGAAGCCTATGGTGGACATTTTTCTTCTTCAATCACAGCTTTCAAAATCCTTAGAAATTGTTACTATTGGCTGGGTATGTTTAAGGATGCATATAAATGGGTGGCTAAATGCAAAAAATGCAAAATGTTCTCTGGAAGGCCACAACTTGTAGCGTTGCCTTTGAGGCCCATTGTTATTGAAGAACCATTCAAACAATGGGGTTTTGATTTTATTGGGCTTATCTCATCTCCTTCGAGTGTAGGACATACCCACATTTTGACAGCAACAAATTATTTCACGAAATGGGTTGAAGCAGCCCGTGTAAAGAGAACAACTTCAGAGGTGGTGTGTAATTTTCTCAAAGAAAATATTTTGGTACGTTTTGGTGTTCCCCAAAAGCTTGTGGCAGACAATGCTACCAGTTTCTCTTCAGTTGAATTGACTTCTTTTTGCTATGACCATAGCATATCTCTTTCCAATTCATCATATTACTACCCTCAAAGGAATGGGCAAGCTGAATTCACTAATAAGAATCTGATCACCATCATGAAGAAATTAGTAAGTGATAACCCCAAAGACTGGCATAAGAGACTGTATGAAGCACTCTGGGCCGACATAGTAACTCCAAAAAGGGCAATAGGGATGGCACCTTTTGAGTTAGTTTATGGAATTGGAGCTCAGCTATCTTTACCTCTAGAGCTATCAGCAACAAAACTACAAAATGTAATCGAAGACCAATATTTCCAAGATTCCCTAGAAAAGAGGATCATGTACTTAACTAAGATTGAAGAGGAGAGAAATGAATTGGTCGATCAAATTGCTACTCATCAGGCCAGAGTTAAAGAAATTTTTGATCGAAAAGCAAGGCCTAGAAAGTTAATGGAGGGGGATGAAGTCTTGCTATGGGATAGAAGAAGAGAACCAAAGGGAGCACATAACAAATTTGACTCAATATGGAAAAGACCCTTCAAAATTCATCAGGTACTAGGTCTAAATTCTTTTAAATTGAAATATCTGGATGAAGTTATCTTGCCACTGTCCTATAATGGACATGATCTTAAATTGTATCAACTTTGAAACAAGAGTCCCCTAGTCTGTATATAGCCTTTTTGTTTGTGTCTTGTTTTGTGTTTTCCTTTCCTAGTTTTGGTCTATCTTGTTTCCTCCTTTCCATCCTTGTATCTCAGTTTATGCGTAACTAGAGCTACTAAGTTCTCTGCATTTTTCTATAAAATGCAGTCCACAATCAGAGCCGATGTTATCTTTTGAGTCGCCCTTATTTATTTATTCGTAAATTTCCTTATCTAAGAGTCAATTTGCTGTTTTGTTTTATTGGCCATACCTTTGTTCCTTAAATCAACTCTTTATTCTCCAAAATTTGCCCGTCTATCATCTTTATGTGTGAAATCATTAAAGGTTTGAACCTTTGAACTTGAACCATTCTAACAAGTTTGATAGTTCAATGGTCTGATACGTTCAAAGATTCTCAAAGTTTGTTGTTTTGTCCCTTGTGAAATCAAGATGTCTTTAAGTCTTTGGTTTGAACTTGAACCTTTTTCATAAGTTCAAAAGTTCCACAGTTCAAAAGTTTAACACTTGGTGCTTTGTAATAAGTCACATCATTCAGTTATCTTGTATAAATTTGTGTCATTGAACCATCCATTTGAACTCCAAAGGTTCAATGGTTCAAGGTTCAATGGTTCAAAGTTCAATGTTTCGTCAGTCTAAGTTTGATGTTTCTCTAAGTGAACCCTTTGCCCCTTTGTATGATCAAATTCATATGATTGAACCACCACATTGAACCACACTCCAAAGGTTCAATGGTTCAATGGTTCAAAGGTTCGGTGATTATTGATCTCATTTCTTTATGAGGTCTTCTATGTTAAATTTAGCAGAAAAGTTGGAGGAAAATATGTCTAAAACTCATTATGAAACAAAAAGCTTTAATTATTTGAAAGGTTATGGATAATTATTGTACATCATGGTCCCGTGTGAATAATGCTTGCCATTAATGAACATGTCAGAATTCATATCTTTTCAAATATTTTTGGCACGTATTGTTTCGGGTAATAATTAATCAATCTGGTTAATGCCATTATTAAGAGAGGATAAGCCAAATCTCTCAAGTGAACATACTGTGCGACACAGAGGAGAATAGCGCAGGAGGTATAAGGTTCTTGTTGCCCAAATTTTACAGTAATTTTAGATATCTTGAAGGTACTTCTAAGTCCATAACTGGAAGGAGCCATGTCATCAAAGAATCCAAAAGAGCCCTCACAACTATTCTGCCCCCTTGTACTACCAGATCAAGAACCAAAAATAGGATAAAAAAGTAGGCTTCTGAGAGAATAATTGTAGATTTGAATTCTAAGGAGGATTCAAGGGAAGCGATGGGTGATAAAGAATCTAGTTCACCAAGAACAGAGGAGGTTAGTACAAAACAACAGTTAGAGGTTGTTTTAGAGAACCCTAAACTGATGATGACTTTAGATGTGTCCTCTAATCAATTGAACCTTGGAAAGGAAGCCTCATCCCCTGCACCCAAATGGTTGGAGAGTTTGATTAGTGACAAAAGAAAGATAATTCCATTTTCTTTGCCTTTAGAAGATATGGTGAGTAAATGTTTGGGGAAAACACCTAAATCCAAGAAACTGAAAATGACATCTAGGGTAAGTATTGACCCTAGTACTGGGAACTGGAGTGTAGAGATAACCAGGCTGGCAACTGACAAAGAGGTTCAAGACCCCACAGTACAAGATTTCACAATTGAGAAAGTACATCTTGGGGCTGCTTCAAGAGCTGTGAATGTGCATCATTTAGAGGCGTCCACCAAAAGGATAGTTAGTCAAACCTAGAAAGACGAGAAAGACAAAAGAGAGTTGAAGCAGACTGTGTGCTCTATGGTAGAGTACATTGATGCCATTCATAACCCTAGTCCACAGCCAGTTTCACAACTTTCTCTAACTTTTGATCCTAAGTCTTTAGCTAACAAGAAGATGTTAGATCAAGTAAAAAGGAATAGGATGATAGCTAAGGTATTTAATGATTGGTTGGACTGTATTATACAGAAAGGTACCGAATATATTTAGGAACTAAAGAATATATATGATCAAACTACATTCACCATCGAGGACCTTAAGGAACATAACGCTTCCTGGATAAAAGATGAAGGCAAGTGGGTAAATGTAATGAATCAGATTGATGGAGTTCAAAAATATGGGATAACCAAATTTCTGTCAGAAAAGAATTTATCAAGTTTGGATGAAGATTTACTATATGTGAGTAAGAAGAACATTGAATGGAGGAATTTAGTATCCTGAAAAGGGCAGTTTGAGCTCAAAAAAATGATCAAGGAGATAACTGAATTTACTCAATCATTATAGCGTGATCTACAGTGTATCAATGTAAAATACATAAATGATGATGGGGAACGAGAGAAAGACATTAATATGGTGATTCAATCTTTTAAGGAGAAAATCAGCTTCGTTAAAGAAAGTGACAATCTATTAACTGAAGATTTCTCTTGAATTTCAAAAGTAGAGTCACTTCTTTATCTCTGCATCGACGCACTCCCAGAACACAAGCAGAAGGTTGGGAAAATACGGAAGGAAAAGGATGTCTGGAAAACAAGGGTAAAACACATTGGCATCCCTAATTTTCCAAAAACTTAGGAGTTTGTTACAGCGTTTCAGGAGTGGAAAACTCAATGTGCCTCCCCAACCACCCACAGCAATTCTGAAGATTCGAATCCATTGCCTTAGCCGTGATCTTATTCACTCAGTTTCTTTTATTCAGTTTTTTAGTTAATGTTAGTTTCAAACTTAATCTTTAAATCAGTTTGTAAAAACTAAATCCCATATGGGTCAGAGTTACTTTAACTCTGGGTTTGGCTTACTTGATGGGATAATTAGGGCAACCATATATATATGTTTTTTTTGGTTGCTAGGGGGATATAGGAGATAGGAAAAGAAAAGAAGATAGAAATTTTTTTGAAGCTGAATTGCTGTTATTTTAGAATATACATGATGTTTGTCTGAGACATTTTTTTATCTGTGAATGAGAAAGAGAAACAATTATTGCACGCTTAAATCTGTGCGTTTGAGTATTTGAAATTGGGTTTTCTGTGCAAAATCTTCTTTCATTTGGTAATTGCTCTTTTTGGACAATTCATTATATGTGTTCTATTATTTATTGGTTTAGCAATATTCATATGTTTATGTATCTAGTTGTTATTGAAAATAGAATCTGTGTATTCTACCACAAAATGATGTTTTAAAAGGGATATCGCATTCATAGCATAATGATGTATGGATGTTAGTTTGCCTTTAGGCACTTTCTGGTTAAAAGTTTATTTGGATAATTAAAATAGATCGAATTCATTAAAGATCCTAAAGGGAGCTGTACCTAAATTCAGAGGGGAATTGTTCTTGATAGTTCACCCATTTGTTGATTAATTCATTTGTTCTTAAAAGAAGGGTATAGAGTCAGAATAAAGTATTTTTAAATAAGAACAAATCTATTAACCAACGCATATGAATTGTGGAAACTAAAAAACTATGAACACAACTATGCCCCACATGATTTAGGAATGGCAGTAGTCATTCACACACTTCAAATGTGGAGACACTACCTTCTTGGAAAACCATTTGAGTTGAAAATAGATCACCAGGGACTTAAATATTTGTTCACTCAACCCCATCTTAATTGTCGTCAAAGAAGATGGTTAGAATTTATCTCAGATTATGATTTCGAGATTAAGTATATTTAGGGAAAAGAAAATCAAGTGGTAGATGTTTTAAGTAGGAAAAGGCATATCTCCTCTATGATCTCTATACATTTTGATTTTAGAAATAAGGTGTTACAAAAATCTAAGGGAGATGAGTTTTACGAGGAGGTAAAACAGGCCCTTGAGAAAGATCCACAGAATCTGAAATATGAGGGATTCAACCTTGAACCAAATGGGTTATTAAAGTTTAAAGGAATGTTGTATGTACTTAACTCAGGAGAGTTAATGAACATGGTTTGGAAAGAGGTTCATTCTGCACCATATTCTAGGCATCCTGGAGTAACCAAGATACTCACTAAAGTGAAACCTTTATATTTTTGGAAAGGAATGAAGAGGGATGCTACAAATTTTGTAGCTACTTGTATTGAATGCCAAAGGGTGAAGGCGAGACACCAACATCTAGCAATATTATTATACCCTCATGAAATTCCTAAGTGGAAATGGTAGATTATAAGCATGGACTTTGTGCAAGGGCTTCCTATGTCAAGGAATAGGCACAATTCTATCTTGGTTGTGGTGGACAGACTCACCAAAGCAACCCATTTTATACCTAGAAACTTGACGGATGGGGCACCCATCATTACTTAAAAATTTATTCAATAGATTTTTAGACTGCATGGAATTCCTGAGAAGATTATCCTGGATAGGGATGCATGGATGACATCAAGGTTTTGGCAAACCTTGTTCTCTTGACTTGCTAGACAACTGAACATAAGCTCTGCTTATCATCCTGAAGTAGATGGACAAATTGAAAGGGTGAACCAAGTGTTGGAGGACTTATTAAGGATGTATAGCATGGATCAACAATACAAGTGGGAGGATTACCTTCCTCTTGTAAAATTTGCCTACAATAACTCTTATCAGTCAACCATTAAGATGGCACCATTTGAGGCATTATATGGATAGAAGTGCTAAACCCCTATAAGCTGGGATAAGCTAGAAGATAGGGTTAACCTTGGTCTAGAAATGCTATCTGAGATGGAAGAACAAGTCCATTTGATTGAAAGGAGGTTAGTGGAAGCCAATGATTAGAAAATGAGTTATGCAGATGCAAAGCATATTAAAAGGCATTTCACTATGGGAGATAAATTTCTCCTAATGGTAAAACCTCAAAAAAGCTCCATAAAATTTAGAAAAATATCCAAACTGGAACCAAGATATGTGGGTCCATTTGAAATTATAGAAGAAGTCAACCCAGTGCCATTCATAATTACTCTACCACCAGCACTTGCCATGATGTATAATGTGTTTCATGTTTCATATTTGAAAAAGTTTAATTTTGGTATGTTCTTTGTCATTTTGTATGTATCATTGTATGTATATCTATTGTATCACATATACAATTGTATATACAAAGGAAGATGCAAGGTTAGATACAAAGGGTGGGATACAAAAGTGAATGTGCATCGGGTTATCTTTGTATATGCAATTGCATATACAAATGCATGTACAAGGCAATATACAAAAGGTGTGTCCATTTTTTGTATGAGTATGTGATTGTATCTTTACAAATACAATCTTATATACAATGACATATACCATCCTAAGATACAATCCTGGACCTGAAAGAATATGCAATTTGGTTTACAAAGGGCAGATTAAAGTTCATATACAAAGTCACATGCAAAGGTCAGATGCAATGTTTGTATGTAAAAGTGATCACCAATAGTTTTTTTTGTATACTCGCATTGTATATGCGATATACAAAAGGTGATGCAAAAAGAGATACATACAATCTAGATGTGACTAGGGAATTGTATGTGGTGGATAAAATATTGGGACCCGCAGTTGTCTATCGCATGTACAAGGTTAAAAAAGTGCAACATACAAGAAGGTAAGATACAAAGCTGGAATTGATGTTAATTTCAATTTGCTTCATAAAAATGTTGGGGTCCCCCTATTGTATGTATATGCGATTGTATCTTCCCATATACAATCCTATATACAATTGCAGATACAAAAGTTAGATACAACATGAATATAAAATGCGGACCCGACTGGGAAATTAAATTTGGCAAACTCAGTGGTGGGGTCCGCAGTTGTATGTTAAAGTGCATGTACAAAGTCTTGTGCAAAAGCAAAGATACAAGGCCGGACTTGTTTTAAAGTTCCATTCTAGTTGATAATCCTTTGAGTTCCACATTGTATGTACATGTGATTGTATCTCATATACAATCACATATACAAAGTCACATACAAAAGATTTTCAGCAAGACATACCTTATCGGTGACTCAGTTTGAGGTCTCTCCAATGGCTGATAAAGATGCAAATGCTCAGCGATGGGTCCCAGGTTCAGCTCAATGGCCAATTAGATAGTGCCACGTGTTAGGTAGTTTCTAGGGTAGATTTAGAGGCTCATTCAGATGGCGATTCAAGTCACATATACAATGGCCAATACAAGATGAAATACACATTGGTGAGGCACTTTTCGAGGTCTCCCTGATAGCCTGATATATACAAAAGGTTGTATATGCAGAAAAGTGAAGAAGATTTTGTATGTTGCATCAAATGAACCTAAAAGTGCATGTGCAATTGTATATAGAATTGCAAGATACAATAGTATACAATTGCAGATGCAAAGCGATATACAGATGCATGATGCAGTTGACCGTAACTTTGACCACCCACATCTCCTTCATCCTGAGGAATTTCCACACGCTCTAAAAGGCAAATGTGCTTGTTTTTACCTCTTCTTTCATCTGGCAGGCTTTGAGGAGGATATCTTCACTTTCAGAATTTGATGCAAATTTGCAGGCTTGATTGACTAAACATTTCAGCGACTGATTTGTCATGTGTAGGGGCTGATATTGTTGCATTTATTCCAGTTGGTAGGCTTTACAGGTGGATTCATGGTAGATGGCTTCACTCTTCAATGCATATGGGCTCTGTGATTTGCTAGCATATCTTCATGTGTTTGGCGATGACTTTGGGGCTCTTCTCTTCAATGCCCTGTCCTATCTTGCATTTGGGAAACCATTTTCTGATGATTGTGCACCTGCCAGGGATATGGTTCCTATCCTTTCACCATGCCCCTGCCTTTGCATTCCCGTTCCTGCATTGATGAATGCATTCTACATTCCTAGGATCCTGTGCAATTGTTTCAACATCCCTAGCATAGGAATTTGATATAAATAACATTGTAACTTCATTTTCAGTAGGTCCTTTCCATATACATTCTTGTGCTAGTAATTTTTTCTACAATCCTACTTAGTTTGAGTATGTTTTTGTAACTCTTTAGGCATATGAAATACAGAGAATACCTTGGATACACTGAAAGTCATATTTTGCCTTCTCGTGTCGAAGTATTGGATGTTATTAAATGTTTGGATAGGTCATTTGTGAGCAATTTGCTTCCTTATGACTGTCTTATATTTTTCAATACCCTTTTTGTACAGAAGCTGTGTTTATGCAGGCTGCAAACTATGTCTTAAAGTGTTATAAGACTTAAAATTGTGAAGTTTAGCTTCCTTTTTTGGAAGATTTTAATGCAATTAGGCCTTTTTGTGAAGTGCTTTTGCAAACATACAGTGATAGGTTGTATAGGTTTTTATTTTTAGTTGCCTGTGGCCAAGTGTATGCAGGTCTGAATTTTATTTTACCTTATCAAGTTTTGGTGAATCACCCTTATTTTCAAGTTTTCTAGTTTTATCTTTCATGTTTTAAAAGCATTCCTTCTCCTTTTTTCTCTGCAAATCCAATGGATTTTAGGTGATAACCAGCTAGGAAGTCAACCTTCTTTAGAGGTTCTTTCCAACTTAGGTGACCCACAGACCTGGAAAGATCCCATGTTTCTCCATATTGCCAAGTTTTACAACTCAGCAAGGGTGCAAATCTGAGAGACAATAGTTTTGGCACGCCCGATGGGATTGTTTGAGTTTGAACAGTGCTACGTTACAATCATATTGCTGGTTTTGATATGCTACCAGCATTATCACATCGTTAAAAGGTAGTTTTCTGCATATCTGGTGACTCATACTAAGAAAGGACAAGTAGATCAGTGATGTTCTATTTTTATGAGAAAAATACAAATTTAGAGTTTGAGTTCCTTTGATTATTTGTAGTTGTCTCCTCCTAGAAGACATAGTAGAACTGTGGTAAGGACGCCAGTTTCAAAAAGAATATAATCAACCTCACCAAGTTTTAGGCTAGTAGTACTTGTAGTTCCTGTACAGGTTCAAGCAAACCTACCTCCAGTTGTTCCAATTGCAAGGAATCAACCATTTGTGTCTTTTGATGGGGGCAGCCCATTGAATTTGATAGTGCATGATAATATACCCATGACAGCTTTGAAAAGCCTACCCTATTTCACTGGGGAGGATCAAACTACCCCAATCGAGCACATTAGAGACGTAGCTTCTATATGTGGTGTTCGTCATGTAACTTAAGAAAATGTAGCCATCAGGCTACTGGCTACCTCATATAAAGGAAAAGCATTATAGTGGTTTAGGAGTTTACCAGTGCAAACCATTGGAACTTAGGATGATCTGGGTGATAAGTTGAACAAACAATTTCAAGATAAGTCAGATAACTTATCGCTGGTTGAACAACTGACTACAATAAAGAGAGCTCCCTAGGAGCAAATGATGGATTTTAATTTCTGGTTTGAGAAGACATGGAATAGAATTCTTCTCATGGTAAGGTCTTCATCAGAATATGCATTTCTATTTTTTTGAAAGCTCTAAATAGTGACATTTGATTAATGATACAATCATTGGGAGGTACAAGTTTACTTGATGCATATGAAATAACTATTAGAGAAGAAAACAACCTAATTAAGGATGGGAAAATAGCACCTAGACCACCAGTGCCCATTTTTCCTGAGATTCAAGCTTCAATGCCTTTGCCGATCCCATTTTTTGCCCCTTTACCTGTTGTAGTAGCATTGCCAAGTAATGCCAATCTTGAGACTGTTGTTTCTAGCTCATCACAAGAGTTAAGAGATAAAAAATAGCCAACAGGAAATAGAAAATATCTTGCAAACTTTTGGGAATGAGTTGGTGAACATCAAAAAACAACAGTCCCAGAACAGACAGCCTTATCAGCAACACAGCCAAGGGCAAAATCAGCCTTATCAGGGGCAAAACCAGCCATACCAAGCCAATAGGCCTCCATATCAAAGAAATTACCAGGGTGCTAGGCAGAATGTGAACCAAAGGCCTTTCCAGCCTTACAATCCCATACCCATTAATACAGTTAGAGACCTTGTCCCTATTCAGAATAACCTTGCAGTCGAGTATGAATGGTTTTTTCCATGTAATTAGCCACACAGTCAGGCAACTTGTTCAAATGGAGTGATAAATCAGGCTCTAATAATACAAAATGTTGTAGTTTCATAGCCAAACACACTTAATGATGGAGCTCTACAGCAGCAAGAATAGCCTTAGAATGATACTGCTTTCTTAAACTAGTGGGGAGATGAGTTATGTGGCATAAACATAGATGATACTTTAGTTGCAGCAAACACGAGAGCTCAAAAGAGGGGGTTATAAGATAGGTCAAGAAGGAAATAAAGGAAAAGGACCTTCTGATCCTTCTACATCCTAGATTCCCCATATTTTGCAAAGGAATACTCAAGCAATTGTCAGGGAATAGCCTCATTGGCAGGCTGATAGTGTTGTTGCAAAGTCACATCAGAAGGTAAACGTCACTTCACCTTTTAATATCATTGAAAATATGATGAAAATGAATGTGACAATATCTATGTGGGATTCCTTAGCCATCCCAGGTCAAAAGGACATGTTACAATCTGCCTTGTTTGATTTAAAAATGTCAAATGATGCAACTGTTGACCCAACTAGGGTTGTTCTTACCAATTAAACACCGGACAATAGTAAACAACCAAATAAGAGTGCTAAACCATTTCCATTTTTTGTGTCATTAATAATAGGAGACATGTTAGTACATAACTGCATGGTGGATAGTGGTGCAAGTAGTTCTGTAATGCCAAAACATATTGCAGACCAGTTAGGATTGAAATACCAACCCTTTGAGAAGGGTGTGCTCCAGCTAGATGGCATAACTATTAACACTATACATAGGTGTGATAAAAGATCTAGGTCTCACTTTGCATACCTATCCAAATGTTTTTATTTCTCAAGAGGTGTTCATCATACATTTACCTCCTTATTTTGCCATGTGTTTGTCAAGGGAGTTCACAGCCAAGATAGGAGGATATTTATCCTCAAATTGGTCCCACATGTTTTTTAGAACCTGATATGGCATGAAAGTGACCATAAAATCTGAATTGCTTGCCAAAGATCACATAGAGCCTTATGTCCCAAGTGTTATTAATGCAAATTGCATTATTTCTGATGATCCTGAGCTTGTTTCTACTCAAGAACTACAAGCTGAGAGTATACCAGAAGTGTTGTTAAAGGAGTGGGCCTTAGAAAATATTGTAGATGATCCTGAGGAACACAGTCAAGAAACTGGTATGGGGGTTTACATGCTGTACAAACCTAAAACAACAATTCCAAACCTTGTAAAGAATGCAGAAAAACAAATAGAACAGCAAGATGAGGTATGCAAAATGTACTTTGATGGCTCTAGGAATAGGAATGGATCTAGTGGTGGTAGAATGTTTGTGTCTCCACAAGGTGACATATTTTTCTACTTTTCATTTTATTTTTCATGTACAAATAACACTGTTGAGTATGAAGGGTTGATTCAAGGTTTATAGTGGGCAAGGAAGAGGAAAATTGGCTATTTGCAGGTGTATGGGGACAATGAACTTATTGTAAATCAAGTGAGGGGACTACATATTACAAAGAATGATGCTTTGAAATTCTATAAACATAGGGTATGGGATATGATTGAGGAGTTTGACGCTTTCAATCTAATCTCTATTCCAAGAAATCAAAACTGTCATGGAGATAGGTTAGCTGTGATTGGGGCTCAGTCTGATATCCCCAATGATATTCAAAGAGAAAAGGTACAGCCTCATGTGAAAATAGTTGAAAGGCCCTCTATCCCTGACAATAACATTCATTGGCAGGTTTTTGAGAGTGATGAGCAGGTTCTGCATTTCTTGTTAAAAGAGGATGAGTTCTCTGTGATGAATCAGAACAAACTCAAATAGCAATACGGTGATCATCAAGTTGTTTAGTTAAGGACTAATAAGCTACCCAGAGGGTTGGTAACCTTGGAATCCATTTTTAGTACTGATGATCAGTTGAAAAAGAGAAAAACTGGCATATAGGTCAAAGAGGAACATTATGAGGAGCTAGAAATTTTTAAAGGTAAACTTCTCAAAATTGGTAAAATATGTTCACTTGAAGATAGGAAAACTTTTATTGCTCTTTGTCAAGAATTTGAGGCTGTGTTTGCTTGGGAATACTCAGACTTAAAGGGGTTTGACCCTCACATTGCCTAGTATACTATAGAGTTAGAGCCAAGTGCCAAACCTGTAAGGCAGAAACAAATACCTTTAAATCCAAAACTTGAGCCTCTGATGATTAAGGAATTAACCAAGATGATCGAGGGAAATATCATTTTTCTGATCAAGCATACTTCTTAGGTCTTGAATCTTGTTCCTGTGAGGAAAAAGGATGGAGAGATTAGGCTATACATTGAATTTAGAGACCTTAATAGAGCCTCTCTGAAGGACCACTACCCGCTACCCTCGATGAAGCAAATTTTGTGAGTAGTGGCTGGTTCAGAAAGATTCTCCTTACTTGATGGATATTCTGGTTATAATCAAGTATTAGTCAAGGAAGAAGATCAGTTTAAAACTGCTTTTACCACCAAATGGGGCATCATGGCCTACAAAAGGATGCCTTTTGGTCTGTCAAATGCTATCTCTACTTTTCAGAGAGCTATGGATATGGCTTTTAAAGGTTTGCTTTATAAATTGGTACTTGTGTACCTGAATGACATCACAGTTTTCTCTAAGGATGCAGCTAAACATTTATCCCACCTAAAACAAGTATTTGAGAGATGTAAAGAGTTTGGCATATCTCTCAATCCCAAGAAATGCATTTTTGTTGTGCATGAAGGCAAGATTTTAGGACACATTGTGTCAAAAGAGGGAGTTACCATTGATACAGAAAGAGTAAGAACTATTTTGGAGCTACCTTTACCTAGTCACAAGAAAGGACTGTAACATTTTATTAGCAAAATTAATTTTCTGTAAATTTATACCTGACATTGCAAATTTATTGAAGCCATTGACCTCTATGTTAAAGAAAAATGTAGTTTTCAGTTGGACAAAAGAGGGAAAACTTAGCTTTGAGTCCATAAAAGAAGCATTATTGGTTGCACCAACTCTGGTAAATCTTGATTTCTCAAAAGAGTTTATTTTGTATGCTTATGGAAATTTAGATACAATTTCTACAATTCTGGTACATCAGCAAAGTGAAGGCTTTGAGCAGCCAATTGCTTTCTTAAGTGAAGGACTGGAGGAGTATGAACAGAGGTATAGTTTCATTGAAAAACATGTCCTTGCAGTGGTAAAGAGTCTCAAGAAGTTTAGGCATCTTATTTCTAACAATAAGGTACATTTGATGGTTGCTCACCCTAGTGTGAAAGAGTTTCTATTAGGTAAGGATGTTAATGAGAAAAGGGCTAGTTGGATTACCAAAGTCATGGAATATGACGTAGATATCAAGACAACCAAGCTCATCAGAGGTAAAGGACTCAGTGAACAACTTGTGACTATGTTTAAAAATGAAATAGAGAAGGAAGAAGAGGTGCTTCTGACCATTGAAGATGAACATCAGGATGATACAACAGCAAATAGAACAAGTTGGGTTAATGACATGACTCAATTTTTGCAAAATGGTGAATGTCCAATAGGTTTAGATAGAACCAAGAGAAGATATTTTAGACTACAGTCTATTCCATATGTATTAATTAATGATATCCTTTTCAAAAAAGATTTTAATGGTGTGTTGTTAAGATGCATTGATAATGATCAAACTGACAAGGTGCTGCATGAGTTTCATGACAGAATAGCAGGGGGTCATTTTTCCCCAAAGACTACTACTTGGAAAATAATGAGAGCTAGATATTATTGGCCCAACTTATTCACGGATGCCCATGCATGGGCCAAAAAGTGTGTAAAATATGCCATTTTTGCAGGCAAAGAAATGTTGCCATCTTTACCTCTGCAGTCGATTCAAGTAGAACAACCCTTCCATGATTTTATAGGTCCCATTAACCCACCATCAAGTGTAGGCCATAGGTGGGTACTTACAGCAACAGATTATTTCACAAGGTGGACTGAAGTAGTGGCTTTGAAGGAAGCTAATGAGAATGTTGTTTTAAACTTTTATTATGATTTGGTATCTAGATTTGGAGTACCTGAGTCAATCATCTTAGATAATGCTTTAGCCTTTGTTGGATTGAAGGTAACTAACTGGTTTGTGTAGAATGGAATCTATTTGAACACTTCATCAAATTATTACCCATAGGGTAATGGTTTGGCTGAATCCATAAATAAGAATCTCATAAGGATTATCAAAAGATCAATGGAGGACAACTAGAGAACCTAGCACATCAATCTGAAATCTGCTTTATGGATAGATAGAATAACTCCCAAGAGGTCTATTGGAAACTCCCCATATATGTTAGTTTATGGAAAAGAGGCAAGACTGTGTGTGTCTGTGGAGCTTCCAGTACTTGATATCATGAATCAACTGGAGATGTTTGAGGAAGAAGACCACATGGCTGTCAGATATGCTCAATTTATGGACATTGAAGAAATGAGAGATAAAGCTATGAAAGCTATGGAGTATCATCAGCTTCAGACAAAAAGAATTTTTGATAAGAAGTTCATTCCTAGAAATTTTAGGGAGGGTGATATGGTACTCAAATGGGATAAGTTAAAATGTAGGCCAAGGAAGCACTCCAAGTTTGACAGCATATGGAGTGGCCCATTTATCATTACTAAATACAAGGAGCACAATGCATTTCAGTTATCAAACATGGATGGAGAAAATTTACCTATCCCAGTCAATGGAATACACCTGAAGAGGTGTTTTGAGGTATGAGTTGCCTTGTAAAATAGTAGATTAGGTTTCTTGCTTTCAATAAGTGTTGTTGCACAATAGTTTAGATACCTTTTGTTTTCCCTAAGTGTTGTCTAGCACAGTTAGATGAGTTGCTTTCAGCATTTTGTTTTGGTTTTGGTCTTCAAAGTGTTCTTTGTTGCTGATATACTGAGTTACTGAGGTCGAATTGATTATCAAAGTTTTTTTTTTAAGTCTCAATGTGACTCCATGCAGATGCTTAAGGCCACTGGTCTGATTATTTAGCAGGCAAACATCCCTGAGAAGTCACCAAAATATTGACCTATTTTCCTTTGTCCATAGTTAAATAGTTCACCTTGTATATTCCTTGAATATCCTTTAGAAAATGACCATGTAAAGCTTAAATCCTTCAATTACCCATGCTTTTCCTTGCCAAAAACCTCAAAATCTCACCTAGAGAATCCTTGCCAAAAATCCAGAAATCTTTTGTCTTCAAGTGCCTTCCATTGCAGATAATTCTCAGTTTTATACTTAATCATTTTTGTATGTACCTTTGTATGTATCGTTGTATGTATATCTATTTTATCACATATACAATTGTATATACAAAGGAAGATGCAAGGTCAGATACAAAGGGCGAGACACAAAAGTGAATGTGCATCAGGTTATCTTTGTATATGCAATTGCATATACAAATGCATGTACAAGGCAATATACAAGGGGGATATACAAAAGGTGTGTCCATTTTTTGTATGAATATGCGATTATATCTTTGCACATACAATCTTATATACAATGACATATACCAACCTGAGATACAATCCCGGACCTGAAAGAATATGCAATTTGGTTTACAAAGGGTAGATACAAGGTCATATACAAAGTCACATGCAAATGTCAGATGCAATGTTTGTATATACAAGTGATCACCAACAGTTTTGTTTGTATACTCGTATTGTATATGCAATATACAAAAGGTGATGCAAAAGGAGATACATACAATCCAGACGTGATAGGGGAATTGTATGTGGTGGATAAAATATTGGGGTCCGCAGTTGTATATCGCATGTACAAGGTCAAAAAAGTGCAACATACAAGAAGGTAAGATACAAAGCCAGACCTGATGTTAATTTCAATTTGCTTCATAAAAATGTTGGGGTCTACCTATTGTATGTATATGTGATTGTATCTTCCCATATACAATCCTATATACAATTGCATATAAAAAAGTTAGATACAACAGGGATATACAATGCGGACCTGACTGTGAATTTAAATTTCGCAAACTCAGTGGTGGGGTCCATAGTTGTATGTTAAAGTGCATGTACAAAGTCATATGCAAAAGCAAAGATACAAGGCCAGACCTGTTTTAAAGTTCCATTCTGGTTGATAATCCTTTGAGTTCTACATTGTATGTACATGCGATTGTATCTCATATACAATCACATATACAAAGATGCAAATGTTCAGCGATGGGTCCCAGGTTCAGCTCAGCAGCCAATCAAATAGTGCCACGTGTCAGGCAGTTTCTAGGGCAGATTCAGAGCCTCATTCAGATGGCAATTCAAGTCACATATACAATGGCCGATACAAGATGAAATACACATCGGTGAGGTACTTTCCGAGGTGTCCCCGACATCCCGATATATACAAAAAGTTGTATATGTAGAAAAGTGAAGCAGATTTTGTATGTTGCACCAAGTGAACCTAAAAGTGCATGTGTAATTGTATATACAATTGCAAGATAAAATAGTATACAATTGCAGATGCAAAGCAATATATAGATGCAAGATGTAGTTGACCGTAATTTTGACCACCCATATCTCCTTCATCCTGAGGAATTTTTGCATGCTCCAAAAGGCAAATGTGCTTGTTTTTGCCTCCTCTTTCATCTGGCGGGCTTTGAGGAGGATATCTTAACTTTTAGAATTTGATGCAAATTTGTAGGCTCAATCGACTAAACGTTTTAGCAACCAATTTGTCATGTGCAGGGGCTGATATTGTTACATTTATTCTAGTTGGTGGGCTTTGTAGGTGGATTCATGGTAGATGGCTTCACTCTTCAATGTATATGGGCTATGTGATTTGTTGGCAGATCTTCATGTGTCTGGCGATGACTTTGGGGCTCTTCTCTTCAATGCCCTATCCTATCTTGCATTTGGGAAACTATTTTCTAATGGTTGTGCATGGTGCAGGAGCACCCCATTACCGTCAAGAAGCCCCCTATTATCATTTTAATTATTGTAAGGCCTAGCACTAATTGTTTTTATTTGGACAAATGTGTCCCCTAGATAGTCCCATGTTGTGAGCCGATTTGGCATAGCTGGCAAGAAGTAGTTGTAACTGTCCGAGTTGTAACTATCATGTAACAAATGACAGAGGTGATGAATCGATTGAGATTCCACTGTGTGTAACTACCAAGAAGTGAGCCTTTAAAATAGGCAGTCCCTATTTGTTAAAGCAAGAAGGGAGGAAAGAGAAAAAGAGGAGCAACAGAGAAGTGTGTAATCTCAGAAAGAGAAATAAAATTTTGTGTTTTGTAGAGCAATCGAGTTTTGATTCATTCCACTAGTCGAGACCTCAGTCGAGACCAGTGGAATGCCAATCTATTTTTAATTTCTCCTCTCTATTGTTCTGTGCTATTTTGCTTTTCTGTATTAGTTTAGAAATATGTGTGTGTATAGTTGCAGAGAATGGCCACGGCATTGTGGAAGATAGTTAGAACCCATTGGGAAGAAAGCCTCACGAGATCTATAGAAGTGATTGCAGAAAAGAAGTACCTGAATGCTATCAGTGTATCGGCAGGAGTGTTCACTGGTTATAGCAAGTCTGTTAATGTGTATGTGAAGCAAAAGAACACCGGCATGACCGATGATATCGGCAGAACAAATGTGAAGTCTACTGATAGCACGAGGTCTCGCCAATAGCAAGGTAGATATGAGGCTTCAATGTGACATTCGTTATCGGAAGACAAGAAGAATGTGTGGCTGATAATACATGCTTTGGCGATGGAGATGTGGAATTTGGCGTGAGGCTACATATCGGAAGGCGAGGTAAAACTTTCACCCACGGCCTAAGTCATAACGATGGACTACATCGGTGAGAGAAGCATTATCGACCGGAGGAGCAAATGTTATGTTGAAAAAGGAAGTCTTGGCGAAAGCGAGTGGATTGTTCGTCGGGAAGAAATTCAGAAGGTCTCGACAAAAGAGGAAGGCATATCGGTGTGAGTTTGTAGTTCAGCAAACAAGGAAAAGGTTACACCGATGGTGAACGTCTTATCGATGGAAGGGATTGTTAGACTCATCGGCATGAGTGATGCAGTTGGGGAGACTTGACGCCTAGCGATCGACGAAGTCTGTCTGGCCGATAGGCACACAAGAGAAGCCGCTCATCGGAGTAAGATGACATATCGGCGGAAGAATATGGAAAGTGACCGATAGCGTAAGGTCAAGCTGATAAGTGAGGGAAAGTATATTTCGAGGAGACAATAATGTATGTCTTGCTAATAGTAAAGAAAGTATGTATTTTGGCATTGTTTGAACATACAAGAGAGTTTAAAAGGAAAATAAAGCATAAAACCCTAGGTTTGTGGGTTTTAAAGGGTTGTTCGCCCTGTTTAGTAAGATATTGCCCGATTCCTCCGCATCAAATTGGTATCAGAGCTAGCGAAAGCTCTAGGAATCTAAGTGAGAGATTGGTGTTTTGGTTTGCTAATATTTGTGGTTACAGATGCATGTCCACAAGCTGCAAGCAGGCAGATAAGAGATCTGTCATGGAACCACAGGAGATGGTTCAAGGGCCTAAGAAAGAGGTCCAGTGAGTGTCACCAAAAGTCCTAGGGAGAGAGGCAAGAGAGGACTCCCAGGTGAGGGACAGAAGTGTTGGTGCAGCATTGAGGTTGGACTTATAGCAGCATCTGGAGGAGCAGCTAGTTAAACTCTGTTGAGAGGAGTCACCATTGAATGGTACAAGTAGCAGAGGTGTCAAGTTGAAGACACCAAGAGAACAGAGTTGTTGCAGTTCTCACAGAGCATTTCCATGGGACATGGAAATTTTTCAAGTCTAGAAGTATGGTGCAGGAGCACCCCATTACCGTCAAGAAGCCCCCTATTATCATTTTAATTATTGTAAGGCCTAGTGCCAATTGTTTTGATTTCGACAAATGTGTCCCCTAGATAGTCCCATGTAGTGAGCCAATTTGGCATAGCTGGCAAGAAGTAGTTGTAACTGTCCGAGTTGTAACTGTCGTGTAACAAATGGCAGAGGTGACGAATCGATTGAGATTCCACCGTGTGTAACTGCCAAGAAGTGAGCCTTTAAAATAGGCAGTCCCTGTTTGTTAAAGCAAGAAGGGAGGAAAGAGAAAAAGAGGAGCAACAGAGAAGCGTGTAATCTCAGAAAGAGAAATAAAATTTAGTGTTTTGTAGAGCAATCAAGTTTTGATTCATTCCACTGGTCCAGACCTCGGTCGAGACCAGTGGAATGCCAATCTATTTTTAATTTCTCCTCTCTGTTGTTCTGTGCTGTTTTGCTTTTCTGTATTAGTTCAGAAATATGTGTGTGTATAGTTGCAGAGAATGGCCACGGCATTGTGGAAGACAGTTAGAACCCATTGGGAAGAAAGCCTCATGAGATCTATAGAAGTGATCACAGAAAAGAAGTACCTGTATGCTATCGGCGTATCAGCAGGAGTGTTGACTGGTTATAGCAAGTCTGTTAATGTGTATGTGAAGTAAAAGAACACCGGCATGACCGATGATATTGGTGGAACAAATGTGAAGTCTACCGATAGCACGAGGTCTAGCCGATAGCAAGGTAGATATGAGGCTTCGATGTGACATTCATTATTAGAAGACAAGAAGAATGTGTGCCGATAATACATGCTTTGGCGATGGAGATGTGGATTTCAGCGTGAGGTTACATATCGGAAGGTGAGGTAAAACTTTCACCGACGGCCTGAGTCATAACGATGGACTACATCGGTGAGAGAAGCATTATCAGCCAGAGGAGCAAATGTTATGTCAAAAAAGGAAGTCTTGGTGAAAGCAAGTGGATTGTTTGTCAGGAAGAAATTCAGAAGGTCTCGGCAAAAGAGGAAGGCATATCGGTGTGAGTTTGTAGTTCAGCGAACAAGGAAAAGGTTACACCAATGGTGAACGTCTTATCGATGGAACGGATTGTTAGACTCATCGGCACGAGTGATGCGGTTGGGGAGACTTGACGCCTAGCGACCGACGAAGTCTGTCTGGCCGATAGGCACACAAGAGAAGCCGCTCATCGGAGTAAGATGACATATCGGCGGAAGAATATGGAAAGTGACCGATAGCGTAAGGTCAAGCCGATAAGTGAGGGAAAGTATATTTCGAGGAGACAATAATGTATGTCTTGCCGATAGTAAAGAAAATATGTATTTTGGCATTGTTTGAACATACAAGAGAGTTTAAAAGGAAAATAAAGCATAAAACCCTAGGTTTGTGGGTTTTAAAGGGTTGTTCACCCTGTTTAGTAAGATATTTCCTAATTCCTCCACATCAGTGCACCTGCCAGCGACATGGTTCCTGTCCTTTCACCATGCCCTTGCCTTTGCGTCCATGTTCCTGCATTGATGAATGCATTCTACATTCCTAGGATCCTGTGCAACTGTTTCAACGTCCTTAGCATAGGAATTTGATATAAATGACATTGTAACTTCATTTTTAGAAGGTCCTTTCCATATACATTCTTGAGGTAGTGATTTTTTCTACAATCCTACTTAGGTTGAGTAGGTTTTTGTAACTCTTTGGGTATATGAATTATAGAGAATACCTTGGATACCACTAAAAGTCAGATTTTGCCTTCTTGTGTCGAAGTATTGGATGTTATTAAATGTTTGGATAGGTCATTTGTGAGGTAATTTGCTTCCTTGTGACTATCTTATGTTTTTCAATACCCTTTTTTTGCAGAAGTTATGTTTATACAGGTTGCAAACTGTGTCTTAGAGTGTTATAAGACTTAAAATTGTGAAGTTTAGCTTCCTTTTTTGAAGATTTTAATGTAGTTAGGCCTATTTGTGAAGTGTTTTTGCAAACATACAGTGATAGGTTGTGCAGGTTTTTGTTTTTGGTTGTCTATGGCCAAGTGTATGTAGGTCTGAATTTTATTTTACCTTATCAGGTTTTGGTGAATCACCCTTATTTTAAAGTTTTCCAGTTTTATCTTTCATTTTTTAAAAGCATTCCTTCTCCTTTTTCCTCTACAAATCCAGTAGATTTTAGGTGATAACCAGCTAGGAAGTCAGCCTTCTCCGAAGGTTCTTTCCAACTCAGGTGACCCATAGACCTAGAAAGATCCCATGTTTCTCCAGATTGCCAAGTTTTACAACTCAGCAAGGTGCAAATTTGAGGGACAACAGTACCATCATGACTAGTTGCAATTACCAGACAATGTTCTTGAAGCATCATCTCAAGTCAAGGGACAATCGTGTAAAGAGACAAGGAAGTCTGTCATAATCTTTTGTTCTTGGGGATATTGTTCCCTAGTCTTTTGACTAAGGATGATAGTCAATTTCAATGAAGTATTACTCGACCCTAACAACTGACAATCTTGTTGTGACTCAATTTGTGTTTTATATTATATAGTGGTAATCCTTGAGTAAGGATGAAAACCTTTTTATAGGTTGAATTGCAATAATATTGTTATTATTTTTCTGATCATAATATTTGATTACTATCGAATGATATTAATTTGTTTTTAGTCGGCCTTGAGAAATGATGGAGAACTTTGAGCTCATCCTTTCTTACACAATGCCTAGATCGAGCCACCTTTTGTGGGAACTGACCGAGTGGAAATGTAGTTACCTTCCAAAATGGCATGGCAAGAGTTGGCCAGTTATCAATATTTCATTATTCATTTTTGTTAATAGACTATTGCTTGGAGGGAGTTCATTGTTAGGGGTTTGTGAGTAAGGTGGTGAAAGCTACACTGAGATAGCACTAGTAGATTTGAAGCTATGTGCAGCTCAAAAGAGACTAGGACTAGAATGACGTTTCCATCTAGAGTATTGTCCAGGTAATATGGTGGAAAAAAATCTATTTACCTTTGATATTTTGAGCCTTGACTATCTTAAATCTCTACCAGAGATAGTATAATGTTAATTTTCATATCATATATTTAACTTAGAGGCATGAGGCCTATGAAGCTGTGCCAAGATATATGTAAATATTTTCATATTCATGGCTCGAGGCTGTTACAGCTAAGCTACCATTGTTTCAAATTTTTATTTCTTACTCTTGCTCAAGGCCTTAAGGCCAAGCCTTACCATTTTATCTTTATGATGAGAATAGGCTCGAATCCATAATGGTTGGTCTAACAAACAAGTAATCTTTCTTGTGAATGAACTCATGGCTATAGAGCAGAGAAATGAAATCCATATTGAAACATTAAATCCTTTTTTTGAGACTACGGTCTAGGCTGTGTGGCCAAGGTAGTGAAACATGGTATTCTTCTAGCAGCTAAGCTTGAGGCTTAGAAGCCAAGCTGCAACTACAATATGTTGTAATTATGACACTTGCTCGAGGCCACAAGGTCAAGCCTTTTATAGATGAATTCTTCTCTATGTCTGAGATAAAGGCCTTACAACCCAACTATAATAAATTCTACATTTTACACTACGAAAAAATAATGCTTGAAGCCATTATGGATGAGCTTGTTATCCAAACATGTTAAACACACATCATATAATAACGTAGTTAGAGCTAAAGAGTTCTTGAATGGAGTAAAGAGTAACTCTAGAATGATGATAGTTATAAATGAATAATACAATCTCTTGACCATGGTAACAGATGAGAAGCCAATAATATCAATAATACAGTCACTTGACTATGGTGACAGTTAGGAAGGCAATTAAATATCAGTGTGTTTACAACACACAAACTAATACCAAGTCGGGCTTGTAAGGAAATCCGACTATGAATCATTTATAGGGTTACATAAACTGTCAAATATTATATACTTAAACCCTTGATTATGGAGGTGGTGAGACCATTCAAGACCATGGTCTCATCATGAAGCAGTTTGAATGTTCTTATAGAAGAATATAGACTTGTTCTATATGTGTCTGAATTAAGACTCATTGTTTAATGTTATGAGTTATAATTCCTTTAGTTTCTTAAGTTTAATCTAATAGGATTGGTGTTTAACACCTAAAGCTCATATGGATAATAAGAGCTATCAATCCTAATGAAGCTAATCTACTCTATCAAGGCATGGTATGTCTTGAGTACCATGAAATCAACATCATCATATGTGATGATTTACTATAAAAAATGTAAACCATGGGAGACCAAGGTGGTCGGTATGGTTGAATTTGATATGGAATGAAAATGAATAAGGTGACTAGGAGTAATTGGTTCCTCATTATGAAGATAACCTATTTAATCATAACCAACCTATGATGGAAGTCAATGCCCAAGTATGGACAATAAATCGAATGGATCCCACTCATACTAGACCTAAAGAACAAGGTCATTAAGAACTTATTTTAGGACATGATAGCTTATAAGTTGAGTTAGGGTGCTGGACATATGATGATGTTCATTGTGTAATGTGTATGTATGCAAAACTTTAACCAAATTAATGTAACCATCTCTACATGCATTATCAGTCCACAGTGTTCTAGATGGCCTAGTGTCTCCAGTAGTGTCATACAAGTTAGAGTGGATCTATAGTGTGTGACTGTGAGACATTGGGAAGGACACAACACCAAATACTCAGATGGCTAACCTAATGGGTTCTAATGTCTAACCTTTCCCAGAAGGGTAGGGCCACTTCTAGTTAGGAAGATGAGTGGGGGACCATAGGTCCATGGTTGGAGGAAAAGCACAAGGCTGATGCTCTCCTTCCCAAGCATGAGACAAGTTGAGGCTTATGAAGACAAATGTCATTGGTTCCAGATATAGTACTTGCATTTTTTGACCAGTTGGTCTATTATAATTTATTATTTGAACTATGATGCCTTGAGCATATCTTGTACTTGATTAGTGATGGTTACTCACTAAAGACTTGCAATTGATTACTAAAATGTAAGCTTTGTTATTTCATGATTAGATTGACATGCTTAATTAATGAAAAGATTATGTTTCTTTGGTTCAAATTTGATTATCTCAATCAATTTTTAATGAATAGCTTGATTAAGATACATGTTTAAGTTAAATCTTGAGCATTATGGATAGTGATGTTACACCAATTGGGTCAACTTGAAAGAAAAGGTAAATGTCATTCATTGGGGGTATCACAGAGAAGAGGATGAAACAAGTTTTCAAACTTAAAAGTGGTATTGTTCTATTCACTATAGAGTGGGTTTTAGGGGAACATTTTATGGTGATGGACCATAGGCATCAGGTTAACACTAATCTATCATCCATGTTCTTAACAGTGTTTTTGGATGCCAATGAAGAGAAAGGGTCCATACAAACTTTGATGGAGTCTTTTGTGGAGGCAAAATTTTGCGGGGGATGGAAAGAAGTGGTGGGCATGGCTTGGATTGATGTTGGCATTATTCTCTTAGATGATTTCCACTGGATAAATTCAACTAGCAATGTGGTGGATTGACACTCATTTGTCATCAAAGCTAGAGTGACTAAGATTGCAGGGCATAGGAGGAGAGCGAGAGGAGGAATCACGTTTTTGAAGAAGCTGACATGCTTGGTCATGGAACAAACTTAATAAGAGTGGAGAAGTGATAAGAAACAAGGCAAGGCTTGTCTGTAAAGGATACTCACAAGTAGACTGAATAGACTATAAAGAGACATATGCTTTGGTGGAAAGAATGGAGGCCATTAGGATGTTTTTGGCTTTTGCAGCACATAAGGATTTCAAAGTATATCAAATAGATGTGAAGTCTACTTTCCTGAATGGTGAATTGGAAGAAGAAGTATACATAGAATAGCCAGATGGATTTTAGTTATTAGATAAATCAGATATGGTTTGCAAATTCAAGAAGGCACGATATGGATTGAAGCAAGCCCCCAAAGCTTGGTATGCAAGGTTAGATAGGTACTTATTACAACAAGGATTTAATAAAGGTAATGTAGAGAGCAATCTGTACATCAAATTAGAAGAAGATTAAATTCTGGTTGTGGAACTATATGTGGATGATATAATCTTTCGAGGAAATGAAGGTATGTGTAAGATTTTTTTAGATGAAATGTAAAAGGAATTTGAAATGTCAATGTGTGGAGAAATGAACTTCCTCCTTGGGTTACAAATCAATCAGATAGATAAAGGTATTTTCATTTCACAATAAAAGTATGTCAAGGAAATATTGAAATTTTTTGGAATGGAAGATTCTAAGCTAGTATGTACCCCTATGGTGATTGTTCACAATCGAAGCAGGAATGATGAAACCCCTAATGCTGATCAAAGTAGGTATAGATCAATGATTGGAGGATTTCTATATCTAATTGCTACTAGACCAGATATTATGCATGCAGTTTGTCTTGTGGCTAGAATTCAAGAAGATCCTAGAGAATCACATGTTGCAGCACTGAAGAGAATATTCAGATACTTAAGGACCAGATCATGGCTTGTGGTATCCAAAGGATACTGACTTTACTCTAAGTGCTTATACAGATGTACATTGGGCTAGTTGTGTGGATGACAGGAAAAGTACAAGTGGTGGTGCATTCTTTCTTGGATGCAAATTAGTGTCATGGCTAAGTAAGAAGAAAGACTTAGTGTCTTTATCTATTGCAGAGGCAGAATACTTTGTAGCAGCACCATGCTTCACTCAGGTGTTGTGGATGAGGCAAACCTTGAAGGATATCAGATTTGTATATGATGAACCAATTCCTATCTTTTGTGATAATATAAGTGCTATTAACATTTCAAAGAATTTAATGATGCACTCAAGGACTAAACATATCTCAATCTGGTATCACTTTTTGAGAGAGAAGGTTGCAGAGAATGAAGTGAAGCTTGAGTATGTACCTTCAAAGGATCAGGTTGTTGATATATTCACTAAGGCTCTTCCTAAGGATACTTTTGAGTATCTCGGAGAGAAGTTGGGGGTTATTGCCCCTCCTACTTTGAACTAGATGCATAAGGAGATGCATGAGTCTGGTGAATTTCAAGACTCATTTTTTATTCTGGACTGATGTTGGAGGCTACCTCTCAGGGAGAGTAGGTAGTGGCTTTATTGGTTGTTGTAGTTAGGAGGAGCAAGTGTTAGTGTGCAAGTTGTACCAAAGTTTTTGTGCTGTGTCAAAGGTTATGTGCTCCTAAGGTGGAGCATGTAGAGCAGTGAATTAAAAATTATTGCAAAGTAGTGGTGAGCAGGTACAAGTTGTTGAAAGTATGTGCTTACTGGTGTTGTCATTGATGTCAACATATCTGTGTTGTCATTAGTGTCAACTATACTCTTGTTAGTTTCATTGTATTAGCCTGATATAAATGCTAAAGATAATGAGAAAGTGTTCCTAATATTGAGTTTCCAAGTGCTTTTGTAGTGTCTACCTTTGTGTGACTCCTTGTGCCCTAATATTTTGAATGAATAGATTAAATGATATATTAATCTTAATTATTATATGATGTAAATTTGAGAAGAGAATGTGGCATATTAGATTACACATCCTCATTGGTCTATTACTGTTTCTTCAACTATGATTGCATTGTTGGATTTGATGTTTTGATCGAAGTGTCCCAGATATATGTGTACAGGCGTTTGACCAATGGATGGATGTGGAGGAGTAGACATGGAACCTCTTGACCATCTCACCATACCTAGTTAGTGGTTAGGTTATTGACCCTATGTTCTTGTAGTATGTTAGTCTTTTACACCACTCTCTTTGGTTGTGGATAGAGGATTGGTTCCTGTGTTCACCTTTTTGCCTCTACTGAAATCATTATGAGTTTTGAATCCTTGAGTTGTGTGTAACCTCGTTGAGTGTTGTGTCTTGTGCTTGCACATATAGTTGTTTTGAGTCTCTTCCACTGCATTTTTTATGCTAAGCTTTCTTTGGAGTGTTTGCATTTAGCCTTTGTGCTTTAAAGGTGAAGTTGAAATAGTTCAACTACCTTCCTAGAACTTTCTTGGCATGTTATTGTATGATTCCTTGAATTTCCTTGTAGTAGTAAAAGTTAGTTGGTAATCAATAGAATAGTCAAATTAGTTAATTTTAATGTTAATTTAATGTAGATTTTAGTTATTCCTTTGTTTTAAAGTGGAAGGGCATAACATCGGGCTCAAGATTTGATAGCCCACCTTGCTTGTCAAGCAATCCCTTTTACGATAGTTATTTATATTCATTGGTATCCTTAAGTACTATGTCATACCTTAGAATAAGTAAATTATTTTTATATACATACATGATTTAATCTTAAGCCTATTTAACCTTAGTCAGGTTTCTTTAATGTCTCCTTTCATAGGTTACAACATATTTAAAATATCGATCGTATTTGTTTTATCTTGTGATCTAGCCTTTGCAAGATTTTGGGGGAAATTGTTTTGGTTAAGGGTTTTACATTTTTGAATGTAATTTTGAGGATTATTCTTTTAGTGAGAGTACATGCTATTTTATCATGGAGATAACATTTTTTCAAGCTATTCTTTTTAACAATAATCTTTACAAGGGTGCATTTTAAAATATTATGGCATACCTTAGTATTATCAAGATTATATATATATCAAATATATATAATTTTAATTATATATATATTTTGACAATTTGTCCAAAAACTTTCCCTTCTTATGATATGATCTTTTTAAAGCATGTTAGGTAAGGGTTGATGGTTTTTTAGTTTTATATTTTTAAATTGCAACTCTATTTTGGAATAAAAAGGTCAGTTTGGGAAGAGGGGTTTTAGAGCAAATAGGGGGGATTATTTTTAGGGTTTGCGGAGGCACTTGAAGGATGGAATAGAGAGTGTGAGGAAGGGAGAAGACTAGGACTGTGTGGTGGATGCCTCCTTGATTGTTAGGCTCTATTCCTCACTAGGGGTACCCCATCCTGACCTTCTATTTTGTTGTTGGCCTTCTGGTACTCGACTGTAGAAAGAAGGTGGGCAAGATTAGCTAGCACTATAGTTCCCAAGTGATCAGGCAACCAACATAACACCTACGGAGAACAAGCAACTGGGAATGATGGATGGCTAGATGGGGAAAGTTGGGGTGTGATATGGACGAGTTCCCCATGTGTATCAATGAAGAGGAAAGGTATTTCTCTTAGTATTTCATTTTTTGTAGGATTCCCCTTTAGCACTGGCAGATTAACTGTTGGAGGCAAGGAAATAATCCTTATCAAAACTAATCTCTTGAGAGAGAATCATTCCCTCTAGTGTATGGAGATAACAACCTTTATCATTTTAGTTATATTTGTTCTTCAAGAAAACAAATTTCTATAGTTGTTTGAGCCTTCTAGGGGCCGTGTCAGTAGATTAAAGGCATAGTTATTATACCCATTTAGTCCTTGTATCACATTCAAAACTATGTTATTATACTTGTATCATATTCTAGAATATATCATTGTTTAATTGTATAGGTAGTTATGTAATTGTACTCTCTTAAGAGAGAAGTTATAATCATTGAAGTTAATGAGAAGAAATGACATGTTTATTATTTGGTTCACAGATTCTAATGTGGGTATCAGACCCGCTTTTACTATGTTGATTATGGATTCATGTTTATAGTTAGATATGGGATTAGGAACGTTTGATTTGGTGATAGACATAAGATTTCCATAGTCCATGATGGAATAGTGAATCAATGTTTCAGGATTTGACTGTGTGCTTGTTTTTGTCTCAAATCCTGAAACATTGATTCACTATTTGATTTGGTGTTAAAATGAATGTAGTTGTTTTAATGTTTCCTCTAGAGAGTGAATTAGTCCTCTCTTTCAAGTTGCGCATTTAGCCATACTTGGCCATGAATGCTGTCGTTCTATCAAATCAGCATCCAAATTTGTATATGTTGTCCACTTATGTCAAAAAAAAATATTCTATTTCTCTTTTGGCTCTTACCCTTCGAGGTTATGTAGCAAGATGTTACAAAAAATCTATGTAAAATACGATGAGAGATATTGTTCTTGAGGTTTTCTAAAGATAGGTGTGCTAGTTTACTTTATTTAAAACTATTTTATTTACTACATACATAAATCTAAATATTTTTCCTCCTTTTTTTCACCTCATTCTATATTGTTTTCATTATTTTTTCTCTTTACTTGAATGGATTGTAGACATGGTGAACCAAGGCAAATCTAGTCAAGTAATAGCAACTTCTATTTATTTATTTATTTATTTATCTTCTTCTATATTATATTTTCATTGTTTATTTTATGTATTTATTTATCCTCTTATTTTACTCTTACTCTTAAGGTTCATTTACTCTTATGATTAAATGTATTATAAATTTTTTATTGTGTTTAAAAAATATGTAGTAGAGAGAATAAAAAATAAAATAAAATAATTCCTAAATCAAAAGAAGACAAATTATTTACTTCTTAGCTATTTTTAACATAAGAGATTTATTAATTTAAATTAAACTAATTTGTGAAGAATTAATAAATCTCTTATGTAAAAAATAGCTAAGAAGTAATTATTTGTTTTGTTTTCATTTAAGAATTATTTTAGTAAGAGTAAAAGTAGAATATAAATAAATACATAAAATAAACAATGAATATAATATAGAAGAAGATAAATAAATAAATAAAAGTTGCTATTACTTGACTAGATTTACCTTGGTTCACCATGTCTACAAATCATTCAAGTAAAGAGGAAAAATAATGAAAGAAAAAGATTTGAAGTTATGTGTGCAGCAAATAAAATAGTTTAAAAAAAAAAACTAGCATACCCATATTTAGAAAACCTCAAGAATGATATCTCTCAGCATTTTTTACATAGATTTTTCTAAATATACCTATGCTAGTTATATCAGTTTGAGCAGTGACATTTGAATTCTCATAAACAACATCATTATCATCATCTTCCAACATTATATTATTATGCATTTTAGATTCCATTAGGGAAGATTCATTCAAATTATATTTATTCAATGTATCATGGCTCTCTTCATCTACAAACTCAAGGCTGTTGTAAACCACAAAACCAAGTAAGGATAAATCATGTGTCTCTCCCAACCAAAAATCACCCATAAATTTCTTATTCAAGTTTAGATCATCTAATTAGATATTTATGATATATCTTTAAGATAAATCAAATCAACTTCTTCAGATTGTAAATTTAAATAATTATTTTATTCAACATTTATAATGGTGTCCAAATGAGGTGAATTGGTGATAAGTTTACTGATTCATCCTTCTTATCACCTATGACATTCATCATTTCCCTAAGAGACATATCCAACCTTATGATTACTTCAGGACATTCTAGTTTTCCATGCTCAATCATATTATGTAGGTGGCACCTATCATGTAAGCTTATTTTTTCGAAAGTGGCTTGAAATCCAAGGACTAGCATAACATGATTCAATTTTTGAATCACCTTTGGAATATCTAGATCAAATCTTGGCATGGTTGGTTGGCATGGTTGGGGTGCAGAATTGATATGTTTATAACCTTCTTTGTTGTCATTTGTTGGAATATTTTCAATTTTAATTTCAAGCATATCATTGTTGTGCTCTTCATGTTCATTCACACTACTATTTTGTTCAATCAGTGGTGTGCATGTGTGCTTATTATTCCACCTCTTTGATCCACTATATCATTGTGATATCTCGTATCATGCATAATTTCATTATTTATAATCATTTCTTCCTTATTGTCAACTTTGTTGATAGGATTGGTGATTCATTGTTCAATCACTAGATTTAGGTGGATCAACCCTTTCACCTTCATGTCGAATAACTAGAGAAATATCATAATCTTCATCTAAATGTTCATATTCATTACTGAAGGAATAGAATCAAAACTTTCCTAGTCAACTCACTAGGATTGTTGTGGCATATGCTTATCTTGGATTTGGATAGGAAATGAGTGGTTTTGAATGATTTGGTCATTATAATTTTTCAAGTCCAAAATTACTTGTGGTTGCACATGTTGATTTAGTTTAACATCACAAAATGTTAAATATTGTTGATGATCCATTTGGTTTGGTTGCAACATCAAAATCAAATGAGGGTAATGGATCATTAGAATTTCTTGCATTCCATAAATATTACTATTTAGTTGAATGGAATCTAACTTTGCTAAGGGCTACAATAAGTTTGATTTTACATTCCTTTTTTTTTATATGATCATATCCCAATTAGGTTAACATTAAATCTCTTTGAAAAGTAGCTTCCACAATGATTACTCTTTTTGTATCTATTACAAGTGTAGAAAATAAGGATCCAACCCCCATAGATAGTGATTCAATATACTAATCTAATTTTGTCTATGCATAATATTGACTTTTTCTAATATTTGATAAAATCATTAATTAAACTATTGAATAGGCTCATTGAATTGTCTCATTATGGATAAAATTGAATGAAGGCTTCTCATGAATCAACATTATACCCAAATTGCATTAGGAATGTGTCTTCTCATCTTACCCATGAATGCATGGAATTCAATGAGAGACAAGTGTACCACTACAATGCTACATCTCAAAACATGTTAAGAAACAACTAGCAAGGAAAATACTCAATGATTAATATACTTTTTATCATTAAATCCTTGAAAATATTAGGATGTTCAAAATAGGAAACTAATTGTATGAATTGATAGGAATTGGGTGAAAACCCAACAGGTACACACAAGGCTTACTATCAGGATGAAAACACCCCTAGTGTTATCTCATGTACATTGAATGTGTGAATGGACCAATCTAATTTTTAATCAATCTTTTAGCATAGTAAGCAAACATTTTCTTGCTTGTGTGTATTTTTTTATCTCTCTTTTTTATTGTTTTTGAAATTTTATAAAAAAATTATTTTTTGAATCTTAGAAATTTTCCATGTTTTACAATGATAACTTTCAACAATTCTGAAGGAAATTTGAACATTTAGAGAAACAATTTGCTCATTTTAACTATCCTAATATTCTACTTTTACACCTTCCTTCTAGCACTATTTCTACTGATTTAAGGGTTTTGCCACACCAACGTTCTTGTGAGTTGTGACATGCCACAAGTTGGAATGGAAAATGTTCCCCTACTTGGAAAGTGGATAGCCTCAAGAGTCTTCATTGATTACTTTTTTAAGGTTTATGGAAATTCCTCAATTGGAGAGTGTTTTTGTTGGTCTTTATAAGGGGCTGCATAAGATATCATGAACTGTTCAATTTAAAAGAGGTCTACTTAGTGTAAATCAATCACTATTAGCTAGAGTAAACCTTCACTTTTATTTTTAAATGTTTTAATTCTTTTTGCTTTAGTTTGTTTGACTTCCATCAATAATTTTCAATGCCAATTTTTTTAAAACTAATCAAATAAGTTAAAATAGCAATATGTCTTCCAAAATCATAATTTTGCAAGGTGGAATGTGAATGGCCGTCCATTAGAATTCATTCCATTTTTTAAGAATTCAACTCCCATTTTTAGGATTAAATTATGAAAGATTTAATCACCTAGAAGTTGTAATGTCATTTCAGTTTTATGCCTTGTATGACTACAATTTATCATTAAAATCCTAACACTAAACTAATCTAACACAGATATAAAATGGGCAAAAGAATACCTAGGGGAGAAATAAAGGGTTGAAGAGAAAATAAAAGCAAATCTAAACCTCTCTTTGACGATCTTACACACCATTTTTGTAAATGGATGAATTAAAACTAAAAAAACCTTCACTGAACCCTTATGCGCAATCCAAATGTGAGACAATACAATCTTCAAAGGAACTATGAACCACCTATGTGATTGTTGTTGAATTTTAGCATGCATGAATGTGTTCATGTGACCAGACACTACAACAAATCCCTATGATTAGCTCCCTTTTTTGCTCTATTTTTTACTTCCACCCACTGTTTTAATGTATTTTTCTCCATTTTTTTGAAAAAGTCAGTGCTATTTATCGGGATGGCGCTATTTTTGGCATTTTTTGCGCCGATCAGAACAAGTAGGTGCTAAATTAGGTGCAATTTAGCATCGAATTTAGTGCTGAATTTAGTGCCAAATTTAGCACCGAATTTAGAGAAGCTCCTAATATTAAAGCAAACACCATTGTTGAACACTTAATTAAGAAACATAAAAGGTACCATGAGAAACTTCAAGTAGAGGGTGAAGAATTCATAGAGGCTTCAAAAGAAGGTGTTCCTACATTATTCAGTGACAAGAAAGATTTGGAAAATTAGGAAGAGTGGACAAAGGAATGCCAATTGATATTACAGGGAGCTTTGGAGGCAGCCAAAGACAAGGATTCGGTATTACGAGAATCCTGTCGACATCCGGAGAAGATGATATCAATGGAGATAGAAGCAAGGAATGTTGTGGAGTATGCCAATACACACCTAAGCCAAAAGTAGTTAGATCATATGTCCCAGATCCATTTGTGGCTAACTAGAGCTTAAAGTGTTGTTCATTATTGTTAAGTTGTTATTAAGTTCCAAAAGACACTAATGAAGAGGCACATCCTCTTCAAAATATTGTTATATAAGTCAGTCATTTTATGATAGAGAAAGGAGGCAATAGTAGGAGGTAGAAGCATATTTAGTAAATTACTTTTCATCCATCATCTCTCATATTTAGTAAATCTTGGGTGGTGTTTGTAGGGCAAATGCCAATTTATCCCCATAAAACTTGAATGTCAGCTAAGCTTATGCAAATCATTCACATATATACATCAATCAAGTTTAAATAATTAACATTATTGTTTAAATTCATAAAGGTCTGATATAAGTATTTGTGTAGTAAGATTCATCTCCAACCTATCCATATGTGCAACATGTGCATCATGATGAAAAACATCTTCCCCATTAAAGTATGTTGTAGTCATCAAATCCTCAATCATAACTTCCTCGCAATGAATCGAGGCCATTGTAGAGTTAATCCTAAGGTTTCTTCTTAGTGTAAAATGAGGATTAGGTTGAGACCTTGACATTAAATAAAAATATAAAGTAATGAAAAGGAAATTGCATCCAAGTAATCCTAATTCTTCTTGCCAACAATTCATACCAAAGATTGAACAATTTAAGGATATTGCAACATGTAATTTGTATCGACACAAATAATATTACTGAAGCATTACAAAGTTTAGGCCATAAGAATCATCCTTTTTTAAACATGGACTGCAAATAATTCTAAAAATTTAATAATTCTAAAAATTTAGAAGTCTTGGTCATTAACATTATTGTCTTCTACAATGTCATCAATTGTATCATTGTCAATGTTCATATGTTCTTTTATTATATTTGAATCTATACCTACATCTTCTATTTGAATTTGAATTTGTTCAGTAACCCATTCTAGTGTGTAATCTTTACCCCATTCCCCAAGCAAATCAATGGGAAGTGGAGTATTCGTTAGGTTCGATCTCTTAAACCGTCTCCTGGCTTCTAACACTTCTTCTCTCTTTTTATCATACAGATCAATCCATTTGTTCATAAAGTCCATGTGGTATAGAATGAACTTGTCGAGTATAGCACTTTCATCTACACCTATTACATGTCAACATGTTTATTTCAAACTCCAAATGTCATGCTATTAATTTGACAAATAAATTACAAAGTAAATTAATGATTGCAAGAAAAACAACCACATTGATCATGAATTTACTTACTAATTTCTACTTGAACACCATTAGATTGTGGTTTTTCTCCATCAATAATATCTGATGCTCATTCTTCATCCTAGAAGCATGGCCTATCTTCAAAATCCTTACCATGGAATTCACACAGGAAGAAAAATGCTTCACTCAATACATACCATTCAGCCATGCAACCCTCTGGATGTGCCTTTTGTCAGACATATCTTTTTAGAGTTTTCATATACCTCTTAAAGAAAAACATCCACCTCATTGATACGACACCTGCCAATTCAATGTCATCGACTAGGTGTATAAGTAAATGGACTTGTAGGTCTATGAAACTTGTAGGGAGCTCCTTCTCAAATACACATACAATTATTGCAATTTTTTTCTTCCATTTTGGCACTTCACATTCATGGATCTCCTTGGAGGTCACCCACCTAATATAAGAATAGTAAATTAGTATGAACCTTTAGTCAAAAATTAAGATGCAATATAATATCTCTATGTCTCTCACACATGAACATTTCATATAACCACATACCTTGTAAATGCTAACAATTGACTTATGGCATTCCTTAAGTCAACTGTAAGATAGGAATCCCCCCTAATTGCCAATGGCATGATATGCTATCAAACACATTTATGAAAAGGTCATTAGTAATTTTTTCTCACACAACAAAATATCAAAATATTTTTAGTACTTAATCAATGTTACCAGTAAATGTTAGATGATGATATATAATACCTTCATAAAATTATGAAAATCATGTGTTTTAAATCCTACGATATGTCCATCAACTATAAAATCTTTAGCCAATGATGAACCATATCCATTAGGTGTCCTTATTGAATGGATGACATTTTCTAGTTGGTCTAGCTCTTTTTTTTTCAAAATCCATGGAGCTTCTGCATATGTTTCATTTTCCCTATTTGGCCACAAATGTTTTCTATCAATTTTGGTACGCGAAAGAGCAATATCTCTTCTCAAAGACATGGTGTCCTTCTCTTTGCCTGATATATGTCAAAATATAGAATCTGGGACATTTTTGAAGATGTGCATAGGATCTAGTAGGTGAGATATTAATAGATCCTTCCAGTAAGGGAGCTCATAAAATATGGATTTCCTTTTCATTCCTTCTGGCATATTAACTACAACTTGTTTTGGTTCTCCAATTGAATCACCTCGATCAAAAAAATCCTCCCAAGCTTTCAATTCAACATCTTCATACTTCTTAAGCCAATCACCTAGACCCATAATCATGGGAGGGCCTCTATTTTCAAATTTTCCATCAAATTGATTCTTCATGCGATTTCTAAACTTATGATCTAGTGGTAGAAAAACCCTATTGTTTGTGTAGATAAATTTATGCAGATCTTTAGAATACCACCCTTGAAATTATTCTACACATCTTGGACATGCAAATATCCTCTTTGTTTGAAGCCCTGCAATTCAATAAGTAATGTTAATAACATCAAAAAAATAGTATAAAACTAAGTATGAAAGTTGGGATGGAAATAAATTATGAGTGTAAATATGTAAATATTTTATCTTACCAAAACAAACACCAAGTCCTAGGAAATCATGAATAGTCCAACATAGCACACCATACAACATGAAGGACTTATTTAATGGGGGATGTGATATGTCATACATTCTTATGCCTTTCCATAGAAGTTGCATCTCATCAATAAAATGTGCAAGATAAACATCCATGTTTTTAACTTGATGTTTTCCTGGAACAATGAGAGTTAGCATAAGGTGCTCCTTTCTAACACTCATCCATGGGGGAATATTGTATACTATCAATCTGACAGGACAAACACTATAGTTTGATCTTAGGATAGAGAATGGGCACACTCCATCAATTGCAAGACCAAACTTGATACTACGGGGTTCATCTTTGAATTTTCTTGGCCATTTTTCCTCTATGTTTTATTGCTTTGGAGTCAGTCAGAATTCACATGCATCCATCTTTACTCCCATTCTTTGCATGCCATTCCATCAATTATGCAAGTGCCTTGCAATGAAACATTCATTGAAGTCTAGGTATAATTGGCATGTGACATAAAACCTTCTTTGGAACTGTAGGACCTTGTACATATGTATGATATTTCTTCTGTTTGCATACAAGGCATTCTACCTTGTTTTCATATTCATCTCTGTATAAAAAGCAATCATTTTTACATGAATGAGCTTGCTTATATTCAATCCCCAACTCAACCAACAATAGACGTGCCTCTCTTTACAGAATATTTTAGTTTTTAGTGCCGTATAAGATTGACAGAGATTAAATCAATTGAATGTTTGACTTATGATGAACATGTATGGTATGTCAATCTATACTAGAACTATTTATATATAATATATGGTTTTAAATTCCCCTTAATGAAATATAAATGAAGTTGATGAATGTTTATGAATTATGTACACCAATTGACAATGCAAAGTAAGAAATGGATTTCAACTTCCTTTATTAGGGCAGCAAATCCTTTGTCTGACCAACCAAATAGTGACTTGATTTTTAATAATATTAATGTGCATGTCAGTTTTGAAGTTCTACTTGCACCCAATTTGAACACGAGTGTCTTCACTGCTTGCTTGATGGAGCCTTTCAGGTTGTTATCATCAACATTACATTGGTGGTAATTACCCCTGCTATCATTGTTACTGTCAACCATATGATAATTATTGTCATCATTGTTTCCATCCCCAAAGAAACCTGTAAGCATTTCATTCAATCCTTCTTCATGCACTGTATTTTCACTATCATGATCATCATCATTAAGGCTATCTGGCATGTCATCAATGTATGTGGATCTCATCAGTAGTTCAAATTTATGAGTGTATTCTCTTCAATGTTGCTCTTTTCTACCGGGTATGGTTTAAAGGATGGTTTGGATCATTTCGTCCAAACCTTAATAACCCAGTTAGATCTTGGGTATTAGTATGTGTTTCATCAACATCTTCTACCTATCAACAAATGCAAGCATTATTTAATGTTTGGCAACAATTGCACTAAATTCAAAATGTATCAATTTCAAAAAAATATAATCAAATATGGCTTAAAAAATATAAATATAAATTGTATGAACATATATACATCAATTGAATAATGGGACATTATTTTATAGACTACCTTTTTTATACAATAATTTAAAGAAAACACAATTTTGACAACATAGTTTATAAAACATTAGTCCACACTCATTTATTATTCTTTGGTTTTCTGCCCTTAAGAACATCTTTATGGAGACCTTGTTCTTCCCTTTTTTCTTTCGCGCAGGAGTGTGTTTTAAGAAAGGGGTAATCAATCAATAACTCATCCCCAATGGTAAGGTCCATAATAGCCTCAACCATTATCAATCTATCAACCTCTCTTTCCATATCTCCATCTTTATCATTTATAACCTCAACAAATTGACAATTCGGTCTTACAGTAGGGTCCCTTCCCTTACTACTATTTATAAATTCTACAATATTTTTGTGTGTGTATGCACATCCATCTATATACATAAGATGACCTCTATTCATTTCTTTTTCACTTTCCAATTGGAGATGATGTGTATACATATTCAAATTTAGACCATATGTTGACATGTTAGGCTTATATTCTACTAGCCTTCTCCATTCACCACTGTAATATGATGGACCATAATATGGCATTAATCTCCTAGTGGTTTGTTCTGAATTGTTTCTATGTTTAGATCCCACATGTACATTTTGGACGATAAAGAGGCCTAGATTCGCTCCATGAATATTAGAGGGTCGTATCATGTAGATGTATCCCCAAAATTGAAACACCTTGTACACTCTAGGTAGTTGTACATCACTAGGCCAAGCACAATATAGTCGACAATCAAATGTCTCTTTGTAAATTGATCTCAAACTTAGGGGCAAGTCATCATCTCCATCACATTCATTCTCATAGGGTATGTAGTCCACCTTCCCCTTGTCTTTAAGAAAATTATGGATCTTTAAACTAGTTCTTGTTCTGTTACTTGTTTTCATCAATTCCTCATCTTCGGAGCTGGTATATTGGCACATATTTTTTAGATGTATCATCTGATGAATGATCATTGCTCTCTAGGATGGAAGTCGGTAATCCAGGAAACTTTAAACCAAGAACTTTATCCTGTAAGTATCCATTAAGAAAAAACATAGTTATTTAAATAATATAAAACAATGTTTAAACGAAGTATACATGTTATTTATATCAAATTGGAAAATTCCTTACCACAATTCCTATTGGATTTGAATCGATTGTAAGAGGCATACTACGGACTGGAAGCTCATCATATATGTAATGTCTTTGTACAATCACTCATTTGAATTGTTTCTTTCCATGACATACAGAACATCCACAAACAACAATTTTCTCAAAGTATTCATCCCACGTACTATAGTCATGACCAACCTCTTGTTTAGTGCAATTATTTGTTGTGTCTACAGGATCCATTGTCATATCCTCTTCCACCCACTGTCATCTATGTGATTTAACAGTTTTAGGTCCATGTCCATGTACACATCTTTTTCTTTTGCTAGTTGAATGCTCAGGGTCTACATTTGCTCCAATCTCTATCTAAAATAATCAACAACATGCATTAATTTATGTCAAGATTGGATAATACATTATAAATTTAAATAATACTATGAAAAAAGATGGGCGTATCACAAAATGAGTCAGAATTTGAGTACCTGATGTTCTGCTTCATCTGTTGTGTGCTCATTTGATATGACATGATCTGTTGTCATGGCCTCATTTAGCCCCTATAATACACAACATAGTAAATAATGAACTTAGTACACCAATTATATCATTTCAACGAATATGCTATCAAACACAAAATCTCACTTTAGTCATATATGTGACATATTCATATCATGTTTTGGCCATCCTAATTTTCAAACTTTTCCCTTGATCATAGAATGATAGTTAATCACCATTCTTGTGCATTTTCAACCAATAAGTTTGACCTCAGAGGCCTCATGGACCAAAAAAATGACTTTATCTCCTCTATGTTGTAGCATTTGTGAATTCATAAACACCTTCCTCCTTTGGTTGAGGTTACTTTCTCTTCTTACCTCTATTGTATCTACAGATTTTGTTGTCATATCTATTTCCACCCACTTTCTCTGTGATTTAGTAGTTCTATGCCATCCACGTCCTCTCTCCATGGCCTGCTTTGGATCTTGTAATACACAACAATGACAATAGTCACATAATAGCTGTGCACCAAGAGGTTAAAAGGAACCAATCAAGATAACCACATATGAACAACAAATGTGTCCTGACAGATTATATAAATTTCCTATATGTTTGCATTTATCCTCTAACCTTTCTACATCAGCCCTCAATTGTGCAGACCTCCTAGATTTTAGCACTGAGCTAGGCAATTTATCAATTAGGTCTTGGTTTAATTTTTGTTCCTTTTCTTTCAATTCTCGCCCTGTTTCAATTTTTTGTTTCTTATTTTTTGATTGACTAGTTTCACAGTGGCAAATAGGTGTGAAGTATATACAAAGCTTGCTTACTAATTCCTAAAAATGTTTGAAGTATCAAGATTGTAAATTGGATTTGGATAAAATGTTCTAAAATTGATCAGTGCTTATTCTATTGGGTGAATTGAGTCAATGGATGAATGATGATTATGGAATTAGATGTGCAAGATAGGTGGATCTTTTTTCAATAGTTATTATATGCAAATGATTTGTATCCTTGCATTCCCATTGGCACATACAGTGAAATGATTTGAATCCTTATATAACCAATTTGTAGGTACAATGAATTGATTTGAGTTTTTGTATTCACAATTAAAAAATCATAGCGAGATGGTTTGAATCCTTAAATACTTAATTACCAAACATGGTGAAACGATGCAGGTTTTTGCATACCCACTTAGCTATTATAGTGAAATGTATATGAATATTTGAAGATCCATTCACCATACATGGTGACTATTTAGACATAGGACTTTGAAGTCTATGCACTGAACAGAGGAAAATACTACATTAGTTTTCAATGCTTGATGACATGTTTAAAGACATCTATTCCTTTAAAAACATTTGAAAAGGGAAGAAGCAAGTGACCTAATTTATGAAAGAATGGTGATCACTTTCACAGGTAAGCTCATTATTCTTGCATTGGCAGAATTTGATAGATTTATTCTCATTTGTAAAAATGTAAGCAAAAGGTTTTCATTATAGTATGAGTAAATTACAAGAATCCACATCATCCACTCCTAGGTCTAAAATTTTCCAATAGTTGTTATATGCAAGAATAATTTGTATCCTTGCATTCCCATTGGCAAATACAATGAACTGATTTCAATCCTTGTATAACCAATTTGCAGGTATAGTGAATTGATTTGAGCTTTTGTATTCACAATTAAAAAATCACAGTGAGATGGTTTGAATCCTTGAGTACTCAATTACCAAACACGGTGAAACGATGTAGGTTTTCGCATACCCACTTAGCTATTATAGTGAAATGTATATGAATATTTGAAGATCCATTCACCATACATGGTGACTATTTGACATAGGGCTTTGAAGTCAATGCACTGAACAGAGGAAAATACTGCATCAGTTTTCAATGCCTGATGACATGTTTAAAGACATCTCTTCCTTTAACAACATTTGAAAATTGAAGAAGCAGGTGACCTAATTTGTGAAAGAATGGTGATCACTTTCACTGGTAAGCTCTTTATTCTTACATTGGCAGAATTTTATAGATTTCTTCTCATTTGTAAAATTGTAAGCAAAAGGTTGTCATTATAGTATCAGCAAATTACAAGCATCCACATCATCCACTCCTAGGTCTAAAATTTTCCAATAGTTTTTATATGCAAATGATTTGTAGCCATGCATTCCCATTGGCAAATACAGTGAACTAATTTGAAGCCTTGTATAACCAATTTGTAGGTACAGTGAACTAATTTGAGTTTTTCCATTCCCAATTAAAAATCATAGCAAGATGGTTTGAATCCTTGAGTACTCAATTACCAAACACAATGAAATGATGCAGGTTTTCGCATAACCACTTAGCTATTATAGTGAAATTTATATGAATATTTGAAGATCTGTTCACCATACATGGTGACTATTTAGACATAGGACTTTCAAGTCCATGCACTGAATAGAGGAAAATACTACATCAGTTTTCAATGCCTGATGACATGTTTAAAGACATCTCTTCCTTTAACAACATTTGAAAAGGGAAGAAGCAGGTGACTTAATTTGTGAAAGAATGGTGATCACTTTCACTGGTAAGATCACTATTCTTGGATTAGCATAATTTTATAGATTTCTTCTCATTTGTAAAATTGTAAGAAAAAGGTTTTCATTATAGAATGAACAAATTGCAAGCATCCACATCATGCACTCCTAGGACTAAAATTTTCCAATAGTTGTTATACGCAAATGATTTGCATCCTTGTATTCCCATTGGCAAATACAGTGAACTGATTTGAATCCTTGTATAACTAATTTGCAAGTACAGTGAATTGATTTGAGTTTTTGCATTCACAATTAAAAAAACACAATGAGATGGTTTGAATCCTTGAGTACTCAATTACCAAACACGGTGAAATGATGGGGGTTTTTTCATACCCACCTAGCTATTATAGTGAAATGTATATGAATATTTGAAGATCCATTCACCATACATGGTGACTATTTAGACATCTAGGACTTTGAAGTCCATGAACTAAACAGAGGAAAATACTACATCAATTTTCAATTCTTGATGACATGTTTAAAGACATCTCTTCCTTTAACAACATTTGAAAAGGGAAGAAGTAGGTGACCTAATTTGTGAAAGAATGGTGATCACTTTCACTGGTAAGCCCATTACTCTTGGATTGGCAGAATTTGATAGATTTCTTCTCATTTGTAAAATTGTAAGCAAAAGGTTTTCATTATAGTATGAGAAAATTATAAGTATCCACATCATCCACTCCTAGGTCTAAAATTTTTCAATAGTTGTAATATGCAAATGATTTGTATCCATGCATTCCGATTGGCAAATATAGTGAACTAATTTGAATCCTTATATAACCAATTTGTAGATATAGTGAATTGATTTGAGTTTTTACATTCACAATTAAAAATCACAGCGAGATGGTTTGAATCCTTGAGTACTCAATTACCAAACATGGTGAAACGATGCAAGTTTTTTCATACCCACTTAGCTATTATAGTGAAATGTATATATGAATATTTGAAGATCCATTCACCATACATGGTGACTGTTTAGACATAGGACTTTGAAGTCCATGCACTAAATAGAGGAAAATACTACATGAGTTTTCAATGCCTAATAACATGTTTAAAGACATCTCTTCCTTTAAAAACATTTGAAAATGGAAGAAGTAGGTGACCTAATTTGTGAAAGAATGGTGATCACTTTCATTGGTAAGCTCGTTATTCTTGTATTGGCAGAATTTGATAGATTTCTTCTCATTTGTAAAATTGTAAGCAAAAGGTTTTCATTATAGTATCAACAAATTACAAGCATCCACATCATCCACTCCTAGGTCTAAAATTTTCCAATAGTTGTTATATGCAAATGATTTATATCCATGCATTCCCATTGGAAAATACAGTGAACTAATTTGAATCCTTGTATAACCAATTTGCAGGTATAGTGAATTGATTTGAGTTTTTGCATTCACAATTAAATATTAGAGTGAGATGGTTTGAATCCTTGAGTACTCAATTACCAAACACGGTGAAATGATGCAGGTTTTCACATACCCACTTAGCTATTATAGTGAAATGTATATGAATATTTGAAGATCCATTCACCATACATGGTGACTATTTAGACATAGGACTTTGAAGTCCATGCATTGAACAGAGGAAAATACTACATCAGTTTTCAATACCCAATGACATGTTTAAAGACATCTGTTCCTTTAACAACATTTGAAAAGGGAAGAAGGAGGTGACCTAATTTGTGAAAGAATGGTAATCACTTTCACTGGTAAATCATTATTCTTGCATTGGCATAATTTGATAGATTTCTTCTCATTTGTAAAATTGTAAGAAAAAGGTTTTCATTATAAAATGAGCAAATTGCAAGCATCCACATCATCCACTCCTAGGTCTAAAATTTTCCAATAGTTGTTATACGCAAATGATTTGCATCCTCGCATTCCCATTGGCAAATACAGTGAACTGATTTGAATCCTTGTATAACCAATTTACAAGTACAGCGAATTGATTTGAGTTTTTGCATTCACAATTAAAAAAACACAACAAGATGGTTTGAATCTTTGAGTACTCAATTAACAAACATGGTGAAACGATGGAGGTTTTTGCATACCCACTTAGCTATTATAGTGAAATGTATATGAATATTTAAAGATCCATTCACCATACATGGTAACTATTTAGACATCTAGAACTTTGAAGTACATGCATTGAACAAAGGAAAATACTTCATCAATTTTCAATGCTTGATGACATGTTTAAAGACATCTCTTCCTTTAGCAACATTTGAAAAGGGAAGAAGTAGGTGACCTAATTTGTGAAAGAATGGTGATCACTTTCATTGGTAAGGTCATTATTCTTGCATTGGGAGAATTTGATAGATTTCTTCTCATCTGTAAAATTGTAAGCAAAAGGTTTTCATTATAGTATGAACAAATTGCAGGCATCCACATCATCCACTCCTAGGTCTAAAATTTTCCAATAGTTCTTAAATGCAAATGATTTGTATCCTTGCATTCCCATTGGTAAATACAATGAACTAATTTGAATACTTGTATAACCAATTTGCAGGTACAGTGAATTGATTTGAGTTTCTGCATTCACAATTAAAAAATCACAGTAAGATGGTTTGAATCCTTGAGTACTCAATTACCAAACACAGTGAAATGATGCAGTTTTTTCATACCCACTTAGCTATTATAGTGAAATGTATACATGAATATTTGAAGATCCATTCACCATACATGGTGACTATTTAGACATAGGACTTTGAAGTCCATGCACTGAATAGAGGAAAATACTACATCATTTTTCAATGCCTGATGACATGTTTAAAGACATCTCTTTCTTTAACAACATTTGAAAAGGGAAGAAGTAGGTGACCTAATTTGTTAAAGAATGCTGATCACTTTTACTAGTAAGGTCATTATTCTTGCATTGGTAGAATTTGATATATTTCTTCTCATTTGTAAAATTGTAAGCAAAAGGTTTTCATTATAGTATGAGGAAATTACAAGCATCCACATCATCCAAATTACAAGCATCATCATCATCATCAAATCATTTGTATCTTTTTTCATTCACTTTGGAGATAGTACAACAACATACAAACATGAAAATTAACACAATAGTTGAACACTGAAAACATGGTACCATTTAAATACAATCTTCTCCATAATACTGCTTCATAATATATATATTAATTGCAAAGTTTTTGTAACATGAAAGTAGATGAGTGGGATGGGTGCAATCTATCTTCTTACTAAGTCCCCTAAAATGCTTGAGAAAGAACTACTACCCTCCTTTTTTCTCTTAGGTCTTGGTCTCTCTTATATGTGAGAGGCAACAATCTATAGACCCGTTACAAAAAGACATGACTTTTGATAACTAAAATTATAACTGAAAAGAAAAACATTTCATTAAATGGATGCACCAATCCGTTAATCTCCGAATAGAAGCCTGTGACCATCTAAGGCCTATGCAAAGCATCTATTTTCTGATATGATGCCTATCATACTATTGCCTGATCTCCTCCATCCGATGACTATCATGTCGTATTTAGCACGTTCATGGTTTGATTGATAAACAGATTTATTGCAAAGAGATGATGGATGTAGTCCTGTTCTGCATAGGTATTCGCATTGATAATCACTTCCTTCATATCATACTCCTTTCGTATCATTTTTTCCAACTTCTTATGAGTATTTTTCAAGACTATCTCTTCATCGTTGATCTCCTATAATGCATTAGTCAGAACCATTGCCAATTCTTCCATCCAATCATCACATTTTTAGAGATTCCTAGAATTATCATGAAGTGGTGGAGCAAGATTAAAATAATCAAGCTCTTCTTTGAGCTTGTCATGATATTCATCATGTGACTCTATCAAATCATTATATACTTGTAATGTTTGTCCCACCAAGATCCCTTTGCCCAAAAGGTCTTCTTTCTTTTAAGTCATCCTCCCCTATAATCTTTTATTTTCTTCCATTGCTGAGAGTGTCAGTGTAAACAATTTCCAATAGGTATCAGTACAACTCATCATTTTATTGAATCTTTCCCTGATTAATTTGGATGCCACATCGTATTTGATAGTTTTTACTTCCTTCTCCAGCTCTTTACATTTCCCTTGGGATTTTAGATGGCAATTTTTCCAATAAGATGCATCAATAAGTGTATCTAACACTTTCTTATCTTTTTAAAGGTCTTGAGGATAGAATTGTGATATAGAAGAGGAAGAGGATCTTTCCTTTTGATATAACAACTTCTTCTTTAGTCTATCATTTTCTTTTAGCAATTTTTCAACTTGTGCCTTAGTGAACTTTGCCACATTAATGTTGAGCTCTGCTATTTCCATGGGGTCAGTATCCCCTACCCTTTTGACTAAGAGATGACTGAACATATGATTTGAATTATTAGCAATTGTTGGTCTCTTATCCTGTGGGTAAAGTGACCAAATGAGTAGAGTGGCTTCATCTGCATTATACCCTAATCCTGATCCTGAGTATATCTTATCACTGGCTTCTTCAGTCAAATTCATTATTTTCTCTTCTCTCTTCATGAAGCTATCAAACACAATTGTTGAACTCATATCCCACCCTGACAAGAGCAATACTTTGGCTTCTTGAGGTAACTCCCTTCCTCTTTCAGGAGTGTTGGACTCCATCTCTTTATCGACTTCCCTTTCTAATTCATCCAAAGCAGTAACCTCTTGTTCAGAAGTGACATCTTGCATTTTTTCTCTCACCTTTCTTCCTTTGTACTCATAGACAAATGACTTAAATTCAAGAGTTTTAATAAAATCATCATCGGAAATAAATTTCCGTGCAACAAAGATTCTGATGTCATCAGATAATTCATCTCATGTCTCAAACTTTACATCATTCAATTCAGGAGGATGCTCATATTGTACTATTTTAGGAGCATTTATTGGCTTCATTTATTCACTTTCTTCATCACTTTCCCCTTCTTCACTTATGTCAGTATCTCCAGAAAGTATACTTCAGGTGTAGGCTGTGAGGCTTCATAGCCCAGAGGCTCTATGTCTTTAGCTTGTGTTCCTAAATATATTGTATAAGTTGTATAAAAAACAACTGGGGGCACATCTTTTATTATTTCATATGCATGAGCAATGAATTGTTCAATCCTAGCCAGTGGATCCTGTATTTCACAAAACATTTTTTAATAAGATTGGACATGTTTTCTTTTTTGTTCATTAGCAAGTATCACTTTGTTGAATGTACCCATTTTGTTGATAGTAGAGGCCACATCATAGTTTCTAATCACATCTTCCTCTGAAAATAAATGTTCATATCCTAAGAGCCCTTGTGAAATCTTTGCTTTATGAATAAAACCCTCTAAATCAAAATTTTGTCTTTCATTACCTATAGGAAGATTGTACTGTGCCAATTTAGTATTAATTTCTTCATACCCTTTATTCGTGACCATTGTGAAATCTCTAAAACATAGAGTGCTTGGTATGATTGATTGTTTGTTATGCTTCTTGAGGTGTATGGCATCAGATTTTGTTAATTGCCTCACAATCTCTAGATAGGCAATCCGATCAAGAACTATTCGTGGCAGCAAATGTGTGGTGCCCTCAAATCCATAAACTCTAATCACTGTGCAGTCAGGGAAAGCATACTAGTCTCCCCAGTTATGGTCCACTTTACTTTTAGGGTCATTTTCTTTGGGTCTTAGAAATATCTGCATCCTTCGGGATAGGTTATAATCCTGGGGATATCCCAGTAACTCCATTAAAGGTTTTACAAAAAACTCTTCAAAGTAGAGATAGTGAGATCTACCAAATTGGCTATCCCATAATGAAGTCCACATCTATACAGGTTTAGGATCCCCATTATCAATAGAATCCCTTATCCTCAATTCACTGCTCCAAAATTCTCTATCATGTCTCTCATACAAAAGCAAATGCATTAATAAGGAATAGTGTTTGAAGTTGATCCTATCACTGTTATTTTTAATTTTTTTCAAGTCCTTGATTTAAGGCATTAGCCACAAAGCTAGCATAGTCAAAATGGCCTGGCCCACTTAGTCTGTACATCTGCGGCTAAAACCATTGGTGCAATTGACATTAGAGGTGGGACCTCTACTCCCAAGACTTTACCAGCTACATAATAGGTGTATCGAAAATACTCTTCAAACAGATCTTCATGAAATGGAGGATTCTCATTACTAGAGAATTTCCTTAATTGTCCTTCTTCGTCCTTAGGCCTATGCAAGGCCAACTTCCACCTTTTATAGCTAGTATCCATATGATGATACTCTAGCAATAGATCTCCGATTGTGAATGGTAAATTAAAACCACACTCTAATTGAAATACATTAGAAATGAGATCTTTTGAAATAACCAGTAAATTGTCACCATTGTGTGTTTGAATAGTTCTCATTTTTGGATGATATTTACTGGCAAGGGCTTTCATTAATTCCACATTGACAAACACCTCTGGCACAACTAATCTCCCTAGGTTCAACTTCCACAGGTTATAGATTGGTAAAAATCTATATTATTTTTTATAGTGGTATAAGAAAAGTTTGTACCCTCATAGTGGAGTCCATACATCTCCCAAGTCCTTGTGATTGTCCAACAATCGATCAGGTGAGGGGTTCATCTATACAGTTCTTTTTGGTCTTGGTCCCGACCCAGGACACTGATCTATCAAGTCTTAGTTTAATGGTCTCTTTTCAATTTTTTGTTTCTTATTTTTAGGCTTTTCTGTAGTATCTCCCATTGCTTGATCTATCAAGTCTTGGTTTAATGGTCTCTTTTTAGTTTTTTGTTTCTTATTTTTAGGTTTTTCTGCACTATCTCCCATTTCTTGAATTAAAACCTTTAAGAGACAGAATTTCTCAGTTGGAATCAGTGTACTTACTTGAATTTCTCTTTCCTATTGGTTTTTCTTCGCTTTACTATGTGAGAACTTCAGTCCCTTTTACAATTTTTTCAAGTTTTATAGGATCTATGTGATCAAACTATGGCACAACTCGCTTTTATTCCTGGTTCATAAATGCACCTTTCATTTCTTTCATGTCATTTATTTTGAATATCTGAACGATGCCTCAGGATGTCACAATAATTATTTTCGTTGCATCATTGAGACTATTGTTTATGTTTCACCGATGTCAGCTTCCTTCATCAATGAACTCTTTCTGTCAGTGTATTGGTGGGACACCAAGTAACGTTACCCTGATGTACCTTACCTTGGATGATATTGCACCTTTGGGTAACTTATGGTCATATCAAGTTATCAGGGGAATAGAAACATTTGTTTTGCTATTGTTTATGAGTCACAACGATGTGCTAGCTTTTGTTGATTTTATCGGTCTATTGGTGAGGGACTCTCAAGAGTTAGGCTGATAGGATATTGTTAGCTTGATATGGCTACAAGTTATGTTTATAGGACTATCAGTGGGAGTATGATGGGAACTCCAATGACGAAGGCATGTTTGGCTGATTATGTCTAATTTTGGACAATCCACAATTATATCGGGTCATCGGGGGAATATGAATATCTATCCTACTGATGACTATGTGTTGCAATGATGAGCTCACTGTAGTTGGCTATATCAATCTATAGGGGGAAGGACTTCAAAGGTTAGCCCAACAGGGTATTTTTAGACAGATAAGGCTATAAATTGTTTTTCATAGGCTGTCGGTGGAGCTATAAATAGTGTTCCAATGATGAAGTGTTGCTAGGCCGATACACTTAGGAAAAGATATTATGAGGATTTGTTCATAAATGTAATTGTTCTGATAGGATTTTTTCATACATGTTTTACCAATAGGAGTTAATATGGATGTTGTCACACAAATTTTCATAAATTGTTTTAATCACAAAATTATTATGTGGCCAATTTCTATGGTATACAGAGGATAAGTGTGAAGAGGTTGGTGAGAGATGTAAAAAAAAAATTTTGGTTCTAACAAGTTCAATCCCTTTTCAATCAAAATTGTTCATATAATGTTCGTTCATGTAGCCATTAATGTCCATCACTAGAAATGAATGCAACAGATTTTTTGAATTTTGAAATGTCAGATTGCATTTGTGGGACTCTCCTAGTTTCAGGCTGATCTGTGTGCTATATTTGGTGTCATCTTTGTTTATATATTCATAATTAATTACCAAGACTCACTGAATGTCTATTGACCAGAATGGGAATTTGATATGGGAGTAGATGGTTGGGATTTTTTAGAGGTAGATGCCTCATTTAATTTGATTTCTTGTTGCTTAGGTACCCATACCATTTTGGTTTTGGACTTTCCCTGTGGAGGTATGAGTTTGGATAAGCTTTTGGATTAATTTTTCTTTGACTCTTTTTTTTTATGTCCTGAGGCATGAGGACCCTTAGGATGTTTGGATCTATTAGTAGAGGCATCTAATTTTGCATTTCTGGATCCCTTGGGGATGGTGGAATGAGTAGAAACTTTAAGTTTAGCTTTAAGATTAGGGTTGAGGGTTGAGAGATTAGGGTTTAAGGTATAGTGTTGAGGGTTGAGGGTTGAGGGTTTAGGGTTTAGTGTTGAGGGTTTAGGGTTTAGGGTTTAGGGATTAGGGTTTAGAGTTGAGGGATTAGGGTTTAAGGTATAGTGCTTAGGGTTGAGGGTCTAAGGATAGGGTTTAGGATTTAAGGTTCAAGTGTTGAGGCTTGAGGCTTTAGGGATAGGGTTTAAGGTTTACCAATAAGGGATTAGGGTTTAGGGTTGAGGGATTAGGGTTTAGTGTTGAGGGATTAGGGTTTAAGGTATAGTGTTTAGGGATGAGGGTTTAGGGATAGGGTTTAGGGTTTAAGGTTTAAGGGTTGAGGCTTCAGGCTTTAGGGATAGCATTTAGGGTTGAGGGATTAGGGTTTAGGGTGGAGGGATTAGGGTTTAAGGTATAGTGTTTAGGGTTGAGGGTTGAAGGATGCGTTGTGCTACACTAAAAGATTATAGTGCCATTAGAGAATGATGTCCTCGCATGGACCATGTCAAGTGTCCTCTTTGATGTTGGTAAGGGATACATGAAAGGAAAATGCATTAGACAGATAGTGGATTATGAAGTGGATTCTAGAGGGGAGAAAAGTGGATTATGATATGGATTATGTAGGGAAAATAGTGGATTATGTTGGACTTATGCCAAAGCATGGACCATAGAGATGGTATGTGGAGGGTATGTAGGATAGTGGATGAATGATGGTAGATTTATTGCAGAATGGAAGGGAACCATTACCAATGGTTGCACACATCGTGATAAACATTGAAGCGTGTAATGCGGAAGTGGTGTAGGGTGCAATGGAGATGTTTTCTTAGGATATGGATGATGAAGGGCTTTAGGAACCCACATAGACAGACATTTTATTACCTTTGTTTTACTTGTGGGATGGAATGTTTTGATTGTTTTGAGCGGAATGGGAATTTGAGATGGGAGTAGATGGTTGGGATTTCTTAGATGTAGGTGCCTCATTTAACTTGATTTCTTGTTGCTTAGGTACCCATACCATTTTGGTTTTGGACTTTTCTTGTGGAGGTATGGCCTTGGATAACTTTTTGGATTGATTTTTATTTGACTCTTTGTTTTTATGTCCTGAGGCATGAGGACCCTTAGGATGTTTGGTTTTATCAGTAGAGGTATCTAATTTTGCATTTTTGGATCCCTTGGGGATAGTGGAATGACTGGAAGCTTTAAGTTTAGCTTTAAGATTAGGGTTGAGTGTTGAGGGTTGAGGGATTAGGGTTTAAGGTATAGTGTTGAGGGTTGAGGGTTTAGGGTTTAGGGTTTAGGGTTTAGGGATTAGGGTTTAGAGTTGAGGGATTAGGGTTTAAGACATAGTGTTTAGGGTTGAGGGTTTAGGGATAGGGTTTAGGATTTAAGGTTCAAGTGTTGAGGGTTGAGGCTTTAGGGATAGGGTTTAAGGTTTAGCGATAAGGGATTAGGGTTTAGGTTTGAGAGATTAGGGTTTAGTGTTTAAGGATTAGGGTTTAAGGTATAGTGTTTAGGGTTGAGGGTTTAGGGATAGCATTTAGGGTTTAAGGTTTAAGGGTTGAGGCTTTAGGGTTTAGGGATAGTGTTTAGGGTTGAGGGATTAGGGTTTAGGAGGGGATGGATTAGGGTTTAAGGTATAGTGTTTAAGGTTGAGGGTTGAAGGATGTGTTGCGCTGCACTGAAAGGTTATAGTCCCATTAGAGAATGATGTCCTCGCATGGACCATGTCAAGTGTCTTCATTGATGTTGGTAAGGGATACATGGAAGGCAAATGGATCAGGTAGATAGTGGATTATGAAGTGGATTCTAGAGGGCAGAAAAGTGGATTATAATGTGGATTATGTAGGGAAAATAGTGGATTATGTCAGACTTATGCCAAATCATGGACCATAGGGATGGTATGTGGAGGGTATGTAGGATAGTGGATGAATGATGATAGATTTTTTGTCAAATGGAAGGGAACCATGACCAATGGTTGCACACATCGCGATAAACATTAAAGCTTGTGATGCAGAGTGAGTGTAGTGTGCAATGGAGATGTTTACTTAGGAGATGGATGATAAAGGTCTCTAGGAACCCACATAGACTTAGGTGTTTTATGGAATCTTTTGATACTTTTCAACGAAATGGGAATTTGAGATGGGAGTAGATGGTTAGGATTTTAGAGGTAGATGCCTCATTTAACTTGATTTCTTATTTCTTAGGTACCCATTCCATTTTGGTTTTGGACTTTGCTTGTGGAGGTATGGGCTTGGATAATGTTTGGGATTGAATTTTATTTGACTCTTTGTTTTTATGTCCTAAGGCATGAGGACCCTTAGGATGTTTGGCTTTATCAATAGAGGCATCTAATTTTGCATTTCTAATTCCCTTGGGGATGGTGGAATGATTGCAATCTTTAAGTTTAGCTTTAAGATTAGGGTTGAGGGTTGTGGGTTGAGGGATTAGGGTTTAAGGTATAGTGTTAAGGGTTGAGGGTTTAGGGTTGAGGGTTTAGGGTTTAGGGTTTAGGGATTAGGGTTTAGAGTTGAGGGACTAGGTTTTAAGGCATAGTGTTTAGGGTTGAGGGTTTAGGGATAGGGTTTAGGATTTAAGTTTCAAGTGTTGAGGGTTGAGGCTTTAGGGATAGGGTTTAAGGTTTAGTGATAATGGATTAGGGTTTAGGGTTGAGGGATTAGGGTTTACTATTGAGGGATTAGGGTTTAAGGTATAGTGTTTAGGGTTGAGGGTTTAAGGTTTAAGGGTTGAGGCTTCAGGGTTTAGGGATAGCATTTAGGGTTGAGGAATTAGGGTTCAGGGTGGAGGGATTAGGGTTTAAGGTATAGTGTTTAGGGTTGAGGGTTGAAGGATATGTTGCACTACACTGAAAGGTTATAGTCCCATTAGAGAATGATGTCCTCACATGGACCATGTCGAGTGCCCTCATTGATGTTTGTAAGAGATACAAGGAAGGCAAATGGATTAGATGGATAGTAGATTATGATGTGGATTATGTCAGACTTATGCCAAAGCATGGACCATAGGGATGGTATGTGGCGAGTATGTAGGATAGTGGATGAATGATGGTAGATTTATTGTGGAATGGAAGGGAACCATGACCAATGGTTGTACACATTGTGATAAACATTGAATCTTGTGATGCGGAGGTGGTGTAGGGTGCAATGGAGATATTTTCTTAGGAGATGGATGATGAAGGGCTTTAGGAATCCACATAGACTTAGGCATTTTATTACTTTTGTTTTACTTGTGGGATGGAATTTTTTGACACTTTTGAGAAGAATGGGAATTTGAGATGGGAGTAGATGGTTGGGAGTTTTTAGAGGTAGATGCCTCATTTAACTTGATTTCTTGTTGCTTAGGTACCCATACCATTTTGGTTTTGGACTTCGCTTGTGGAGGTATGGGCTTGGATAACGTTTTGGATTGATTTTTCTTTGATTCTTTATTTTTATGTCCGGAGGCATGAGGACCCTTAAGATGTTTGGCTTTATCAGTAGAGGCATCTAATTTTGCATTTCTAGATCCCTTGGGGATGTTGGAATGAGTGGAAACTTTATGTTTAGCTTTAAGATTAGGGTTGAGGGTTGAGGGTTGAGGGATTAGGGTTTAAGGTATAGTGTTGAGGGTTGAGTGTTTAGGGTATAGGGTATAGTGTTTAGGGTTTACAGATTAGGGTTTAGAGTTGAGGGATTAGGGTTTAAGGCATAGTGTTTAGGGTTGAGGGTTTAGGGATAGGGTTTAGGATTTAAGGTTCAAGTGTTGAGGTTTGAGGCTTTAGGGATAGGGTTTAAGGTTTAGCGATAAAGGATTAGGGTTTAGGGTTGAGGGATTAGGGTTTAGGGTTGATTGATTAGAGTTTAGGGATCTTTACTCCTAAATCTTTACTCTTGTTCTTTGCATGCCAGTCCATCAATTGTTCAAGTGATTTGCAATGAAACGTTCGTTGAAGTCTAGGTATAATTGGCATGTTGGCATGAGGAATAGTTTGGTTTGGCACAACTAGGCGCTAAATTAGGTACACTTCACACCAATTTTGGTGACTGAAAGAGATTACATTTAGGGCTAAAAGTTGGCGCTAAAGTCAGCATTAGAGACACTAACTTTAGCGCTGACTAATGAATCCAAAAAAAAAAATTCCCACATGCGTTAAAACATACCACACAAAAAAAACACAAATTGAAGTTAATACATTTAACCCCACAACACAGTATACTCTGCCTCTATTTTAGGTTTCCTGCTAAGAATTGTAGGCTACGAAGCGATGACTTTACTAGGTAAAAACTGGAAGTTACTAAAAAGTTTCTACAATGGATCCATGATTTTGTATTTTATTTATTTTTGGTTCTAGAAATCCAGAAGATAAAAAATTGATTTAGCTAGCTACTAAATTTGGGATTTCTGATGCTAGATTTGGGGTTTCTAGCTACCTCAGCCATTCAATCAAGCTTGTTCATCTACCTTTTAGTAAGTAAGTTCCAATTGCTAAGCAATTTACTCTTGACCTAGGTTTTTATCAATTTTGATATAATTTTGACCTCAAAGAAAGTTTTTCGAAGATGTTGTACTCACACTTTAGGGTAAATTTGAGTAGTAATGTTGTTAATTATCCTTGCTTATAGTATAACTTGCATTTACCATTTTTGGAAGGCCTTTCGAATAAGGTCTCTTTGTAAATCATACCCAAAATATGAGATGTTAGGATTTGTTTTTGGCTACATGTTTGTTTTTGGCTACGATTGGTCAAGCATGTTGTTAATTCATAGTTGGCTATGATTGCCTCCACAGACTGGACAAAAATAATTTGCCCTAGGTCACCTGAAAATGTCAACCAATAGAGGGAAGGGAGCAAACTTTGGCCACAATCAGGTAATTCATTGTCAATTTATAGATTTGTAAATGTTTCCATTGTTTCTTTGATTTTTAGTATTTAGTTTTCTATTTCTAAATTTAAAAGAAGAAATTATATATATATAGGGACATGAGACTAACAAAGATAAAGAGGAATTGGCTTCCATATTGGGGGTAGAGGCAGTGAATAAATTGGATGGTGTTGACTTGACAATGCTTGCCAAATACATAGAAAAATGATCTAGTAAAGCCCTAGAAACATTGCAACCAAATCAACAGTGTCAAAGGGAATCAATTGATTCCCCAACCAGTTATGGATCGGGCAAAAGATCCAAGAGGTAATCAATAACAGTAACCTCAAAGAATGTGGAACAGGGAGTAGAGGCTTCCAATGTCCTAGCCACTCCTAGGACACAGACTTCTTCGACCACCATGCCATGTTTTGCATCTTGCATTGGTAGCTACGATAACAAGATAGAATACGATGTGGTTTCAGGGGAAGTCTGAGTGACAGATACTAGAAAAATGTTTGTGAATAGGTTGAATGAATCATACCTTCAATGATTCAAAGACCACCTACATTTGCCATTCTCAAAAATACCCATGCACCTGCAAAAAGTAGTTATCCATGACATGGAGACTGAATTTGGCATAGGTTGGTCTGTAAAGAAAATAAAACTACGAATGTCTGAAAATTGCAAGAAATTTTGGTGCAACCAAACAAAGAAGATAAAGAAATCCCTCCTGAGCTAAGGCTCAAAAAAAGGCCAATTGATGTAAGTCTAAAATTATGGAAAGAGCTTGTAAAAGCATATGAAAAGTTTGATGCATAGAGGAAGTCTAGTGAGGAGAGTACGTAGGTATTTGAATTTTCTCATAAGATTTTATCAAATTTTTTGAACAATTTTTAAATTTTATTTGTTCATAATTAAATTGAATTAGTATATGTTTTAGGACAAGGTATCCAAGGCTAGGCTTGACAAACTTTGTACCACTCATCACAGTGGCTAGAAAGGTTTACAGGCCTTAATCTATACATTTGTAAGTATATTTAATATGTTAAATGATATTTTTTTTATTTCCTAGGAAAAATTAAATGATTGCATATTAATTAGTTTAACTAGTCCATGTGCCATGTTTTGACAGGAGGAGAAATATGGCCGGCAACCAATACAATTTGGAAAGGAAGTGTTACAAAGCAAAAAGTGGACAGATTTTGTAATCTGGATGGAGAACGAGGTATGAATAGTTGACTTTCAATAACTTAGTTGGATATTGTTGTGTTAATATGTCAATTTACATTTCTTGTGTTGAGTTTCAATAATCTTTGAAGAGGTTATAGAGTGATACTTGAGACAAACAGTTACAGTTGTACTTTGTTTGTTGTGTTTGGTTTCTATTGGTCCTCTTGTCTTTTTGACTCAAGTGGATTGTTATTCATAGGTCGCTTGTCATTCTTGTTGATCATTTAGATGTAGTTATCACTGAGTTTTTAGGTGGTCTCCTAAGTGAACAGACCAAAGGGTTTATCTCAAGTCCTTGTTTCCTAACCTTTTATTATCAGACTTAAAGGGGGGCATGCATTACAATTACGTTGTTGGTTATATTTCAAACCTTTGAAATATAATAGTGGGCATTTAAATTTTAAAATGTACATTTTTTTTTGTTGAGAAGGAGACATCATTGGCAATAGGCATTAACTCTCCTCTACCATAACAGCTTTGGGAAGTACTAGTCTTTAATGTGCATTGTTTTGGGGTATGTGAGGGAGAAAAGGAAGGAGTGGGGAACCATTTTGGGGGGGAATTCTTCTTTTTGCCTTGGGGTCAAGGATGGAAGGTTGATGGTTGGACTGTAAGTGATTTAGAGGAAGGGAGACTTTGGGTGTGCTCATCATGTTGGTTGAGTGTCTTGCTATTTGGGTTGGAGACTAAGAATCAAATCGCCAACTGGTCTTCTTCAACTAAGCTAACCTTTCTTTGAAGTAAAGCTCCTTGTCATCCATTCTTGTAAAATTACGCTAACCATTTTGGGGAAACATTTCCTTTAACTTGTGTAACTATATGTGGTCTTTTGAAAGCCTATGCTAAAGGGTTTGGATGAGGAAAATATTGTTAACTATGAGAGTTTAGACTTAAGATCATGGGACTTACGAACTGTGGCAAACTATTGGTTATTGTGTTTTGGATTTGTATCATGAAGGAAGCTACATTAATTTGGTCACAATTTGAGGTGGAGTTTCAAACCCTGGCTAGAATTGCTAGAATGCTATCATTGCAACATACCATGAGTCTTGAGGAAACCTAGTCTGGTTCATGGTTATCTTTTTTGACATGGTTGTAAACCCTAATGGTGTTGGTATTTCACCTATAAATGTCCACTCTCTCAATTGTGGATGTGAGGTCTTCTTGGGATTAATAATGCTACTCCTAGGTGGGGTTTTGGGATGGTTTTGGATCCTTGGTTCGGGTCAACTTGCCCCCCATCATTCCCTCCAAGGTTATGAGGTTTGAATTACTGAAGCCATAATGGAATACAATGTTGAAACAACACTACATGATTGTATTTGATTACTAGTTAACTCTTGGAAAGAATGGTCTTTGTCAATTACATACAGTTGTGTAACATTGCAATAGTTGTATTGTACTTGTAACTAGAATAGTCTATTGTGAAGGCATTCGTATGATGAGAATGACCTTTCAGTTCATTGTAATGACTTGCACTAACTTAGAAATGTGATTTCAAACTAGTATTTATTAAATTGGAGACTATTTGTGAACAAATTTATCTTAGTATGGACTTTCCTATGTTTGAATGAGTGAGCACTACCCATGAAATAGTAGATATTATGTACTTGTGATCACTACATCATTTGGATAGAGGACTCATAAATGGAATATAGGACCTTTTGTTTCGTTGCCCATAAAATCCTAAGGGTTGATTAAGTTATTGTGCATGGATGTAAATGGAAACTTTAAGATCTATGAAGGCTTGCTTATTATTTGCAAAGTAGCATTAATTTCTTATTTTAACTATGGAAACATCTTGTGGACACTAGTATGGTGTTGACTTAGGAATTATCTTGTAAACACTAGAAAGGTCTATGCATGTTAATCATAGACTGTAACCCTACATTTGGAAGGAAATTGTTACTGTAGATGTGATATATAATGTATAGTGTTATCTGGTCTATGGCATGACATCTTTAGTAGGAGGTACCTTCAAATTTTTGTAGCATCATGTCTAGGCTAAGGTACCATAATGTTAAGTGTGCATTGTATGGTGTTATTGTATTAGAGGTTGCTATATGTAAATCTACAGTGATACAAGGATACTTGACTCTCATCATTTCATTGCACAATGTGAGTGACAAAACAACTACCTAGTTTAAAATTGGCCCTTCTTTAAGCAATATGTAGCAATGAGACTTAGGATTCTTGAAAATGAGAAGCATCCTTCTCCCCATGCAATCCGCTAACTAGGGCCACTATGTTTTTTACTGAACCCTTGAGGCTGATGGAAGGGTACCATTTAGTGTTCCTAAAAGTTAATTGTCTAACTCCTCCTCTTGAGCCAATTTCCTTGTATGATGAACTAGATGATTTGGATGACCATCTTGAAGATGTAATTGAAGACTTTTGTGCTTGTGTAGTGTTGCAAATGTACACTCCATAGGGACAAAACTTTTAGATCTTAGTGTTAATAATGATATAGGCACAATTTTTTTAATTGTTGGTCATGTAAATGTGAGTTTTTAGCTACCACAAGTGTACTCTTAAGGATAGTCTCACTAAGGAAAGCATGGATGTAAGAGTCAAACTTGAGATACATGATCTTGACTTTCTTCTTGGTACACCTAAAGTTTGTAATCTCTGTATTATTGAGCTAGATGTCAATTTGAACAAAGGATGTGTTTCCAACATTTGTGATGATGTTTGCATTCATGAGGATGATAAGATACATCAAAATATCAAAAGTTACATAGCCTCTAAGATGGAGTTTATCCCATCCGCGAGGGAGTTAATTCATTCCAGTTGTTCTGCTGAGAACAGACTACCATATAGGCTTACAAAGTTTACAAAAGTAGTCATGTCCCAGTTTTCTAGTCTCTCTCTAAAGAACTTGACAGCTTCTTCAGTTTTCTTCTTCTTATTGATTGCTTTTGCATCGAAGACTCCACAAATGAAACTTTTTTTTAGATTTGGGTTGGTGTGCTAGCCTACAATAATAACATCATCCCTAATCCCCTCATTTACTAGAAAACCCATAAATCTTGATGCCCTAGCAAGAGACCCTGTGGCTTGGACAATAATAATGTAGAAACGCTCTAAAAGGACACCATCATGGATATGGCTGCCCTGTGCTCCCCTTATCCCTGTAATCTCTTGGATGGAATTACGTAGCCCCTCCTCCTCTGTATTGAATAAGCAGCAGACTTGCTGGTCCACCGACTCCTCCAAGCACTCGTAGTGGACTCTGAAGTGTTTTATGCCAGCCATTGTTATGGGAGACTTCAAGCTATCCTTCTAAAATCAGAAGTTTCTCTTGATTACCTTCCTCATGACTTATTCACATTGTCTAAAAGTTGCAGGTTTTACAATGCTTTTTGCCTGTCTGAATCGTCCTCACTTCTGGAAAAGGAACGCTTGTTTGACTCTTCCCTAATCGAACTAGACTGCAGACAGTCCTTCCTATCTCCTCTGGGATTTCTTATCTTGCGGAAAGCCATACTAGCTGTCGATACTTCTGAGATCTCCTCCCTTGAGCTGTACCTATGAAATTCCTAAATCCCCATCATCCTTGATTAGCATGTTTCTCAGATCCTCGAAACACTGCCCTTCGAAAAAGCATTCCTCCCCCATTTCCTGCTCAACCCCTCGATTCACTAGGAGATTGGCCACCCTGTTGGCCTCTCTGTATACATGCATGTTTGACCTCCTTGCTCATGTTGGCTATCTTGAATACACCGTAAACTTTATCATTGAGATACCTATTAAATCTATGCTAGTTGTATGTATGTGTTTGTTACCACTTTTTTACTATAGCTCAAAAATTGGCTAAGCAGATATAACATTTTCATTTTTTGAGTGAGGTTTGATTTACTTCTATTATGAGTTAGTTGCATAGTTATTATATTTTCAATGATAAAAGTAATTTAGTTGTTCAAGAAAGAAGGAGAAGTTTCAGATCATTCATTACATTGCAGAGCAATAAAATGAGATAAGTATTCATTCATCACAATAGTTATTCATTTACAAGTTTGAATACATAAAGGAATAAGCATTGCATTGAAGGAAACCATGACATATCAGATGTTCCACACAAGCCATGGGTTATAGCTAAACTCATGCAAATATAAACAAAATACTATGCATCTAATGAAGGAGAAAGGAAAGACATAGCCATCATTGCCTTGTTTTGTCAATCTTCATAGTAGCCTCCAGTCCTGCGCTCGACCTCGGCATGAACCTGAAAATTATGGGAAGGGTCTCGTTAGAAGCTCCAGTTATGAAAATCCTTTATCTATCAGAAGAGGCATAATAATTTGATTATAGTGCATTGATCAAATGAATGTCATCTATATGCAGAAGGAACTGAATAGAAGCAAACATGAAGTATCATTGTTTTATTCTAATCTATTTGTTTCATGTGCATGTATAGGATAAGTCATGTAGCTGATTGAAGACATTCAACATGTGGTATCAAGTGGGCTCCCACAAGGTTTGAGCCCAACATGTTGTTCCCCTTAATCTCAGAAGGGATGAATAGGAAAAAGAATATCATTGTTCACATTCACATGACAAGATGAAGGAATAGAAAATACAATCATATGCATCAGTTCCATTTTAGGACATAGATCCATGATTATAGTTCAAGGAATGAGATGCAACCATGAAAATGAGCTGGGTTGTGAAAGAAGGACTACATTTAATGCATATGGTAGCTATCATCATCACTTCAGTCTGCATTAGAAAGTGACATTCACAAGTATTTTCATTTGAATATCTTTCATAGTATTTTGATATATTAGAAAATAATGAAGATGTTAACACACATTGCATGAGTTGAATGTCGAAAAGTTGCCAGTGAATATAGGAAACAATGTCATTCATGAGTGTGGGATAGCAAACTGGCATAAAGGTGTAGGCATAAATGTACAAAATGACAGCCACATGAAAGCATAAGGAGCAATCTCAAATGAGGACAGCAGAAACCTAGCTCAAAGATAGCTCATATACTATGTGTGTAGGCGTAAGAATGAGAGAAGTATTAATGTATGTATGACTATTAGTTTCTATAGAAGGAAGTATGTACCACATAAATAAGGAATCTCAAATACATCAGGATATAGAATAGATACACAAGTGAACAACCAATAAGATATTTGACAAAATCTATGCCACAGAAGTTCAAGCACTTAGATCACAGTCATAGAGCGGTCTCAGATGACAAACATAGTATCATGTTCAAGATAAGGGAGAAATGTAAGTCATAGCCATACTTTTAACTGATATAAGAATAGGTGTTCATAAGGCATGCCTGTACAAAGATTGATTACCCATCAATGATCAATAATCCAGTAAGGAGCATTCACCATTAATCAGTTAGCAAGATTGTGCATCAAGTGAGTAAACATTGCATTATTCTTCTCATTTTCATGAAATGACAAAATCAAATTCAGATTTCAGTTATTAAACTACCTTTTAGATGATGAAATATGTCCAGTTATGCTTCACATTGCTACTGATAAAGTACTTAAGTATCATAACAACATGTATCACATGTCACTTTCAATGTGTATCTATGAAAAAAGATGACAATATTGCAGATCTGGTAATTAGGGTACGAGAGTATGTCCCAGATACAAGGACAGTCATAACATTAACATTGGAACAACCTCAGAAAGGTACAATAGAGATTCATAAGTATAGATTCTTATAAGAGGAGATCAATGTTTCAATTATAAGGGACTGCCATTTACATACAAGATAGCCAGATCAGATGGCCCATTTTATCTCTGACAAATTTTGAACAAGTAATGATGATACAAAGAAACCATTTAATCCATAGTTCCTTGATCAGAAGTACGGAATACAACAGCCAGATAGATATATCAATATCATGTGCTTCCATGTGCCAGAAGATGAGAAAGAGAAGCACAACATTTAATACTAGCACAAAAAGGTGTATGCATTATTGGCTTTGACAAACATGAGTCAATGGATGCACATCATGGAAAAAGACAAATGAATCCTACAGGTGTCATTAAAATGAGAAGCTGCAATACCATGATCAAAACAAGAAGGAGATATATGTTACAGTAATGCTTCTGAATCATAGAAGTCAAGTATCCATTGTTCATGCATTGTGGTTTTTGACTGATACAGTGAAGGAAAGAAGAATGTCATTGAAATGCAAGAAATTTTAAATGTACAGAAGTGAACAGAAGAGATAAATATAGAGATGTGTTTATGCCATGGTCGTGATAGAGAAGGAGTTTTCTAAGATACCCAAGTCAAGTTTTCAAACCCTAGCACTTTTTTGTGTTTACAAAAGAAGAAAAGGATATATTTCAGTTATGTCAAGGCCATGCCACTGAAAGATAACATTTAAATGAAACCCTTGTCATAGTTTCGAAAACCTTCTCTCTTTTTGCAGTTGCAGAAAATAAAAGTGATACAATGTGTCTACAGGCATAATCGTGAAAAAAGAGAGATTTCTGTGAAAAAAGAGAGATTTGTGTCTACGGCCATACTTTTGACTGATATAAGAATAGGTGTTCATAAGGCATGCCTATACAAAGATTGATTACCCATCAATGATCAATAATCCAGTAAGGAGCATTTACCATTAATCAGTAAGCAAGAGTGTGCATCAAGTGAGTAAACATTGCATTATTCTTCTCATTTTCATGAAATGACAAAATCAAATTCAGATTTGAGTTATTAAACTACCTTTCAAATGATGAAATATGTCCAGTTATGCTTCACATTGCTACTGATAAAGTACTTGAGTATCATGACAACATGTATCACATGTTACATTCAATGTATATCTATGAAAAAACACACCAATATTCAAGATTTGTTAATTAGAGTACAAGAGTATGTCCCAAATACAAGGACAGTCATAACATTAACTTTGGAATAGCCTCAGAAAGGTACATTAGAGATTCATAAGTACAAATTCTTATAAGATGAGATCAATGTTTCAATTATAAGGGCCTACCATTTGCATACAAGATAGCCAGATTAGATGGCCCATTTTATCTCTGACAAATTTCAAACAAGTAATGATGATACAAAGAAACCATTTAATCCATAGTGCCTTGATTAGAAGTGTAAATTCAAATCAAACTTATAATCTCTAACTTGGATATTTTTTGAAAGTTTGATATTTATATAGCAGACTTAACTTATTACTTTCTTTTGTATTTCAGATGCAATTTCCACTTCTCATACACTTCCAATTTTTGTGTCGATCCATGGTATTGCAGGGCAAAGACATTGATATAAATATGTGAGTGATGGTAGGAGTCACATCTGTGATAGACGTGACTCCTCAAGGAGTCATGCCTATCATAGGTGTGACTTTGCCACCATTTGTATTGTAATCGGTTTCACTGATTTTAACAGTTACTAATCACCATTTAGAATGCAGAAGATGTTTATGCTTTGGTAATATATCATTCGATCATGCTATATTGATATTTATCTTAACATACCTTATATATTAAGTATGAATATATAAATAATATTTAATATTACTTATATATTCATATTTATTATTATGTTATCTTATTGAAGCTACAAACAACTCAACAAGAAGTACGAAATGCAATAGCTAGATAGATATATCAATATCATGTGCTTCCATGTGCCAGAAGACTAGAAAGAGAAGCACAACATTTAATACTAGCACAGAAGGTGTATGCATTATTGGCTTTGACAACCATGAGTCAATGGATGCACATTGTGAAAAAAGACAAATGAATGCTACAGGTGTCATCAAAATGAGAAGCTGTAATAGCTGTAATGCTTTTGAATCATACAAGTTAAGTATCAATTGTTCATGCATTGTGGTTTCTGACTGATATAGTGAAGGAAAGAAGAATGTCATTGAAATGCAAGAAATTCTAAATGCACAGAAGTGAAAGAAGAGATAAATACAGAGATGTGTTTATGCCATGGCTGTGACAGAGAAGGGGTTTTCTAAGATACCCAAGTCAAGTTTTCAAACCATAGCACATTTTTGTGTTTACAAAAGAAGAAAAGGATACATTTCAGTTATGTCAAGGCCGTGCCACTAAAAGATAACATGTAACTACATTTAAATGAAAGCCTTGTCATAGTTACAAAAACATTCTCTTTTTGCAGATGCAGAAAATAAAAGTGATACAATGTGTCTATAGGCATAATTGTGTAAAAAGATAGATTTATGTGCACAATAGAAATGAAACCTTCATTTCATGATCAAAGAAACTTTAAGTTATTTTACATCAGAATACAAAGAACAAGCCACAAAATGCATTCTATGCATGACCATGCCATACATGAAATTATTCTGAGATACCTAGTTGATAAAGTTTGTAAACCCTCATTATCTTTTGTACATATAGTCATGTAAAGAACCTACAATGATGAAATGAGAGATTACCCACAGAATCGCAGAGGAGGAAAGATAGTATGGCTGCAACCTGTTTTGAGGTTTCTCATCACTTTTGCCACATTTATAGAGTTCAACATGGGAAGAGCCAAGAAAATAGATGTCAAACAATGTAACTGAAGAAATAACAACTATGGTTGTGACCATTTAAGAAGGAAATGCCACTAAAGGAAGTCAAAATGTCATTCAAGCTTTAGATACATACTCACCAAGTTCTGCCTGTCATTTTGACTCATGAAGTGCAACATTTTCGACCATAGAGAACCATTTATGGAGGCAAAAGTGTAGAGCCATGAAACCCCAAGTCGGCCAACATAGAGTTACATAGCAAATCAACAATAAAAGACAAATGAAATGAGATAGATTTTAGGGTTCATTTTATTCTTTTGTTCTACAGTGTCTTCTCATTTTTGACTTTGCAAACTAATATAATAACATTATCCAAATAGCATCATGGTCAACAAATGCAAATCAACATTCCCTAGTAATCATTGAAAGGAGAGGCCAACAACAATTCTTATTTGGTTTGAATTTATAAAGTCAAAAGATGGGGAGCATCATAAAAGAATAAGGTTTATACCTCAAATGAAACATGTCAAAAACCTTTATTTGCAATATGGTCGACTCACAGTGGAGTCAAAGTGCCTTGTGATTATGTATGTGGTTGAGAGTCAAATGACCTCCCACTTATGCATTATTTTTTCCAATTCCTTATATTATTCAAATGTATGAGAGAGGTCAAAGCAAAAACCTTTGGAAACATGAGATACATGCATGAGTAATGGCATGGTGAAAGGGGTAAATTTCAACATGTGGCATGAAGACATAGATGAGGTGGTAGAGTATCGACACATGGACATGCATTTGTCGAATTAGAGCCACGGTTTTGGCCTTCAAGGATTTAATATTTTTGCAAAAAATATATACTAATCTATTCATCATCTTTTTTATGATTTTTATAGAAAATCAATTGTAATAACTTGTAAAATATCTTGGCAAAATTATGAGCCAAATATTATTTATTTTACAACAAATCATATCAAATGGAGATATAGAATAAAATTGCCATAGCATTGTAAAGTTAGTTTTAAAGCAATCATTGACAAATTGCTTTTAAAACTTAACTATTTTAAGGAATTTATAGACTAATAAAACAAATCAAATATTACATTTCAATTTATTTTATTTAGAGTCATATAGGACAAATTTTGGAGATTTCATGAGCCAAGAAAAGTAGTTTTATTATGGGACCACATGAGAGGGTAGTTTTGCAACTTTATTTTCTAGTTTGGAGCTAGTTGAGGAGCTTTTATTTGTGCTTTTCTGAGTAGCTCGAAAATGGACTTGGAGTCTATTTTTAGGATCTTTTTCCTAGCTTTCAGGAGGGGGAATCTTTCACAGCATATATCTAAGTTTTTTCTTTCTTTGAGGGGTTCCAATTTTTAGTTTTCAGTTTTAGAGATCAGACTGTAGAGAGACAGAGTCTTCCTCTCACATTGAGAGTGTTGTACTCATTTATTTCACTGTATTCATTATTCCTTTAGTTATTGAGCAGAATCTTTCCTTCATATTTTTGTCTGAGTATATGCAAGTTGATTTGATGTTGCATTGTGATGAAATTTATCCTTTGCTTTGTCTTAGCTTGTGATTTTCTTTTGCAAAATCTTGTTTAATTCAAGTTGCATGTTGTGTTTTCCAAACCTTCATGTGAAATATTTATGAGTTAAATAAGCTAAGTGTTGTGAGGGTCAGAGTTCAATAATCTATCTATGAGTAAGATCTGTTAGGTAGTTCCATCTTCAAGTTAATTAGGATTTATTCCTTTTAGTATATCTTTCTATCATTTTTCCCCACAAGTCATTAGTTTAGGAAATCATAAGGAGAACCAATTCACTCTGGAGGTTCATTCTCATTATAGGAGACCCACATCCGAGAATGATTCCATGTTTCAACAAGTAGCTAAGTTTCTACAAACTTAGCAAGGGTGCATACTTGATTGACAACAGTGTTTTCTTGGTGCTTGTAGATCACATATGAATATAGGCTTAGGAGTATTTGTAGAAACACTACTTTTTTATTTGGATCCTAAAAATGTTGCACAAATTATGTTCTTCTCTCAAACATCTATCCACAAGTGGGTAGGTGTGCTGAGGTAAGGAGATTGATGAAAGATAGATGTATTAAAAAAATGCCCAGATGCAGTTGGATTGAAGGGCATAAAATGGTACATGATTTTTTGTGTAGGAGACAGATCACATCCATAGACAAAGGTGACATATGTAAAGTTGGAGAAATTGGCTTGGAATATGAAGGCAGTAAGGTATTTTCCAGATTCAAGAATTTACTCAATGCTGTGGAAGGATGGGAAAAAGATTTATTTCTCTACCACCATGGTGAAAAGTTGGCAATTGCATTTGGTTTGTTAAACATGCACCATGGAACAACTATTAGACCTTTATCTTAAGGTTACTCATGAACCTTAAGATAAATAATTATTGAAAAAAAATTCTGCATTCATTAATGACATGTAAGAATTTAATCAACTGCTACTTAAAAATTCTTTAATGTTTCTATCTAATGCAGGTTATTAGATTAATGGTGAAAAAGAACATACATTGACCACGCAATTTGTGGCAATTAAGGTTATGTAATAGAATTTATAGTCGATAGTTGAATTGTATAACAAATTTTTTTATGATCTTTAGTAACATTTATTAGAATTGTTGCATGTTTTACATCATTGGAATGACATATTAGCTATAACTTTTTTGAAATTTTATTATGGTATGTGCACTTTGATATGATGTAATATGATTATGGTTTTATTTCATATGTTAGAATATTAGATATATAATGGAAAAATAAATTATTACATGAAACAAATAATAACTTTTCATTTTAAATGTTTTTTTTTGTAGAACACGGGTCTTCCAGAAGATGAAGATGATCCTAATGATATAGATCCAGATTATATTGGTTTTGGTACAAATCACATGGTAGAGGATGATGATGATGCAGATACAGAAGACAACGAGGCCAATGACGATGATGACAACAACTATAATGATGATCACGATCATGATCATGATGGTGATGATGATGATGAGGCAGTTGTTGGTAGTAGCCAGTGACATTCATGATCATATAGATTGCATCATGGATCATTGCTGATATATCATTATGATGCCTCTTTTTATGGTTACTATCATATGTATCCTTTTCACAGCCTGCAGTACCATATTATTGAGCTATATCATTTTCACATGTATCAATCTGACTTATATCATTTGGACATGTATCATCTTGACTTGTATCATTTTGAGTTACATAATTTATCATTTTTACTTATATCATTTGTACATGTATCATTTTGGCTTATGTCGATTGTTGGACATGTATCATTTTGACATGTTATTGATATACTGGCATATTTGACTTTCACTTATTTTATTTATATATGATGATGATCTTATCAGTATTGACTTGTCAATTTATATATATTGAAAGTAGTCGATGATTTTTGGATGGATATTTATTACGTATGATGATTTTAATTTACTTCTTAGGATGGATGTTGTAAAATTTAATTAAATTATAGATATTTGACTCACTTGTTTTAATTATAGATGATGATCATGTTATAATAATTATCTTGTTATTTTATAATATTTATCTTATTTTTTTATATAATTATCTTGTTAAATTGGAAGCAAAATCCAAAGAAATAAAGGAGGTCATAATGGAAGTAAAACTTGGCATCAATTAGGAAGCAAAAAAATAAGCTATTTTCGATGCCATACAAGAAGTAAAATATGAAGCACGACTGAGAGAAAAACTAGAAGCAAAAAAAGGAGCAGACATGGAAGTAAAACTAGAAGTTAAATTGGGTGCCAAATCTGGCACTAAATTGGAAGCAAAATTGGAAGCAAACCTGGAAGCAAAAATGAAAGCAAATTTGGAAGCAAAAATGGAAGCAAAACCTGAAGCAAACCTAGAAGTAAAATCGGAACCAAAATTGGAAGAAAACCTGGAAGCAAAACTAGAAGCAATAGAAGAAGCCAAACTAGAAGAAAAATCAGAAGCCAAACTGGAAGCCAAATCTGGCACTAAATTGGAAGCAAATCTGAAAGAAAAACTGGAAGCAAAATGGGAAGCAAAACTAAAAGCAAAAATTAAAGTAAAACCAGAAGCAAAACTAGAAGTAAACTTGGAAGCAACACAAGAAGCAAAACTAGAAGTAAAATTGGAAGCCAAATTGGGAGCCAAATTTGGCACTAAATTGGAAGCAAATCTGGAAGCAAAATTAGATGCAAAATGGGAAGCAAAATTGGAAGCAAAACTAGAAGCAAACCTGGAAGCAAAACTAGAAGTAAAATTGGAAGCAAACCTGGAAGCATCACAAGAAGAAAAACTAGAAGCAAAATTGGAAGCCAAATTGGAAACTAATTTGGGTGCCAAATCTGGCGCTAAATTGGAAGCAAATTTAGAAGTAAAATCAGAAGCAACACTAGAAGTAAAACAAGAAGCAAACCTGGAAGCAAAACCAGAAGCAAAATTGGAAGCCAAATTGGGTGTCAAATCCAGTGCTAAATCTGGTGCCAAATCCAGCTATTGCTTTCTGGCACTAAATCAGGTGCTAAAGTTGGTGCTAAAGTTGGCACTAAAGTCAGTGCTAAAGTTGGCACTAAAGTCGGCGCTAAACCCAGTGCCGAAGTAGGCATGCAAACTTGCACTGAGTTTTACGCCAGAAAAAGTGTCCAATTCCTGAGCTCAATTGCACTAAATTTTAGCTCTATTTTAGGCGCTAATTGCATGTTCTGTTGTAGTGAGATAAAACACAGTAGCACCAATGAAGCATCAATATTATAGACACATGTTGAATCCATTTTAATTTAGTGAATTAAATGCATAGAATACTGTAAAAAGAAAATAAATTTACAATCTAAAATACACCATTAAAAGTTAAAAAATAGAAAAAGTAGTGTAAAATCTTATATGTTGTATTTAATGTTGAGTTTCTATGGTATTTCCACTACTTTCAAAGAAGTTTACAACCCTTAAAAATGAGTTTCACATGAGTATATCAAAAAGCATTTGGACGTGGAAGACTAATAGTCACTCCCTTCAAAACTCACAGAAAGACAAAATACATTGGAATGCCAAGAGTCAATTTGACTTGTTCTTCACATTAAATTCCTTCATTACATTAACTTAAAGCTTTAATGTGTAAAAACACATCTCTTTCATGTGAACACATCAAAAGTGTTTGAAATCTCTTCTATAAGACCTTATCTTGAAATTTAGCATTAAAAAATCCATCCAGTGCTAGCTTGATAGGTGACAGATCAAGTCCGTCTTCTCATCCACTTACCTAGTCTTGGTTCCTCCATTGTTTTAACAATTTGCAATCTTTGTTCACAATCTGCATTTCATATTAAATTCTGCCATTGTCTTAGTAATTCACATTCTTTGTCCATAGTCTTTATTCTCAACAACTGACATTTCCATTATCCTACATTTAACAATGACGAAGCATCAAATTTATCTAAAGAAAGATTAACATGTAATTAAATCAAATAGTTCATTGAGAAACCATAAATAGTTAATTTGATTAATGATTTTGTATAACTTCCTCCCTATAGTAATTCATGATTTCAAGACCAAAGTCAATGCCCTTAGTTGTATCTTGAACATAATCCATTTCCCCATTGTTTGCCACTTTTCACTAAACACTTCACGTTTTGTATTTCCACTATGTCAATGGTCAAGTATTTAGACCTATAAGCTTCTCAATCTAGGCTCACTTTCAATATGGAATTAGATACACTATCATTATCCTGTAAGTCACCTCTTTACATTCTCTTATTACACTTTCATAAAAAGGTGTACTTTCTTTTAAATCTCTAAATTCACTCAAACAAACTACTCCATATTAGCCTAATTCAATTTATGAAGTGCATCTACCTTATAATTTTACAACTCTTCTAACCCCTTCTACCTTCTCTCTAATCAACATCTCCTTGCCAGTTTCAATGACATTTTCATAATGATTTCTTTTAATTTCTAAGAATAATGAATTTTTTTATAGTGTTATTACAAACATAATCATGTTTCCTTCTTATGCTTTTTACTTATTGTGTCAATATTAAAGATCTTTGGAAATCATTATCAATGTTAATAAATTAAAATACTATTGAAATTGCTTCTTTCTTATAAAATCATCAAAATTCTTGTAAATTATTGTTGATGCACATTTTGACACACCAACATTCCTACAAGGTGTGACACATTATAGGTTGGAATGTTAAAGGCTTCCCTACTTAGAAAGTATCTAGCCTCAAAAGTCTATATTGTTTTCTTTTGTGAGATCAACCATAATTCCTCAATTGAAGAGCACTTTGGTTGGTCTATTCAAGTAGTTGCATAGGATATCAAGAATTGTTCATGTCAAAAAGAGGTCTATTTAGTGTCAAACAATCACTATTAGCTGGAGTAAATACTGAATTTCACTTTTAAATGTGTTAATGGTTTTAATTTAATTTAATTTAACTTCCATCAATAATTTTTGACATCAAATTTTCTATTAAAACTTATTAATATGGTTAAAACAAAAAAAACTTTCAAAATTATAATTTTTTAAGGTAGAATGTGAGGCTATTCATTAGAATTCATTCCAAATTTCTACAATTCAACTCAAATTTTTAGGATAGAAAAATGTGTTAAATTAGGCAAGATTTTTCCACCTAGAAGTCATAAAGTTATTTCAATTTTATTTATTTTATGACTAAAATTTATCATTATAACTCCAACACTAATCCACTCTAACACTAATATAAAAAAAATGGAAAAGGAGGGGAGAAAGAAAGTGTTAAATAGAAAATAAAAACAAATCTAAACCTGTCTTTGATTCTACTACACACCATTCTACAAATGGATGAATTTAACTTAAAACTAATCTTTACCGAACCTATTACCCATAATCTAAATGTGAGACCATGTGATCTCCAAAATAACTACAAACTATTTGCAAGAATTGTTAAATTTTAGTATGCACAGATGTGCTTATGTGACAACACAGGATGTCTCTCTATTAGTGTTGCATTAGTGGTGTAAACGCATGTTGAATCCATCAGAATTTAGTGAATTAAATGCTTAGAGTAATAAAGAAAAAAAAAAAATTGAAAATCTATAAAATACCATTAAAAGTGAAAATTCAAAAAAAAGTAGAGAAAAATATGATATGTTGTATTCAATGCTATGTTTCTATGGGTTTACCATTGGCTTCCAACTAGTTTCCAAAACTTACAAATGAGTTTAACATCATTATATAAGGCAGATTTGGATACATAAGACTTACAATTGATCCCTCCAAAAATTGGAAAAGATATAATATATTGCAATATGAAAAGACATTTTGACATGTTCAGCACATTCTATGTTTTCATTCCATTGCAATCAAAACTTGATCTATAGATGCAAGTTGCTTTCATGTTTACACTTCCCAAGTGTCTTGCATCTCTTTTTCTTGGAATAAAAGATAAATATAATGGCTAAGAGTCAAGAAAATATTACAACATAAAGGTTTCCAATCAGTAATAGGCATCACTAAATGTCATAGAATGAAAATCCAATGAGGCTTTCCTTTAATCCACCACCTCCAAAAGCTAAATAAAACCATAGCACCAATATGGCACACAATCTAAGGAAGAACGAGAAAGAAGTATCAAGCCAAAGGGTGAAAGTTCAAAGATTTGTCACACTTCAAGCCAAGTTATCAACATAAATGAATTTAAGCATTTCCAACTGAAAGTTAATTTTTTTGAAACATAAGTTCTAATTGGGCTCATTCTACATAAATTTGATCTAGGCCATAAATTTAACAATTAGAAGTGTCCATTGAATAGATATGTAGCATCACTTTGGGTATAACTTACTAAAAAAAATGATCATTTAAAAAACTTGATGTTCTAATAGTTCTTACTCACATAAATAATTTTTTTTTTAAAATATAAAATACCATTTTGTAGATCTATAATTGTATTTTGTGTGTATATATATATATATATATATATATATATATATATATATATATATATATATATTTCAATTAGTCTTTATAGATTTTTTTCATTTTTTACTAGAAGGTCATCAACACCAAAATATAATGTAGATTGTCATGTCAAGAAAAATAGTAAAGTTTATTATTAAACAATTTGAAAAAAATATGATGCACTAGAGGAGAGATTCCATGTAAAAATAATATAATTTTTAAAGAGTTATTAAAAAAATATGTTTAATAAAAAGAGAAACAATGAATTCATACACTAAAGTTTCAAGTTATAAACACTCAACAAAAAATGAAGAAAAAAAAAAATTACTATATAAAGAACTACATCCCATTTAATGTTATTTTTTAGTATTTTATCAACAACTAGATTATAGTGTCAATTTTACAAAAAATTACATTCGAATAATATTTTAATTTTTCTTCAAAAAATACAAATATAAAGTACAATAAAAATATATATATTCTATTATTTTACATCATTTCTTAATTCAAATTATGTATGTCACATTGTAGTGATTCAAGATAAAAAGTTCGATCAATGTTATCCATAACCTTTATAAAAGTGTGACACAACTCTAAACATTCACCCAAAATCATTATGAATAAGATGTAGAAACTACAAATGACTAATCAGTAGATGGGGACACTTAATCCAAACATCCTAGTTACGATTAACATCAAAGGGCCACTTGGCCAAGTAGCCCATGATAATATTCAATACCTAGAAATATGAATAAAAGATATGGAATCAATGTTTTGAGAAAGGTGAAGAATTTTCTCCACAAGAGATACCAACTTCTGCAAAGACTCGTGAAACTTCCTTTTATTTAGAGGAGAGAACAAAATCATAGAATCCATCTCATAGATTATCTTCTTCCAACCAATATCACAAGGCTTCTACAAAGACACAAGGATTGTAGTGCTACTTTTTGCCAACAGATTTATTATGGTTAAATTTAGAGTTATGAAAATATAGAATATTAAATAATGTGCAAACAACAAAAGTAAATTACAACATTGATAAATTAATAATATCTTTAATGTAAATCCTTAACAAGACAAATTGGATAACACACACACACACACACACACACACACACACACACACATATATTCCCAATACCTTTATTAACAATAAGTTCTATACTTATATATGAAGCACTGAGATGTTGTTATATAGCACTTAAAGGAATGATCACAGATCCTAGTTGTTACCAACAAAGAAGCATTGCCAGAGGAACCAATTTTTACATAGAACCAACCATGCCTCATGGCACAAACAAACATAGCCCTGGCCAAGACACTCCTAGGTGTACGATTTACCCTGAGTTGGACACACTCTGTGTGCCCCTTCTCCAAATGTTCAGTGCCTAGCAAAAGACCCTAATCCTCCCTACTTTGTGCCCTTTGCTTCCTGTATACTTTCCTATATACTTTTTCTATATACTTTCCTGTATACTTTCCCATATACTTTCCTATATACTTTTTTTGTATATTTTCCTCTATCAAATCTATAATCCTTCTCCTTTATGATTTCTTGTCTTTCTTTCCTTATCTTCCTTGAGTGTTGTCCATACCCATTTCAAGTCTCATACAAATGCCTTATATAACCTTTTAAGGGTGATTTCTAAACCATCACACCTTCTCACATAGGTTGTCATTAATAATGGTTTAATAAACATAATAACTCATCCCTTTCAAAAGGTTTTTTTTTTCATAATTATTGTTTATTTATCTCCATTTTAGCCAAAGGACCATACTATCCTTTATTTTCATCTCCCTTTTAATTATAAAGGGTAAATAAACTTTATCCTCTTATAATTTTAGAGGGTTATTCCTAAATATCTTTATTTTCCATTTGGAGAAAAAGTCACATAACAAGGATTATTTAGGTGTCCATATAATTATTAGTACCAAACCTAGTAGTAGAAGAGAAAAAAAGTGAATAGAACTCTCATTATCACACCCAAAACCACTAATCCTAGTGACGCCTAGATTGCTCAAAGAAGAACCATCAATATTAAATTTGAAAAAACCCAATGGGGAGGAGAATATTTACCTACTCTATTCACCTTATCACAATATTTAACCCCATATCCAAAATGACTAGAGAAAACCAAGTGACATAAATCTAATTTTGATCTATTATGCCATTCAATCTACACTTAGCTGCCAAAGTTCCTTTTATCCATTCCAAGATCTTCTATTGGACATACCCAATAATAACTTATCTTACAATTTAACATGAAAATTTCCATCTAGTGCTAGCTTGATAGGTACCAGATCAAGTCCATCTTCTCATTCACCAACCTAATCCTAGATCCTCTATTGCTTTAACAATTATGATCTTTGTTCATAATCTTCATTTGATACTAAATTCTAACATTACCTTAAAAATTCACATTCTTTGTCCATAGTCTTTATTCTTAATTATCATCATTGCAAGTATTCTAGATTTAACAATAACAAAGCATCAAATTCATCTAAATACAAACTAGCATACCTATCTTTACAAAAATCTATGTAAAAGAGGCCAAGAGATATCATTCTTGAGGTTTTCTAAAGATAGGTATCCTAGTTTATTTTATTTTAAGCTATTTTATTTATTACATACATAACTCTAAATTTTTTCCTCATTTCTTTTACCTCATTCTATATTGTTTTCATTCTTTTTCATCTTTACTTGAATGGGTTGTAGACATGGTGAACCAAGGTAAATCTAGTCAAGTAATAGCAAATTTTATTTATTTATTTATCTTCTTATATATTATTTTTGTTGTTAATTTTATGTATTTACTTATCTTCTTCTTTTACTCTTACTCTTATTGTTCATTTACTCTTATGATTCAAATGTATTATAATTTTGTATTGTGTAAGAAATATGTAGTAGAGAGAATAAAAACTAAAATAAAAGAATTCTTAAATGAAAACAAAACAAATAATTATGTCGAGAGGCCAATACAATTCAGCAAGGGGTGGAGTGTAATGGCGTAATGGTGGAGTGTAATGGCGTAATTATTATTGAGAATAGATAGATGTATTTAAGATATCTATGCTAGTTATAATTTTTTAAACGAATTAATTCCCATAGTAAAAATCATTTAAACAAAGGTCATTAAACTAAATATTAATTTTCTTTGTGGCTTTTAAAGAATAAAGAATCCTAACCCTATCTCTCATTAAACTAAAGTAAATAATTTACCCTACCATTAATTTTCTTTGTGGTTTTCAAAGGTTAGTTTATGCAAGAAAAATATTAAATAAGTTATAATTTATAGGTTCCATAATTTAAGATGCACTTTAACTATAATTTTGTTTTTGTTTTAATTGGCAACCTGTAAATAGAATAAGAGTAAATAATACTAATGCCTAATCTAACTTTCTATAAATAATATGACTTTATAAATTTATTTTAACTTTCTATAAATAATAGTAGCAGCATTACATCACTTCATAAATTTATTTTGTATGAAAAAAACAAAAAAAAAAGATGGCTACGTAGTGCCCCTACCAATTAAACTTTTCCTCCTTGTGGATTAAACTTCTTCTCCCAATTAAATTTGCTTTCTTTTTATTTGATTTGATTTTTCTTAAATTTATGTTTGAGTACTACTTATATTTATAGACATTATTTTATTGGCTTGATTTTTATGTTCATTGATGTAATAACACTTTGTCCCCTATATATTTATAATAATTTAAAAATATATATGCATTGTTATTTAACAAACTACATGGGCTCTATTTTATTTTTATGTACACGGTCACAGTCATCCCCTTAATGCCACTGGATAACTTCTCTTATTATAATTATTTTTTATGTTGGTTCTATAGTAGTTTTTGTTAACATGTTCATGCCATTACACTCCACCCCTTGCTACAACTATAGTTACACCTTTGGACGTAATTAATAATTCATTACATCAAATAACATTAAGAAATCATAATCAATTAATTTTATTAATGTTTCTATTTGACTTTTTTCATATAGTGGTGTATGATTTCAAGATCACAGGCAATGCCCTTAGTTACATCTCAAACATTATCAATGTCCTACTTGTCTATCACTATCGACTTAACACTTTGTATTTCATAGTTCCACTATGACAATGATCAAGTCTTCAGACCTATAATCTTCCTAATCTATGGTCACTTTACATATGGGAGTAGATACACTATCATTTTCCTTTAGATTACCTCTTCACATTCCTTAATTTCACTTTAATGAATAAAAAGGATATGCTATCTATTGAATCTACAAATTTATTTGGACTGATTGAGCTCCATATTAGCTAGATTCATTTTTATCAAGTGCATCTACCTTAAGTGATAACTTTAAGGAAACCCCCCCTAAAAAAACCTATAAAATCCTAGCGAATCTTTCATTTTTTTCAAAAAAACTATTAATTTTCTTGGGGAATCTATACACATCATTAAAAAAAAATTAAAAATGTGGCAAATCCTAGTGAAAACTCACTAAAAAAAATAAAACCAATGAAGAATATTAGAAAATGATTACTAAAGAAATTAATTATAATGGTGAATCCTTCCTTTAAAAAATTGCATATTTGGTCGATGCACTCCCCCATATATTCTTTTGTTTTTTGTTTAAATTTGAAGCAGGGGCCTCGGGGTGGTAGCCACCAATGGGGTCAAAGGGCAGCCCCCTTGTGGAGGTGAAGGGGCAACGCCCCCTTGCAGAGGTCGAGGGGGCGCCCCCTCGTGGGGTCTGGGAACAGTGGCCCCAACGTGCTCCTATCACGATATAGGCGGGATCAAGGGGCAGAACCCCTAGCCACCAAGCACAAATTCACTACCCAAAATGTATTGGATTAAGTATTTTTTAAATATTTCTCTTTAAAACAAGACTAAAATAAGATTGAATTCCCACCATTGATTATCATTTTGATCAAAGGGATCTGGTTGAATTCCACAACCCACTTAACATGTGCATTTTAAAAGGCTTACTGCGGCCCAAAATTTGTTTTGGGCCACAAGATCATAATCTAATCATGTGGCCCAAAACAAATTTTGGGCCCCAGCAAGCCTTTTAAAGGGCACATGTTAAAAGGGTCACGGAATTCAACCACAGCCGTTTGATTGAAATGATAATCAATGGTAATGAATGAAAGACATATTCAAAGAGAAATTAGCCCGAAAGTATAGGATAATGTATTATTATAATGGTGATATTACCCTGAAAGTAATGACAGGAATATAATTTAGTAATGGCAAATCCAATTAAGATTTATAAATTTATTATAAACTATTGGTGAATCGGCTCTAATTACACATAATTTACTTGGTGAAACAATTTAATTTATTGGTTTACAAAAATAATTCTATGGCAATTTAACCAAGAAAAATTAATTTTTTGTAAAAATCAGGTGATTTAGCCCCTCGCTGGTTGCAATATATTTGCCAAATTTGCATTTCCAAATTCAAACTATTCACCAATTGGCGAAGATTCGCCACTAAAAAAATCCCTGCTTGTAATTTTCCAACTCCTCTAACCCCTTTAGCTTTGCATATAATAATTTTTTCTTTGCTATTATCAGCATCTTTTGCATTATAAGTATGTTGCTTTGCATTCTTAATTCTAATGTGAACTATTGATTTTGATTCAACTTCATCATTATTCATTTCATTATTTTCTTTTGTGATATTTGTGCATTTCAATTAGATGGTTCAACACCACCATTCATCAAAGCCCCTTTCTTACCATCCAATGAACTTTTAGAAATGAAGATTGAAATTTTTTCATGTGCGACATAATATATTTTGATTGAAATATTTCATAAATACAATTGATCTTAAATAAGGATGGGACCATAGAAACCCTTTTATCATTCATCAACTCCCTCATTAAGTTCATAGTTACATTCATTTTGAATTGTGAATGGCTTTTATCATGCTTAAATCTAATTTTCCTAGTATAATAGGAACTTCTTCCTATATGGATTGCTTTGGGGTCTTCTAGGTCTATGGCCAATGGTATAAAATCAAAGAAGAGAAGTTGATTTTCACTCCGACCCAAAACTAATTTTTGCCCCAAATCTATGAGTCTCTTTGCAAGTTCTCGACTGTTTACTACAATATGTACCTGATATGCTTTGAACTCTACAATCACATCTTACTTCAAACGCAACCAATCCTCCAATACTATGGTTATGTAATCTTCCCTATAATCCTTGAAAAGTGACATTATTGATTTCTATCTTATGGTCAATACGCAACACTGGCTCCTTCTTGTAGAATATGATGCCTTCCTCAAGGGCCTCTTAAAGATTTATGTTTCAATTTGTAAGAATTTAATGGATTGGTCATAATAGAAATGTGCCATGTCTATCATAAAAAACACCCCAACTAATTTTGCAATCTACCAAAAGTGAAAATAGTTAATCTCTCAAGGAAAGGTACTAGCTCTAACAAGAGCTGCGCAGCAGCAGGAGTCCCTGCCAAATGCTGCCAGCATAGGGCGAGAGAAGAATATGAGAAAAAATAGTTGTGCAAAAGTTAATTAGATTTAAAAAATTAAAATCAAGATCTTAGAACTGCAAGATATTATATGGGAGATCGAGGTCTAAGACTTACCGTGAGATATCAAAATGGAAGAGCCACCAAATATCACTTTGGTTGCAATTGGGATTTATTCTATATGCTCAATGTTCAACTCAATGAGGAGTTCAAAGGGGTTAAATATGTTAAGCTGTGTAGTTTGAGTAGTTATACCTTTCCATTTTCTAGTGTATGCCATTTGAAATTTGCTTTCCAGTTGTGTCCAACTGGGTGATTATGGGGGTTGGTTCTAAGAAATTGTGCTAGTCTAAGCAAATACAATCAATACAAACCCCAAACAAAAAGAAATGCACTGTGAAAATTAGCATCTCTCCAGAAACTCTAATAAAAGACTATGAAATTTAATACACAATAAAAATGATAGAATTACCTGGAAAACAAGAGACTCCAAGTCTTGTTTCCTGAAACAAAACGACCCAAGACACCTATACAGATAGGGAGCATGTTAAATAGAAACAGAAAGATAAAATGGTTGCAGAAGAAAGGAATGTCAAAGCAAATTTGTTACCCAACCTTGAAGTGGAGATAAGTGATGGAGTGTGCCTTGTTTTTTATTCTAGGGATATAGCATCCCTAGTATTCTTTACCTTTAGATATAGTACAGGTCAACACTGGTACAAAAGATGAGCTAAAAATGGCCACTAGTGTAAATTATTAGGGAAAGAGCAGCTGGTACATGTAGTTGATTTGTTGTATGGATAAGATTTATTCCTTAGAGGCTATCTAGAAGTGAAAGGACTGCACCCTCTCTTGGGAAAATGCAGATCAAGTTGAACCTAGGTTACAAGCCAATTAATAAGTGCCCGTATTGATTGAAAACAAATATGTGTATTAAGGTAATGGAATAAATTGATAGGATGCTAGAAGTAGGTGTTATTTTCCTAGCAGATGAATCAGAATGGTTGAGTCTAATAGTGATTTCTATAAATAATGGAAGAATTTTAATTTGTGTAGAACATCATGCACCATATGAAGCATGTATCATTGATGGATTTCCTAGATACCATCCAATGAAAATTGAAGAAGTGGACAAAGAACAGACATTTTCCATAGAATGGGGTAGCTTTGCTTATAATGTCATGTCATTTGGTTTAAAGAGTTTGTCGGCAATGTTTTCTAGAATTATCGTTAGTGAATTCAAGGACTTCATCCATCAGTTTTGGTAGGTATATCCAGACGATTGGATAGTCCATGGTATGGTGTGAAATCATATAAGCTCACTGCACCTAATGTCTGAAAGGTGTTAATAGCTTAGTATTGCTTTGAATTTAAAGAGATACACCTCCATGGCCCCTTTTGGGAAGCTTTTTGGGAAAATTTGTAAGGATGGGATGCTGGTTGATCTAGCTAAAGTCATTGTAACAATAGTTGAAGGCTAGAGAAACTGTGAAATACATGCTTTTCTTGGGCATAACAGATATGACAGGAAGTTCCTCAAGAATTATGCAAGCATTTTAGTGTCTGTTTAGCATTTATTGCATAAAGATGAATCATTTCATTAGACAAATCAACATCAAATGCCATTTGAAACATTGAAAAAAAGTTAGCCTCTGCACCTAATTAAGACACTATATTTCATGTTCATGTAGACACATATTCAAACAAGGGAAGGTCAGTTGCCAAGTATTCCAATAATTTCAGTGTTGATGGTACTGCAGATGACATTGTTACTTAACAATTATCTGTTGTTTTTGTTACTTCTCTAATAATTGCTAGTTCTTGATGTTTCATTTAATCTTTCCTTTGTTTCTTCTTGGCTCTATTTACTGTAAGCTATAATATTAAAAAAAATAGCATAATGCATACATCACATGTTATCTAGAACAAATATATTTAAGTAATTATACACACTCACATTCATAGGTGACTACACATCAAGACCCAGTTTCAACTCCAGCAGAAAGGAATGATAATAAGTTCTAACATAGTTTATGGGCATACCTCACCAACAAAATTGTTATCACAATAGTAATTTCCAGACAGGCAAACAGAATACTCAACCAAATGAAAACAGTCAAATAGTAATGTGCAATATATACTGGAAAAGATAAACCAAAATAAATACTTCAAAAAACAAAACAGATGATTTGAATTTCATTGAACCCAACATTTAACGTTTTTCCTTCTCAAGATAAGTCCTACAAAATGTAAATAGATCTTTCAGGAAGCCATTCTTGAATTGAAAAATGCAAAATCAAAGCTTTACAGCCTTGTCAAACATATGTTATGTTTCAAAATTTCAAGAAAAAAAAGGCCTGTGTAAAGACAACAAATACAACATAAAGCACCTTGAAGGAGTAAAGTGAAACAATATGAAGTTACAACCAACGGTCTTCCCCTACGGCCAGTGGTCTTTGTATGTTGCCCACGCACTCGCAGACCCCAATAGTGACGAAGACCACAATGATTCCTAAACAAGGGGTTGTAAAATTTAAGATTAGCAGTGCACACATGCACACACATAGAGAGAGCGCTAAACATGGAATCAATAACCAAAATTAACAAGTTAACGTCACATTGCATAACTTCAGATTTTATGGTATTCTGATGAGAAAGTACCTACTTTATTTACCAATTTACTTTACAGAAAAAATGAGCTAACAAAATTGAAGATTGTAGGACAATATGATCCCAAATAGACACTAAATCAATAACCAAAATTAACAAGTTAACTTCACATTGCATAACTGGATGATACATCGGCCTATCAAGCAGGTCGTCGAAATATGAAACAAGAAAACCTTGGTCTGCCCCATCTCTATTGCTTCTTAGACTACTCACTTCATGCAGCATATGATGGAACTCCTTTTGTGAGGGCTGCATCAAAAGAAGCTGAATTCAATGCGCAAGTTCACAGGTGTGGAACTAAAGAACATGGCAACAGATGATAAGAAATCTGGCACGAATATAAGAGTTTCTGAACAAGGCCATTTTCTAAAAAATTCAAAGAATCTGGGCAAGTCTGCCAATTATATTAAAAGAAGGAAAAAAGGTAAAATATGGTTGAAAATAGCATACCTGCAATACAAAAGCCCTATATGGAAAACACAGGGATTGATGAAGGTAGCACAAAATTGTCCACACTGAAAAAGCTCATCTGTACTCTGCAAAAAAAGATTGTCTGCATCAAGCATGACAAGGCGTTCATAATCCACAAGGGTCCATGCATAGAGCTTGTTCAGTGTAAGAGTAAACCGCTTGTTGAACCCTTGCCAATAACTATAAGGATTCTCAATATTCTCCACAGACTTCACTATAACCCCTCATGCCTGCAGAAGAAAGGAGAAAAATTAAACTAGCCCTTAAATTTGCTATTGGAAGCACTACAAACAAGAAAGCAGATTCCCTACAGTAACCTAAAAAAAAACTAAAATAAGGCTAGATTTTATATCACTGCATTGTTGTGGCAACATAATTATAAGGCGTACTGTGACAAAATCTGACTCAAGATATGCATAAACTGGCCCCAGCCTAGCCCTAATATAAATATTGTTGCAGAAAGCAAGGGAAATGGATCTGACTGACAAATAAAGAAATGGACGCAGGGTCTTACAGGGTCCTTATCCAATTCTGCGGGACATCCTTGGAGCAATAACAATGAGGTCTGCATCCACTTTGAGGCGTATCAGTGAGAGAAGCATAACCCTAATAGCTACATAAAACACATACTCCCTCAGCATCCCCATGTACATCATTGTCGCATATGCATTTTTGGAGCTCTGTTTTGTAGGGGAAACAACTTCGTGTGCACCAGAGAAGCAGATTCCAGCCAATAGAAAAATTTGATTGTGAAAATTGGCCCGTATTTTCACTGAGCTTCTTCCATATAAACTTTCAAGCTTTGGTTCGAAAGCCTAATCTGGCACAAGCCCTTGCATGAACCCTCCATTGCCATGCAAAATAAGAAAACGCCAGCAATCAGCACAACACAATAAAATATTTGAAGTATCAAACAGAGAAGATTAAAATACCAGCAGTATAATAAAGTTCCAATGGGAAAATGACACCTGTCAGAACAAAAAGAAAAAAAAAAACACAAACTTTAGTTTAGCCAACAATATTTCCCAAAGTGCACACAGCCGCAAGAAAACTAATGCACTTTTTCTTAGCCAAAAACAATAGTCCTCTGCTAAGGCAGGGACTAACAAAAATGAACTTTGACCTTAAAAAATAGAAATCTTTTCAAGTATTTCATAATTAATGAGTCATACAGATTCATCCAAATGGCATGGAATGGATTCAAAATAAATAGATTTAGTAGTTACTCATATCTTTGGAATCATGAACCCATAATACATATGCTATCCAAGTGGTGGGTCCAAACCCATTATCTAATCATGCAGGTAGAGACGTATAGACATCAAGATTAACAGGGAATCTAGGTATTGTATAAACATTAGCACCCTATTTATGTTGTCATGAAAGAATGTGGTGGAGGCACTACGATGGAAAAGTCCCTCACTTTGATTAATAAATTCATTTCCACCATTGTATTTATTTCTAAGAAGACTTTCTTAATACTTGTTTGTTGGTAATGATCCTATAGCTTCCATTCCAAATAGAGTTACCCAAAATACCCATTCCCACCGCTTTAGTTCCCATGATGATCTAGAATGAATACTTGCAACTTGATGATATATTTGTCCAATGCCCACTTTAGTATGTAATATGTAATTCATCAAATCTAATTAGTGCACATCAAATTCGCTTGGATGTTTCTCACGCCTTTTCAACAAATTGACTAAATTGTGTGTATTCTACATCCATAGTATTCATTGAAACCATATTTCCTCGAAGCATTATATGTCAAACATATAGTGTGCCTAGTCATAATTGAATTATTTGAGATTAGATTTAATTAAGGGATTATGACAAATAGTTCATTTGTCTTTCCAGGAGATCATATGTATTTGAAGTATTCTATTGAGTAGGTTGAGTGCCTTGTTCATGATTTAATTTCTTTGAGGAATTATATCAAATATGTTGCAAACCTAACTCTAAGACTACATTTTCATGAGGCATTATGTCAAATAGTTTGTATGTCTTTTTTGTGCTTCTCTATTTTATGTAAATGTTTCCTAGGGCACTTGCAGTTGTATATTGTGTAAATAAATTTCTAAACCTTCTACAGTAAAACTATTTTGTGGAGATCTTGTGTGGTGCTTCACATTCTTGCACTGTTCGATGGTCTTACATTTTAGGTTTCAGTCTCACCATGCAATTTACCCAAAAAAAAAACCAAAATTCAAATTAGGGTTGAGGTCTCGTTTGAAAATTGCATACATCTCCCCTTCAGTTATTCTTTGATAGATACCTAAATCTTTACTATGGCTCCCATCTTGGCATACTTAGGAAATGGTTGTGGTATTTGACTTCACATACACTAGGAATTTTCATAACAACACATTCCTTTAAAGAATTTTTTTCACATTTAGGATTGGAGTTGTTGCACATTTTTTTTTAAGTACTTATCCTACGCAAGCTAAATCTGTTTGCATACAAGTATGCTAGAGCATCTACAATTAAAATATCTAACCAAATCCACCTTCACTATATTGTTAGATGTCCTAACCCTATTCAACAACCTCCACAGTATAGAAAAACATTTTGAAGGTCGTGGATCTGTTACTTGAACACTTTAACGCCTTTAATATCTCATTTTCCTCCTATAATGATTCATTAACCTTCTACTTTAGGTTAGAGGACCACCATGCAATCTGTAAGTTTTTGAATTTGCAAATCAAAGTTTAGACCTAATTTGCAATTTGCAAACTAGAATTTGGAAAATATTTACAATTTCAATTTGAATTTTTACTTGCAAGATACAATCTAGGTCTAGACACCAAATTGTAATTCTAGAATTCAAAAAGGATTTATAATTTAAAATTTAAATCCTCTCATTTTAACATTGAAACACTAAGAATTTACAAAACATGAAAATCAAAGCATTAAAACATTAAACTTCAAAATGTTTTCTATTACTTTAATATTTAAATTTTTAAGTATCACTTTAAATAATAGTAAATTCAAACACAATGAGAATTTTAAAATGTTTTAGTAATTTAAAATTTAATATTTAAATTTATTGAATGTTTTTATTAATGTAAAATTTAAGACACTCCATCCTTAAATATCATATCATGAATTAAAATTCTAAATCATAAATAAACTATACATGTGCTTTACATTTTGCAAATTCTGTAAAATGTAAACTCTACCTAGAAATAAATAATTCAAGTTTGCAACTAAAGGTCATATTCAAGGTTATGTAATGCAGTCTAAATCTAAGAATCTTACCAGACAACCAGAATTTAGCACCCAAAAGATAATTCTTCTCAATCATAACATAATTCAAAATATTTTATTATATGCACATCATCCATTCAACCAAGAGTACAAAATACAATTCAATACATTTAAGTATTCTTTTGTTACAAATCGTATTCTCCAAAACACACACTTGATGGTTGAACCCCTATCTTCTTAGCTCAATTTCCTTATATACTTCCAATGATGGAAGTTGAACCGTTTTGGCAGATGATGGAAGTCGAACCGTTTGGTAGTTGAGGAACCTAAAATATCATTGGCACCAATAACACCTTTTAACATTTCGATAGGTCTTTGAACTTCTGAACTTCCACTTTATAATGTCCTTACTTTTGGGCAGATGAAGGAGTTCGTGAACTTGCCTTTTGCGTGATTAAGGCTTAGTGAACTCTCAAACTTTTCCCTCTTACAAAGTCTTATTAGCGAGTCGGCAAATCAATGAACTCGCGAATTAAGGAACTTCTTCCTTTGTAAAGATTTTTCAGCATTTTGGCAAATTTTACATCTTCCAACCTCATCTTCGTATGTCTTTTCGATGAATTGGTGAACTTTAGAACGTGTGAACTTTTACTTTACAAATCCACTGGACAGATTTTTTGGTTCCAAAACTTGAAATTGTGTCGAAAATGAATAGAAACAAGGCTATCGGCAAAATGAAGAGTTCGCAAACCTTTCATTCTTTTGAAACTGAAATTAAACTGAGTTGTTAGCAAAATGATGAGTTTGTGAACCTGGGTTTTTACCAGAAAATGAAGGAGAATAAAGTCTTTCGGTAGAATGAGAGGTTTGAGAGCCTCAAGTTTTTTTGAAATGCTTTAAATTTCACCCAATTTCTCCAAACTTCACCAAATTGAAATGGAAAATACCCATTATTTTCTTCTACAAGGTGATGTCCTTGACTTGATCAAATTTATTCTAAAAATTTCTCCTGAAGCAAAGTTTTCAAAAACTAACTAAAACACAAACAAAACTAGACAAAACTGAAAACAAAAATATGAAATGTTTTTGGTCGATACATGAATGCTCACGGACTTGGATGCTCTGCATCAGACATGCCGAGCGAACATTTATACAAGTCTACCATGTGAATTCCATACTTGATTAAATATGAAGCATTCAACCAAGAGGCCTCATCAATTGCTTTGTCCTTCCAATGAACCAAATACTCCCAGTATCCCTTTCTTCTTGTTTCTTCGATTAAACATGAATTTATCACCTGGTCTACTTTTTCAAATTTCTTCTTAGGAAATTGATGTATCCATTCTTGTCTACCCTACAAATCTAAACATATATCCCATTGTATACTTGTTTCCGCTTCATAATACTTATACAAATCGACATCTGTAAATATGGAAGATATATCAATACCTGCTGGAAGTTCAATTTCATAGGCATCGGATGAAAACTTTCTCGATATTTTACATGGTCCTATCTGCTTCCACTTAAACTTATTGTATGTTCCTTGAGGGAATCACTCTTTCCTCAAATGTGCCAAAACCAAAACACGTACATGAAATTCTTACTCTCTTCTCTTCTTATCCTCATTCTCTTTGTATTTTTTGGCACTCCTTTCCAAAATTTCCTTCACTTCTTTATGCAACTCATGAATATACTTAGAAAAATCCTCTACTACAACACTCTTTCTACCCAAATCTACACTATCCCTCAATTCATCAATGTACCTCTGTAACCATACACAATATAAAATGGGATTTTCCCTACACTCTGATTAATTAAATTATTGTAAACAAACTCTACCTGAGCCAATATCAAATCCCATCGATTGGGTTTGTCACTTACTAAGCATCTCAAAAAATTATGAAGACTCCTATTCACAACTTCAATTTGACCATCAGTCTAGGGATCTTAAGTTGAACTATACCCCAACAAAGTTCTCTTTTTTTTCCACAAAGTGCACCAAAAATGGCCAACAAATTTGGTGTCTTGATCTGAAACAATACTTTTTGGAAAGCCGTGCAACCTAACTACCTCTTTGAAAAACAATGTAGCTATATGGGAAGCATCATTACACTAATGGCATGGTATAAAATGAACCATCATCAAAAATCTATCAACCACAACAATATAATATTTACATCTTTGTGTTCACAGTAATCCCAAAACAAAATCCATGCTTATGTGTTCCCATGGTCTCTCTAGTATAACGAATGATTGATACAACCCTGTGTTTTGTCTTACTACTTTGGCATGCTGGAAAACTCCACAACCTTGCACCATCTCCTTTACATCTACAATCATCCTAGGTCAATAATACCCTTCATTCAACTACATGCCAATGCTTTGTCCACTCCAAAATGTCCAGTCAAACCTCCACTATGCTTCTTCCTTATCATGTTTTCACTCATTGACCTCTGAGGCATGCACAATCTCTTCCCTTTGAACAATAGACCTTCTTAAATAAAATACTCTAGCCATGGAGTTCTATCCTTTTCCACTAGATTCATGCATGTTTGCCACGATTCTTTGAAATCAACATATTCTTCATAGAATTCCTGCATAGAATTAAAACCAATAACATTCACTCTCATTTCATTCCAAACCAAACATCTCTGACTCAATGCATCAATTACCCAATTAGACTTCCACTTCTATGTATGAAAACAAATTAATAACTCTACAAAAATTCAACCCACTTCATGTGTTTCAGATTCAAGTTACCTTGATTATTTATGAATTGCAATGCATGATGATCAGTATACAACACAAACTCCTTAGGTAGGAAATAATGTCACCATTTCTTGAGTGGCTAAACAATTGTATAAAACTCTTGATCGTATATAGAATATTTGCCTTTGGTTCCATTCAACATCTCACTAAAGTATGCTATTGGTCTTCCATCTTGACTTAGGACTCCTCCAATCACTGTCTCTCTTGCATCACAATCTACTTGCAACACTTTTCTAAAATTAGGTAGTGCCAACACTTGCTATTCAGTCACTTTTTCATTCATCAACTAAAAACTCTTTTCTACTTTAGTTGTCCAAATAAATTCTTTCTTATTACCTTTCATAGTATCTATAATAGGTGCACAAATTCAACTAAAATTCCTTATGAACTTCCTACAGAAGCTCTCCAATCCATGAAAACTTCTTGCTTCAAACATGCTCCTTGGTGAAGGCCAATTTTCAATTGCTTTGACATTTTCTAGATCCATTTTCAATCCATCACTAGAAACAACAAATCCTAAATACACCAATTCATTATTCATAAAACCACACTTCTTAAGATTTACCAGCAACTTTTCCTCTCTCAATCTTTCCAAAACTACCCTAACATGTTGCAAATGTTCTTCTTTTGTTTTAGTAAATATCAAAATATCATCCAAATATACAATTGAATGAACTTAATAGGAAAATTCTTCAATACTTTGTTCATGAATTGTATGAAGGTTCTAGGGTCATTGGTCAACCCGAATCTCATTACCAACCATTCACACAAACCCTCTTTCATCTTGAATATTGTCTTCCACTCATCTCCTTCTCTTATTTGTATCTGATGGTGTCCACTCTATAAATCAATCTTTATGAAGTACTTGGCTTTACTCAAACAATCCATCATATCATCTGTATATGGCAATGTAAACCTTTACTTTATTGTACTTTTGTTTATAGCCCTTTAATCTACACATTCTCCATTCCCCATCTTTTATGGGTGTCAACATTGTTGGAACAACACATGGATTGAACCTTTATCTGATCAGCCCTTTATCCAACAATTCTTGTACTTATCTATTAATCTCCTAATTCTCCATAGTTGTCATTCTTTATTTGACAAATTCACACCAGGAATTGAATCCAAACAATGATTGATGCTCCTCATAGGTGGCAATCCATCTGGCAACTCCTTCATCAAGATATATGCATATTCATCTAGTATTTCCTAAATCTCAATTGACAACTTTTCATTCTTCTTTGTTTCCATAACTTCTTTAGGCTTAGGAATAAAAGCATAACATGCTCCCTCTTTAGAACATCAATTCCTTCAAAAATTTCTTGCTATGCACCAAGCAGACTATAGGATAGTTTTCTACCTCTTCCTCCTTATCCTTCAATGGATTCAAAGTATATTCTTTACCATCCTTCTTTATCCTATATGTGTTTGTTCTACCATCATGAAAAGCTTGTCTATCAAATTTCCAAGGTTTACCCAAAATAGTATGGCATGCATCCATTGGCATCACATCACATAAAATTTCATCCTTATAACTTCCAATCTAAAAATTAGCAAGATATTGTTCACTTACTACTAACTGATGTTCCTTTTACAACCAAAAAAATTTGTATGGAGTGGGATGTTTCATCCTCTTCAACTTCAACTTTTCCACCATCTCTTCACACACAATTTTGTCAATGCTTATGTTGTCCACTATGACTTTACAACATTTTCCACCTGATTTGAATCTTGTTTGAAACAAATTTCTCCTTTGGACAGGTTCTTATTTTTCCTTTTTTGGGTCTAATAGTATTCCTCATAGCATCAAAGAATCTCTATATTCTATATCTTCTCCATGCTTTGGTGAAGCTACACTTTCATTATCTGCCCTATCACATTGATTCTAGCCTCTTTTCCTTTCTCACTACTTTGTTGTATCTGAGGATATTCAAATGCCCTATGCCAAGTTTTTCCACATTGAAAACATGTACTAATTAATCCTCTTCCTCTACCTCATCCAAAATATCCTCAACCTTGAGAATAATCTCCTATTCGTTTGTTATCATGAGTGCTTGTTTGAGAGGTGCTTTCTTCTCCTTGTTTGTTTTGTAATTCTCTACCACTACTGGATTGTCCTCTTCCATGAGAAAAACTACCTCCACCAATAGAGTTGTTTTTTTGTTTTATTGCAAGTTTCCCCTTTGCCTTCAAAGCATATTGATGGGCTTCTTCTCCACTTGTTATACGTACCACACTTATTTAATCTTGAATGGAATAATTCAAACCATTAACATACCTTGAAACTTTCTTAGCATCATCATCTACAATTCCATCCCTAATGTTCATCCTATAGAATTCTTTATTATACTTCTATACATTTTCTCTTTCTGCTTTAAATTTTACAACTTCTTGAACAAATTAATTTGATAGTCTGCACGTAGAAATTTAAGTTTCAATTTTGTCACCATTCTTTCCTAAATTTTATTTTCTCCCTTCCTTTTCTCAATCTTTCAGTCTACACATGATCCCACCACAAGGATGTATGTGCCTTCAACTTTGTACAAGAAAACTTCACCTTTTTTGGGTCTCCAATTAATTCAAAATCAAAATACTTATCCATATCTTTGATATCTAGTCAATCAGTTCTTCTAGATTTAGACTTCCATTATACTAGGAGGATCCAATCTTGGTTCACTATTGATTCTTGACATTGCTCATAAGAATCTTCTCTCTGGTTCATCTCCATCTTGATTTGCATCTTCTTCTCTTGCCTCTATTTCTTTTTCATCTTAACTTATGTCTTCCACATGTACTTCTCTCCACTATTCCATATCCATCGCATCCAATCTTTCCACAATTCCTCTCATCATCTCCACAATTGCTATGTCACACACCCATGGTGGTCTTGTCTCACAAATCCTCTCAACATCTCATCGTCTTTGTGCCATGTCTCACAAATCCTCTATAGTTGCAGGTCTTTGTGTCCTCTCACTCACCCACAACAAAACTCTTCAAGATTCCTTCTCTTCAAGACAACCCAAACTAGGCTCTAATACCACTTAATGTAGTCAATTTGGGAGTCTTACAAGATGACCCAAATTTAGCAGCCAAAAGATAATTCTTCTCAATCACAATAAAATTCAAAATATTTTATTATATGCATAGTATCCATTTGATCATGTGTACAAGTACAATTCCAGACATTTCAATCTTCTTTTTTACAATTTGTATTCTCCAAACACACACTTGATGGCCTAACCCCTATTTGCCAAACCATTTTGATAGATGATGGAAGTTGAACCATTTGGTAGTAAAAGAAACTAAAATATCACTAGCCCTAATAACTCCTTTTGGAAATAACACCTTTTGGCGTTTTGATAGCTCTTCGAAATTCTAAACTTCCACTTTATAATGTCCTTGCTTTTCATAAGAAAAAGGAGTTCATGACATTTCCTTTTCGACGATTTAGAGATTCAATGAACTCTCAAACTCCTAATTTTTTTCCTCTTACAATGTCCTTTTGGCAAGTCGACAAATCGACGAACTTGCGAATTAAAAAACTTCTTTCTTTGTAAAGATTTTTTGGCATTTCAATAAATTTTAGAACATCCCAACTCATCTTCATATTCCTTTTTAGTGAATAGGTGAACTTTAGAACTTGTGAAATTTTTCTTTACAAAGCCTTTTGGTGGATTCTTGGTTCGAGAACTTAAAATTGCGTCAAAAATGAATAGAAACAAGGCTTTCAACAAAATGAAGAGTTTGCAAACCTTTGATTTTATCGAAAATGAAATAGAGCCAACTTGTCAATGAAACGATGAGTTCATGAACTTGGTTTTCTTCCAAAGTGAAGGAGAATAAAGTCTTTTGGCATAATGAGATGTTTGCAAACCTCAGGTTTTTGCTGAAATACTCTAAATTTCACCCAATTTATCCAAACATCACCAAATACAAATTTTAAATACCCATTATTCTTTTCTACAAGGTGATGCCCCTGACTTGATAAAATTTAGTCTAAAAATTTCTCTTAAACCAAAGTTATCAAAAATTAACTAAAACACAAAAGAAAATAGGACAAGATTAAAAACAAAAAACTGAAATGTTTTGTTGATATAGGATGCTCCTGCACCAGTATGGCTTATGTAAATTGAACTAAATTTTGATTAATCAAATTTTGATGACTCCTTAAAGGTTATAACAACTCAACTTAATTCTAAAAGGAACTTTTGACTTTGGAACTATAACAATCGACATAGGAGTTTAATGCAACATGACAATTCTAGGGTTTTAAACATAATTTTAAATATGTTCTCTTCAATCCAAAATTCCAAGCGCAAGATTGAATAGAGGTTGTTAATATAGATTGAATGCCACCTTAAAATGACATAGAGGGCATTTGCAACATCCTAGACATATAGCATTAAATTGTGACCACAAGCATAAAATTTTAGTATAATGTCTAAGGATGTTATGGACATAGGGTCAAACAATATACCACAAACACAACTTCAACTCGCTCTTTTGAACCTAAAACATGAAAGCTAAAATGATAATTAGGACTATATGAATAAAAATGAAGGGTCTCCAATCTTTGAAAGATAGTGGCAATGTTTTGAAGGACACAAAAAATGTCAACCACCTTAAAATGAAAAGAAAATCATTTCTAGGACAAGGTTTAAAATGATACATAAAAATGAAGAACTTGATCCACAACCAAGGAACTCCTTATTAATAGTAATGATCATTTTAAGTTTGAAAATTTATCATCAACTTTACTTTCAAAGACATCATCCATAGTGGTTTAATCTAGATGAATTTATTATAAGAAGATTACATAGTGAATAGTTCTCAACATTTAATGCATCCAGGCATGTAGAATAAAATTTATACAAAAGTTGAGTAGGTAAATTTTTACAATTATACCTACACTTTTTTCACTCACATGTGTATATGTGATTCTTTCCCTTCTTTCCTCTACATGGCCTAGCTATGATAGATCAGATATCAAGTTTTTATAATTTTAATATTCATTTAGGTAGAGGTCTTTTTTAGATATGACAATATGTATTATTTATGCATGCATCTTTTGATTACTTGAACATAACTTCACTACTAGTTAGGTATCGATAGCCTTGATAGAGTTGCCTTTGGTCTTGTTCTATACATAGCTATAATGCTAGCCAAGCATCCATAGCCCTAGTAGAGGTTACCTGAATCACCTAAAATTAATGAGACTTTTTATTTTCCTTTTCATTCTTTCATTGTTTTTCTTTATTTTATTTTTACTTTTCTCATTCTATTTGGGCATTGAAGTCTACCTCTAGATTTGGGTCCACTGTGGTAATCAATATTTTAACAATTCATTTTCTACTTGATATCTTGGATATAGTCACTTTTCTAGACAAACTTGAGAACTTTTAAAGTGTAAAGAGTGAGGGGTGAGAGGTATGCAAGATACATCTTAAGATTTCTTATACCCCCTTAAGCATGAAAGCAACTCTACACATCCATATGAAAAATTTATGAAAAATTCACCCTAGAAATTAACCCATCAGGACTGCAAAAGTAAAAAAATTGTAAGTGGAAGCATCTAGGAAGTGCATTTTGATCAATCTACAAGTCATTTGTAATATTTTCACTTGACAAAGAGTAGGAATTTTAAAAAAATGACAATGATGAGGTGGTGGAAGCAAATTTTAGGGCAACAGTACTAATAACTCCAAAAAACCAAAAACAAAAACAAACAATAAAATGACAAAAACTAAGGAAAAGAAAAACAAGATGAAACAAAATAAAAAGAAAGCCATCATTTTCTACCCTACCTAACTAACATAAAATTGATAGTTCAAAGAGTCAGGTAGTAAAGCTCCCATTTCTTAATTTTTTTTTTTACTTTGTCTGATAGCAAGATCTTTGATGTCATAGTTTGGAACACTACAAATTTGTCTTTTAAGTTTACAAATGAGGAGTTATAACTGCTCTAGACGAGGAAATGGGAGCTTTACTACTATCCCATATTTTTCTGATGTTAACCCATAAATCCTCTTGCTCAACTAGTATCCTTGTAATGGAGAAAGTTTAAATTAGTGCGAGGATCCATATTGTCTCGTTATATAGCAATATCATTTTTGGTGGTAGGTGATGTAACAAAGCTTTCATTTTCCTTACCATCAAAACATGAATAACAAGATAAATGACATATAAGAGCTTGGGTATAGGGATATCTTATTATTTATGTCATTGATAAAAGAAATTTATCTGTTGTCATATGGGTTATGCTCTTCCATGTGCATTTCTCCATCCAACTTGGCGTGATCATTGTGTACATGAACATCTTGTAGAAAACTATTAGTTAACATCGCATCCAATGAACTTAAATTAATGAAACATTCCTCAATGCATTTATTAATTTTGTTTAAACTTGCTAACTAATAGAAGGCATAAATGCTTCATTATATAATTTTTTTTTTTAAAGACTGGAATTTCAAAACGCATTTTAATGGCATTTCTAGCTGCATCCAGCAAACTTTAGTCCCCAGCTAAAGAACACACATACAGTCTTCACTTTGGCAACCAAGATAATGTACAGACAAACACTGAGACTCCCATTTCACTTTTTCCTCAGGTTTTACTTGAATTCTGAAATCTGTCATACACGCAGTCTTGCGAGTTCAAGCTATGTACATATTCAGAACTCCTGTCAACCATATAATAATGAAATGTCTTTACTCCTATCTATTTAAAAATTAAGAACATAAGACCTGCAATATAAGAAAGAGGTACCAAAGAATACCAAGAAAGCAATAGACTCCAATTCCCAATACAAGTGCATCTTTTTTTTCCCTATTTTTGAAGCACATTTTGAGATCCTATTTTACAGTTACAAGAAAAATCGAGCAGTTTCAAATCCATATTATATTCTCACAATTATTTTCCAGGTTCCTGAATAAAATACATAGCTAGTGGCTCTCCCACCCATCTTGGGTTTCTTGATGTTTTATACAGGTTCAGTAGCCAATGTCTCCCAAGGACTGCAATAGTGATTTGCGTATGTCTATTTGTTTCTCCTGCAGGATACAATGACTAGCATTGCCGTATATTTCAGATGCCCTGGACAGCTATAATAGACCCATTGTTCATATTCTTTCTACCCACCTGGCACTACTTTTCTTTTTCTGCTTTGGTACCATGATTTTGCTTGTAAGCTGTACTTGATCACCAACAGAAGTAACTACTGAAAGTTCACCAACCGCAGCATCCATATCAGATGCTATGCGTGAACTTCCATACACATGTCTATGGGCCCTATTACAGTCTTAATCTGGAGAGTCATCTCACCTCTTCCTCTTCCTCTTTCTTTCTTCCACACAATTAGGTCCCTCAGCACTTTTATTAATACATTTTACCTCATGTGCATCAGAGTTGCCCTTTTTTGCATTGTCACCCAAACATGTTGCCACACTCTTAGCAGACGGGTACATCTGGAGATGCTTACCCTTCATTGTTTCCTCGGATTTAACTGCTATAGAGTTTGACACCAAATATTCGCGTTCCTTTTTAGCTTCAGGTGCAATCATGTTCGGCACTGGCTTTCGAAATGTGGAACCTTGATTCTCATTTGCAATCATGGCATCACTTTCAGTTTTCATATTACATAGGTTGGTGTTAAAGGCTGAATTTGATGCTTGACCTTGAGAAGGGCCGATGTCATTTGAAGCCGATGGTGCCATCGTCTCGCTTGGTTCATAAAGCTCCAGGATTTGATTGCTAACATCTTCAAGCTGGCGAGGAGTCACGTCAAACTCCTGCCACCAAGGCCTCTCTCTATCTGATGGCAGCTTAACATTACAAAACTTTGCAGCAAGAAAAATGGCACCAGCAGCAATATGCAGGGGCTTGAACTGGAGGCACAGAGTTGTAATCAGTCCATCATTAACAAAATTCCAAGCTACTTGTGCTAATGAATTTTGGGCCACTTTCAATATATTGATAGCTGTCACGAGATACTTATATGGATGTTGTACATTAAGATCAAATCCCAGTGTGGCAAGGACAACACGCTCTGCCATTAGCACCAACTCTTTCTGCTTTTCATAACATTCCTTTTGCTTGATGCGTTCAGAAGCAGCTGGGTTCTTCTTGTGTCGAATTTCATATGCCCGTACAGTCACTTTCATAATACTTTTAGGAGTCTCCTCGACCTTACCAGCAAGGAATACCCATGCAGTCGCAATTGTATATCTATCATGGTGATGATGTGAATGCCGCAAATAAAATCGGTGACAAAACACAGTAGCCGATGCGAGAGCAACTTGAGGCAGCTGAAGCGCAACACCAACATCTCTGATAAAAGTGCCGTACGATTTCCGCAAATTATTCTCCTTCTTGGCATCAATGCCATGTTTTCTTGAAGGTGAAAATTTATCAATCTCCTCCCTTGTGAAGTACCACCCTTCTCCCAAACCTTGAGCTTCCATCCACTTAGATTGAAGATATTGAAGATTGATTGAAGATATTGAAGATTGATTGAGAAATGAAGCACCCAAAAATTCAACTTCTAGTCTTCAAATGAAATCGTTGAAAGCTGAATCGGCCACAAAATCACCAGTAAAACCCTGAATGCGCCCTACAATTCATCTGTATAGGAGAATTATTTCAGGCTTCAGAGGAGCTTCTCCACCATTTTGTTAAAACCCTAGCCCTTGAGGAGTCTCCGCGCTTTTCCTTTACTATGAAATAAAAGCTATCCCGGAGAGGTATATTCAATGTATATATGTTTAGGGCTTCGTTAACGTTAATCATTGCATAAAGACGATTGGGTCGACATTCGGTTTGGTAATCGGCGGTTTTATTAAGAGTCGGTGTTGCGTTTTCCAATCGGGGAATTCATTATTTTCAAAATTAAAATGATGAATATTAACATCAAGATTTATTTCATCAAGTGATTATAAGATCTATCCCTATAATTAGGTGGAGAGGGTATACAATAGCAGCAAGGGGTGGAGTGTTATGGCGTGACCGTGTTAACAAAAACTCTTTTCTCTTACCTTAAATTTGACAACCATTTAGACATCAAAGTATTGAAAATAATTTTCTTAAATAGTTCTAAAGTAAAATAAGCATTAAATAAATAATAGTCCGTAAATTTTTGATTTTATTAATTATATTTATATATTTTTAAATTTTATTAGATTCATTATTTTATATTTTATTAATTACAGCGAGTGGTGTAACTACAGGGGCAGCAAGGGGTAGAGTGTAATGAATTACACTCAGAGGAGTTATCCAGTGGCATTAAGGGGATGACTATGACTGTACATAAAAACAAAATAGAGTCAACATAGTTCTTCTTCAATAACTAGACATATTTTTTTAAATAATTATAAATATATAGCCCACAAAGTTTATTAAATCAATGAACATAAAAATAAAGTCAATACAATAATGTGTATAAATATAAGTAGTACTCAAACATAAATTTGAGAAAAATTAAATCAAATAAAAATAGAGAAAATTGAATTGCAAAATGAATTTATGAAGTGATGCAATGTTGCTGCTATTATTTATAGAAGGTTAGATTAGTTAAAGTGCATCTTAAATTATTTAATATTTTGTTTGCATAAACAAATCTTTGAAAACCACAAAGAAAATTAATAGCAGGATAAATTATTTAGTTTAGTTTAGTGAGAACTAGGGTTAGAGTTCTTCAATCATTAAAAGCCACAAAAAATTAATTTTTAGTTTAATGACCTTTGTTTTACATTTTTACTATGGAAATTAATTCCTTTATAAAAAAATTATAATAAGTTTTTGGTATCATTTGGATTAAATTATTGAAAATGATTCCATTAAAAACTAATTGTTAGAGATAAGAATTGCGGCTAAAAAAAATAAGAAAATTAATGTAGGGTAAATTATTTACATTAGTTTAATGAAGGCTAGCAAAGAAACATAAGGCAAGGCAAATTACTTTATTTTAGTTTAATGAGGGCTAGGGTTATAGTTCTTCAATCTTTAAAATCCACAAAGAAAATAGACTAAATTACTTTGGTTTAATGGGTTAGGATTATCGTTCTTCAATCTTTAAGAGATTAAAGATTTTTACTATGGGAATTAATTCCATTATACATTATAATTAAGTTTTTGCTATCATTTGGATTAAATTAAAAACTAATTTTTAGCATTTTAAATGCAAACATGTATGAAGTAAATAAAATAATGGTTTAAGTAAAATTAGCATTATATAGTAATGTATATATATCGTAGCTCCTGGCTCTATGTATATTGTAATAAATTAATAAATTATTAAACTAGCATAGATATTTTAAATACATCTATCTGTCTGGAGGCACCTATCTATTCTCAATAACAATTTCAATATAGGCATCTCGAGACTTTATCATCTTTTAGATAGATGCATTTAAGATATCTATGCTAGTTACATATTTTATAAAGGTGTCTTTTAGATAGATATATTTAATATATCTATGCTAGTTACATATTTTATAAAGGATGGAATGAATATAGACTCTAGCAAACAGTAGGAAAATGATTTAAGGTTGTTATGAGCATGATAGTATTTTCTTTGTTACAATTACAAGTTAGGTTAAAATTGAAATATTATTTTTACAATAATTACACCCACAATGGCATAAGAGGTGGAGTTTAATGGTATGGACATGTTAACAACAACTCTTAACTTTTACCTTAAATTTCACAACCTTTTATTGATTATTTTATTAATTACATATTTTATAAAGGATGAAAAGAATATAGACTCTGGAAAAAAGTAGGAAAATGATTTAAGGTTGTTATAAGCATGATAGTATTTTTTTTGTTACAATTACAAGTTAGGTTAAAATTGAAATATTATTTTTACAATAATTATACCCACAATGGCATCAAGAGGTGGAGTGTAATGGTATGGACATGTTAACAAAAACTCTTAACTTTTACCTTAAATTTCACAACCGTTTATTGATTATTTTATTAATTACATATTTTATAAAGGATGAAAAGAATATAGACTTTGGAAAAAAGTAGGAAAATGATCTAAGGTTGTTATGAGCATGATAGTATTTTCTTTGTTACAATTACAGGTTAAGTTTAAAATGAAATATTATTTATACAATAATTTTATAAGTGTGTTACACTAGCATATCTATCTTTAGAGAAATTAATGTAAAAGACATGAGAGATATCATTATTGAGGTTATTAAAGATAGGTATGCTAGTTAATTTTATTTAAAACTATTTAATTTACTACATACATAAATCTAATTTTTTTCCTCCTTTTCTTTCACCTCATTCTATATTGTTTTCATTGTTTTTCCTCTTTACTTGAATGGCTTGTAGACATGGTGAACCAAGGTAAATATAGTCAAGTAAAAGAAACTTTTATTTATCTATTTATCTTGGTCTATATTATTTTCATTGTCTATTTTATGTATTTATTTATCTTCTTCTTTGACTCTTACTCTTATGGCTTATTTAACCTTAATGTATTATAAATTTTTTATTGTGTTTAAGAAATATGTAGTAGAGAGAATAAAAAATAAAAAATAATAATTCTTCTATCCCCACTAGTAGCAGTTTGCCAAAAAAAAAAATCTTAAATGAAAGCAAAACAAATGATTATCTCAAGAGGAGTATACAATGGAGCAAAGAGTGGACTATAATGGTGTGAGCATGTTAACAAAAACTCTTATCTTTTACCTGAAATTTGAAACTGTTAATTTCTTATAACCCAGCTACAGATTAATTGCACAATAAATTCATAGAATAGAACCTCTATTTGATTTATAACAATCAATACTCTAGGTTAAATAACAGCAAATAACAGTCACAAATAGACAATAACACAAATAACCTGCAACTGTTGGATCTTCTATTCAGCCTAACAACAAACTTTCTCTTCAACAATACATATGAGTTTGCTACAACAATCTTATATATAGAGCCTAGCTACTTTACTTAATGTGCAAGTAAAGAAACTTTCCTTGCTTTATTCAGCTTTAAATCACACCTAAAATCACTCTTGATTTTATCTCAATCTCACAAACTTAGAAACATTCTATTCTTAGATAAAAAACTATTGTTGCTGTAAATCCAACTTGAGTTGCTTTAAAAGAAATCCACCTTTAAACAAAATCCACTCCACCTTTCGAGCTAGAAAATAAACACTCTCTCTTAGCCAGGAAGGTGTTCTGCACAACACCCAACTTATCCCTAAAGAATTCAAACTTACTCTTCATCAAGGCCTTGCTCAGGATGTCTGATATTTGCTCGTCTGTAGGAATGTACTGGAGATTCACTATCCCCTTCTCCACACAATCTCTAATGAAGTGGTACTTGATCTCAATGTGCTTTGACTTGTCATGAAACACTAGATTCTCAGAGAGTTTGATACAACTCTGATTATCGCAGTAAATGACTATAGGATCTAGTTCCTGATCAAAGAGCCCATCTAGAAGTTTTTGAAGCTAGATAGCCTCACATGTAGCCATACTGGCTGCCATATACTTGGCCTCCACAGAACTTAGTGCAACTAACTTTTGTTTCTTACTATACCAAGAGACTACTCCTTATCCCAAACTGAAACTGCACCCTGAAGTGCTCTTCTGATCAGCTATACTACCTACCCAATCTACATCGATGAACCCCTCGATCTTCACTCCATCCTACTGAACATACTTCAGCCCATAATCAACTGTGTCTTGGAGATACCTCAAAACATGTTTCACAACTATCCAGTGCACATGTTTAGGTTCCACCATAAACTGACTAAGTGAGTTCACTGTAAAACAAATGTCTAGCCTGGTGTTGACCAGATACATAAGAGAGCCTATCAACTATCTGTATAAAGTCAGGTCCACTGCCTCTGATCTAGAAGCATCAATCTTTTTCCAGTTGGTCACAAGTAGCGTGGACATGGGCTTATAGTCCTCCATCCTGAATCGCTTCAGAATATCAATTATGTACTTCCCTTGTCCAAGGAAAATCTCTCCCTCTTTCTCCCACAACTCCAATCCCAGAAAGTAGTGCATCAACCCCAAGTCCTCCATCTCAAACTCTCCTGCAAGATCCTGCTTGTATTGGGCTATGAGCTCCTCTGACCCTGTGAGAAATAGGTCATCAACATACAACACCAATATGAGAAGTTCATCCTTCATTTGAACATAGTACAGGTTTGGATCTGCCTCACTCTTGATGAAGCCCACGCTCTACAAGTAACTATCAATATGTGAATACCATGCCCTGGGTGCCTGCTTGAGCCCATACAGTGCTCTCCTCGACCTGCATACATGAGAATCCCTCCCATGTGCTTCAAATCCTTCTTGTTGTTCTATGTAAATCTATTCCTCAATCTCTCTGTTAAGGAAGGCAGTCTTTACATCCATCTGGTGAATCCTCCAACCCATCTATGCTGCTATAGAAATAATAGCTCTTATGGACGAGTACCTGGCTACTAGAGAAAAAGTCTCGTCATAGTCGACTCCTTCCTTTTGTGAAAACCCCTTGGCCACAAACTAAGCTTTGAACTTTTCCACACTACCATCTGCAGCATGCTTAATCTTATACAACCATCTCGAGCCCACCACAAACTTATCTTTTGGTCGAGGTACTACCTCCCACATGTTGTTCTTCATGATGGAAGAATGCTCTTCCACCATAGCATCCCTCCATACTTGGTGCTTGGACGCTTCCTTGAAGATGGAAGGCCCCTTTTCAATTAATTCACTCATAAGTGCCACATAATTAGAATAACATTTGGGAGCTTTTCTCTATCTGACTGAATCTTGTGGCTCATCAACATATTCCTGGGCTTCTCTCAGTGTCTGCTCAGCTGCGCTATTTCTCTTCTTCTCAGTAATAGGAATCTGAGGCTAAGGAATTATTTGTTCCTCCTTCTAATCAACTTGCTCGGCCTGCTTGCTCTACTCTCCAACTTGCAGAACTAAAGTTTGAGGGATTTGTTCTGCCTCAACCATGGGAGATTGCTTCTCCTCATTCATCAAGCTACTAGACTTCTGAAGAGCTCTCTCTTCCTCAAACTTCACATCTCTGTGAACAACTATTTTCTTGAGGGCAGGAATGTAAACTCGATAGGCCTTAGAAGTTTCACTATACCCAACAAGTATACCCTTCTTTGCAGTTGGTTCCAATTTGGTTCTCTTCTCCATAGGAATGTGACAATACACAAGGCATCCAAAGATGTGAATATGCCCCAAATCTAGTTTCTTACCAGTGAATGCCTCTTCTAGAGTCAATTTGCCCAAAACTTTGTGAGGGCTTCTATTCTGCAAATACACTATTGTATTGCAAGCTTCTACCCATAAGAACCAAGGTAGATCCTGATCATGAAGCATGGCCTTGGCTGCTCCAAATATAGCCCTATTTTTCCATTCAGCAACCCCATTCTTCTGAGGGTTGTATGGAACTGTCAACTCTTTCTTGATACCTTCCTGAGTACAAAAATCTTTGAAGGCATTCGAGGTATACTCACCTCCATTAGTCTTCCTGGAGAAGTCATCAATGAAAGTAACATAATACTCATACCCATTCAAGGATACTGCTGACATGGGCCCACACACATCTAAGTGTACAAGATCCAAAATCCCTTTGGATCTAGTGTCACTACTTGGAAAACTAGTCTTGGCATATTTCCCAAGAGCACAACCCTTGCACACCTTATGGTTTTCTGTCTTCATCTCAGGTAGCCTTGTCACTATTTCCTTGAGAAAATTAAGTGCTCCATGGTGAAGATGAGCCATCCTCCTATGCCACAACTCTCCTAGCCCTCTACAACTGCTTACCAACACATGTGCTAGCTCAAACTATAACTGAAACAATCTACCATGTCTAACTCCAATCACTTTTACAACCTTGGAATCCTTGGGACGAATATAGACTTTGGCCCTTTCAAAGGTAATGATGTAACCCTTGTCCTCCAAAGTAGAACTGAGATTAAATTTTTCATCATGCTAGGGACATACAACACATCCTCCACCAATAAGGGTTTGCCAGACTCCATCTGAAACTTAACGGTGCATGGTACTTGACATTGTCTTTGAGCTTAATATAAAAATCCAGCTTCTTCTCCTCTAACTTGGTGAAGTATTCTATGACTCCCGTCATGTGGTAAGAAGCCCTGCTATCAATATACCATACCCTGTTGGCAATTAAACTTGAGAGATAAGCAATGAGAGAAAACTCATTCTCAAATCATGATGCAAACTCGTCCACCTCTGCTACGGCAACAACTTGCTTCTTTTCCTTGTCCTTATTTTTCTTATTCAGACATTAACTAGCATAGTGACCCATCCGATGGAAGCAAAAACATTTCATCTTGCTTAGATCTTTCTTCTTCCCAGACTTGGAAGAACCTTTGGATTGCTCTTTATTGGACTTTTACTTTCCATTGCTTGCAAGAGCAAGATTTTCTTTGTCTTGACTCTTCTTTGTCTGATCTCCTTGATGAGAACCTTCACGGATATCCTCTTGAATGAAATCATCCCAAAGCCTCACCCAATCAAGTAGCCAATCTCTGTCGATAACACACTTGACAAACACTTCCCAATGCTTTGAAACACTATTCAAGGCTATATGCACCAACTCATCTTCAACAATCATCTCTCCAATAGCAACTAGCTCATCCCTAACTTGTGTCAGCTTGGACAAGTAAGAGGTCACGCTCTCTCCTTTAGACATCTTGGTGTTATGCAATTTGTCCTTCAACATCATCCTATGACTCTGATAGTCACTATGATAAAGTTTTGTGAGCGTACCCCACATCTCCTTGGCGGTGTCTTTCCCTGATAGATGAGGAATTAGATGATCTCTTATCCCCTCCAAGATAATCCTCTGAGCCTTTGCCTCCTTGACTTCATGCGAATCTAGGGCAACAGGATCATTCGTTGGTGGTGTCACCTTTGTACCAGCATAGATCCACAGCCTGTTCTCCTCGAGAACAAAAGTAATCTGAACCTTCCACTGTAAAAATTTAGATGCACCCTCAAGTCTGTCCTCATATCGAACACTGGTTGCCATAGCCATAGAAGAAACTGGAGATGAAAATGTAATTTTTTTTCTCAAAATCTGTGTCACAAATCTTGGCTTTGTATTCAAAGTTTAGAGCTCTGATACCATGTTAATTTCTCATAACCCAACTACAGATTAATTGCACAATAAATTCACAGAATAGAACCTCTATCTGATTTATAACAATCAATACTCTGGGTTAAATAACAGCAAATAGCAGCGGAAGCAAAAATAACAAGAAGCCAATCACAAATAGACAATAACATAGATATATACCCAGGAAACCCCAGTGTGGGGAAAAACCTGCAACTGTTGGATCTTCTATTCAACCTAACAACAAAATTTCTCTTCAACAATACCATATGAGTTTGCTACAACAATCTTATATATAGAGCCCAACTACTTTACTTAATGTGCAAGTAAAGAAACTTTCTTTGCTTTATTCAGCTTTAAATCACACATAAAATCACTCTTGATTTTATCTCAATCTCACAAACTCATAAACGTTCTATTCTTAGATAAAAAAAACTATTGTTGCTGAAAATCCTACTTGAGTTGCTTTAAAGCAACCCCACCTTTAAAGCAACTCCACTCCACCTTTCAAGCTAGAAAATCAATAGAAACCAGAGGAGATTTACTTAGAATACTTAGCCAATCAAACGAGGGCCCCACCCAAAAACCCTAACCCTATCTCTCACTAAACTAAAGTAAATAATTTACCCTTCTATTAATTTTTTTATGGTTTTCAAAGATTTGTTTATGCAAGAAAAATATTAAATAAATTATAATTTATAGGTTCAATAATTTAAGATGCACTTTAATGTAATTTTCTTTTTATTTTAATGGGAAACATATAAATCAAATAAGAGTAAATAATATGCAATGTCTAATCTAACTTTCTATAAATAATAGCAGCAGCATTACATCACTTCATAAATTTATTCTCCAAGAAAAAAAAAAAAAAAATGATGCCTACATACTGCACTTACCAATTAAAATTCTCCTCCTTATGAAATAAACTTCTCCCAATTCAATTTGCTCTCTTTTTATTTGATTTGATTTTTCTTAAATTTACGTTTGAGTACTACTTATATTTATACACATTATTTTATTGACTTTATTTTTATGTTCATTGATTTAATAAAACTATGTGCGCTATATATTTATAATTATTTAAAAAAATATGTCTTGTTATTTATAAAAAAACTATGTCAGCTCTATTTTATTTTTATGTACATGGTCACATCCATCACATTCATGCCACTATATAACTCTTATTTTTTTATGTTGGCTCTTTAATAGTTTCTTTTTATGTTGGCTCTTTAATAGGTTTTGTTAACAAGCTCATGTCATCACACTCAACCCCTTGCTGCCACTATGACATATTTTGGTGTAAATATAGCCGACATATATATTTTAAAAAACTAAAAATATAAAATAATTCTTAAATAGTTCTAATGTAAAATAACTTAAATTAAATCCCCCGTTAATAGGGCTATGGGTGTTGACACCCTTAGGAAATGAAAGGAGACAAAATGGGAATCGCCAACAGAGGGGTGGGTAAAGATGAATTTTGATGGAGCTTCCAATGGCAACCCAAGTGAATCTGGTGCTAGATGCCTAGTTTGAGATTCCAAGGGTGAAATCCTAGGCAATGTGGTGAAGAAGTTAGCTGTAGGAAAAAATAACAAGGCAAAATACAAGCTCTTCTCCTAGGTCTCAATTTGTGTGGGCAATTAAAGGTGTCAAAGGTTGAAATTGAGGGTGATTCTCTTATAGTGATTAATGCATCAAGAAAGGGAGGATTGTCAAATTGGAAGCTAAATGCTTTGTTAAACGAAGCCATTCATAAGATGAAGGAGTTCGGGAATGTGGTGATTAATCACATGTATAGGGAAGGAAATGTGGAAGCAGACACATTGGCCAAATTGACCATCAACTCAAGGCAAGCCTTCTTGTGGGAGGTAATGTCTAATAATTGTGTCGGCTCTATCAACTGACATTCCATCTTGTCCCTAAGCAAAGATAGAGTTGGTGAAGCCTGGGAAGTGGTTTATCTAGTGTAAAGGCCTAGTTTGGGATGTAAGTAAGTTTGGTGGGTTGGAAAAGGTGGTGGTTTTGTTTAATATGGACACCCCAATCTAGCCAACTTGAAAGAAAAGGTAGATGTCATTCCTTGGGGGTATCATGGAGAAGAGGATGAAACAAGTTTTCAAACCTAAAAGTGGTATTGTTCTATTCATGATAGAGTGGGTTTTGGAGGAACATTTTATGGTGATGGAGCATAGGCATCAGGTTAACACTGATCTATCATGCATGTTTGGTGGGGTGGTCTCTTATGAGTCCACATGGTTGGGAGGTGTTACCACCACCATTGGGGACCAGCGAACAGGTTTTGGAGCACCAGTGGAGATGTTCTCTCTCTTTGTTACTTCATTCAGTTATTGTACCCATCCAGTCCTTGTATCATATTTAGGACTATGTTATTGTACTTGTGTCATATTCTAGAATATATCATTGTAATTGTATATGTAGTTATGTAATTGTACTCTCTTAAGAGAGAAGTTGTAATCATTGAATTTAATGAGAAGAAATGAGAAGTTTATTATTTGGTTTATGGATTCTGGTGTGGGTATCAGATCTGCTTGTACTATGTTGATTATGGATTCATGTTTATAGTTAGATGTGGGATTAGAAACATTTGATTTGGTGTTAAAATGAACGTAGTTGTTTTAATGTTTTCTCTAGGGATTGAATTAGTCCTCTCTTTTAGGTTGCGCATTCAGCCATACTTGGCCATGAATGTTGTCGATCTATCAAATCGGCATTCGAATTTGTATATGTTGCCTACTTATGTCAAAAAAAATATTATGTTTCTCTTTTGGCTCTTACTCTTTGGGGGTTATGTAGCAGGATGTTACAAAAAATCTATGTAAAATAGCTGAGAGATATCATTCTTGAGGTTTTCTAAAGATAGGTATGCTAGTTTATTTTATTTAAAACTATTTTATTTACTACATACATAAACCTAAATATTTTTCCTCCTTTTTTCCACCTCATTCTATATTGTTTTCATTGTTTTTCCTCTTTACATGAATGGATTGTAGACATGGTGAACCAAGGTAAATCTAGTCAAGTAATAGCAACTTTTATTTATTTATTTATCTTCTTCTATATTATATTTTCATTGTTTATTTTATGTATTTATTTATCCTCTTATTTTACTCTTACTCTTATGGTTCATTTAATCTTATGATTAAATGTATTATAAATTTTTTATTGTGTTTAAAAAATATGTAGTAGTGAGAATATAAAATAAAATACAATAAAATAATTCCTAAATCAAAACAAAATGAATTATTTACTTCTTAGCTATTTTTAACATAAGAGATTTATTAATTTAAACTAAACTAATTTGTGAAGAACTAATAAATCTCTTATGTAAAAAATAGCTAAGAAGTAATTATTTGTTTTGTTTTCATTTAAGAATTATTTTAGTAAGAGCAAAAGTAGAATATAAATAAATACATAAAATAAACAATGAATATAATATAGAAGAAGATAAATAAATAAATAAAAGTTGCTATTACTTGACTAGATTTACCTTGGTTCACCATGTCTACAAATCATTCAAGTAAAGAGGAAAAATAATGAAAACAATATAGAATGAGGTAGAAAAAAGGAAAAAGATTTGAATTTATGTGTGTAGCAAATAAAATAGTTTTAAAAAAATAAACTAGCATACCTATATTTAGTAAACCTCAAGAATGATATCTCTCAACATTTTTTACATAGATTTTTCTAAATATACCGATGCTGGTTATATCAATTTCAGCAATGACATTTGAATTCTCATAAACAACATCATTATCATCATCTTCCAACATTATATTATTATGCATTTTATATTCCATTAGGGAGGATTCATTCAAATTAGATTTATTCAATGTATCATGGCTCTCTTCATCTACAAACTCAAGGTTGTTGTAAACCATAAAGCCAAGTAAGGATAAATCATGTGTCTCTCACAACCAAAAATCACCCATAAATTTCTTATTCAAGTTTATGGTTTAGATCATCTAATTAGATATTTATGATATATCTTTAAGATAAATCAAATCAACTTCTTCAGATTCTAAATTTAAACAATTATTTTATTCAACATTTATAATGATGTCCAAATGAGGTGAATTGGTGATAAGTTTACTAATTCATCCTTCTTATCACCTATGGCATTCATCATTTCCCTAAGAGACATATGAAACCTTATGATTACTTTAGGACATTCTAGTTTTCCATGCTCAATCATATTATGTAGGTGGCACCTATCATGTAAGCTTATTTTTTTGAAAGTGGCTTGAAATCCAAGGACTAGCATAACATGATTCAATTTTTGAATCACCTTTGGAATATCTAGATCAAATCTTGGCATGGTTGGTTGACATGGTTGGGGTGCAGGATTGATATGTTTGTAACCTTCTTTGTTGTCATTTGTTGGAATATTTTCAATTTCAATTTAAAGCATATCATTGTTGTGCTCTTCATGTTCATTCACACTACTATTTTGTTCAATCAGTGGTGTGCATGTGTGCTTATTATTCCACCTCTTTGATCCACTATATCATTGTGATATCTCGTATCATGCATAATTTCATTATTTTTAATCATTTATTCCTTATTGTCATCTTTGTTGATAGGATTAGTGATTCATTGTTTAATCACTAGATTTAGGTGGATCAACCCTTTCACCTTCATGTTGAATAACTAGAGAAACATCATAATCTTCATCTAAATCTGCATATTCATTACTAAAGGAATAGAATCAAAACTTTCCTAGTCAACTCACTAGGATTGTTGTGGCATATGCTTATCTTGGATTTGGATAGGAAATGAGTGGTTTTGCAAGATTTGGTCATTATAATTTTTCAAGTCCAAAATTACTTGTGGTTGCACATGTTGATTTAGTTTAAGATCACAAAATGTTAAATATTGTTGATTATCCATTTGGTTGGGTTTCAACATCAAAATTGAATGAGGGTAATGGATCATTAGAATTTCTTGCATTCCATAAATATTACTATTTAGTTGAATAGAATCTAACTTTGCTAAGGGATACAATAAGTTTGATTTTACATTCCTTTTTGTGTATGATCATATCCCAATTGGGTTAACATTAAAGCTCTTTGAAAAGTAGCTTCCACCGTGATTACTCTTTTTGTATCTCTTACAAGTGTAGAAATTAAGGATCCAATCCCCATAGATAGTGATTCAATAAACTAAACTAATTTTGTCTATGCATAATATTGACTTTTTCTAATGCTTGATAAAATCATTAATTAAACTATTGAATAGGCTCATTGAATTGTCTCATTATGGATAAATATTGAATGAAGGCTTCTCATGAATCAACATTATACCCAAATTGCATTAGGAATGTGTTTTCTAATTTTACCCATGAATGCATGGAATTCAATGAGAGACAAGTGTACCACTGCAATGCTACATCTCAAAACATGTTAACAAAACACTAGAAAGGAAAATCCTCAATGATTAATATACTTTTTATCATTAAATCCTTGAAAATATTAGGATGTTCAAAATAAATTTGCCAAATATTAGGAGAAAAATAGGAAACTAATTGTATGAATTGATAGGAATTGGGTGAATTTAACCCAATAGGTACACACAAGGCTCACTATCAGGATGAAAACATCCCTAGTGTTATCTCATGTACATTGAATGTGTGAATGGACCAATCTAATTTTTAATCAATCTTTTAGTATAGTAAACAAACATTTTCTTGCTTGTGTGTATTTTTTTATCTCTCTCTTTTTTTTTTTTGAAATTTTATAAAAAAATTATTTTTTGAATCTTATAATTTTTCCATGCTTTACAATGATAACTTTCAACAATTCTGAAGGAAATTTGAACATTTAGAGCAACAATTTGCACATTTTAACTATCCTAATATTCTACTTTGACACATTCCTTCTAGCACTATTTCTACTAATTTAAGGGTTTTGACACACCAACATTCTTGTGAGTTATGACATGCCACAAGTTGGAATGGAAAACATTCCCCTACTTGGAAAGTGCCAGCCTCAAGAGTCTTCATTGATTACTTTTTTAAAGTTTACAGAAATTCCTGAATTGGAGAGTGTTTTAGTTGGTCTTTATAAGGGACTACATAAGATATCATGAACTATTCAATTTAAAAGAGGTCTACTTAGTGTAAATCAATCACTATTAGCTAGAGTAAACCTTCACTTTTATTTTTAAATGTGTTAATTCTTTTTGTTTTAGTTTGTTTGACTTCCATCAATAATTTTCAACGTCATTTTTTTTAAAACTAATTAAATAAATTATAATAGCAATATGTCTTCTAAAATCATAATTTTGCAAGGTGGAATGTGAAGGGCCATCCATTAGAATTTATTCCATTTTTTAAGAATTCAACTCCCATTTTAGGATTAAATTATGAAAGATTTAATCACCTAGAAGTTGTAATGTCATTTCAATTTTATGCCTTGTATGACTACAATTTATCATTAAAACCCCAACACTAAATTAATCTAACACAGATATAAAATGGGAAAAAGAATACCTAGGGGAGAAAGAAAGGGTTAAAGAGAAAATATAAGCAAATCTAAACCTCTCTTTGATGATCTTACACACCATTTTTTTAAATGGATGAATTAAAACTAAAAAAACCTTCACTGAACCCTTATGCACAATCCAAATGTGAGACAATACAATCTTCAAAGGAACTATGAACCACTTATGTGATTGTTGTTGAATTTTAGCATGCATGAATGTGTTCATGTGACCAGACACTACAACAAATCCATGTGATTAGCTCCCTTTCTTCCTCCATGTTTTGCTTCCACCCACTGTTTTAATGTATTTTTCTCCAATTTTCTGAAAAAGGCGGTGCTATTTATTGGAATGGCACTATTTTTGGCATTTTTTATGCCGATCAGAACAAGTAGGCTCTAAATTAGGCACAATTTAGCATCGAATTTAATGCTGAATTTAGAAAAGCTCTTGATATTGAAGCAATCACCACTGCTAAAGACTTAATTAAGAAACATAAAAGGTATCATGAAAAACTTCAAGTAGAGGATGAAGAATTCATAGAGGCTTCAAAAAAAGGTGTTCCTACATTGTTTAGTGACAAGAAAGATTTGAAAAATTAGGAAGAGTGGATAAAGGAATGCCAATTGATATTACAGCGAGCTTTGGAGGCAGCCAAAGACAAGGATCCGGCATTAGGAGAAGCCTATCGACATCTAGAAAAGATGATATCAATGGAGATAGTAGAAAGGAATGTTGTGGAGTATGCCAATACACACCTGAGCCAAAAGTACTTAGATCATATGTTCCAGATCCATTTGTGGCTAACTAGAGCTTAAAGTGTTGTTTATTATTGTTTAGTTGTTATTAAGTTCCAAAAGACACTTATGAAGAGGCACATCATCTTCAAAATATTGTTATATAAGTTAGTCATTTTATGATGGAGAAAGGAGGCAATAGTAGGAAGTAGAAGCATATTTAGTAAATTACTTTTCATCCATCATCTCTCATATTTAGTAAATCTTGGGTGGTGTTTGTAAGGAAAATACCAATTTATCCCCATGAAACTTGAATGTCAGCTAAGTTTATGCAAATCATTCACATATATACATCAATCAAACTTGAATAATTAAAATTATTGCTCAAATTCATAAAGGTCTGATATAAGTATTTGTGTAGTAAGATTCATGTCTTGCCTATCCATATGTGCAACATGTGCATCATGATGAAAAACATCTTCCCCATTAAAATATGTTGTAGTCATCAAATCCTCAATCATAACTTCCTCGCAATGAATTGAGGCCATTGTAGAGTTAAGCCTAAGGTTTCTTCTTAGTGTAAAATGAGGATTAGGTTGAGACCTTGACATTAAAGAAAAATATAAAGCAATGAAAAGGAAATTGCATCCAAGTAATCCTAATTTTTTCTACCAACAATTCATACCAAAGATTGAACAATTTAAGGATATTGTGCTCAGGGAATTTGTATTGACACAAATAATATTACTGAAGCATTACAAAGTTTAGGCCTTAAGAATCATCCTTTTTTAAACATGGATTGAAAATAATTCTAAAAATTTAGAAGTCTTGGTCATTAACATTCTTATCTGCTACAATGTCATCAAGTGTATCATTGTCAATGTTCATATGCTCTTTCAAGTATTTAATATTATCATCATCCTCATCTTGGCCTATATCATCTTCATCATCAATGAAATTTGACTGTAGACCATCTATATTGTTACCAGATGTATTTGGATCATCATTTTCTATACCATTCATATTGTTGTCTTCCATAACATCGTCTAACTCTAGATTGTTGTCTTCTTGTGCCTGAACATAACCATCTTCAACATCATCATGGATGTCAATTTCTTCGATGTTCTCTAATCCCTCTCTCTCATTTTGTTGGCCATCATTGTTTTGCTCAGTATCCACTAATGCATCATCAAATACATGCCTTAATCTTGGATCATAATGTATGAAAAATGTCCATTTCAGGTTCAAAATATCTTCATAGAAAAATACCTGCACATGAACGACATACATATATTAGATGTATGGTATAACAATTTTATTGATTAATAAACACATGTATATATTCGTAATAAACTATGAATTAATAGATTAATGATCACTACCGCATCTTGTTTGAGTTAAAGAAGTACCTGCTCACAATGAATTGGTAGAACATAAGGCTCCTTATCCTCTGGTAGGAAACATAAGGAATCTATAGAAAACAATCCACTATGGGTATCATGTCTTCGTGTCCTCTCAAATGCTTCATACCATCTACACTTAAAAACACAACATTTAAAAGAGCGGTAATCCAACTCAATAATCTCTTGTATTTTCCCAACATATTGTAGATTCACTTCAATTATATTCTTATCTTTTTAGCTTGATCGACTGGATTACTTGAAGTCAACCATGATGCCACAATTGAAGGATCGTCTCTTTACATCTACACTTTCTACACGATAATGTGGACCATCTGACCACATTGCTAGATATTTCCTCACCTGTGAAAGACCATTTATTTCAAGGAAAACAAATATAATGACGAATATTAAAATAGTTAATAGTGTCAAAACTGTAAGGAAATAATATTTTGTAAAATTCCAACTGTACCTTTCTTTCACATCCTCTAGACATGTTGATTTCATCTTCTGTTATGTTTGAATCTATACCTGCATCTTTTATTTGATTTTGAATTTGTTCAGTAACCCATTCTAGTGTGCAATCTTTGCCCCATTCCCCAAGCAGATTAGTGGGAAGTGGAGTATTCCTTAGGTTTGATCTCTTAAACTGTCTCCCTGCTTCTAATACTTATTCTCTCTTTTTATCATATAGATTGATCCACTTGTTCATAAAGTCCATGTGGTACAGAATGAACTTGTCGAGTATAGCACTTTTGTCTACACCTATTACATGTCAACATATTTATTTGAAACTCCAAATGTCATGCTGTTAATTTGACAAATAAATTACAGAGTAAATTAATGATTGCAAGAAAAATAACCACACTGATCATGAATTTACTTACTAATTTCTACTTGAACACCATTTGATTGTGGTTTTTCTCCATCAATAATATCTGATGCTCATTCTTCATCCTAGAAGCATGGCCTATCTTCAAAATCCTTACCAAGGAATTCACACATGAAGAAGCCTTCAGCCATGCAACCCTCTGGATGTGTCTTTTGTCAGACATATCTTTTTAGAGTGTTCATATACCTCTCAAAGAAAAACATCCACCTCGTTGATACGACACTTGCCAATTCAATGCCATCGACTACCTATGTATAAGTAAATGGACTTGTAGATCCATGAAACTTGTAAGGAGCTCCTTCTCAAATACACATACATTTTTTGCAATTTCCTTCTTCCATTTTGGCACTTCACATTCATGGATCTCCTTGGAGATCACCCACCTAATATAAGAATAGTAAATTAGTATGAACTTTTAGTAAAAAATTAAAATGTAATATAATATCTCTATGTCTCTCACACATGAATATTTCATATAACCACATACCTTGTAAATGCTGACAATCGACTTATGGCATTCCTTATGTCAACTATAAGACAGGAATCCCCCCTAATTGCTAATGGCATGATATGCTATCAAACACATTTATGAAAAGGTCATTAGTAATTTTTTCTCACACAACAAAATATCAAAATATATTTAGTACTTAATCAATGTTACCAGTAAATGTTAGATGATGATATATAATACCTTCATAAAATTATGAAAATAATGTGTTTTAAATCCTATGATATGTCCATCAACTGTAAAAGCTTTAGCCAATGATGAACCATAGCCAATAGGTGTCCTTATTGAATGGATTATGTTTTTTAGTTGGTCTAGCTCTTTTTCTTTCATAATCCATGGAGCTTCTACATATGTTTTATTTTCCTTGTTTGGCCACAAATGTTTTCTATCAATTTTGGTACGCAAAAGAGCAATATCTCTCCTCGAAGATATGGTGTCCTTCTCTTTGCCTGATATATATCAAAATATAGAATCTGGGACAGTTTTGAAGATGTGAATAGGATCTAATAGGTGAGTATTGATAGATCCTTCCAATAAAGGAGCTCATAAAATATGAATTTCCTTTTCATTCCTTCTAGCATATTAACTACAACTTGTTCTGGCTCTTCAATTGAATCACCCCAATCAAAAAAATCCTCCCAAGCTTTCAATTCAACATCTTCATACTTTTTAAGCCAATCACCTGGACCCATAATCATGGGAGGGCCTCTATTTTCAACTTTTCTATCAAATTGATTCTTTAGGCGATTTCTAAACTTATGATCTAGTGGTAGAAAAACCCTGTTGTTGGCATAAATAAATTTATGTAGATCTTTAGAATACCACCCTTGAAATTGTTCTGTACATCTTGGACATGCAAATATCCCCTTTGTTTGAATCCCTGTAATTCAATAAGTAATGTCAATAACATAAAAAAAATAGTATAAAACTAAGTATGAAAGTTGGGATGGAAATAAATTATGAGTGTAAATACGTAAATATTTTATCTTACCAAAACAAACACCAAGTCCTGGGAAATAATGAATAATCCAACATAGTACACCATACAACATGAAGGACCTATTTGATGAGGGACGTGATATGTCACACATTCTTATGCCTTTCCATAACAGTTGCATCTCATCAATAAAAGGCGCAAGATAAACATCCATGTTTTTAACTTGATGTTTTCCTGGAACAATAAGAGTCAGCATAAGGTGCTCCTTTCTAACACTCATCCATGGGGGAATATTGTATACTATCAATTCAACTAGCCGAACACTATAATTTGAGCTTAGGAAAGAGAATGGGCACACTCCATCAATTGCAAGACCAAACCTGATACTACGGGATTCATCTTTGAATTTTCTTGGCCATTTTTACTCTATGTGTTTCATTGCTTTTGAGTCAGCCAGAATTCACATGAATCCATCTTTACTCCTGTTCTTTGCATGCTAGTCCATCAATTGTGCAAGTGACTTGCAATGAAACATTTGTTGAAGTCTAGGTATAATTGGCATGCGACGTAAAACCTTCTTTGGAACTATAGGACCTTGTACATCTGTACGATATCTCTCATGTTTGCATACAAGGCATTCTACCTTGTTTTCATATTCATCTATGTATAAAAAGAAATAATTTTTACATGAATGAGTTTGCTTATAATCAATCCCCAACTCAACCAACAACAAACGCGCCTCTCTACAAGTTGATGGCAAGACATTCTCTTCAGGGAATATTTTAGTTTTTAATGCCCTATAAGATTGCCAAAAATTAAATCAATTGAATGTTTAACTTATGATGAACATGTTTGATATGTCAATCTATACTAGGACTGTTTATATATAATATATGGTTTTAAATTCCCCTTAAAGAATTATAAATGAAGTTGATGAATGTTTATGAATTATGTACAATTGATAATGCAAAGTAAGAAATGGATTTCAACTCACTTTAGTAGGGTAGTGAATCCTTTGTCTGACCAACCAAATAGTGACTTGATTTCTAATAATATTAATGTGCATGCTAGTTTTGAAGTTCTACTTGCACCCAATTTGAACACAGGTGTCTTCACTGCTTGCTTGATGGAGTCTTTTAGGTTGTTATCATCAACATTACATTGGTGGTAATAACCCCTGCTATCATCATTACTATCAACCATATGATCATTATTGTCATCATTATTTTCATCCTAAAAGAAACCTGTAAGCATTTCATTCAATCCTTCTTCATGTACTACATTTTCACTATCATGATCATCATCATTAAGGCTAGCTAGCATGTCATCAGTATATGCAGATCTCATTAGTAGTTCAAATTTCTCAGCTGCTAGTATTCTCTTCAATGTTTCTCTTTTCTACCTGGTATGGTTTAAAAGATGGTTTGGATCATCCCGTCTAAACCTTAATAACCTAGGTGGATCTTGGGTATGTGTTTCATCAATATCTTCTACCTATCAATAAACGCAAGCATTATTTAATGTTTGGCAACAATTGCACTAAATTCAAAATATATCAATTTCAAAGAAATATAATCAAATATTGCTTAAAAAATAAAAATATAAATTGTATGATCATATATACATCAATTGAATAATGGAACATTATTTTATAGATAGTTTATAAAACATCAGTCCACACTCATTTATTATTCTTTGGTTTTCTGCCCTTAAGAACATCCTTAGGGAGACCTTTTTCTTCCCTTTTCTTTCACACAGGAGTGCATTTTAAGAAGGGGTAATCAATTAGTAACTCATCCCCAATCATAAGGTCCATAATAGCCTCAACCATTATCAATCTATCAACCTCTCTTTCCATCTCTCCATCATTATCATTTATAACCTCAACAAATTGATAGTTTGGTCTTACAGTAGGCTCCCTTCCCTTACTACTATTTATAAATCCTACAATAGTTTTGTGTGTATGCACGTTCATCTATATACATAAGATGACCTCTATTAATTTATTTTCCACTTTCCAATTGGAGACGATGTGTATACATATTTGAATTTAGACCATATGCTGACATGCTAGGCTTATATTCTACTAGCCTTCTCCATTCACCACTGTAATATGATGGACCATAATATGGCATTAATCTCCTAGTGGTTTGTTCTGAATTGTTTCTATGTTTAGATCCCACATGTACATTTTGGACCATAAAGAGGCATAGATTCGCTCCATGAATATTGGAGGGTCATATCATGTAGCTGTATCCCCAAAATTGAAACACCTCATACATTCTAGGTAGTTGTTGATCACTAGGCCAAGCACAATATTGTCGACAATCAAATGTTTCTTTGTAAATTGATCTCAAATTTAGGGGAAAGTCATCATCTCCATCACATTCATTCTCATAGGGCATGTAGTCCATCTTCCCCTTGTCTTTAAGTAAATTATACATCTTTAAACTGGTTCTTGTTCTGTTACTTGTTTTCATCAATTCCTCATCTTCAAAACTGGTATATTGGCACATATTTTTGTTAGATGTATCATCTAATGAATGACCATTGCTCTCTAGGCTGGAAGTCGGTGATCCAGGAAACTTTAAACCAAGAACTTTATCCTGCAAGTATCCATTAAGAAAAAAATTAGTTATTTAAATAATATAAAACAATGTTTAAACGAAGTATACATGTTATTTATATCAAATTGGAAAATTCATTACCACAATTCATATTGGATTTGAATCGATTGTAGGAGGCATACTACTGACTGGAAGCTCATCATATATGTAATATCTTTCTACAATTGCTCATTTGAATTGTTTCTTTCCACATCATATAGAGCAATCACAAATAACAATTTTCTCAAAGTATTCATCCCATGTACTATAGTCATGACCAACCTCTTGTTCAGTGCAATCATTTGTTGTGTCTACAAGATCCATTGTCATATCATCTTCCACCCACTGTCATCTACGTGATTTAATAGTTTTAGGTCCACGTCCACGTACATATCTTTTTCTTTTGCTAGTTGAACACTCAGGCTCTGCATTTGCTCTAGTCTCCATCTAAAATAATCAACATGCATTAATTTATGTCAAGATTGGATAATACACTATAAATTTTAATAATACTATGAAAAAAGATGGACATATCACAAAATGCCATTAGATCATTTTTTCCTAAGTTAAGTCAAAATTTGAGTACCTGATGTCCCACTTCATCCGTTGTGTCCTCATTTGATATGACATGATCTATTGCCATGGCCTCATATGGCCCCTATAATACACAACATAGTAAATAATAAACTTAGTACACCAATTATATCATTTCAACGAATATGCTATCCAACAGAAAACCTCACTTTAGTCATATATGTGATATATTCATATCATGTTTTGGCCATCCTAATTTTCAAACTTTTCCCTTGATCATAGATAGACATTTAATCACCATTCATGTGCATTTTCAACCAATAAGTCTAACCTCAGAGGCCTCATGGAAAAAAAAAAACTTTATCTCCTCTATGTTGTAGTATTTTTGAATTCATAAACACCTTCCTCGTTTGGTTGAGGTTGCTTTCTCTTCTTACCTTTATTGTATCTATAGATTATGTTGTCATCTCTATTTCCACCCACTTTCCTCTCTGTGATTTAGTAGTTCTATGCCATCCATGGCCTCTCTCCATGGCCTCCTCTGGATCCTATAATACACAACAATGACAATAGTCACATAACAGTTGTGCACAAAGAGGTTAAAAGGAACCAATCAAGATAACCACACATGAATAGCAAATGTGTCCTAATAGATTATATAAATTTCCTATATGTTTACATTTATCCTCTAACCTTTCTACATCAACCATCAATTGTTTAGACCTCCTAGATTTTGGCCCTGAGCTGGACAATTGATCAATTAGGTCTTAGTTTAATTTTTGTTCCTTTTATTTCAATTCTCACCCCGTTTCAGTTTTTTGTTTCTTATTTTTTGACTGACTAGTTTCATAGTGGCAAATAGGTGTGAAGTAGATACAGAGCTTGATTACTAATTCCTGAAAATGTTTGAAGTATCAAGATTGTAAATTGGATTTGGATAAAATATTCTAAAATTGATCAGTGCCTATTCTATTGGGTAAATTGAGTCAATGGATGAATAATGATTATGGGAGAAGATGTGCAAGATAGGTGGATCTTTTTTCAATAGTTGTTATATGCAAATGATTTGTATCCTTGCATTCCTATTGGAAAATACAGTGAACTGATTTGAATCCTCATATAACCAATTTGCAGGTATAGTGAATTAATTTGAGTTTTTGCATTCACAATTAAAAAGTTACAGCAAGATGGTTTGAATTCTTGAGTACTCAATTACCACACACAGTAAAATGATACAAGTTTTTGCATACCCATTTAGCTATTATAGTGAAATGTATATGAATACTTGAAGATCCATTCACCATACATGGTGACGGTTTAGACATAGGACTTTGAAGTCTATGCACTGAATAGAGGAAAAAACTACATCAATTTTCAATGCCTACTGACATGTTTAAAGACATCTCTTCCTTTAAAAATATTTGAAAAGGGAAGAACAAGGTGACCTAATTTGTGAAAGAATGGTGAACACTTTCACAAGTAAGCTCATTATTCTTGGATTGGTAGAATTTGATAGATTTCTTCTCATTTATAAAAATGTCAATAAAAGGTTTTCATTATAGTATGAGCAAATTACAAGCATCTAGATCATCCACTCCTAGGTCTAAAATTTTCCAATAGTTGTTATATGCAAATGATTTGTATCCTTGCATTCACATTGGAAAATATAGTGAACTAATTTGAATCCTTGTATAACCAATTTGCAGGTATAGTGAATTGATTTGAGTTTTTTCATTCACAATTAAAAAATCACAGCGAGATGGTTTGAATTCTTGAGTACTCAATTACCAAACATGGTGAAATGATGTAGGTTTTTGTAAAGCCACTTAGCTATTATAGTGAAATGTATATGAATATTTGAAGATCCATTCACCATACATGGTGACTGTTTAGACATAGGACTTTGAAGTCCATGCACTGAACAGAGGAAAATACTACATCAGTTTTCAATTCTTGGTGACATGTTTAAAGACATCTCTTCCTTTAACAACATTTGAAAAGGGAACAAGCATGTGACTTAATTTGTGAAAGAATGGTGTTCGCTTTCACTGGTAAGCTCATTATTCTTGCATTGGCAGAATTTGATAGATTTCTTCTCATTTGTAAAATTGTAAGCAAAAGGTTTTCATTATAGTATGAGTAAATTACAAGCATCCACATCATCCCCTCCTAGGTCTAAAATTTTCCAATAGTTGTTATATACAAATAATTTGTATCCATGCATTCCCATTGGCAAATACAGTGAACTAATTTGAATCCTTGTATAACCAATTTGTAGGTACAGTGAATTGATTTGAGTTTTTGCATTCACAATTAAAAAATCACAGTGAGATGGTTTGAATCCTTGAGTACTCAATTACCAAACATGGTGAAATGATGCAGGTTTTTGCATACCCACTTAGCTATTATAGTGAAATATATATGAATATTTGAAGATCCATTCACCAAACATGGTGACTATTTAGACATAGGACTTTGAAGTCCATGCACTGAACAAAGGAAAATATTACATCAGTTTTCAATGCTTGATGCCATGTTTAAAGAAATCTCTTCCTTTAACAACATTTGAAAAGGGAAGAAGTAGGTGACCTAATTTGTAAAAGAATGGTGATCACTTTCACTGGTAAGATCATTATTCTTGCATTGGCAGAATTTGATAGATTTCTTCTCATTTGTAAAATTGTAAGAAAAAGGTTTTCATTATAGTATGAGAAAATTACAAGCATCCACATCATCCACTCCTAGGTCTAAAATTTTCCAATAGTTTTTATATGCAAATGATTTGTATCCTTGCATTCCCATTGGCAAATACAGTGAGCTGATTTAAATCCTTGTATAATCAATTTACAAGTACAGTGAATTGATTTGAGTTTTTGCATTCACAATTAAAAAATCACAGTGAGATGGTTTGAATCCTTGAGTACTCAATTACCAAACACGGTTAACTGATGTAGGTTTTTGCATACCCACTTAGCTATTATAGTGAAATGTATATGAATATTTGAAGATCCATTCACCATACATGGTGACTGTTTTGACATAGGACTTTGAAGTCCATGCACTGAATAGAGGAAAATACTACATCAGTTTTTAATGCCTGATGAAATGTTTAAAGACATCTCTTCCTTTAACAACATTTGAAAAGGGAAGAAACAAGTGCCCTAATTTGTGAAAGAATGGTGATCACTTTCACTAGTAAGCTCATTATTCTTGCATTGGCAAAATTTGATAGATTTCTTCTCATTTGTAAAATTGTAAGCAAAAGGTTTTCATTACAGTCTGAACAAATTACAAGCATCCACATCATTCACTCCTAGGTCTAAAATTTTCCAATAGTTGTTATATGAAAATGATTTGTATCCTTGCATTCCCATTGGTAAATACATTAAACTAATTTGAATCCTTGTATTACGAATTTGCAGGTACATTGAATTGATTTGAGTTTTTGCATTCCCAATTAAAAAATTATAGCAAGATGGTTTGAATCCTTAAGTACTCAATTACCAAACATAGTGAAACGATGCAGGTTTTTACATACCCACTTAGCTATTATAGTGAAATGTGTATGAATATTTGAGGATCCATTCACCATACATGGTGGCTATTTAGACATAGGACTTTGAAGTCCATGCACTAAACAGAGGAAAATACTACATCAGTTTTCAATGCCTAATGACATGTTTAAAGACATCTCTTCCTTTAACAACATTTGAAAAGGGAAGAAGCAGGTGACCTAATTTGTGAAAGAATGGTGATGACTTTCACTGGTAAGCCCATTATTCTTGGATTGGCAGAATTTGATAGATTTCTTCTCATTTGTAAAATTGTAAGAAAAATGTTTTCATTATAGTATGAGCAAATTACAAGCATCATCATCATCATCAAATCATTTGTATAATTTTTCAATCACTTTGGAGACAGTACAGTAGCATATAAACATGAAAATTAACACAACAGTTGAACACTGAAAAAAGGTTACCATTTAAATATAGTCTTCTCCATAATACTGCTTCATAATATATATATATATATATATATTTATTGCAAAGTTTTTGGAACATGAAAGTGGATGAATGGGATGGATGCAGTCTATCTTCTTACTAAGTCCCCTAAAATGCTTCAGAAAGAACTACTACCCTCCTTTTTTCTCTTAGGTCTTGGTCTCTCTTATATGCGAGAGGCAACAATCTACAGACCCATTACAAAAAGACATGACTTTTGATAACTAATTATAACTAAAAAGAAAAATATTTCATTAAATGGATGCACCAATCCGTTAATCTCCAAATATAGGCCCGTGACCATTTAAGGCCTATGCAAAGCTTCTATTTTCTGATATGATGCCCATCATACTGTTGGCTGATCTCCTCCATCTGATGACTGTCATGTCATATCTGGCACATTCATGGTTCGATTGATAAACAGATTTATTATAGAGAGATGATGGATGTAGTCCTATTCTGGATTGGTATTCACATTGATAATCACTTCCTTCGTATCATACTCCATTCGCATCATTTTTTCCAACTACTTATGAGTATTTTTCAAGAATATCTTTCATCATTGATCTCCTATAAGTCATTAGTCAGAACAATGGCCAATTCTTCTTTCCAATCATCACATTTTTAGAGATTCCCAAAATTATCATGAAGTCGTGGAGCAAGATTAAAATAATCGATCTCTTCTTTGAGCTTGTCATGATATTCATCATGTAACTCTATCAAATCATTATATACCTATAATGTTTGTCCCACCAAGATCCCTTTGCCCAAAAGGTCTTCTTTCTTTTCAGTCATCCTCCCCTATAATCTTTTATTTTTTGCCATTGCTAAGAGTGTTAGCTTAAACAATTTCCAATAGGTATCAGTATAGCTCATCATTTTATTGAATCTTTCCCTGATTAATTAAGATGCCATATCATATTTGATAGTTTTTACTTCCTTCTCCAGCTCTTTACATTTCCCTTGGGATTTCAGATGGCAATTTTTCCAATAAGATGCATTAGTAAGTGCATCCAACACTTTCTTATCTTTCTCAAGGTCTTGAGGATAGAATTGTGATATAGAAGAGGAAGGGGATCTTCCCTTTTGATATAATATCTCCTTCTTTAGTCTATCATTTTCTTTAAGCAATTTTTCAACTTGTGCCTTATTAAACTTTACCACATTAATGTTGAGCTCTGCTATTTCCATGGGGTCAGTATCCCCTATCCTTTTGACTAAGAGATGACTAAACATTTGATTTGAATTATTAGCAATTGTTGGTCTCTTATACTATAGGTAAAGTGACCAAATGAGTAGAGTGGCTTCATCTGCATTATACCCTAATCCTGATCCTGAGTATATCTTATCACTGGCTTCTTCAGTCAAATTCATTATTTTGTCTTCTCTCTTCCTGAAGCTATCAAACACAATTGCTGAACTCATATCCCACCCTAACAAGAGCAATACTTTGGCTTCTTGAAGCAACTCCCTTCCTATTTTAGGAGTGATGGACTCCATCTCTTTATCAACTTCCCTTTTTAATTCATCCAAAGCAGTAACCTATTCAGAAGTGACATCTTGCATTTTGTCTCTCACCTTTTTTCCTTTGTACTCTTAGACAAATGACTTAAATTTAGGAGTTTTAATAAAATCATCATCAGAAATAAATTTCTGTGCAACCAATATTCCAATGTCATCAGATAATTCATCTGATGTCTCAAACTTTACATCATTCAATTCGAGAGGATGCTCATATTGTGCTATTTCAGGAGCATTTATTGGTTTCATTTGTTCACTTTCTTCATCACTTTCCCCTTCTTCACTTATGTTAGTATCTCCAGAAAACATACTTCAGGGGTAGGCTTTGAGGCTTCGTAGCCCAGATGCTTTATGTCTTCAGCTTGTGTTCGTGAATAGATTGTATAAGTTGTATCAAAAATAACTGGGGGCACATCTTTTATGATTTTATCTACATGAGAAATCAATTGTTCAATCCTTGCCAGTGGATCCTGTATTTCACAAAACATTTTTGAATAAGATTGGGCATGTTTTCTTTTCCATTCATCAGCAAGTATCACTTTGTCAAATGTACCCATTCTATTGATAGTAGAGGCCTCATCACAGTTTCTAATCACATCTTCTTCTGAAAATAAATGTTCATATCCTAAGAGCCCTTGTGAAATCTATGCTTTATGAATAAAACCCTCTGAATCAAAATTTTGTCTTTCATTACCTATAGGAAGATTGTACTGTGCCAATTTAGTATTAATTTTTTCATACCCTTCATTTGTGATCACTATAAAATCTCCAAAACATAGAGTGTTGGATATGATTCACTATTTGTTATGCTTCTTGAGGTGTATGGCATCAAATTTTGCTAATTGCCTCACAATCTCTAGATAGGCAATCCAATCAGGAACTATTCATGGCAGCAAATGTGGGGTGCCCTCAAATCCATAAACTCTAATCACTATGCAGTCAGGGAAAGCATACCAATCTCCCCAGTTATGGTCAAGAATTAGGCTAATAGGATATTGTTAGCCCGATATGGCTACAAGTTATGTTTATAGGACTATCGGTGGGAGTATGATAGGGACTCCAATGATGAGGGCATCTTTGGCTGATTATGTCTAATTTTGGAAAACCCACAGTTATATTATGCATCAGGGGAATATGAATATCTATCCTACTGATGACTATGTGTTGCAATGATGAGCTCACTATAGTTGGCTATATCGGTCTATCGGGGGAAGGACTTCAAAGGTTAGCTTGATAAGGTATTTTTAGATAGATAAGGCTGTAAATTGTTTTTCATAGGGCTATCAGTGGAGCTATAAATAGGGTTCTAATGATGAATTTTTGCTAGGCTGATACACTTAGGAAAAGATATTACGAGGATTTGTTCATAAATGTAATTGTTCTGATAGGATTTTTTCACCCATGTTTTAGAAATAGGAGTTAATATGGATGTTGTCACACAAATTTTCATAAATTGTTTTAATCACAAAATTATAATGTGGCCAATTTCCATGGTATACATAGGATAAGTGTGAAGAGGTTGGTAAGAGATGTAAGTTTTTTTCTAGTTTTAACAAGTTCAATCCCTTTTCAATCAAAATTGTTCATATATTGTTCATTCGCATGGCCATTAATGTCCATCACTGGAAATGAATGCAACAATTTTTTTGAATTTCAAAATGTCAGATTGCATCGGTGGGACTCTCCTAGTTTCAAGCCGATCTGTGTGCTACATTTGGTGTCATATTTGTTTATATATTCATAACTGATCACCAAGACTCACTGAATGTCTTTTGTGTGGAATGGGAATTTGAGATGGAAGTAGATGGTTGGGATTTTTTAGAGGTAGATGCCTCATTTAACTTGATTTCTTGTTTCTTAGGTATCCATACCATTTTGGTTTCGGACTTTACTTGTGGAGGTATGAGTTTGGATAACTTTTTGGATTGATTTATCTTTGACTCTTTGTTTTTATGTCCTGAGGCATGAGGACCCTTAGGATGTTTGGCTTTATTAGTAGAGGCATCTAATTTTGCATTTCTAGATCCCTTGGGGATGGTGGAATGAGTGCAATCTTTAAGTTTAGCTTTAGGATTAGGGTTGAGGGTTGAGGGATTAGGGTTTAAGGTATAGTGTTGAGGGTTGAGGGTTTATGGTTTAGGGTTGAGGGTTGAGGGTTTAGGGTTTAGGGATTAGGGTTTAGAGTTGAGGGATTAGGGTTTAAGGCATAGTGTTTAGGGATAGGGTTTATGATTTAAGGTTCAAGTGTTGAGGGTTGATGCTTTAGGGATAGGGTTTAAGATTTAGCGATAAGAGATTAGGGTTTAGGATTGAGGGATTAGGGTTTAAGGTATAGTGTTTAGGGTTGAGGGTTTAGGGATAGGGTTTAGGGTTTAAGGTTTAAGGGTTGAGGCTTCAAGATTTAGGTATAGTATTTAGGGTTTAGGGCTGAGGGTTGTAGGATGTGTTGTGCTCCACTGAAAGGTTATAGTCCCATTAGAGAATGATGTCCTCGCATGGACCATGTTGAGTGCCCTCATTGATGTTGGTAAGGGATACATGGAAGGCAAATGGATTAGGCAGATAGTGGATTATGACGTGGATTCTAGAGGGGAGAAAAGTGGATTATGATTTGGATTATGTAGGGAAAATAGTGGATTATGATGTGGATTATGTCAGACTTATGCCAAAGCATGGACCATAGGGATGGTATGTGGAGGGTATGTAGGATAGTGGATGAATGATGGTAGATTTATTGCGGAATGGGAAGGAACCATGACCAATGGTTGCACACATCATGATAAATGTTGAAGCTTGTGATGTGGAGGTGGTGTAGGGTGAAATGGAGATGTTTGCTTAGGAGATGGATGATGAAGGGCTTTAGGAACCCACATAGACTTAGGTGTTTTATTACTTTTGTTTTGCTTGTGGGTTGGAATGTTTTGACACTTTTGAGTGGAATGGGAATTTGAGATGGGAGTAGATGGTTGTGATTTTTTAGAGGTAGATGCCTCATTTAACTTGATTTCTTGTTGCTTAGGTACCCATACCATTTTGGTTTTGAACTTTTCTTGTGGAGGTATGGGCTTGGATAATGTTTTGGATTGATTTTTCTTTGACTCTTTGTTCTTATGTCATGAGGCATGAGGACCCTTATGATGTTTGGATTTATCAGTAGAGGCATCTAATTTTGCATTTTTAGATCACTTGGGGATGGTGGAATGACTAGAAGCTTTAAGTTTAGTTTTAAGATTAGGGTTGAGGGTTGAGGGTTTAGGGTTGAGGGTTTAGAGTTGAGGGATTACGGTTTAAGGCATAGTGTTTAGGGTTGAGGGTTTAGGGACAAGGTTTAGGATTTAAGGTTCAAGTGTTGAGGGTTGAGGCTTTAGGGATAGGGTTTAAGGTTTAATGATATGGGATTAGGGTTTAGGGTTGAGCAATTAGGGTTTAGTGTTGAGGGATTAGGGTTTAAGGTATAGTGTTTAGGGTTGAGGGTTTACGAAAAGGGTTTAGGGTTTAAGGTTTAAGGGTTGAGGCTTCAAGCTTTAGGGATAGAGTTTAGGGTTGAGGGATTAGGGTTTAAGGATGCATTGCGGTGCACTGAAAGGTTATAGTCCCATTAGAGAATGATGTCCTCACATGGACCATGTTGAGTGCCCTCATTGATGTTGGTAAGGGATACATGGAAAGCAAATGGATTAGGTAGATAGTGGATTATGATGTGAATTCTAGAGGGGAGAAAAGTGGTTTATGATGTGGATTATGTAGGGAAAATAGTGGATTATGATGTGGATTATGTTAGACTTATGCCAAAGCATGGACCATAGGGATGGTATGTGGAGGGTATGTAGGATAGTGGATGAATGATGGTAGATTTATTGTGGAATGGAAGGGAACCATGACCAGTTGTTGCACACATCATGATAAATGTTGAAGCTTGTGATGCAGAGGTGGTGTAGGGTGCAATGGAGATGTTTGCTTAGGAGATGGATGATGAAGGGCTTTAGGAACCCACATAGACTTAGGTATTTTATCACTTTTGTTTTGCTTGTGGGATGGAATGTTGTGACACTTTTGATCAGAATGGGAATTTGAGATGCAAGTAGATGGTTGGCATTTTTTAGAGGTAGATGCCTCATTTAACTTGATTTCTTGTTGGTTAGGTACCCATACCATTTTGGTTTTTGAATTTACTTGTGGAGGTTTGGGCTTGGATAACTTTTTGGATTGATTTTTATTTGACTCTTTATTTTTATGTCCTAAGCAATGAGGACCCTTAGAATGTTTGGCTTTATCAGTAGAGGCATCTAATTTTTCTTTTTTAGATCCCTTGGGGATGGTGGAATGAGTGGAAACTTTAATTTTAGCTCTAAGATTAGGGTTGAGCATTGAGGGTTGAGGGATTAGGGTTTAAGTTATAGTGTTGAGGGTTGAGGGATTAGGGTTTAAGGCATAGTGTTTAGGGTTGAGGGTTTAGGGATAGGGTTTAGGATTTAAGGTTCAAGTGTTGAGGGTTGAGGCATTAGGGATAGGGTTTAGGGTTGAGGTATTATGGTTTAGGGTTGATGGATTAGAGTTTAGGGATCTTTACCCCTGAAATTTACTCTTGTTCTTTGCATGCTAGTCCATCAATTGTGCAAGTGACTTGCGATGAAACATTCATTGAAGTCTAGGTATAATTGGCATGTTGGCATGAGGAACATTTTGGTTTGGCACAGTTAGGTACTAAATTAGGTGAACTTCGTGCCAGTTTTGGCAACCCAAAGAGGTTACATTTAGGGCTAAAAGTTGGCACTAAAGTTAGCATTAGACACGCCGACTTTAGCATTGACTAATGAATCCAAAAAAAAAATAAAATTCCCACCTGTGTTAAAACATACCACACAAAAAAAACACAAATTCAAGTTAATACATTTAATCCCACAACACAGTGTACTCTGCCTCTATTTTAGGTTTCCTATAAAGAATTGTAAGCTGCGAAGCGATGACTTTATTAGGTTGAAAATGGAAGTTACTGAAAAGTTTCTACAACAGATCTGTGAATTTGTATTTTATTTATTTTTTGTTCTAGACATCCAAAAGATAAAAAATTGCTTTAGCTAGCTACTAAATTTGGGGTTTCTAGCTACCTCAGCCATTCAATCAAACTTGCTCATCTTCCTTTTAGCAAGTAAGTTCCAATTGCTGAGCAATTTACTCTTGACCTAGGTTTTTATCAATTTTGATATAATTTTGAGCTCAAAGAAAGTTTTTCTAAGATGTTTTACTTATGTTTTAGGGTAAATTTGAGTAGTAATGTTGTTAATTATCCTTGCTTATAGTATAACATGCATTTACCATTTTTGGAAGGCCTCTCGAATAAGGTCTCTTTGTACATCATACCCAAAATATGAGCTATTAGGATTTGTTTTTCGCTACATCTTTGTGTTTGGCTACGATTGGTCAAGCACGCTATGAATTCATACATGGCTACAATTGCCTCCATAGACTAGACAAAAATAATTTTCCCTAGGTCACCTCAAAATGTCAAGCAATAGAGGGAAGGGAGAAAACTTTGGCCACAATTAGGTAATTCACTGTCAATTTGTAGATTTGTAAATGTTTCCATTGTTTCTTTGATTTTTAGTATTTAGTTTTGCATTTCTAAATTTAAAAGAAGAAATTTATTATATATATAGGGACATAAGACTGATAAAGATAAAGAGGCATTCACTTCCATATTGGGGGTAGAGGTAGTGAACAAATTGGATTGTGTTGACTTGACAATGCTTGCCAGATACATAGAAAAATGATCTAGTAAAGCCCCTAAAACATTGCAACCAAATCAACAGTGTCAAAGGGAATCAATTGATTCCCTAACTAGTCATGGATCAGACAAAAGATCCAAGAGGAAATCAATAATAGTAACCTCTAAGAATGTGGAACAGGAAGTAGAGGCTTCCAATTTTCCAGCCACTCCTAGGACAAAGACTTCTTCAACCACCACGCCATGTTTTGCATCTTGAATTGGTAGCTATGATACCAAGATAGAATAGGATGTGGTTTTAGTGGAAGTCCAAATGATAGATGCTAGAAAAATGTTTGTGAATAGGTTGAAGGAATCATGCCCTCAATGGTTAAAATACCATCTACATTTGTCATTCTCAAAGATACCCATGCATCTGCAAAAAGTAGTTATCCATGACATGGAGACTAAATTTGGCATAGGTTGGTCTATAAAAAAAATAAAGGTATGAATGTCTCAAAACTGCAAGAGATTTTAGTGTAATCAAACAAAGAAGATAAAAAAAACCCTCCTGAGCTAAGGCTCAAAAAAAGGTCAATTGATGTAAGTCTAAAAGTATGGAAAGAGCTTGTAAAAGTATATGAGAAGTCTAATGCATGAACGAAGTCTGGTGAGGAGAGTATGCAGGTATTTGAATTTGCTCATAAGATTTTATCAAATTTATTAAACAATTTTTAAATTTTATTTGTACATAATTAAATTGAATTAGTATATGTTTCAGGACAAGGCCTCCAACGCTAGGCTTGACAAATTTCATGCCACTCATCACAGTGGCCAGAAAGGTTTACAGGCCTTGATCTGTACATTTGTAAGTATATTTAATATGTTAAATGATATTTTTTTATTTCCTAGGAAAAAGTAAATGATTGCAAATTAATTAGTTTAAGTAGTCCATGCGCCATGTTTTGATAGGAGGATAAATATGGCCGGCAACCAACACAATTTGAAAAAGAAATGTTACAAAGCAAAAAGTGGACCGATTTTGTAATCTGGATGGAGAATGAGGTATTAATAGTTGACTTGCAATAACTTAGTTGGATATTGTTGTGTTAATATGTCAGTTTGCATTTCTTGTGTTGAGTTTCAATAATCTTTGAAGAGGTTATAGAGTGATACTTGTGACAAATAGTTACAGTTGTACTCTGTTTATTGTGTTTGGTTTCTATTAGTCTTCTTGTCTTTTTTTTACTCAAGTGGATTATTATTCATAGGTCACTTGTCATTCTTGTTGATCATGTGGATGTAGTTATCGTTGAGTTTTCAAGTGGTCTCCTAAGTGAACAGACCAAAGGGTTTATCTCAAGTCTTTGTTTCCTAACGTTTTATTATAAGACTTAAAGGGGGGCATGCATTACAGTTATGTTGTTGGTTATATTTCAAACCTTTGAAATATAATAGTGGACATTTAAATTTTAATATGCATATTTTTTTGGTTGAGAAGGAGCCATCATTGGTAGTAGGCATTAACTCTCCTCTGCCATAATAGCTTTGGGAAGTACTAGTCTTTAATGTGCTTGGTTTTCAGGTATGTGAGGGAGAAAAGGAAGGAGTGGGGAACCATTTTGTGGGGGAATTCTTCTTTTTACCTTGGGGTCGAGGAAGGAAGGTTGATGGTTGGACTGTAAGTGATTTAGAGGAAGGGAGACTTCAGGTGTGCTCATCATGTTGGCTAAGTGTCTTTCTATTTGGGTTGGAAACTAAGAATCAAATCACCAACTAGTCTTCTTCAACTAAGTTAGCCTTTCTTTGAAGTAAAGCTCCTTGTTATCCATTCTTGTAAAATTACACTAACAATTTTGGTGATACATTTCCTTTAACTTGTGTAACTATATGTGGTCTTGTGAAAGCCTATGCTAAAGGGTTTAGATGAGGAAAATGTTGTTAATTGTGAGAGTTTAGACTTAAGATCATGGGACTTATGAACAGTGGAAAACTGTTGGTTATTGTGTTTTGGATTTCTATCATGAAGAAAGCTACATTAATTTGGTCACATTTTAAGGTGGAGTTTCAAACCCTAGCTAGAATTGCTAGAATGCTATCATTGCAACATACCATGAGTCTTGAGGAAACCTGGCCTGGTTCATGATTATCTTTTTTGACATGGTTGTAAACCCTAATGGTGTTGGTATTTCACCTATAAATGTCCACTCTCTCAATTGTGGATGCGAGGTCTTCTTGGGATTAATAATCCCACTCCTAGGTGGGGTTTTGGGATGGTTTTGGATCCTTGGTTTAGGTCAACTTGCCCCCCAACACTCCCTCCAAGGTTATGAGGTTTGTATTACTGAAGCCACAATGGAATACAATGTTGAAACAACACTACATGATTGTATTTGATTACCAGTTGACTCTTGGAAAGAATGGGTTTTGTCAATTGCGTACAATTGTGTAACATTGCAATAGTTGTATTGTACTTGTAACTAGAACAGTCTATTGTGAAGGCATTCATTTGATGAGAATGACCTTTGAGTTTATTGTAGTGACTTGCACTAACTTAAAAATGTGATTTCAAACTAGTATTTCTTAAATTGGAGACTGTTTGTGAGCAAATTTATCTTAGTATGGACTTCATTCTGTTTGAATGATTGAGCACTACCCACAGAATAGTAGATATTATCTACTTGTGATCACTGCATCCTTTAGATAGAGGACTCATAAATGGAATATAGGACCTTCTGTTTCATTTTCCATAAAATCCTAAGGGTTGATTAAGTTATTGTGCATGGATGTAAATGGAAACTGTAAGCTCTCTAAAGGATTGCTTATTGTTTGCAAAGTAGCATTAATTTCTTATTTTAACTGTGGAAACATCTTGTGGACACTAGTATGGTGTTCACTAAGGAATTATCTTGTAAACACTAGAAAGGTCTATAAATGTTAATCATAGACTGTAACCCTACATTTGGAAGGAAATTGTTACTGTAGATGTGATATATACTATACAGTGTTATCTGGTCTATGGCATGACATCTTTAGTAGGAGGTACCTTCTGATTTCTGTAGCATCATGTCTGGGCTAAGGTACCATAAAGTTAAGTGTGCATTGTATGGTGTTATTGTATTGGAGGTTGTTGTATGCAAATCTACAGTGATATAAGGAGACTCGACTCTCATCATTTCATTGCAGAAAGTGAGTGACAAAATAACTACCTTGTTTAAAATTGGCCTTTCTTTAAGCAACATATGTAGCAATGAGACTTAGGATTCTTAAAAATGAGAAGCATCCTTCTCCCCAGACAACCTGCTAACTAGGGCCACTATGTTTTTTACTGAACCCTTGAGGCTGATGGAAGGGTACCATTTAGTGTTCCTAGAAGTTAATTGTCTAACTCCTCTTATTAAGCCAATTTCCTTGTATGATAAACTAGATGATTAGGATGACCATCTTGAAGATGTAATTGAAGACTTTTGTGCTTGTGTAGTGTTGCAAATGTACACTCCATGGGGAAAAAAATTTTAGATCTTAGTGTTAATCATGATACAGGCACAATTTTTTAAATTGTTGGTCATGTAAATGTGAGTTTTCAGCTACCACAAGTGTACTCTTAAGGATAGTCTCTCTAAGGAAAGCATGGATGTAAGAGTCAAACTTGAGATACATGATCTTAACTTTCTTGTTGGTATACCTAAAGTTTCTAATCTCTTTGTTAATGAGCTAGATATCAATTTGAACCAAGGATGTGTTTCCAACATGTGTGATGATGTTTGCATTCATGAGGATGATAAGTTACATCAAAATATCAAAAGTTACATAGCCTCTGAAATGGAGTTTATCCCATTTGTGAGGGAGTTAATTGGTTCTAGATGTTATGCTGAGAACAGATCACCATATAGGCTTACAAAGTTTACAAAAGTAGTCATGTCGTAGTTTTCCAGTCCCTCTCTTAAGATCTTGAGGGCTTCTTTAGTTTTCTTCTTCTTCTTGATTGCCTTTGTGTTGAAGACTCCACAGATGAAACCTTTTTTTGGATTTGGGTTGGTGTGCTGGCCTACAATAATAAAATCATCCCTAATCCCCTCATTGACCAAAAAACATGTAAATCTTGACGCCTTGGCAAGAGACCTTGTGGCTTGGATGACAGTCACGTAGAAATGCTCTAAAAGGACACCATCATGGATATGGCTGCCCTGTGCTCCCCTTATGCATGCAATCTCTTTGATGGAATTACGTAACCCCTCCTCCTCTGTATTGAATAAGCAACATTCTTGTTGGTCCACTGACTCCTCCAAGAACTCGCAGTGGACTTTGAAGTGTTTTCTAACTACCATTGTTATGGAAGACTTCGATCCGTCCTAAAATATGAATTTTCTCTCGATTACCTTCCTCGTGACTTACTCACATTGTCTGAAAGTTGCAGGTTTTATGATACTTTTTGCCTGTCCAAACCATCCTCACTTCTGGAAAAGGAATGCTTGATTGGCTCTTCCCTAATCGAACTAGACTGGGGACATTCCTTCCTATCTCCTCCAGGATTTCCTATCTCAGAGAAATCTATGCTCGTCGTCGATTCTTCTGAGATATCCTACCTTGAGCTACACCTACAAAATTCCTAAATCCCCATCATCCTTGATTAGCATCTTTCTCAGATCCTTGAAACACTGCCCTTTGAAAAAGCATTCCTCCCCCATTTCCTGTTCAAGCCCTCGATTCCCTAGGAGATCAGCCACCATGTTGGCCTCTCTATATACGTGCATGGTTGACCTCCTTGCCAGTGCTAGCTATCTTGAAGACAAAATAAACTTTATCATTAAGATACCTGTTAAATATGTACTTGTTGTATGCATGTGTTTGTTACCATTTTTTTATTACAGCTCAAAAATTGGCTGAGGAAATATAACATTTTCATTTTTTGAGTGAGGTTTGATTTACTTCTGTTATGAGTTAGTTGCATAGTTATTATGTTTTCAATGATAATTAGAGTTCAGTTGTTCAAGAAAGAAGGAGAAGTTTTAGATCATTCATTGCATTGCAGAGCAGTAAAATGAGATAAGTATCCATTCATCACAATGGTTATTCATTTACAAGTTTGAATACATAAAGGAATAAGCATTGCATTTAAGGAAACCATGACATATCAGATGTCCCACACAAGCTATGGGTTATAGCTGAACTCATGCAAATATAAACAAAATACTATGCATTTTATGAAGATGAAAGGAAAGACAACCATCATTGCCTTGTTTTGTTGATCTTAATAGTAGCCTCTAGTCCTACTCCTGACCTCAACATGAACCTGAAAATTATGGGAAGGGTCTCGTTAGAAGATCCGACTATGAAAATCCTTTACCTATTAGAAGCAGCATAATACTTTGATTATAGTGCATTGATCAAATGAACGTCATCTATATGCAGAAGGAACTAAAGAGAAGCAAACATGAGGTATCACTGTTTTATTCTAATCTTTTTGTTTCATGTGCAGGTATAGGATAAGTCATGTAGCTAATTGAAAACATTCAACATGTGGTATCAAGTGGGCTCCTACAAGGGTTGACCCCAACATGTTGTTCCCCTTAATATTAGAAGGGATGAATAGGAAAAAGAAGATCATTATTCACATTCACATGACAAGTTGAAGGAATAACAAAGACAATCAAATGCATCAGTTCCATTTTAGGACATAGCCATGATTACAATTCAAGGAATGAGATGCAACCATGAAAATGAGCTGAGTTGTGAAAGAAGGACTACATTTAATGGATATGGCAGCTACCATCATCACTTCAGTCTGCATTAGAAAGTGACATTCACAGGTATTTTCATTTGAATATCTTTCATAGTATTTTTATGCATCAGAAAAGAATGAAGATGTTAAGACACATTGCATCAGTTGAATCTCCTAAAGTTGCCAATGAATATAGGAAACAATGTCATTCATGAGTGTGGGACAGCAAACTAGCATAAAGGTCTAGGCATAAATGTACAAAATGACAACCACGTGAAAGCATAAGGAGCAATCTCAAATGAAGACAGCAAAAACCTAGCTCAAAGATAGCTCATAGGCTATGTGTGTAGGCATAAGAATGAGAGAAGTAGTAATGTATGTATGACTATCAGTTACTACAGAACGAGTATGTGCCACATATATAAGGAATCTCAAATACATCAGGATATAGAACAGATACACAAGTGAACAGCCAATAAGATATTTGACAAAATCTATGCCACAAAAGTTCAAGCACTTAGATCACAATCATAGAGGAGTCCTCGATGACAAACACAGTATCATGTTCAAGATAAGGGAGAAATGTAAGTCATAGCCATACATCTGACTGATACAAGAATAGGTGTTCGTAAAGCATGTCTATATGAAGATTGATTACCCATCAATGATCAATAATCCAGTAAGGAGCATTCACCATAAATCAATAAGTAAGATTGTGCATCAACTGAGTAAACATTGCATTATTCTTCTCATTTTCATGAAATGGCAAAATCAAATTCAGATTTGGGTTATTAAACTGCCTTTCAGATGATGAAATATGTCCAGTTATGCTTCACATTGCTACTGATAAAGTACTTGAGTATCATGACAACATGTATCACATGTTACATTCAATGTGTATCTATGAAAAAACACACTAATATTGTAGATCTGGTAATTAGGGTACAAGAGTATGTCCTAGATACAAGGACAGTCATAACATTAACATTGGAACAACCTTAGAAATGTACAATAGAGATTCATAAGTAAAGATTCTTATAAGAGGAGATCAATGTTTCAATTATAAGGGACTACCATTTACGTACAAAACAGCCAGATCAGATGGCCCATTTTATCTTTGACAAATTCAAAGAAGCAATGATGATACAAAGAAACCATTTAATCAATAGTTCCTTGATTAGAAGTACAGAATGTAACAACCAGACATATATATCAATATCATGTGCTTCCATGTGCTAGAAGACTAGAAAGAAAAGCACAACATTTAATACTAACATAGAAGGTGTATGCATTATTGGCTTTGATAACCATGAGTCAATGGATGCTACAGGTGTCATCAAAATGAGAAGCTGTAATACAATGATCAAAACAAGAAGGAGATATATGTTATAGTAATGCTTCTGAATCATACAAGTTAACTATCCATTGTTCATGCATTGTGGTTTCTTACTGATACATTGAAGGAAAGAAGAATGTCATTGAAATGCAAGAAATTCTAAATGCACAAAAGTGAAAAGAAGAGATAAATATAGAGATGTGTTTGTGTCATGGCCGCGACAAAGAAGGGGTTTTCTAAGATACCCAAGTCGAGTTTTCAAACCATAGCACTTTTTTGTATTTACAAAAGAAGAAAATGATACATTTCAGTTATGTTAAGGCCATGCCATAGAAAGATAACATGTAACTACATTTAAATGAAACCCTTGTCACAATTTCAAAAACCTTCTCTCCTTTTGTAGTTACAGAAAATAAAAGTGATACAATGTGTCTACAGGCATAATCATAGAAAAAGAGAGATTTCTGTGCACAATACAAATGAAACCCTCATTTCATGATCAAAGATACTTTAAGTTTTTTTAGATCAAAATACATAGAACAAGCCACAGAATGCATTCTATGCCATGGCCATGCCATACATGAAAGTATTCTGAGATACCCAATTCATAAAGTTTGAAAACCCTCATTATCTTTTGTACATATAGTCATGTAAAGGAACCTACAGTGATGAAATGAGAGCTTACCCATAGAGTTATAGAGGAGGAAAGCTAATATGGCCACGACCTCTTTTGAGGTTTCTCATCAGTTTTGCCACATTTACAGAGTTCAACAGAGGAAGAACCAAGAAAATAGATGTCAAACAATGTAACTGAAGAAAGAGCAACTATGGCCATGACCATTGAAGAAGAAAATGCCACTAAAGGAAGTCAAAATGCCATTCAAGCTTCAAATACATACTCACGAAGTTCTGCCAGTCATTTTGACTCAAGAAGTGCAACATTTTCAACCACAGAGAGCTAGATATGGAGGAGAAAGTGTAGAGCCATGAAACCCCAAGTTGGCCGACATAGAGTTGCAGAGCAAATCAACAACAAAAGACAAATGAAATGAGATAGATTTTAGGGTTCGTGTTATTGTTTTGTTCGTCAATGTCTTCTGATTTTTGACTTCGCAAACCAATATAATTACATTATCCAAATAGCATCATAGTCAACACATGCAAATCAATGTTCCCTAGTAATCACTGAAAGCAAAAGCCGAAAACAATTCTTATTTGGTTTGATTTAATAAAGTCAAAAGTTGGGCAGCATCATAAGAGAATAAGGTTTATACCTTTGAAACATGTTAAAAACCTTCATTTGCAATATGGTTGACTCATAGTGGAGTCAAAGTGCCTTGTGATTATGCATGTGGTCGAGAGTCAAATGACCTCCCAATTATGCATTATTTTTTCCAATTCCTTATATTATTCAAATGTATAAGAGAGGTCAAAGCAAAAACCTTTGGAAACATGAGATAGATGCATGAGTAATGGCATAGTGAAAGCAGTAAATTTTGACACGTGGCACAAAGATAGAGATGAGGTGGCAGAATATTGACACATGGACATGCATTTGTGGAATGCAAGCCATGGTTTTGGCGTTCAAGGCTTTAATATTTTGCAAAAAAATATACTAATGTCTTCATCATATTTTTATAATTTTTATAGAAAATTAATTGTAATATCTTGTAAAATATCTTGGTAAAATTATGAGCCAGATATTATTTATTTTTGCAAAAAATTATATCAAATGGAGATATAGAATAAAATTGCCATAGCATTGTAAAGTTAGTTTTAAAGTAATCATTGACAAATTGCTTTTAAAACTTAACTATTTTGTGCAATTTATAGGCTAATAAAACAAATCAAATATTCCATTTTGATTTGTTTTATTTAGAGTCCTATAGGAAAAATTTTGGAGATTTCATGAGGAAAAAAAAGTAGTTTTATGGTGGGACCACATGAGAGGGCAGTTTTGCAGCTTTATTTTTTAGTTTGGAGCCAGTTGAGGAGCTTTTATTTGTACTTTTCTGAGTAGCTTGAAAATGGACTTGGAGTCTATTTTTAGGAGCTTTTTTCCATCTTTCAGGAGGGGGAATCTTTCACAGCATATATCTTAGTTTTTTCTTCCTTTGAGGGGTTCCAATTTTTAGTTTTCAGTTTTAGAGATCAGACTACAAAGAGACAGAGTCTTCCTCTCACATTGAGAGTGTTGTACACATTTATTTCACTGTATTCATTATTCCTTCAGTTATTGAACAACAACTTTCCTTCATATTTTTGTCTGAGTATTTGTAAGTTGATTTGATGTTGCATTGTGATGAAGTTTATTCTTTGCTTTGTCTTAGCTTGTGATTTTCTTTTATAAAATCTTGTTTAATTCAGGTTGCATGTTGTGTTTTCCAAACCTTCATGTAAAATATTTATGAGTTAAATAAGCTGAGTGTTGTGAGGGTCAAGGTTAAATAACCTGTTTGTGAGTAAGATCTATTAGGTAGTTCCATCTTCAAGTCAATTAGGATTTATTCCTTTCAGTAAATCTTTCTATCATTTTTTCCCCCAAGTTATTAGTTTAGGAAATCATAAGGAGAACCAGCTCACTCTAGAGATTCATTCTCATTATAGGAGACCCACATCCTAGAATGATTCCATGTTTCAATAGGTAGCTAAGTTTCTGTGAACTTAGCAAGGGTGCATACTAGATTGACAACAGTTTTTGGCACCCCCCGTGGGACTTTGGAAGCAATTTTAGAGAAATTTGTACCCTCATAGCTGTTGTTCTAGTATATGCAATAGTTTTACCAGCCTTTGGAGGCTTTCAATATACTTAGTGACTCATTTCCTCTGGTTTGGTATGCATATTAGTGCTTTCAGCCTATGAAAACCATGTCTAATCCATACCCCTTTGATTTTTTAAAGCTGTCTACACCTAAAGGAGAGGCAGATCAGCAACCAAAATAACTGAGTCATCAAGAAGATAAAAGTCTATACCTTCATGATTTAGATATACAAGTCTAGTCAAAAGAAGTACAAGTCTTGTGCTGATAGTCCAGATACCTATAATGGCTAGGTAGTACGCATTTGCTACTTTCAATGGAGGCAACCCATTACAACTTGCCCAAAGAGATGATATTCCAATGGCAGCCCTTAAAGGATTGCCTTATTTCACTAGAGAGGATCATACTACCACTGCTGAACATATTCAAGATGTGGCAACCCTTTGTTCCATACACAATATTACTCAAGAGAACATGGCAATTAGGCTTTTGGCTGCTTCATTAAAAGGAAAGGCCTTACAGTGGTTCAGTGAACTTGTTGAAAATTCAATAACATCATGGGACTAACTGGGAGACAGATTACACTAACACTTTGAAGACAAATCCAACCATCTCTGATTGCTAGAGCAACTGAGCACCATCAAAAGGGCACCTCATGAACATATGGCTAATTTTAACTACTGATTTTAAAGAACCTGGGATAGGATTCCCACAATGGTAAAACCCTTGCCAAGGCATGCAATTTTGTTTTATCTTAAATCTTTGAATAGTGAAATTTCTGTAACGATATAGTCTATGGGAGGGACCACCCTTCCAGATTCTTTTGACATTGTTGTTAGAGTAGAAAACTACCTTATTCCCCTAGGCCATCTTTACCCATTTTCCTTGAAATCCACCCATCTATTCCAATGGCAGTACCTCCTCTAGCTGCTATCCCACCTATTCCAGCAATAGGATATTAGACAGCCTAAGGAATTATTGTTCCAACTCAAACCCAAAGTACCCTGGAGCTTGAAAATACATTAAAGACAATTGCAAATAAGCTAGTAAATATGGAAAATGCTTGCCTTACCAAAATCAGTATTAGCCCAATTAGTAAAATGCCCAGTTTCAGCCCAATCAAAAATATAGGCAACAGTTTTAGGCTAACCCCCAGGGTCAGAGAAGAAACTACAGCCCTTGACCCTTCCAAGCTTACAACTCGAATACTACCAGCACCTCTAAAGAGCTTGTTCCCACACAGAATAATTTGGCTCAAGATAGTGACTGGTGATATCCATGTCACCAACCACATAATCAAGCTACCTGTATGAATGGGGCAAGAAATTAGGCACTCATGATTAAGAACACCTATGCAAGTTTAGAAGGAATTAATGGTGAAGTTTTAACTCAACAAAATAAGGCTCATGTAGTCTTAATGAATTGGGAAGAATTTGATTTTTGTGGTATAAATTATTTACAAGGTTAGAATCAGCAAAGTACACATGTTTTAGCCAACACAAGGTCAAAACTGAGAGCTACAGATGTTAACCAGCAAGCTATTGTAGTATAATAGTAGGCTATAAGGGACAAAAATCAAGTTTATCTATCACAAACTGCCCTTGTACAACAACAAATAGTATAAATTATGCAAATAGACCAAACAGTACTAGTGAAAGATTAGCCCAAAATGCAACAACAGACTTCACAAAGGTAGATTGATATAGCTACAGCAAAAGGACATTAGAAGCAAACCCTATTTCTTTCAATATAGTTGATCATCTTAAGAAAGCTACAGTGAGTATATCAGTTATGGATACTTTAGGCATTCCTGGCTAGACGAATTTGCTGCAAGAAGCATTGGTTGAACTCTCACTTTCCAAGTGTTCCAGTCAAGAGAAGGCCAAGGTTGTACTTGCCAATAGCTCAAAGATCAAGGGTGGGTAGCCAGCAAATAAGGTAAAACCACCCCCTTTCTATCTAAGTCTCATTATTCAGGATAAACTGGTTCATAACTATATGGTAGACTTAGAAGCAAGTAGATCAATTATGCCCAAAAGTGTAGCTGACTCATTAGGTTTAGTTTATGAGCCCCTTGCAAAAGGAGTAGTTCAGTTAGATGGGTCTGCACTTAGTACTGTAGGGATAATTAAAAATTTGCCACTCACATTGCATGCTTGTTTTATTTTTGCTATCCATCAAGACATTTATATCATCGATCTTCCACCTAGTTTTGCAATCTACCTTTCTAGGGAGTTCACAGCCAAATTGGGTGGGTTTCTTTCATATAATTGGACTCAATTGTTCTTTAGAACAAGATATGGCATGAAGGTAACAATACAGTCTGAACCACTTGCAAAAGACCATACCAAGCCCTATGTTACCAGCCCAATAAATGCTAATCTATACATCACCCGCAGGAAGCAGGATGAACCCATGAGCCTAGATCCCAATGCACCTATAGAAGACATAAACTTAGATGATTGGGTAGCTAAAGATCATGAAAGTGACCCTTTCCCTCACATGGATGAAGTAGGATCAGGCACCTATATGATACAGGAACTTGATGCAGTGATTCCTAATCTGATTAAGGATCAAAATTAGTTAGAACAGCAAGAGGATCAACTTTGGAAGCTGTACTTTGATGGATCAAGGACCAAGACGGGTGGTGGGGGAGGTAATATGTTAATTTCACCTCAAGGAGAAAAATATTATGTTTCCTTAAGATTCTCCTTCAGCTGCACAAATAATGTGGCTAAATATGAGGCCTTGATCCATGGTTTAGAGTGGGCTAAAAAAAGGTATCAAATATGTTCAAGTTTATGGAGATTCTGAGTTGATCGTTAACCAGGTTAGGAATTTAAATGTTGCTAAAAATGATCTGCTCAAAAAGTACAAGCATAGAGTGTGGGATTCAATTGTACTTTTTTATGCTTTTAATCTGATTTCAGTTCCTAGGGATCAAAATAAGTATGTAGATAGGCTTGCAGCCTTGGGATCTCAATTTGAGATTCCTGACCAGATTCAGAATGTTGAGGTATAATCATATGTTAAGATAGTTGTTAGACCTTCTGTACCTGACAATAGTGTTTCATGGTAAGTGTTTAATAGTGACGAACAAATCTTGAGTTTTTTAAGTGTAGAAGCTGAATTTATAACTGATAATCAACACAAATATCAGCAGCAATTTGAAGATCAGATTGTTCAGTTGAGGACCAATAAGTTGCCCAAGGGACTAGTCACATTAGAATTAGTGTTCAACACTGATGATTAGTTTAGAAAAGATAAGTGCAGCATGACAGTGAAGCAAGAACACTATCAGACCATAGAAATTTTCAAAGATAAATTGCTAACACTTGGAAATGTATGTACTAGAGAAGAATAGTAGTCTTTTGTTTAATTATGTCAAGATTTTTCTAATATTTTTGCATGGGAATACAAAGACTTGAGAGGTTTTGATCCCAGTTTGGCCTAGCACACCATAGACTTAGAGCCTAATGCCAAGCCTATTAGGTAAAAGCAAAGACCCCTCAATCCCAAACTTGAGAACTTAATGAAGGCTGAGTTGAATAAATTAATTGAAAGCAGTATCATTTTCCCAATAAGACATACCTCCCGGGTTTCCAATTTGGAGAAGAATGATGAAATCTGACTTTGTGTCAATTTTTGTGATCTAAATCAGGCCTCATTAAAAGACCATTACCCTCTTCCTTCCATGGAACAGATACTACAAACTATTTTAGGTTCTGATAGGTATTCTTTGCTAGATGGATACTCTGGATATAATCAAATTCTAGTCAAAGACGAGGACCAATTAAAAATTGCATTCACAACTAAGTGGGGAACTATGGCCTATCAAAAAATGCCATTTGGTTTGTCCAATGTAGGGGCAACCTTTCAGAGGGCAATGGATATGGCCTTTGATGGTCTTATGAACAGAATAGTGCTAGTCTATCTAGATGATATAATTGTTTTTTTTCAAAAATTCTAATGATTACTTTGACCACTTGAAGTAGATTTTTTAGAGGTGCAGGGAGTTTGGAGTTTCATTGAACCCCAAAAAGTGCATATTCTCAGTTCATGAAGGTAAACTCCTTGGTCATATTATTTCAAAAGAAGGTATTTCTATTGATCCTAAGAGAGTGTTTGCAATATTAGATTTACCACTACCTACACATAAGAAAAGCTTGCAGAGCTTTCTTGGCAGAATTAACTTCGTTAGGAGATTTATTCTAAATATTGTAGCTTTGTTACAACCTCTTACTGCCATGTTGAAGAAGAATGTGGCATTCAACTGGACTAAGGAGGGAAAAAGAAGCTTCAAACAAATCAAGGAAGCCCTCGTTGCTGCCCCTACCCTCATTAATCCTAATTATGAGAGGGATTTTATTTTATATGTTTTTGGAGGAGCTGACACCATTTTTGCAATGTTATGTTAGCAAAATGATGAAGGTTTAGAGCAGTCAATTGCATTTTTCAGCCAAGTATTGCAGGACTATGAGCTAAAGTACTCTTTTGTGGAAAAACATATATTTTTTGTTGTAAGGAGCCTCAAGAAATTTAGACACATGCTGTCTAATAACAAAATTCACTTAATGGTTGCTCATCCCACTATCAAGAGTTTCTTATTGAACAGAGATATAAATGACAAGAGAGCTAGTTGGATAACCAGGGTTATGGAACTTGATATTGACATCAAAGTAACCAAGTTGATTAGAGGTAAGGGCTTATGCTAGTAGCTGGCTGAAAGTGAAGAGTTTGATCAAGAACATCAAGAGGACATTGAAATAGTGTTGAACAATAATGAACCAACCACTATACTAGCTCTTACAAATAGTTGGGTGTGGTAGATGATGCATTATGTACAGTCCAATCAATGCTCTGAAGGTTCAAATACAGCAGGAAGAAGGTATTTCAGGTTACAAGTTACTCATTGATAGTATTTTATATAGGAGAGATTTTAATGGTGTATTTTTGAGGTGTGTTGGACCTGATCAAGTTGAGAGACTGTTAGAAGAGTTTCACAATGGACCTTCAGGAGGTCACTTTGCAACTAGGACAACTGCCTTGAAGATTATGCAGGTTAGTTATTACTGGCCTGACCTGTTTAAAGATTCTTTTGCTTGGGTGAGAAGATGTGAGAATTGTTCCTTATTTGTGGGTAAGCAAAGGCTTGCTACCTTACCCCTACATCCTATTAAAGTTGAACAACCATTTGCAAAGTGGGGGCTAGATTTCATAGGACCAATAAACCCGCCTTCAAGTGTAGGCCACAAGTGGATTTTGATTTCCATAGATTATTTTACCAAGTGGACTAAGGTTGTTGCCTTGAAAGAAGCAAATGAATCTGTTGTCCTAAATTTCTATCAGGATCTTGTAACAAGATTTGGTACACCAGATTCAATCATCTCAGATAATGGTCTAGCTTTTTTAGGATTGAGAATTTCGGACTGGTCTATTAGAAATAATATTTATTTGAATACTTCTTCTAACTATTACCCACAAGGTAATGGGCAGGCTGAGTCTACCAACAAAAATCTGATAAGGATCATCAAGAAGACTATCAAAGACAATTAAAAAACTTGGCACGAAAAGTTAAAGTTAGCTCTTTGGACTGACAAAATTACACCCAAGAGGGCTACTACTTGTTCCCTGTATGTGCTTATTATGGTAAAGAGGCTTGGTTACCTGTTTCAGTTGAATTGGCTACATTGACTTTCATCAAAGAACTTGAGTTGCTAGAGGAGAAGCCTCTAGTAATCAGGCTAGCTCAGCTCATGGAACTAGAAGAGACAAGAAAAAAGGCCTTAAGAAAACTTGATATGCATCAAACCCAAATGAAGAATGCATTTGATAAGAGGGCAAGACCAAGGAACTTTAATGTTGGAGATTTGATGTTCAAGTGGAATGAGCTAAGGAACAGGCCTGGAAAGCATTCCAAATTTGATGCCATTTGGGATGGGCCTTATGTTATCACAAAGTGCAAAGAAAACAATGTATTTCAGCTATCCAAGTTGAGTGGAGAGGTGCTCTCTATCCTAGTTAATGGGATCCACCTCAAGTATTGCCTCTGCGGATAAAGACTTCTTTTGTATATAGTAGAGTAGTATTGCAATGAATAAGTGCTCATGCACATTTGTTTTCAGCATTTTATTTTGGCCATCAAGGCCTGTTAGTTTGCTTTCAATAGAATTTGTTCTTAATTTTCTGAGAAGGACAAAGTATGATTCAATGCCCAATGGATGTCAAGGCAACTAGTCAGATGCTTAGCAGGCAAGCATATAGTAGAAGTCACCATAAATGTTACCATTTTTTTACTACAACTCAAAAATTGGCTGAGCAGATATAACATTTTCATTTTTTGAGTGAGGTTTGATTTACTTCTGTTATGAGTTAGTTGCATAGTTATTATGTTTTCAATGATAAATGTAGTTCAGTTGCATAGGAAAGAAGGAGAAGTTTCAGATCATTCATTAAATTATAGAGCAGTAAAATGAGATAAGTATTCATTCATCACAATGGTTATTCATTTACAAGTTTGAATACATAAAGGAATAAGCATTGCATTAAAGGAAACCATGACATATCAGATGTCCCACACAAGCCGTGGGTTATAGTTGAACTCATGCAAATATAAACAAAATACTATGCATCTAATGAAGGAGAAAGGAAATATAGAAAGCATTGCCTTGTTTTGTCGATTTTCATAGTAGCCTCTAGTCCTGCTCCCAACCTTGGCATGAACCTAGAAATTGTGGGAAGGGTCGTGTTAGAAGCTCCGGTTATGAAAATCTTTTATCTATCAGAAGAAGCATAATACTTTGATTATAGTGCATTGATCAAATGAACGTCATCTATATGCAGAAGGAACTGAAGAGAAGCAAACATGAGGTATCACAGTTTTATTCTAATCTATTTGTTTCATGTGCACATATAGGATAAGTCATGTAGCTGATTTGAGACCAACATGTTGTTCCCCTTAATCTCAGAAGGGATGAATAGGAAAAAGAAGATCATTGTTCACATTCACATGACAAGTTGAAGGAATATCAAAGACAATCAAATGCATCAGTTCCATTTCAGGACATAGCCATGATTCTAGTTCAAGGAATGAGATGCAACCATGAAAATGAGCTGAGTTGTGAAAGAAGGACTACATTTAATGCATATGGCAGCTATCATCATCACTTCAATCTACATTAGAAAGTGACATTCATAGGTATTTTCATTTGAATATCTTTCATAGTATTTTGATGCATCAGAAAAGAATGAACATGTTAAGACACATTGCATCAGTTGAATGTCCAAAAGTTGCTAATGAATATAGGAAACAATGTCATTCATGAGTGTGGGACAGCAAACTAGCATAAAGGTGCAGGTATAAATGTATAAAATGATAGCCACATGAAAGCATAAGGAGCAATCTCAAATGACAACAGTAGAACCCTAGCTCAAAGATAGCTCATAGGCTATGTGTGCAAGCATAACAATGACAGAAGTAGTAATGTATGTATGACTATTAGTTTCTACAGAAGGAAGTATGTGCCACATAAATAAGGAATCTCTAATACATTAGGATATAGAACAGATAAAGTGAATAGCCAATAAGATATTTGACAAAATCTATGCCACAGAAGTTCAAGCACTTAGATCATAGCCATAGAGAAGTCTCAGATGACAAACATAGTATCATGTTCAAGATAAGGGAGAAATGTAAGTCACAGCCATACTTCTTACTGATACAAGAATAGGTGTTCATAAGGCATGCCTATACAAAGATTGATTACCCATCAATGATCAATAATCCAGTAAGGAGTATTCACCATTAATCAGTAAGCAAGATTGTGCATCGAGTAAACATTGTATTATTCTTCTCATTTTCATGAAATGGAAAAATCAAATTCAGATTTGAGTTATTAAACTTCCTTTTAGATGATGAAATATGTCTAGTTATGCTTCACATTGCTACTGCTAAAGTACTTGAGTATCATGACAACATGTATCACATGTTATATTCAATGTGTATCTATGTAAAAACATGCCAATATTGCAGATCTACTAATGAGGGTACAAGAGTATGTCCCAGATACAAGGACAGTCATAACATTAACATTGGAACAGCCTCATAATGGTATAGTAGAGATTCATAAGTATAGATTCTTATATGAGGAGATCAATGTTTTAATTATAAGGGACTGCCATTTACATATAAGATAGCCAGATCAGATGGCATATTTTATCTCTGACAAATTTTAAAGAAGTAATGATGATACAAATAAACCATTTAATCCATAGTGCCTTGATTAGAAGTACAGAATGCAACAAGCAGACAGATATATCAATATCATGTGCTTCCATGTGCCAGAAGACCAGAAAGAGAAGCACAACATTTAATACTAGCACAGAAGGTGTATGCATTATTGTCTTTGACAGCCATGAGTCATTGGATGCACATCATGAAAAGAGACAAATGAATGCTACTGGTGTCATCAAAATGAGAAGTTTTAATACCATGATCAAAACAAGAAGGAGACATATGTTATAGTAATGCTTATGAATCATACAAGTTAAGTATCCATTATTCACGCATTGTGGTTTCTAACTAATATAGTGAAGGAAAGAAGAATGTCATTGAAATGCAAGAAATTCTAAATGCACAGAAGTGAAAAGAAGAGATAAATACATAGATGTGTTTATACCATGGCCGTGATAGGGAAGGGGTTTTCTAAGATACCCAAGTTGAGTTTTCAAACCCTAGCACTTTTTTGTGTTTACAAAAGAAGAAAAGGATACATTTTAGTTATGTCAAGGCCATGGCATAGAAAGATAACATGTAACTACATTTAAATGAAACCCTTGTCATAGTTTTGAAAACCTTCTCTCTTTTTGGAGTTGAAGAAAATAAAATTGATACAATGTGTCTACAGGCATAATCATGGAAAAAGAGAGATTTTTGTGCACAATAGAAATGCACCCCTCATTTTATGATCAAAGAAACTTTAAGTTTTTTTACATTATAATACAAAGAACAAGCCACAGAATGCATTCTATGCCATGGCCATGCCATACATGAAAGTATTTTGAGATACCCAGTTGATAAAGTTTGAAAACCCTCATTATCTTTTGTACATATACTCATGTAAAGGAACCTACAGTGATGAAATGAGAGCTTACCCATAGAGTTGTAGAGGAGGAAAGCTAGTATGGCCGTGAGTGGTTTTGAGGTTTCTCATCATTTTTTCCACATTTACAGAGTTCAACACAGGAAGAGCCAAGCAAATAGATGTCAAACAATGTAACTAAAGAAAGAGTAACTATGGCTGCGGCCATTTAAGAAGGAAATGCCACTAAAGGAAGTCAAAATGTCATTCAAGCTTCAGATACATACTCACCAAGTTCTACCTATCTTTTTGACTCCATAAGTGTAACATTTTCAACCATAGAGAACCAAATATGAAGGAGAAAGTGTAGAGACATGAAACCCCAAGTCGGCCGACACAAAGTTCCAGAGCAAATCAATAGCAAATGACAAATGAAATGAGATAGATTTTAGGGTTCGTGTTATTGATTTGTTCGACAGTGTCTTCTCATTTTTTACTTTGCAAACCAATATAATTACATTATCCAAATAGCATTCTGGTCAACACATGCAAATAAATGTTCCCTAGTAATCATTGAAAGGAGAGGCCAACAACAATTCTTATTTGGTTTGATTTTATAAAGTCAAAAGCTGGGCAACATTATAAGAGAATAAGATTTATACCTTTGAACATGTCAAAAACATTTATTTGTAATATGGTCGACTCATAGTGGAGTCAAAGTGCCTTGTGATTATGCATGTGGTCGAGAGTTAAATGACCTACCACTTATGCATTATTTTTTTCCAATTCCTTATATTATCCAAATGTATGAGAGAGGTCGAAGCAAAAACCATTGGAAACATGAGATACATGTATTAGTAATGGCATGGTGAAAGGGGTAAATTTTGACATGTGGCACGAAGACAGAGATGAGGTGGCAGAATATCGACACATGGACATACATTTGTAGAATTAGAGCCATGGTTTTGGCCTTCAAGGTTTTAATATTTTTGCAAAAAATATATACTAATGTGTTCATCATCTTTATATGATTTTTATAGAAAATCAATTGTAATATCTTGTAAAATATCATATTATTTATTTTTGCAAAAAATCATATCAAATGGAGATATAGAATAAAATTGCAATACCATTGTAAAGTTAGTTTTAAAGCAATCATTGACAAATTGATTTTAAAACTTAACTATTTTAGGCAATTTATAGGCTAATAAAAAAAAACAAATATTCCATTTCAATTTGTTTTATTTAGAGTCATATCGGACAAATTTTGGAGATTTCATGAGTAGAGAAAAACAATTTTATGGTGGGACCACATGAGAGGGCAGTTTTACAGCTTTATTTTTCAGTTTGGAACTAGTTGAGGAGCTTTATTTGTTCTTTTCTAAGTAGCTCAAAAATGGACTTGGAGTCTATTTTTGGGAGTTTTTTTCCATCTTTCAGGAGGGGGAATCTTTCACAGCATATCTCTCAGTTTTTTCTTCCTTTGAGGAGTTTCAGTTTTTAGTTTTCAGTTTTAGAGATCAGACTGTAGAGAGATAGTCTTTCTCTCACATCAAGAGTGTTATACTCAATTATTTCACTGTATTCATTATTCCTTCAGTTATTGAGCAGCATCTTTCCTTCATATTTTTGTCTGAGTATTTGCAAGATTATTTGATGTTGCATTGTGATGAAATTTATCCTTTGCTTTGTCTTAGCTTGTGATTTTCATTTGCAAAATCTTGTTTAATTCAGGTTGGATGTTGTGTTTTCCAGACCTTCATGTGAAATATTTATGAGTTAAATAAGATGAGTGTTGTGAGGCTCAGGGTTCAATAACCTATCTGTGAGTAAGATCTGTTAGGTAGTTCCATCTTCAAATTAATTAGGATTATTACTTTCAGTATATATTTCTATGCTTTTTCCCCGCAAGTCATTAGTTTAGAAATCACGAGGAGAAACAGCTCACTCTAGAGATTCATTCTCATTATAGGAGACCCACATCCAAGAATGATTCCATGTTTCAACAGGGACCTAAGTTTCTATGAACTTAACAAGGGTGCATACTTGATTGACAACAGTGTTTTCTTGGTGCCTGTAGATCACATATGAATATAGGCTTAGGAGTATTTATAGGAACACTACTTTTTTATTTGGATCCAAAAAATGCTGCACAACATATGTTCTTCTCTCAAACATCTATCCACAAGTGGGCAAGTGTGGTGAGGTAAGGAGATTGATGAAAGATAGATATATTAAAAAATGCCCATATGCAGTTGGATTGAAGGGCATACAATGGTACATGCTTTTTTTTGTAGGAGATAGATCACATCCATAGACAAAGGAGACCTATGCAAAGTTGGAGAAATTGGCTTGGAACATGAAGGTGGCAAGGTATTTTCTAGATTTAAGAATTTACTTAATGCTGCGGAAGGATGGGAAAAAGAATTATTTCTTTGCTACCATGGTGAAAAGTTGGAAATTGCATTTGGTTTGTTAAACATGCCCCATGGAACAACTATTAGACCTTTACCTTAAGGTTACTCATGAACCTTAAGATAAATAATTATTGAAAAAAAACTGTGCATTCATTAATGACATGTAACAGAATTTAATCAACTGCTACTTAAAAACACTTTAATGTTTCTGTCTAATGTAGGTTATTAGATTAATGGTGAAAAAGAACATACATTTACCACGCAATTTGTGGCACTTAAGATTATTTAATAGAATTTATAGTTGATAGTTAAATTGTATAACAAATTTTTTTATGATCTTTAGTAATGTTAATGAGAATTGTTGCATGTTTTACATCATTGGAATGACATATTAGTTGTAACTTTTTTAAACTTTTGTTATGATATGTGCACTTTGATATGATGTAATATGATTATTGTTTCCTTTCATATGTTGGAATATTAGATATATAACAGAAAAATAAATTATTACATGAAATAAATAATAACTTTTCAATTTAAATGTTTTTTTTTGCAGAGCATAGGTCTTCTAGAAGATGAAGATGATCCTAATGATATAGATCCAGATTATATTGGTTCTAGTATAGATTACATGGCAGATGATGATGATGATGATGATGATGATGATGCAGATATAGAAGACAACGAGGCCAATGATGATGATGACGATGATGACGATCATGATGATGATGATCACGATGGTGATGATGATGATGAGGCAGTTGCTGGTAGTAGCCAGTGATATTCACGATCATATAGACTACATCATGGATCATTGTTGATATATCATTATGATGCCTCTTTTCATGGTTACTATCATATGTATCATTTTCATGGCCTGCAGTACCATATTATTGAGTTGTATCATTTTCACATGTATCAATTTGACTTATATTATTTGGACATGTATCATCTTGACTTATATCATTTTGAGTTACATAATTTATCATTTTAACTTATATTATTTGTACATGTATCATTTTGACTTATGTCGACTGTTGGACATGTATCATTTTGACATGCTATTGATATACTGGCATATTTGACTTTCACTTGTTTTAGTTATATATGATGATGGTCTTATTAGTATTGACTTGTCAATTTATATATATTGAAAGTGGTTGATGATTTTTGGATGGATATTTATTACATATGATGATTTTAATTTATTGCTCAGGATGGATGTTGTAAAATTCAATTAAATTATAGATATTTGACTCACTTGTTTTAATTATAGATGATGATCATGTTATAATAATTATCTTGTTTTCTTATATAATTATCTTGTTAAATTGGAAGCAAAACCCAAAGCAACAAAGGAGGTCATAATGGAAGGAAAACTTCGCATCAATTAGGAAGCCAAAAAAGAAGTTATTTTCAATGCCATACAAGAAGCAAAATATGAAGCATGAGTGAGAGCAAAACTAGAAGCAAAAATGGGAGAAAACATGGAAGCAAAACTAGAAGCTAAATTGGGTACCAAATCTAGCACTAAATTGGAAGAAAAACTAGAAGCAAAATTGGAAGCAAACATGGAAGCAAATCTGGAAGCAAAATAGAAGCAAAACCCAAAGCAAACCTGGAAGCAAAATCAGAAGAAAAATTGGAAGCAAACCAGGAAGCAAAACTAGAAGAAAAATTGGAAGCAACACAAGAAGCCAAACCAGAAGCAAAATCAAAAGCCAAACTAGAAGCCAAATGCAGTGCTAAATTGGAAGCAAATATGAAAGCAAAATCAAAAGAAAAATGGGAAGAAAAACTAGAACAAAAAATTGAAGCAAAACCAGAAGCAAAATTGGAAGCCAAATTGGGTGCCAAATCCAACACTAAATTGGAAGCAAATCTGGAAGCAAAATTGAAAGCAAAATAGGAAGCAAAATTGGAAGCAAAAATTTAAGAAAAACCAGAAGCAAACCTGGAAGCAAAACTAGAAGCAAAACTAGAAGTAAACTTGGAAGCAACACAAGAAGCAAAACTAGAAGCAAAATTGGAAGCCAATTTGGGTGCCAAATCCAGTGCTAAATTGGAATCAAATTTGGAAGAAAAATCAGAAGCAACACTGGAAGCAAAACAAGAAGCAAATCTTGTAGCAAAACCAAAACTAAAATTGGAAGCCAAATTGGGTGTCAAATCTAGCACTAAATCTGGTGCCAATTCTAGCTATTACTTTCCAGCACTAAATCTGGTGCTAAAGTCAGCACTAAAGTCGGCATTAAATCTGACACCGAAGTAAGCATGCAAACTTGCGCCGAGTTTTGCATTGGAAAAAAGTGTCCAATTCCTGAACTCAATTGCACTAAATTCTGGCACTATTTTAGACACTAATTACCTGTTCTATTGTAGTGAGATAAAACACCATAGCATCAATGAAACATGAATATTGTAGACACATGTTGAATCCATTTTAATTTACTTAATTAAATGCATAGAATAATGTAAAAAGAAAATAAATTTACAATCTAAAATACACCATTAAAAGTAAAAAAATAGAAAAAGTAGTGTAAAATCTGATATGTTATATTTAATGTTGAGTTTCCAAGGTATTTCCACTACTTTTAGAGAAGTTTACAACCCTTAAAAATGAGTTTCACATGAGTATATCAAAAAACATTTGGATGTGGAAGACTAATAGTCATTCCCTCCAAAACTCACAAAAGACAAAATACATTGGAATGCCAAGAGTCAATTTGACTTGTTCTTCACATTAAATTCATTCATTACATTAACTTAAAGCTTTTATGTATAAAACCACATCTCTTTCATGTGAACACTTCAAAAATGGTTGAAATCTGTTCTATAAGACCTTATCTTGAAATTTAGCATTAAAAATCCATCCAGTGCTAGCTTGATTGGTGACAGATCAAGTCCATCTTCTCATCCACTTACCCAGTCTTGGTTCCTCCATTGTTTTAACAATTTGCAATCTTTGTTCACAATCTTCATTTGATATTAAATTCTTGCATTGTCTTAGTAATTCACATTCTTTGTCCATAGTCTTTATTCTCAACAACTGACATTTCCATTATCCTACATTTAACAATGATGAAGCATCAAATTTATCTAAACAAAGATTAACATGTAATTAAATCAAATAGTTCATTGAGAAATCATAAATGGTTAATTTGAATAATGATTTTGTATGACTTCCTCCCTATAGTAATTCATGATTTCAAGACCAAAGTCAATGCCCTTAGTTGCATCTTGAACATAATCCATTTCCCCATTGTCTACCACTTTTCACTAAACACTTCACATTTTGTGTTTCCGCTATGGCAATGGTCAAGTCTTTAGACCTATAAGCTTCTCAATCTAGGCTCACTTTCAATATGGAATTAGATACACTATCATTTTCCTCTAAGTCACCTCTTTACATTCTCTTATTACACTTTCATGAAAAGGTGTACTTTCTTTTAAATCTCCAAATTCACTCAAACAAACTACTCCCTCTTAGCCTAATTCAATTTATGAAGTGCATCTACCTTATAATTTTACAACTCCTCTAACCCCTTCTACCTTCTCTCTAATCAACATCTCCTTGCCAATGTCAACGACTTTTTCATAATGATTTATTTTAATTTCTAAGAATAATGAATTTTTTTATAGTGTTATTACAAACATAATCATGTGTCCTTCTTATGCTTATTACTTATTGTGTCAATAATAAAGATCTTTGGAAATCATTATCAATGTTAATAAATTAAAATACTATTGAAATTGCTTGTTTCATATAAAATCATCAAAATTCTTGTAAATTATTGTTGATGCATATTTTGACACACCAACATTCCTACAAGGTGTGACACATTATAGGTTGGAATATTAAAGGCTTCCCTACTTAGAAAGTATCTAGCCTCAAAAGTCTGTATTGTTTTCTTTTGTGAGATCAACCATAATTCCTCAATTGGAGAGCACTTTGGTTGGTCTATTCAAGTAGTTGCATAGGATATCAAGAATCGTTCATGTGAAAAAGAGGTATATTTAGTGTCAAACAATCATTATTAGCTAGAGTAAACACTGAATTTCAATTTTAAATGTGTTAATGGTTTTAATTTAATTTAATTTTATTTCCATCAATAATTTTTGACATCAAATTTTCTATTAAAACTTATTAATATGGTTAAAACAAAAAACTCTTTCAGAATTATAATTTTTTAAGGTAGAATGTGAAAGGCTATTCATTAGAATTCATTCCAAATTTCTACAATTCAACTCCCATTTTTAGGATAGAAAAATATGTGTTAAATTAGGCAAGATTTTGCCACCTAGAAGTCATAAAGTTATTTCAATTATATTTCTTTTATGACTAAAATTTATCATTATAACTCCAACACTAATCCACTCTAACACTAATATAAAAAAAATGGAAAAGGACAGGGAGAAAGAAAGTGTTAAATAGAAAATAAAAACAAATCTAAACCTGTCTTTGATTCTACTACACACCATTTTGCAAATGGATGAGTTTAACTTAAAACCAATCTTTACCAAACCTATTACCCATAATCAAAATGTGAGACTATGTGATCTCCAAAATAACTACAAACTATGTGCATCATTGTTGTTAAATTTTAGTATGCACATATGTGCTTATGTGACAACACAAGATGTCTCTCTATTAGTGTAGCATTAGTGGTGTAAACACATCTTGAATCCATCAACATTTATTGAATTAAATTCTTAGAGTAATAAAGAAAGAAAAAAAAATGAAAATATATAAAACACCATTAAAAGTGAAAATTCAAAAAAAGTAGAGCAAAATATGATATGTTGTATTCAATGCTTTGTTTTCATGGGTTTACCATTGGCTTCCAACTAGTTTCCAAAACTTACAAATGAGTTTAACATCATTATATAAGGCAGATTTGGATACATAAGACATACAATTGATCCCTCCAAAAATTAGAAAAGATATAATATATTGCAATGTGAAGACATTTTGACATGTTCAGCACATTCTATGTTTTCATTACATTGCAATCAAAACTTGATGTATAGATGCAAGTTTCTTTCATGTTTACACTTCCCAAGTGTCTTGCATCTCTTTTTCTTGGAATAAAAGATAAATATATGGCTAAGAGTCAAGAAAATATTACAACATAAAGGTTTCCAATCGGTAATAGGCATCACTAAATGTCATAGAATGAAAATCCAATGAGGCTTTCCTTTAATCCACCATCTCCAAAAGCTAAATAAAACCATAGCACCAACATGGCACACAATCCAAGGAAGAACAAACAAGAAGTATCAAGCCAAAGGGTGAAAGTTCAAAGATTTGTTACACTTCAAGCTAGGTTATAAACATAAATGAAAGTTAATTTTTCTGAAACATATGTTCTAATTGGGCTCATTCTAGATAAATTTGATCTAGGCCATAAATTTTCCAACTAGAAGTGTCCATTGAATAGATATGTAGCATCACTCTAGGCATAACTTACTAAAAAATTGATCATTTAAAAAACTTGATGTTCTAATAGTTATTACTCACATAAATAATCTTTTTTTTAATCTAAAATACCCTTTTGTAGATCTCTCTCTCTCTCTCTCTCTCTCTCTCTCTCTCTATATATATATATATATATATATATATCAATTAGTCTTTATAGATTTTTTTTATTTTTTACTAGAAGGTCATCAACACCAAAATATAATGTTGATTGTGTGTCAAGAAAAATAGTAAACTTTATTATTAAACAATTTGAAAAAAATATGATGCACTAGAGGAGAGATTCCATGTAAAAAATAATATAATTTTTAAAGAGATATTTAAAATATATATTTATTAAAAAGAGAAACAATGAATTCATAAACTAAAGTTTCAAGTTATAAATACTAAAAAAAATTGAAGAAAAAAAAGAAATTTACTATATAAAGAACTACATCCCATTTAATGTTATTTTTAAGTATTTTATCAACAACTAGATTATAGTGTCAATTTTACAAAAAATTACATTCAAATAATATTTTAATTTTTCTTCAAAAAATACAAATGTAAAGTATAATAAAAATATATATTCTATTATTTTACATCATTTCTTAATTCAAATTATGTATGTCACATTGTAGTGATTCAAGATAAAAAGTTAGATCTTGATGTTATCCATAACCTTTATAAAAGTGTGACACAACTCTAAACATTCACCCAAAATAATTATGAATAAGCTGTAGAAAATACAAAAGACTAATGAGTAGATGGGGATACTTAATCCAAACATCCTAGTTACGATTAACATCAAAGGCCCATTTGGCCAAGTAGTCCATGATAATATTCAATGCCTAGAAATATGAATAAAAGAGATGGAATCAATGTTTTGAGAAAGGTGAAGAATTTTCTCCACAAGAGATACCAACTTCTGTGAAGACTCATGAAACTTCCTTTTATTTAGAGGAGAGAACAAAATCATAGAATCCATCTCATAGATTATCTTCTTCCAACCAATATCACAAGGCTTCTGCAAAGACACAAGGATTGTAACGCTACTCTTTGCCAACAGATTTATTATGGTTAATATTTAGAGTTATGAAAATATAGAATATTAGATAATGTGCAAACAACAAAAGTAAATTACAACATTGATAAATTAATAAGATCTTTAATGTAAATCCTTAACAAGACAAATTGGATAACATAATCACATATATATAATATTCTCAATATATTTATTAACAATAAGTTCTATACTTATATGTGAAGCACTGAGATGCTGTTATATAGCACTCAAAGGAATGATCACAGATCCTAGTTGTTCCCAAAAAAGAAGTACTGCCGGAGGAACCAATTTTTACATAGAACCAACCATGCCTCATGGCACAAACAAATATAGCCTTGGCCAAGACACTCCTAGGTGTATGCTGTACCCTGAGTTGGACACACTTTGTGTGCCCCTTCTCCAAATGCTTAGTGCCCAGAAAAAGACCTTAATCCTCCCTCTTTTATGCCTTTTGCTTCCTGTATACTTTCCTGTATACTTTTCCTATATACTTTCCTGTATACTTTCCCATATACTTTCCTATATATTTTTTTTTGTATATTTTCTCTATTAAATCTATAATCCTTCTTCTTTATGATTTCTTGTCTTTCTTTCCTTATCTTCCTTGAGTGTTGTCCATGCCCATTTCAAGTCTCATTCAAATGCCTTATATAACCATTTAAGGGTGATTTATAAACCATTACACCTTCTCACACAGGGTGTCATTAATAATGGTTTAATAAACATAATAACTCATCCCTTTTAAAAGGTTTTTTGGTGCAGGAGCACCTACCTGACAGCTGGTCTGGATGAGGCAGTTAGTAGTTTAGGTCTTGTTTGTGTTTCCAAGAAGGTCTGTTAGACCAATTGCATGTAATAATGTCACGCTGATCATGATAAGATCATGCTGACCGGGCTTTTGCTATTTTTAGATAGTTAGTTATAACAGCTGTCATGATGTATGTTCGGTGGGATCTCCCAGCCGCTTGGAGAGTTCCCAGCCGCTTGGAGTCGGGTCAGTAGTACTCGTAGGGAAAGTCTTTATAAGCATGGGATCGGTTGATGTTGGACAGACAGACAGATATCATCGATCGAGCTTGAGTGAGACTAAGAGAGAGATTGATCATATTGTATTGCATCTTTGAAATCAATAAAGTGATCCTGTTTGTGTTCTTGCTCTGGTTGCATTCCATTACTTGATTGATCTGCTGGTTTGAGAGGGTGTCATGGATTTCCTGATCCATTCCACCGGTTGACTCATCTGATCGGTGGAATGGTAATGTACATTAGGGTAGGCAGTAGTTTGTTTGTTTGCATGCAGGTGTGCAGGATCGCGGTCAAGAGATGTTGAAGACCCTAGCATCCTCATGTGCTAGGTCGAGTTGATAAGCTGACTGAGTTGGAAGATCACCCTGAGTTGGATCGGGTCATCCCTGGTGGATCGGCGAAGTGAGATTTCGCTAACTGAAGAAGTTCGCCAAAACGGCATCATCAGGGTATTTCTGCAAATATCCTGCAGACAGTTCGGACATCGTCATCCGGATAAGTGGGGGAGATCAGCATGATGATGTCGATTGCATGAAGTGTGAGTTCATCGGGGTGATCATCAGCAGGAGGAGCCGAGGAGTGTATCGGCATCAGGATCATCATATCGGGAGTGCCAAACATCCGCATATCGCGAGTAGATGCGGGAGAGAAAGTTCGGATTTTTGACTAAGTGTTGAGAAGGTCATCAGGATATTGGGTGACGTCATCGTCATCAGGATATGACGTCATCGTCATCAGGATATTGAGATATCCCCCCTATGCGAGTTTATCCTGCCGTCGTTAAGTGTTAAGGTATCGGCGGAAGTTCGTGTCAGGAAGTTGTGTTAACATCATCATCAGGAGGTTTCGAAGAGAACCGGATAATTTATATCATGATGCTGTTGCTTGTATCGTCGGGTAGTGGAGCGTCGAAGGTAAGCTGCTGAAGGTGAACGTCATCAGGATATTTGGAGCAACCGGATGTTGAATATCCTGCTGACGAAGGTAGAGTCAGAGATCATGATGATGACGATGGAGTCCGGCGCCCGATGAACAGTGCAACCGGAGGATGTGTGCGCCCGCTGAACATCATGATGATGATGTTAGAAGGAAAGCGGAGATGAACAGTAGTCGGCAGGCGGATGTTTGCGATCGTCCGAAATATGATGATGCTGACTGTGTAACGCAGAACATGATGATGATGTTGGTGGTTGTAGGGAATATGATGATGATGGTGACGATGATGATGATGAGGTTGGTCTGCAGACATTCATGCTATATGCAAATGATATAGTGTGGATGCCTCTGCATCATAGTGGTATCAGAGCTCAGCAAAAGGTCTGGGCTGGTGTGTGTTGATTCTGTCACCGAAAGAGCAGAGGTAGAGTGGAATTGTGTGTGTTGTGTGTTGATTGAGAGGTTGACAAAATGCCTCCTAAAGGTAGTGGTACTGCAAGGGAATTGCAGGAGATGAAGGAGAAACATGCTAGAGAGATGAGGAAGATGAAGGAGCTTGCTGAAGCACTTCAAGCCAGGCTGACAGCCCTGGAAAAGAACAAAAAGAGGGAAGTGGAAGACAGTGAGTCTGAAGAAGATGCAGATACTGTTGAAGAGTATGAAGAGGTAGCTGAAGATCTGGATGCTGAAGACCAGAGATTGGCAAAACTGTTAAAGGCAGTGCAGAGTGAAAAACCTAAGGTAAAGGTTGATGTTTCCAAATATACTGGAAGCTTGAATGAAGATGAGTTGTTGGACTGGATTGCTGCACTGGATAATCACTTTGAATGTGAAGATGTTGCTGAGGATCAGAAGGTAAAAATTGCAAAGACCAAGTTAGGAGGTCATGCTTTGGTATGGTGGGATTATGTACAATCTGAGAGAAGGAAACAAGGGAAGTCTAAGATCACTTCTTGGGATAAGATGGTAGCAAGGATAAAGGGTAAATTCTTGCCAAGGGATTATGAAATCCAGATGTTTAAGAAGCTGCAATTTTTAAAGCAGAAAGACAGGGATGTGAAATCATATACTGAGGAATTTTATCTGTTGAGTATGAGATCTGGTCATCATGAGAATGAGGTAGAAAAGGTGGCTAGGTACTTGGCAGGTTTAAGGTTTAACATACAAGATGAGTTAGTGTTAGCTAACCCTAAGAATGTGGAGGATTGTTATCAAATGGCAATCAGGATTGAAGAAAAGCTGAATAGAGGACATGATAAGTCCATGAGAGGAAGAGGAAACAATAGGGGAAGAGGAGCAGCCCCTACACAAAAGCAAACAAATGAGGTTCAAGAAGACACTGGTAAAGGACAGGGACAGTCTGATTTCAGAGGTGGATGGAAAGGTAATAGAGGAAGATTTGGAGGTGGTAGAGGTTCTACTACATTTTCAGGAAAGTGTTACACCTGTGGAGAGTTTGGTCATCCATCTTTCAAATGTCCAGAAAACAAAGGTTCATCATCCAGAAATGATAGAACAAGTGACAAGAGAGTACAACTTGTGCAAGAAGAGAAAGAAGAAAGTGCACAGAGTTCAAACAGAGGTCCTGAGAATTTTGGATATCCAGAGAGTGGAGAATCATTGATGTTAAGGAAAACAAGTTTGCAGGCATCACAGGATCTGATGCAAAGAAGAGCTCTTTTCAAAACCACATGTAAGAGCAGAGGTAAGGTATGTAAGGTTGTCATTGACACTGGTTCAACAGACAACATGGTATCTCAGGAGATGGTGGATAAACTGAAGCTGGAAAGGATTCCACATCCACACCCTTACAAGGCATCTTGGGTGAGTGATAGTCAATCACTTTTTGTCTCTGAACAGGCATATGTGGATTTCCAGATTGGACCATATCAAGATAGAATTTTGTGTGATATATTGCCTATGGAATGTTGTCACCTACTGTTGGGTAGACCATGGCAATTTGACAGAAGGGTACTGTATGATGGGTATGCTAATACCTACACCATCAAGAAGGATGGGAAGATTATTAAGTTGATGCCATTGCAGGCAAAAGCTGCAGCACAGAAGGCAGCTCAAATCATTTTAATGGGAAAGGAGTATGTGTAGATGCCTAGAGGAGCAGGCATGAAGGCAGTTCAGGACACTACAGGAGAGGGAGTTGTTACAGACAACAAGCTGGAGAAAGTTTTAGTTGTGACTGCAAGAGGTCAGCAGCAGGTTCAGAAACAGGGGTGCAACCAACCAGCAGTTCAGAAGAATGACAAGGATGTTGTCATAGTTGGGACTATTGCTTGTCCTATTAAGATTGAAAGAAAGGTACAGTTGAACACCACAGAGGCAGTTCAGAAAGAGGTTCTGGTCAGACAACCTGACAAACACAGGATATGTGAGAGGAAGGCCTATATTGACAGGCATGAGGATTTACTTGCCAGAAAGCAAGTTACAGTGCAGAAGACTTGGAGCAGCCAAGAGACAGCAGCAGCTAAAGCTGGAACAGGTCAGAAGATTGACAAAGCCAAGTGTAAAGGTGGAAGACTTCCACATACTAAACTCATGGGACATGAGTTCTTTTCTGTTGGGGAGTATGGTGCAGGAGCACCTACCTGACAGCTGGTCTGGATGAGGCAGTTAGTAGTTTAGGTCTTGTTTGTGTTTCCAAGAACGTCTGTTAGACCAATTGCATGTAATAATGTCACGCTGATCATGATAAGATCATGCTGACCGGGCTTTTGCTATTTTTAGATAGTTAGTTATAACAGCTGTCATGATGTATGTTCGGTGGGATCTCCCAGCCGCTTGGAGAGTTCCCAGCCGCTTGGAGTCGGGTCAGTAGTACTCGTAGGGAAAGTCTTTATAAGCATGGGATCGGTTGATGTTGGACAGACAGACAGATATCATCGATCGAGCTTGAGTGAGACTAAGAGAGAGATTGATCATATTGTATTGCATCTTTGAAATCAATAAAGTGATCCTGTTTGTGTTCTTGCTCTGGTTGCATTCCATTACTTGATTGATCTGCTGGTTTGAGAGGGTGTCATGGATTTCCTGATCCATTCCACCGGTTGACTCATCTGATCGGTGGAATGGTAATGTACATTAGGGTAGGCAGTAGTTTGTTTGTTTGCATGCAGGTGTGCAGGATCGCGGTCAAGAGATGTTGAAGACCCTAGCATCCTCATGTGCTAGGTCGAGTTGATAAGCTGACTGAGTTGGAAGATCACCCTGAGTTGGATCGGGTCATCCCTGGTGGATCGGCGAAGTGAGATTTCGCTAACTGAAGAAGTTCACCAAAACGGCATCATCAGGATATTTCTGCAAATATCCTGCAGACAGTTCGGACATCGTCATCCGGATAAGTGGGGGAGATCAGCATGATGATGTCGATTGCATGAAGTGTGAGTTCGTCGGGGTGATCATCAACAGGAGGAGCCGAGGAGTGTATCGGCATCAGGATCATCATATCGGGAGTGCCAAACATCCGCATATCGCGAGTAGATGCGGGAGAGAAAGTTTGGATTTTTGACTAAGTGTTGAGAAGGTCATCAGGATATTGGGTGACGTCATCGTCATCAGGATATGACGTCATCGTCATCAGGATATTGAGATATCCCCCCTATGCGAGTTTATCCTGCCGTCGTTAAGTGTTAAGGTATCGGCGGAAGTCCGTGTCAGGAAGTTGTGTTAACATCATCATCAGGAGGTTTCGAAGAGAACCGGATAATTTATATCATGATGCTGTTGCTTGTATCGTCGGGTAGTGGAGCGTCGAAGGTAAGCTGCTGAAGGTGAACGTCATCAGGATATTTGGGACAACCGGATGTTGAATATCCTGCTGACGAAGGAAGTGTTGCATATGATGATGACGATGGAGTTCGGAGCCCGATGAACAGTGGAACAGGAGGATGTGTGCGCCGGCTGAACATCATGATGATGATGTTAGGAGGAAAGCGGAGGAGGTGAATAGTAGTCGGCAGGAGGATGATTGCGAGTGTCCGCAATATGATGATGCTGTTGGTTTTAGGAAACATGATGATGCTGACAGAGTAAAGCCGAAATATGATGATGTTGGTAGTTGTAGGGAATATGATGATGATGGCGAAGATGATGATGATGAGGTTGGTCTGCAGACATTCATGCTATATGCGAAGGTTATAGTGTGGATGCCTCTGCATCATCCTGACAGCTGGTCTGGATGAGGCAGTTAGTAGTTTAGGTCTTGTTTGTGTTTCCAAGAAGGTCTGTTAGACCAATTGCATGTAATAATGTCACGCTGATCATGATAAGATCATGCTGACCGGGCTTTTGCTATTTTTAGATAGTTAGTTATAACAGCTGTCATGATGTATGTTCGGTGGGATCTCCCAGCCGCTTGGAGAGTTCCCAGCCGCTTGGAGTCGGGTCAGTAGTACTCGTAGGGAAAGTCTTTATAAGCATGGGATCGGTTGATGTTGGACAGACAGACAGATATCATCGATCGAGCTTGAGTGAGACTAAGAGAGAGATTGATCATATTGTATTGCATCTTTGAAATCAATAAAGTGATCCTGTTTGTGTTCTTGCTCTGGTTGCATTCCATTACTTGATTGATCTGCTGGTTTGAGAGGGTGTCATGGATTTCCTGATCCATTCCACCGGTTGACTCATCTGATCGGTGGAATGGTAATGTACATTAGGGTAGGCAGTAGTTTGTTTGTTTGCATGCAGGTGTGCAGGATCGCGGTCAAGAGATGTTGAAGACCCTAGCATCCTCATGTGCTAGGTCGAGTTGATAAGCTGACTGAGTTGGAAGATCACCCTGAGTTGGATCGGGTCATCCCTGGTGGATCGGCGAAGTGAGATTTCGCTAACTGAAGAAGTTCGCCAAAACGGCATCATCAGGATATTTCTGCAAATATCCTGCAGACAGTTCGGACATCGTCATCCGGATAAGTGGGGGAGATCAGCATGATGATGTCGATTGCATGAAGTGTGAGTTCGTCGGGGTGATCATCAGCAGGAGGAGCCGAGGAGTGTATCGGCATCAGGATCATCATATCAGGAGTGCCAAAACATCCGCATATCGCGAGTAGATGTAGGAGAGAAAGTTCGGATTTTTGACTAAGTGTTGAGAAGGTCATCAGGATATTGGGTGACGTCATGGTCATCAGGATATGACGTCATCGTCATCAGGATATTGAGATATCCCCCCTATGCGAGTTTATCCTGCCGTCGTTAAGTGTTAAGGTATCGGTGGAAGTCCGTGTCAGGAAGTTGTGTTAACATCATCATCAGGAGGTTTCGAAGAGAACCGGATAATTTATATCATGATGCTGTTGCTTGTATCGTCGGGTAGTGGAGCGTCGAAGGTAAGCTGCTGAAGGTGAACGTCATCAGGATATTTGGAGCAACCGGATGTTGAATATCCTGCTGACGAAGGTAGAGTCGGAGATCATGATGATGACGATGGAGTCCGGCGCCTGATGAACAGTGCAACCGGAGGATGTGTGCGCCCGCTGAACATCATGATGATGATGTTAGAAGGAAAGCGGAGATGAACAGTAGTCGGCAGGCGGATGTTTGCGATCGTCCGAAATATGATGATGCTGACTGTGTAACGCAGAACATGATGATGATGTTGGTGGTTGTAGGGAATATGATGATGATGGCGACGATGATGATGATGAGGTTGGTCTGCAGACATTCATGCTATATGCAAATGATATAGTGTGGATGCCTCTGCATCATTTTTTTTTCATTATTATTATTATTTATTTATCTCCATTTTAGCCAAAGGACTATAATATCCTTTATTTTCATCTCTCTTTTAATTATAAATGATAAATAAACTTTATCCTCTTATAATTTTAGAGGGTTATTCATAAATATCTTTCTTTTCCATTTGGAGAAAAAGTCACATAACAAGGATGGCGTATGCATCCATATAATTATTAGTACCAAACCTAGTAGTAGAAGAGAAAAAAAGTGAATAGAACTCTCATTATCACACCCAACACCACTAATCCTAGTGACACCTAGATTGCTCCAAGAAGAACCATCAATATTAAATTTGAAAAAACCCAATGGGGAGGAGAATATTTACCTACTCTATTCACCTTATCACAATATTTAACCCCATATCCAAAATGACTAGAGAAAACCAAGTGACATAAATCTAATTTCCTCAAGATTTCATTATCAAATGGATCTATTACGTCATTCAATTTACACTTAGCTACGAAAGTTCCTTTTATCCATTCCAAGATCTGCTGTTGGACATACCCAATAATAACTTATCTTACAATTTAACATGAAAATTTCCATATAGTGCTAGCTTGATAGGTACCAGATCAAGTCCATCTTGTCATTCACCAACCTAATCCTAGATCCTCTATTGCTTTAACAATTATGATCTTCGTTCATAATCTTCATTTGATACTAATTTCTAACATTGCCGTAAAAATTCACATTCTTTGTCCATAGTCTTTATTCTTAATTGTCATCATTGCAAGTATTCTAGATTTAACAATAACAAAGCATCGAATTCATCTAAATATAAACTAGCATACCTATCTTTACAAAAATCTATGTAAAAGAGGTCAATAGATATCATTCTTGAAGTTTTTTAAAGATAGGTATGCTAGTTTATTTTATTTTAATCTATTTTATTTATTATATACATAACTCTAAATTTTTTTCTCCTTTTTTCACCTCATTCTATATTGTTTTCATTCTTTTTCCTCTTTACTTCAATGGGTTGTAGACATGGTGAACCAAGGTAAATCTAGTCAAGTAATAGCAACTTTTATTTATTTATTTATCTTCTTCTATATTATTTTTGTTGTTTATTTTATTTATTTATCTTCTTCTTTTACTCTTACTCTTATGATTCAAATGTATTATAAATTTTTATTGTGTAAGAAATATGTAGTAGAGAGAATAAAAACTAAAATAAAATAATTCTTAAACGAAAACAAAACAAATAATTATGCCGAGAGGCGAATACAATTCAACAAGGGGTGGAGTTGAAAATAGGGTGGAGTGTAATGGCGTAATTATTATTGAGAATAGATAGGCACCTGGAGACTGACATTTCAATGTCTTATATATATATATGTATTTAATATATCTATGCTAGTTATAATTTTTTCCATAGTAAAAATCATTTAAACAAAGGTCATTAAACTAAATATTAATTTTCTTTGTGGCTTTTAAAGATTAAAGAACCCTAACCCTAGCTCTCATTAAACTAAAGTAAATAATTTACCCTACCATTAATTTTCTTTGTGGTTTTCAAAGGTTAGTTTATGCAAGAAAAATATTAAATAAGTTATAATTTATAGGTTCCATAATTTAAGATGCACTTTAACTATAATTTTGTTTTTGTTTTAATGAGCAACCTGAATAAAAGTAAATAATACTAATGCCTAATCTAAATTTCTATAAATAATAGCAGTAGCATTACATCACTTCATAAATTTATTTTAACTTTCTATAAATAATAGCAGCAGCATTACATCACTTCATAAATTTATTTTGCATGAAAAAAACAAAAAAAAAATGGCTACATAGTGCCCCTACCAATTAAACTTCTCCTCCTTATGGATTAAACTTCTTCTCCCAATTAAATTTTCTCTCTTCAAAAAAAAAATGGCTACATAGTGCCCCTACCAATTAAACTTCTCCTCCTTATGGATTAAACTTCTTCTCCCAATTAAATTTTCTCTCTTTTTATTTGATTTGATTTTTCTTAAATTTATGTTTGAGTACTGCTTATATTTATAGACATTATTTTATTGGCTTGATTTTTATGTTCATTGATGTAATAAAACTTTGTCCTCTATATATTTATAATTATTTAAAAATATATATGCCTTGTTATTTAAAAAAATATGTGGGCTCTATTTTATTTATATGTACATGGTCACAGTCATCCCCTTAATTCCACTGGATAACTCCTCGTGTTATAATTATTTTTTATGTCGGCTCTTTAATAGTTTTGTTAACATGCTCATGCCATTACACTCCACCCCTTGCTACAACTATAGTTACACCTTTCAACGTAACTAATAATTCATTACATCAAATAACATTAAGAAATCACAAGCAATTAATTTTATTAATGTTTCTATTTGACTTCTTTCATATAGTGGTGTATGATTTCAAGATCATAGTCAATGCCCTTAGTTACATCTCAAACATTATCAATGTCCTACTTGTCTATCACTATCGACCTCACACTTTGTATTTCGTAGTTCCACTATGACAATGATCAAGTCTTTAGACCTATAATCTTCCTAATCTGTGTTCACTTTATATATGGGAGTAGATACACTATCATTTTCCTTTAGATTACCTCTTCACATTCCTTAATTTCACTTTAATAAATAAAAAGGATATACTATCTATTGAATCTACAAATTTATTTGGACTTACTGAGCTCCATATTAGCTAGATCCATTTTTATCAAGTGCATCTACCTTGTAATCAGTGATAATTTTAAGGAAACCCCCCTAAAAAAACCTATAAAATCCTGGCGAATCTTAACTAAGTGCTATAATTTTCCTGGCGAATCTTTCCTTTTAAAAAAAATATTAATTTTCTTGGCGAATCTATGCACATCATTAACAAAAAATTAAAAATGTGGCGAATCCTAGTGAAAACTCACTAAAAAAAATAAAACCAATGGCAAATATTAAAAATGATTACTAAAAAAATTAATTATAATGGTGAATCCTTCCTTTAAAAAATTCCATATTTGGTCGATGCACTCCCCCATATATTCTTTTGTTTTAAGTTTAAATTTGAAGCAGGGACCCAGGGGTAGCAGCCACCGGTGGGGTCAAGGGGCAGCATCCCTTGTGGGGGTCAAGGGGGCAATGCCCCCTTGCGGGGGTCGATGGGGCAACGCCCCTCATGGGGTCCGAGAACAGTGGCCCCAGCATGCTCCTATCGCGATATAGGCGGGATCGAGGGGCAGATCCCCTCACCACCAAGCACAAATTCACTATCCAAAATGCATTGGATTAAGTATTTTCTAAATATTTTGCTTTAAAACAAGACTAAAATTAAATTAAATTCTCGCCATTGATTATCATTTTGATCAGATGGATCTGGTTGAATTCCACAACCCCTTTAACATGTGCCTTTTAAAAGGCTTACTGGGGCCCAAAATTTGTTTTGGGCCACAAGATCATAATCTAATCGTGTGGCCCAAAACAAATTTCAGGCCCCAACAAGCCTTTTAAAAGGCACATGTTAAAAGGGTCGCAGAATTCAACCACAACTATTTGATTGAAATGATAATCAATGGTAATGAATGAAAGACATATTCAAAGCGAAATTAGCCCTAAAGTATAGGATAATGTATTATTATAATGGTGATATTACCCTGAAAGTAATGACATGAATAGAATGTATGTAAATATAAAGGAGTGTACACATATAAGGGGCTTTGTCCTAGGAACAATTCAATTTAGAGCACTAAAACAAACACATCTCCATCAAATTGAACATATAGGTCATTGCATGCTTGTGCTTGCTATCTTCCAACATTTTTCCAAGGTCATAAAGTCAATCTAACAATGGGGTTGATTGAGGAGAATTTGATTCTCACGATCCAAAAACTTCATTAAGCTATTTTTAAATACTGCTTGTCCTTACACATCAACAAGGAGCAAAAATCATAGCAAAACTATAAATTCAAATTGAACTTAAAATCTCTGATTTGGATATTTTTTATAAGTTGGATATTTGTATTGCAGAGTTTAATTTATTACAGTTTAATTTATTACTATCTTTTGTTTTCCTAGATGCAATTTCTACTTCTCATATACTTCTAATTTTTGTGCCGATGCATAGTATTGCTGGGCAAAGACATTGATATAAATATGTGAGTGACGGTAGGAGTCACATCTGTGATAGACGTGACTCCTCAAGGAGTCACACCTATCACAGGTGTGACTTTGTCACTGTTTGCATTGTAATTGGTTTCACCAATTTTAACAGTTACTAATCACCATTTAGAATGTAGAAGATGTTTATGCTTTGGTAATATATCATTCGATCATAATGAATATGTTATCTGATCAAAGCTACAAACAACTCAACACTCCCTCTTAGCTCGGTAAGATAACAATATCACAATAATCTCTATGAATATCAATTATCTGATTTGTAATGAATTTCACAAAGTAATTTAATATCACATAACTCATGATATATAGTATCACCTATCTCGTGATACATAGCATCACCTACCTCGTGATACTAAAGGATATACTATACTCGAGAACATTACATTCTCCTTATATATCCTAGTTATTGTATGTGCACTAACATTAAGTCACATAATGTCTACCATAACTTAATAATGATAACTCCATGATTCGTACAAATATCAAGTCACATGATATCAGTCTAATAAACATTATAAGATCGTCACCTTATAATGTTAAGCACAAGTGTAGATTATCCAAAAGATCGTCACCTTTTAGAAATAAACACAGAATGGGTAGGCCCATAATGTCATAGAGTCACACATATGACACAATATGTTTACACATTAAACATCTTTAGTATATTAGTACAAATCAATTAGAATTTTAAATTTCAATCATACCAAGATTTTTCTTGAAGTATTCAACTTTCACCTTGAGGAGTGGTTTGGTAAGAATATCTGCGATTTGATCTCCTTTACTGATATACTCCAACTGAATCACATTCCTTTCCACCATATTACGCACATAGTGATGAGGAATCTCAATATGTTTAGATCTATCATGGAATACTGGATTTACAGATAGCTTAATATAGCTTTGATTGTTGCAGTGGATGATAGTTGGTTTTAGAGGTTTACCAAATAATCCCACAAGCAGTTTTCTAAGCCATACTGCCTCTCTAGCAGCCATAGAAGCTGCAATATATTCGGCTTCTGTAGAGCTCTGAGCAACTGAAGACTATTTTTTTCCAATCCACGATAACATTGCTGACCCTAAACTGAAACAGCATTTGGAGGTGCTCTTCCGGTCTATTACACTTCCAGCCCAATCTGAATCTGTGAATCCATGTAGATCTAAGTCAACCTTTTCATATTTTAAGCCATAATTTAGAGTACCTTGAAGGTATCTCATTATATGCTTCACAGCCACAAGATGTAACTCCTTGGGCTCACACATAAACTAACTTAAGGCATTTACAGCATAGCAGATATTAGGTCTGGTATTGACCAAATACATCAAGGATCCAATTATTTGTTTGTACAGAGTGGGATCTGCCAATGGAGAATCTGCTGTTGCTTCCTTCAATTTATGAAGATTTGTTTCCATGGGGGAAGACATAGGCCTACATTCCATCATACCAAACCTTTTTAATATATCAATTGTGTACTTCCCTTGGTTTAGAATAATACAGTCTGATTTCTGCCATACTTCCAGTCCAAGGAAGTAGTGTAATAGACTTTAGTCCTTCATGTCAAATTCTGAAGCTAGATCTTTCTTACACTGATCAATAAGGTGATCTTCCCCTGTAATCAATTGATCATCAACATATAATATAAATATTAACATATCACCTTTGCTTTGTTTGAAGTAGAGATTTGGATCTGTGTCATTCTTTGAGAAGCCTAATCTCAAGAGATAACTATCAATTCTTTCATACCAGGCTTTGGGGGCCTGTTTAAGTCCATATAGAGCTTTCTTTAATTTACATACATGCGATCCTGCATTGTGAATCTCAAATCCTTCAGGTTGCTGTAAGTAAACCTCTTCTTCAATGGTTCCATTTAAGAAAGCAATTTTTATGTCCATTTGATGGACTTCCCACCCTTTGGCTGCTGCAATAGCTAGAACTGCCCTGACTGATGTATATCGAGCAACTGGAGTGAAGGTTTCATCATAATCAATTCCTTCCTTTTGTGAAAATCCTCTGGCTATGAATCTTGCTTTGTATTTCCCTATACTGCCATCTACAGCATGTTTGATTTTAAATAGCCATTTGAAGAAACAACAGATTTCCCTTTTGGTCTAGGTACTATATCCAACACATCATTCTTTAGGATGGATTGATACTCCTCTGTCATGGCATCCTTCCATACTTGGTGCTTAAGAGATTCTATAGCACTAGAAGGTTCTGATTTAATGAATTCACTCATTAAAGCTACATAACTAGAGAATCTCTTAGGTCTTGTGCTTTCCCTAAAAGTCCCTAATGGAGTGGCATAATTTTTAGCTTCTTCCATTGTTTTGGTGGCCTAGAGTGGTCTTTTCTTGGGATTTTCTAGTGATGTGATTTGTTCATGATTTACCTCTTCCTCAGGATACTCCCTCTGAAACTCAGGTGTAGGATCCTCTTCTATGCTTGAGTTGGAAGTTTGAATTTTTGACTCAATATGATTTCTGGCTCTTTAGAAAGCTATGTCTTCCTCAAAAATCACATCTCTACTCAGTTCAATTTGTCTTTGACCAGGTATATATATTCTATAAGCTTTTAATGTTTCACTATAGCCTACAAAGATGCCTTTTTCTCCCAGAAGGTTCTAGCTTAGTTCTTTTCTCTTTGGGCACATGAATGTAAATAGGACAACCAAATATCCTTAAATGACTAATGTCTAGTTTTGTACCAGTGAAGGCTTCTTGAATAGTTTTGTCATCAATATGAGAGTGAGGACATCTATTCTGAATATAGACAGTAGTACTAGATGCTTCTGCCCAAAGTGAAGTGTCTATTCTCTAATCAAGTAACATTGCCCTAGCAGCTTCTACAATGGTTCCATTTTTTCTTTCTGCAACTCCATTTTGTTGAGGATTATAAGGTACAGTGAACTCCCTCTTAATCCCAGTGTTTTTACAAAAGTCTTTAAAAATGTCTGAAGTGTATTCATTCCCATTATCTGTTCTTAAGGTTTTGATTTTTCTCCCGGGAGAGTTTTCAGTAATGGATTTGAATTCCTTAAATCTTTTAAGGATATCCTGTGATTCTTTACATTTAAGAAAATAGATCCATGTCTTTCTGGAGAAGTCATCAATGAAGATTACATAGTATAGAAACCCACCTAAGGAGGGTACAGACTGTAGGAGTTCAGGACAACACTGAGAGGGGGGGTGAATCAGTGTTGTATAAATTCTAACTTTTTGCAAATTTAACTTTCAAGACATGAAGAAAGAAAGATATCATTTGTTACACACATGTGCACATAACTGAGAATGAATGATGAAATTAAAATCTCATGAATAAATCATACACACAAACAGAGAGAAAATCAATATAAATCAAGACACAAGAATTGCACAAGTGGAAAACCCTCCTGGGGTAGAAAAACCACTCCAAAACTACCTCACTGGCTTAACCTAAAAAATATCTTTACAAGCCTCACTGGCTGATGTGAGTGTCTCACTGACCTATAAGCCTCATTGGCATATGTGCCTCACTGGCTTTTCTCAATCAATCAAAACAAAAATCTCATGTGCAAGAAGTGATTTTCTGTTCAATCTGGTTTGCACCATTTAAATCAACTCATCTTTCTTTTCAAAAAGTTTTTTCTCTGCATATCATAACTTCATAACATACATAACATTATTTGCTCATCTCTGTTTTCTTCATCAACACACAGACATCAATGTACCTGAAAAACCATTATATACAATTTGAAAAACCTTTCACATTCTATACAATCATTTTTCATCTGTGAAGAAATTAATTTTCTCTTCATGCCCATGACTGTTCATTTTCTTCTGCAAGAACAAAATCAATATTTTCTTCTTTTTCATCCTGCAAGAATAAAATCAATTTTTCATCTACATAAGACTTTTCACATTCCTTCAAAAGTTCATTCTCCTTCTCTGCAAAATATCTTCATTCATCTGCAACAAAAAAAATATATTTCTGCCAAAAATATCTCTGCTCATTTGTATGTCCTTTCATCTACAAAAATAAAAACATCAAGAAATCCAAACACCAATCCATCTGCAAGAAGAAAATCTTATTCTCAAAAATCTTTGCATGATCCTTTAAAATCTCCGAGAACACTCATCTTCTCTGGAAAATTACATTTCCAAAACTTTTGATCTTCTCTGAAAAATCAATTTTCAATAATAATATCCATAAAAATTGTCTTCAAAAAATTCTATATCAAATCTGCCTTCTAAAGGAAAAAACATCTTATTTGTTTCCAAATAAATCTTTCATCTAAAAAAAAAAACCTCAAAAATCTTAACTTACCCACCCTTTTCTCAAAGCAAAAATAGAAATTACTTTTTAATATCATAAAATTGACATAAGGAGGGGCCGACCACATGGAGGTATAGAACAATGTTTCCATAGCCTATTCGAACACCTTTATGATTTTTGATGCTTATAACATTTTAACCACATACCATCGAATATGGTTATGAAGAAATAAAAGAAAACCAACACTTATTTCGGGCTTTCTCATTCATAAAAGCATACAATGCTTTTATTACAACTCGTGCTTCCCTTAAATACGATGCCTTTCATGAATAAATGGAGATCTTAATGATTTTTCCTCAGGCTTCATAATACTCCAAAACATTCGATGATCTTAGTTAAATTTCTTTCCTTAAAAAGAATGCAAGGCTTTTCATCAAAAAGGTAGATGCTCTTTTTTTTTAAAACCATAAATTCCTTTATAGAAATCAAGCTTAAAAAAGATTTTATTTGATTTCCGTAAGGCATGAAACGTGCCCATATAAATTGTGCTCCACATAGGTTAAAAAAAAAACTTTTGACTTGTTTTCCCGCTCAGGCTCCATGGAGTACATTGACTACAATTCAAATATGCAATGTTCTTTTTCTTTTTCTTTTTTTTTAAATAATTATCCTCACCACTGATATTGCAAGGAGAAAGGAGGCCGGTCTTCCTTAATGTGAACACTTCATGCAATTAAACATTACCACTGATCTTACCTCCCGTCGCATGCATTGAAGACTGATGCAAAAGGTTTTAGAAGAGGAAAAAGGCCGGTTGCCCAATTTCACTTGTACCCTTAACATTGCCATTTAAGTGGCTTTTACCCTCATTGTGATTTCACTTAGTTAAAAAGACACTATTGTAGAGAAGTAGACTTCACCAAATGACCTCATAAATATGAGTCTTTCAATATCAAACCAATCAACCTTAAGCCATATTAGCATTAATGTCAAGACATAAATTTTGACTGAAATTACCTTGTATCATCATATCATATTGTATCAAACTTTCTTATAAATATTTGATCTGCATTGCTCTTGATGTGAACCTGCATTCCTCTTGTATTACTGAAGCATGTGAACTTTGTCAAACCAAGATAGATTGAAACATACATTGTAACACCAACGATAAACAACCTGATTTAACAAGTAAGGCAAGATCAACCTATGTCAACATTGCTTGAATATAAACATGCATGTAAACCATTTGAACTCCTATATCACTGACATCCTGATGTAACTCAATCTTGAGGATCTATTCAAGAAGACTTTGTACAAACATAATTGATATCCTTAACATGATCAACAACATCAACCCAAGATCTTTTGAACACAAAACTGAATACACATATGAAACAAGTCCTTATCTTTTGAAGTATAACCCCCTGATTAGTGACCTTCAGATGTTTACAAGATCAACCCAAGATCCTGCAAGACCTTTTTGACATCAATGACAATCTGACACCATCACAGACATGGGTCCACATAAATCTGAGTGGACTAGTTCTAATACTTTATTTGTTTTGCTAGAACTATTTTGAAAGGACCCCTTTGTATTTTTCCCTAAGGTACACCCCTTGCATACCCCTGAATTACATTGTTTGAGTTTGGGTAACCCTGTAAGTAGTCTTTCCATGGAAGATAGGGTACGAAAATTTAGGTGTCCTAGTCTTCTATGCCATATTTCATTAGAGTCTGCAATTTCATGAATTAGGGCTTGATTTGGTTTCGTACATAACTCGTACAAGTACCCTTGTCTATGACCTATGGTTTTGGCCTTCTTAATAGTAGAATTCTTTGGCCATGCCAATACTTTGCTATCCATAAAGGTCACCCTATATCCATTATCTTCAAGTGCAGATATGGAGACTAGGTTTCTTTTGATGCCTGGGACAAACAATACTCCAATAAGTTGGATGGAGATACCAGTCTTTAATTTGAGGTGCATGTGCCAACACCCCTGACTGGATGCACAGAGTTATCTCCAATTGTTACTTCTTCATCAGTCTCTTCTACCATGGTGTCTAGTAGTTCCCTGAACCCTGTGATGTGTCTTGATGAACCACTATCTATAACCCAGGTGTTGGATTTATTTGATACTTGGTTTGAAAGTGCATAGTAGAATACATATTTCTCAGATTCATGCTTCTTTATTTTGGCATAAGATGCTTGTTGTTTGGCTTTGTCAAGACATCTGATTGCATAGTGTCCATATTGGTCGCATCTGAAACATTGGATGCGAGAAATGTCTTTCTTGAATGAACCTTTCCCGTGATAATTTTTCCTCTTCTTGAAGTGTTTCTTCTTCTCTTTCTTTTGAGAGTTTGTATTTAGAACATGAAGGTCTTCATCTATATTTTTCTATTTTGACCCTTTCTTTGTCTGTCTAGATTCTTCTTGAAGACAGTCTGATCTTAGATGGTCAAATTTTGGAAATTTAGACCTTGTACTAATGCCTTGAATGAATGTCTCCCAAGAATTTGGGAGACCATCTAGAGCAATAAGTGTTAGTTCCTTGCTTTCAATTTGGTACCCAAGCATTGATAGTTGATCCCTTAGTGCAGATATTCTCATAAAGTATGCATTGATAGATTCTCCTTTGTTCATACTTATATGATTTATTTCTTTCTTTAGGGCTAAGGTTCTACTGGAGTTATTAATTTCATAATTTCCTTCAAGTGACTTAAACATATGATATGTAGTCTCATGTTTTGTCAGAATCGGTACGATATGATCTCTAACTCCATCAACTATGATTTTCATGGCTTTGTCATTTCCTTCAATCCATGTCATTTTATCAGAATCATTCTCTGGTTTTGTTTTGTTTTCTCTCACAAATGAATCAACTTTGTTTTCTTTTAGTATAATCATAATTCTAAATTTCCATGATGAGAAGTTATTTCCTCCTTCCAATCTGTCTTCGAATCAGATTGCTGCTGTCATTCTAAATTTCTCAAGTTTGATTTTCTGCCTGGATTCTGCTTAACTTGGCTCTGATACCATGTAAATTCAAATCAAACTTAAAATCTCTGATTTGGATATTTTCTGTAAGTTGGATATTTGTATTGCAGAGTTTAATTTATTATTGTCTTTTGTTTTCCTAGATGCAATTTCTACTTCTCATACACTTCTGATTTTTGTGTCGATGCATAGTATTGCTGGGCAACGGCATTGATATAAATATGTGAGTGATGGTAGGAGTCACATCTGTGATAGACATGACTCCTTAAGGAGCCACGCCTATCACAGGTGTGACTTTGTCATTGTTTGCATTGTAATTGGTTTCACCAATTTTAACAGTTACTAATCACCGTTTAGAATGCAGAAGATGTTTATGCTTTGGTAATATATCATTCGATCATAATGAATATGTTATCTGATCGAAGCTACAAACAACTCAACAAAAACAACTTACAAAAGTCTACATACTATTGGATCATAACCTAACCTAGAGCAAAGATCACATCGAAAAAGGTTACAAAAGTTTGTTGATTGCCAAAACATAACCATGCGCGAAAGGTCATTCATATGCTACTAAGGATCAACCCACAAAAGATTATGATTATATTATAGTTAAAAGCAATAAGCATATCAAAAGCATTAATTTCTAGACATTGGTAAATCAATTTTGTGCAACATCAACAATCATTCTTCATCACTGTTCCAAGAGTTAAATTTTCATTTCAATTATCAATTTTGAACTTCAATTTAATATAGCTGTGTTAATTGTATGTATCTAATTAACCTAGATGAATTCATCTGAGGGTATTTTAATACCTTAAAGTGTATTTCATATTTATTACTTTCAATTTAAATTACATTTCATATATATTTAATGTTTTCTTTTGGATTCAATTTCATAGTTTTCAAGTCAATTTTTATTGACTCATATTTCATGAGCAGTGGTTCACAAGAACCCATCCCTCATAAGCATGAATGATCCACTTACCATCAACTGCATCTAGGTATTGCTAACAAGAGTGAAACATCGAGACTTCCAACAACATCGCCCATCTTAATACTACTCTAACTCAAACATAATAATAAAGTTTCATATATATTTTTATTTAATAGTTTTTATTGGGGTACTTTAAGGGAATAAAAAGTTCTATTTGAAACTTCATCAACTTGTCCACAAAAATAAAAAGCTACCTCCATAACTTTGGCCAACAAAACAAAAACGATCAAATTGCTAGCCCATTCACTTAAATGTACCGAAATTGCAAGGAATTTATAATCGTACCATAAATTTGAAAAGCTTTAAGCAAAAATAGCACGCAGGTAAATTACAGGTAGAGGTTTTGAAATGCATTACATAGCTCTTCAACCTCTCCTAGTTTCTTTTTGAATTCTTCAATGTCCGCGTCATAATTGTCCTCTATCAAATCGATTATAGATTTTGTAATGCTTTCAATCTTTTCTGCATTTGCAGCCCTCATAGTTGCTCTGAGCTTTTGCTCTCTTGCTTTATTCCTGCTTCCATAGACAAAATGTTCCAATGCATATCTGAGTTGGTGTTTGACAGCAGCCTGTACATCTTCACCCCTGTATCTTTCAGCATCAAACTTCATTCTATTGATTTCATCCTTACTCAGTCCACAATTCTCCTTGCTAATTATTATGCTCCTTTCACCTGCTACTTTGTTTTTGGCCGAGACCTTCAATATCCCATGGGCATCTATTTCGAAACTCACATCGATTGTTTCTTTTCCCCATAGATCTGCTGGTATCCCAGTAAAGTTGAAACTTCCCAGCAAATTATTGTCCTTTGCAAAAGTTCTCTCGCCTTCGTAGACAAAAAATGGCCCACCTGTTTGGTAGTCTTCACAAGTGAAAAACGTCCCTACTTTCTTTACAGGAATACGGGTATTCTTAGGAATTATCACGTTCATGATACCTCCTTTCACCTCAATTCCCAAGCTCAAACGAGTGACATCTTGGAGAAGTACATCTGAACATTGGTCAGTCAATACAGCAGCATGTACAGCAGCTCCATACGCAACAGCTTCATCTTGATTGATGCTTCTGCACAATTTCTTCTGCCCAAACAACTCTTCAATCAATTGTTGTAGCTTTGGAATCCGGGTAGAACCCCCAACCAGAACAACTTCATCTATTTCATTCCAGCATCGGCTAAACAGAGTCTCACACCATCAATGCATTTAATGGAGAGATCATTGTTAAGATCTTCAAACTTGGCTCTGCTAATTTTGGAAAAAAGGTCGCTATCTTCACAGAGGCAATCAATCTCAACAGTTGTTTCTGTAGCAACTGAAAGGCTTCTTTTGACCCTCTCACATGCCGTACGAAGTCTGCGAAGTGCTTTGGCATTCTTGCCAATTTTCTTCTTATTTTTCCTTTCGAATTCTTTGATGAAATGTTTAAGCAGTCTGTTATCAAAATCTTCCCCACCCAGATGAGTGTCTCCCCCAACTGCTCTCACTTGAAATGAACCCCTACTGATGGTAATAACAGAAACTTCAAAAGTGCCCCCTCCAACATCAAAAATAAGGATATTCTTACCAGTGGTGGAAGAGTATGTCTTGGTGTCCAACCCATAAGCTATGGCTGCAGCATTTGGTTCATTCAGAAGTTGCAACACATTAAACCCAGCCAAGTGGGCTGCATCCATTGTAGCCTGTCTCTGTGAATCGTTGAAATAGGCCGGCACAGTGATTACAGCATTCTTTACTTCAAGCTTAAGAAACATTTTCGCATTCTCTTTCATCTTGGACAGCACCATAGCTGAAATTTATTGAGGTGCAAAACTTTTAGACTTACCTCTATAGGTTACCTGTATCTCAGGCCTCCCATTACTTCCTTCAACAACAGAGAAAGGCCAATGGAATATGTCACTTCGTAGTACAGGATCACAAAACCTTCTTCCCATCATTCTTTTCACATCAGAGACTGTGTTGTGTGGATTGGATATGATTTGATTTTTAGCACCCTCTCCTACCAGTCTTTCCGTTTCAGTGAAGGCAACAATGGAGGGGGTGGTTCTATTGCCTTGGTCGTTTGTTATGATTTCAACTCTCTCACAATGCCAAGCTCCTACACAACTGTAGGTGGTGCCCAGATCAATGGCAATAGCTTTATCTCTCGCCATAACCTGTGCTTTGCAAAACCAATTCACTGTTTTACTATATGTGTAACAACACCCCATTAACCCTAATAAAATAATACAAGATTTCTACACCTAATATCATTCTATCATTTAAAATCTCTTTAGACACCATGTCTAGGTGAAGTTAACAGAGTATGAACTAATCAATAATAGATCAAGCTATGATCATTATCCATAAGTACATCATATGGAGAAAGAACAAAAGATGAACATCTTAATAATAAGACAACTTACATAAATATTTCATGTAGCTTCACCATATGCATTACTCAAATTTGAAAACTCGTTTAAATCCAAGTCCATATATAAGAAACATCAAGGTTGATTTAACCATCTTAAGGTTAAGCTATGCTCAACCTTCACAAAATCATCATGTGTCAGAATAGGTATGATACGTCATCCAATACACAAGTTCTATCTACAGAAATTCAATTCTTTAGTAAAGTAAAACATATTGTTACAGTTATGAGTAACCTCCCACCCCTTATGAGCTTAGAGTCATACATCTCTATAATATTATCTGGGTTCTATATCAATCAATGTTCATCATAACATTCTCAACTCATAGTGGTCTCTGTTTATATATTACATAATGCATCCCTAAAATAGTAACATCATAATATCTTATCTCATTAACAATTACATTCGTAATCTGATAAGGTAATAATAACTAGTATTCAATAGTGTAATAAGGCTAGACAACTAGCCCACATTTTACTCTACCTGAGTAATTATTGTAGTGATTTATCTCACCAAAAATTTTAAGAATTCACAATCCCCAAGATGGACCTTTCTAGGGGGGCAAACCTATGCCTCGAGGGCTCATCTCAGATAGCCTTGCCTACGTGAAAGCGTAGAGGCTTCATAGTTTGAAAAACATCCTTCCTTAAGTTCATAATGTTTAAATAATTAGTTTTCAACACAAGTTTTATAACAAGTAACTAGGCTCTATTTCTGAGCCAATAGAATGATACAATAACAATCAATTCTAAGACTTATGGTTGTCCTATCATCTCATCATGATAATTGACATTCAAGTTGGAGGATAAAATGTCCAAGACAAAGTCCGTTACTGCCTTTTAGTCTTATAAAAGTAAAATTTGATAGAATAATGCTTACTGAATAATCCATCAAGGAAGTTGATCCACATCTCAACTCAATTCCCTAAATCCATTCAATACTAGGTGATACAGGGAACAAAGGTCTTACTACTTCATCACGACATAGTTTGGAACCAAGTTGTCATCTACTGTTACTCATAGTAACACTCAATGAATCTAGAAGTAGTTCGTACACAATCCAACTCCTACCTCCATAAACATCCTCTATCAAGATATCAGTATTCATAACATATAAAACTTCCAATTAGGACCAATAGGCTAAAATGCCTCAATCACTAGGCAAGTATACATCAATTGTCCTTATTCAACATTAGACCATCCCTAGGTTAGAGTTTTGATAATATTCTTAATTATTCTTTATTTGGATGTTACCGACAAGGTACATCTGTATCTCCATAATAGAAGGTAGAAGAGATTGATAAAGTTTCTATATACTTGAGAAAATGAAGAGTTTAAATTATTACTCAAGGATAGTCATGTCTAATAACTATAAGGGTAACCAAGTAGTGTTCTATTAGTACTATTATTAATATGAGCAATGAGGGATCACTTTTATGGAAGAAATGCTATCCTATAGACAGAGAATTATTATCATAAACACATTTGTAGGCTTTTTTTTTCCCAAGTGTCTTTACCTAATGATAGTAGTATGTATTATACGAATCAACTTCTAAACATTCTAAGAAGTTAATAACTATAGTGTGAAATTCACGTGGTAGCATTACTCACTCACTCAATTATTTATTGGTATCTAGACATAACCTCTAGGTTTACTCATTCATGGAAAGGTCATCCCTTCCTTTTGGTGATTTCACATCCACTTAGGTATACATTTAATAACTCTATAAAGTAAACTTTACTCATTTCAGGCATGAAATTTCTGGTTTCTCTCATTGTTTCAAATACCATAAACAGGCCTAAAGATTTTTAAATTTTTATTTTTCTCAATTTATTCCGAACACCCTCATGTAGGAGATTTTCAACTATTGGGGAAATTACTCGTTCCAGTTTAAGATCCTGAAATTTATTCTATACTGAGACTTACCGATAAACATAGCATTCTAAAGATATTTAACAAATGCAGATAGCATATTAAAAAAAAAATGGCAGCCTGCTGTCACAAAAAACATTATACAGTTTTTCTGTTCATACTGGACAGCTTAATAATACTGTTCATAACAAAAATTTTGAGTTTCTTTTAAAAAAAATAATAAAAGAGAAAGTTGCCTCACTGTTAGGAATTTTATCCAAGCCGCCTAAAACTTGCATAAGAATTTTTATAAAATCCTCTTTAAAGAAAATCTGAAGTTAAAATAATAAATAAAAACAATGAAGTTATCTAAATTTCTCCTATTCAATCCTCTGAATAGAAAATCGGTTTTCCCTATTGCCAGCACAACCATAATGTAAGATGCCAGTTTACTGGCTAATAACAGTGGGAATACTAAAAATTTCCTGTATGTTCATATCAACAATTACATAACTTGTTTCCCCAAGAATTTCTACAAATTCTGAGAGGAATTTTGAGTGGTTGAAAGTTTGAGAAATGAATATTAGAGAATTTTACTGAAAAGTGAGTGCATAGGGTAGAAATTGAAACCAAACTGTGTAATTTCATGGGCAATGCTCAGATTTCATTTTTTCTCTAAAATAATACTACACTATTGTTCAACTTCTCAAATATCAATAACCAGTTTTAACCAAAACTGAAAATTATCTCTGTATTCATAAATGGATAGCCATTTACAACCTTCAATATTGGAATAATTGGTCAGGTCTTATTACAAATCACTCACACAGAGCAGAGCCTGCTGCCCATAATCGTTCCCTCTTTTCCCAATATCTCCTTGATTTCCTCCTGTTTTTTTTTTTTTCCTTTCTTCTCTTTTTCTCTGGCGCCCCTCTCTGAAAATTCCTAAATTCCCTTATAATAAACTCCTTTCCACTTCTTTTTCCCAGTCCAGATGTCAATGTTCATGTTTTTTTAAATTGTCAAACAGCTCAGAAAATTCGTGCAGAGATAATCCCGATGAAGCTACATTTGTCTTTCACAGGAGTCTCAAAATCATTAAATGGATAATTTATTCATTTTTTTTTTTTTTTTTTTCAAAAGGCAATAAATGTAATGATTTTTACCTCCTTCCTTTGGTCTCAGTCATTTGACCGCTGGTAAAAGGAATAGAATATTGTTAATTCCTTTTGCCAAGTTTACTGGCAGTTTAACAATGACATTATTATTAACCATTTTTATATTTCCATTTATTCTTTTGCTTGTGTTTATTATTAATTAATAATACTCAAGGCTTACTGAATTTTTTTAATTGCATTCAAAATTATGTTAGCAATATCTCTTTTACCTAAACTTAATTATATATAATTGTGCTATAATTCATAATTGATTTATGCCACCATAACTTAAAACATGTCCAATACTTCCTTACACAAAAGGTTGCATGTATCACCAATATAACATCAAATATATCCATTTATATATACAGTTAAGGTCAATGCTAAGTATAATAGAAGAGGGCTGTGACAATATGTATACTTCACCTGCAGCAAAGTAGTAAGATACTCATGAGTTCAACTCTGGAGAGTTTTAAAACTATGGTACAGCTGACTGCACAGGCTACTACCACATCAACCATAATAGCCTACTATAACGCTCAGAGGACTACAATGGTTGCATTAAAGAAGTTAGATTCTCTCTTTTTGACTACTGAATTATTCTAAGAACAGAAAGGCAATTGAGTGACTGAACATACCGCTGATAACAATGAAGCTAAGTGCAGCATCAGCAAGTTCTCGGGACATTGAACTGTACATTTATTAACCATTTCATCCTTCGTTGATCGTTTTTTTTATTGGTTGACCAATAGCTGCTGTGTTAACCAAGAAACTGTTAATGTCAAAACTTTGTTGAAGTTTCTTTTCCTACTTGATTAGATAGTTTGTTGTTTGACCGAAAAAAACGAATCTATACAAAGAAAAAATAAATCCATACAAAGAAAAAGGAAAGCATGCAAAATAAGATGGAACCCATGCAAGACAAAATGGTTCCATGCAAATGTAAATTCAAATACTAAGCATGGACAACATGCTAAGGGAGCCTGAGAGATATAGAAGAGGGTACAAACAATGGAGTTGAAACGAACCTCAACACCTCCTCCAGCAAAGAAACCTTAAGTGAATGTACAAAACTTCAACCCCTTGTTAATGTAAAATTAACCAACATGGCTCAAGGTCATTAGACGACTCAAAATTTCCTTTTATTATATAAAATTCCAAAGTAAGATAAATTTTCTACTAAATTACTTCATGTTAAAGAATCAACCCTTCAAAGTCTTAAAAATCTTCCAACAAAAGCCAAAATCAAAATGTGACCATTAATCTTGGAAAAACTCAAGGATGTGGAATTCATATTCTTCAGTACTTTAATCAGGCCCTAGGTATCAAATTGGGTCACTGCATTTACAGGGAGCACACTCAAACATGGAGTGTGATGCCAACAAGAAAATATATAGATAGCTGAGAACCAAGGCTGGTTTTCATTTCAGCTTCCCTCATTCAAGGCTCTAATATTTGAAACCCCATTCAAGGCTGTCATTCCTTGGACTGGTAAAGCCCCCTCTCTACTAGTCGCAGTCTTTTCAGAATCCAGGGATATTTTGTAGCTAACTAGGGGAAGCAAGCGATTAACTTCTGAGAACTGAAGTAGAAAAATGGCTATCTCAGAAACAGTGTTAACCAAAACTATTCATGGTAAATCATAAGAGGGATCTAAACAATTTGACAAGGCAGTTCTCAAAAATTGGAAGCTCATAAAAAGTGATATTAAGAAGCATTCATTTATATGGCCTCCCAGAACTTTTGAATCAATCAGTGGTTAAGTTTGAGATGATGAGCTTGCTATCACTATCAATTTTTTGTTCTACTCTCAATCTTGGCCTTGGATTTATTGAAGGTAATCCTTCAATAAATCTCACTCGATGTGTCACATCTTAGCATGATAATGACTGGTATATGTACAGTGACGAACAAAGCCATCATGGTTATTCGCTATTCTTAGCAATTCAGGGTCTTCCTCACACGTTTTCTCTTTTAGTTGTTATTGCCACTTCTCTGTCTCAATCCTCTCTTAAATTTGTGTTTTCCTTGGTTCAGAATACCTACAGTGCCACAAATTGCGTCAACTATGAAATCTTGAGGCAGTGGTGATGCATTGCCATCGGTTATTCCTGCTGTTATTGTGAAGAAGAATGCTCGTGGCATTGGGAAAGGTAAACCCTCTATTAAAACTGATTCCAAAATCGTTGATAGAAGAAAACTATGTACTGTAGCAAGAAAGCAATAGTTGCTCCAACCATGTCAAATGAAACAGAGGACCAAACAAGTCTCATTGTGTTGGATGGGATTGTGGCAGGCCTCCATGCAAAGGTGGCCATAGTGCTGGCCAAAGACATGATGCTACCAGAGGTCATGGTACTCGTTGATAGGTCAAACTGTGGAGTGAAGACATTGTCGCATTCTACTGGTTGTGTGGTTATCCAAGGCTGAGATTGAGGCCATGTTGAAGAAAAACATGCCAAACTAAAACAATTGAACTTGAACTTGCCCACAACATTACCTCATTAGACAGACCAGGAGGGAACAGGATGAGCAGTTCATTCAAAGAACGATTCAAGATGGATCTAATATACAGGGTTTCAGATAAAACAATCAAATCATTCATTCAAGCGCACACCTCCAAGAACCAAAATGTAACTGGGCTTCTAGATGAAACCCCTTTGTGAATTGAAAATATAAATTATGCCTGATGGTAGAAATTCAGAAGGTTTCTCAATTAAACATAATGCATTGTCTAAGCGGTTGGCCTATTCACACAACACAGAAATGGCCCATCTTTGCAAAACAACTGATAATTTGAAAGGGAAGATTAATAAGAAATTTGAGGATTCTAGGTTAGAAATTCAATAGATCTTCCATGGGAAACCTAGGAAGGGATTCTAATGTGATTTCTACCATGGTTCGAGGTACTGTGCAGAGTAACAGTGTGTGTATGAGTAATAAAATATAACTTGGTACTAATCTTGGTAAAGCAATTGCAGCTCATGTTCAAGCATAGAATGTATGATTAAAGGTTATATTGCGATGGTTCAAGCTGGCAAATCTCAAACACTCCTTTTGCTCAGGAGACTAGCAAAGACACCTGTAAGTCAGGATTGTCTGGGTTAACCAAACTAGGGTCATTTTGTTTATTTTAGTTTCTGTCCATAGGTGTTGCTTTAAGTAAGTTTTATACTATTTCTGAGTGCATTGACTTTTGGGCCTTACTGTGGTTATCTTTTGGAATATTGTTAGTTCTTGTCGGTTGTGTTTGTCAACATAGTTTTAGTGCATGATTCCTTGGTGGACTTACATTTAGAAGTTTCCTTCAGGCATCTTCTTATAATGGTCGTTTGAAGTTTTTGAAGCCACAGCTTTGTCCTGATGGGCTTCTAGAAGGATGTCTCACTGGTATGGCTTATCTATTTAAATGGCAGAGGATCCGACAATTAAACCCTCATTGATCAATTAAACAAAATGATGCCCCTAAAATGTCAAATCTCAGGATATTATTTAAAAAACATTTGAATGATTCAAACAAGCTAAAAATATCCTCATTAGGGCAAACATCAACGGCATGAACTGTTGATCCTATCACAATTTTCTCTGTAGTAACTTTGCACAAATAAACCAATTTCACAAGTATCAAATCAGATTTTGGACTCAGCTATTTTGAATGTTAGTCAAAAGTAGGTTACCCATACATTGAACTTCAAAAAGCAAATCCAACAACCATAGCAATTTTGCCTTGATAAAAATGGGAAGATAGGATGCAATCGTTCGGTACAAGTGAATGTAAGATAAAGTTGCTTTAATACTTATAAGCTACAATCCTTGAAATGCAGAGCAAGGAAGATCAAAGATTACAGAGACCAACTATCTACTCATAACCCTTGAGAAGCTGACCAAGAAATCAGTTCTTGTAATGCAGACCGATCTAGAAGAATACAAAGAACTGAAAACAAATTTGAATGTCGAGTGCAAATAGTTACAAATATGATGATTCCCACCCCAGAAAGTGTAGCTGCGTATTCAACTAAAGCAGTGCTTACACTGGCAGCAGAAATTATATTTCATTTTGACCCTATATTTGGTTTGTCCTGTGTGATATTATGTTTCTTTTCGTTTGCAACACTTTCCCGGAGGAAGGTGTGTATTGGTGCCCAAACTGGGTTGTTATTATTTGTAACTGGGAGAAATTATTTTATGAATAATATTTGCTTATTTCCCCTCTATTATTCTCTCATATTTTCGCCTATAAATGTGTGGTCAATGTTTCTGCAAACTAGTTGTCTTCTCTTGCTTCATGCTGTTAATTAAATTGAAGTCCAGAAATCCCTAGATTGAGACGTTGAAACAGAAATTAGCTTAACATAACTTTGACTTCATGAGAGATCATAACTAACCAAAACATAAGACTATATTCTTAATTGCAAACCTAGCAGGAGGGGAGAGGAGTCAATAGTTGAACTAGGTCCAATTGTTGTTATAGTATTTGTGGGTATAGCAGTTAGTAGCTGAACAATCTATATACTATATATTGTCAATGATTATTCTACATGTAAATAAAAAATGACCAAATTTTGAACATAAATGTTTATGTTTGAATGAAATTTCTAAAAAGCAACAAATCATGTTATGCCACTTTGGCGCACCAACAAAACATGACTTAATGCACAACTACTGGTCCAATCTTTTATTTATGTCTTTTTAGACACCACAAAAAGCATGTTGATGTGGCATTTGATGATGTGAACCCAAAACCCTAGTTATAAGCAGGGGCCTTGCCAAATAAGTTGCTGTAAAAATTTGGAATTTTTTTGAAATTGTCACATGATTTTGATAGGTGTGAAGTTAGGGTGTTCAAAACTCAAGGGATTTGATAGCTAAAATGGAAGTGGAAATGGATCCTTTTATAGTCTACGATGTCAGGCAGCCTGATTTTGGGTCTACAGGTGGCTTACAACATATGAGACTACCTCATACTCCCAATTTAAGGAAACATAATGAGTTAGCGACTAGTTTAAAACTAGTAAAAGCACCAAAGGTGCTATCAAATGGCTAATAGGCAATAATATTTATAAGCCTATCTCTAAATAGTATATATTTATTACTGAAAAGTCATTACATGTAGTAGTTGATGGACAAGGATATAAAACTATAAGAAATTCAATAATTTTTTTTACAAATAAAAATAATGGAATATTATTGAATAAATCATGAACAAACCAATTAGAGAACTAAATCATAAACAAACCATCAGAGAAATATGGCCTCCTATTTAACAAAAAAATAAGTGGCATATTTACTAGTGCCCCAAAGTTATCCACTAAATAAATTCTAAAAAATCAAGACATTAGGTGAATTGTAAGTACCTAAATAATGTAGGATAATAGAAAATCCATGTTACTAATTTCCCTCTTGGTACACACATTTATAGCCGTATTGTTAAATAGTGTGGTTTTACTTTTTGTCAAAATTATTATATTTATAGACATATTGTTAAATAACCCTATCACCAAAGCATTGCACAAAATAACTTTTAAAAAACATATATGTATGAATTGTGTGTGTTTGAATAAACTATGTGTGATATGATTGAACTAACTTTGTGTGAAGTGTGTTCTTTAACTTTCACATTCACTTTGTGTGTGTTTGTACTTTGGCATATTTGAACTCAAGTGTTTACTTAGTGAAATTTAATTTTGACATTCACTTTGTCTGGTGTGTGTTTGCACTTTACCATGTTTTATAAGTTTAAGACAACATCATAAGAAGGGGTCCCATATTGAGACTACACAAATAAGAAATTATAGAACCTTCGCCTGACTTACCCATTCTGTTTTTGACTCAAATAGATAGAGTCATAATAGCTAGTTTGACTAGTACAACACAATAAGATCTGTAGATGAGGAAAAAGAGATGCTTTGAACAAGTGAAATTTTAAAAGGAGGAAATTGATCAATTGAGTATTCCACAACTAGAGTATCTTGATCCAAAATTTATCGAGCAGTTCATTTATCATTCAGCTCTTATGATTTACCAGTAATAACTAATCATGGAAAACGGCACTGCTGGAGTAGTTTGTGGTGCATCTCACGAGCATAAGAAAAACTGATAACCATCAATCCAAATAGAACTTATATTTGTTAAATTTGAATACAAAATTTTACGGTGTAAAGTGTTTGACATTGTACATCACAAAGAAAACAAAATAGAGATATAAATCCACGTAGAAGTTCCATGTAATTGCACCAAGCTATAAAACCTTGCCATAAAGTTTTATCAATGAGATAGATAGTGCATGAAAAAAAGTGATCTGCCTTTCTCCTGTACAAGACCTTACAAAATACATCCCAATAAAATGAAACAATGATATCAATCCACACAAAAGTTACATAGTATGACACCAGTGTAAAAGACATTACATGCCATGACGTTTTACCAATGGGACTCATATAGAACAATGAAAGTACCGGGTTGTATAACTGTGCTTAATGGGCTTTCCCCTCCCATGATGGTGATTCCATGTGTACAAGTGCCAAGTTTGTATGAATCCTTTGTGCCTTGAGATTGTTTCAACTATAATGGATTCTTCAATCTGCTAGCATCTATTTCTATTTCCAATCCACTAACATCTATGTCTATTTCCAATCATATTCTTCAAAGATCCCAAAAGCAATCCCACTATCAATGCCTTTGTGAATGAGGCGAATGCTGCACTTTTTCGAAAAGGTGGTCTCTTCTCAATCACTGGGGTCTCTTCTTTTGTCTCAAATGTTTCTTGAGCCACCTTGTCCTGAACTAGAGCATAACCCCAGTGATAAATCTATCTTAAAACGTTGCATAGAAATCATGAAGGATAAAATTTACAAGTTCCTTTTAATTTTTTGAAGGTGCTTAAAGAAATTGTAGGAGACTGTAAAACATGTTTTTTTATGAAATTAACATTTAAATGTAAGTGGAAGAATATGCATAATTAATTAATTTGAGCTGTTCATAACATGTTTAAGAAAAATTGTTAGAAACATTAACTTTAATGGTAATTGTCATAGATTGCAGTGCCATGTCATTATAATTTAAATTTTAACTGTCTAATGAAACTACTATAAATTATTACATTCTCAGAAGAGGCTGTTCTTCAAAGCAAGGAATTAATTCTGATAAAAAAAAGTTTCATAATTGCATAAAACTTCATGGAAAATGTTGAGATTCAATGATAATTATTAATTATCATAAAGTTCTGTAACTTAGTAATGAATCCATGGGTGCATAAATAAATCTTAAACCAATGTTTGTGAAAAGTTATCTTTAACAGAAAAAACTAATAGAATGTTGTGCCATGCTATCTATAAATTTCTATCATCAATAAATTGTTTCTGTGGAATGGCTTTGATTTTTTTTAATTTTCCGTGGAGGTAGTTACCCAAGTAAGTAGTCTCTTACCCTTTTTTTTTGGGCTAAGTTTGCATGGAAATAGATCATGGTTGAAGAATAAAATTCACGAGGTTCAACATCTTTTTAATGATAATAAAGGTAATTGAATTTTTTTATCAGATACCAAAACATAATTCACAAGAAAATAACACACTTTAAAACACTTGAGGTCCTAGTAGTGAGACTGTGTCTCAATGCAGGCTAGGCAAGGCTGTAATGTCCCCTTCTGGTGAGTCCAAATTTTTCCTTTGACCTTGCACAATTCAACTCACAAAAGAGAACATTAGAGTTCCATTTTCTTTTCATTTCATCATATTACCAATATAATCACTATTCATCCATATTCAAATTGTATATTCATGTCCTTATTTAATGTTTCCAACTTATCATTTGCTCATACACTTCCCATGCTCCACCTTGATTGGGTTCTTGATTCCTTCTCATTAATCATCCTCGTCTTCCACCTAAGTACGGATGTATTAGGGCACATTTCATCCCTACGGAGGCCCAAAGGCTTCACACTACATGCGGTGTTCTTCACCATTTGGCTTGATGGAACTTCATGCAACACGCGGCATTCTTCATTCCATCAAGAGTCACCTCACGTCGGGCACAACTATTATGAGCTCATAAATTATCATAGGCCCAAGAGCTTCACACTACATGCGGTGTTCTTCGTCTCTTGGCCCAAGGGACTTCACACAACACGCGGTGTTCTTCATCCACTTGGGGTCACCTAAATTCCATATACATCCCTAATTCACCCTACTACGATGGACAAAAAGGCGATTAATAAGGAGGTTCGAACACCTCTCTTGGATGGATCATGAGTTGTGTCCTAAGGTTGTCCAATGTTTCTCATCTTGTGATCCACCATGGATCACAAGATGCCATGATTTCATAATGAGGCTTTCCATATGCCTTCTTTCATATTTTTCATGTTTATTCATGTGCCTCATGGTTCCATATCTTTCACAATTTTATTTGCTTAATTGCCTAAGGATTTTTGCTATTTTAACATATAAATTTATTCACTCACTTAACCAAAATCTGAATCACATACATACAGATTATATTATAATTTAAATCTATTTTTACACATCTATAAATATAGATATATGCCTACCATATAATACATGGTTATTTTATTTTTGACACCAAACCAAACTTACAAATCTTACATTTAATAATTATAAGATAAGCATGTTAAATATACTTACCTGCTGAAACTTTTATTTACCTCTTATTCTTTTTCTTTGTGTAGATCTGATTTATTATGGAGCTCTTGATTTATATTGGCTATTTTCTTTTCTTCCGATGATGTTTCCTTCTATCTCACAACCTTTATTTATTTCGGGATATGTTCGAAGAGGCACGTCTCTTATTATTCTTTATAATTATATCACTGAATTTTCTTTTCTTTCCATGATTCCTACGGTTAATATTTATAAGTTTGAAGGGATGCAATTTACCACGGGTCACCACCCTTAATAAATAAATATTATTAAACTTTGATGATACTTGATGTTTGAATTAGTTAACCTCTCGGAGATGACATCTTCTCAAGAGACTCAATTCCATATATGAATGCCTTTATATTATACAATGAATAAATATATATTTACTATTATATATTTTTATTATATATATATATATATATATATATATATATATATATATATATATATATATATATATATATATATATATATATTATAATTACTATTATATTGATAATAATAATTAAACTGATAATATTTATAGTTATATTATTAATATTTATATTAATAATCAAATATATGATTATAATAATATTTAATTTAATGTTTATATTTATATATTAATAATTATATTTGTTATTTATATTATTAGATATATTTATAATATATCATATTTATATATATTGTTATTTATAATATGGATATTATATTTAATTATAATAAAATATTCATACAATAATATTATTTATTAAATAATATATAATGTATGTAATTATTTCTATCATCGGAAATAATATTTTAGAAACCATCTTTATCGTGTTCAAATCTTTACTTTAACAATGTCTTGATATGGGGACATGACAAAGGCTCAACACAAGACACAACAAATTGAAAATCACAAAATATAGTATTGATGAAAATTGAGTTTTGGCAAAATATAGGCAGTTTTGACCTATTGGGATATAATGAATGGGGAAAATTATGCATATTTTCCTTTTTTCCATCAGTTTAAATTCAAATCATATTACCTAAATCTTGATGAATCAAGTATGTTGAGTCTCACCATGTCTGGGTTTTCCAAGTCCCCTAAATTTGTTTATCACATGCATAAAACTGGTCTTAACAGCCTATGCAACCCGAGCCTCCTGTTTGGTTGCCTGTTTTTAATAACTAAATTAGTGTCAGTCAAATGGAATGACCTAAAGTGGTAAAATCATTGAGGCTATAATGGTGGAGCCTTCAAATCCCCACAAGACATACTACAAGCTCATACATGTACAAATTTTAATTATTCAATTGGGGAAACTATCACATTCTATTTTGGTTGTGGCACACCCTGTTGGATGAGGCTAGGTGCCAGTCCTGCATGAATTTGATAGAAGATATACCCATTTCATGGTATTCAAGCCAAAGGACAACCCTTAGGGCAAATTTACTAGTAAAAAAAAATTAAAAATGCTTCTTAGCATTGTGCAAATGGGTCGGCAGAGCACTTATATGGAATTTTCGTCAATCGGGCTAGGAGGGAACACCCACCTGAATGCTGGAAAGTATCAAAGGATATGCTTCTGATCTTCTTCCTTTTCTAGTGACTTGGGCCTGGCCATAACTAACAAGCACAAATTCCGCGCCCAACAGCGTCAGTGGAAAGCTCCAAATTCCCAGCTGAATGTGGAGGTAGCTACCTGAAAGCAAAGCAACAATGAAGACCTTAATCCTTGAAGTTGGCCCTAAGTGTCCCTATCTTCCCCAATATTTAGTTAGTCCCAAAGAACTTCTTCCCTTATGTTAGTCCCAATTAGCCCTGACGTTAGGTGAAAGAAAAAACAATGCAACAATGACAAACTCATTCTGTGTTAGCCCCAATTCCAATTGTTAGCTAAAAAAAAAGCACCAATGACGGAAGGTCTTCTGCTTGTCTCAAATTGGCCCTAATTGTAACTCCAGTCAGTGCTTAAATTTGACAGTTGTATAATTGTATTTAGCCATTTTTGCTGTAAAATACAATCAAAATTCTAAAAACACTGTATCATATGAAAGGAGAGATTTTGGACAAACTGTCAAAATTTATATAGGATTTTGTTGATATATATATTTGCTTTTTATATGTTCTACTTATACTAAGGTATATCATAGTATTTTACAGGGAGCATTGAATAGATAATTATCATACAAAAATTGCTTGACAGGCAAGGTCGACTGTCAAATTTACACCTTGACTCCAGTGTTTAATTAGGCATAAACTAAAAGCAAAGTAGCAATGATGTTTGTTCCAGCTAATTACCGCTACTATTCTTGGGGTTTCAGCAGTAGCGGTGGGATACAAACATGGATCATGATCATTCCAGATCCATATCATGGTGCCTCCTCCTCCTGCTTCCACTTGCAAAGACGCTTAAGTAACTGAAACGCTAATATCCCTAACATCTAGATCAGACAGGTAAATGGCCTTCAAAAGCACGGCCGCAGGGAAAAATAAGCAGAAAATTTGCCGGCCCTTCAGACAATGGCGCATAAAACCCCAAAGCCTTGGTTTGCACAGGATTCTCCATGGCTTCTCATCGTCCTGGACTCGAAACCAATAGCCTGAATAAAGAGTACCCTCAAACCAAGACTAAATGTAGACATAAACAAACCACTGCTACTTATTTGCAGCTAGATCCAAGTCTTCAAATCCTTTTTGTACCAAATTATTGTTCTTCTTCCTTGTTTGTATTTCATTGATAAGATTTCCTCCACGGACTTCGATCGATTCCTCGGAAGGTGATTCTTTTGTTTTTTGTTTGCACTGCTCACCTCAAATCTTGCAATTTGATGTGCTGGCCTATTTGCTTTCAACCGTTCTTCCTTTCCTTAAAAAAAAAAAAAATAGAAATCTAACAGAGTATCTGGTGGGGTACATTTAAACGACATCAGACTTTTTTTTCAACTATTTTTTTTAAGAAAACCCATACGTGAGAAGAAAGGCATGAGATTAACAAAAAGAAATTGAAACTAATTTTTGGATGACCAAATTTTTGGCAGTTACAAGATGTATCCACATATAGAATGGCCTATTGGTCAAATAAAGAAACTAATATGAAAATCGTTAGAAAATTGCCCAATGAAGTGAAGAATTACAAAAACATTTGAGTGCTTACCCCATGTCCCCATGCGGCTGCTTAAGTTATTTTTCTGCTTAAATTTAAGCAGTTGGAGTGGCCCCATGGAAATTTACAATTATCAAAAAAAATACTATAGAATCTTTCCCTATTTTTGTGGAGCAACTATTATTTAGGAATTGCAAATAAGTTGTGGAAAAAAATGGGGACTAAACAACTACATAATGAAAAATATGACATGTGGCTGCATATATTTCCTTCCTTTAAAAAAAAAAAAAACTTCTAAATTAAGATAATTAAGATAATTTGTTTTTTACTTGTAATATAGTAAATTGCTTAAAATAAGCAGAAAAATAAAATATTCATGGGATCACTAGCTCCACAAATATCTCCTAAAAAAATTGAGTAGTGTCTGCTAGCCAAAATAAGCTAAGCAGTCACATGCGGACATGCCCTTACAGAATTGTTCGGTGGGTTCTTGTGGCCTTGGGCTATTCAACACTTCTTCCATTCAAACAAACTAAACAAAAGATTTTTTAAAGGAAAAATGAAATTTAAGCAAATGAACATACTTATTTTTTGAAATGTTGTTTTAAAATACCAATAAAAAATATAAGTGTTAAAAGACATGACCTTTCGTCTCCTAAAAAGCACTAAAATTGAAGGGGATGCTACATCTTAAGCAAAGACCTAATAAATTTGGTTGATCTTTGCAAATGAATAAATTGCATAAATAAGCATAGGTTAATTAAACAAATTGCATGTTATTAAGGTGGAAATTCTCTTCAACATTTGGAAAGATAGAAATGCAACTCTCTTTTCTAATTGTATTGTAGATGTTCATTGCTCTTTGTACATTAAATCCATGATTTGTTCTAATGTGCTTATGTGGGTCCAAGTGCAATCTAGTAAAATTGCACTTGAAGTTGCCCATCTTTAGGAGCTACTGAATCACTAGGAGAATGCCCCTTGTACTATTGCTAGAATTCTACTTGATCCCTCCTCTCCTTCTGAAGGGCATAGGCATGACCGCAACCAATCTACGAGGAGAGACAAAGGCTCCTACTCTTGTGGATCACAACCTCTAATTTCTAGGGATAATGTTGTCTATGGCAACTAGTCTTAGCCTTTCAAGCCACCCTGGTCCCCTTCTCATGGGTGTGGTGCTTCTAGATGGCTTGATTTTGGTAAATTTCCTCTCCTAGAGTTGGCAATTTGTCCAGTTAGTACTCAACAGCCTTCAGATGATACTCTTGAAGAGGAAGGTGCCCTCATTGCTTGGGATTCTATTGATGGTGATGTCCTTGGTGATGTGTGGAGGAATCCTAATGATAAGGATCCTCCTTCTACTACTGCTTTAGTTGCTTAGTGGTTTTTGGGCTTGGTCTTATTATTTTGTTGTCTTTGTTTTAGATGCTATCTAGTTAGACTTTGTGAGTGTGCCCTTATACCACCCTAAATCTATTTTGTGAATGTTGTACTATTATTTCTTTAAATAAAAAGTTAAATAGGAAAAATTCATCAAAAAAAATTAATGAGAGTTAAGATAAATTATGCAAATAAATATGCAAAAATTAAATAATATGATTAGGGTTATTTATCTTTGAAATTTGTGATAAAGGAATGTTGTTGATAAACACTATTTAGGAATTAATGCCCTGGTCTGATAAATGTGTTAGAGTTCATATAGCCTTTGAATTTTTTGTAGTTCAATCTTGTATATCATAGGGTCAATCTTTAGTGACACAAACTTGAAATAATGCTCAAAATTGATCTCTAATGTGTATGAACACCTAACATAATGTCCTTGAGTAGGCCTACTTGCCCTCACCCTCCTAATAGACACCATTGAGGAGATTGGCAACTCAATAAGTGAGCAAGTTCTCCTAGGTCAACCTCCTCAGTGGGTTGGATCAAAGGCAATGAGAAATATCAAGACAACATTGACCAACATGCATGTGGCCTACATATAGATGTGATTCTTTGTTCTTTCAAAAATTGAAGTGTGTTCTAAATGTTTTTTTAATTCCCAAAATCTTGCATGTGTACTAATGGCATATTGAATGTCTTTTAATTCCAAAACATAGCAACATGTCACACAAATGTGTACCAAGTCAACTCATAATGGTTAGTTGACAAGGATAAAATTTTTGGATTTTGATTTTGAATGTTTGAATTTTGAGTTCATTCCTAAGCACTATGAGAAATCTTGTGGGCCACTTGGAAATGAGCCATGGACAAAAATGGTAATCTTGGAGCATGGGATAAATGTATAGAAGTAAATGGAAATGGGGATGGATAAATGGTGAATAAATAAAAAATGTAAAGGGATAAGTGTACATAGGGAGACAATGGATATAGATAGGGATTAGGCCATGAACCAAACTTGCACAATGAATGTGTCACTTGTTGATATGTGATTGCATTAAAAACATTGCACCAAGGTGGGCATAAAACTAAATGGAAATAACATGGGTACACAAATTTCCCCATTACATTTTGTCTCCACTTTGAAGTACATTCAAATCTAACATGAGGAATATGCATTTCAAAGAATATGGATAAATTCTCAATCAACATGGGGTGAAAACATAATAGTCTATCCCACTAATGGGATAAGAAGGAAAATTGTAGATGGAAATTTGTTCAAAACACATTAGGATTCAATCAAAAAGGGATTTGATTGAAGCCCCCTTTGATCAAATCCCATCAGTAGTAGTATGGAACCCCATGATGTGGTAGGTTTCAATTAAAGCCCCTTAGGTTAGATCAAAGGGGATTCAAGTATATATGCACCCTATTCAATGTGTTTGGCCACCTCATGCAAACACTCTACTAAGTTGAATTCCATCCAACCTACTCGTCACATGCTAGCTAGAGTCTTCTACTTGTCCTCTAGCTACCTTTTAGAGTATTTTGCTTTTCTTCTCGTATTTTTTTAATTTAATAAAATATATTTCAAAATTTAAATAAATTTTAGTTAAACTTTCTTTTTGTTATTTATATTTTTAAAATTTATATAAACTTCTACAATTCTTCTTTTTTATATATTTAAATTTTATATTATTTTTTTAATTTTTGGGAAGCATACATGATGGCCAAACACTCTAATTCAATAGGTATATAAAGTGCTCCATAATCAATTACAATGTAGTTATAATAAAAAATAGCTTCATCTTTTCCTTCATCATCATGTTGTGCAAGTAAATCTCTAATAGTATGTTTAGTGGTGGAAGCATAGAGAAGTGGATGACCATGAATGACAAGCATGAGGACATGAGGGCTAGTGAGATATTATTTAATAGCATCAAAATCTTGTTGGCATTCAACATTCCATTCAAATTCAACCCCTTTCTTAAGTAGATGTGTAAATGGGAGAGTGTGATTTACAATTTGAGAAATGAAGTGATGAATGGATTGAACACATCCTTAAAGGATATGTAATTGTGAAATGTTTTCTAAGGGGGTACATTTACAATTGCATCAATTTCTTTGTGTCAACTTCAATACTCTTACGAGAAATAATGAAACCAAGGAATTACCAAGTTATTTACTCCAAAGACACATTTCTTAGGATTTAGTCACATGGTATATTGGTGTATATGTTCAAAGATAACACATAGGTTATAGGTATGAGATTCTCAAGTAGTGGATTTAGCAAGAATTTTTCTAACGTAATCCTCAAGAATAAAATGCATAAAGTCATGAAAAATAAGGGTCATACCACATTGGTATGTAGCAACAATTTTTTTAAGTCCAAAAGGCATAACAATGTACCAAAATGTACCCCAAGGAGTTGTAAAGGTAGTTTTATGTTGATCTTGAGAATGTATAAGAATTTAGTTATATCTAGAGAATTCATGCATGAAAGAGGTAAGATCATGGCTAGTGGTAGAATCTATGATTATATTAAAATATTAGGTAAAGGAAAATTATCTTTAGGGTTTAGGCTTTGTCTAAATCATATAAATAAGTGCAAATGCAAATACGACCATCTAGCTTGGCAATAGGAATAATGTTGGAGATCAAAGAGGACTGGTCAATAGGTTAAATAAATCCAATATTAAGAATCTTCTATATTTTTTCTTTAATTAGTAGTGTCACCTTAAGGTGCATTTTTTGAATCTTTTGTTTTATAGGTTTTGCATTACAAGTAAGAACAATATTTTTTTTGATAAGTAGGAGTAAGAACAATATTATGCACTACAACACTTGCGTCAATGTCAGGAAAGTCTTCATAAATCCAAGCAAATATGTTAAGGAAATCATGAAGAATGTCCACATATGATTTATGTTCAAAGGAAGAAAGTAATTCACCAAATTTTAAGACTATTAAAATTCATAGGGTTCATAGGTGTATCAATCATTTCATCTATAGATAATATACTATAGTAATCAATAAAGGAGAGAGTGGGAAGACCTAGACAAAGATTAGGGAGGATCGAGTTAGAAATTATAATGCCCTAAATTTTTCCATAGTAGCATCACACAATTAACCACAAATTCACTACTAGATATTAAACTATCTCACAAAAGTTTGTTTAATAAAGTAGTTGTATTGATAAAACATAACTAATATCTATTTTTTATGCAACTACTTTATTAAACAAACTTTTGTGAGATAGTTTAATATTTGTTAGTGATTTTGTGGTTAATTGTGTGATTCTCTAATGGGAAAATTTAGGGCATGACATTAGGTAACCCAGTTTTCAACCTTGGAGCATTATGGGTCTCACTCAATGATGTTAGAAGATATTGATATTGTGATGGCTGTGTTAAATAATTTGCTTGTGTTACCCTTAATGAGGAATGCACTTCTTTTATTGCTTAATTGTATTATGTTTTCACTCAATTAAGAATGTTGATAATGTATTTGGGTAGTATGATATTTGTACATTTTGCATTAAAGATTAGGAATTACAAGGATAAAACTTGGACTTAAAGGGATAGAAAACTTAGTTATGTTATGGAAAGAAAGAAAACTAGTATAGGATGCAGAAAACAATCACTCTTCTTGCATGCCTTTCAAGGGAGTAACATAAATGATGAGCTAAATGAGTAAAATCTAGTGGAGCAAAGGTTAAATTGGAAAGATTAGTGCAAACTTAAAAACACTCTATGCACCATTATTTAGGAGTTCAATACATCAGATTTGTATTTCACATAAAACCATAAAATTGCTCTTGCTTAGTGCAATTATGAATGGTTGAATAGCTAAATTAGACTCAGGTTATGTTAAAAAGAATTTGTTAACCACTTAGATAGGGCTCATATGCTTGATAAGGTGGCTCAAAAATTTCCTAGTAGGTAAAATGATATGATTGGTAGTGTGTTCATATTGATAGTCTCCTATTGATTGCAATATAAGGGCAAAAAGAAGAATGAAGAGCAATATAAGTAATACATCCTTGCAAGATGAACCTACTTAGAATTTCAGGAAGACATATGTTGGGTATTTCATTTTGTGTGATTAATGCCTCACCCACCTTTCCCTACTTCCCCTCTTTAATAAAGGCATTTGAACCTTTCCTACAGTCATGGCATTCCATGAGACCTCATTTCTTTTAGGCATTTTCTGAAATAGTTGACGTGCATGCATGGTTACCAGGGCACTTACAACTCTAACATCTAACAAAAATTCCCCTTCCATTATGCTTTGATGGATGTCCCTTCAGTATCACAAGAGATCTGATAGTGTGCACATTATTATAGTGCAAGCCTATTTTTCAAATTGCTTCTCTTAGCATCACCAATAATCACCACAAGAAAATTGTCCCTATTGAAAATGATGGAAATGGTTCACATCTCTCACAACAATTTCTCTTGCAACAATATTCAATATAAGTTTCATTGCAATATGGAAATCGACAGATACTAGAAGGTTCTTAACAACTCTAATAGTTTTTCTATGGGGGCATGTTTAACAAACCAAATGCAATTGCCAATTTTTCACTATGATGGTAGAGGAATAATTATTTTCCCTCCTCTTCCACTACATTAATTAAATGTCTTGAGTCTAGAAAATACCCTGTTGCCTTCATCTTCCAAGCCCATTTCTCCAACAACTTTGCATAGATCTCATGTGTCTATAGATGTGATCTATCTCCTTCATGAAAAGACTATACCATTTGATGGCCTTAAATCCAACTACATCCAGGGGTATTTTTAATTAAAATAGTAGTTTCTGAATTTGAACAAGTTTAATTATTTTTGTCTACCATTATTTGCTTTGTTGTGACTAAGAAATTATAGTTGAGGTTGTATGTACCCCTACCCATATAGATAGAGGTGGACTTCATTCTCATTTCATAAAATATTGTTGGCTATAGCATGCATATATTTAACTTTACTATACCTTGTTCTTTCCATGTGTATGAGGTCAAACTACCTAGGGGTGGTAGGGTATTCCTTTTTTGGCCCATATATCATGATAATTAGGTGATATTGCTCAAGATTGGGTACTTGTGATTTATCAAGTCTATTGTGTAGCCTTGTCTTATGCATGCATCATGAGTTAATTATGATTTGCCTATTACCATAATATGAATTAAAAGCAAGCATATTTTGTCATTAAATATACCTTGTTAAGAAATTATGTGTGCTTCTCTTGCATCTTTGCTAAATATGAAATGTATTAATATTATAGAGAACTAGATAGATCTTACTCTTAGAAATTTGGATGCATCGGCTAAGTAAATAGGTTTACAAATCTAGAATGGAAAAAATAGTTCCATATGTTTGTTCTTTATTAATATGCATTGTTGTTCCACTTGAATGTGTGTATCACTTAAATTAGATTATGGTGTTGATTGGATATTTAGGATTGAATGTGTCTGGTAATTATCTAATGAATTAATGATTTAATCTTAGTGAGAGATGATACATGAATCCTTTGCTTGTAAAATGAATTGAATGAGTTCTATATTTTTATTTATTTAACTCTTGTTACTATTTCATCTTAATATCAATGATTGAATATGAAAGAGCTGAGTTATATTGCAAGAGTTAGTCCTCCACTTTATGTATGCTAGAGTCGCATTGCTCTATGTGTTGCTTCAATAGATAGAGTTGTTATATCTCTCTACTTGAGGTTGCCTTAGTATTTTACTTCTACTTTGGAAAATGCATCTCAAATTGGACACTTATCACTTTTACCATGTTGAGATGATGTAGTTTCTCTCTTTTGTTTTACTACCAAAAGGTTCATATGTTAGTGATAGTCCTTTGTGTAATTTAATACAGCTTTTGTACTTCTTCCTTAATAGATCATTTGTGTTAAAACTAACATGGCTTATGTTTTCTCCTTGAGGGAATCTAGGTATATACCTAGAGTTTAGATAATTTTGGATGTACAAGATGGTTGTGTAAGCTAGTTTTTTTAATACTTGTGAGATCCTATGTGTTTGTCTAGTGATAATCTTTTACCTCAAAATTATGTTCCTCTTATTATTGTGGGGATTGGTGAAATTGAACATATGCTTGAAAAGATGCAACGTATTCTAAAAATTGCATCTTTGAGAATAGTTTGGTCATTGGACATGTAAGTTAGGTTGAAAAGTCTACCTAGGAAAACTACGAAGCCTTTGATCATGTTACATAGGCAAGGCCATCTTGGATGAGCCCCCAAGGCCTAGGTCTAGCCCCTAGGACTATTTCTTCTCTATATCATGCTAATGGGGATTTAATTCATGATTACTTTATTTATCTGGAGACCAATTCTTACATCTAGTGTTGCAGAATCATGATTTCATAAGGGTACATGTATTAGAGAAAGGCAAGATACTTTGTATGGTGCAATGTAAAATGATGGAACTTAAGGTAATAAGTAAATTTATTTCCATATGGTTATGCTTTATAATTTATGTTTATGCATCTAAATTAAAAATTTGTTATGTTTCATCAAAACAACTACCTTCTTAAGCAAACCTTTGTGAGATAGTTTAATATCTATTAATGATTTTGTGGGTAAATGTATGATGCTCTAATGGGAAAATTAAGGGCATGACATAAATCATCATGACATATTCTCTAAAATATGTGTGTTCACTAAGGGAAAATGGATAATCCCAATCATGATGGAAAGAGGGAGAATTTAAATACACTCCTATGAACTCTACTAAGTACTCTTTAGGAGAAAAGGTGTCAAGGGAAGGAGTAGCTTGGTGTGAGTATCTAAATCAATTAAGTCTAGAATAACCATTGTAAGGGAGTGAGATATAAGAGAAACCATGCAATAATTATGATTAAACTCCATATATGTAATGTGATTAGCATGAATAGGATGATGTCCAAGGCTAGATTTATTAGTTTAGGAATCAATTTGAATGGTTTTAGTTATTCTTTTCTCCTTACATCCAAGACCTTGTCCATGGAAACCAATTTGAACAAGAAAATGAAATTATTTACCATACCTTTTTTAAGTTGCTCAAAGACTAAAAGGTTTTAGATTGAGTTTTTGTCTTAGTTGAATTAGATTCTTGATGAAGGAGAAGATGTATTATTTTGGGTAGATGAAGAGGAGAGCTTAAGAGTGTCGACATATTCATGAGGATCAAGCTATATCATGGGATTATTTAAGTCATTCAATTTAACTTTATACTCTTTCACCTAGGAAGGGGTAAATAATGAGGAACCCCAATCATATCCATGCAAGGAATTAGAGGGTGGAGAAAAGTTATAGTTGAGAAGATGAAGAGGGATCAACTATAACCTTGGGAGGAGGTGTAGTAGATGTGGAGGGTATGTGGTTCAAAGGGGCATGTGACTCTCTTCTATTATTCTCAATGTATTGTTATAGCCATATATGCATATGATTTTGATTGCCAAAAAAATTCTTTCCTTTGGACCATGGATTTGGGAGCGATACATTATATGCCTTAAGCCATGGTTTCCTTATTTTGATCCTCTTGACAATTCTTTCTCTTTGGCTCTTGTTTAGGTTCACCTACCATACATGGGTGATCCCACAATAATGTGTCCCACTTGTGGGACATCTTCATTTTTTCCTAAAATCACATAATTTTTAGAAAAATACATGATTTAGGCCTACAGAGGGTTCCATCTAAGGGGGTTGAATTGAATGGGGTTAGATAAAATCCCATTGGATATAACCCCTAGGATTAAATCAAACCCCTGGTGAAGTCTCCTTCATGCCTATCAAAAGGCTAACAAAAGACAATTTTGCTTCATCTTTAGGGGGAATCAAATGAAGTCATTTGAAAATTCCATTTTGCAAGTATGAATCCCTTAGTGTTAACTTTACAAAATTTATAATATGTGTTATTTTTTTAATTTTATAATGGATGTAGGTCCATTATGAAGAAAAACAATATCTTATGTTCAGCTAGGCAAAATAACATATGTTATCAGAAAAATCTCCAAAAAATGCATTACCCTCCACATGGATGTCCTTCTTTCCATGAAAAATACAAAAAACAATTTTAATAAATATGTTAAAAGAAATGTGATCTGTGGAAAAATATAGGTTTAAAATTTTTGTCAATACTAATTCAAAACTTAATAACAAATAAAATACTTAATAAAAAATTACCAAAAAATGTTCATACCCTAGAAATTGGAATTAATGATATAATTCCAAGAAATTAGGAAAAAAACATTTGTAGTGAAAGTTAAGAGATATGACAAAATGTCACTCAATAAAAGTCATAGAAAAAAATATTGATTTAAAATAAAAGTGATAGATATAGTTCATTAAAAAAGTCAAAAAAATTACAACCTGAATCTAAATAGAAAATCCCACAACTCATTAGTTTACATCATCCTTAAATTATTGACTATTTGTTTGGTATAATTGGCACAAATTAAAAATTGTTAAAAAGTGCTGATTTTGAGTCTCTCACTTAGACCAACAAGTGGGACACATTGTTGTGCTATTGCCCACCTTCCATTAAATTTCTGGTGTGAGCCTAGGTTGCAAGCTATAAGTAACTCAATTTTTTCTAAAATTTTCACTTGACACCCAAAGTTTTGCTAGAACTACGTTTGAACAATTCTACACTGAAATGGATTACTCAAAAAATTTCCCCAAATTTGTTCTTCTAAAAAGAGATGGTTGTTCATGGTCTCAAACTTTAGATTATGTGAAAATACCATTTAAGTGTCGTAGATGCTTTCAATATGGACACATTTCTTCCTCTTGCACAAGAAGGGACAAATTTGCTTCTAAGGAGACCTCTAAACATCTTTCATCTAATGTAACTTGGTCGTCAAGAGCCATACTGTCCAACACTAAGATGTGCAAATCAAGACTTTTGCATTATGTTAGAATAGAATGTTATCAGAGGTCATAACCTTATAACAATTATATTGTTCTAATATAAAATTATATTACCTTATGCCCTTTATATGTTTTATAAAGTATAGTTTATAAAATACCATTTAATAATTAATAAGCTAATAGCTATTAGATTATTATATATTTATGAATGGTAGTTGTTGAGTAAGTGTGTCAACTACCCTTTTAGGTATTTTTCCACCTCTTAAATCCTATATTTAAGAGGCATCTCTCGCATTTTAGAGGATATTGAGATTTGGAGATTAAATATTATAGTGAACACTATCACTCTCCTCAAGAGATATGTTGAAATGAGGAGAAGTGAATTTTCCAGCTTCAGTCTATTAATTTATAGATATAAATGTAAGTGTTTTTTAATATAATGATACTTTGTGTGGTTTTTACCATTTATAATTTTCCCATATTAATTTTGGGTATCAATGTGAATTGTAAATATTTCATTCATTTATATAGTTTTATTAATTTGTAACTTATCTAAATTAATTAGTTAATTAATTAATGTCAAGTAAATAATATTAATTACATTATCAATTTACTTAACATAATATCAAAGCAAAGCTAGGGTTGACTAGTGCTTTTATGAAAAATCATAATATATATATATATATTGAAAACATTATTTTTTCAATGTATATACATACCTAACAAGTTTTGAATATCGATGGTAACCAACCAAATGATAAAACAATATTTTAAAGGGAACCAACTAGAGGAGTTTCGCAATTCTTGGCATTGTATTTTTAAATGGTTAACATTAACAAGGAAAGAAAACTAAGAAAAGAAAATTGTTTGTTTGCATCCTTAGAAACTCTAAAATGTTTATAGAGAATGAGTTATATCACATCTCTAAAGATTAGGTTTCAAAAATCAAATAGTTTGTAGTTGTGATAGTCTTATGACTCCTCCAATATAAATACTCCAAATTGTCTAGCTAGTCATATATTTTCTATCGAGCAAGTCTAGATTTTTAAAAAAGGTTGAAGATGAAGGGTTTCATCTTCATATTTGAGTATTTTCATGTTTGAAAGACGTATCAGTTTTTAAATGCATATCTTTTTCTTTTAATTAATATCCTTGATTAGAATGTAGATGGTCACGAGCTCAATTATTTCCTAGATGAAGCATGCCTAGGTAGAGAGGCATTTATTCATCAAGTTTAAATGAATATGCCTTCACTCGTAGTTGGCACACTAGTCAAATCACTATTAAATTTAAATACCACAAATAAAATTCTAAATTTATGGAAAAACAAGTTAATTGTAAGTTTCTGTGATGGCTTGGGGTGTTTTTGGTTTTATTCCTCTAGACTGGGCTTCGGCCATGTTTTCTGTAATACTTTTATTATTTCTTAATATACGGGTGTTCACTCCCCTTTTTCTGATTTTAAAAAAAAAAAATCTATGGAAAAACAAGTTAATTGTAAGGCACTCTAAAACTAAGTGCATACAAAATCAAACAACTCATTGGAAAATTAGAATAAGTTTCTTTTCTTGTGATTTTTTCCTTCTAATCAATTTATTATAGATTTAGTTAATAAAAGTATATGTATTAGGCATGGATTTTTGTTTCTTGAATTATTATTTTTTAACCATATACTATACTATATTATTATAATATATTATAAGAATCTATTGTAAATTAAATATAGTATTATTATTATAAAAAAGATGATGGAAATGTTAGAAGACAATGAAACTTAAAAGAAGCATAAAAATTATAATTATACTTCAAATATTCACACAATCCATTCTCCTTGATAGGATGGAGGAATGCATGCACCCAAGAAGCAATTCCTAAATATATCCAATGCAAAATGAACGTAGATTGCTCTATTCTAACCATCACAAGTGAAGGAAACGATTTAGCAATGGGATGAGAGGATTTTGGCTAAGATTTTGGTATATATTAGATGCTTGAAGACTTGTTCTTTGAAATGCTTGGAGATGGCTTGTATTTATAGATTTTTGGAGGATTTTTTTATCAATGGTGGAGGTTTGAAATGGAGATCCAATGGTGGATATTTCATAGTGAAATTAAGGGCTATGATTGCATCTTCAATATTGGAGGGGTCACAATATTTTAGAATTTTAAATTCCATCTTGGGAAGGCTTTGCATTAATTAGGATAATGACTTATGAATGAATTAAAAATTCATTTATGTGGGGAGAGTGAATTAAAAATTAGATTTTATGGATGTATGGAATGAGAATTGACACATGCATGGATTTAAAAAAGTGAGGTGGAGACATTTGTGATCTTTATTATTTAAATAATGCTCTTGCATGAATGAGGAAAGATGAGGTGGAGACACATGTGACTCCTCTTAATTAAAAAATGTTAATTTTTAATCAAGTGGGGAGATGTGATAATGAGGGGTTAAGCTAATTAATTAAGTGATTAACTTAATTAATATGGTTGTTGGAGAATAGGAGATGGGTTAATTAATGGCATAAAATAATTAAGGGTTTATTTAATTAATTTGGGTCTAAGGGCTAGGTAGGGTATGATAGCTTATTAAATAAATGATATTTATTTAATTAGCCTAGGTTTAGTCAAAGGATAGGTGGATTAGTTAAATAAATGTATTTTATTTAATTAATTTAGGTTAGTGGTAAAGGATGGAATAATCAATTAAATTAATTAATTTAGGTTATTGGTAAAGGATGGAATAATCAATTAAATAAATTGTGACATTTATTTAATTAATTATGAACAAGGGACTAGGGGAATAGTTAAATTAATCAAATAAATTGATTTTATTTAATTAATTAGGGAAGGGGATAAGTTGGTGCAAGCATGTCAGGGAATAGTAGCATAAGTTATGCCATTTTTAAAATGTCTACAATTTGCCCCTCGTTGATGTGGCATCATGACCAAGTGGAAGTGGCGTTAGATCAAAGAATTTTAAATTTTTTTTCTAAGCTGATGAGGAGAGGAAGAATGGATGAGTGATGCCCCCTTAATAGATTAAGGAAAAAAATAAAAAAAATATTCGGGCAAACTCTTGAAAAGGAGGAAATGGTGATAAAGATGGTATTCATGATGAGAAATGGGGTCAATAGGAGGAAAAATGGGTGAAAATAGATATGTTTTGTGGCCTGGGGGTGAAAAGGTAGGGTTAGGGCTTATGTGACATGTATAGATAGGCTATGGGGGGCCCAATATGCCACATTTGCACACCTAAGCTTATTGACTAGGATAGAGAAGAGAGCAATAATGGTGGCATAGAGGAGGATTCCATGCGAGGTGCATCAAGATGAGAGGACCCAAGAGTACCAGCACAAGATGGAAAGTCGGTAAGTTTCCTAACTTTACATTTTTATTTTCAGGTTTCAGGTTATTTCGAGCATTGAAATGGGTAGGTTAGGTGTCGTAGCGCATGCGCACAAGTGTGCAGCGCTAGGGGCCAAGCGATTAGGGTCTATGTCTTGTTTAGCACTTTTGGTGTAAGCAAAAAGCATCATTGTTGTAGCACTTAGGGTAGGCAAAGTAGCGCTTGGGGCTTGGTTAGCGCCAATGTTATGATTTTAAGCACATGCACTAAGAAAGGTAAAGCTTGTGTCCATAATGGCGCTAGCACGGAGGGGAATGGTGCTTACATTCAGATTGATTTTGAGGGGGGATAGGGTAGTGCTTACATCTAGAGTGGCACTAGCATAAAGTAGAGTAGCGCTTGTGTTTGAAATGGCACTAGCGTGAAATTGGATAGTGCTTGTGTCTATAATGGTGCTAGCACAAAGTGGAATAGTGCCTGCATTTGGAATGGTGCTAATGTGAAATAAGGTAGCGTCTTTGTTTGGAATGGCACTAAGGGTTGATCTATTAGCTTAAGCAAGCCAAATGGGCTTGTGGTTGGTATTTTAGTGCCTGCGTGTAGTTTGGCACTTAAGTGAAGACTGTTAGCACTTTCACATAGTTTGTAGAAAAAGGTTTGACTTGATGACTTGGTGGATGCAAGATGTGCTTCCTTCACTTTAGTTGAGGGAGCATCGGCCACCAACGTTGTCATTGAGGGATGGATTGATGCAAGTGGAGTGCGGCTGATTGAGGGTGATTGATTTGATGTATATTGCAAAGATGTCAACCCTTCTGGCCAATTGAGCCATGATGATGGCTCTGATAAAGTGTTGGTACAATGAGAGCTACTCATTTGTGTTTTTGATAAGGGAGATGATGATCACCCTTGAGGACATTTGGCAAATTTTGTGGATTCCCATCCATGGTGAGTAGGTGGTGTATGATCAGGCTATTGGATTGGTGGAATTACATCATGTGTTTGCCCCTACTTAAGTCCCTATGGACCGACCAAGGAAGGAGATGTTTTAGAGGGATGCTATGGGGTTACTGGGAGGTTTAGAGCTATTCACTTATGGAGTTATAGTTGGGTTGCTGCTACCATATCAGTGGTCAAGTGGATTCCCTGTGGGGTGGGGGGTTGTGTTGGAGTAGATGATGGCATGGAGTGTGCTTTATGTGTGGGGGCCATGTTTACTACCCAATTATACCATGATATGCATCTAATATTATATCACTATGGGGCAAGTGTTGGTGATGGAGTGATGCTCCTCCATGTTTGGGCTTGGAAGCGTACTGCGGTTACTCGACCATAATGCTCACAAGTATGGCCATAGTTTATTCCATATGTGTATTAGTATGGAGGTATATTGGTACATCAGGTGCTAGGAGGGTGGTGGTATTAGAGTTGTGCCTTTGATGATCTGATGACAGTGGTATGGCGGTCATGGATAGGTTACGAGATGTGGATTGATGATGATGTTCACTTGCCTTTTTCTCAATAGCCTCAGTACCTGATTGGTAGGACCAAGCATATATTGGATAGGTACCTCCCTTAATAGGTACTATGGTAGTTTGGCTTACAACAAAATGTGCCTCAGGTAGGGGTAGTTTTTGCTTGGGTGCGGTGGGAGACTAGGACGTGGGGAGTGCAACTAGATGTAGCCATGGTGATTGAAGAGTTTCAAAATTTGGTGGCAGTGGCTTGGGACTGGGGGTCGGTTGTGGTTGATGAGGGTGCACGACTCTAGAGTATGATGCTTGGTGGACAAGATTCAAGCCTATTCGTATGACCATTCTGGAGGGTCAGCTAATGTAGGGGGAGACAAATAGTGAGGATGAGGAGGAGGAGGACAATGCAAGGCACTATGCTAATGGAGGAGGAGGTGGTGGTGGTGGGGGTGGTTATGCTGATCAGATGCATATTTTGGTAGCTGTTGTAGTAGGGGGACTAGATAAGGGGCATTGAGTACATCCTAGGGTGGAGGTACCGATAGGAGGGGGTGGGCATGGAGAAGATATGGTTACCCTGAGGGCTTGAGTGGTGATCTTGGAGGATGTGGTGCTGAGGTTGATAGTGGAGCGAGATGGGGAGAGGGTACTCCACTAGAGTGTTGATACTATGAGGCAAAGGCACATGTATCCCAACTTAAGCAATAGATGAGGTAGTTGTAGGGGTTGGTGGATGGTAGTGGGATAACTTAGATGTGGGGTGACTATACTCGTGTGTAGACAAAGTTGGACATGGCTATAGGGCGAGATAAGTATTACTGTGCCCTATATCATGGAGTGGTGCTAACAAATCAGAGGGTGGCTAGCTATATCCACTCACACTCAGGGGCAAGTAAGTCCATGAGGATGTAGACATCATCGATGATAGGGCCATTCAGGTATCCTCCATTGATGCCTCCACCAATTGTGACACTAGGATGGACAGGAGCAGCTAGGTAGCCTCCACTAGTTGTGACACCAGGGACTACAGGGGTTGGGCCTTCCACAACATGATAGTCATCACCACCTCATTATCCCACTCCTCATTAGGGGAGTTCGGTTTAGTGATTTTGTATATGCCTACGGGCTTATGTATTGTAGACATTTGATGGATTTGGCCGTTTGGGCACATTTTTGTAGCATGACTAGTTATGTTTATATGAGATGGATGTATATATTTGTTGGTGGCCTATATGATGTGATCATGTGTTTTATGATGTATGTTACATGATGTATGATTATGGTAATGGATGACATTGTGGTTTATGTTATGATTTGTGCTATGGATCATGTGTTTATGATGTTGGATTTAAGTTTATGGATGCATTTATGGATTCATGGATGTATGATATGAATAATAGATATATGATATGATTCATGATGTAGATTATATGTTTTATGGATAGATTTATGGATTCATGGATGTATGATATGGATCCTGATGTGGATTATGATATGGATTATATATTTTATGGATTCATGGATGTAGACTATGATATGGATTATATGGTTTATGGATGTATTTATGGATTCATGGATGTATGATATGGATCATGATGTGGATTATGATATGGATTATATGTTTTATGGATGCATTTTGATTCATGGATGTATGGTATGGCTTATATGTTAATGATTTTGTTATGGATATGGATGTTAAATGATTAATGATTATGCCACAATAATATGATTATTATGATATAGATGATGCAATATAAAGGTGATATGATGATTATGGATATGGTATAGTAAAAGTGATGATTATGGAATGATTATGATGTTGTAATAATGTAATGATGATACTATGATGATTATGGTAATGCAATGATTGTGATGTAATGGTAATATGATGGTGATGATTATGATACGATAATAATGATGATTATGATTACGTGGATGCAGGTGTGATGTAGATGCAACGAGAATCGATGAACCTGATCATGATACAAAATGTCCTTGATGGGGCTATGTGTAGATTGGTGGGTTGGGAAGATACATGCTTGCTGGGGGAGGGGTGGTAGTTAGTCAGTAAGGGTTATGGTTAGGTGTGTTAGGGTAGGATTTAGTCATTAGTTTAATTAATACAAAGCCATAAGTAGGGTGTTATGGGAAGATATTATTTTTTGGTAGGTTGGATGGGTATTGATGTATGACTAGGTGTTAGTGGTGGAAAATGTCACATCAATTCTATAAAAACCACATGATTTGGTGGGTGTAGGTCTAGTGGGGAGGTTTTTCAGGTGGTTGGGTGGATATGTGGGGGGGTTGTGAGTTCTTATGTTTTTTGAGGATGCAGGTAGGGGATGATGGGTTGATTTGTGTATAGGATAGATTAGATAGGTTGATTAAGGGTTATGGGTGTGTTTATTGGGGAGAATGGTTCGGAAGCAACATAAACAAGATTTCTAGAGGGGAGATTGGGGAGTGGGTAGGATTACTTAATGTTTGTAAAGCCAAAAGTAGGTTGTAGACCATACTATTCTAGGGAATGGGTAGTAAGAGAGATTTTTATACCAAAACTTGAAATAATTTCATGAATCCTACTTGTATGATTTGGGTAGGTGTGAACTAGGGGTTACTAGGGGAGATCAAGTTTGGTTGTGGGGAAGAGGTTTGTTGGATTTGTTTGTTGGGATGAGGTGGTTGTGGGTGGTTTAGGATTTGTTTGTTAGGATGGGAAAGTGGTTGAATCTCTATCTTCATTAATACATAGCCAAGATTAGGGATGTTATGGGTGATTCTAGATATGGATCTAGTCATGGGTGGGTGATAAGATATGAGTTGATTTGTGTATAGGATAGATTAGATAGGTTGGTTAAGGGTGGACATTGTGCTAGTATGTTTTAAAGAAATCCTAAGTTTATTATAGCAAAGAGGACATTTTCACCAAGGTATAAAGGACCAAGATGATGATGTATATCCAATTTTGCATGGACTTTATGCTCAAACAAAAGGGCATTCTTAGACATGGCCAACTTAGTACAATCTTTTCTAGATGTGGGGGAGGAAACTTAGAGCATTAAAGTGTTAGTGCTAAACATTAATATTATATATTATTTATTCTAAGTAATATATTTTAGCACATGTATTAAGCCACCTTATGTGGCAATGTGTCACTTGGAGAGTTGTTGAACTCTTCCAATCTATGTCAGATTCTATTTTCTCCACTTCGAGAAAACATCTTGCCACCTCTAGATATTTGCATGAGTAGACTCCTTTTGAGTTTGAACTTTATGCACTATTTGTACATTCCAAACTCTTTGTGAGTAAACGGATATTGAAGATTACTTTTTCTCATTCTTGGTGCTTAGCATTGCATGTAATCTTATAGATTTGGTGCCTCCATTTGTCTAGTTAATCCACCATCTTCAACATGGTATCAGAACAAGGGCTAGTTCATTTTATCATTTGAATTATACTATTAGTTTTTCATTGCATTAAATTTGTGTTACATCCCTCTTTTTGGAATCAAGAATGCTATTTACTTTTCTTGCAAATTTTAGTTATATAATATGTTGTGATATTATAAACTAAAATGTCATTTCCTTAGGAGAATATGATGATTGGATATATTATGCTTTGATTTGGAATATAGGTGCTTTGACCACAAAAATTATATGTGAGACTATCATTGTAGGAACAGGTGGACCATGTTCGACAGGAAGAGAAAGTATCTTTGAGAAAGAGAATAGACTCTAGAAATTAACCATGGGTGTTTGTTACTAAAAACACCAAGCAGGTAGATAAACCTTGAAGCCTTAAATTTAGTCATGTTTACGGCTAAGATACTTTAAGACTAGATGTTGACATCTGAAGTAAAGGTTTAACACCTTTTGTAAGTTGTCATATAGAATTTTGGAAATCAACGTTGTTGTCGCAAGTCTTCTTAATCATGTCATCTAATAGAGATGATTGATGTTCCAATTATAGGTAAATAAATGAACTTATTTGTGGCTGAATTGTGAGTCACTTCTTGATGTCGAATAACGTGAGAAGTCATAATTGTGCATTAAACAATCTAGAAAACTTGTTTTACGTTACACCCAATCCATTGTGATTGTCGTAAAAATGCTTTGAACATGTGTTGTGAATTCATTTCTTTTTGGAAATCGACGGATGTCAAATTTGAAGCCGAGGTGAGCTATAACCTATTTTGGTCGTTATTTGGAAGAATATGCCAAAATTGCCTTAGTTATATTTTGGTAAATGTGAGGTATTTCCTTTAGTTTGTTTGATATCAATTTTCTTGTTGAAGTCGAGTAGGGTTATGCTCAAGTTCTGTTGTTTTTGGACGTCTTCCATTTCGAATGCATCTTTTTCCTTCGAGCTTAAGACTTTGAGATATCATTAATCTAACCTTTATTTTCTTTGTTAAGTTGGCCTTTATTCATTCTCTTATTTGACCTTAGAGACACTTTATGCATTTATAATCCACCACCTTGTAAGAGCTTAACTCCACAATTTGGTTATTAGTTGCAAACTCAGAGGTTTAGAAGCCTTGATGCTCGAGTAAGTGGATGGGGTTGTTGTGCCACCAACTACCACATTGCCAAAAAAGAACCTCCACAATGTTTAGTGGTTGCTGAAGGTTAGGGAGTCAGGTGGCATGTAGAAACAGATCTCCATTTGTTTAGGCATGGTCGGAGTGGGAAAAGGCATTATTCCCTCGCTGGGCAGAGAGTGGTAGGGGGATTTTTCTGATGAGAGAGGATTGAAAGACGAGGCAGAAGGAAACAGTGGGAGACTTGGAGGAGAGAGGAAGAAGAACGCTGTTGATAGGTCAGTAAGGACGTACTTGCTGGAGCTAAGTCTTCAAAACCATGACAGGTTCTTAGATTATCCTCTCTGCATAGACTTTTACTCCCAATTTGCATCTTATTTCTGGCTATGTATGTATTGTATTTTACAACGTAGAGGTTAGTGAAAATAATGCATTTTTCTATATAAGCTAAGTGGAGTTTGTCTTCTTAGAATACGTTATCTTTATACATCATGAACGATACCATAGTAATAGTAGAACATAGGTTCAAATATGTATACACCAAGGTAGATAAATGTATGATGCAAGTTGTGAATGACAATCAGATCGTGAAGGATAACTCTGTAGTAATAAGGTGTAAGCTTTAAAATAAATACCTACCATGGAAGATATCTTTGTATGCATACCATTGTGATGGTCGTAGTGCAAACCACAATCTGCTATTGAATGCACTGCATTCATGTACCTCTTGCAAGCATTATACTGGGTGTCGGCGATGACGTATGCATTGATTTATTTCTTACATGACTGTGATACCAACTTGAACTATCTTTTGTACACTTTGAAATGTTAGATTCTTAGTGAAGAGCCACACTGCACCATGTACTTACTGTGAAGGAGTCTAAACCTCAGTATTAATTCATGTTTTGACGTAGTTTTTGATTGTTAAGACAGCCTGTGGTGTTATATTAACTGGCTGTGGTGTGTGTAGGAGAAGGTTACAAAACATCTCTCTATCCAAGTAGATTAGAATCCTGAAAACATGAGATTGAATGCTGACAAATGTATTTAACTAAATTCTTATCCGGTATTAGATCTTCAGTTAGAGGTCGATTTATGAGAATGATCATCTATGGATTCTTAGGATAGAACCCAAGTCTTTTAATATCTTTATTATATAATAGTTACCTCATTGAACCATTTAAAACTATTTGTTTTGGAAGGAGGGTGTAGAGCTTTGTAGTATAAGTATTTGTCTTTGGTCAAAAACTGTCATGCATTTAAAATGAAGAGATAAGGGTGAGGAACACACATATTGTGTTTTTAGTTAATTAATTTGCATGCAATGTTCCTTGTGTCTCTATTACCTAGTACATTGAAGACCTTTATGAGTCTAAAAATTAAAACTCTGGGCTTTCGGGTAATCATATTTTATACTTGGGTAATTTGTATAAACTTTTGAAAACCGTATAGCCAAGTTAGAGACCACTTAGGAGTGGATAATTTTAAGCAATGTTTTAGACTGTTAAGGGATTATTATTGCATTACAAATGTTATCCGTATAAACAATGAAATAGAAAACCCTTTTTACATCGTGAAAACGGAGATGATTCCATAAGCTCAGGAATAGAGTAAACCTATACGCCAAGTGCTATTGCATGAAGAATTTCTAATACCTGGAGGTCATCAAGGTTAACATATTTATATATATAAACTTTACTAATAGGAAAACTGTAGGATTGCGATTGATTCAAGTTGAGTAGGGTGGATGAAATTAATCTATGCGTTGATGCAACGTTAAAATAAAATTTAAATCCTTTGGCCAAGGTGATGCATGATCCTCAAGTGTATTGAATGTTCACTATGACTGGATGGCATAGCTTGTGGAAAAGTTATGCAAGACTAGAGGGAATCTAGGGGGATTGCATGATAACAAGTCTCATAGGTCACAACACCAGAGATTAGATGGCAAACACTGATGGTTATCCTAAGTCTATCCTTTTGAGTAGGGTAGGGCCACTTCTAGTTAGGAAGGAGTTCGGGAGACCGACGATCTGTGGTTGGAGGTTAAGCTCCTTGAAGATACTTTCTCTTCCAAATATTGAGGATTACTGAGTCTTGAATGTGAATGGTTGACAATCGAGATGCGGTGATAATGGTATGTTTCTAATATTGAATTTGCTTTAAGAATTTTCAAATTAGTAAGAAAACTAAATGTTTATGGTTTATCAGTTCTTTCAATTTTATGAATAATGAAATCATGTATTTTGTTATATCGAAGAATCTTATACTTGTTAGTAGTGAATTCTTTTATGTTTGATTACAAAAAAAATATACCTATGTTAAAACCTAGTTTTCAAGTAAAATCTGATATGGATGTTACATATGGTATCAGAGCTAACTAGGTTCAGCACTAGGGCTGATGAGTCCACTAACCTGATTAGGAAATCAACATTAAGTAGGTAGCTAATGATTTAATTTACTATGCTAGGATGGTACACATAAAGAAAACTACAAGAAAATCGTTCATGGGTAAGGAACGTTATCTGCAAGCTAAGCAGGAACGGCTTGCGATGATCAAGACCATTGAGAAAACTAATGACGAAAATGACATTTGGCTTGATGATGTGAAAACCTTTGCCAATGCTTTGTCATGACTTAAACAAATGAAAAGAGAACTCCTAGAGGTAGCAACGATGGCGGCTCGAATCATGGTCAATTGCTGCCCTATTATTGTACCTAATAGTGTACCTATTAGTGTACCTATTAGTATACCTATGAGTGTACCTATTAATGTACCAATGATCACTAGGGATCCCCGTATAGCACCTGGAGCTAAAATCATTGTACTGTCATCTGATAGCAAGTCTGAGGGGTATACACCTCATGATTATGTGTCAGACAATGAATCCGAAGGTTACACCCCACTTGTTAATACTGAGTAAAAACATGAGATATGTCTATCTCTATTGAATGTAGGAACAATTTTGCAAATTGAATAAAGACAAATTTTTTGGTTTGAAAACAGTTATGATTATGATCAATTGTTGTTTTTTTTTAGATATATAAAATGATAAGCATAAAACTGATTAGTATATGTTTAATCAGGTGAGAAACTAAACTATCTTGGATCAATCAGAGTTTAACAAGGGGGAAGATCGGGAAGGTCATAACTCTCAGGAAAACTCCACTGACAAGTTGGATAGGATTTTTAATATGCTTACTGAAACCAAGGAAAGGTTTAACAAAATGGAAAAGAAAATGGATGAAACTAGGAACACAGAGGGTGAAAATGAGAATTCTCATAATATAAGCAAAAGTAAACATTGGGATCATGGCACGTCAAGTGAAAACCCAGATGATAGTAAAGTTCAAAGAAAAACTAAAGAAAAACTTGCACTAGAATTATCTAAGGATATGAAAAAGGTTAACCCCCCTAAGTTCGATGGAACAAAAATTGGAGATGTAGCAGAAGCATGGTTAACAGAGATGGAGAAATACTTTGAGATTAGAAACTACTCTAAGGTTACTAAAGCAGTGTGGGGAGCATATCAGCTATCTAGGGAAGCATCCACTTGGTGGATGAATAAGAAAATGGAGCTGGAATTAAGTCCCTTGAAGGTGACATGGAATGAGTTCGTGGAACTTTTTTGAAAGAGGTGGTTACCTTAGTTATATTTTGATCAAAAGTTAACAGATTTCCAAAACCTCAGGCAAGGTGAACTATCTGTGGTTGAGTAAGCAGAAAAATTTACTAGACTACTGAAGTATGTTCCTCAATACCAAAAGGATGAAAGATTTAGGATCAAAAAATTTATCATGGGACTCAATCCTCAGATTGGCGGTGAGGTGGAGGTGCATGGTCCAAGCACAATGGACCAAGTGTATGTGAAAGTAATTAAGCAGGAACAAAAGATCAAATCTATCTCTGCTTACCATGAAAAGAAACGTAAGAAGTATGATAAGAATTACAATGATCAGTCATATAAAAGAAAGAATGAGAAGGGATATGGAAATAGGAGGTTTGATAGAGGAAATTGAAAGAACAAAGGGGGATTTGGTAATGAGCAAAGAGGTGAAGATTATAAGAGAAATGTTAATTTTAAGAAGAATGATGATTCTTTGAGTAGGCCATCTGAGAATGAGGACCTATATGAGGGTGTTTTTCTTGTGGAGGAGATCATTATGCTAACCGTTGCCCTAATAAGAAGAAGAATGGGAAGCCTAGGAATACGGAACTTCCTTCGCAGCAGGAAGCTTTTCAACAAAGGATTCATGCCGCTCTTGACAATTGACAAGCAAAGTATTAGATCACTCCTATTCAGATGACAGGTACCTTATTTGGAGTTCCTGTTTCTATTCTATTTGATACTAGTGCAACAGAAAATTTTGTGTCACCTAAAGTCTTAAGTAAATTTTCCAGAAAAGCTGGTTTTATGTCAAAACCATGGACAGTTGAGTATGCAAATAACTCAAAGGCTCAAGTAGAGCAATGTTTGTTCGAAGCTAAGATTGATATTTCTAACTGCACCACTGAGGCAAATTTATACGTAGCACCTTTAGGGTCCTACGATGTCATCTTAGGAATGAATTGGTTGTGGAAACATCAGGCCAAGGTAGATTGTTTTCATAAAACAATTGAGTGTCTAGATGAGAAGGGCAATTCAATAAATATTCAAGGAATTCAAAGGGAAATAAGGATTAGATCCATTTCTTCAAAACAATTAAAACGGGCTAGGCGAAAGGGATGTCAACTTTTTGCAGTCAAAATGGACCTAGTAGAGGAAACCTTGGAGAAACAAACATTTGAAGAAAAATATCCATATCTTTGCAATTTCAGTGATGTATTTCCCAAGGAGCTACAAGGCTTGCCTCCAAAAAGAACTGAATTTGGCATAGATATTAGACCAGGATCAGAGCCAGTCTCTAAAGCTCCATATCGTATGACCACCACTGAACTTATGGAATTAAAAGCTCAATTGCAGGAGCTATTGTCTAAGAATCTAATCAGCCCAAGTGTATCACCATGGGGAGCCCCAGTTATATTTGTCAAGAAGAAAGATGGAACTCTTAGGCTATGTATAGATTATAGGATGCTTAATAAGGTGACAATAAAGAATAAGTATCCATTGCCACGTATTGATGATCTATTTGACCAAATGTGTAGTGCATCAGTCTTTTCTAAGATAGATTTGAGATGTGGATACCATCAGTTAAGGTTGAAAGATGAAGATATTCCCAAGACGGCATTTAGAATGAGATATGATCATTATGAGTTTACGGTGCTGCCATTTGGATTGACCAATGCACCTACTGCATTCATTAATCTCATGAATAGTGTTTTTAGAGATTATCTTAATAATTTTGTACTAGTTTTCATTGATGATATTTTGATTTATTCCAAAAATGAAGAGGAGCATAGACAACATCTTCAAATAGTCTTGCAACGACTAAGAGAACACAAATTGTATGTGAAACTCTCAAAGTGCACCTTCTTTCAGAAAGAAGTGCAGTATTTGGGCCATATAATATCAGCTGATGGGATATTAGTTGATCTAGCTAAAATAAAGGCTATTATGGAATGGCCTGAACCTTCCAATGTTTCAGAAGTATGAAGTTTCATGGGATTGGCCAGATATTACAAGAAATTTGTTTTGAATTTCTCAAGCATTGCTAGCCCAATTACCTCCTTACAAAGAAAAGGAAAAAGGTTTGTTTGGACAGAAGAATGTCAAAAGGCTTTTGACTTGTTAAAAGAAAAATTAACAACCACTCCAATTTTGAAAGTTCCTGATCCTGAGGGATATTTTGAGGTTATTACTGATGCCTCAAGGGAAGGGTTAGGAGGTGTGCTTATGCAAGATGGTCGAGTAGTAGCCTATGAATCAAGGAAGTTGAAAAACTATGAGCAGAACTATGCTCCTCATGACTTAGAAATGGCAACAGTGATTCACGCCCTTCAGATGTGGCGACATTATTTGTTGGGAAAGACTTTTATACTAAAATCAGATCATCAAAGTCTTCGCTACATATTTACACAACCTAATCTCAATGCAAGGCAGAGGAGATGGTTGGAATTAATATTAGATTATGACTTTGAGATTTCTTATATCAAAGGCAAGGAAAACTGAGTAGCTAATGCCTTAAGTAGAAGAAGACAGCTAGCTTCTATAATCTCCATTCATGCTAACTTTAAAGATTTATTAATGCAAAGCTTGTCTGGAGATGAGTATTATGAGCAAGTGAAATAGGCTTTGCACTTAAACCCTAAGGAACCAAGATATGACAGATTCAATTTTGAATCAAATGGATTGATGAGATTCAAGGGAAGAATCTACGTTCCTGATTTAGTAGAACTTAGAAACCTTGTTTGGAAGGAAGTTCATTGTGCACCATACTCTAGACACCCTGGTGTAACAAAACTAATAGCTAATGTCAAGCCGCTATATTTCTGGAAGGGAATGAAAAGCGATGCTGCAAGGTTTGTAGCTAGTTGTTTGGAGTGTCAAAGAGTTAAGGCAAAATACCAACATCTTGCTGGATTGTTATACCCGCATGATATTCTAGAATGGAAATGGCAGGTTGTTAGTATGGATTTTGTCCAGGGGTTACCAATGTCTAAGAATAGGCATGATATAATGTTGGTTGTTGTTGATAAATTAACCAAGGTAGCACATTTTATACTAGGAAATTTGACAGATGGAGTGCTTCTTTTGGCTCAAAAATTTGTGCAAGAAATATTCAGATTGCATGGTGTACCTGAAAAGATTATATCTAATAGAGATGCTCGGATAACTTCTTGGTTTTGGCAAACCTTATTTTCTGCATTAGGGACTAAACTTAATGTAAGTACTGCTTATCACCCTGAAACTGATGGACAAATAGAAAGAGTGAATCAAGTATTAGAAGAACTTTTAAGAATGTATTGCATGGATCAGCAATACAGATGGGAGGAATATTTACCTCTTGTCGAATTTGCCTATAACAACTCCTATCATTCTGCCATTAAGATGGTGCCATTTGAAGCATTATATGGAAGGAAATGCAGAACTCCTATAAGCTGGGATAAGCTGGAAGATAGGATAAGCATTGGACCTGAAATGCTTGCAGATATGGAAGAAAAAGTGAAAATGATTAGGAAGAGGTTGGCAGAAGCCAATGACAGGCAAAAAAGTTATGCAGATCGCAAACGAGTGCCTAGACATTTCTCTGTTGGTGAGAAAATTCTTTTGCGATTGAAACCCCATAAGAGTTTAATAAAATTTGGTAAATCATTGAAATTGGCTCCTTGTTATGTTGGACCTTTTGAAGTTCTTGAAATTATCAATCCAGTTGCCTACAAAGTTGCTCTACCTCTAGCCTTGTCCAAGATGCATAATGTTTTTCATGTTTCATATCTAAATAAATATTTTGTAGGTAATAACCACATCCTTAACTAGAATTCTTTATAGATGCAAGAACCCAAGGTGGTTGTGATCGAGCCACTCAAGGTGCTCGAAATGCGTAAACTTCGTTTATGTAATCGAGAAGTTTTGCAATGCAAAATTCAATGGGACCAATATGGCGAGGATAGCGCCACTTGGGAAGACTATAAAGACATTTACCAAAGATTTCCTACACTTTTCAAAGACATTAATGTTGAACTATAAAAAGTTTGTTTTAAGTTTAATTTTTGCTTGATAAACTCAATCATCGGGGATGATGATTTTTAAGGGGAAGGATATGTTACATCCCTCTTTTTGGAATCAATAATGCTATTTACTTTTCTTGCAAATATTAGTTATATAATATGTTGTTGACATCAAGGAAACTGGTGATGTAGATAGACAAAGTTAGTTCTATGAAATTTTGGAATCTATTGATTATGATCAATCTGATATTATAAACTAAAATGTCATTTTGTTAGGAGAATATGATGATTGGATATATTATGCTTTGATTTGGAATATAGGTGCTTTGACCACAAAAATTGTATGTGAGACTGTCGTTGCAGGAACAGGTGGACCATGTTCGACAGGAAGAGAAAGTATCTTTGAGAAAGAGAATAGACTCTAGAAATTAACCATTGGTGTTTGTTACTGAAAACGCCAAGTAGGTAGATAAACCTTGAAGCCTTAAATTTAGTCATGTTTACGGCTAAGATAATTTAAGACTAGATGTCAACGTCTGAAGTAAAGGTTTAACACCTTTCGTAAGTCGTCATATAGAATTTTGGAAATCGACGTTGTTGTCGCAAGTCTTCTTAATCATGTCATCTAATAGAGATGATTGATGTTCTGATTATAGGTAAATAAATGAACTTATTTGTGGCTGAATTGTGAGTCACTTCTCGATGTCGAATGATGCAAGAAGTCGTAATTGTGCATTAAACGATCTAGAAAACTTGTTTTGCGTTATGCCCAATCCATCGTGATTGTCATAAAAATGCTTTGAACATGTGTTGTGAATTCATTTCTTTTTGGAAATCAACGGATGTCGAATTTGAAGCTGAGGTGAGCTATAACCTATTTTGGTAGTTATTTGGAAGAATATGCCAAAATCACCTTAGTTATATTTTGGTAGACATGAGGTATTTCCTTTAGTTTGTTTGATGTCAGCTTTCTTGTCAAAGACGAGTAGGGTTACGCTCAAGTTCTGTTGTTTTTGGACGTCTTCCATTTTGAATGCATCTTTTTCCTTTGAGCTTAAGACTTTGAGATATCATTAATCTAACCTTCATTTTCTTTATTAAGTTGGCCTTTATTCATTCTCTTATTCGACCTTAGAGACACTTTATGCATTTATAATCCACCACCTTGTAAGAGCTTAACTCCACAATTTGGTTATTAGTTGCAAACTCAGAGGTTTAGAAGCCTTGATGCTCGAGTAAGTGGACGGGGTTGTTGTGCTCCCAGCTGCCACATCGCCAAAAAGGAACCTCCACAATGTTTAGTGGTTGCTGAAGGTTAGGGAGTCGGGTGGCATGCAAAAACATATCTCCATTTGTTTAGGCATGGTCGGAGTGGGAAAAGGCATTATTCCCTTGCCATGCAGAGAGTGGTAGGGGGATTTTTCTGATGAGAGAGGATTGAAAGAGGAGGCAGAAGGAAATGGTGGGAGACTTAGAGGAGAGAGGAAGAAGAACGCCGTTGATAGGTCAGCAAGGACGTGCTTGCTGGAGCTAAGTCTTCAAAACCACGACAAGTTCTTAGATTATCCTCTCTGTGTAGACTTTTACTACCAGTTTGCATCTTATTTCTGGCTGTGTATGTATTGTATTTTACAATGTAAAGTTTAGTGAAAATAATGCATTTTTCTGTATAAGCTGAGTGGAGTTTGTCTTCTCAGAATATGTTATCTTTATACATCATGAATGATACCATAGTAATAGTAGAACACATTTTCATATATGTATACACCAAGGTAGATAAATGTATGATGCAAGTTGTGAACGATAATCAGATCGTGAAGGATAACTCTGTAGTAATAGGGTGTAAGCTTTAAACTAAATACCTACCACGGAAGATATCTTTGTATGCATATCATTGTGATGGTCGTAGTGCAACCACAATCTGCTATTGAATGCATTGCATTCATGTACCTCTTGCAAGCATTATACTAGGTGTCAGCGATGACGTATGCATTGATTTGTTTCTTACATGACTATGATACCAACTCGAACATCTTTTGTACACTTTGAAATGTTAGATTCTTAGTGAAGAGCCACACTGCACCATGTACTTATTGCGAAGGAGTCTAAACCTTAGTATTAATTGATGTTTTGACGTAGTTTTTGATTGTTAAGATAGCCTGTGGTGTTATATTAACTGGCTATGGTGTCAGAGGATAAAATTAGTGTAGGAGAAGGTTACAAAATAACTCTCTGTCCAAGCAGATTAGAATCCTAAAAACATGAGATTGAATGTCGACAAATGTATTTAACTAGTTTCTTATCCGGTATTAGATCTTCAGTTAGAGGTCGATATATGAGAATGATCATCTCTGGATTCTTAAGATAGAACCCAAGTCTTTTAATATCTTTATTATATAACACTTACCTCATTAAACCATTTAAAACTATTTGTTTTGGAAGGAGGGTGTAGAGCTTTGTAGTATAAGTATTTGTCTTTGGTCAAAAACTATCATGCATTTAAAGTGAAGAGATTAGGGTGGGGAACCCACATATTGTGTTTTTAGTTAATTAATTTGCATGCAATGTTCCTTGTGTCACTATTACCTAGTACATTGAAGACCTTTATGAGTCTAAAACTTAAAACTCCAGGCTTTTGGGTAATCGTATTTTATACTTGGGTAATTTGTATAAACTTTTGAAAACCGTATAGCCAAGTTAGAGACCACTTAGGAGTGGATAATTTTAAACAATTTTTTAGACTATTAAGGGATTATTATTGCATTACAAATGTTATCCATATAAACAATGAAATAGAAAACCCTTTTGACATCGTGAAAATAGAGATGATTCCATAAGCTCAGGAATAGATTAAACCTATGCGCCAAGCGCTATTGCATGAAGAAATTCTAATACCTTGAGGTCATCGAGGTTAACATATTTATATATATAAACTTTACTAATAGGAAAACTATAGGATTGTGATTGATTCAATTTGAGTAGGGTGGGTGAACTTAATCTATGCGTTGATGCAATGTTAAAATAAAATTTAATTCCTTTGGCCAAGGTAATGCATGATCCTCAAGTGCATTGAATGTTCACTATGACTGGATGGCATAGCTTCTGGAAAAGTTATGCAAGACTAGAGGGAATCTAGGGAGATTGCATGATAACAAGTCTCATAGGTCACAACACCAAAGCTCAGATGGCAAACACCGATGGTTATCCTAAGTCTATCCTCTTGAGTAGGGTAGGGCCACTTCTGGTTAGGGAGGAGTGCGGGAGACCGACGGTCTATGGTTGGAGGTTAAGCTCCTTGAAGATACTTTCTCTTCCAAATATTGAGGATTGCCGAGTCTTGAATGTGAATGGTCGACAATCGAGATGTGGTGATAATGGTATGTTTCTAATATTGAATTTGCTTTAAGAATTTTCAAATTAGTAAGAAAACTAAATGTTTATGGTTTATCAGTTCTTTCAGTTTTACGAATAATGAAATCATGTATTTTGTTATATCAAAGAATGTTATACTTGTTAGTAGTGAATTCTTTTATGTTTGATTACAAAAAAAATATACCTATGTTAAAACCTAGTTTTCAAGTAAAATCTGATATGGATGTTACAATTTGCATTATGTATTTGTTCTCTATGAGGGTTTGGTCACCATTTTAGAGCTAGCCTATTATTGGTAAGGAAGATTTTGTAGAGGATGCACCCATGTTTTATGTTGGAAGTGTGAGCAAAGACCAGCATGAAGATGAGTATAGTCTTTTGTCTGGCAAGAAGGGCCCATGACTACATCATAAGGCATGCAACCCTGCATTAGAAGGCACATGACCCAACATAAGATCTGCAACCATCAGAAGGCTTGTGGCCTACACAAAAAGGTCACGTCCTTACTTAGGAGGCTTGCGCCTTGTATAAAGGGCATCTCCCTCCTTCTTCGCAGATACACCCTCCTTTTTCCCCTCCATAAAGGTGTCAGACCTGCATAAAAAAGGGACGCCCCTACCCTTCATTCACCTGCCCTCTAAAGATGCTCCTCCATAAGAAAATTTAGCCTGTAACCCCACACTTAGGAATTCTCTCTACAAAGGCAAACCTACGAGGAATTTGGTCTATCAATTAGTCTGCAACTCCACATTCAGCATGCATGCAGAGGTGAGGGTGAAGGTGAAGGTCGTCAAGTTCAACCTCAATTAAAAGGGAAGATCACTGTTTGAAATTACGGCTAAATATTTCCTCTTTTCTATTTTCTTAAATTCCTCTCTATTTCTCTCTCAAATTTTGTAGGTGGGTATTTATTTATGTGTAGAATTGTGTAAACATTAAACTACTCTATCCATTGGTGATAAATCCGCACTATCTTATAAGTGTCATTTTCCTCTCCATTTGAAATACATATATGCACTAAGATATAAAGTGCCACCAAAAATATCTAAGGGGGGAATCAAAATAGTCAACAGAGGGTTTCATTGAGTTGTTTTAAGAACTCCTGTATTTGTCATTTTTTCTTCCGAGCTATCTAAGTTTGCAATCAATATCTAAAGCATGTAACCTAATCCACAAATTAATCCTCTTACACCCTTTAATTATCATGAATGCAATTTGACTATCCAATTTGCATTGAAAAACAAAGGGTTGTATAGAGTAACTATGGGAAGTGAGAAGGAACCTAATGCAATCAAAGATAAGGAAAAGTGGTTTAACAAATGTGACCAAGCCTTTGGTTTTCTATGCTTAAATTTGTCTCAAGAGATTCTCTTTCATGTTGAGACCTTGAAAACTCCCTAATAAGTATGACAAAAACTTAAAAAACATTTTGGGAAGGTCAATGAATTTAGAAGTCATGAAATGGAAAATGAGCTAATAAGTTTAAGTGTCAATGACTTAGAAAAATTTACAACACTATTTAACAAAGTTTAAATCACTCAGGTTGTAGCTCAAAGACTATCAGATAGAAAATAAAGATGACCAACTCATCTTATCAACACTTTCTAAGTTGGGTCCCCAATACTCCATCTTTGTTTTAACTTTCTACTCCACAAAAAGAACCTTAGGAACAACATAGACCATGCCTTCTTTTGATGACTTTATTGCTGATCTTACCAAGGAGCAAGATAAACTTATCTAGATGGGCACCATAACCTCCTATAAATCACATGCTCTTGTAAAAAGTGGAAAGTCACAAGAAAAAATAAATATGAGAGACACAAGGATACAGAAATAAAGGGAGAGCAAAAACCACAAACTTCAAAATAGGACAAAAGAAAAGATTGGAAATGCTCCTATTGTAATAGGCTAGGGCATGAAACCAAAAAATGTATGAAAAGAGATCAATGATCTCACTCAACTTCTTAAGGAGAATAACATATTTGTATCTACATCTTCATCTTCATCATCGATAGACACTTTTAGAAACAAAGAATAAAAATCAAAGGGTAGAGCACGTGTAGTATATGCGGTTCCAAAATCTAAAAAATAGCTCCTTGATTCAGGAGCTTCCCACCATATGGCTTATTCGCCATATCAATTAATGTCTTTGCATGCAGCTCACACAGTGGAAATTTTTATAGCATACAACACATCCTTACGAGTGTGTGGAAGAGGAACTATTAAAATTGGCAATGGATATTTCACCAATGTCCTATATGTTCTAGAGTTGACCAATAATATCTTCTCAGTCTATCAAATAGAAAATAGTGATAAAGAGGAGACAATTGAAATTGGACCCAATTCAATACTCATATGAGATTTGTTTAGCAGAGAAATCATAGTAGTTGGTAGAATAGATGACTCTTGTCGACTCTATACATTTACAGATTTTACTCCTAATGATTTCTCTTTAGTGGTACATTCACTAGCATCCAATGTTGATATTTTCTCTCCTCCACCATCTCTTGTTTCTACAGAATTTAGAGATGCTTCTGCAAGAGCCTCCAAAAATTCTCCACAACAACATATTGAGGATATCAGTAGCCAGCTATGATTGCAGGACTTCATCTTGTATCATGTTTTTCTATAGTGTCTTGTACATTTTTTATATTTTTTTCTCTTTTGAAGGGTAGTTTTTTTCCTACAGGATTTTCTACCTTTATCCACTTTATGGAAGATTCTATTGTACATGGGTACCTGATTAGGCTTAGTTGTTGGGACCCATCATTATGCACGCCTAAGTTGTTCTTAAGGGGGTTATTAGTGCTAAACATTATTATATATTACTTATTCTAAGTAATATATTTTAGTACGTGCATTAATCTACCTTATGTGGTGATGTGTCACTTGGAGAGTTGTTGTACTCTTCCAAGCTATGTGGCATTCTATTTTCTCCACTTGGAGAAAACATCTTACTACCTCTAGAGATTTGCATGAGTTGACTCTTTCTGAGTTTCAAAGTATGCACTATTTGTACATTCCAAACACTTTGTGAATAAGTAGATATTGAAGATCATTTGTTCTCATTCTTGGTGGTTAGCTTTGCATGTAATCTTACAAACTTGGTGCCTCCATTCATCCAGTTAATCTACCATATTCAACATAAAGTCCTAATACATAGAAGGTATAAGCCTTAGATGCAAAGGAGCAATGGTATGCAAAAATCTATCCCTTCACGTACAAGATATGAATACTAGCTAGAGTAATAATAACATCCAACACACATGGCATACAACAACAAATACCTCTTTCTGTTAGAATCTAAAAAGATGATTAACCCACAAAACTAGTGCAAACAAATAAATATCAAAACTATGAATGGAAATAATACGAAATCAAAATAGCAACATCAATTTAGTCTCCAAGAGAGTAATGCAAATGCTAGAAGAAAAATAGCATTAAGAGGATGCAAAAGCAAAAGATACAAAATACAAGCCAGGTAGCATGCTTATATAGACCAAGGAGAGGGAGGAGGTGGCAACACTGACTAATGAGGAGAAACCATCTATCAGACTAAATATAGCAAAGTATCTTCCCAAGATAGCTAATGGATGCTCACATGTAGGAAGGTGACACCTCATAATCCTCTCACGCAATAAGACATGCTTTATTAACCTAAGAAAGATTATTAAAAGTGTAGGAAAAACCTAGGAATAATAGGGAAAGTAAATAAGCCAACTAAGAAATAAAAACCTACACTAACACCCCCTCTTAAGTGCAGTGTAGGTGGATGTAGAGATGGGTTCCAAAAAATCAAGCCCAATGAGGTACCCATGTACATAAAATTCCCCCCAAAGAGAAGAAGGCACCCTAAATAGAGAGAGAGAGAGAAGAGACCCCCCAAAGTAGAGAGAGGTAAGACTTTGAGTGAGGGGATGAAGCTCCCAGAAGATGAAGCATCCTGCACCCTAATAAAGCTCACAAATGAAGGAACTTGCTCTCAGTGAAAGGTTTGCTGAAGATATTAGCAACCTGCTGAAAAGTTAGATAGTAGTGAAGGTCGATGATGTGGCCATGGATGAGCTCTCAGATTTAGTGTATGTGGACCTCTATGTGTTTGGTCTGCTGATGATGGGCTGAATTTTATGAGTTCTGAATGGCACTTTGGTTGTCACAAAATATGATTGATGGCAGTCTAATCTAAATACCAAATTCGGTGAGAAGATTCTAAAGCCAGATGGCCTCAGTGGCGGTATTCATAGCTCCCCGATAGCCCTAGTAGAGGTTACCTAAATCACCTAAAATTAATGAGAATTTTTATTTTCCTTTTCATTATTTCATTATTTTTCTTGATTTGTACTTTTCTCATTTTATTTCCATTGAAGTCTACCTCTAGATTTAGGTCCACTTTGGTAATCAATATTTTAACAATTCATTTTCTACTTGATATCTTGGATATAGTTACTTTTCTAGACAAAATTGAGAACATTTAAAGTGTAAAGAGTGAGGGTTGAGAGGTATGCAAGATACATCTTAAGATTTCCTATACCCCCTTAAGCATGAAAGCAACTCTACACATCCATATGAAAAATTTATGAAAACTTCACCCTAGAAATTAACCCATCATGACTGCAAAAGTAAAACGTTGTAAGTGGAAGCATTTGGATAGTGCATTTTGATCAATCTACAAGTCATTTGTAATATTTTCACTTGACAAAGAGTAGGAATTTAAAACAAATGACAATGATAAGGAGGTGGAAGCAAATTTCAGGGCAACAATACCAATAACTCCAAAGAACCAAAAACAAAAAACAAACAATAAAATGAAAAAAACTAAGGAAAGGAAAAACAAGATGAAACAAAATAAAAAGAAAGCCATAATTTCTTACCCTACCTAACTAGCATAAAATTGATAGTTCAAAGAGTCAGGTAGTAAAGATCCCATTTCTGCAAATTTTTTTTTGACTTTGTCTAATAGCAAGATCTTTGTTGTCATAGTTTGGAACACTACAAATTTATCTTTTAAGTTTAAAAATGAGGAGTTATAACTGCTCTAGAAGAGGAAGTTCTCCATCCTCATGCTCTTTCCACAAGCATTAGTTTTTCTTGAAACCTCGTAAACAAAATAACAAGATTTTGTTTTCATATTTTTCTGATGTTATCCCATAAATCCTCTTGCTCAACTAATATCCTTGTAATGCTTAAAATTTAAATTAGTGCGAGGATCCATATTGTCTTGTTATTTATCAATATCATTTTTGGTGGTAGGTGATGTAATAAAGCTTTCATTTTCGTCACCATCAAAATATGAATAACAAGATAAATGACATATAAGAGCTTGGGTATAGGGATATCTTATTTTTTATGTCATTGATAAAAGAAATTTATCTGTTGTCATATGGGTTATGCTCTTCCATCTGCATTTCTCCATCCAACTTGGCGTGATCATTGTGTACATGAACATCTTGTAGAAAACTATCAGTTAACATCGCATCCAATGAACTTAAATTTATGAAACATTACTTAATGCATTCATTAATTTTGTTTAAACTTGCTAACTAATAGAAGGCATTAATGTTTCATTATTAATAAAATAAAATAAAAAATTTTAGGACTGGAATTTCAAAACGCATTTTAATGGCATTTCTAGCTGCATCCAGCAAACTTTAGTCCCCAGCTAAAGAACACATACAGTCTTCACTTTGGCAATCAAGATAATGTATAGACAAACATTGAGCCTCCCACTTCACTTTGTTCCTCAGGTTTTACTTGAATTGTGAAATATGTCATACATGCAGTTTTGCGAGTTCAAGCTATGTACATATTCAGAACTCCTGTCAACCATATAATAATGAAATGTCTTTACTCATATCTATTTAAAAATTAAGAACATAAGACCTGCAATATAAGAAAGAGGTACCAAAGAATACCAAGAAAACAATAGACTCCAATTCCCAATACAAGTGGCATCTCTTTTTTCCCTATGTTTGAAGCACATTTTGAGATCCTATTTTACACTTACAAGAAAAATCGAACAGTTTCAAATCCGTATTATACTCTCACAAATATTTTCTAGGTTCCTGAATAAAATACATAGCTAGTGGCTCTCCCACCCATATTGGGTTTCTTAATGTTTTATACAGGATCAGTGTAAGAATAGGCCTAAAAACACCAAAGACAGGGCAAAACATAACACCAGTGAATAGAAAAACATAGAAAAACATAGAAAAACATAGGGCAAACAGAGTTGGATAACTCAGAAATATATTTATCTAGCTTGAATTACATTCAATGCAAATGATATGTCTAGCAGCTATCTAAATGTTGTGCCTAGGAGCTCTCCAGATGATGTATCCAATAGCTCTCTACAATCACATATATATAGCTACAAAGCCTTTGAAGCCTTGAAGCTTCTAACTTTCTAGAAATCTCTTAAACTTGGAATGTTCTTTTTACAACAACTCTTAGAATGTTCTTTTCTAGAACAACTCCAGGAATGTTCTAGCTTATGGAAAACTTTAGAAACATTCTATCATTTTCTAAACAATCTTAATCCTTAACATCCCCCCTTAAGATTGGCTAGAATAATACAAAGAAAATACAAATGAGAGGGGAACATTATACTACTATCCCCCCTTAATGTTCACCTCTAGCACACCAAGCATTCTTCAATCATATTCCTCTTTCATGGCTTGCTCCAATTCTTTCTTTCTTTTAACTTGCTCATATGAGATTGGATCATTTATATGTAATATTTTGGCCATGAGAGCACTGCCAATAATACTTCAAGCTTGTTCCAATTTGCATTTCTAAGAGACAAAAATCACTCTAGTAATATACTAACCCTACAAACAAATCACTCTAGCAATATATCTGCCCTGCAAACAAACCTCTCCAGCAATATATTTCTTGCTGAACCTCTAGTTGAATCTCTAACCGAACCTCCAACTCAACCTCTAGCTAAATCTCTAGCTGAAACTCTAGCTGAATCATGTTTTTTGCCAACAACCCCCTCAGCGTTACCTAAGGGGATTCGAACCCATAACCCGGCTCTGATACCATGAAGAACAGGCCTAAAAACACCAAAGACAGGGCAAAATATAACATCAATGAATAGAGAAAATGCAAGGCAAACAGAGTTGGATAACTTAGAAATATATTTATCTAGCTTGAATTACATTCAATGCAAATGATATGTCTAGTAGCTATTTAGATGCTGTGCCTAACAGCTCTCCAGATGCTGTATCCAATAGCTCTCTACAATCACATATATATATATATATATATATATATATATATATATATATATATATATATATATATATATATATATATATATATATAGATATATATATATATATATATATAGCTACAAAGCCTTTGAAGTATGGAAGTTTCTAGCTTTGTAGAAATCTCTTAAACCTAGAATCTTCTTTTTACAACAGCTCTTAAAATGTTCTTTTCTAGAACAGAGCCAGGAATGTTCTAGCTTATGAAAAACTCTAGAAACATTCTATCATTTTCTAAACAATCTTAATCCTTAACAATCAGTAGCCAATGTCTCCCAAGGACTGCAATAGTGATTTGCGTATGTCTATTTGTTTCTCCTGCAGGATACAATGACTAGCATTGCCGTATACTTCAAATGCCCTGGACAGCTATAATAGACCCATTGTTCATATTCTTTCTACCCACCTAGCACTACTTTTCTTTTGCTGCTTTGATACCATGATTTTGCTTGTAAGATGTACTTGATCATCAACGGAAGTAACTACTGAAAGTTCACCAACCGCAGCATCCATACCAGATGCTATGCGTGAACTTCCAAACACATGTCAATGGGGCCTATTACAATCTTTATCTGAAGAGTCATCCAACCGAGACCTCTTCTTCTTTCTTTCTTCCACACAATTAGGTCCCTCAACACTTTTATTAATACATTTTACCTCATGTGCATCAGTGTTGCCCCTCTTTCCAATGTCACCCAAAGATGTTGCCACACTCTTAGCAGATGGGTACATCTGGAGATGCTTACCCTTCATTGTTTCCTCGGATTTAACTGCTATAGAGTTTGACACCAAATACTCGCGTTCCATTTTAGCTTCAGGTGCAATCATGTTCGGCACTGGCTTTGGAAATGTGGAACCTTGATTCTCATTTGCAATCATGGCATCACTTTCAGTTTTCATATTACATGGGTTGGTGTTAAAGGCTGAATTTGATGCTTGACCTTGAGAAGGGCCGATGTCATTTGAAGCCGATGGTGCCATCGTCTCGCTTGGTTCATAAAGCTCCAGGATTTGATTGCTAACATCTTCAAGCTGGCGAGGAGTCACGCCAAACTCCTGCCACCAAGGCTTCTCTCTATCTGACGGCAGCTTAACGTTACGAAACTTTGCAGCAAGAAAAATGGCACCAGCAGCAATATGCTGGGGCCACAGAGTTGTAATCAGTCCATCATTAACAAAATTCCAAGCTACTTGTGCTAATGAATTTTGGGCCACTTTCAATATCTTGATAGCTCTCACGAGATACTTATATGGATGTTGTACATTAAGATCAAATCCCAGTGTGACAAGGACAACACGCTCTGCCATTAGCACCAACTCTTTCTGCTTTTCATAACATTCCTTTTGCTTGATTCGTTCAGAAGCAGCTGGGTCCCTCTTGTGTCGAATTTCATATGCCCGTACAGTCACTTTCATAATACTTTTAGGAGTCTCCTCGACCTTACCAGCAAGGAATACACATGCAGTCGCAATTGTATATCTATCATGGTGATGATGTGAATGTCGCAAATAAAATCGGTGACAAAACACAATAGCCGATGCGATAGTAACTTGAGGCAGCTGGAGCGCAACACCAACATCTTTAATAAAATTGCCATACGATTTCCGCAAATTATTCTCCTTGTTGGCATCAATGCCATGTTTTCTGGAAGGTGAAAATTTATCAATCTCCTCCCTTGTGAAGTACCACCCTTCTCCCAAACCTTGAGCTTCCATCCTCTTAGATTGAAGATTAATTGAGAAATGAAGCACCCAAAAATTCAACTTCTATTCTTCAAATGAAATCGTTGAAAGCTGAATCGGCCACAAAATCACCAGTAAAACCCTGAATGCTCCTTACAATTCATCTGTATAGGAGAATTATTTCAGGCTTCAAAGAAGCTTCTCCACCATTTGTTAAAACCCTAGCCCTTGCCCAGTCTCCGCGCTTTTCCTTTACTCGTGTATTAACAAAGGAGTCTATGAAATAAAAGCTATCCCGGAGAGGTATATTCAATGTATATATGTTTAGGGCTTCGTTAACGTTAATCATTGCATAAAGACGATTGGTTCGACATTCGGTTCGGTAATCGCCGGTTTTATTAAGAGTCGGTGTTGCGTTTTCCGATCGGGGAATTCATTATTTTCAAAATTAAAATGATGAATATTAACATCAAGAGTTATTTCATCAAGTGATTATACGATCTATCCCTATAATTAGGTCGAGAGGGTATACAATAGCAATAAGGGGTGGAGTGTTATGGTGTGAGTGTGTTAACAAAAACTCTTACCTTTTACTTTAAATTTGACAACCATTTAGACATCAAAATATTAAAAATATAATGCGGCATATATATTTTAAAAAACTAAAACAAGAAAATAATTCTTAAATAGTTCTAAAGTAAAATAACTTAAATAAAATAAAATAAGTATTACATAAATAAAAGTTCTTAAATTTTATGATTTTATTAATTATATTTATATATTTTTAAATTTTGTTAGATTCATTATTTTATTTATTTTATTAATTATGGTATAAATATATAGCCCACAAAGTTTATTAAATCAATAAACATAAAAATAAAGCCAATACAGTAAAGTGTATAAATATAAGTAGTACTCAAACATAAATTTGAGAAATATCAAATCAAATAAAAATAGAGAAAATTGAATTGTAAAATGAATTTATGAAGTGATGCAATGTTGTTGCGATTATTTATAGAAGGGCAGCTTAAATTATTTAATATTTTTTTGCATAAACAAATCTTTGAAAACCACAAAGAAAATTAACAGCAAGATAAATTATTTAGTTTAGTTTAGTGAGAACTAGGGTTAGAGTTCTTCAATCATTAAAAGCCACAAATTTCTTTTTTTAATTTAATGACCTTTGTTTTACATTTTTACTACAGGGATTAATTCCTATATAAAAATTTATAATAAGTTTTTGGTATCATTTGGATTAAATTAATGATTCCATTAAAAACTAATTGTTAGTGATAAGAATTGCGGCTAAAAAAAAAAGAAAATTAATGTAGGGTAAATTATTTACTTTAGTTTAATGAAGGCTAGTAAAGAAAAATAAGGCAAGGAAAATTACTTTATTTTTTTTTAATGAGGGCTAGGGTTATAGTTCTTCAATCTTTAAAATCCATGAAGAAAATAGAGTAAATTACTTTAGTTTAATGGGTTAGGATTATCGTTCTTCAATCTTTAAGAGATTAAAGATTTTCACTATGGGAATTAATTTCATTATACAATTGTAGTTAAGTTTTTTCTATCATTTAGATTATATTAAAAATTAATTTTTAGGATTTTAAATGCAAACATGTATAAAGTAAATAAAATAATAGTTTAAGTAAAATTAGCATTATATAGTAATGTGTATATATTTTAGCTCATCGCTCTATGTATATTGTAATAAATTAATAAAATTATTAAACTAACATAGATATTTTAAATACATCTATCTGTCTAGAGGCACCTATCTATTCTCGATAACAATTTCACCATCTTTTAGATAGATGCATTTAAGATATCTATGCTAGTTACATATTTTATAAAGGTGTCTTTTAGATAGATGCATTTAATATATCTATGCTAGTTACATATTTTATAAAGGATGAAATGAATATAGACTCTAGCAAAAAGTAGGAAACTAATTTAAGGTTGTTATGAGCATGATAGTATTTTCTTTGCTACAATTACAAATTAGGTTATACCTTAAATATTATTTTTACAATAATTACACCCACAATAGCATCAAGAGGTGGAGTGTAATGGTATGGACATGTTAACAAAAACTCTTAACTTTTACCTTAAATTTCACAACCTTTTATTGATTATTTTATTAATTACATATTTTATAAAGGATGAAAAGAATATAGACTTTGGAAAAAAGTAGGAAAATGACTTAAGGTTGTTATAAGCATGATAGTATTTTCTTTGTTACAATTACAAGTTCGGTTAAAATTGAAATATTATTTTTACAATAATTACACCCACAATGGCATCAAGAGGTGGAGTGTAATGGTATGGACATGTTAACAAAAACTCTTAACTTTTACCTTAAATTTCACAACATTTTATTCATTATTTTATAAATTACATATTTTATAAAGGATGAAAAGAATATAGACTCTGGAAAAAAGTAGGAAAATGATTTGAGGTTGTAATGAGCATGATAGTATTTTCTTTGTTACAATTACAAGTTAAGTTTAAATTGAAATATTATTTATACAATAATTTTATAATTTTATAAGTGTGTTACATTAGCATATCTATATTTAGAGAAATTAATGTAAAAGACATGAGAGATATCATTATTGATGTTTTCTAAAGATAGGTATGCTAGTTTATTTTATTTAAAACTATTTAATTTACTACATACATAACTCTAATTTTTTTCCTCCTTTTCTTTCACCTCATTCTATATTGTTTTCATTGTTTTTCCTCTTTACTCGAATGGGTTGTAGACATGGTGAACCAAGGTAAATATAGTCAAGTAATAGAAACTTTTATTTATCTATTTATCTTGGTTTATATTGTTTTCATTGTTTATTTTATGTATTTATTTATCTTCTTCTTTTACTCTTACTCTTATGGCTCATTTAATCTTATAATTCAAATGTGTTATAAATTTTTTATTGTATTTAAGAAATATGTAGTAGAGAGCCTAAAAAATAAAAAAATAACAATTCTTCTACCCCCACTAGTAGCAGTTTGCTAAAAAAAAAAATTAAATGAAAGCAAAACAAATAATTATATCAAGAGTATACAATATACAATAGAGCAATGAGTGTATTGTAATGGTGTGAGCATGTTAACAAAAACTCTTATCTTTTACCTTAAATTTGAAACTAGGGGAGATTTACCTGGAATACTTAGCCAATCAAACTAGGGCCCCACCCAAAAACCCTAACCCTAGCTCTCAATAAACTAAAGTAAATAATTTACCCTTCTATTAATTTTCTTTATCATTTTCAAAGATTTGTTTATGCAAGAAAAATATTAAATAAATTATAATTTATAGGTTCAATAATTTAAGATGCAATTTAACTATAATTTTCTTTCTATTTTAATGGGAAACCTATAAATCAAATAATAGTAAATAATACACAATATCTAATCTAACTTTCTATAAATAATAGTAGTAGCATTACATCACTTCATAAATTTATTTTAACTTTCTATAAATAATTGTGCAGCATTACATCACTTCATAAATTTATTCTCCAAGAAAAAAAATTAAAAAATGATGCCTAGATAGTGCCCTTATGAATTAAACTTCTCGTCCTTATGAAATAAACTTCTTCTCCCAATTCAATTTGCTCTCTTTTTATTTGATTTGATTTTTCTTAAATTTATGTTTGAGTACTACTTATATTTATACACATTATTTAATTGACTTTATTTTTATGTTCATTGATTTAATAAAACTATGTGGGCTATATATTTATAATTATTTAAAAAAATATGTCTTGTGATTTATAAAAAACTATGTCAGCTCTATTTTATTTTTATGTACATGGTCACAGTCATCACATTAATGCCACTAGATAACTCCTTTTATTTTTTTTAATGTTGGCTCTTTAATAGTTTGTTTTTATGTTGGCTCTTTAATAGGTTTTGTTAACAAGCTCGTGTCATTACACTCAACCCCTTGCTGCCACTGTTACACATTTTGCAGTAAATATAGTTGACATATATATTTTAAAAAACTAAAAATATAAAATAATTTGGAAATAGTTCTAATGTAAAATAACTTAAATTAAATGCCCCATTAATGGGGCTATTGGTGTTGACATCCTTTCCTGGAGACAAAATGGGAATCGCCAGCAGAGGGGTGGGTAAAGATGAATTTTGGTGGAGCTTCCAAGGGCAACCCAAGTGAATCAGGTGTTGGATGCCTAGTTTGAGATTCCAAGGGTGAAATCCTAGGCAATGTAGTGAAGAAGTTAGTTGTAGGAACAAATAACAAGGAGAAATACAAACTCTTCTCCTAGGTCTCAATTTGTGTGGGCAATTAAAGGTGTCAAAGGTTGAAATTGAGGGTGATTCTCTTATAATGATTAATGTGTCATGAAAGGGAGGATTGTTAAATTGGAAGCTAAAATGCTTTGTTAAATGATGCCATTCATAAGATGAAGGAGTTCAGGAATGTGGTGATTAATCACATGTATAGGAAAGGAAATGTGGAAGCAGACACATTGGCCAAATTGACCATCAACTCAAGGCAAGCCTTCTTGTGGGAGGTAATTTCTAATAATTGTGTTGGCTCTATCAACTAACATTCCATCTTGTCCCTGAGCAAAGATGGAGTTGGTGAAGCCTAGGAAGTGGTTTATCTAGTGCAGAGGCCTAGTTCGGGATGCAAGGAAGTTTGGTGGGTTGGAGAAGGTGGTGGTTTTGTTTAAGATGGGCACCCCATTTGGCTAACTTGCAAGAACAGGTCGATGTCATTCCTTGGGGGTATCACGGAGAAGAGGATGAAACAAGTTTTCAAACCTAAAAGTGGTATTGTTCTATTCATGATAGAGTGGGTTTTGGGGGAACGTTTCATGGTGATGGAGCATAGGCATCGGGTTAACACTAATTTGTCATCCATGTTTGGTGGGATGGTCTCTTATGAGTCCACATGGTTGGGAGGTGTTTCCACCACCATTGGAGATCGGCAAATAGGTTTTGGAGCACTAGTGGAGATGTTTTCTCTCTTCGTTACTTCATTCAGTTATTATACCTATTCAATCCTTGTATCATATTCAAAACTATGTTATTGTACTTATATCATATTCTAGAATATATCATTGTTTAATTGTATATGTAGTTATGTAATTGTACTCTCTTAAGAGAGAAGTTGTAATCATTGAATTTAATGAGAAGAAATAAGATGTTTATTATTTAGTTTATGGATTTTGGTGTGGGTATTGGATCCACTTGTACTATGTTGATTATGGATTCATGTTTATAGTTAGATATGGGATTAGAAACATTTCAGTTGGTGTTAAAATGAACGTTGTTGTTTTAATGTTTCCTCTAGAGAGTGAATTAGTCCTTTCTTTTAGGTTGCGCATTCAGCCATACATGGCCATGAATGTTGTCGTTCTATCAAATTGGCATCCAAATTTGTATATGTTGTCCACTTATGTAAAAAAAAAATATTCTCTTTTTCTTTTCGCTCTTACCCTTCGAGGGTTACGTAGTGGGATGTACAAAAAAATCTATGTAAAATACGCTGAGAGATATCATTCTTGGGGTTTTCTAAAGATAGGTATGCTAGTTTATTTTATTTAAAACTATTTTATTTACTACATACATAAATGTAAATATTTTTCCTCCTTTTTTCCACCTCACTCTATATTGTTTTCATTGTTTTTTCTCTTTACTTGAATGGATTGTAGACATGGTGAACCAAGGTAAATCTAGTCAAGTAATAGCAACTTTTATTTATTTATTTATTTATTTATCTTCTTCTATATTATATGTTCATTGTTTATTTTATGTATTTATTTATCCTCTTATTTTACTCTTACTCGTATGGTTCTTTTACTCTTATGATTAAATGTATTATAAATTTTTTATTGTGTTTAAAAAATATGTAGTAGAGAGAATAAAAAATAAAATAAAATAATTCCTAAATCAAAACAAAACAAATTATTTACTTCTTAGCTATTTTTTACATAAGAGATTTATTAATTTAAACTAAACTAATTTATGAAGAATTAATAAATCTCTTATGTAAAAAATAGCTAAGAAGTAATTATTTGTTTTGTCTTCATTTACGAATTGTTTAAGTAAGAGTAAAAGTAGAATATAAATAAATACATAAAATAAACAATGAATATAATATAGAAGAAGATAAATAAATAAATAAAAGTTGCTATTACTTGACTAGATTTACCTTGGTTCACCATGTCTACAAATCCTTCAAGTAAAGAGGAAAAACAATGAAAACAATACAGAATGAGATGTGCAGCAAATAAAATAGTTTTAAAAAAAAATAACATACCTATATTTAGAAAACCTCAAGAATGATATCTCTTAGCATTTTTTACATAGATTTTTATAAATATACCTATTCTAGTTATATCAATTTGAGTAGTGACATTTGAATTCTCATAAACAACATCATTATCATCATCTTCCAACATTATATTATTATGCATTTTAAATTCCATTAGGGAAGATTCATTCAAATTAGATTTATTCAATGTATCATGGCTTTCTTCATCTACAAACTCAAGGTTGTTGTAAACCATAAAGCCAAGTATGGATAAATCATGTGTCTCGCCCAACCAAAAATCACCCATAAATTTCTTATTCAAGTTTATGGTTTAGATCATCTAATTTGATATTTATGATATATCTTTAAAATAAAATAAAATCAACTTCTTCAGATTGTAAATTTAAACAATTATTTATTCAACATTTATAATGGTGTCCAAATGAGGTGAATTGGTGATAAGTTTACCTATTCATCCTTCTTATCACCTATGGCATTCATCGTTTCCCTAAGAGACATATCCAACCTTATGATTACTTCAGGACATTCTAGTTTTCCATGCTTAATCATATTATGTAGGTGGCACCTATCTTGTAAGTTTATTTTTTCAAAAGTGGCTTGAAATCCAAGGACTAGCATAACATGATTCAATTTTTGAATCACCTTTGGAATATCTAGATCAAATCTTGGCATGGTTGGGGTGCAGGATTGATATGTTTGTAACCTTATTTGTTGTCATTTGTTGGAATATTTTCAATTTCAATTTCAAGCATATCATTGTTCTACTCTTCATGTTCATTCACACTACTATTTTTTTCAATCAGTGGTGTGCATGTGTGCTTATTATTCCACCTCTTTGATTGACTATATCATTATGATATCTCATATCATGCATAATTTCATTAATTATAATCATTTATTCCTTATTGTCAGCTTAGGTGGATCAACCCTTTCACCTACATGTCGAATAACTAGAGAAATATCATAATCTTCATCTAAATGTTCATATTCATTATTGAAGGAATCGAATCAAAACTTTCCTAGTCAACTCACTAGGATTGTTGTGGCCTATGCTTATCTTGGATTTGGATAGGAAATGAGTGGTTTTGCATGATTTGGTCATTATAATTTTTCAAGTCCAAAATTACTTGTGGTTGCACATGTTGATTTAGTTTAAGATCACAAAATGTTAAATATTGTTGATGATCCATTTGTGATGGGGAGCGCACAAAAAAAACTATAGATTGAGCCCTAACTACCTCTCAGTCGGTAAGGCCTAAGAAATGAGCCACCGATTCAACTGCATCGTCGGCGAGACTTCCTCTATCAGCTGAGTCCTCTGTCTTTTTCCTGATACCCTAATATCACCTTTGATCTTGATTTGTCGGCAGGACAGTTAGCATCAGTCACCTCAGGGTTTGCTACACTCATACTCTAATGCATAGTTTGCCTTCTCCAAACCCTAGCACATGGAGATGCTAGGTCAATCTACTGTGCGAAACGCACTGTCTGGATCCTCTGCACCTCTGAACAATGGAACAAAACAGAAAATGAAAGAGAACATTTATACAACGAAGCCATTCCACTGATTTTGACAAAAATCTCACCAGTGGAATGCTTCATGACGACATACAACAACAAAATGGAAAGCTTAGAGAGAACGGGAATCTACAACTATAAAAATTGCAATTATAGGAAACAAAAATTGAATTGATAGAACAGAATGATTCTATTTCTCTTTAGCACAATCATAATTACATTCGATCACACACTTTCTTCGATCTGATTACAATATCTATGCTCATTTGGTTCATTCCTCTAGGTATTTATCAACTCGCCCTAAGGAGTACCAAATTGACTCCAAGTGGCTGGGAGACCGATCTGACTGGCTTGGAGACAACCGTCTAAAACAACCTCCAACTGTCCTATTGCCCTATTTTGGCATTATGCAGTTACAAAATGACAAAAGTGTCCTAAGTCACTTGGGACATACAAAATGAACCTAGATACAAACTAAAATGAAAATGCATTGGTCAAATAGACCTTATTACAAAAGGAAACATGATTTTCTAGGTGCTCTTGCACCATACTCCCTGGGTGAAAGTTGTCTCAAGTCCTCTTAGAGACTAATTGCTGCAAATCACCACCCTACTTCAGGATGTCTACTTCTAGCATCCATGTGGCTTCTGAGTCTGGGAGTCCTTGCCATTTGACTAAGTACTCAAAATAGGTCTAATTTTTGGTCTTCTCAGCTGCCGAGCTATCGAAGATGTACTCCATCTTCGGTGGTTCCTTAGGTGGTAAATATTGTACCCACTCTGTATTGTCTTGGACAAAATCTGTTGTACCTTTTCTTGTATCAGGACTCCTCTATAATGTCAGATCAACAACATTGAATATAGGTTGAATAGCAATATCATCAGGGAGTTCAATTTTGTAAGCATTAGAACCATATTTCTCCAGAATCTGACAAGGTCCAATTTTTCTCATCATCAACTTGTTGTGTGTTCCTATGGGTAGTCTATTCTTGTTGAGATGAACCATGACCATATATCCTATTTGGTACTGCACATCCCTTCTTCGTTGATCCACTCTAGCCTTGATTTTCTGACTATTCTGGTGTAGAGTATCTCTGACTTGTTGATGGATCTCTTTCATAGCCTTTGCAAATGTATCAGCATGTCCACTCCTTTTGTCCAATCCTTGAACATCTTGCAATTCAAAAATTCCTCTAGGATGACTATCATAAACAACTGCAAAAGGACTGAGACATGTACTTCTATTTGTAGAATCATTATAGGCATACGTGAGAGAGTACAAAGTTAAATTGAATGACTTAAATACTCCCATGATATAGCTTGACCCTCATGAATATGTTGATACTCTTAAGCTCTCCTCTTCATCTACCCAAAATAATACATCTTCTCCTTCATCAAGAATCTAATTCAGCTAAGACAAAAACCCAATCTAAAACCTTTTACTCTTTGAGCAACTTAAAAAAGGTATGGTAAATGATTTCATTTTCTTGTTCAAATTGGTTTCCATGGACAAGGTCTTGGATGTAAGGAGAAAAGAATAACTAAAACCATTCAAATTGATTCCTAAACTAATAAATCTAGCCTTGGACATCATCCTATTCATGCTAATCACATTACATAAATGGAGTTTAATCGTAATTATTGCATGGTTTCTCTTATATCTCACTCCCTTACAATGGTTATTCTAGACTTAATTGATTTAGATACCCACACCAAGCTACTCCTTCCCTTGACACCTTTTCTCCTAAAGAGTACTTAGTAGAGTTCATAGGAGTGTATTTAAATTCTCCCTCTTTCCATCATGATTGGGATTATCCATTTTCCCTTAGTGAACACACATATTTTAGAGAATACGTCATGATGATTTATGTCATGCCCTTAATTTTCCCATTAGAGCATCATACATTTACCCACAAAATCATTAATAGATATTAAACTATCTCACAAAGGTTTGCTTAAGAAGGCAATTGTTTCGATGAAACATAACAAATTTTTTATTTAGATGCATAAACATAAATTATAAAGCTTAACCATATGGAAATAAATTTAGTTATTACCTTAAGTTCCATCATTTTACATTGCACCATACAAAGTATCTTGCCTTTCTCTGATACATGTACCCTTATGAAATCATGATTCTGCAACACTAGATGTAAGAATTAGTCTCCAGATAAATAAAGTAATCATGAATTGAATCCCCATTAGCATGATATAGAGAAGAAATAGTCCTAGGGACCAGACCTAGGCCTTGGGGGCTCATCCAAGATGGCCTTGCCTATGTAACATGATCAAAGGCTTCATAGTTTTCCTAGCTAGACTTTTCAACCTAACTTAGATGTCCAATGACCAAACTATTCTCAAAGATGCAATTTTCACAATACGTTGGCATCTTTTCAAGCATATGTTCAATTTCACCAATCCCCACAATAATAAGAGGAACATAATTTTGAGGTAAAAGATTATCACTAGACAAACACATAGGATCTCACAAGTATTAAAAAAATAACTAGCTTACACAACCATCTTGTACATCCAAAATTATCTAAGCTCTAGGTATATACCTACATTCCCTTAAGGAGAAAACATAAGCCATGTTAGTTTTAACAATCCAGAGTTAGATGATGTTATGGAAGATAACAATATGGATGGTATAGAAAATGATGATCCAAATACATGATAACAATATAGATGGTCTATAGTCAAATTTTAGTGATGATGAAGATGATGCAGGTCAAGATGAGGATGATGATAATATTAAATACTTGAAAGAACATATGAACATTGACAATGATACAATTGATGACATTTTAGAAAACAATAATGTTAATGACCAAGACTTCTAAATTTTTAGAATTATTAAATTTTAAGAATTATTTGCAGTCCATGTTTAAAAAAGGATGATTCTTATGCCCTAAATTTTGTAATGCTTCAGTAATATTATTTGTGTCGATACAAATTACATGTTGCAATATCCTTAGATTGTTCAATCTTTGGTATGAATTGTTGGGAGAAAAAAATAGGATTACTTGGATGCAATTTCCTTTTCATTTCTTTATATTTTTCTTTAATGTCAAGGTCTGAACCTAAACCTCATTTTGTACTAAGAAGAAACCTTAGGCTTAACTCTACAATGGCCTTGATTGATTGCGAGGAAGTTATGATTGAGGATTTGATGACTACAACATAGTTTAATGGGGAAGATGTTTTTCATCATGATGCACATGTTACACATATGGATAGGTTGGACAAGAATCTTACTACACAAATACTTATATCAGACCTTTATGAATTTGAGCAATAATGTTAATTATTCAAATTTGATTGATGTATATATGTGAATGATTTGCATAATCTTAGCTAACATTCAAGTTTCATGGGGATAAATTGGCATTTGCCTTGAAAAATAATTTATTAAATATGCTTCTACTTCCTACTATTGCCTCCTTTCTATATCATAAAATGACTGACTTATATAACAAAATTTTAAAGAGGATGTGCCTCTTCATAAGTGTCTTTTGGAACTTAATAACAACTTAACAATAATGAACAACATTTTAAGCTCTAGTCAGCCACAAATGGATCTGGGACAAATGATCTAAGTACTTTTGGCTCAGGGGTATATTGGCATACTCATAAACATTCCTTGCTACTATCTCCATTGATATCATCTTCTCCGAATGTCGACAGGCTTCTCCTAATGTTGGATCCTTCTCTTTGGCTGCCTCCAAAGCTCCCTATAATATCAATTGGCATTCCTTTGTCCACTCTTCCAGATTTTACAAATCTTTCTTGTCACTGAAAAATGTAGGAATGCCTTATTTTGAAGCCTCTACGAATTCTTCACCCTCTACTTGAATTTTTTCATGATACCTTTTATGTTTCTTAATTAAGTGTTCAGCAGTGGTGTTTGCTTCAATATTAGGAGCTTCTCTAAATTCAGCACTAAATTTGGCACTAAATTTGATGCTAAATTGCACCTAATTTAGTGCCTACTTATTCTCATCAGCACAAAAAATGCCAAAAATAGCGCCCTCCCGATAAATAGTGCTGACTTTTTTTTAAAAATGGAGAAAAATACATTAAAACAATGGGTGGAAGTAAAAAATAGAGCAAAAAAGGGAGCTAATCATAGGGATTTGTTGTAGTGTCTGGTCACATGAACACATTCATGCATACTAAAATTCAACAACAATCACATAAGTGGTTCATAGTTCCTTTGAAGATTGTATTGTCTCACATTTGGATTGCGCATAAGGGTTCAGTGAAGGTTTTTTCAGTTTTAATTCATCCATTTACAAAAATGGTGTGTAAGATCATTGAAGAGAGGTTTAGATTTGTTTTTATTTTCTCTTTAACCCTTTCTTTCTCCCATAGGTATTCTTTTGCCCATTTTATATCTATGTTAGATTAGTTTAGTGTTGGGGTTTTAATGATAAATTGTAGTCATACAAGGCATAAAATTGAAATGACATTACAACTTCTAGGTGATTAAATCTTTCATATTTTAATCCTAAAAATGGGAGTTCTTAAAAAATGGAATGAATTCTAATGGACGGCCTTTCACATTCCACCTTGCAAAATTATGATTTTGGAAGACATATAGCTATTTTAACTTTTTTGATTAGTTTAAAAAAATTGGTGTTGAAAATTATTGATGGAAGTCAAACAAACTAAAACAAAAAGAATTAACACATTTAAAAATAAAAGTGTAGGTTTACTCTAGCTAAAAGTGATTGATTTACACTAAGTAGACCTCTTTTAAATTGAATAGTTCATGATATCCTATGTAGCCCCTTATAAAGACCAACTAAAACACTCTCCAATTGAGGAATTTCCATAAACCTTAAAAAAGTAATCAGTGAAGACTCTTGAGGCTAGCCACTTTCCAAGTAGGGGAACATTTTCCATTCCAACTTGTGGCATGTCACAACTCACAAGAACATTGGTGTGTCAAAACCCTTATATTAGTAGAAATAGTGCTAGAAGGAAGGTGCCAAAGTAGAATATTAGGATAGTTAAAATGAGAAAATTATTGCTCTAAATGTTCAAATTTCCTTCAAAATTGTTGAAAGTTATCATTGTAAAGCATGGAAAAATTATAAGATTTGGAAAATAATTTTTTTTATAAAATTTAAAAAAAAAAGAGATAAAAAAATACACACAAGCAAGAAAATGTTTGTTTACTATGCTAAAAGATTGATTAAAAATTAGATTGGTCCATTCACACATTCAATGTACATGAGATAACACTAGGGGTATTTTTATCCTGATAGTGAGCCTTGTGTGTACCTGTTGGGTTTTCACCCAATTCCTATCAATTCATACAATTAGTTTCCTATTGTTCCCCCAATATTTGGCAAATTTATTTTGAACATCCTAATATTTTAAAGGATTTAATGACAAAAAGTATATTAATCATTGAGGATTTTCCTTGCTAGTTGTTTCTTAACATGTTTTGAGATGTAGCATTGCAGTGGTACACTTGTCTCTCAATGAATTCCATCCATTCATGGGTAAAATGAGAAGACACATTCCTAATGTAATTTGGGTATAATGGTGATTCATGAGAAGCCTTCATTCAATTTTATCCATAACGAGACAATTCAATGAGCCCATTGAATAGTTTAATTAATGATTTTATCAAGCATTGGAAAAAGTCAATATTATGCATAGACAAAATTAGATTAGTTTGTTGAATCACTATCTATGGGGGTTGGATCCTTATTTTCTACACCTATAAGAGATACAAAAAGAGTAATCACGGTGGAAGCTACTTTTCAAAGAGCTTTAATTTTAACCCAATTGAGATATGATCATACACAAAAAGGAATGTAAAATCAAACTTATTGTAGCCCTTAGCAAAGTTAGATTCCATTTAACTAAATAGTAATATTTATGGAATGCAAGAAATTCTAACGATTCATTACCCTCATTTGATTTTGATGTCGTAACCAAACCAAATTGGTGTAGGAGCACCTAGAAAATCATGTTTTCTTTTGTAATAAGGTCTATTTGACCAATGCATTTTCATTTTAGTCTGTATCTAGGTTCATTTTGTAAGTCCCAAGTTACTTAGGACACTTTTGTCATTTTGTAACCGTATAATGCCAAAATAGGGCAATAGGGCAGTTGGAGGTTGTTTTAGGCAGTTGTCTCCTAGCCGCTTGGAGTCAGTTTGGTACTCCTTAGGGGGAGTTGATAAATACCCAGAGGAATGAGCCAAATGAGCATAGATATTGTAATCAGGTCGAAGAAAGAGTGTGATCGAATGTAATTGTGATTGTGCTAAAGAGAAATGGAATCATTTTGTTCTGTCAATTTCATTTTTGTTTCCTATAATTGTAATTTGTATAATTATGGTAATTGTGATTCCTGCTCTCTCTAAGCTTTCCATTTTGTTATTGTATGTCATCGTGAAGCATTTCACTAGTGAGATTTCTATCGAAATTAGTGGAATGGCTTCGTTGTATAAATATTTGCTTTCATTTTTTTTTTGTTCCATTGTTTGGTGGTGTAGAGGATCCAGACAGTGTGTTTCATATAGTACATTGACCTAGAATTTCCATGTGCTAGGGTTTAGAGAAGGCAAATTGTGCATCAGAGTATCAGCGTAGAAAACCTTGAGGTGGACGATGGTAATTGCCCTGCCAATGAAAGAAGATTGAAGGTAATATCAGGGTATCAGCATAAAGATGGAGGAATCAGCTGATAGAGGAAGTCTCGTTGACAATGGAGTTAAATCGGTGGCTCATTTCTGAGGCCTTGCCAACTGCGAGGTAGTTAGGGCCTGATCTACGGTTTTTGCTATGTGATCCCCATCATATTGGTATCAAAGCCCAAAAAGATTTGGACGGCAAGCTGAATTGAGGGTTTACAAGAGTGTTGGCATTTGGGTGCTATTTGTGAATGTTTATGTCAAGTAGAGAAAGCGAGATAGAGGCGGAGAGGATGCCTCCCAAAAGTATGTCATGGGACGCCGTTAAGAAGCTAATCGACGAGATGCTTGAATCCAAGTTAGGAAATTTTAAGCAGTCCAAAAGCAAAGATAGGGAAGATGAAAGTGATAGTGATGAAGGTAATACAGAAATTGCTAAAACCAGTAAAAAGACAAAGGAGATACCAGCAGACCAGAGGGCATTTGTAAATGCATTAAAGTCAGTCAATAGGGACACCATAGATGGGTTACCTATGTATAGTGGAAGTATGGAAGCTAAAGAGGTGATTGATTGGATTGAGGCATTGAACAATTATTTCGAATACAAAGAAGTCCCTATTGATAAGAGGGTTAAGTTGGCAAAGGCAAGATTGAAGGGACCTGCTCTTGTATGGTGGAATTATGAGCAAGGAGAGAGAGTCAAGGAGGGGAAGAATATGATAACCTCCTAGGAAATGATGAAGACCAAATTCAAGGCACAATTCTTACCTCTAGACTATAACATGCAGATGTATAAGAAATTGTAGAACCTCACATAGAGAGACCTTGATGTGAATGCATACACACAAGAGTTTCATAAAATCAATCTCAGATTAAAGAGATAAGAAGAAGAGTTAGAGAAGGTGGCCAGGTATTTGAATGGCCTAAGGATGAACATCCAAGATGAGATTGGCATCTTAGCACCAGAAACAGTGAACAAGTGTTTCCAAATGGCCTTAAGGGTTGAAGAGAAGATAAAGAGAAAGAGTGAGTAGAAAAATAGAGGTAGAGGTGGAAGAAATTTTAGAGGCAGAGGTAGTTTTGGAGGAAGAAGTCCTAACCAGAGGCCTAGTGGTGAGTCTAGCCAAGAAGAGCAAGTTGGAGACTCCAGTAGCAGAGGAGACTACCAAGGAAGAAGGCCTAATGGAAGAGGTGGGACAAGTGGATCAGGTAGAGGATCTAAATTCTCCAATATGAGATGTTATAACTATAATCAGATAGGACACCCAACATACAAGTGTCTAGAGAAGGCCTCAACTTCTCATGGTGGTGAGAAGAGAACCACTTTGATTCAAGAAGATGCAAGGGGTGTGACATCTCCTGAAGTGAATCTAGCATCCAAAATGGGAGAAAGTTTGATGCTTAAGAGGACGCTGCTCAAGGAACCAGTGCAGATTGAACCATCACAAAGAAGGGCTTTATTTAGAATCAACTGCAAGATCCAAGGTAAGGTTTATAAAGTTATTATTGACTCTAGTTCTACTGATAACATTATATCTTTGGAAGCAGTGAATAAGTTGAAGTTAGAAAAGATACCCTATAGCAGTCCATATAAAGCCAGTTGGTCAAATAAGGGGCAGCACGTACTCATCAATGAACAAGCATGGGTAGAATTTAGTATTGGGGGGTATAGAGATAAAATCTTGTGTGACATCCTTCCAATGGATGCTTGCCATCTTTTGCTCGGAAAACCATGGCAGTTTGATAGAAAGGCTCATCATGATGGAGAAAATAATGCTTACTCATTCCAAAAGGATGGTGTAACTTATAGGATACGATCAGTGGTAGAAGAGGATCCATAGCCTATAGGATCTAGTGTAATGTTGTTAGGAGCAAAAGAATTCATGGATACACTAAAGGAAGGTGATGGAGTAGGTTTTGCTTTGATTGTGAAGCCTAAGGGGGAAAAGAAGAAAAGTGTGAGAGAAGTAGGACCTAAGGAGGTCAGAGATTTGCTTGAGAGTTATAAAGGAGTGATTGCAAAGGATATACCTCATTCCTTACCACCAATCAGAGACATTAGCCATCAGAAAGATCTCATATCGGGAGTAGTACTTCCTAATAAGGTAGTATATAAAATGACCCCACAGCAGAATGAAGAGATAGCAAATCAGATTCAAGAACTCCTAAACAAAGGGCTAATAAGGAAGAGCCTTAGCCCATGTGCAGTACCTACTATTTTAGCCCCAAAGAAGGATGGGAAATGGAGGCTTTGTACTGATTCTAGGGCTATAAATAGGATAACCATCAGGTATAGGTTTCCTATTCCTAGAAGAGAAGATCTAATGGATTGTTTGGGAGGTGCTACTTATTTCTCCAAAACAGACTTAAAGAGTGGGTATCACCAGATAAGGATAAGAGAGGGGGATGAGTGGAAGACAGCTTTCAAAACCAATTAAGGGTTGTATGAGTGGCTTGTGATACCATTTGGTCTTTCAAACACCCCTAGCACCTTGATGAGGCTGATGAATGAGGTGTTGCAGGAATTCATAGGGAAATTTGTGGTAGTCTACCTTGATGATATCTTGGTGTTCAGTAAGAGCAAGGAAGAGCACTTGGAACATTTGGAGATAGTCTTGAAGAGGCTGTAAGATCAGAAGTTACCAATAAACTTGAAAAAGTGTGACTTAATGAAACAAGAATTGGTGTACCTAGGTTTTGTCATCTCTAAGGGTGATTTGAAAATGGATCCTTCTAAGGTAGAAGCTATTTTGAAGTGACCTACACCTAGGATAGCAGGAGAGGTTAGAAGTTTCCATGGTTTCACCACATTTTATAGAAAATTCATTAAGAACTACAGTGACATTTGTGCACCTATGCTGGAGACCATCAAGCGTGGAGGTAAGATGAAGTTTATGTGGACAAGAGAAGTAGATAGGAGATTTGAGAGTCTAAAATAGAAAGTTGCTAAATTCCCTATTTTAGTGTTACCTAATTCCAATAAGGTTTCACAATTGAATGTGATACAAGTCGACTGGCCATTAGAGCCGTGTTCAGCCAAGAAGGCAGACCAGTAGCCTTCTTCAGTGAAAAGTTAAATGAGGCCAAGAGGAAGTACTCCTCTTATGACTTATAGTTGTATGCTATGGTACAAGCTCTAAAAAAATGGAGGCACTACTTGCTTCCTAAAGAATTTATTGTATACACTGACAATCATGCTCTTAGTTTTTTGAATGGACAGGAAAAGCTCAACCATAGACACATGAAATGGGTGGAAAGTCTTCAAGCATACACCTTCATCATCAAGCATAAGAAGGGAATAACCAATAAGGTTGTTGATGCTCTAAGTAGAAGGGTGTTGACAGTGCAAGAAGTGTAGCTACAAAGTATGGGTGTTGAGTCACTCAAAGGATTGTATGAAGAGGACCAAGATTTCAAGGAGATTTACAAGGTATGCAGTGAGTTTGCTAATGCTTTCCACAATGAATTTTTAGATTATACATTGCAGGATGGACTTTTGTTTAAAGGAAGTCAACTATGTATCCCTAAGTGTTCAATGAGGGATAATATTGTGAAGGAAAAACACAGTGGTGGTTTAGGAGGACATTTTAGGCTTAATAAGACCTTAGATCTTGTAAGAAGGTTTTACTTTTGGCCAAGGATGCAATCTGATATCAAAAGGTTTGTTGAGAGTTGTATGATTTGCTAGAAAGCAAAAGGGGTCTCAACCAATGCAAGACTGTACCAACCTTTGCCCATACCAAACAGACCTTGGGAAAGTTTGAGTATGGATTTTGTGATGGGATTGCCCAAGATAAGGATAGGTTATGATAGTGTGTTTGTTGTGGTAGACAGGTTCAACAAGATGGCTCACTTTATTCCTTGTAGGACCACCAATGATGCTAGTTACATTACAGGTTTGTTCTTTAAAGAAATTGTCAGGATTCATGGATTACCTTTGAGTGTTGTATCTGACAGAGACAACAAACTTGTGGGACATTTCTGGAGAACCTTGTGGAAAAGATTGGGTACAAATTTGTCTTTTAGTTTAGCCTATCATCCTCAGACCGATGGCCAAACTGAGGTTGTCAATAGGTCATTAGGTAATCTACTGAGATGTTAGACAAGAGAACATGTCAGTAGTTGGGATGTGGTAGGAAGGGGTAAATAATGAGGAACCCCAATCATATCCATGCAAGGGATTAGAGGGTGGAGAAAAGTTATAGTTGAGAAGATGAAGAGGGATCAACTATAGCCTTGGGAGGAGGTCTAGTAGATGTGGAGGGTGTGTGGTTCAAAGGGGCATGTGACCCTCTTCCATTATGCTCAATGTATCATTATAGCCATATATGCATATGATTTTGATTGCCAAAAAAATTCTTTCCTTTGGACCATGGATTTGGGAGGGATACATTATATGCCTTAAGCCATGGTTTCCTTATTTTGATCCTCTTGACAATTCTTTCTCTTTGGCTCTTGTTTAGGTTCACCTACCATACATGGGTGATCTCGCAATAATGTGTCCCACTTGTGGGACATCTTCATTTTTTCCTAAAATCACATAATTTTTAGAAAAAATACATGAATTAGGCCTATAGGGGTTCCATATAAGGGGTTTGAATTGAATGGGGTTAGATAAAATCCCCTTGGATATAACCCCTAGGATTAAATGAAACCCCTGGTGAAGTCTCCTTCATGCCTATCAAAAGGCTAACAAAAGACAATTTTGCTTCATCTTTAGGGGGAATCAAATGAAGTCATTTGAAAATTCCATTTTGTAAGTATGAATCCCTTAGTGTTAACTTTACAAAATTTATAATATGTGTTATTTTTTTAATTTTATAATGAATGTAGGTCCATTATGAAGAAAAACAATATCTTATGTTTAGACACTAGGCAAAATAACATATGTTATCAAAAAATCCTCCAAAAAATGCATTACCCTCCACATGGATGTCCTTCTTTCCATGAAAAATACAAAAAACAATTTTAATAAATATGTTAAGAGAAATGTATCTATGGAAAAATATAGGTTTAAAATTTATGTCAATACTAATTCAAAACTTAATAACAAATAAAATACTTAATAAAAAATTACCAAAAAATGTTCATACCCTAGAAATTGGAATTAATGATATAATTCCAAGAAATTAGGAAAAAAACATTTGTAGTGAAAGTTAAGAGATATGACAAAATGTCACTCAATAAAAGTCACAGAAAAAAATATTGATTTAAAATAAAAATATAGATATAGTTCATTAAAAAAAATAAAAAATTACAACCTAAATCTAAATAGAAAATCCCACAACTCATTAGTTTACATCATCCTTAAATTATTGATTGTTTGTTTGGTATAATTGGCACAAATTAAAAATTGCTAAAAAGTGCTGATTTTGAATCTCTCACATAGACCAACAAGTGGGACACATTGTTGTGCTATTGCTCACCTTCCATTAAATTTTTGGTGTGAGCCTAGGTTGCAAGCTATAAGTAACTCAATTTTTTCTAAAATTTTCACTTGACACCCAAAGTTTTTCTAGAACTACATTTGCACAAATCTACACTGAAATGGATTTCTCAAATTTTTTCCCCAAATTTGTTCTTCTGAAAAGAGATGGTTGTTCATGGTCTCAAACTTTGGATTATGTGAAAATACCATTTAAGTGTCGTAGATGCTTTCAATATGGACACATTTCTTCCTCTTGCACAAGAATGGACAAATTTGCTTCTAAGGAGACCTCTAAACATCTTTCATCTAATGTAACTTGGTGGTCAAGAGCCATATCCATCCAACACTAAGATGTACAAATCAAGACTTTTACATTATGTTAGAACATAATGTTATTAGAGGTCATAACCTTATAACAATTATATTGTTCTAATATAAAATTATATTACCTTATGCCCTTTATATGTTTTATAAAGTATAGTTTATAAAATACCATTTAATAATTAATAATCTAATAGCTATTAGATTATTATATATTTATGAATGGTAGTTGTTGAGCAAGTGTGTCAACTACCCTTTTAGGTATTTTTCCACCTCTTAAATCCTAGATTTAAGAGGCATCTCTTGCATTTTAGAGGATATTGAGATTTAGAGATTAAATATTATAGTGAACACTATCACTCTCCTCAAGAGATATGTTGAAATGAGGAGAAGGTAATTTTCCAGCTTTAGTCTATTAATTTATAGATATAAATGTAAGTGTTTTTTAATATAATGATACTTTGTGTGGTTTTTACCATTTATAGTTTTCCCATATTAATTTTGGGTATCAATGTGAATTGTAAATATTTCATTCATTTATATAATTTTATTAATTTGTAACTTATCTAAATTAATTAGTTAATTAATTAATGTTAAGTAAATAATATTAATTACATTATCAATTTACTTAACATAATATCAAAGTAAAGCTAGGGTTGACTAGTGCTTTTATGAAAAATCATAATATATATATATTGGAAACATTATTTTTTTAATGTATATATATACCTAACAAGTTTTGAATATCGATGGTAACCAACCAAATGATAAAACAATGTTTTAAAGGGAACCAACTAGAGGAGTTTCGCAGTTTCGCAATTCTTGGCATTGTATTTTTAAATGGTTAACCTTAACAAGGAAAGAAAACTAAGAAATGAAAATTGTTTGTTTGCATCCTTAGAAACTCTAAAATGTTTATAGAGAATGAGTTATATCACATCTCTAAAGATTAGGTTTCAAAAATCAAATAGTTTGTAGTTGTGATAGTCTTGTGACTCCTCCAATATAAATACTCCAAATTGTCTAGCTAGTCATATATTTTCTATCGAGCAAGTCTAGATTTTTAAAAAGGTTGAAGATGAAGGGTTTCATCTTCATATTTGAGTATTTTCATGTTTGAAAGACGTATCAGTTTTTAAATGCATATCTTTTTTTTTAATTTTATCCTTGATTAGAATTTAGATGGTCACGAGCTCAATTATTTCCTAGATGAAGCATGCCTTGGTAGAGATGTATTTATTCATCAAGTTTAAATGAATATGCCTTCACTCGTAGTTGGCACACTAGTCAAATCACTATTAAATTTAAATACCACAAATAAAATTCTAAATCTATGGAAAAACAAGTTAGTTGTAAGGCACTTTAAAACTAAGTGCATACAAAATCAAACAACTCATTGGAAAATTAGAATAAGTTTCTTTTCTTGTGATTTTTTCCTTCTAATCAATTTATTATAGATTTAGTTAATAAAAGTATATGTATTAGGCATGGATTTTTGTTTCTTGAATTATTTTTTTTAACCATATACTATATTATATTATAAGAATCTATTGTAAATTAAATATAGTATTATTATTATAATAAAGATTATGGACATGTTAGAAGACAATGAAACTTAAAAGAAGTATAAAAACTATAATTATACTTCAAATATTCACACAATCCATTCTCCTTGATAGGATGGAGGAATGCATGCACCTAAGAAGTAATTCCTAAATATATCCAATGCAAAATGAACGTAGATTGCTCTATTCTAACCATCACAAGTGAAGGAAAGGATTTAGCAATGGGATGAGAGGATTTTGGCTAAGATTTTGGAGGGTAGTTTTTTTCCCACAGGGTTTTCTACTTTTATCCACTTTATGGAAGATTCTATTGTACATAGGTACCTGATTAGGCCTAGTTGTTGGGACCCATCATTATGCCCACCTAAGTTGTTCTTAAGGGGGGTATTAGTGCTAAACATTATTATATATTACTTATTCTAAGTAATATATTTTAGCATGTGCATTAAGCCACCTTATGTGGTGATGTGTCACATGGAGAGTTGTTGCACTCTTCCAAGCTATGTGGCATTCTATTTTCTCCACTTGGAGAAAACATCTTACCACATCTAGAGATTTGCATGAGTCGACTCTTTCTACATTTCAAACTATGCACTATTTGTACATTCCAAACACTTTGTGAATAAGCAGATATTGAAGATCATTTCTTCTCATTCTTGGTTCTTAGCTTTGCATGTAATCTTACAAACTCGGTGCCTCCATTCATCCAGTTAGTCGACCATATTCAACATAAAGTCCTAATACATAGAAGGTATAAGCCTTAGATGAAAAGGAGCAATGGTATGCAAAAATCTATCGCTTCATGTACAAGATATGAATACTAGCTAGAGTAATAATAGCATCCAACACACATGGCATACAACAACAAATGCCTCTTTCTGTTAGAATCTAAAAATATGATTAACCCACAAAACTAGTGCAAATGAATAAATATCAAAACTATGAATGGAAATTATACGAAATCAAAATAGTAACATAGATTTAGTCTCCAAGAGAGTAATGCAAATGCTAGAAGAAAAATAGCATTAAGAGGATGTAAAAGCAAAAGATACAAAATACAAGCCAAGTAGCATGCTTATATAGACCAGGGAGAGAGAGGAGGTGGCAACACTGACTAATGAGGAGAAACTATCTATCAGACTAAATATAGAAAAGTATCTTCCCAAGATAGCTAATGGATGCTCACATGTAGTAAGGTGACACCTCATAATCCTCTCACCCAATAAGACATGCTTTATTAACCTAAGAAAGATTATTAAAAGTGTAGGAAAAACCTAGGAATAATAGGGAAAGTAAATAAGCCAACTAAGAAATAAAAACCTACACTAACACCCCCTCTTAAGTGCAGCTTAGGTGGATGTAGAGATGGGTCCCAAAAAATGAAGCCCAATGAGGTGCCCATGTACATAAAATTCCCCCCAAAGAGAAGAAGCCCCCCTAAATAGAGAGAGAAGAGACCCCCCAAAGTAGAGAGAGGTAAGACTTTGAGTGAGAGGATGAAGCCCCCAGAAGATGAAGCATCCCGTACCCCAATAAAGCTTGCAAATGAAGGAACTTGCTCTGAGTGAAAGGTTTGGTGAAGATATCAGCAACCTGCTCGAAAGTCAGACAGTAGTGAAGGTCAATGACGTGGCCATGGATGAGCTCTCAGATTTAGTGCATGTGGACCTCTATGTGTTTCGTTTGCTGATGATGGGCCAAATTTCATGAGCTCTGAATGGCACTTTGGTTGTCACAAAATATGACTGATGGTTGTCTGATCTAAATACCAAATTTGGTGAGAAGATTCTAAAGCCAGATGGCCTCAGTGGTGGTATTCATAGCTCCCCGATAGCCCTAGTAGAGGTTACCTGAATCACCTAAAATTAATGAGACTTTTTATTTTCCTTTTCATTATTTCATTGTTTTTCTTTATTTGTACTTTTCTCATTCTATTTCCATTGAAGTCTACCTCTAGATTTAGGTCCACTATGGTAATCAATATTTTAACAATTCATTTTCTACTTGATATCCTGGATATAGTTACTTTTCTAGACAAACTTGAGAACATTTAAAGTGTAAAGAGTGAGGGTTGAGAGGTATACAAGATACATCTTAAGAATTCCTATACCCCCTTAAGCATGAAAGCAACTCTACACAGCCATATGAAAAATTTATGAAAACTTCACCCTAGAAATTAACCCATCATGACTGCAAAAGTAAAATGTTGTAAGTGGAAGCATTTGGGAAGTGCATTTTGATCAATCTACAAGTCATTTGTAATATTTTCACTTGACAAAGAGTAGGAATTTAAAACAAATGACAATGATAAGGAGGTGGAAGCAAATTTGAGGACAACAATACCAATAACTCCAAAGAACCAAAATAAAAAACAAACAATAAAATGAAAAAAACTAAGGAAAGGAAAAACAAGATGAAACAAAATAAAAAGAAAGCCATAATTTCCTACCCTACCTAACTAGCATAAAATTGATAGTTCAAAGAGTCAGGTAGTAAAGATCCCATTTCTTCAATTTTTTTTTTGACTTTGTCTAATAGCAAGATCTTTGTTGTCATAGTTTGGAACACTACAAATTTATCTTTTATGTTTAAAAATGAGGAGTTATAACTACTCTAGAAGAGGAAGTTCTCCATCCTCATGCTCTTTCCACAAGCATTAGTTTTTCTTGAAACCTCGTAAACAAAATAACAAGATTTTGTTTTCATATTTTTCTGATGTTATCGCATAAATCCTCTTGCTCAACTAATATCCTTGTAATGCTTAAAATTTAAATTAGTGCGAGGATCCATATTGTCTTGTTATTTATCAATATCATTTTTCGTGGTAGGTGATGTAATAAAGCTTTCATTTTCCTCACCATCAAAACATGAATAAAAAACATGAATAACAAGATAAATGACATATAGGAGCTTTGGTAAAGGGATATCTTATTTTTTATGTCATTGATAAAAGAAATTTATCTGTTTGTCATATGGGTTATGCTCTTCCATCTGCATTTCTCCATCCAACTTGGCGTGATCATTGTGTACATGAACATCTTGTAGAAAACTATTAGTTAACATCGCATCCAATGAACTTTAAATTTATGAAACATTACTTAATGCATTCATTAATTTTGTTTAAACTTGCTAATTAATAGAAGGCATTAATGTTTCATTATTAAAAAAAAAAAAAAAAAATTTAGGACTGGAATTTCAAAACGCTTTTTAATGGCATTTCGAGCTGCATCCAGCAAACTTTAGTCCCCAGCTAAAGAACACACATACAGTCTTCACTTTGGCAATCAAGATAATGTATAGACAAACATTGAGCCTCCCACTTCACTTTGTTCCTCAGGTTTTACTTGAATTGTGAAATATGTCATACATGCAGTGTTGCGAGTTCAAGCTATGTACATATTCAGAACTCCTGTCAACCATATAATAATGAAATGTCTTTACTCCTATCTATTTAAAAATTAAGAACATAAGACCTGCAATATAAGAAAGAGGTACCAAACAATACCAAGAAAACAATAGACTCCAATTCCCAATACAAGTGGCATCTCTTTTTTCCCTATTTTTGAAGCACATTTTGAGATCCTATTTTACACTTACAAGAAAAATCGAACAGTTTCAAATCCATATTATACTCTCACAAATATTTTCCAGGTTCCTGAATAAAATACATAGCTAGTGGCTCTCCCACCCATATTGGGTTTCTTGATGTTTTATACAGGATCAGTGTAAGAACAAGGCTAAAAACACCAAAGACAGGGCAAAACATAACACTAGTGAATAGAAAAAACATAGGGCAAATAGAGTTGGATAACTCAGAAATATATTTATCTAGATTGAATTACATTCAATACAAATGATATGTCTAGCAGCTATTTAGATGTTGTGCCTAGCAGCTCTCCAGATGATGTATCTAATAGCTCTCTACAATCACATATATATAGCTACAAAGCCTTTGAAGTCTGGAAGCTTCTAACTTTCTAGAAATCTCTTAAACTTGGAATGTTCTTTTTACAACAACTCTTAGAATGTTCTTTTCTAGAACAACTCCAAGAATGTTCTAGCTTATGGAAAACTCTAGAAACATTCTATCATTTTGTAAACAATCTTAATCCTTAACATCCCCCCTTAAGATTGGCTAGAATAATAAAGAGAAAATACAAATGAGAGGGGAACATTATACTACTATCCCCCCTTAATATTCACCTCTAGCACACCAAGCATTCTTCAATCATATTCCTCTTTCATGGCTTGCTCCCATTCTTTCTTTCTTCTAGCTTGCTCATATGAGATTGGATCATTTATATGTAATACTTTGGCCATGAGAGCACTACCAATAATACTTCAAGCTTGTTCCAACTTGCATTTCTAATAGACAAAAATCACTCTAGCAATATACCAACCCTACAAACAAATCACTCTAGCAATATATCTGCCCTACAAACAAACCTCTTCAGCAATATATTTCTTGCTGAACCTCTAGTTGAATCTCTAACTGAACCTCTAGCTCAACCTCTAATTGAATCTCTAGCTGAAACTCTAGCTGAATTGTTTTTTTTGCCAACAACCCCCTCAGCGTTACCCAAGGGGGTTCGAACCCATAACCTGGCTCTGATACCATGAAAGAATAGGCCTAAAAACACCAAAGATAGGGCAAAATATAATACCAATGAACAAAGAAAATGCAGGGCAAATAGAGTTGGATAACTCAGAAATATATTTATCTAGCTTGAATTACATTCAATGCAAATGATATGTCTAGTAGCTATCTAGATGTTGTGTCTAGCAGCTCTCTAGATGCTGTATCCAATAGCTCTCTACAATCACATATATATATAGCTACAAAGCCTTTGAACCATGGAAGCTTCTAGCTTTCTAGAATTCTCTTAAACTTGGAATGTTCTTTTTACAACAGCTCTTAAAATGTTCTTTTCTAGAACAGCGCTAGGAATGTTCTATCTTATGGAAAACTCTAAAAACATTCTATCATTTTCTAAACAATCTTAATCCTTAACAATGATTTGCATATGTCTATTTGTTTCTCCTGCAGGATACAAAGACTAGCATTGCCGTATACTTCAAATGCCTTGGACAGCTATAATAGACCCATTGTTCATATTCTTTCTACCCACCTAGCACTACTTTTCTTTTGCTGCTTTGGTACCATGATTTTGTTTGTAAGATGTACTTGATCATCAACAGAAGTAACTACTGAAAGTTCACCAACCGCAGCATCCATACCAGATGCTATGCGTGAACTTCCATACACATGTCAATGGGGCCTATTACAATCTTTATCTGAAGAGTCATCCAACTGAGACCTCTTCTTCTTTCTTTCTTCCACACAATTAGGTCCCTCAACACTTTTATTAATACATTTTACCACATGTGCATCATTGTTGCCCCTTTTTCCAATGTCACCCAAAGATGTTGCCACACTCTTAGCAGATGGGTGCATCTGGAGATGCTTACCCTTCATTGTTTCCTCGGATTTAACTGCTATGGAGTTTGACACCAAATACTCGCGTTCCTTTTTAGCTTCAGGTGCAATCATGTTCGGCACTGGCTTTGGAAATGTGGAACCTTGATTCTCATTTGCAATCATGGCATCACTTTCAATTTTCATATTACATAGGTTGGTGTTAAAGGCTGAATTTGATGCTTGACCTTGAGAAGGGCTGATGTCATTTGAAGCCGATGGTGCCATCGTCTCGCTTGGTTCATAAAGCTCCAGGATTTGATTGCTAACATCTTCAAGCTGGCGAGGCTTCATGTCAAACTCCTGCCACCAAGGCCTCTCTCTATCTGATGGCAGCTTAACCTTACGAAACTTTGCAGCAAGAAAAATGGCACCAGCAGCAATATGCTGGGGCTTGAACTGGAGGCACAGAGTTGTAATCAGTCCATCATTAACAAAATTCCAAGCTACTTGTGCTAATGAATTTTGGGCCACTTTTAATAGCTTGATAGCTCTCACGAGATACTTATATGGATGTTGTACATTAAGATCAAATCCCAGTGTGGCAAGGACAACACGCTCTGCCATTAGCACCAACTCTTTCTGCTTTTCATAACATTCCTTTTGCTTGATGCGTTCAGAAGCAGCTGGGTTCCTCTTGTGTCGAATTTCATATGCCCGTACAGTCACTTTCATAATACTTTTAGGAGTCTCCTCGACCTTACCAGCAAGGAATACACATGCAGTCGCAATTGTATATCTATCATGGTGATGATGTGAATGCCGCAAATAAAATCGGTGACAAAACACAGTAGCCGATGCGATAGCAACTTGAGGCAGCCGGAGCGCAACACCAACATCTCTAATAAAAGTGCCGTACGATTTCCGCAAATTATTCTCCTTCTTGGCATCAATGCCATGTTTTCTTGAAGGTGAAAATTTATCAATCTCCTCCCTTGTGAAGTACCACCCTTCTCCCAAAGCTTGAGCTTCCATCCTCTTAGATTGAAGATATTGAAGATTGATTGAGAAATGAAGCACCTAAAAATTCACCTTCTAGTCTTCAAATGAAATCGCTGAAAGCTGAATCGGCCACAAAATCACCAGTAAAACCCTGAATGCGCCCTACAATTCATCTGTATAGGAGAATTATTTCAGGCTTCAGAGAAGCTTCTCTACCATTTTGTTAAAACCCTAGCCCTTGCCCAGTCTCCGCTCTTTTCCTTTACTTGTATATTAACAAAGGAGTTTGAAATAAAAGCTATCCCGGAGAGGTATATTCAATGTATATATGTTTAGGGCTTCGTTAACGTTAATCATTGCATAAAGGGATTATAAGATCTATCCCTATAATTAGGTGGAGAGGGTATACAATAGTAGCAAGAGGTGGAGGGTTATGGTGTGAGCGTGTTAACAAAAACTCTTATCATTTACCTTAAATTTGACAACCATTTAGACATCAAAGTATTAAAAATATAACTCTCTTAAATAGTTCTAAAGTAAAATAACTTAAATAAAATAAGTATTAAATAAATAATAGTCCGTAAATTTTATGATTTTATTTATTATATTTATATTTTTAAAATTTTATTAGATTCATTATTTGATTTATTTTATTAATTACGCTGAGAGGTGTAACTACAGTGGCAACAAGGGGTAGAGTGTAATAAATTACATCGAGAGGAGTTATCTAGTGGCATTCAGGTGATGACTGTGATTGTGTACATAAAAACAGAATAGAGTCAACATAGCTCTTCTTCAATAACTACACATATTTTTTTAAATAATTATAAATATATAGCCCACAAAGTTTAAAAAATCAATGAACATAAAAATAAAGTCAATACAATAATGTGTATAAATATAAGTAGTTGAGAAAAATCAAATCAAATAAAAATTTATATATATATATATTTTTTTGCATAAACAAACCTTTGAAAACTACAAAGAAAATTAACCGGAAGATAAGTTATTTATTTTAGTTTAGTGAGAGCTAGGGTTAGGGTTCTTCAATCATTAAAAGTCACCCAAAAAAAATAGTTTAATGACATTTGTTTTACATTTTTACTATGCGAATTGATTCCTTTAAAAAAAATATAATAAGTTGTTCGTATCATTTAGATTAAAGTATTAAAAATGATTCCATTAAAAACTAATTGTTAGAGATAAGAATTGCGGCTAAGAAAAATAAGAAAATTAATGCAGGGTAAATTATTTACTTTAGTTTAATGAAGGCTAGCAAAGAAAAATAAGGTAAGGTAAATTACTTTATTTTAGTTTAATAAGGGCTAGGGTTATAGTTCTTCAATCTTTAGAATACACAAAGAAAATACTAATTGTAGAGTAAATTACTTTAATTTAATGGGTTAGGATTATAGTTCTTCAATCTTTAAGAGATTAAAGATTTTTACTATGGGAATTAATTCCATTATACAATTATAATTAAGTTTTTGGTATCATTTGGATTAAATTAAAAACTAATTTTTAGGATTTTAAATGCAAACATGTATAAAGTAAATAAAATAATGGTATATATTTTAGCTCGCGGCTCTATGTATATTGTAATAATTTAATAAAATTATTAAACTAACATAAATATTTTAAATACATCTATCTAAAAGTGTCTTGAGATTGATATCTACATATTCTCAATATCTAAAAGTGTCTCGATAGACTGATATCTACCTATTCTGTTATCTAGATATTTTAAATACATCTATCTAAAAATCCCTTAGTAAAAATCCCCTTTTTAAGGTCATCCATGATGTTGGTGCAACATGAATACTTAGCCAACCAAACCAGGACCCCACCAAAGAACCCTAACCCTAACTCTCATTAAAGTAAAGTAAATAATTTACCCTACCATTAATTTTTTTATGGTTTTCAAAGATTTATTTATGCAAGAAAAATATTAAATAAATAATAATTTATAGGTTCAATAATTTAAGATGCACTTTAACTATAATTTTGTTTTTATTTTAATGGGAAGCCTATAAATACAATAAGAGTAAATAATACACCATCTCTAATCTAACTTTCTATAAATAATAGCAGCAACATTACATCACTTCATAAATTTATTTTAACTTTCTATAAATAATAGCAATACCATTACATCACTTCATAAATTTATTTTAACTTTCTATAAATAATAGCAGAAGCATTACATCACTTCATAAATTTATTCTCCAAGAAAAAAAATTAAAAAAAAAAAAATGGCTACACACTTACCAATTAAACTTCTCCTCCTTATGAAATAAACTTCTTATCCCAATTCAATTTGCTCTCTCTTTTATTTGATTTGATTTTTATTAAATTTATGTTTGAGTACTATTTATATTTATACATATTTTTTTATTGGCTTTATTTTTATGTTCATTGATTTACATCACTACATCACTTCATAAATTTATTTTAACTTTCTATAAATAATAGTTACATCACTTCATAAGTTTATTCTCCAAGAAAAAATAAAAAGAAAAGATGGCTACACAGTGCCATTACCAATTAAACTTCTCCTGCTTATGAAATAAACTTCTTCTCCCAATACAATTTGCTCTCTTTTTATTTGATTTGAGTTGTCTTAAAATTTATGTTTGAGTACTAATATTTATACACATTATTTTATTGGCTTTATTTTTATGTTCATTGATTTAATAAAACTATGTGGGCTATATATTTATAATTATTTAAAAAATATGTATTGTTATTTAAAAATACTATGTCAGCTCTATTTTAATTCTATGTGCATGGTCACAACATTAATGCCACTAGATAACTCCTCTTATTTTTTTATGTTGGCTCTTTAATAGGTTTTGTTAACAAGCTCGTGTCATTACACTCCACCCCTTCCTGTTACACCTTTTGGAATAAATATAGCCCACATATATATTTTAAAAAACTAAAAACATAAAATAATTCTTAAATAGTTCTAATGTAAAAACTTAAATTAAATCCCTCGTTAATGGGGCTGGGGGTGTTGACACCCTTAGGAAAGGAAAGGAGACAAAATGGGAATCGCCAGTGGAGGGGTGGGTAAAGATGAATTTTGATGGAGCTTCCAAGGGCTACCAAGGTGAATCAGGTGCTAGATGCCTAGTTCAAGATTCCAAGGGTGAAATCCTAGGTAATGTGGTGAATAAGTTAGTTGTAGGAACAAATAACAAGGCAAAATACAAGCTCTTCTCCTAGGTATCAATTTGTGTGGGCAATTAAAGGTGTCAAAGATTGAAATTGAGGCTGATTCTCTTATAGTGATAAATGCATCAATAAAGGGAGGATTATCAAATTGGAAGCGAAATGCTTTGTTAAACAAAGCCATTCATAAGATGAAGGAGTTTAGGAATGTGGTGATTAATCACATGTATAGGAAAGGAAATGTGGAAGCAGACACATTGGCCAACTCAACCATCAACTCAAGACAAGCCTTTTTGTTGGAGGTAATGTCTAATAATTGTGTCAGTTTTATCAACTAACATTCCATCTTGTCCCTAAGCAAAGATGGAGTTGGTGAAGCCTGCGGAGCGGTTTATCTAACACAAAGGCCCAATTCGGGATGTAAGGAAGTTTGGTGGGTTGGAGAAGGTGGTGGTTTTGTTTAAGATGGACACCCCAATTGTTACTTCCCCAACTTACAATTAGACTTAATCATTAAGATGGCATCATAATCAGGAGGATTACTCATAGATAATTGATTTGATATTGAAGAAATATTTGATTTAACTCTTGATTATGAACTCATTACTAATGTTAATTAGTTTTGTAAATTAAAATGATTTATATTATGAGACATGATAATGATGCACTGATCATGATCTTGTGGCCCTGAGTGTGAATAGGAAAATGAACATCCTTCGAAGAAGGAAGGAGAGTATCATCCTGGAGGAAAAGTTACACGTTGGGAAAGAAAAAGGTTGATTAGCCATTTGAATATTGACTTTTTATGTCCTTCTAAACCACTTCATAAGTTGTCATGTGTCATGTCTCTTTTCTTAGTTTACATGTTCTCCGTAAGTCATTTTGTCATTGGTACCATCATGACTAGTTTTGATGACCAGACGATGTTCTTGTAGCATCATCTCAAGTTGAGGGACAATCATGTAAAGAGACAAGGAAGTCTCTCGTAATCTTTTGTTCTTGGGGATATTGTTCCCTAATCTTTCGACTAAGGATGGTAGTTGATTTAGGGGGAGTAGTACTCGACCCCGACAATCGACAATCTTGTTGTGACTCAATTTGTGTTTTCTATTATATAGTGATAATCCTTAAGTAAGGATGAAAACCTTTTTATAGGTTGAATTGCAATAATATATTGATATTATTTTTCTTATCATAATATTTGATTACTATCAAATGCTATTAATTTTTTTAGTCAACCATGAGAAATGATGGAGAGATTTGAGCTCATCCATTTTTGCATGATGCCTGGATCGAGCCACCTTTTGTGTGAACTAACCAAGTGGAAAGGTAGTTACCTTGCAAAATGACATACCAAGAGTCAGCCAGTTATCAAGCTTTCATTATACATTTTTGTTAGCAAACTATTGCTTGGAGGGAGTTCGTTATTAGGGGTTTGTAAGCAAGGTGGTGAAAGCTACATTGAGATAGCACTGACAGATTTGAAGCTATCTGAAGCTCAAAAGAGACTAGGACTAGAATGACATTTCCACTGAGAGCATTGTCTAGGTAATATGGTGGAAAAAATCCTATTTACCTTCAATATATTAAGCCTTGACTGTGTTAAATGTCTACCAAAGATAGTATGATGTTAATTGTCATATCGTATATTTAACTCAGAGGCACGAGGACTGTGAGGCCGTGCCATGATATGTGTAAATATTTGCATAGTCATGGATCAAGGCTATTATAGTTGAGCTATCATTTTTTCAAAGTTTTATTTCTTACTTTGGCTTAAGGCCTTAAGGCTGAGCCTTACCATGTTATCTTTATGATGAGAATAGGCTTGAAGCCATAATGACTGATCTAACAAACAAGTAAAATTTCTTATGAATGAACTCATGGCTATAGATCTGAGGAATGAAATCCATAGTAATCTTTTTGAGACTACACTTTGGGCCGTATGGTTGAATACTGAAACATTAAATCATTTTCTTGAGGCTGCACTCTAGGCCATGTGGCTGATGTAGTGAAACATGGCATTCTTTTGATGGATAAGCTCGAGGCTTAGAAGCTGAGCTGCAATTGCAATATGTTGTAATTGTGACACTTTATCAAGGCCACAAGGCCAAGCCTTTTAGAGATGAATTCTTCTCTATGTCTGAGTTAAAGGTCTTATAACCCAACTATAATACATTCTACATTTTACACTTTACAAAAAACAAATGCTTGAAGTTGTTATGGCTAAGCTTGTTATCAAAGCATGTTAAACACATGTCATATAATGATGTAGTTAGAGCTTAAGAGCTCTTGAATTGAGTAAAGAGTAACTCCAAAATGATGATAGTTATAAATGAATGATATAGTCACTTGACTGTGGTAACAATCGAGAAGGCAATAATATCAACAATATAATCACTGGACTGTGGTGATAATTGAGAAGGCAATTAAATGTCATTGTGCTTATGACACCCAAGCTAATACCAAGTTGGGCTTGTAAGGAAAACTAACTATGAATCATTTATAGGGTTACATAAACTGTCAAAGATTATATACTTAAACCCTCAATTATGGAGGTGGTCAGCCCATTCAAGATCATGGTCTCATCACAAAACAATTAGAATGTGCTTATAGAAGAATATAGACTTGTTCTATATATGTTGGAATTAAGACTCATTGGTTAATGTTATGAGTTATAATTCCTTTACTTGCTTAATTGTACAATCTAATAGGATTGGTGTTTAACACCTAAAGCTCATATGGATAATAAGAGCTATCAATCCTAATGAAGCTAATCTACTCTATCAAGGCATGGTATGCCTTGAGTACAATGAAATCAACATCATCATATGTGATGATTTACTATCAAAAATTTAAACCATGGGAGTGTTGGGAATTAAGGTTTCTCAACCTTTGCAAATTCCTAATGTTGTATTTATTTATCCCATGTTGAGTTGCATAGTTAGCACCTTGTGTATATGCAACAAGGTAAATTTTGCTGACTTTGGCAGCCACGGTTTCCCCTTGAATAATTAACGGGGGTTTGGGGGCAATGCCCCCAAGACAGGGTCAAGGGGCGTAGCCCCTTGCGGGGTCCAAGGGTAGTGCCCTCATGGGGGCTCAGGGGCAATGCCCCCAAAGCCTCAAATGATTTTTTAATTAATGACAAGTGTCAGTGAGTATCTTTGCACGAGAGAAAGGCATCTTTGGGTGGTCAAGGGAGGATATGACATGTAAGAGGAATATAATATTTTTAGTCAGTGTATGACAGATTTTGTGATAGCTGTAAGGTGCGTAAGAGCATCTATCGTAACCTATCTTGGGACCAGGTGCCCACTTCGGGATGGGATGTTGGACAAGTTTCCTTAGGCATGGGTTTTGGGGCATGAGTCCAACATAGATGCCCATCTCTAGAAGGTTCCATATTTACCTTGTAAACTCTATATAAACAGGTGCTTGGATGGGAGATAGATAACTTTTAAAAGTACTATTATGCTGCCAGAATATCTCTAGAGTCAACATTCGAAGACTCCTGAAAGAGCATTGGCTCTGAAACTATATTGTAATCTATTATTGTTTATTGTAATACATTTGAGTTGTGTTTTGGAGTTTGGGGATTTTCACCCATAAGGGTTTTCCCCACGTATATCTTGTCTCTCTCTCTCTCTCTTCTATCTACTTTCTATGTGTATGTGTATTTCTACAATATCTCTGTTAGATGTTCTATGTTGCTATAGTTGTAAGAATTAAATTGAATTTGCATACATCTCTCCTCATTAGATTAGTGTAGGAAGCGATTTTTGCACATCTAGCTTCCTTTCAGGGATACCAAGGTAGTCAGAATGGTTGAATTTAATATGGAATGAAAATGAATAAGTTGACTAGGAGTCACTAGTTCCTTGTTACAAAGATAACCTATTTAATCATAACCGACTTATGATGGGAGTCGAATGTCCAAGTATGGACAATGAATCGAATGGATCCCACTCATACTAGACCTAAAGAACAAAGTTGTTAAGAACTTACTATAGGACATGGTAGCTTATAAGTCAAGTTAGGGTGGTGGACATATGATGGTGTTCATTGTGTGATGTATATGTATGTAAAACTGTGGCTAAAGTAATGCATCTGTCTTTGCATGCATTATTAGTCCATAGTGTTCCAGATGGCCTAGTATCTCCAGTAGTGTCATACAAGTTAGAGTGGATCTATAGTGTGTGACCGTGAGATATTAGGATCAACACAACACCAGATACTTAGATGGATAACATAATGGATTCTAATGTCTAACCTTTCCCAGAAGGATAGGGCCACTTTCAGTTTGGAAGATGAGTAGGGGACTACAGGTTCGTGGTTGGAGGAAAATCACCAGGATGATGGTCTCCTTCCCAAGCATGAGACAAGCTGAGGCTTATGAAGACAAATGTCATTGGTTCCAAATACAATGTTTGCATTTTATGACCAGTTGGTCTATTGTAATTTATTATTTGAACTATGATGCCTTGAGCATATCTTGAACTTGATTAGTGATGGTTACTCACTAAAGACTTGTAATTGATTACTAAAATGTAATCTTTGTTATATCATGATTAGATTGACATGCTTAATTGATGAAAAGATTATGTTTCTTTGGTTCAAATTTGATTATCTCTATCAATTTCTTAATGAATAGCTTGGTTAATATACATGTTTAAGTTAAATCTTGAGTATTATGGATAGTGATGTTAGATATGGTATGAAAGCCAGGTTTAATACATGGACCTAATGAGCTCACGACTTGATGGTTATTGTATCCAACATTAAGTATGCTAATTATTGGATGTTCTATGCTAGAATGGTAAAAATTAGAACCACACCTCCAAAGAAGGTAACTAAACATGAACGTTACCTACACCAACAAAGGATCTTGAAGGCAAGACCCTCCATGAATGAGAAACTTGAACATATTGGATGCTTGGTAGGTGCATGGTTATTTGATGAGGAAACTTTCGCTGATGCCATGAAATGCATCAAGTAGGAGTTAACGAAAGCTAAAAGGTTGGCTACCCCTAACTCTATTGAAGCATTAGTGACACCCTCTACCCCTAAAGCACCAACTAAGGGAAATAACCCTAAGGATTGTAATGTACCTAAGAAGGATGTGAAGGAACAGTAGTGTGTATGCTCACCTTCATAGACAACAAAGAAAACATGATTATGGGAAGTTATCTCAAATTGTAAATGACTTGCAGAAGCAAGGTGTAAACACAATTTTGTAATTTTGTGGATTATATGTAATCCAATGGAAACTGCAATGCAGTGGAAAATTTTGACAATCTTTCCTTTCTTGTTAAAGATTACATGAATGTGAATAGATTTGTAAAATGAATGAATTGCATAGCATGGAAAACTAATATGTGAATAATCTGCAAACTTTAAGAAGAAGTAGATTGTAGTAAAGGTTCAAGATAGAACCAAAATGGATGATAGATGAGATAAAGGAGCACCTTCAGGACAATCCAAGTCTAAATTAGACCAAATCCTGACTTTGTTGAAAGAAACAAGGGTGAAGGTGGAAACTCTCAAACACAAAGTAGGAGGCTAGTTAGAAGATAGGCAAGATGATTATGATGGAGGTGATGGCAAGGAATGCCATAATGACACCACCCAAAGATAGCATGGAGAAGATAATTCCATGACTAGATAGGAAGGGGATAAGAAGAGCCTTATGGCTATAGAATTGTCTCATGACATGAAAAAGGTCATACCACCTAAATTTGATGAATCCGTAAGTGAAGATGCCGTAGAGGCATGGATTATGGAGATGGAGAAGTATTTTGAAATTAGAAATTATAATGAGGTTACCAAAGTTGTCTGGGGAGCATTTGAGCTAGTGGGTGAAGCATCCACATGGTGGAAGAACAAAAAGATGGAATTAAGCTTGAGGTCTACAAGCCTTACTTGGGATAGGTTCGTAGAACTATTTAGGAAAAGATGGTTGCCTCAACTGTTTTATGATAAAAAACTTATAGACTTTCAAAACCTGAAATAGGTTGATATGACTATAAATGAGTATTGGGAAAAATTCACCTGACTGTTAAAGTATGTGTCATAGTATCAACAAGACAAGAAATTTCATGTCTAGAAGTTTATAATGGGGTTGAATGCCCTAATTGGGGGTGAGGTTAATTTTTACAGTCCTACTACTATGGAATAGGTCTACGAGAAGGTCGTCAGACAAGAATAGAACTTGAAGGCTATGTCATCCTATAGGAAAATAAATCACAAGAGATATAACTAGTATCAATCTTCTCATCCCTCAAGGAAAAAGGGGAAGAAATAGGAATATACTAAAAAGAATGATAAAGGGGCCAAAAATAAACAAAATGAGTCCAGGGAAGAGAAAAAGGGGAACAACCACTCCAAGAAGAATGGAAACAATTCTAGCAATCCTCAAGAGAGGCAAAGACCAGTTGGAAGATGCTACACTTATGGAAGAGATCACTATGCCAATCAGTGTCCTAATAAATCACAAGGAGTGCAACCAAGTAGGAATCCTCTATCCTCCCAGCAAGTGGTGTTTGAACAATGTATCCATGTAGCCTTGGATAATGAACAAGTCGAGTACCAAATAACTCATGTAGAGACAACATTTATTTTATTTGGAGTTCCAATTTTAATTTTAATTGATACAGGTGCTACAGAATGTTTTATTTCTCCCAAAATTGTAAATAAGATACCTATAAAAGTAGGATTCATGGAAAACACTTGGTCTATAGAATATCCAAATCATACCAAGGCTCAGGTAAACCAATGCTTGTTTGAGGCTTAGGTTGAACTTCCAAACTTTTCCACAAAAGTAAATCTATATGTAGCCCCACTTGGCTCATATGATGTTATCCTTGGGATAAATTGGCTATGGAGATATTGAGCCAAAGCTGATTGTTATGCCAAGAGAGTAGAATGTTTGGATGATTTAGGAAACAAAGTCTTTCTCTAAGGGAAACCTAGGGAAGTCAAATTAAGGTAAATTTCTGCCTTATGAATGAAAAGGGCATAGAGGAAAAGATGCCAACATTTTTCTATCAAGATGGACAAAATTTATGAAACAAAGGAAACCTAATCCAAGATGACTTGTTATTTTATGAATCCCCAAAACTTAATGAAGTAGGGATAAAGGAGTCCATAGGTTAGGAAGGATTAGATATGGACAAGTATCCCTTCCTCAGAGATTTTGAGGATGTATTTTTGGATGAACTACTAGGGTTACTGGTGTAGTCATGGTAGGAGGGTTCACAGAATGAACTCTCCAAACCATGTAGTATGAGTAAACATAGTAGAGACAACTCAAGGAAATGGAACAAATGTAGATTTAGTCATTCAGAATATCATAGAATTCAAGTACAATCTGGCTGGCAACATGCGGGCTTAGAATTAGGGCTCACAGGCTAGATTACATACATGCGTAAGATAAAGTTTTGAAGCTCCTTCACACAAAATCTAAAATATTAGATCTTTCTTATATGAATAGCTTGATCCTCCCTTTTGTAAGGATCTATTACATCAACATATATCTAATCCAGATCAATAGATTCCTCCATGTTGGCTAACGAAGGTCACAAACTCCAATGAAGAGCTGTAACATGTTCACAAATAGGTCAGACCTAAATGCATAGAACACTTCCTCAAATGAATGGAACAATGTGCGGACCCTTGGGGAAGTTCAACCATGAACCAAAGGATGTTGAATGATGTGTCATTGTGATCCACAAGTCGAGAATGATCCGCAAGCCTTCTCCTTTAGCTAATTGTCAGGAACTGTTAGAATGCTCTACTCTAAGAAAATAGTCAACTTCTAATAGAGATATCATTCTCGTAATTGATCCAAATGCTCCAAATTCTTGATATGATGTAGATGAATGAATGTAGATGCTAAGTCCAAATCCACAAGATGGGAAATGCCAATACCAGACCACAAGCTAAAATTGCTTCTGACTGAACTGGAAAAATGAAAAGAAACAAAATAAACTACAAACTAACTAAAATGCAAATATTTTTGGTTGATGCAAGATTACTGTTGAACCAAGGATGCTCCTACATTAGACATTTGAGGTTATTGAAAAAGTGAGTCCCTCACTTTGCTGGGGCTAGGGGAGAACTAAGACAGTCCACCTCTACCTAAGAAATCCATGATGAATCTTCTTCTGGTTTGCCTTTCCACTTCACAAGATATTCTTTTTATTGTCTTCCTCTAGTGCTACGCCCAACTCTGCTACCCAAAATGTCTTCAATCTACTCTGGTGCTTGTTGTGGTAACTACTTCTTCAAGTCTTCTTCCATATTGCCACTGAACTCTACATCATGATACTAATAAAGATCTGCAATGTTGAAAATAGGTGAGATACGCAATGTCTCTGGTAACTCCACTTCATATGCATTTCCTGAATCAAATTTCTTGAGTATACTACAAGGTCCAAACTTCTTCATCTTTAACTTGTTATAAGTCCCAACTAGAAATCTTTCTTTTCTCAAGTACACCATTACTTCATCTCCAACTTCAAATTCCTTATGCATTCTCTTCTCATCAGCCTTATCTTTGTACTTACTATTCATATCCTTTGAATGCTTCTACACCTGATTATGCACTATCTTCATATGGTCTGCAAATTCTTCTGCTTCTGCACTCCTCTTTTCTTCAGTACTGATATCTCTTAGTTCTACCACTCCTCTAGGATTCACTCTAGTAACAATCTCAAAAGGTGTTCTTTCGGTACTCCTATTTACTAAATTATTGTATGCAAACTCTGCTTATGAAAGAATCAAGTTCCAACTTCCACTGTTCTCTCCAACCAAATATCTCAACAAGTTTCCCAAACTCCTATTCACTACCTCTGTCTGTCCATCTATCTATGGATGAAAAGTTGAACTGAACTTCAAATCTGTCTTCATTTTCTCCCAAAGTGTCCTCTAAAAGTATCCAACAAACTTTGTATCTCTGTCTAAAACTATACTCTTAGGTAATCCATGCAATCTCACAATCTCTTTGAAAAATAGGTCAGCTACATGTACTACATCAGTTGTCTTCTTACAGGGTATGAAATGAGCCATCTTTGAAAATCTATCAACCAGTACAAATATTGAATCACTTAGGTAATTCCATTAAAAAATCCATGCTTATGTCTTCCCAAGGTCTCTCCAGTACTATTAAAGGTTTATACAATCCAGTATTCTGACTATTTCCTTTTGCAACTTGACAAACTCTACAACTCTGAGTATATCTCCAAACATCCTTATGTATTTGAGGCCAAAAGTAAATGCCACTGTCTTGTCAATGCCAAAGTGTCCTACCAATCCACCACTATGCTTCTCCTTGATCAAATTATCTTGCATTGAATTCCTAGGTATGCACAACTGACTTCCTTTGAACAACATATCTTCCTGAATGAAGTAGTTCAACTACTTTCTTCTATCTATCACAACAAGTTCCTTACATGCTCTTCAAGGTTCTGCAAAATTAGTGTCTCCCTCATACATGTTCTTCAATTCATCAAAACCCACTACTTCCACTCTCATCTCAGTCAACAAGTTTCTTCTTCTACTTAAGGCATCAACAACATTGTTTTATTTTCCACTCCTATACTTCAACACAAAAGTATAACTTTGCATGAACCCTACTCATCTCATATGTCTCTGATTCAATTTACCTTGACTATTCAAATATTACAAAGGTTGATGATCTATATACAACATAAACTCCTTAGGCAACAAGTAATGTCTCCACTTCTTCAAGGCTTGAATTATGGCATAGAACTCGTGATTTTAAACTAAATATCTTCTCCTTATATCATTCAACTTCTCACTGAAATATGCTACTAGTCTACCTTCTTGACTTAACACTACTCCTATCGCATTTCCACTTGCATCACAATCAACTTGAAATACCTTATTGAAGTCTCGTAATGCCAAAACAAGTTGCATTGTCACCTTCTACTTCAACAACTCAAAACTTTTATCTGCTCTAGATGTCCACTTGAAATCTTTCCTGTCACCTCTCATTGTCTCTATCATAGGGTTACAAATGAAACTAAAATTTCTAATGAACTTTTGGTCAAAACTACACAATCCATGAAATGGTCTAACTTCCCCAATGTTCTCTGGTGTAGGCCATTCAATAATTACTCTTACTTTCTTAGGGTCCATCTTCAATCCTTCTGTAGAAACCACAAATCCCAAATATACTAGTTCTTCCTTCATGAAACTACACTTCTTGATGTTTATCAGCAATTTCTCTTCTCTCAACCTCTGCAAAACTTGTCTAATATGTCACAAATGTTCTTCTTTTATTTTACTGAAAATTAGAATGTCATCCAAGTACACAATCACAAAATTACCCAAGAATTTCTTCAAGACTTCATTCATTAATCTCATGAAAGTACTCAGTGCATTTGTCAATCCAAAAGGCATCACTAACCACTCATGCAAACCTTCATTTGTCTTAAAAGTAGTCTTCCATTCATAACTTTCTCTAATTCTAATTTGATGGTATCCACTCTTCAAGTCTATCTTTGTGAAATATTTTACTCCACTCAAACAATCCATGATATCATCCATCCTAGGTAAAGGAAATCTGTACTTAACTGTGATCTTATTTATTGCTGTAGAATGAGTACACATTCTCCATTCTCCATCCTTCTTCATTGCAAGTACTATAGGTACTACACAAGGACTCAAGATTTCTCTGATCAAACCGTTCCTCAATAGTTCTTGTATGTGTCTATTTAGTCTTCATTCTCTATTAGTGTCATCTGGTGTGCTACTTTTTTAGGCAAACTTGCTCCCGGTATAAGATCCATGTGATGACTGATACTCCTTATAGGTGGCAATCCATTAGGCACATTATCTGATATGATGTCTTCATACTCTATTAGCAATTCTCTTATCTCCTCCGGTTCACTCTCTTTCTTCAATATTTCAGTCTTTTTAGGAATCAAGGCATAACACATACTTTCCTATTTCAAACCATCTAGAAATTTTCTTCCATCTACCAAATAGATTCTAGAATTTCCACATACCACATCTTTAGGATCATCCTCCAAAGGAATCAAGGTAATTCTCTTTCCATTTACTATTATAGTATATGTGTTCTTATTCCCATCATGTATAGCTTTTCTATCATACTGCCAAGGTCTACCCAACAAGATATGACAAACATCCATAAGCATAATGTCACACAAGACTTCATCATGATAAGATCCAATATGAAATTTCACCAAACATTGTTCACTCACCAGTACCTTATGATCATCCTGAATCCATGCTATTTGATAGGGCTTAGGGTGTTTCAATCTTTCCAACTCTAGCTTAGTCACCATCTCCTCTGAAACTAGGTTATCTGAACTACCACTATCAATTACAACTTTACAACACTTACCTCTGGATTTGCATCTAGTTTTGAATAGACATTTCCTCTGCGATGGTTCCTCATTTATCTCTATTTGAATTAGTGCTCTTCTCATCACCAATGATTCTCCTTTCTCTAGTTTAGCAATAGATTAGGGGTCGTCTAACTCAACATAGGCTACTCTTCCACTATTTTATGTCCTATTGCTTGTACTACCCTGATTATACTGAAATGCTCTATGTCTTTCACCTCCACACTTGAAACAAGTACATCTAAATGTCCTCTTATCAAATTCTCTTCCTTCTCCTCTATATCCTTCATTCTGGTATGCAATAAGGTTTCCTCTCCAGTAAAAATTTATGTCATCTCTCCAATAAGCATTGTTATCTCTGTAATCCTTCCTAACTTGGCTATCAAACTTGTTCTACTCCACAAATGTTTTACCTCTCTAACATTTACCTCCTTTGCCTTTCTGTCTCTAATCATGTCTCTTATTCAGCTTCTCTTCAACTTTTAGGGCAAATTGATATGCTTCTTCCAAAGACGTCATCATTACCAAACTTAGTTCCTCTTGAATGTTCAATCTCAGTCCATTGATGTATCTTGCCACTTTCTCCTTGTTTGCTTCACTATGTCCTATCCTTAGGATAATTTTATGAAATTATTCAATATACTCCTTCACAAATTTCTCCTTTTGTCTAAAGTTTTGCAATCTTTTCAACAGCTCTCACTCATAGTCAATAGGTATAAACCAATTCTTTAATTTTGTCACCATCTGGTCCCACTTTGTAATATTTTCTTTTCCTCTTCTGTTTCTTTCCAACTAAACTTCTTTCCACGATATAGCATCATGTCCTTTCAACTTTGTCTTTGCAAATTTTACCTTCTTCAGATCTTCAATTTCCTCATATTCAAACTATTCTTCCACATCATTTATCCACTCAATCAATTATTCAGGATTCAAGTTACCAGTATAATTCAACACATCAACTCTAGGTCTCTTTCTAATCTGTGAAATAGGTCGCAACATCTTTACCTGATCTGAGTCTTCTTCTTCATTACCTCCTAGGCTTTTGCTAGTTTGTTCAGCAGATTGAAATTCCTCTTTATCATCACTTTCAACATTAGGTCTTGGTGTCAATCCTCTTCACCTATCTTCCTCAACAACATCCAAATGAATTCACATCATTCTCATCATCTCCATCATCTCATCCATTCTATTACCCACTATACCAACAGGAGGAACTCTCTGTAGCGGCATCTTCCTAGGATCAAGTGCAAACTACCTCAGGTTTGGTGATTGGGCTACAAGCGACAACTGCCTCTTGATCAGTGATCAGTTGCACACAAGTAACCTGCCTTGGATCAGCGATATGCTTACAACAAGATCTTATAGAATTGCCTCCACTAATTTTACTCCAAAGAATCAAACCTTCACTCTGATACCACTTGGTGCAGTCACGGTAGGAGGGTTCATAGAATGAACTGTCTAGACTATGCAGTAAGAGTAAACACAATGGAAACAACTCAAGGAAATGGAACAAATGTAGATTTAGTCATTCAGTATATCATAGAATTCAAGTACAATCTAGCCGGTAACATGCGGGCTTAGAATTAGGGCTCATAGGCTTGATTACATACATGCGCAAGATAAAGCTTTGAAGCTCCTTCGCACAAAATCTAAACTATCAAATATTTCTTATGTGAATAGCTTGATCCCCTCTTTCCTAAGGATCTATTACATCAACATATATCTAATCCAGATCAATAGATTCCTCCATGTCAGCTATGGGAGGTCACAAACTCCAATGAAGAGTTGTAACATGTTCACAGATATGTCATACCTAAATGCATAGAACACTTCCTCAAATGAATGGAACAATGCATGGACCCTTGGGGAAGGTCGGCCATGAACCAAAGGAAATTGAATGATGTGTCATTGAGATCCACAAATCAAGGAATGATCCACAAGCCTTCTCCTTTAGCTGATTGTCAGGAATTGTTAGAATGCTCTGCTCTGAGAAAATAGTCAACTTCTGATAATGATATCTTTCCGGTAACTAATCCAAATGCTCTAGATTCTTGATATGATGTAGATGCTAAGTCTAGATTTGTAATATGTGAAATGCCAATGCCAGACCACAAGCTGAAACTATTTCTAATTGAACTGCGTGAACTAAACTGGAAAAATGAAAACAAACAAACTAAACTGCAAACAAACTGAAATGCAAGTGTTTTTGGTTCATGCAAGATTACTTTTGAACTAGGGATGCTCCTGCATCAATTACCCCCTAAAAGAGCCTTTGATTTTGCCATTGATATTATTCCTGGGTCAGAACCTATTTCTAAAGTCCCTTATAGAATGACCACAACATAGCTAATGGAGTTAAAGGCTCAACTAATAGAGCTGCTAGATAAAGGGTTGATTAAACCTAGTGTGTCACCATGGGGAGCGCCGATCATTTCTGTAAAAAAAGAAAGATGACACCTTGTGGTTATGAATAGATTACCGCATGTTAAATAAAGCAACTATTAAGAATTAATACCCTTTACCTTCCATCAATGATCTTTTGACTAGATGAGGGGTACAACAGTATTTTCCAAGATCGATCTTTGATCTAGATATCATCAATTGAGGTTGAAGGATGAAGACATCCTTTAGAACCAGATATGGACATTATGAATTTAGTCATATCATTTGGGCTGACAAATGCACCAGCGACATTTATGAATCTTATGAACAGTGTGTTCAGAGACTATCTAGACAAGTTTGTCTTATTATTTCTTGATGACATTTTGATTTATTCTAAGAACGAAGAAGAATATATGCAACATTTGAGAATTGTTCTTCAAAGATTAAGAGAGCATAAGTTATATGGAAATCTCTCTAAGTGTACTTTCTTTTATAAAGAACTACAATATTTGGGTCATATAATTTTAGCTAAGGAAATAGCTATGGACCCAACTAAGATTAAGGCTATTTCTAAATGGCCAGATCTAATAAATGTTCATGAGGTCCAAAGTTTCATGGGCCTTGCTAGTTATCATAGGAAATTTGTGAAAAACTTCTCTAAAATTGCACATCTTATAACTTCCTTCTAAAGAAAGGGCAAGAAGTTTGAATGGTCAGAAAAGTGCCAGGAGGCCTTTGACCTATTAAAGGAAAAATTGACTTCAGCCCTTATATTGAAAATACCTAACCTAGAAGGTCAATTTGTAGTCATTACCAATGCCTCGGGGGAAGGCTTAGGTGGTGTACTAGCCCAGGATGGACATGTCATTGTGTATGAATTGCATAAACTAGAAAACTATGAACAAAACTATGCCCCACATGATTTAGAACTGACAGTAGTCATTCACACCCTTCAAATGTGGAGACACTACCTATTTGGAAAACCATTTGAGTTAAAAATAGATCACCAAGGACTTAAATATTTGTTCACTCAACCCCGTCTTAATTCTCATCAAAGAAGATGGTTCGAATTTATCTCAGATTATGACTTCAAGATTAAGTATATTCAGGGAAAGGAAAATTGAGTGGCAGATGCTTTAAGTAGGAGAAGACATATCTCCTCTATGATCTCTATACAATTTGATTTTAGAAATAAGGTGTTACAAAAATCTAAGGGAGATGAGTTTTACGAGTAGGTAAAATAAGCCCTTGAGAAAGATCCAGAGAATCTGAAATATGAGATATTCAACCTTGAACTAGATGGTTTATTAAGGTTTAAAAGAATGTTGTATGTACCTAACTCAGAAGAGTTAATGAATATGGTTTGGAAAGAAGTTCATTTCACACAATATTCTAGGCATCCTAGAGTAACCAAGTTACTCGCTGATGTGAAACCTTTATATTTTTGGAAAGGAATGAAGAGGGATGCTACAAATTTTGTAGCTACTTGTATTAAATGCCAAAGGGTGAATGCGAGACACCAACACCCAGCAAGATTATTATACCCTCATGAAATTCCTGAGTGGAAATGGTAGATTATAAACATGGACTTTGTGCAAGGGCTTCCTATGTCAAGGAATAGACACAATGCTATCTTGGTTGTGGTGGATAGGCTCACCAAAGTAGCCCATTTTAAACTTGGAATCTTGATGGATGGGGCACCCATCATTGCTCAAAAATTTATTCAAGAGATTTTGAGACTGCATGGAATTCTTGAGAAGATTATCCCAAATAGGGATGCATGGATAACATTGAGGTTTTGGCAAATCTTGTTCTCTTGACTTGGTAGATAGTTGAACATAAGATCTACTTATCATCCTAAAATAGATGGACAAACTAAAAGGATGAACCAAGTGTTTGAGGATCTATTAAGGATGCATTGCATGGATCAGAAATACAAGTGGGAGGATTACCTTCCTCATGTAGAATTTTCCTACAATAACTCTTATCACTCAACCATTAAGATGGCACCATTTGAGGCATTATATGGATGGAAGTTTCGAACCCCTATAAGCTGGGATAAGCTAGAAGATAGATTTAGCCTCGGTCCAGAAATGTTGTCTGAGATGGAAGAACAAGTCCATTTGATTAAAAAGAAGCTAGTAGAAGCCAATGATAGGAAAAAGAGTTATGTAGATGCAAAGCATATTAAAAGGCATTTCACTATGGGAGATAAATTTCTCCTAATGGTAAAACCTTAAAAAAGCTCCATAAAATTTGGAAAAAGCTGGCACCAAGATATGTGGGCCCTTTTGAAATTATAGAAGAAGTCAACCTAGTGGCATACATAATTTCTCTACCACCAGCACTTTCCATGATACATAATGTGTTTCATGTTTCATATTTGAAAAAGTTTAATTCTGCTGATAATCAAATTCGTATGTTTGATTGGAATATTCTACAAGTGAAAGACCCAGGAGTGGTTGTGACTGATCCCATGAAGGTGCTCGAAATGCATAAGCTATGCTTATGTAATAAGGAAATAACACAGTGCAAGGTCTAGTGGGACCAATATTCAGTGGAAAATGCCACCTGGGAAAATTATGATGACTTCTATGATAGATTTCTTCATCTTTCCTGAGACATTTGATATTATGCTTTTGAAAACATTTTCATATTATGTTGGTTTATCTTAAAGACAATCAATCAACAAGGACTACGATTCTTATGGGGGGAGATATGTTACATCCCCAACTTACAATTAGACTTAATCATTAACTTGGCATGATAATGAGGAGGATTAGTCATAGATAATTAATTTGATATTGTGGAAATATCTAATTTAACTCTTGATTATGCAGTAGTTAATGATGTTAATTAGTTTTTTAAATTAATTGATTTATATTATGAGACATGATTATGACACACTAATCATGATCTTGTGGTCCTGAGTGTGAACAGGAAAATGAATGTCCTTCAAAGAAGGAAGGAGAGTATCATCCTGGAGTAAAAGTTAGACATTGGGAAAGCAAAAGGTTGATTAGCCATTTGAGTATCAACCTTTAATGTCCTTCTAAACCCCTTTCATAAGTTGTCACATGCCATGTCTCTTTTCTTAGTTTTCATGTTCTCTGTAAGTCATTTTGTGGTTGGTACCATCATGACTAGTTGTGATGACCAAACGATGTTCTTGAAGCATCATCTCAAGTCAAGGGACAATCAAGCAAAGAGACAAGGAAGTCTCTCATAATCTTTTGTTCTCAGGGATATTGTTCCCTAGTCTTTCGCCTAAGGATGATAGTCAATTTTGGGGAAGTATTACTTGACCCCGACAACCGACAATCTTGTTCTAACTCATTTTGTGTTTTATATTATATAGTGATAATCCTTAAGTAAGGATGAAAAACCTTTTATAGGTTAAATTGCAATAATATTGTTATTATTTTCTTATCATAATATTCGATTACTATCAAATACTATTAATTTGTTTTTAGTCAGCCCTAACAAATGATGGAGAGCTTTGAGCTCATCCTTTCTCGCATGATGCCTAGATCGAGCCACCTTTTGTGGGAACCAACCAAGTGGAAAGGTAGTTACCTTCTAAAACAACATGGCAAGAGTCAGCTGGTTATCAAGCTTTCATTATTCATTTTTGTTAGTAGACTATTGCTTGGAGGGAGTTCGTTGTTAGGGGTTTGTGAGCAAGGTGGTGAAAGCTACCCTAAGATAGTACTGGTAGATTTGAAGTTGTGTGCAGCTCAAAAGAGACTAGGACTGGAATGACATTTCCATCAAGAGCATTGTCCAGGTAATATGGTGGACAAAATTCTATTTACCTTGGTTATATTGAGCCTTGACTGTCTTAAATCTCTACCAAAGATAGTATAATGTTAAATTTCATATCATATATTTAACTCAGAGGCATGAGGCCTATGAGGCCATGCCAAGATATATGTAAATATCTTCATAGTCATGGATTGATTCTGTTACAGCTGAGCTACCATTGTTTCAAAGTTTTATTTCTTACTCTAGCTCAAGCCCATAACGCCGAGCCTTACCATGTTATCTTTATGATGAGAACAAGCTCGAAGCCATAATGGTTGAGCTAACAAACAAGTAAACTTTCTTATGAATGAACTCATGGCTATAGAGCTGAGCAATGAAATCCATAGAAATCTTTTTGAGACTACACTTTGGGCCATATGGCTATATATTGAAACATTAAATCCTTTTATGAGATTACAGTCTAGGCTAAGTGGCCGAGGCAGTGAAACATGGTATTCTTCCAGTGGCTAAGCTTGAAGATTAGAAGCCAAGCTACAATTGCAATATGTTGTAATTGTGACAATTTCTTGAGGCCACAAGGCCAAGCCTTTTAGAGATGAATTCTTCTCTATGTCTGAGCTAAAGGTCTTACAACCAAGCTATAATACATTCTACATTTTACACTTTAAAAGAAAACAATGCCCGAAGCCATTATGGATGAGCTTGTTATCAAAGCATGTTAAAGACACATCATATAATAATGTAGTTAGAGCTAAAGAACTCTTGAATGGAGTAAAGAGTAACTCCAGAATGATGTTAGTTATAAATAAATACTATAGTCACTTGATTGTGGTAACAGATGAGAAGGCAATAATATCAATAATACAGTCACTTGACTCTGGTGACAATCGGGAAGGTAATTAAATGTCAGTGTGTTTACAACACCCAAACTAATACCAAGGCAGGATTGTAAGGAAATCTAACAATGAATCATTTATAGGGTTACATAAACTATCAAATATTATATACTTAAACCCTAGATTATGGAGGTGGTGAGACCATTCAAGATCATGGTCTCATGATGAAACAATTTTAATGTGCTTATAGAAGAATATAGACTTGTTCTATATGTGTCTGAATTAAGACTCGCTATTTAATGTTATGAGTTATAATTCCTTTACTTACTTTAAGTGTAATCTAATAGGATTGGTGTTTAACACCTAAAGCTCATATGGATAATAAGAGATATCAATCGTAATGAAGCTAATATACTCTATCAAGGCATGGTATGCCTTGAGTACCATGAAATCAACATCATCATTTGTGATGATTTACTATAAAAAATGTAAACCATGGGAGACCAAGGTGGTCGGAAAGGTTGAATTTGATATGGAATGAAAATGAATAAGGTGATGAGGCGTAACTAGTTCATCATTATGAAGATAACTTATTTAATCGTAACCAACCTATGATGGGAGTCGAATGCCCAAATATGGACAATGAATTGAATGGATCCCACTCATACTAGACCTAAAGAAAAAGGTCATTAAGAACTTACTGTAAGACATGATAGCTTATAAGTTGAGTTAGGGTGGTGGACATATGATGAAGTTCATTGTGCAATGTGTATGTATGTAAAAATTTAGCCAAATTAATACAACCATCTCTGCATGCATTATCGGTCCACAATGTTCCAGATGGCCTAGTGTCTCTAGTAGTGTCATACAAGTTAGAGTGGATCTATACTATGTGACCATGAGATATTAGAAAGGACACAACACCAGATACTCAGATGGCTAACCTAATGGGTTCTAATGTCTAACCTTTTCAAGAAGGGTAGGGCCACTTCCAATTAGGAAGATGAGTGGGAGACCACAGGTCTGTGGTTGGAGGAAAAGCATGAGGATGATGCTCTCCTTCCTAAGCATGAGACAAGATGAGGCCTATGAAGACAGATGTCATTGGTTCCAGATACAATGTTTGCATTTTATGACTAGTTGGTCTATTGTAATTTATTATTTGAACTATGATGCCTTGAGCATATCTTGTACTTGATTAGTGATGGTTACTCACTAAAGATTTGCAATTGATTACAAAAAAGTAAGCTTTGTTATATCATGATTAGATTGGCATGCTTAATTGATGAAAAGATTATGCTTCTTTGATTCAAATTTGATTATCTCAATCATTTTCTTAATGAATAGCTTGATTAAGATACATGTTTAAGTTAAATCTTAAGCATTATGGATAGTGATGTTACACCAATTAGGCTAACTTGGAAGAAAAGGTATATGTCATTCCTTGGGGGTATCATGGAGAAGAGGATGAAACAAGTTTTCAAACTTAAAAGTGGTATTATTTTGTTCGTGATAGAGTGGATTTTTGGGGAACATTTTATGGTGATGGACCAGAGGCATCAGATTAACACTAATCTATCATCCATGTTCTTGGTAGTGTTGTTGGATACTAATGAAGAGCAAGGGACCATACAAACTTTGATGGAGTCTTTTGTGGAGGTAGAATTTCATGGGGGATGGAAAGAAGTGGTGGGCATGGCTTGGATTTGTGTTGGCATTATTCTCTCAAATGATTTCCACTAGATAAATTCAATTGGCAATGCGGTGGATTGGCACTCATTTGTCATCAAAGCTAGTGTGACTAATATTGCAGGGCATAGGAGGAGAGTGAGAGGAGGAATCACCTTTTTGAAGAAACTGATAGGCCTGGTCATGGAACAAATTGAATAAGAAACAAATTGAATAAGAGTGGAGAAGTGATAAGAAACAAGGCAAGGCTTGTGTGTAAAGGATACTCACAATTAGATGGAATAGACTATGAAGAGACATATAATTTGGTCAAAAGAATGGAGGCCATTAAGATGTTTTTGGCTTTTGTAATGCATAAGGATTTCAAAGTATATCAAATGCATTTGAAGTATGCTTTCCTAAATGGTGAATTGGAAGAAGTATACATAGAATAGACAGATGGATTTTAGTTATTAGATAAACTAAATATGGTTTATAGATTGAAGAAGGCACTATATGGATTGAAGCAAGCTCCCAGAGCTTGGTATGCAAGGTTAGATAGGTACTTATTACAACAAGGATTTAATAAAGGTACCGCAGATAGAAATCTATACATCAAAGTAGAAGAAGATCAAATTCTGGTTGTGGAACTGTATGTGGATGATATAATCTTTGGAGGAAATGAAGGTATGTGTAGGATTTTTTCAGATGAAACACAAATAGAATTTGAAATGTCAATGTGTGGAGAAATGAACTTCTTCCTTAGGTTACATATAAACCAGATAGATAAAGGTATTTTCATTTCACAATCAAAGTATGTCAAGGAAATATTGAAAAAGTTTGGAATTGAAGATTCTAAGCTAGTATGCACCCCTATGGTGATTAGTCACAAGATAAGAAGGAATGATGAAACCCCTAAGGTTGATCAGAGTAGGTATAGATCAATGATTGGAGGATTTCTATATCTAACTACTACTAGACCGGATATTATGCATGCACATTGTCTTGTGGCTAGATTTTAGGAAGATCCTAGAGAATCACATGTTGCAGCACTGAAGAGAATATTCAGATACTTAAAGGGCACACTAGATCATGGCTTGTGGTATCCAAAGGATACTGAATTTACTCTAAGTGCTTATACAGATGTACATTTGGCTGGTTGTGTGGGTGACATGAAAAGTACAAGTGGTGGTGCATTCTTTCTTGGATGTAGATTAGTGTTATGGCTAAGTAAGAAGAAAGACTCAATATTTTTATCTATTGTAGAGGTAGAATACATTGCAGCAACATCACACTTCACTCAGGTGTTGTGGATGAGGTAAACCTTGAAGGATATCAGAGTTGTATATGATGAACCAATTCCTATCTTCTATGATAATACAAGTGCTATTAACATTTCAAAGAATTTAGTGATGCACTCAAGGACTAAACATATCTCAATCTAGTATCACTTTTTGAGAGAGGAGGTTGCAGAGAATGAAGTGAAGCTTGAGTATGTACCTACAAAGAATCACGTTGCTGATATATTCACCAAGGCTCTTCCTAAGGATATTTTTTAGTATCTCTGAGAGAAGTTGGGGGTTATTACCCCTCCTACTTTGAACTAGATGCATAAGGAGATGCATGAGTCTGGTGAATTTCAAGACTCATTTTTTATTTTGGACTGATGTTGGAGGCTACCTCTTAGGGGGAGTAGGTAGTGGCTTTATTGGTTGTTGCAGTTAGGAGGAGCAAGTGTTAGTGCGCAAGTTGTGCCAAAGTTTTTGTGCTGTGTCAAAGGTTATGTGCTACTAAGGTGGAGTATGTAGACTAGTGAATTAAAAGTTATTGCAAAGTAGTGGTGAGTAGGTACAATTTGTTGCAAGTATGTGCTTACCGGTGTTGTCATTGATGTCAACATATCTATGTTGTCATTGGTGTCAACTATGCTCTTGTTAGTTTCATTGTATTGGCTTATATAATTGTTGAAGATAATGAGAAGTGTTCTTGATATTGAGTTTCCAAGTACTTTTTGTAGTGCCTACCTTTGTGTGACTCCTTGTGCCCTAATATTTTGGATGAATAGATTAAATGATATATTAATCTTGACTATTATATGATATAAATTTCAGAAGAAAATGTGGCATATTAGATTACACATCCTCACTGGTCTATTACTGTTTCTTTGGCTATGATTGCATTGTTGGATTTGATGTTTTAATTGGAGTGTGCAGGACATATGTGTACAAGCGTTTGACCAATGGATGGATGTGGAGGAGACATGGAACCACTTGACCATCTCACCATACCAGTTAGTGGTCAGGTTATTAACCTTATGTTCTTGTAGTATGTTAGTCTTTTACACCACCCTCTTTGGTTGCAGATAGAGGATTAGTTCCTGTGTTCACCTTTTTGCCTCTACTGAAATCATTATGAGTTTTGAATCCTTGAGTTGTGCGTAACCTCATTGAGTGTTGTGTCTTGTGCTTGCACATATAGTTGTTTTGAGTCTCTTCCACTCCATTATTGATGAATAGCTTTCTTTGGAGCATTTTCATTTAGCCTTTGTGCTTTAAAGGTGAAGTTGAAATAGTTCAACTACCTTCATAGAACTTTCTTGGCATGTTATTGTATGATTCCTCAAATTTCCTTCTAGTAGTAAAAGTTAGTTGGGAATCAATAGAATAGTTACATTAGTTAATTTTAATGTTAATTTAATGTAGATTTTAGTTATTCCTTTGTTTTAAAGTGGAAGGGCATAACATCGGGCTCAAGATTTCATAGCCCACCTTGCTAGTCAAGCAATCCCTAATGATAGTTATTTATATTCATTGGTGTCCTTAAATACTACGTCATATCTTAGTATAAGTAAATTATTTTTATATGCACACATATTTTAATATTAACCCTATTTAACCTTGGCCAGGTTTCTTTAAACTCTCCTTTCATAGGTTACGATATATTTAAAATATCAATCATATTTGTTTTATCTTGTGATCTGGCCTTTGCAAGATTTTGGGGGAAATTGTTTTGGTTAAGGGTTTTACATTTTTTAATGTTAATTTTGAGGATTATTCTTTTAGTGAGAGTACAAGCTATTTTATCATGGAGATAACATTTTTTCAATCTATTCTTTTTGACAATTATCTTTTCAATGGTCCATTTTAAAATATTATGGCATACCTTATTATTATCAAGATTATATATATACCAAATATATATAATTTTAATTCTATATATATATTTTGACATTTTGTCCAAAAACTCTCCCTTCTTATGATATGATCTTTTTAAAGCATGTTGGGTAAGGGTTGATGGTTCTTTGGTTTTATATTTTTAAATTTCAACACTCTTTTGGAAAAAAGGTCAGTTTGGGAAGAGGGGTTTTATAGCAAATAGGGGGGATTATTTTTAGGGGTTGGGGAGGTGCTTGAAGGAGGTAGTAGAGAGCACGAGGAAGGGGGAGAGGAGGACTGTGTGGTGGTTGCCTCTTTGCTCGTTAGGCTCTATTCCTCACCAAGGGTGTCCAATCCTAAACTTCTATTTTGTTGCTGGCCTTCCAGTACTCGACTGTAGAAAGAGGGTGGGCAAGATTAGCCAGCACTATAGTTCCCAAGTGATCAGGCCGCCAGCATAACACCTATGACGAACAAGCAACTGAGAATGATGGATGGCTAGATGGGGAAAGTTGGTGTGTGCTCTGGAGGAGTTCCCCATGTGTATCAATGAAGAGGAAAGGTATTCCTCTTAGTATTTCATTTTTTGTAGGATTCCCTTTTAGCACTGGTAGATTAACTATTGGAGGAGGCAAGGAAATAATCCTTATCAAAACTAATCTCCTAAGGGAGAATCAGTCCCTCTAGTGTATGGAGATAACAACCTTTATCTTTTTAGTTATCTTTGTTCTTCAAGCAAACAAATTTCTGTAGTTGTCTGAGCCTTCTAGAGGGGTACGCCAGTAGCTTAAAGGCATAGAGAAAACAATAAGAATCAAACAAAACTTATTTGAAAATGATAGGAAATGCAATAGATAGATTTAGTCGTAACATACTCAAGAAATTAAACCAAGAGAAACCATGAGATCTGATCAGAATGGAGGTGTAATAAAGAAACCAAATGTAGGATAAGCCATAGAAAATAGCAATAGTGAAGGTGCAACATAATTTAGGGGTGCCTAAGTGATATTGGAGCTATTGTATTTAAACAAATCAAATAGAAATACAGTTTCAATTACTTGTTGAGGGCTCACAGCCTATGGAAGATGTGGCCCCTTGTGACCTCCCTAGACAGTTTTGGCCCCTTGCTGGGCTATGGCTTAAAGAGGTGCACCTTCCTCTTAGGTCACCATCCATGTTGGAAAATGTCTTTGCTTCTTTTCTTTACATTTAAGAAAAAACCTAGTTTTGCAGAGGAAAATGCTCCCTTAAAAAATGATTTTTGGGTCGTATAAAACTGCAATGTTAATATTTGTCTTGGTTAGACTACCTTATTTGGAGGACCCCTTGTGCACTTATTTGTATTACATCAGTCACAAATAGCTTAAGATACCCTTTATAAACATGCATGGGGAAAGCAGTTAGATTGTGTGAGTTTTAGTTTTTCTTTTAGCTAATTTAATCTTCTCATATCAAATATGTTATCATTATAATAAAAAAAGATATTCTTATGTTTGAGCAAGTTTTACTTTCTTGAATGCATGTATATATATATATATATATATATATATATATATATATATATATATAATAAATGAAGCTTTGTTATTATTGTGGTGTGTAGAGAAGTTAGATCAATGGTTATGGGTGTTATGGTTTTGAGCATTGTAGTCTTGTTAGAATCATACTTGTATTTTTGTTATCTTATGGAAAATTGTTTGTTTTGGGAAAGTTATCTTTCCCTAGTAAATTATTATTTTGATAAATTTACCTTCCCCTCCTTTGTGTTAAAACTCAAGTACTTGTTATGGTGAAATGAAAAGTCTCTTATGGGAGAACATGATTCCCCACTCTATGGACATGAGTGTGGAATTTCTCCATCCCCATTCCCAATGTCTTGAGGTATTAGTCGAGGATCACAATCATTATGCATGATTGTTAATTTTATTGATCCAAGTATGGTTAGCTGACAAGGTAATGTTGTAACTTACTTATGTGATGCCTTCTTAGTGAAAATGTTGGTTAGTTTGCATTATTGGGTGATCTGTATTATCCTCTTGAGTGTTCTCCTTGACTGCCTCAAAATGGAATAGGTAGTATCTTAGAAGGAAAGGGGTTGAATGAAATTGTTTTATTATTGACGGCCCTTTTGTTACACTCTTTCCTTCTCTTGGTTATCTAGACCTTGGGCAACCTTACGGTGAGTTGTGCATTTGTATTGTCTTGCATGTGTATGTTATCGATGGGTTGTGCATAAGGGTCTTTTAGTCCATATGATCCTCATTACATTGTGATGAGTGTGTGTGAAAACCATGTTTAAACCCTAGGTGAGGGACCTTGTTACCTTTTTTGAGACCCTTTTTATTTGCAAGTTTGTCTTTTTTAGCTGTGGTTCCTTGATCTCCTCTCTCCATAGCTCAGGGGATTGCCTAAAGTGACAATAGACATCTATTGCACTTGATGATGGCAATATGGTTGGGAGGTGGGCAACATCCTCCATTGGTCCCATTTAGACGATGTATTGAAGACTTGGCAGAATCTTCTTCTATGTCATTATGATGTACTCTTGTCGTTCTAGTTGTCGATGGAACACCTTGTAGGTTTTTGATATTATTGTACTTTTATCCATTGTAATTTTATAATCAAAGTATGATGCTTGCATTTGAGAAGATAGCTTCTGCAATGTAATTGTATTACATTATCTTTAGATCTAAATATTGACTCTTTATTTATATCGAAATTCACTTCTTGTGTATGACCTTAATTATGCATTATTATTTATTATGTATGTTGAAGTCCTCATATTTTCATTAATGACTCTATGTTATGATTTAGAGTTGGATTCAAAGTATTTTGGCTAGAGATTCTCATATTGTTCATGTATGTTAGAAGTATCAAAATTGTTCCTCATCTTCTTGATAAGAGTTTAACTTAACTACGGATGAATGGATTGATTTATTATACTTCTTATGAATTGAGTAAGTATTTTTTATGCTTCTTGTCGGTACCCCTAGGTTGTTTTCCCCTTGCAAGGTGTGAATGTTGTCTTATCCCACACCTTGCTTGCCTTTCCCACCTTGGTGTGATGGGGTTTTAGGGATACGTAGAAATTTTTTTGGTTCTTCATCTCATGACCACATGGCTAATGTGGGCATGACATGGGGTTTTGTGTGTCATGACCACACGACAAATGTGGGCATGACATTTGGTATCAAGTCCAAGTTTCAACATTGGGAGCTTTGGGGTATTTGTGAGTTGTTGGGTCGATATGGAATGAATTTGAGGTGGTTGTGACCCTCGACCTACTCCATGTGTTTGTGAGAGAGCAAGATTGTAGACTAACAACCAACCTTCATCTTGGAGGAAGATCCATCCCCTTGTCTTGTCATCATGGTGGCTTTGTCACATGATTTTTGAAGTCTTCCACTTGTGTTTTTGTGGTGGTTGTGTTCCTCCTTGTTGATTCTCCTCTTGAGTAGGTTAGTCTAGATGTTGAAGGTTGTGTTGGGCCTTTGTTCTCACCCTTGTGTATTTTGTAGAGTGTGATATGTTCCCTATTTTTCTATCTATGTGGTTGGGAGTAGAGATTAGAATTGTGGGAATAGTAGGGCATGTGTTGTGTTGGTTCCCAAAAATGCAGGTTGCTAAACCTAAGAAGATGCCAGACTCTATGTTTGGATTTGTAATGTTTTTGGACCAATTGACAGAGCTATTAGCTCCCTACACTTCAGGTCCTGCAAACCTAGGCAGGTGTACCTTTGTAACTAAAGTAGAATGAACACTATATGACTTGATTGGATTAGTAAATCTATCACAATGGCATAAAATGTAATAGATGCAGTCTACAAATTATCTCCTACTCCTAATGTACTAACTTGAAATAGAAATATTTTGAATATGAGTTTGGATAGTAATGACTAGTGCCTACTTCTATTGGGCTATGGAATCGGTAAATGGATGAAGATTTAATGGAAACAGATGTATGAGGTAAGTTGATCTACTTCATAGTTTAACTCAAACTTGTAAGGCACATGGGATGTTTACACCTTATGCAAACATGCAAGAATGTTAGTTATAATGCTCTTCTTATACTATCCCAATGATATTCCCCGTATTACTGTGAACAACTGAGAGGATGTTTAATTCTAGTTAGAAGGGAATTTAGACCAGATTTGTTCTATAGAAAGGATTTACCTCTTGGTAGAGACCTTATGACAATTCTGATCAACTTCTTTATAGAAACCAACCAATTCGAACACACTGAATCAGCAAATGTGACTAGATAAATCAACAATATTCTTGATACGATAATTTAAATAATACAGAAAAACCATTATGGAGACAACATTACAACATTTAGGATTTAATATTAACATTACAGATGAACACTGAAAATAGATAACTGAATTGAAGCATTTTGTTCCATTAATAAAAAATGTGTATATAACAGTTCTGATGAGGCGAATGGGTGGAGTGGAATTAAATAATTTCCTACTGCTACCATAAACCTACTGCTCTCTTCTAATCTACTGATGTCCTCTTTTGCTCAATTTGCCATCTCTCATATATATCTTGTAAATTTAGGGTTGTGACTTTTAGGGTTACAACCCTTTGCATCTCTGTCCCGTGTAGCTTTCCATTAATTAATTAATTATCTTCCGTAGATACATTAATTAATTTAACTTGTCTCCGTGTTCTCGTGAGAAAATAAAGAATAATACTTAAATCTTAATCTTTTGTTGGTAAATTTTGCCATCATATTCGCCGGTATGCTTTTTTACCTCTGTTTGGCAAAAGTATATATTTGGGTAAAAGTATTACCTTGTACTTATTTCCTTGGTGAAAGATATTTTACTGATCACATAATGTACTCTCACATAAAATGATCTCTTGGTTAACTCCTTAAAAATATTTCACTTCGCAAAGCAATTTTCCTCTTTTGATTGTTTATTGAAGTCTGCATTTGGTATATTTATTATATCCTTTTGTGAAAATATTTTATTTCTTTTTCACTGTCAATGAAAAGCTTATTTTGTTCTTGAAATAATATTTCTCCCTCCAAGATTTCTTCCCTTTAACTTTTTTGGTGTAAATAATTTTACTCCTTAGGAAGATAATACTTAATGGGTTAACAACATGCTCTCTTTAATTCCAAGGGTAAAATATTTTCCTATCATGGAAAATTGCATTAAGATAATAATATGCCTCGGTAGTTATTTAAATAACTTTGCTTTGCACTTTCATATATCTTCCATTTATTTTCACTGGAGGGAAACATTTAATCTAATATATTATTCTCCCCGCGAATTGCACCTGTGTGATTTATGTGATTTTCCTTATCGCGCTGACTTAAATGATCGGAGAGATTTGGGGAACTTACTCTGATCTCATATCTCTTACCGATGTATATTTATGCCTTGATTTTTTATTTAGCATTTTACACATTCGTATGTTAGGGTTACAACCCTTCAATTTTCATCTGATGCATCCCTTTATTTAATCAACTATCTTTAGTTTGATTAAATTAATTTCAACCTTTCTAAGCTTTGTATTCTCGTGCAAGATAATTTAATAATAATTATTTCCATCTTTGGCTGGCAATCTTCATGCTTTCATTTATTTGTGTGCTTTTTCACCTTCACTCGGCTAGAATAATCATTTATGTGAAAATAATTACCCCTTCTGGTTTTACTGGCTATCTTATGCATTCTCACATAAAAATATTATTTAGGTAAAATAATTACCTATTTGATTAACTCTTCAGAAAACATTTCTCTTTCGGAAAAAAAAACATTTAATAATTTTTTACCTTATAACCCCTTCCACAGAATATGATGTTTGATTCACTATAATCTCATATCATTTAATTTTTTATAAGTGGAACTTGCACTTTAAATCCTCCTCATCAGAGAAACGCCTGTAGTCGGAGAGAAAAAAGGAATTGAGCCCGATTATATATGTCTGCCCGAAATACCATCCATCGGCAAGACACCTGACGTCGGTGTAATTTAAAAATTTCCATCCGATGATTTTTTAGGGTTTTTTACTTTATTTTTCATTCTTTTTGGGTTTGTTGATTTCAGCATAGGCAGCAAGGATTCTGGCAAGAGCTATGGAAAATGGCTATATATTTTCCAATTGCATTTGTTTGAAAGCTTCTAAAAACTAATTCCATTTTGTGTGATTATTGCTATACGTGAGACCACATTCATTTCTGCATCCTGAGTGTTTCTACAATTTGCATATGTTTATTCTAGGGCAGTCCAGACTTTAATATTTGCAAAAATCTCTCTGCCATTTAATTTGATGAATGCTCATATTCTATTCAAACTCTCCTATTTGGGCACGGGCTGTGAGTATGCTGGCCAAGGTTATGGATTCTGGTTTTACATATGCAAATTTATTGACTGATTTTAATGAATCTAAATTTTCTATGCTGCTGTTCCATGGAGAAATTCTGCCATATAACACTTGCATTGACTCTTCCCTCAAGTCTTTTTGCTGAATAATGACCCATTCCCTGCTCAACAAATTGCAATCCACAACAGCTCTTAACAATTTGAAAGCATTCTTACTGTTACATGAGCATAGGTTTGGTATGCTATTGCATTTGTATGTTCCATTGATAGGCTGGTTAATATTTACTCTATCATGATTTGAAGCTTCAATGAATGTCATTGGAACCACGATGGTTGTTAGAAGTATTATCTGCAAGATTTCAGTCTTTCCAGAATTACCTTTTCCTACTCTGTATGTTCCTTGTGAGACTAGAATGAGATGTATTTACTGGCATAGTTTAGTATGGCAGACATAGTCATGGATGCCTCAACACATATTATCACAGAGTTGGCGTCTACTCCGGTTACTCCATCCCTGAACATAATCCTGGTATGTGCTTGTGCAAATCTAATCAAACTCTGAAGCATATACATTATTGTCCTTGCAGCATTTTGTGTGCTCATGAGGTGAAAAAATGAAATAGGTTTTCATCAAAATCCTCTTTCTAGCACTTTGTATTGTGAGAAAAATAGGTTAAATGGCCTCTGAAATTGCCTTGGAAAACCGATCAAAACTTCTCTCGGAGCCACGAAAATGCACAAACTTGTAGATTTTTGACCCGAGAATTCAACACAACAAACGGTTTGGCATGAAATTATTAGGATAAAAGGCTGCTCGCAATGAAAGTAGCCCATTCTGCATGTTTTTGTGCCTGTTAAAACTCAATTGAAACCTGTCATTTTGCCTCTTTGGAAAAATATCAAATCTGATATTGAGAAGCTGCCATCCTGGGGATTAGTTCATTTAGGTCACGTGAACATGTAGGCAAAAGGGTTTTTCATCATTCCTCTTCCTTCATAAGATATCGGGTGTCAAAATTGACCTTTTTGAAGCTACCTGGGAATGCAGTCACAGAACTGTGTAAAATCCATTTGGATTTACTTTTGAAAAAATATCAAACGAAGTGCTGGGACCTTGAGAATTGGCATGTGAGCACTTTAACATGGGCAGAATTTGAGACATCACTTGGTTTTTTATTAACACGACCCGATTGCTAGATATTACCTTCCAAATTAACCTCCTTGAAGACTGCCCCTGTCAAAACCTGATTCGAACTTACCAACTTGCAATTTTAAAAACCCATTAAATCTTTTCCTGGTAAGTTGTAACTGGAAAGTTGATTTCATTTAGGCTTTATGAGTGTGTGTGTAAGAGGATTCTTCACCATCCATCTTCTGTCATGAAATGTTAGGGCCAAAGTTGACCTCTCCGCAACTTTCTGGAAATGTAGATATGAAAACTGAACTTTTTACATTTGCTTTTGATTTTGGAAAAATAGCAAACAAGATATTGGGGTTCCAAAAACTGGCATGAAAGTACATTATCATGAGTGGAATATAGGACACTGATTGGTTTGTCATGATCATCAAGTAGCTATGAAATATTTGCTTTCAATGTTGACCTCTCGGGCTGATTTCACATTGTGCAAGTAGCAAATTTTACCAGAACCCTCCAGCTTGACTTCTCAAAACTCAATTAAATCATGTCATAGGAAGTTGTAATCAGATATGTGTGTTCACATATGATAAGTAATCATGCTTGCAAAGCGATTTTGCAAGAAAATGAACAGGCTTCGAAGTACAATGCTTCAAAGTAGCCCACTTGAGCACATTGTGCAGGTGCATTTCTGAGTGTTGAAATTGATTTTTCACATATGGGAACCTAAAATTTTGAAAAAATTGGTATGAAATTTTAGGTCCCAACAGTGGCTCTGTCTGGGGATGTATGCCCTTGTGGGCATAGCAAGATCCTAGATCTTTGGGGAGCAGACTGGTGCCTTCTCCATTGGGTAACAGAATCTACTTTTGTCCCAAAATTGATATGATCAAAAGACCATATCAGAAAGGAAAATCCACATCTTTCCCCTGTCAAAAACCTTGTTTTGATCATGTTGTAATGATATCTCATCTACTTGACTGAATCTGTTTGTACAGTTCATTAATGCATCATAGTTTATGCTACAAGTGTGTTCTGTATTATTTGGTATCTGGAAATCAGGCATAGTCTAAACATCTTCATCATTGTATGACATAAGGAAGTCATGATTATCAAACCTTTTAGGATGTCTTACTTTATCATATCTATTGTTATTCACCAAATGCTGGTTTTTTAACTGAATTGGAAAATAGAATAAATCAAGTTGCTTCTGACACATGCTATCATCAATGCTGGCTCCAACATAAAATACCATATCTTCTTCCTTATCACATCCATCTTCCCCACATGCTTGAGAGTCAATAATCTGCCAATCATACATATTGGAATCCTCAACCTCCCTTAGTTCAATGGACATCTTTATCTCTCGATCAGTGTCACAAGAGAACTCATGACCACTGTCTATCTCTTCTTTGCAAAAATGTGACTTGGGAGATATGGACTTATATATTTCATCACCCTTACCATGTTGAATGGATTCACTGTCAAAAGATATATGCGCTGGACACAGTATTTGGGTATCATCTTTATGTATGTATCATTGATATTCTTTAGTGAGCAAGTCTGAAATATGCTCACTGTCAAGTGAGCATGTTTCTTCATCAACCCTCTCACTAAAATTTTCATCATTCTTTTCAACACTACTATAATGCTCAACATTTGATGTACATATTTCATCAACATGATCATTTATAGATTCTTCATCAAAAAATCCACCTCCTTGACTGTCTGAATGCCTTTCATCCTCTTCATCTTCTTGTGCCATATCGTCATACAATGGATCTGAACAGGCTTGAAGATTATTTTCTGCCATGTGCACTTCCTCTTGATCAAGATCTTGAAAATATTCACCCTGGTTATCTGAAAAGATTTCATCCTCAGGATAGCATGGGTTTGGAAACACCTGGAGTTCATGTTCTGGTATACCCATATTTTGAAAACAATGTTCTTCTTCCTCCCAACACTGCTGATTCATATATTACGGTGGGTGGGCTGGGATAAAATTTGTCTGATATGGAGGCTGATAATAAACATTTTGTTGGGTGGGTTGATGAGAGTGTAGATTTTGATGTGACATATGTAGATGATGATATTGTGGAGCATATCATTGTCCAGGTGGTATTCATTTTCTTGGTATGTTGCTAGTCCATCCATATCTGGTCGTATTGTTATATTAGTTTCGTCATATTCAATATCATTGGATCCAACATTGATAATATCCTCGTGCCTTTTCCTTTCTATGATAGGAATCAATTTAACCAATTGGTCTATAGTAACTGGCTTTAATGATTCAGGCTAATTAGTAGACATAGGCACATAAGCAAGCATGAACATTTTAATAAATAAGGATACACTAGGTTTGAGATGAAAAGGTATCTGTTCATAGATATGCCCCAACCTGATGAACAACTTATATCCAGATTCTCCTTCATGTCTCCTTATTTCAAAGAATGCATCTAAAGGGGGTATGTTATATTTTTTCATATTTCATCAATTTTATTTTCAGAGTCGCCACCTCTTGTGAGAAGAGGAAAATTTCATCTTTCCGGGTTCTTGCCAGCAGAGTCTACCAATCTGTATTTGAATTTTGTGTAGAGTCACCACCTCTATTTAGAGGACTAATCAATTTTTTTGGGTTTTTCCTTCCACCAGCAGAGTTATGCCTTTTAATTTTCTGACTCTAATAACATGGTCTGCTACCAAGTTTCTCTATGTGTTCTCCCTAGTAGAGTCGCCATTTTGTTGGTTCCCAAAAATGCAGGTTGCTAACCCTAAGAGGATGCCAGACTCTATGTTTGGATTTGCAATGTTTTTGGACCAATTGACAGAGCTATTAGCTCCCTACACTTTAGGTCCTGCAAACTTAGGCAGGTGTACCTTTGTAACTAAAGCAGACTGAACACTATATGACTTGATTGGATTAGTAAATCTATCACAATGGCATAAAATGTAATAGATGCAGTCTACAAATTATCTCCTACTCCTAATGTACTAACTTGAAATAGAAATATTTTGAATATGAGTTTGGATAGTAATGACTAGTGCCTACTTCTATTGGGCTATGGAATCGGTAAATGGATGAAGATTTAATGGAAACAGATGTATGAGGAAAGTTGATCTACTTCACAGTTCAACTCGAACTTGTAAGGCACATGGGATGTTTGCACCTTATGCAAACGTGCAAGAATGTCAGTTATAATGCTCTTCTTATACTATCCCAATGATATTCCCCGTATTACTATGAACAACTGAGAGGATGTTTAATTCTAGTTAGAAGGGAATTTAGACCAGATTTGTTTTGTAGAAAGGATTTACCTCTTGGCAGAAACCTTATGACAATTCTGATCAACTTCTTTATAGAAACCAACCAATTTGAACACACTGAATCAGCAAATGTGACCAGATAAATCAACAATATTCTTGATATGATAATTTAAATAATACAGAAAAACCATTCTAGAGACAACATTACAACATTTAGGATTTAATATTAACATTACAGCTGAACACTGAAAATAGATAACTGAATTGAAGCATTCTGTTCCATTAATAAAAAATGTGTATATAATAGTTCTGATGAGGCGAATGGGTGGAGTGGAATTAAATAATTTCCTACTGCTCTCTTCTAATCTACTAATGTCCTCTTTTGCTCAATTTGCCATCTCTCATATATATCTTGTAAATTTAGGGTTGTGACTTTTAGGGTTACAACCCTTTGCATCTCTGTCCCGTGTAGCTTTCCATTGATTAATTAATTATCTTCCATAGATAGATTAATTAATTTAACTTGTCTCCGTGTTCTCATGAGAAAATAAAGAATAATACTTAAATCTTAATCTTTTGTTGGTAAATTTTGCCATCATATTTGCTGGTATGCTTTTTTATCTCTGTTTGGCAAAAGTATATATTTGGGTAAAAGTATTACCTTGTACCTATTTCCTTGGTGAAAGATATTTTACTGATCACGTAATGTACTCTCACATAAAATGATCTCTTGGTTAACTCCTTAAAAATATTTCACTTCGCAAAGCAATTTTCCTCTTTTGATTGTTTATTGAAGTCTGCATTTGGTATATTTATTATATCCTTTTATGAAAATATTTTATTTCTTTTTCACTGTCAATGAAAAGCTTATTTTGTTCTCGAAATAATATTTCTCCCTCCAAGATTTCTTCCCTTTAACTTTTTTGGTGTAAATAATTTTACTCCTTAGGAAGATAATACTTAATGGGTTAACAACATGCTCTCTTTAATTCCAAGGGTAAAATATTTTCCTATCATGGAAAATTGCATTAAGATAATAATTAGTTATTTAAATAACTTTGATTTGCACTTTCATATATGTTCCATTTATTTTCACTGGAGGGAAACATTTAATCCAATATATTATTCTCCCCGCGAATTGCACTTGTGTGATTTATGCGATTTTCCTTATCGGGCTGACTTAAATGATCGGGGAGATTTGGGGAACTTACTCTGATCTCTTTATGTGATTTTCCTTATCAGGCTGACTTAAATGATCAGGGAGATTTGGGGAACTTACTCTGATCTCATATCTCTTACCGATGTATATTTATGCCTTGATTTTTTATTTAGTATTTTACACATTCGTATGTTAGGGTTACAACCCTTCAATTTTCATCTAATGCATCCCTTTATTTAATCAACTATCTTTAGTTTGATTAAATTAATTTCAACCTTTCTAAGCTTCGTATTCTCGTGCAAGATAATTTAATAATAATTATTTCCATCTTTGGCTAGCAATCTTCACACTTTCATTTATTTGTGTGCTTTTTCACCTTCACTCAGCTAGAATAATCATTTATGTGAAAATAATTACCCCTTCTGGTTTTACTGGCTATCTTATGGATTCTCACATAAAAATATTATTTAGGTAAAATAATTACCTATTTGATTAACTCTTCAGAAAACATTTATCTTTCGGAAAAAAAACATTTAATAATTTTTTACCTTATAACCCCTTCCACAGAATATGATGTTTGATTAACTATAATCTCATATCATTTAATTTTTTATAAGTGGAACTTGCACTTTAAATCCTCCTCATCGGAGAAACACCTGTAGTCGGAGAGAAAAAAGGAATTGAGCCCGATTATATATGTCTGCCCGAAATACCATCCATCGGCAAGACCCCTGAAGCCGGTGTAATTTAAAAATTTCCATCCGATGAGTTTTCTTTCATCGATGATTTTTTAGGGTTTTTTACTTTATTTTTCATTCTTTTGGGGTTTGTTGATTTCAGCATAGGCAGCGAGGATTCTGGTAAGAGCTATGGAAAATGGCTATATATTTTCCAATTGCATTTGTTTGAAAGCTTCTAAAAACTAATTCCATTTTGTGCGATTATTGCTATCCGTGAGACCACATTCATTTTTGCATCCCGAGTGTTTCTACAATTTGCATATGTTTATTCCAGGGCAGTCCAGACTTTAATATTTGCAAAAATCTCTCTGCCATTTAATTTGATGAATGCTCATATTCTGTTCAAACTCTCCTATTTGCGCACGGGCTGTGAGTATGCTGGCCAAGGTTATGGATTCTGGTTTTACATATGCAAATTTATTGACTGATTTTAATGAATCTAAATTTTCTGTGCTACTGTTCCATTGAGAAATTCTGCCATATAACACTTGCATTGACTCTTCCCTCAAGTCTTTTTGCTGAATAATGACCCATTCCCTGCTCAACAAATTGCAATCCACAACAGCTCTTAACAATTTGAAAGCATTCTTACTGTTACATGAGCATAGGTTTGGTATGCTATTGCATTTGTATGTTCCATTGATAGGCTAGTTAATATTTACTCTGTCATGATTTGAAGCTTCAATGAATGTCATTGGAACCACGTTGGTTGTTAGAAGTATTATCTGCAAGATTTCAGTCTTTCCAGAATTACCTTTTCCTGCTCTGTATGTTCTTTGTGAGACTAGAATGAGATGTATTTACTGGCATAGTTTAGTATGGCAGACATAGTCATGGATGCCTCAACACATATTATCACAGAGTTGGCGTCTACTCCGGTTACTCCATCCCTGAACATAATCCTGGTATGTGCTTGTGCAAATCTAATCAAACTCTGAAGCATATACATTATTGTCCTTGCAACATTTTGTGTGCTCATGAGGTGAAAAAATGAAATAGGTTTTCATCAAAATCCTCTTTCTAGCACTTTGTATTGTGAGCAAAATAGGTTAAATGGCCTCTGAAATTACCTTGGAAAACTGACCAAAACTTCTCCCGGAGCCACGAAAATGCACAAACTTGTAGTTTTTTGACCCGAGAATTCAACACAACAAACAGTTTGGCATGAAATTATTAGGATAAAAAGCTTCTCGCAATCAAAGTAGCCCATTCTGCATGTTTTTGTGCCTGTTAAAACTCAATTGAAACCTGTCATTTTGCCTCTTTGGAAAAATATCAAATCTGATATTGAGAAGCTGCCATCCTAGGGATTAGTTCATTTAGGTCACGTGAACATGTAGGCAAAAGGGTTTTTCATCATTCCCCTTCCTTCATAAGATATCGAGTGTCAAAGTTGACCTTTTTGAAGCTGCCTGGGAATGCAGTCACAGAACTGTGTAAAATCCATTTGGATTTGCTTTTGAAAAAATATCAAACGAAATGCTGGGACCTTGAGAATTGGCATGTGAGCACATTAACATGGGAAGAATTTGAGACATCACTTGGTTTTTTATTAACACAACTCGATTTCTAGATATTACCTTCCAAATTAACCTCCTTGAAGACTGCCCCTGTCAAAACCTGATTCAAACTTACCAACTTGCAATTTTAAAAACCCATTAAATCTTTTCCTGGTAAGTTGTAACTGGAAAGTTGATTTCATTTAGGCTTGATGAGTGCGTGTGTAAGAGGATTCTTCGCCATCCATCTTCTGTCATGAAATGTTAAGGGCCAAAGTTGACCTCTCCGCAACTTTCTGGAAATGTAGATATGAAAACTGAACTTTTTACATTTGCTTTTGATTTTGGAAAAATAGTAAACGAGATATTGGGGTTCGAAAAACTTGCATGAAAGTACATTTTCATGAGAGGAATATAGGACACTGATTGGTTTGTCATGATCATCATCTAGCTATGAAATATTTGCTTTCAAAGTTGACCTCGGGCTGATTTCACATTGCAAGTAGCTAATTTTACCAGAACCCTCCATCTTGACTTCTCAAAACTCAATTAAATCATGTCATAGGAAGTTGTAATCAGATATGTGTGTTCACATATGATAAGTAATCATGCTTGCAAAGCGATTTTGCAAGAAAATGAACAGGCTTCGAATTACAATGCTTCAAAGTAGCCCACTTGAGCACATTGTGCAGGTGCATTTCTGAGTGTTGAAATTGATTTTTCACATATGGGAACCTAAAATTTTGTAAAAATTGGTATGAAATTTTAGGTCCCAACAGTGGCTCTGTCTGGGGATGTATGCCCCTTGTGGGCATAGCAAGATCCTAGATCTCTGGGGAGCAGACTGGTGCCTTCTCCATTGGGTAACAGAATCTACTTTTGCCCCAAAATTGATATGATCAAAAGACCATATTAGAAAGGAAAATCCACGTCTTTCCCCTGTCAAAAACCTTGTTTTGATCATGTTGTAATGATATCTCATCTGCTTGACTAAATCTGTTTGTACAGTTCATTAATGCATCATAGTTTATGCTGCAAGTGTGTTCTGTATTATTCGGTATCTGGAAGTCAGGCATAGTCTGAACATCTTCATCATTGTATGACATAAGGAAGTCATGATTATCAAACCTTTTAGGATGTCTTACTTTATCATATCTATTGTTATTCACCAAATGCTGGTTTTTTAACTGAATTGGAAAATAGAATAAATCAAGTTGCTTCTGACACATGCTATCATCAATGCTGGCTCCAACATAAAATACCGTATCTTCTTCCTTATCACATCCATCTTCCCCACACGCTTGAGATTCAATAATCTACCAATCATACATATTGGAATCCTCAACCTCCCTTGGTTCAATGGACATCTTTATCTCTGGATGAGTGTCACAAGAGAACTCATGACCACTATCTATCTCTTCTTTGCAAAAATGTGACTTGGGAGATATGGCCTTATATATTTCATCACCCTTACCATGTTGAATGGATTCACTGTCAAAAGATATATGCACTGGACACAGTATTTGGGTATCATCTTTATGTATGTATCGTTGATATTCTTTAGTGAGCAAGTCTGAAATATGCTCACTGTCAAGTGAGCATGTTTCTTCATCAACCCTCTCACTGAAATTTTCATCATTCTTTTCAACACTACTATAATGCTCAACATTTGATGTACATATTTCATCAACATGATCATTTATAGATTCTTCATCAAAAAATCCACCTCCTTGACTGTCTGAATGCCTTTCATCCTCTTCATCTTCTTGTGCCATATCATCATACAATGGCTCTGAACAGGCTTGAAGATTATTTTCTGCCATGTGCACTTCCTCTTGATCAAGATCTTGAAAATATTCACCCTGGTTATCTGAAAAGATTTCATCCTCAGGATAGCATGGGTTTGGAAACACCTGGAGTTCATGTTCTGGTATACCCATATTTTGAAAACAATGTTCTTCTTCCTCCCAACACTGCTGATTCATATATTGCGGTGGGTGGGCTGGGATAAAATTTGTCTGATATGGAGGCTGATAATAAACATTTTGTTGGGTGGGTTGATGAGAGTGCAGATTTTGATGTGACATATGTAGATGATGATATTGTGGAGCATATCGTTGTCCAGGTGGTGGATAGTATTCATTTTCTTGGTATGTTGCTAGTCCATCCATATCTGGTCGTATTGTTATATTAGTTTCATCATATTCAATATCATTGGATCCAACATTGATAATATCCTCGTGCCTTTTCCTTTCTATGATAGGAATCAATTTAACCAATTGGTCTATAGTAACTGGCTTTAATGATTCAAGCCAATTAGTAGACATAGGAACATAAGCAAGCATGAACATTTTAATAAATAAGGATACACTAGGTTTGAGATGAAAAGGTATCTGTTCATAGATGTCCCCCAACCTGATGAACAACTTATATCCAAATTCTCCTTCATGTCTCCTTATTTCAAAGAATGCATCTAAAGGGGGTATGTTATATTTTTTCATATTTCATCAATTTTATTTTCAGAGTCCCCACCTCTTGTGAGAAGAGGAAAATTTCATCTTTCTGGGTTCTTGCCAGTAGAGTCTACCAATCTGTATTTGAATTTTGTGTAGAGTCGCCACCTCTATTTAGAGGACTAATCAATTTTTTTGGGTTTTTCCTTCCACCAGCAGAGTTATGCCTTTTAATTTTCTGACTCTAATAACATGGTCTATTACCAGGTTTTTCTATGTGTTCTCCCCAGTAGAGTCGCCATTTTGTTGGTTCCCAAAAATGCAGGTTACTAACCCTAAGAGGATGCCAGACTCTATGTTTGGATTTGCAATGTTTTTGGACCAATTGACAGAGCTATTAGCTCCCTACACTTCAGGTCCTGCAAACTTAGGCAGGTGTACCTTTGTAACTAAAGCAGAATGAACACTATATGACTTGATTGGATTAGTAAATCTATCACAATGGCATAAAATGTAATAGATGCAGTCTACAAATTATCTCCTACTCCTAATGTACTAACTTGAAATAGAAATATTTTGAATATGAGTTTGGATAGTAATGACAAGTGCCTACTTCTATTGGGCTATGGAATCGGTAAATGGATGAAGATTTAATGGAAATAGATGTATGAGGTAAGTTGATCTACTTCACAGTTTAACTCAAACTTGTAAGGCACATGGGATGTTTGCACCTTATGCAAACGTGCAAGAATGTCAGTTATAATGCTCTTCTTATACTATCCCAATGATATTCCACGTATTACTGTGAACAACTGAGAGGATGTCTAATTCTAGTTAGAAGGGAATTTAGACCAGATTTGTTTTGTAGAAAGGATTTACCTCTTGGCAGAGACCTTATGACAATTCTGATCAACTTCTTTATAGAAACCAACCAATTTGAACACACTGAATTAGCAAATGTGACCAGATAAATCAACAATATTCTTGATACGATAATTTAAATAATGCAGAAAAACCATTCTGGAGACAACATTACAACATTTAGGATTTAATAGTAACATTAGAGCTGAACACTGAAAATAGGTAACTGAATTGAAGCATTTTGTTCCATTAAGAAAAAATGTGTATATAATAGTTCTGATGAGGTGAATGGGTGGAGTGGAATTAAATAATTTCCTACTGCTACCATAAACCTACTGCTCTCTTCTAATCTACTGATGTCCTCTTTTGCTCAATTTGCCATCTCTCATATATATCTTGTAAATTTAGAGTTGTGACTTTTAGGGTTACAACCCTTTGCATCTCTGTCCCGTGTAGCTTTCCATTAATTAATTAATTATCTTTTGTAGATAGATTAATTAATTTAACTTGTCTCCGTGTTCTCGTGAGAAAATAAAGAATAATACTTAAATTTTAATCTTTTGTTGGTAAATTTCGCCATCATATTCGCCGGTATGCTTTTTTACCTCTGTTTGGCAAAAGTATATATTTGGGTAAAAGTAATACCTTGTACTTATTTCCTCGGTGAAAGATATTTTACTGATCACGTAATGTACTCTCACATAAAATGATTTCTTGGTTAACTCCTTAAAAATATTTCACTTCGCAAAGCAATTTTCCTCTTTTGATTGTTTATTGAAGTCTGCATTTGGTATATTTATTATATCCTTTTGTGAAAATATTTTATTTCTTTTTCACTGTCAATGAAAAGCTTATTTTGTTCTCGAAATAATATTTCTCCCTCCAAGATTTCTTCCCTTTAACTTTTTTGGTGTAAATAATTTTACTTCTTAGGAAGATAATACTTAATGGGTTAACAACATGCTCTCTTTAATTCCAAGGGTAAAATATTTTCCTATCATGGAAAATTGCATTAAGATAATAATATGCCTCGGTAGTTATTTAAATAACTTTGCTTTGCACTTTCATATATCTTCCATTTATTTTCACTGGAGGGAAACATTTAATCCAATATATTATTCTCTCCGCGAATTGCACCTGTGTGTTTTATGTGATTTTCCTTATCGAGCTGACTTATATGATCGAGGAGATTTGGGGAACTTACTCCGATCTCATATCTCTTACCGATGTATATTTATGCCTTGATTTTTTATTTAGCATTTTACACATTCGTATGTTAGGGTTACAACCCTTCAATTTTCGTCTGATGCATCCCTTTATTTAATCAACTATCTTTAGTTTGATTAAATTAATTTCAACCTTTCTAAGCTTTGTATTCTCATGCAAGGTAATTTAATAATAATTATTTTTGGCTGGCAATCTTCACGCTTTCATTTATTTGTGTGCTTTTTCACCTTCACTTGGCTAGAATAATCATTTATGTGAAAATAATTACCCCTTCTGGTTTTACTGGCTATCTTAGGCATTCTCACATAAAAATATTATTTAGGTAAAATAATTACCTATTTGATTAACTCTTCAGAAAACATTTCTCTTTCAGAAAAAAAAATATTTAATAATTTTTTACCTTATAGCCCCTTCCACAGAGTATGATGTTTGATTCACTATAATCTCATATCATTTAATTTTTTATAAGTGGAACTTGCACTTTAAATCCTCCTCATCGGAGAAACACCTGTAGTCGGAGAGAAAAAAGAAATTAAGCTCGATTATATATGTCTGCCCGAAATACCATCCATCGGAAAGACACCTGAAGTCGGTGTAATTTAAAAATTTTCATCCGATGAGTTTTCTTTCATCGATGATTTTTTAGGGTTTTTTACTTTATTTTTCATTCTTTTTGGGTTTGTTGATTTCAGCATAGGCAGCGAGGATTCTGGCGAGAGCTATGGAAAATGGCTATATATTTTCCAATTGCATTTGTTTGAGAGCTTCTAAAAACTAATTCTATTTTGTGCAATTATTGCTATACGTAAGACCACATTCATTTCTGCATCCCGAGTGTTTCTACAATTTGCATATGTTTATTCCAGGGTAGTCCGGACTTTAATATTTGCAAAAATCTCTCTACCATTTAATTTGATGAATGCTCATATTCTGTTCAAACTCTCCTATTTGGGCACGGGCTGTGAGTATGCTGGCCAAGGTTATGGATTCTAGTTTTACATATGCAAATTTATTGACTGATTTTAATGAATCTAAATTTTCTGTGCTACTGTTCCATGGAGAAATTCTGCCATATAACACTTGCATTGACTCTTCCCTCAAGTCTTTTTGCTAAATAATGACCCATTCCCTACTCAACAAATTGTAATCCACAACAGCTCTTAACAATTTGAAAGCATTCTTACTGTTACATGAGCATAGGTTTGGTATGCTATTGCATTTGTATTTCCATTGATAGGCTAGTTAATATTTACTCTGTCATGATTTGAAGCTTCAATGAATGTCATTGGAACCACGTTGGTTGTTAGAAGTATTATCCGCAAGATTTCAGTCTTTCCAGAATTACCTTTTCCTGCTCTGTATGTTCCTTGTGAGACTAGAATGAGATGTATTTACTAGCATAGTTCAGTATGGCAGACATAGTCATGGATGCCTCAACACATATTATCACAGAGTTGGCGTCTACTCCGGTTACTCCATCCCTGAACATAATCCTGGTATGTGCTTGTGCAAATCTAATCAAACTCTGAAGCATATACATTATTGTCCTTGCAGCATTTTGTGTGCTCATGAGGTGAAAAAATGAAATAGGTTTTCATCAAAATCCTCTTTCTAGCACTTTGTATTGTGAGCAAAATAGGTTAAATGGCCTCCAAAATTGCCTTGGAAAACCGATCAAAACTTCTCCCGGAGCCACGAAAATGCACAAACTTGTAGATTTTTGACCTGAGAATTCAACGCAACAAACGGTTTGGCATGAAATTATTAGGATAAAAAGCTGCTTGCAATCAAAGTAGCCCATTCTGCATGTTTTTGTGCCTGTTAAAACTCAATTGAAACCTGTCATTTTGCCTCTTTGGAAAAATATCAAATCTGATATTGAGAAGCTGCCATCCTGGGGATTAGTTCATTTAGGTCATGTGAACATGTAGGCAAAAGGGTTTTTCATCATTCCTCTTCCTTCATAAGATATCGGGTGTCAAAGTTGACCTTTTTAAAGCTGCCTGGGAATGCAGTCACAGAACTGTGTAAAATCCATTTGGATTTGCTTTTGAAAAAATATCAAACGAAGTGCTGGGACCTTAAGAATTGGCATGTGAGCACATTAACATGGGAAGAATTTGAGACATCACTTGGTTTTTTATTAACACGACCCGATTGCTAGATATTACCTTCCAAATTAACCTCCTTGAAGACTGCCCCTGTCAAAACCTAATTCGAACTTACCAACTTGCAATTTTAAAAACCCATTAAATCTTTTCCTGGTAAGTTGTAACTGGAAATTTGATTTCATTTAGGCTTGATGAGTGTGTGTGTAAGAGGATTCTTCGCCATCCATCTTCTGTCATGAAATGTTAAGGGCCAAAGTTGACCTCTCCGCAACTTTCTGGAAATGTAGATATGAAAACTGAACTTTTTACATTTGCTTTTGATTTTGGAAAAATAGCAAACGAGATATTGGGGTTCCAAAAACTGGCATGAAAGTACATTATCATGAGGGGAATATAGGACACTGATTGGTTTGTCATGATCATCATCTAGCTATGAAATATTTGCTTTCAAAGTTGACCTCTCGGGCTGATTTCACATTGTGCAAGTAGCAAATTTTACCAAAACCCTCCAGCTTGACTTCTCAAAATTCAATTAAATTATGTCATAGGAAGTTGTAATCAGATATGTGTGTTCACATATGATAAGTAATCATACTTGCAAAGCGATTTTGGAAGAAAATGAACAAGCTTCGAATTACAATGCTTCAAAGTAGGCCACTTGAGCACATTGTGCAGGTGCATTTCTGAGTGTTGAAATTGATTTTTCACATATGGGAACCTAAAATTTTGCAAAAATTGTTATGATATTTTAGGTCCCAACATGTTGCACCTTGTTGTTTGTTATGCTTTTGGTTGTGAAAGAAATGATGTCCTGCTCTTGTGCTTGGGTTTCCTAGAAATATAGTGAAGTCTTAATGCTTGCTTGATTTATTCCTACCTTGAATACTTTGTGTATGTATATCATATTGTAAGAATTACATACCTTCTTGATTTCTAACCCTTTTATATCATTTGGAAATTGGCATTGTCTCCTTTGGGATGGTAACTAGAAATGCTTGCATGAAGTGTATCTTGCTTTGAATTTTACTAGTGCAAGTTGTAATGTGTGTGTTTTCTTTATATTAATTGTAAAAGATTAAGAGAGAAAGAGGTGTAAATGAGTTGTATGCTAGGTAATTGTTAAGAAACAATGTATTTTTGAAAATGTCACAATGGCAAATTGTGTGCTTGGTGACCTACATATGTTTGTTATCCCTTGTTATCATGTGTATTCAGGTGCATGATTAGAATATTAATGTAGGGAATTAAGCTTTCTCTTGGATTCTTCTTATAGTATGCATCTACCTTATGAGCTTTGTTGTTAGATAAGTATATGTAATGTTCATAGTGCATATGTAGTATGATATGGTTTATCAATAACTCCATGATGTGTGATGTGTTGTGAGGCACCATCTTACAAGTTGAAATAATATTGTTTTGATTCAATTATAACCTAGTATGCAATTACTAGTATGTTGGTATACTCGTTTGGGGTGTATTGCATTGTCTCTATATGTGAAGTTATGGTTAGATTCCAATTATGCCTTAGAAAGATTAACTCAAATTGATGTTAGATAGACTTCTTAAAAACATTTATGCAAATTATTATGTGATTTTGTGTATGGAATTTATTCTTCTTCACTAAGTAATGAACAATAAAGGAAAATTGTGTTATATGTTACCTTATGGATGTGAATACCTGTTATGAGAGTACTTGCTATGTGTTGTGAATATCTCATACCTGATTTGTGTACTCATGAACTTGTAATACTAGGTATCCATCCATGGGTTGAGTGTATAGCTACAAGTATGGTTGAGTCATGCTTGTGTGGTTGCTTGTTTGTACACCTTGTAAGGTCCAACCTTGGAGTTGGAGACCTTCCATGTGTGGAGTTAAGTAGTAAAGAGGAAGAACTTTGGAAGCTATGGCAACATGTTGTGACATTGGTCTGGGGTAACCCAACTAACCATACCTTCCTATGCAAGATTACCCCCTACTTCTTCTTAGTGAATCAACCTTTGACAGGGTCATAGTGCTATCCTATCATGCATTATTTCCTTGATGATACTATTGGCATCTGACGTGGGAATCTTGGTTATGGTTTAGTATGGGCATGTGATTTGTTCGAGGCCATGTTGCTTGGCAAAGATTTGCTCTTACCTTTGGTATCTTATTTTGAGTTCGATGTGTAGTAATTTGAAAAGACTAGCACTGTGATAGAGTACTATTTATACAAGAAGTACATGTTTAATTTTAATCATATTTGAGTATGAATTGAGTTGCAATTGACTTATTCTATGTTATAGTATTCATGTGCTTTTACACCTGTTTGACATGATGTGATTGGATGAGATGCCACACCACACTGATGTTCCTACATAGTGTTTGTGTTGATGATGTGTTACTCTTAAGAGGGAATGATTCCACATAGTCATACGTGAAGGTGCATTTGATATTACATGCCTACGTGATGTTATTGCATTAGTAGTTTTTGCATGGCATATGTAGTGACCGTGATTTCTGGCCTTCCTTATTGGTGACTTGACATTAGTCACATTGTGATGTAATGTGCAATTTCATAAATTTGTGATCTTTCTTTCAGTTATTGGTGACTCTATTTATCTTGCCTGTGATGACCAACGATGTTATTTTATCTTGTTCTATAAGTAGCTTAGCCACAAATCTTTGAATCTTCCTTTTCCATGTGACACTTGTGGCTACGTTGATTTATTGTTGAAATTGTGTGCATTTATTTATTTTATTGTTGGTTTTGGAAACTTCTTTTTTTGGTATTTTTGAAAATGTGTGTTGGCTAAGATAGGTTCTTTCTATTTTCAAGTGCTAGTCTTATGTTGTTCTTCTCACCATGTCGATGGAGTGACCTCTGGTCAAGTGTATATAAGGAAGCAGATGTGGGAAGCTTTTGAGGATGGGGGTAAGTGTGGGATAATATGGGCTAGTCATCATCCACTTACCTTCCTAGTGATTTATTTTCTTAAGATGACTATCTCTTGGAGGCTAATCTCATTATACAAACAAGAGGTAGGTCAGTTGCAGAAATGTATGGAGGGACCCCCAGGTGCGTGGCCTCGAGACCATCATTCCACTTGATTCTTGGATCTTCAGTTACTTAACATTGATTATTAGTTACATAGTACTATGATGAGACTGTTGCATCCCTATGGACCTGTATGTGAACCTTGTGTTGTTATCCATGTGATGTGGATAAATGAAAATAGTTGTTTACTTGTAAGATCTGCATTTGATGTATCTGCATATGAGTTGATTTTTTCTTTATAAACATGTTGTGCAATGTGTGAATTCCTCTATGTATGTGTGAAAATGATTGATGATCATGAAATTCTTTGTGTTGAGTTTCAATCAATATAATGTGGCTTGTGAAAAGAATTATGCTCTTATGGCATTTAGTTTACCATGCTTTATGTTCTTGTGAGGAGTTCTCTATTGTATGTGTTATCTTATATACTTACCTTTTCTCGTGTAGAGAATTTTGGGGGGCGCTTCTATCCTCCTCTTGATGACTTCCAGGAGCAATTCATTTCTTGGGGAGAGGATGTAGTGCTTTCCTTTGTGTGACTCCTTGTGCCCTAATATTTTGGATGAATAGATTAAATGATATATTAATCTTGATCATTATATGATGTAAATTTAAGAAGAAAATGTGGCATATTAGATTACACATCCTCATTGGTCTATTACTATTGCTTCGAACATGATTGCACTGTTGTATTTGATGTTTTGATCACAGTGTGCAAGATATATGTCTACAGGCATTTGACCAATGGATGGGTGTGGAGGAGGAGACATGGAACCACTTGACCATCTCACCACACCTAGTTACTGGTCAAGTTATTGACCCTATGTTCTTACGGTATGTTAGTCGTTTAAACCACCCTATTTGGTTATGGATAGAGGATCGGTTCCTGTGTTCACCTTTTTGCCTCTACCGGAATCATTATGAGTTTTGAATCCTTGAGTTGTGCATAACCCCATTGAGCGTTATGTCTTGTGCTTGCATATAGTTGTTTTCAGTCTCTTCCACTCCATTGTTGATGATAATCTTTCTTTGGAGCATTTGCATTTAGTCTTTGTGCTTTAAAGGTGAAGTTGAAATAGTTCAACAACCTTCGTAGAACTTTCTTGGCATGTTAGTGTATGATTCCTCAAATTTTCTTGTAGTAGTAAAAGTTAGTTGGGAATCAATAAATTAGTTAAATTGGTTAATTTTAATATTAGTTTAATGTAGATTTGAGTTACTCCTTTTTTTAAAGTGGAAGGGCATAACATTAGGCTCAAGATTTGATAGCCCACCTTGCTAGTCAAGCAATCCCTTTTACAATAGTTATTTATATTCATTGTGTCCTTAAATATTATGTCATATCATAGTATAAGTAAATTATTTTTATATACATACATATTTTAGTCTTAACCTTATTCAATCTTGGGCAAGTTTCGTTAATCTCTCCTTTCATAGGTTATGACATATTTAAATGTCAATCATATTTGTTTTCTCTTGTGATCCGGCCTTTGGAAGATTTCGGGGGAAATTATTTTGGTTAAGGGTTTTATATTTTTGAATGTTAATTTTGAGGATTATTCTTTTAGTGAGAGTACAAGCTATTTTATCATAGAGATAACATTTTTCCAAGCTATTCTTTTTGACAATAATCTTTTCAATGGTGCGTTTTAAAATATTATGGTATACATTAGTATTATCAAGATTATATATATACCAAATATATATAATTTTAATTCTATATATATTTCAATAGTTGGTCCATAAACTCTCCCTTCTTATGATATGATCTTTTTAAAGCATGTTGGGTAAGGGTTGATGTTTTTTTTGTTTTATATTTTTAAATTTCAATTCTATTTTGGAAAAAAGTTCAGTTTGGGAAGAGGGGTTTTAGGACAGATAAGGGGGATTATTTTTAGGGTTTGGGGAGGCGCTTGAAGGAGGGAGAAGAGAGTTCAAGGAAGGGGGAGAGGAGGACTGTGTGGTGGCCTCCTCCTCGCTCATTATGCTCCATTGTCACCGGAGGTGTGCCATCCTAAACTTCTATTTTGTTTCTAGCCTTCCGGTACTCGACTATAGAAAGAGCTCGGGAAGCAATGGCTAGCACTATAGTTCCTAGGTGATCAGGCTGCTAGTGTAACACCTACGGAGAATCGGCAACCAAGAATGATGGATAGCTGAATGGGGATAGTTGGGGTGTGCTCTAAAGGAGTTCCCCATGTGTATCAATGAAGAGGAAAGGTATTCCTCTTAGTATTTCATTTTCTGTAGGATTCCCTTTTAGTATTGGTAGATTAACTATTAGAGGCAAGGAAATAATCCTTATCCAAACTAATCTCCTGAGGGAGAAGCATTCCCCTTGGTGTATGGAGATAACAACCTTTATCTTGTTAGCTATCTTTGTTCTTCAAGCAAATAAATTTCTATAGATGTTTGATCCTTCTAGAGGGGTGCGCCAGTAGCTTAAAGGTACAGAAAAAATAATAAGAATCAAACAAAACATATTTGAAAATGAAAGGTGATGCAGTAGATAGATTTAGTCGTAGCATACTCAAGAAATTAAACCAAGAGAAACCATGAGATCTGATGAGAATGGAGGCACAATAAAGAAACCAGAGGTAGGATAAACCATAGAAGATTGCAATAGTGAAGGTGCATCATATTTTAGGGGCGCCTCAGTGATATCGGAGCTGTTGTATTTTTTTAAAAAAGGAAATATAGTTTCAGTTGCTTGTTGAGGGCTCACAACCTATGGAAGGCGTGGCCCCATTAACAAGGGTGACCTCTCTAGACAGGTGTGGCCCCTTGCTAGGATGCAGCCTAAAGAGGTGCACCTTCCCCATAGGTCACCCTCCCTATTGGAAAATGCGTCTGCTTCTTTTCTTTAAATTTAAAAAAAAACCAGTCTTGCAAAGTACAACTCCCTTAAATAAATGATTTTTGGGTTGTATAAAATTGCAATGTTAATATTTGTCTTGGTTAGACTACCTTATTTGGAGGACCCCTTGTGCACTTATTTGTATTACATTAGTCATGAATAGCTTAAGATACCCTTTATAAACATGCATGGGGGAAGCCATTAGATTGTGTGAGTTTTATTTTTTCTTTTAGCCGATTTAATCTTCTCATATCAGATATGTTATCATTATAATAAATAAAAGATATTCTTATGTTTGAGCAAGTTTTTCTTTCTGGAATGTATATATATATATATTTAATAAATAAAGTTTTGTTATTATTGTGGTGTGTAGAGAAAGTCAGATCAACGGTTATGGGTGTTATGGTTTTGAGTGTTGTAGTCTTGTTAGAATCATACTTGTATTTTTGTTATCTTTTGGAAAATAGTTTATTTTGGGAAATTTATCTTTCCCTAGTAAATCATTATTGTGAGAAATTTACCTTCCCCTCCTTTGTGTTCAAACTTGAGTACCATTATGGTGAGATGAAAAGTCTCTTATGGGAGAACATGATTCCCCACTCTATGGACATGAGTGCAGAATTTCTCCATCCCTATTCCCCATGTCTTGAGGTATTGGTCGAGGATTGCAATCCTTATCCATGATTGTTAATTTTATTGATCCAGGTATGGTTAGTTCATAGGGCAATATTGTAACTTATTTATGTGATGCCTTCTTCGTGAAAATGTTGGTTAGCTTGCATTATTGGGTGATCTATATTATCCACTTGAGTGTTCTCCTTGACTACCCCAAAATGGAATGGGTAGTATCTTAGAAAGAAAGGGGTTGTATGAAATTGTTTTATTATTGATGGCCCTTTTGTTACACTCTTTCCTTCTCTTGCTTATCTAGGCCTTGGGCGACCTTATGGTGAGTTGTACATTAGTATTGTGTTGCATGTGTATGTTGTCAGTGGGTTGTGCATCAGGGTCTTTTAGTTCATATGATCCTCGCGACATTGTGATGAGTGTGTGTGAAAACCATGTTTAAACCCTAGGCGAGGGACCTCATTACCTTTCTTGAGAGATTTTTTATGTACGATTTTGGTATTGTTAGTTGTGGTTCCTTGATCTCCTCTCTTCGTAGCTTGGGGGAGAAAATAGACATCCATTACACTCGATGATGGCAATATGGTTGGGAGGTGGGCAACATCCTCCATTGGTCCCATTCAGACAATTTGTTGAAGACTTGGCATAATCTTGTTCTATGTCATTGTGATGTACTTTTGTCATTCCAGTTGCCGATGGAGCACCTTGTAGGTTATTTGATATTATTGCACTTTTAACCATTGTAATTTTATAATTGGAGTATGATGCTGCAATGTGAGAAGATAGCCTCCACAATGTAATTGTATTACATTATTGTTAGATCTAAATATTGACTCTTTCTTCATATGGAAATTCACTTCTTATGTATGACCTTAATTATGCATTATTGCTTATTCTATATTTTGAAGTCCTTGTACTTTCATTAATGACTCTATGTTATGTTTTAGAGTTGGATTCAAAGTGTTTTGGCTAGAGATTCTCATAATGTTCGTGTAATTAAGAATTATCAAAATTGTTCCTCATCTTCTTAATAATAGTTTAACTTAATTACAGATGAATGGATTTCTTTATTGTACTTCTTATGAATTGAGTAAGTATTTTGATGCTTCTCGTGGGTATTCCTAGGTTGTTTTCCCCTGGCAAGGTGTTGATGTTGTCTTATCCCGCACCTTGCTTGCCTTCCCCACCTTGGTGTGACAAGTTGAATTTTTTTTTGTTCTTCATATCATGATCACATGGTTAATGTGGACATGAAATGGGGTTTTCCATGTCATGACCACATGGCAAATGTGGGCATGACACTTCTGAGAAAATTTGCTCCCTTAGTGGAAACAGTGTGTTGCAGAGTATCTTGGCTTGCAGAAGAATAGTGCAATGTTTTGCTCTGCATATCTTGTATACTAAATATCTCTATTTACAAATTGGAAGTTATGTTAAGGGATGTCTGTAGTTGCAATGTTTCAAGTTTGAGCCTCCGGTGTGAAGATTTGAGTGAGTTCTGTTCACCAGAGTAAAAACTATTTTTTTGACTATTCAATGATGACATGGAGAATGAATTATGTCTACATTAAAATTTTATAGTCTATAGTTCTAGAATTAAGTTTGTAATGATGTTATGTGCCTTAAGTTCAAATGATTCATGATTTTGTTCTCCACAAGTGATCTTTCCTTTACGACAATGGCCGACAGTAATATTTAAGTGCTCTGATTTGAAGAATTTTTTTGATATAGTGTTTGGTAGTTGTGTGGAAGTTCTTGGTGATTGTAACATGCTTATGGATGTCTCTAGGTCATGTTCCTACCTTTTGATTGGTCTTCAAAGTATAATCCAGATTGTGCATGAAGCATGTTCCTAAAGGTCTTAGTGTTAACAATGGTTTTGACCAACCTGGTTGTTTTCACTACTTATAGTTATGCTTTGAAGTTTGTAAAGCATGTTGTTGCATGGAAGATTGAATTTAAGTATCATCTAAGGTATGATATGGTTCACATTCTTTCTTTTCTCTTTCACATCTATTTAGGTCCAGACCTATTTTGATGTATATGTGTATGTTGACCTTGGAGATTGTTCCAATGGTTGATAGTTGTAATGCCGACGTTGATGTTCATTCCAAGGTTGATGAATTGTATAAATAGATGTAATAAAGTCATCAATGAAATGAAGGATGTAAAGATGTGAAGATAACTGTGAAGTGAAAAAGTAGAGCAGAGCAAAGGAAAGTTATTGTACTTTAATGGAATTAAACCTTGGCATAATATAGATGCTATTATCTTTGTTCACCAACTTTTGGTAGTGAGCCCCTTCATTTGGTAGTGAGCCTTTTCATTTGAGTATTGAGCTTTGGGCAGTGAACCCTAAGGTAGTGAGCCTCTGATTTTTGATATTATTATTACATATTATATTGTGAGCTAACATTCAATGTGGTTTTTCCCTATTTAGCATTTTCCACGTAAAAAATATGGGGTCTCATGTGTCAAATGTGTGATTGTGCTTAAGTTTTTGATTTCATGCTTTCATGGTTAAATCATAATCACAATGATTAAGTGATTGATTTGTTGATGTTTATATGAATTTATGTTTTTGGTGACAACTGATTCACTACCCCCCTTAGTTGTCTTGCACATTTTAACAATTGGTATTAGAGTGAGGGTTCCTTGGAAGAAGTTTAACAGCTTGAGGTAGATCTGGGATGCAACACAAGAAGGATGCTCTTGAAGACCTAGAAAAAACTAAAGATGAAATTAGAGATTTGAAGGAGAATGTCAAAGAAGCAGATGAATGTATCAGAAAATTAAGAGACCAAGCCAAGAAGTTAAAAGAAAAATATAAGGAGGTTAGTGAACAATTGATATCAGCAAATGAAACCTTGAATGATTTGAAAGAGGAAGATGCAAAAAGAGAAAAAGTAGAAGACCTAAATATGTTGGTGAAAGACAAATCAGAAGAATGTGATAAGATTGAAAAAGAATTTGGGAACCTGAAGTTAGATTTGGAGAAAGCAAAAAGTTATGAAGAAAAGTTTAAGATAAGTGCTGTAAAACTTGATGAGATACTTGCTAGCTAGAAGAACTTTGATGACAAAGAAGGCTTGGGATTCAAAAAAGGTGAAAGTTCCAAAATAGGACAAGAAAAGAATGCTTAGATCAAGAAGGACAAAGGCAAATAGATCAAAAATCAAACCTAGAAGACCACTAGTCAAGAAACCAAATACTCAAAGATACCTATCTTTCAATGGTTATTGTAATTCATGCAATAAGTTTGGTCAGAAGGATACTCAATGTAGGAGCAGAGTAAATCAAAATATTACATCATTTTCTGGTCAGTGCTTTACTTGAAATAAAGTAAGTCATAAGGCTAATGAATGCAGAAGTTAGATAAGAAATAGTTACAACAATGGAAGGAATGCTCAAACTTTCAGAGGTAATTTCTTTACATGCAAAAGATTTGGTCACAAAGCTAGTGAATGCAGAAGTTAGACAAGAAAGGATTATAATAATGGAGTGAATGCTCAATCTTTCAGTGGTAATTGTTTTACATGCAATAGATTTGGTTACAAAGCTAACCAATGCATATCCAAAATGAATGAAAGGAATACTAGTCAAAGGAATGTTGTGTGCTACAATTGCAATATGACTAGATATATTGCAAGATTCTACAAAAGAAAAAACATAAAGAAGGATAATCCAGTAAAAAGGAAGAAACTAGTGCAAAAGGTTGATCTGATAGAAACCAAGAAGGAGATGAATAAGATATGGATCAAGAAGGATGTAAGTGAAGTCATGGATGAGTTTGTGCTAGACTTTGGTGTTGAAGCTTCCTCCAGGAAGTGAATTGAGAGCTTTGGCTTAAATGGAATCTTATTGGAAATCTTTTCTCTCCTACCAAAAGATTGGAGCTGATGCCTTAGCACAAAGAGACAAGGTCAAGGATTAGCAACAAAGGTCTAATTTAGATTAGAGAATGTGTTTGTAAAGGATAAAGAAAGATTTGTGTGGATTAAGAAGTCTATCCAAGAAGATTTGATCAGGAAAGAAAATAGGTTATGAATTTTGGCCAAGAATCTATTTGGTAAAATCAAGTTACAATGTTTTTGTAATTTAGTCCACATTGGTCTGCTATTGAAGATAATGCTCTATAGTTTTGACATATGCTTATTGATCATTGGTAACATCTACATCTAGAAGTTTTGTCTAATTTTGGTAATTATCTTGAGAATAATGAGTAATAGAAGTTTGGGTTGACAAAACGCAATTGTTTCTAGTATAGAAAATTATTTGTGATGATCAGAAGTATTTGATGAACTCAAAGGCAAATGGATATGAATCAAATAAGTCTCCTAGCAATAAAGAATAAAAAGGATGAAGAAAGTACAAGTTGAAAAAGCACTGGAAAGGATTCCCAAAGACCCCTAGGGTTTCTGTAGAAGCATCACATTAAAGACTAGATTATTGTGATAAGAGAAAAGGTGTATTGATAAGAAGAAGAATTACAAATGAATAGGTAAATCATTGTTTACTTTCAAAGGTTGAATCTAAAACTATGAGTGAAGTCTACAAAGATGAAAATTAGATAAAGGCTATGGAAGAAGAGCTGATGCAGATAGAGGAGAATCAAACTTGGGAATTGGTTCCTAGATTTGCTGATAAGAATGTGATTGGAACTAAATGGGTTTTTAGAAACAAGATAAATGAGAATGGAGAAGTAGTAAGAAACAAAGCAAGAATGGTATGCAAAGGATATTCTTAGGTTGAAGGTATAGACTTTGAGGAGACTTATGCTCCTATGGAAAGGATTATAGCAGTAAGAATGTTTTTGGCATTTGCAGTACACAAAGATTTCAAGGTGTATTAGATGGATGTGAAGTCTACATTCTTGAATGGAGAGCTAGAAGAAGAGGTTTACATTGAGCAAATAGAAGGGTTTTAGTCATTAGACCAAAGTGACATGGTCTACATATTGAAGAAAGCCTTGTATGGACTCAAGCAAGCTCCCAGAGCTTGGTATGCAAGATTACTCAATCAGAAAAAGGAATTCTCATTTCTTAGTCTAAGTATGTGAAAGATTTGTTGAAGAAGTTTGGAATGGAGGATTCTAAGCTAGTAAGTACTCCTATGGTAACTGGTTGAAAGCTAAGAAAGAATGATGAATCACCTAGGACTGATCAAAAAAAGTATAGGTCTATGATTCAAGGACTACTTTATCTAACCCATACAAGACCAGATATAATGTATGAAATTTGTCTTATGGAAAGATTTCAAGAAGATCCCAAACAGTCACATGTGATGGCAATCAAGTGGATCATTAGGTATTTAAAAGGCACTTTAGACTATGGATTGTGGTACCCAAGAGATATTGATTTCACTCCTAGTGCTTATATAGATGTAGATTGGGCTAGAGATGCTGATGACATAAAAAGTACAAGTGGATGTGCTTTCCTCTAAGGTAACATATGGGTTTCATGGCTGAGCAAGAAGCAAGAATTAGTTTCTTTATCTACTACAAAAGCATAATATATTTTTGTAGCATGTTGTTGTACTTAAGTGCTTTGGATATAAGAGTTGTGTATGAAGAATCAATTTCAATCTTTTGTGACAATACAAGTGTTATAAATGTTGTCAATCAAGATATGCACCTTGCTAAGCTCATAGAAGACTTAGCTACCTATTGACACATGGAAACACTCTCAGGATGTGGGTTTCCTATAATGAGAGGGAATCTCCAGAGTGAGTTGGTTCTCCTTATGATCTTTCTAAACTAATCACTTGTCTGAGAAAAGGGATGAGGAATAATTGGAATGAAATTCTATTTTATCTAAAGATGATCTAAAAATATAAAATTTTACCCACAAACAACTCTCAAGCCTATAACCTTCTCAGTGTCACCTAAGTCCAACAATCCAAAAGTACTTTGGATGAAGGTTTAATTAAAACACAACACACAACCTAGATTAGATGGGCAATAGCTACACAGATTTTAATAACGTCAAGACATAATCAAAAGATTAGACATCATAATCATAGTGAAAACATCATATCAAAGTTTTAAAAGAGGCAACAAATGTGAAATAGGAAAGCTTTGCTGTATTGAACTAAAATGGGTACATCTAACTCTGAAAAATATGATCCAAGATCAGTTTACAAACTCTCTGCCTATGCTCAAGAGAGAAGAAACAAAGATATCAATTGAGAAAAACTAAGTTTCTCTCCCCTATTTATAACTCCAAAAATCTCAATATGGGCAAGGGGCCTAGCTCGATTGGTGAGAACTTCTTGTGGTAGGCACGAGGTCATGAGGTCTAGTCTCCCCCTTGCCCACCTGATATTGTAAGTCTAGTTCATAGCTCCAGTCAAAAGCATTTACCCATGTTGAATAAAAAAATATTGGCTTTACAAAAAATTATTTAAAAAAAAAAAACTCCAAAAATCTCCTAAGGAAAAAGATGAGAAATCTTCCTAGAATAGCAAATTTGATCCATATTCCAGCTCCACTGAATAGCCAAAAATAAAGATTTCAAATCACCTCCAATCTGTATATGAAAGCTGCCAAACTCTTCCTCATGGTAGACCTCACAAAAAATCTACTTTAAAACAAGCTTTATTGGCTCAATAAAAGCTCAGTTTTTTTTATTGTCCTCATCTGCCTCAAAATAAAGCAAATCTAGAATAAGATATTTGATTTGCTTTAATAGGTTTAACTGCATAAAATGATGAAATATTAAAAGCAATTTATAAAGAACATTGCTTTAATATTTGTCTTACAATAGGTCCTGTAGCTTTTCCTTTTGATTTGCCTAATCTTACCTCTTTTGATTTTCTTTCACAAAACAATAATACAAGGCTTATTTTTGTCCATATCTTACCAAAAGAAAGCAAACTTAGAAAAAGAATTTTATTGGTTGCTTTACTTTGTTTTAACTACATGAATAATGAATATTTATAAGCAATTTATAGGATATTGCTTTAAATATCATTTTACAATAATTTCTCACATCTTCAAATTTGCAAAATAGAAAGAGGGCCCACCATTTTGAAGATTCCTCAAAAATTACAAACTGGGTAGATGAGAAATTTAAAAGGTTTTTGCACTTTATAATCTTCTCATTTCTGTCCAAAAATCTCAAAAACCTAGATCATATTTTTTGAAATATGATTAAAACACGCAGTTACTATCTTCATTTTGCTATGTATTGTACCTCTTATTGTTCCTCAAAAACTTCAAACTAGGTTGGTGAGAAATTTAAAGGGATTTTTGTCTTATTGTCATCTAATCTCTATCCAATAATCTCAAAAACTCAGATCATATTTTTTGAGATATGATTGAAACATGTGACAGCTATCTTTATTTTACACGGTCTTTATGTGACATTGTTGCTCTTTCAGACTTTTTCCACAATCCTCTTAAGACTTAGGGGTAACATGTTGAGCTCAACCCTTGTGGGAGCCCACTTTACACCACATGCTAATTTGTTTTCAATCAAGTACATGACCTATCCTATACCTTCACTCTAAAAATGAATTTGTTGTATCAGCTCTAGCAATTTGAGTTGTAAGTGAAAAATAGTAACATTTTTGGTGACTTCTGCTATATGTTTGCCTGCTAAACATCATATTAGTTTCCTTGAGTATCCATTGGGCATTGAGTAATACTTTGCTCTTCTCAAACTTAGAAACACTAAAATTAACTCTCCAACTAGTCCAAACAGTAGCAGAAAACAAAACAAACTAAACTGAAAAAATAAACTCAAAGGCCCTGGTGGCAAAAAAAATGTGTAGCAGCACTTAGGGAAACAAAAATTACTAAAAGCAAATGTGCATGAAGCACATATTAATTGCAACACTACTCTACTATATACAAAGGTAGTACTTATCCTTAGAGGCAATGCTTGAGGTGGATCCCATTAACTAGTATAGATAGCACCTCTCCACTCAACTTGGATAGCTGAAATGGATTGTTTTCTTTGCACTCTATGATAACATAAGGCCCATCCCAAATTGTATCAAATTTGGAATGCTTTCCAGGTCTACTTCTCAGTTCATTCCATTTGAACACCAAATCACCAACAATAAAACTCCTCGGTCTTGCCGTCTTATCAAAAGCATTTTTCATTTGAGCTTGATGTATACCAAGTTTCCTCAAGGCCTCTTTCCTGATTTCTTCTAACTCCATAAGCTGAGCTAGCCTGACTACTAAAGGTTGTTCCTCTAGCAGCTCAAGCTCTTTGATGAAAGTCAAAGTTGGTAATTCAACTGAAATAGACAATCTAGCCTCCTTACCATAAGTAAGTACATATGGAGAACAACCAGTAGCTCTCTTGGGTGTAACTCTATTAGCCTAAAGAGCCAACTTCAACTTCTTGTGCCATGTTCTCTGGTTGTCTTCAACAATCTTCTTGATGATCCTTATCAGATTTTTGTTGGTAGATTTGGCCTCCCCATTACCCTATGGGTAATAGTTAGAAGAAGTATTCAAAAAGATATTATTTTTGATAGACCAATCTAAAATTCTCAACCTAATGAAAGATAGACCATTATTTGAGATGATTGAATCTGGTGTACCTAATCTTGATACCAAATCTTGATAGAAACTTAGAACATTAGATTCATTTCCTTCTTTTAAAGCAATAGCCTCAGTCCACTTGGTGAAATAGTCTATGGCAGTCAAGATCCACTTGTGGCCTACACTTGATGGCAGGTTTATTGGTCCTATAAAATCTTGACCTCATTTTGCAAATGGATGTTCAAATTTAATATGATACAGAGGTAAGGCAATAAGCCTTTGTTTAATGACAAACAATGAACACTTCTCACATCTTCTCACCCAAGAAAAAGAATCCTTAAACAAGTCAAGATAGTAATAACTAGCCTGCATAATCTTCAAAGTAGTTATTCTAGTTGCAAAGTGACCTCCTTAAGGTCCATTGTGAAACTCCTCTAATAGCTTGTCAACTTGATCAGGTCCAACACATCTCAGAAATACACCATTAAAGTCTCTCCTATACAAAATACCATCAATGATAGCATAAGGAGTAGCTTGTAACCTGAAATACCTTCTTCTTGCCCTATCTAAACCTTTGGGGCATTGACTGAACTGTAAATAATGCATCATCAGCTACACCCAGCTATTTGTAGGAGCTGGCACAGTGGCTAGCACATTATTGTTCAGTACTATTTCTGTGTCCTCGTCATGTTCTTGATCGTGTTCTTCACTTTCAGCAAGTTTATCACATACGCCCTTGCCTCTAATCAGCTTGGTCACTTTGATATCAACATCAAATTCCATAACTCTAGTTATCCAACCAGCCCTCTTATCATTTATATTTTTGTTTAATAAGAAACTCTTGACAGTGGGGTGAGCAACCATTAGGTGAATTTTGTTATTAGACAGTATGTATGTAAATTTATTGAGGCTTCTAACAATAGAAAAAACATGTTTTTTCACAAAAAGAGTACTTTACCTCATAGTCATGCAGTACCTATCTAAAAAATGCCACTAGCTGCTCCAAACCTTCATCATTTTGTTGACATAGTATTGTTGAGATGGTGTCATCTCCTCCAAAAGCATATAAAATAAAATCCTTCTCATAATTAGGATTAATTATGGTACGGGTAGCAACAAGGGCTTCTTTAATATGCTCAAAGCTTCCTTTTCCCTCCTTAGTCCAGCTGAATGGCACATTCTTCTTCAACATGGCAATGAGAGGTTGTAACAAAGTTGTAATGTTTGTAATAAATCTTCTCACAAAATTAATTCTGCCAAGAAAGCTCTACACGCCTTTCTTATGTGCAGACATCGGTAAATCTAGAATGGCTAAAACTCTCTTAGGGTCAATAGAAATACCTTGTTTTGAAACAATATGGTCGAGAAGTTTACCTTCATGAACTAAAAATATGCACTTTTTGGGGTTTAACGAAACTCCAAACTCTCTGCACCTCAGAAAAATCTGCTTCAAGTGGTCAAAATGATCATTAGCATCTTTTGAAAAAATAGTTATGTCATCTAAATACACCAGGACTATTATGTTCATAAGGCCATGGAAGGCCATGTCCATTGCCCTCTGAAAGGTTGCCCCTACATTGGACAAACTAAATGGCATTTTTTTATAGGCCATAGTACCCCACTTAGTTGTGAATTCAGTTTTAAATTGGTCCTCTTATTTGACCAGAATTTGGTTGTAACCTGAGTAACCATCTAACAAGGAATATCTATCAGAACCTGAAACAATTTGCAATATCCATTCCATGGAAGGAAGAGGGTAGTAGTCTTTCAATGAAGCCTAATTTAGATCAGAGAAATCAACACAAAGTCAGATTTCTCCATTTTTTTTCAGACTAGGACCAAATTGGAAACCCAGGAGGTGTGCTTTATTGGGAATATGATATTGCTGTCAATCAGTTTATTCAACTCAGCCTTCATTAAATGCTCAAGTTTTGGATTGAGGGATCTCTATTTCTACCTAATAAGCTTGGCATTAGGCACTAATTCAATGGTATGCTAGGCTACACCAGGATCAAACCCTCTTAAGTCTTTATACTCCAATGCAAAAACATCAGAAAATTCTTGACATAATTGAACAAATGACTATTGTTCTTCTTTAGTACACACCTTTCCAAGTTTTAGTAGCTTATCCTTAAAACTTTATATGGTTTCATAATATTCTTGCTTGACTATCATGTTGCACTTGTCATTTTTGAACAGATCATCTATGTTAAACACTGATTCTAGTGTCACCAGTCCTTTAGGCAGCTTGTTGGATTTTAGTTGTATAGTTTGATCTTAAAAGTGCTATTGATATTTATTCTGATTATTAGCTACAAATTTATCTTCTACACTCAAAAACTTAAGATTTGCTCATCACTATCACACACTTTCCAAGAAACACTATTATCAAGTACAGAAGGTCTGGCAACTATCTTGACATATGGTTGTACCTCAATATTCTGAATCTGATTAGGAATCTCAAATTGAGATCCCAAGGCTGCAAGCTTATCTGCATACTTATTTTAGTTTCTGGGAATTGAAAATAGATTAAATGCATCAAAAAATTCAATTAAATCCCACAGTCTATGCTTGTACTTTTTGAGTAGATCATTTTTAGCAACATTTAGATTTCTAACCTGATTAACGATCAATTCAGAATCACCATAAAACATGGATAGCTTTGATACCTTTTTTCTAAGCGCAGTCTAAACCATGAATCAGGACCTCATATTTAGCCACATTGTTTGTGCAGCTGAAAGTGAACCTCAAGGCTGCATAGTACTTGTCCCCTTCAGGTAAATTAACACATTACCTTCACCAACACCTGCCATGGTCCTATATCCATCAAAATATAGCATCCAAAGCTAATCTTCTTGCTATCCTGACTAATTTTGGTCCTTAATTAGATAAGGAATCATTGCATCAGGTTCCTGTATCATATAGATGCCTAATCCTACCTCATCCATGTGACAGAAAGGGTCATTTTCATGATCTTCAGCTACCCAATCATTTAAATTTATGTCTTCTACAGGTGCATTGGGATCTAGGCTCATGGGTTCATCCTGCTGCTTGTAGATGATGTATAAATTAGCATTTATTGGGCTGGGAACATAGGGCTCAACATGGTCTTTTGTAAGTGGTTCAAATTGTATGGTTACTTTTGTACCATACCTTGTTCTAAAAAATTGGAAGACAAGAAACCACCCAATTTGGCTATGAACTCCCTAGAAAGGCATAATGCAAAGCTAGGTGGAAGATCGATAATGTAAATGTCTTAATGTATTAGAAAATTAGGACAAGCATGTAGTGTAAGTAGAAGACTTTTTATTATTCTCGCAGTACTAAGTGCAGACCCATCTAACTGGACTACTCCTTTTGCAAGGTGCTCATAAATCAATCCTAGTGAACCAGCTAGACTTTTGGGCATGACTAAACTGCTTGCTCTTGAGTCTATCATGCATTTATGAACAAGTTTATCACCAATAATGAGACTTAGATAGAAAGGAGGAGGTTTTACCTCATTTACTGATTGTCCACTCTTGATTTTTGGGTTGTTGGTAAGTACAACTTTGGCCTTTTCTTGACTCGAACGTACAGAAATTGAAAGTCTAGCCAAGACCTCTTACAACAAATTCTTTTGTCTAGGAATGTGCAAGGCATCCATAACCGACATGCTCATTGTATCTTTCTTAAGATGGTCAACTATGTTGAAAGAAATAGGATTTACCTTTTGCTATCCTTTTACAGCAGCAGCATCAATTTGCCTTTGTGAAGACTGCTATTGTACTTTGGGCTGATTCTTTACTAGTATAGTTTGATCCCTTTGTAGAATTTCCACTTTCTACTGTGATATAGGGACAGTTTGTGATGGAAAGGCTTGATTTTTATCCTTCACAGGCTGTTGTTGTACCACTATAGCTTGTTGATTAATATATGAAGCTCTTTGTTTTGATCTCATATTGGCTGAAACAAGTGTACTTTGCTAATATTGGCCTTGTGGGTAACTTATACCACCAAAATTAGACTCTTGCCAGTTCATTAAGGCCACATCAACATTATTTTGCCGAGTTGAAACTTCACCAAAGATACCTTCTAAACTTGCATAATTGTTCTTAACCATGAGTGCCTGATTTCTTATTCCATTTGTGCATGCAGCTTGATTATGTGGTTGGTGACATGGATAACACCAGTCACTACCTTGAGCTAGGTTATTCAATGTGGGTACATGCTCCCTCGAGGTACTGGCAGTATTTGGTTTGTAAGATTAGAAAGTTCAAGGGTTGTAGTTTCTTCTTTAACCCTGAGGACCAGCTTGAAACGGCTGCCTATATTTCTGAATGGGCTGATATGAGGCTTGGTAATGCTTAGTTTATTGACTAATCTACTTTTTAATATTAACAGATTCATTGCCAAAGGTTTTGCCCATGGACTGAATCATGCCTTTCAACTCTTGGATTTCTTGGAGGTGAGCTAGGGCATGATTTTCTTGGGTTGCAAGTTGACAGGTTATTGCTAGAACAGATGGGACAATAGCCAAAGGAGGCACTGCTATTGGCATAGATGGCTAGATTTCTAGGAAAATGGGTAGGGGAGGCCTCAGGGCTATCTTCCCTGCTTAGATGAGGCAATTTTCTACTCTAATAACAATCTCAAAAGAATTAGGAAAGGTGGTTCCTCCCATAGACTGGATCATTACGAAAATTTCACTATTCAAGGCTTTAAGGTAAAATAGAAATGCATGCCTTGGAAAGGGCTTTACTGTTGCAAGGATTATGCCTAGGTTCTCTGAAATCAATAATTAAAATTTTCCATTTGTCATGGGGTGTCCTTTTGATAGTACTCAACTGCTCCAACAATGAAAGATGATCAGATTTGTCTTCAAAGTGTTTGTGTAATCCATCTCCTAGCTGATCCCACATTGTAATTGAGTTTTTTGCAAGACCTCTAAACCATTGTAAAGCTTTCCCCTTTAATGATGCAACCAAGAGTCTGATTGCTACATTTTTCTAGGTGACATTATGTATGGAACAAAGAGTTGCCACATCCTGGATGTGCTCAACAGCTGTAGTGTTGTCTTCTATAATGAAATATGGTAGTCCTTTGAGGGCAGCAATTGAAATATCATCTCATTGGGCAAGTTGTAATGGTCTACCTCCGTTAAAAGGTGCAAATGTGAACTGTCTAGCCATTATTGGTATTTGGACTGTCAATATTGGGCTTCTTCTTCTTTTTACTGGACTCAGACAACTGAATCTTGGAGGTGTAGACTTTGATCTTCTTAATGATTCAACTATTCTAGTTGCTGATCTACCTCTTCTTTTTGGTGTAGATATTTTCAAATAGTCGAATGGACCTGGAGTAGATCTAGTTTTCATAGGCTGGTTGCACTAGTTCCACATGTAAGACGAAAGGAAATGAGTTGCCAGGTATATTGTAAAAAAACTCCAAAGGCTGGAATACTACTGCATATACTAGAACAACAGCTTTGAGGATTGAAAACTTTTAAAATCACTTTCGGAGTCCCACTGGGTGGTAAGTGCAAGAAGATGGGGGGCCAAAAAGGGGTCTTAAGTGGCCACTTTTTTTCTGAAATCGGGAAATACTGGCCTTGGATGAGAAATTGAGCATAGTTACACTCAAAATTTGGAGATGCAACCAAAACAATGTTCATAGTGCTCTGATTTTACTTTCTAAACTACTATTTTGTTTTGAAAATGGCATAGATTAAGGGGTTCAAAAGAGGGAGCCACAGAAATTGGTGTTGTTTCTGTCAAAAAAACATAACATAGCATGTTTTGTGGCTCCCTCAAAAGGTCAACTTTTTTTTGGTATTTTTAAAATCGCTTTAGTGAGAAATTAGCTAATAGCATGTAGTTTATGCCCAATTTTTCTGATAATTTTTTGATGAATATTTGATTTTTTACTAATTTTTAAAGTGGACACATCCTAAAAAATAGAATTTTGGCCGTGCTACCCCTATAAATTTTGAAAACTAATTGAAAATCATTTTTTTATTTTTTTAATATTTGTAGAATGGAGTCTAGTTTCTAAATATGTAATTTTTTTGAAATTTGAATGAATAGTTATTTTACAATGAAAAAAAGACCAAACAGTGGTTTTTGCATAAAAACGGACACACAAACAAAAGAAATTAAAGATGAAAGGCTTAACATTGTTAAAATGTGAAAAAAACCACATCGTCAAATAGCTAAGAGAAAGCCTAACATTACCCATGTGTTCGATTTGTTCAACCTTGAAACACATGCAAATCTGAGGGTTAGCACGAACGAAATTATGTGAAATTTTGAAGAATATAGAAAAACAGGTCTGTGACTGTTCATAAGGCACTCCAAGCCTTTGGGTTGGAAATCCAAAGCAAATCCCAAGCCCAAGGCTTGGGATTCCCAAAGCAAGAAATAACGCGAGCGCGTTATAACGCGCTCGTGTTATGTTTTGCCTTACATTTTTTCTCGCAAGTCTGTCTTTTGCCATGTTTGACATAACGCGAGCGCGTTATAACACGCTCGCGTTATGTCCCACTCAAATTTTTTTACATTCAAGGCTATTCATCATGAGGGTTAAGGCATAAGGGATAGAGTTGGAAGGTTTACGGATAAGGGATTAGCGTTTAAGGTATAGTATCGAGCCCGTTGAGGGTCTAGGAATAGGGATAGCATTTAAGGTTTAGGGATGAGGGATGACAAATTATGGTTGAGGGTCGAGGGATCAAAGTTAAGGGTTGAGGGATTAGGGTTTGACATTAAGGGTTGAGGGTTGAGGTTCAAGGGTCAAGGGTTTAGGGATAGGGTTTAGGGTCGAGGGATTAGGGTTAAAGTAGAGTGTGGAGGGTGTAAGGATTAGGGATAGGGTTGGAGGGTTTAGGGATAAGGGATTAGGGTTTAAGGTATAGTATCAAGTCTGTTGAGAGTTTAGGAATAGGGATAGCATTTAGGGATTAGGGATGAGGGATTATAGTTGAGGGATGATGGATTAGGGTTGAGGGTTGAGGGATTAGGGTTTAGGGATCATGTTTAGGGTTGAGGGTTGAGGGATTAGGGTTTAAGGTATAGTGTTGAGGGTTGAGGGTTGAGGGTTTAGGATTAGGGTTTAGGGTTGACGGATTAGCATTTAATGTCAAGGTTAAGGTTAGAGTGTTGAGGGTAGAGGGATTAGGGATAGGGTTTTAGGGTTTAAGGTTTAAGGATTGAGGGTTGAGGCTTTAGGGATGAGGGTTTAAGGCTTAAGATATAGTGTCAAGTGTTGATGGTGTAGGGATAGGGTTTAAGTTTTAAGGGTTAAGGGTTGAGGGATATGGATTAGGGTTTAAGGTATAGTGTTGAGGGTCGAGGGATCAGAGTTAAGGGTTGAGGGATTAGGGTTTGACGTTGAGGATTGACGGTTGAGGTTCGAGGGTCAAGGGTTTAGGGATAGGGTTGAGGGTCGAGGAATTAGGGTTAAAGTAGAGTGTGGAGGGTATAAGGATTAGGGATAGGGTTGGAGGGTTTAGGGATAAGGGATTAGGGTTTAAGGTATAGTATCGATTCTGTTGAGGGTGTAGGAATAGGGATAGCATTTAGGGTTTAGGGATGAAGGATTAGAGTTGGGGGATGACAGATTAGGGTTGAGGGTTGAGGGATTAGGGTTTAGGGATAAGGTTTAGGGTTGAGGGCTGAGGGATTAGGGTTTAAGGTATAGTGTTGAGGGTTTAGGGATAGGGTTTAGGGTTGAGGGATTAGGATTTGACATTGAGGGTTGAGGGTTTAGGGTTTAGGGTTAGGGTTGAGAGATGAGGGATCAGAGTTAAGGGTTGAGGGAATAGGGTTTGACGTCGAGGGTTGAGGGTTGAGGTTCAAGGGTCAAGGGTTTAGGGATAGGGTTGAGGTTGAAGGGATTAGGGTTAAAGTAGAGTGTGGAGGGTGTAAGGATTAGGGATAGGGTTGGAGGGTTTAAGGATAAGGGATTAGAGTTTAAGGTATAGTATCGAGTCTGTTGAGGGTTTAGGAATAGGGATAGCATTTAGGGTTTAGGGATGAGGGATTAGAGTTGAGGGATGAGGGATTAGGGTTGAGGGTTGAGGGATTAGGGTTTAGGGATAAGGTTTAGGGTTGAGGGTTGAGGGATTAGGGTTTAAGGTATAGTGTTGAGGGTTGATGGTTTAGGGATAGGGTTTAGGTTTGAGGGATTAGGGTTTAGGGTTGATGAATTAGGGTTTAATGTTGAGAGTTGAGGGTTGAGGGTTGAGGGTTGAGGTTGAGGGATAGGGTTAATGGTCAAGGGATTAGGGTTAAATAAGAGTGTCGATGGTAGACGGATTAGGGTTTAAGGTATAGTATCGAGCCTATTGAGGGTCTAGGAATAGGGATAGCGTTTAGGGTTTAGGAATGAGGGATTAGAGTTGAGGGATGACGGATGATAGATTAGGGTTGAGGGTTGAGGGATTAGGGTTTAGGGACAAGGTTTAGGGTTAGGGTTTAGGGATAGGGTTTAGGGTTGAGGGATTAGAGTGAAGGGTTAAGGGATTAGAATTTGGTGTTGGGGGTTTAGGGTTTAGGATCAGGGTTGAAGGTCGAGGGATTAGAGTTAAGGGTTGAAGGATTAGGGTTTGATGTTGAGGGTTGAGGGTTGAGGTTCAAGGGTCAAGGGTTTAGGGATAGGGTTGAGGGTCGAGGAATTAGGGTTATAGTAGAGTGTGGAGGGTATAAGGATTAGGGATAGGGTTGGAGGGTTTAGGGATAAGAGATTAGAGTTTAAGGTATAGTATCGAGTCTGTTGAGGGTTTAGGAATAGGGATAGCATTTAGGGGTTAGGGATGAGGGATTAGAGTTGAGGGATGAGGGATTAGGGTTGAGGGTTGAGGGATTAGGGTTTAGGGATAAGGTTTAGGGTTGAGGGTTGAGGGATTAGGGTTTAAGGTATAGTGTTGAGGGTTGATGGTTTAGGGATAGGGTTTAGGTTTGAGGGATTAGGGTTTAGGGTTGATGAATTAGGGTTTAATGTTGAGAGTTGAGGGTTGAGGGTTGAGGGTTGAGGTTGAGGGATAGGGTTAATGGTCAAGGGATTAGGGTTAAATAAGAGTGTCGATGGTAGAGGGATTAGGGTTTAAGGTATAGTATCAAGCCTGTTGAGGGTCTAGGAATAGGGATAGCGTTTAGGGTTTAGGAATGAGGGATTAGAGTTGAGGGATGACGGATGACAGATTAGGGTTGAGGGTTGAGGGATTAGGGTTTAGGGACAAGGTTTAGGGTTAGGGTTTAAGGTATAGTGTTGAGGGTTTAGGGATAGGGTTTAGGGTTGAGGGATTCGAGTGAAGGGTTGAGGGATTAGAATTTGGCATTGAGGGTTTAGGGTTTAGGATCAGGGTTGAAGGTCGAGGGATTAGAGTTAAGGGTTGAGGGATTAGGGTTTGATGTTGAGGGTTGAGGGTTGAGGTTCGAGGGTCAAGGGTTTAGGGATAGGGTTGAGGGTCGAGGAATTAGGGTTATAGTAGAGTGTGGAGGGTATAATGATTAGGGATAGGGTTGGAGGGTTTAGGGATAAGGGATTAGAGTTAAGATATAGTATCGAGTCTGTTGAGGGTTTAGGAATAGGGATAGCATTTAGGGTTTAGGGATGAGGGATTAGAGTTGAGGGATGAGGGATTAGGGTTGAGGGTTGAGGGATTAGGGTTTAGGGATAAGGTTTAGGGTTGAGGGTTGAGGGATTAGGGTTTAAGGTATAGTGTTGAGGGTTGATGGTTTAGGGATAGGGTTTAGGTTTGAGGGATTAGGGTTTAGGGTTGATGAATTAGGGTTTAATGTTGAGAGTTGAGGGTTGAGGGTTGAGGGTTGAGGTTGAGGGATAGGGTTAATGGTCAAGGGATTAGGGTTAAATAAGAGTGTCGATGGTAGAGGGATTAGGGTTTAAGGTATAGTATCGAGCCTGTTGAGGGTCTAGGAATAGGGATAGCGTTTAGGGTTTAGGAATGAGGGATTAGAGTTGAGGGATGACAGATGACAGATTAGGGTTGAGGGTTGAGGGATTAGGGTTTAGGGACAAGGTTTAGGGTTAGGGTTTAAGGTATAGTGTTGAAGGTTTAGGGATAGGGTTTAGGGTTGAGGGATTAGAATTTGGCGTTGAGGGTTTAGGGTTTAGGATCAGGGTTGAAGGTTGAGGGATTAGAGTTAAGGGTTGAGGGATTAGGGTTTGATGTTAAGGGTTGAGGGTTGAGGTTCGAGGGTCAAGGGTTTAGGGATAGGGTTGAGGGTCGAGGAATTAGGGTTAAAGTAGAGTGTGGAGGGATGACAAATGATAGATTAGGGTTGAAGGTTGAGGGATTAGGGTTTGATGTTGACGGTTGAGGGTTTAGGGTTAGGGTTGAGAGATGAGGGATCAGAGTTAAGGGTTGAGGGATTAGGGTTTGACGTCGAGAGCTGAGGTTCGAGGGTCAAGGGTTTAGGGATAGGGTTGAGGTTGAAGGGATTAGGGTTTAGGGACAAGGTTTACGGTTAGGGTTGAGGGATTAAGGTTTAAGGTATAGTGTTGAGGGTTTAGGGATAGGGTTTAGGGTTGAGGGATTAGAGTGAAGGGTTGAGGGATTAGAGTTTGGCGTTGAGGGTTTAGGGTTTAGGATCAGGGTTGAAGGTGGAGGGATTAGAGTTAAGGGTTGAGGGATTAGGGTTTGATGTTGAGGGTTGAGGGTTGAGGTTCGAGGGTCAAGGGTTTAGGGATAGGGTTGAGGGTCGAGGAATTAGGGTTAAAGTAGAGTGTGGAGGGATGACAGATGATAGATTAGGGTTGAGGGTTGAGGGATTAGGGTTTGATGTTGAGGGTTGAGGGTTTAGGGTTAGGGTTGAGAGATGAGGGATCAGAGTTAAGGGCTGAGGGATTAGGGTTTGACGTCAAGGGCTGAGGTTCGAGGGTCAAGGGTTTAGGGATAGGGTTGAGGTTGAAGGGATTAGGGTTTAGGGACAAGGTTTAGGGTTAGGGTTGAGGGATTAGGGTTTAAGGTATAGTGTTGAGGGTTTAGGGATAGGGTTTAGGGTTGAGGGCTTAGAGTGAAGGGTTGAGGGATTAGAATTTGGCGTTGAGGGTTTAGGGTTTAGGATCAGGGTTGAAGGTTGAGGGATTAGAGTTAAGGGTTGAGGGATTAGGGTTTGATGTTGAGGGTTGAGGGTTGAGGTTCGAGGGTCAAGGGTTTAGGGATAGGGTTGAGGGTCGAGGAATTAGGGTTAAAGTAGAGTGTGGAGGGATGACGGATGATAGATTAGGGTTGAGGGTTGAGGGATTAGGGTTTGATGTTGAGGGTTGAGGGTTTAGGGTTAGGGTTGAGAGATGAGGGATCAGAGTTAAGGGTTGAGGGATTAGGGTTTGATGTCAAGAGCTGAGGTTTGAGGGTCAAGGGTTTAGGGATAGGGTTGAGGTTGAAGGGATTAGGGTTTAGGGACAAGGTTTACGGTTAGGGTTGAGGGATTAGGGTTTAAGGTATAGTGTTGAGGGTTTAGGGATAGGGTTTAGGGTTGAGGGATTAGAGTGAAGGGTTGAGGGATTAGAGTTTGGCATTGAGGGTTTAGGGTTTAGGATCAGGGTTGAAGGTCGAGGGATTAGAGTTAAGGGTTGAGGGATTAGGGTTTGATGTTGAGGGTTGGGGGTTGAGGTTCGAGGGTCAAGGGTCGAGGAATTAGGGTTAAAGTAGAGTGTGGAGGGATGACGAATGACAGATTAGGGTTGAGGGTTGAGGGATTAGGGTTTGATGTTGAGGGTTGAGGGTTTAGGGTTAGGGTTGAGAGATGAGGGATTAGAGTTAAGGGTTGAGGGATTAGGGTTTGACGTCAAGGGCTAAGGTTTGAGGGTCAAGGGTTTAGGGATAGGGTTGAGGTTGAAGGGATTAGGGTTTAAGGTATAGTGTTGAGGGTTATTGGATCAGAGTTAAGGGTTGAGGGTTGTAAGGGTTAGGGATAGGGTTGGAGGGTTGACGGATTAGGATTTGACGTTGAGGGATTAGGATTTGACGTTGAGGGTTAAGGGATTAGGATTTGACATTGAGGGTTGAGGGTTTAGGGATAGGGTTGAGGGATTAGGATTTGATATTGAGGGTTGAGGGTTTAGGGATTAGGGATCTATAGTAGGACAAAACACGAGCGCGTTATAGCGCGAGCGCGTTATAACGCGCTCACGCTATAACGCGCTCGCATTTTGTATTTCTACTGAAATGGTAAAAAAGTGGTTACCCCTGTGATCCAGGTCCACATGCTCTGTTTTCTTACTGATTTTGCGTGTGCTCCGACAAAAAAAAAGTGCTTTCATGCTATTGGGAAGTTCACATGCACATTTGACACATTGTACCACCTTTGCATGATCTTTCCACCACCTTTTCTACTTTGCCAACTTGAGAAGGAGGAAATAACATAGTTTTCAAACCAAATTTGATATATATCTATACAAGTTTCAATTTTTGTAGTATTGCAATGTTAATTTTGATTCAATTTTAAGAATTTAACATTGAAAAGGAAGCAAGTGGTGAAAAACTCAAATTGTTGAGGAGTTTGATGCAAGAAGATAAAAACACTACATAATTGGGTACTCTCTCCATTCAAATCTTCATTTTTTAGGTATGTCAAGTCTTTACATGCATGTTCTTTATATTTTCTTTATTTCGGATTGAATTACTTTATCATGCTTTATCATACATGTTTAAAATAGACACATTCCCAATCAAGAAAGCAACCTACAATCTCACATGATGCCATGTATATTTTCTACACTTGGGCTCTTTAATAATTATGTGTAATAAACAAACCTTAGTTCATACCATGATGTCAAACTATATAAGAATAAATCCTTACAACATAAAAAAAATACAATCCCACTATTATCATGTATTCATTTCTTAGGAACTAATATTGGTCTCTTTATCATGCTACAGACAAATTCTCCGTCATGCCGAGGAAACGATCAAGAATTAAACCAACACAGGAAGAGATAGAAGCTAAGAATGCAAAGAAAGCAATGGCTATGAGGGAACTTCGTGAGAAGAGGAAATTGGACACGATAAATGAAGACATACCAATTGAAGAGGAACCACAACCATCACAAAGAGATATGGTATTGGCGGCACAAAGAGAACGAATGCAAAAACTTCGTGGTACGAGAGATTTGAATACCATAGTTGGAGACACATCCTTTACCGCAAGACAACATGTAGGGACACCATCTACCACATCTCAAGTTGAGAGTACATCATCACTCACATGTGATGAAGGAGGTACGCCATCGTTCCCACCTCAACCTCAAGGTATGTCATCTATTCCATCTTCGATCAAAGGTATGCCATCTAACCCATCTCATTTAAATATTGATGAAATTCCTAATGTTGAGATGAATTTACCTAACTTGACACCACCTAGAATTTTGCATAGAAAGCCAAAGTATTTGATTGATATTGATGAGAATATTTTGCAGCCAATGGAAGGTAAGATTCCAAAATGCACTTGTAGAAGATATGCTAATAATATTTGGAGATTGTTCTTTGAAAAGTTAAATGAGACTGCAAGATGTCAACTATTCGTTGAAATGATGCGAAGTATAAAGTATAGGTCTATCATGAAGATTCTTGGGTTGAGAACATCAGAGGCTTCAAGTGAAAAATCTATTGTCAAGAATCTAATGAGTGCGTATGAGAGTGTGGGTAACACCTCATGCACAAAAGATAGTAATGCAACACGGCGTGTGATTACATTGACTATAGTAAGTAGTCAAATGAGGAAAGCTCGTCTCATTAGAAAGACAAGTCAAAAATTAAGAATTAATAGGAAAACTTTATCAAGAGCCGTAAGATGCCAAAGAATTGAGGACACTAATGCCAATGAATTATGGGCGTTCTCGGGGAGACTACCACGAAAAGATAAACCAATTGTTGAAGCATTGAGATCACTAATTGAAGACTTTTGGAAGAATTACACAAGGGTATCTCCGAATCAAAGGGATGTGGTAAGAAGGAGAATTGGTAGTTAGAACTGCGAGCCACATCCAAAGCATTTTTTGGATGAGACTCAAACACAGTTTTATGGTAAATTTCTAGAGAAGTATCCTCAAATTAATATTTGTCAAAGATATTTTGAAATGCTAAAACCTTTCTATGTTAAGATAAATCACACATGCACTACTTGTTGTTGTAGATTACATATTGAATTTTCTAACCATTTTGATGCTTATAGGTCTATATGTTTAGATATGCATACTAACAATGATTTGCAGGGTTGTGCCATATGTGCCCCACCAACATCTTCAAGAGACTTCATATCAAGAATTTTATGTGAAAGAGAGGAAGGTCAAATATTCTACAAGAAATTATGCTTGGAAATAACACATGCGGTTGGAAATGAACTAGTAGAGTTTGGCAAGTATAAAACAGTGGCATACAATACAAAAGATGGTAAAGAAGCAAAGAGGTGTGAATTAGTTATTGAAAAGATTCCAGTGTATCAGTTTATGCCTATATTTTGTGACAGCATAGTGTATGAGTATGCAAGACATGCCCATAGAGCTCGATGGTTGGACTTGCAATTCAAGTTATGCAAGGACACATTTCTGGTTGGTAGCATTGTTTCAGTCATCGACTTTGCAGAGAACTACAGTCTACAGCCACAGCGTGAGGTACAATCACAATATTACAACTCCACACAGGTTTCTATATTTGTGCACATCGCATTCATTCATGCGAATGATAGTACAGAGGATGACAGAAAGATCATAAGGGAGTATCATTTCTATATTAGGGATGATCGCACGCATTCTACGGAGTTCGTGCAAGGTTGCTTTCAGGTGTTCTACAATGATTTGGCTAGAAGGGGCATATCGTTCAGTCAGCATATCATATGGTCAGATAATTGTGCATCACAATTCAAGAACTCGCAGAATTTCTATTGGCTGAGTAGGAGGCATAATTTTACAGGTATTCAACATATGTGGAACTTTTGTGAGGCCGGGCATGGAAAGGGGGAGCATGATGGTGCAGGAGCATGTATCAAAAGAGCCATAGCACGAGAAGAGTTAAAGTATAAAGATAATGCAAAGTTGACAGATGCAAAATCGATTGTCGAGTGGTGTAATGCTTCCATGGGTCCAGGTAATGAAGGTAAGTCTTTAGTTCATAGATTTTTTTGGTTGATAGATGATACTAACATTGCACCATATGAGGATTGTTGTACACTGACAGGATCAAATGAGATGCACTCTTTCAGAAGCTCAATTGCAGGTTCATGGAGTATCCATACACGAAAGATGTCATGCTTTTGTTCTTCCTGTACAATTTAAGTCTGGGATGAGTGCGAGTCAAAGGAGTGGGTTGACGAATGGCAGTTAAGTTATCTTAGCCCACTTGACACGTATCGACCCCTGACGGCACTGGAACTAACACAGATGGAATCGTCAGTTGACTTTGACCACATATCAGATTTAGTTCAACTAGGTAATATAGGGCACATATATGCATCTAATTTCATCTAGTTTAACCAGGTAATGTCATCTTACTTTGTAGTGTTTTTGTAATGTTGACTAATTTCATCTAATTTGCTACACATATCAATGTAGGACACGTATATGCAGTTATTACAGATGAAGATAATGAACAGGGAACAGATTATTACTTATGTCGTTGTGGTGAGGCCAAAAAGAAATTGGAGGCCCCTATTACAGATGGAGAAAACATCGAATACCCTACAGGATCAGTGGTTATTACTGGAACATGGCTTAGAAGGTACCCACATAAGAGTGTTAATATTTGGCTATTTCAGGACTTTGACATGCATCGAAAGATTCTTCATTACTTGAACCTTGTCGTGGCATCCAATGTTCATTTGATAAAGTATCGGGGTAGACCTTTGAACAAAATATTGTGGAAGGTGCGTGAGTCTGACCATGAAGCAATACTTGACACAATAAAGAGTAGAGCAGATCCAGATGGTTCATTGGATTAATTTGTAAGTATTCACATTGATTTTGTAAAGTTATGTTACATTGAGTTGTAAGTATGCACATTAATTTGTAAGGTTTGTCTTTTTTTATTTCCTCCTGCATTTTTACACATATGTACACATTTTTACATCATCATGTTATGCATTTTTGGTGTCCTGCTCCTGATGTGACCAAACTCATAACTCACCCTACTAGACACCATTTGATGATCTCTCCAACACTCTGGATCCAGGGCGCCCAATCATGATGATGACCTATATACCATTCTCCCAAGGTGCTCATAATGAATGAATGATAAGGAGCACCTCGACCTCTATAATCAAGGTGATTTTAAGTCACTTTGAGTCATTTGGGGTCAGTTTGAGTCTTTGAGTCATGTTGCAAAAAAGTGTCAATGTTGCCAAGTTGCACAAAGTAACTTTTGCATTTTTGGTGTCCTGCTTGTGATGTGACCAAACTAACTATTCCAACGCATTCGGATGGGTACATTTACGCTAGGCATGGTCCTATTTTTCACCCAAACATGTCGAAACAGTCTGAGCTACATTGTACCAACGATATCCCTGAAGAGTCCAAAGTGCAAAAAGGCTGCAATCTTTGACGAGATGTTACTTGAAAACCGTGTCACTTATAAACATTCTGTCTGAGGCAACGCTATCATGTAGAGTGCCTCTACAATAACCTCTCTCAGTTTTTTATAGCTCTGAGGTATTTACCCGTGGTGAAAGGTTTTCTGCTGCCCCAAAAATCGTCAGAAGGAGGCAGTGTAAAGTTGCAAAGGGGTGTAACTTTTGTCCTGCTCCTGATGCGACCAAACTGACTATTCCAATGCGTCCGAATGGGTACATTTATGCTAGGCATGGTCCTATTTCTCACCCAAACATGTCGAAACAGTCGGAGCTACATTGTACCGACGATATCCCTGAAGAGTCCAAAGTGCAAAAAGGCAGCAATCTTTGACGAGATGTTACTTGAAAATCATGTCACTTAGAAACATTCCATCTGAGGCAACGGGATCACGTAGAGTGCCTTTACAATAACCTCTCTCGGTTTTTTATAGCTCTGAGGTATTTGCCCATGGTGAAAGGTTTTCTGTTGCCCCAAAAATCGTCAGAAGGAGGCAGTGTAAAGTTGCAAAGGGGTGTAACTTTCATCCTGCTCTTGATGCGACCAAACTGACTATTCCAACGCGTCCGAATGGGTACATTTATGCTAGGCATGGTCCTATTTTTCACCCAAACATGTCGAAACAGTCGGAGCTACATTGTACCGACGATATCCCTGAAGAGTCCAAAGTGCAAAAAGGTAGCAATCTTTGATGAGATGTTACTTGAAAACTCTGTCACTTAGATACATTCCATCTGAGGCAACGGGATCATGTAGAGTGCCTCTACAATAACCTCTCTCAGTTTTTTATAGCTCTTAGGCCTTTGCCCGTGGTGAAAGGTTTTCTGTTGCCCCAAAAATCATCAGAAGGAGGCAGTGTAAAGTTGCAAAGGGGTCTAACTTTCGTCCTGCTCCTAATGTGACCAAACTGACTGTTCCAACGCGTCTGAATGGGTACATTTATGCTAGGCATGGTCCTATTTCTCACCCAAACATGTCGAAACAGTCAGAGCTACATTGTACCGACGATATCCCTGAAGAGTCCAAAGTGCAAAAAGGCAGCAATCTTTGACGAGATGTTACTCAAAAATCATGTCACTTAGAAACATTCTGTCTGAGGCAACAGGATCACGTAGAGTGCCTCTACAATAACCTCTCTCAGTTTTTTATAGCTCTGAGGTATTTGCCCGTGGCGTCAGGTTTTCTGTTGCCCCAAAAATTGTCAGAAGGAGGCAGTGTAAAGTTGCAAAGGGGTGTAACTTTCATCCTGCTCCTGATGCGACCAAACTGACTTTTCCAACGTGTCCGAATGGGTACATTTATGCTAGGCATGGTCCTATTTCTCACCCAAACATGTCGAAACAGTCGGAGCTACATTGTACCGACGATATCCCTGAAGAGTCCAAAGTGCAAAAAGGCAGCAATCTTTGACGAGATGTTACTCAAAAATTGTGTCACTTAGAAACATTCTGTCTGAAGCAACAGGATCACGTAGAGTGCCTCTACAATAACCTCTCTCAGTTTTTTATAGCTCTAAGGCATTTGCCCATGGTGTCAGGTTTTCTGTTGCCCCAAAAATCATCAAAAGGAGGCAGTGTAAAGTTGCAAAGGGGTGTAACTTTCGTCCTGCTCCTGATGCGACCAAACTGACTGTTCCAACGCATCTGAATGGGTACATTTATGCTAGGCATGGTCCTATTTCTCACCCAAACATGTCGAAACAGTCAGAGCTACATTGTACCAACGATATCCCTGAAGAGTCCAAAGTGCAAAAAGGCAGCAATCTTTGACGAGATGTTACTCAAAAATTGTGTCACTTAGAAACATTTCATCTGAGGCAACGGGATCACGTAGAGTGTCTCTACAATAACCTCTCTTAGTTTTTTATAGCTCTGAGGCATTTGCCCGTGGTGTCAGGTTTTTTGTTGCCCCAAAAATTGTCAGAAGGAGGCAGTGTAAAGTTGCAAAGGGGTGTACCTTTCGTCCTGCTCCTGATGCGACCAAACTGACTATTCAAACGCATCTGAATGGGTACATTTATGCTAGGCATGGTCCTATTTTTCACCCAAACATGTCGAAACAGTTGGAGCTACATTGTACCGACGATATCCCTGAAGAGTCCAAAGTGCAAAAAGGCAGCAATCTTTGATGAGATGTTACTCGAAAACTGTGTCACTTAGATACATTCCGTCTAAGGCAACGGGATCACGTAGAGTGCCTCTACAATAACCTCTCTCCATTTTTTATAGCTCTTAGGCATTTGCCCGTGGTGAAAGGTTTTCTGTTGCCCCAAAAATCGTCAGAAGGAGGTAGTGTAAAGTTGCAAAGGGGTGTAACTTTCGTCCTGCTCCTTATGCGACCAAACTGACTATTCCAACGCATCCGAATGGGTACATTTATGCTAGGCATGGTCCTATTTCTCACCCAAACATGTTGAAACAGTCAGAGCTACATTGTACCGACGATATCCCTGAAGAGTCCAAAGTGCAAAAAGGTAGCAATCTTTGACGAGATGTTACTTGAAAATTGTGTCACTTAGAAACATTTCGTCTAAGGCAACGGGATCACGTAGAGTGCCTCTGCAATAACCTCTCTCAGTTTTTTATAGCTCTGAGGCATTTGCCCGTGGTGAAAGGTTTTCTGTTGCCCCAAAAATCGTCAGAAGGAGGCAGTGTAAAGTTGCAAAGGGGTGTAACTTTCATCCTACTCCTGATGCGACCAAACTGACTGTTCCAACGCATCTGAATGGGTACATTTATGCTAGGCATGGTCCTATTTTTCACCCAAACATGTCGAAACAGTCGGAGCTACATTGTACCGACGATATCCCTGAAGAGTCCAAAGTGCAAAAAGGCAGCAATCTTTGATGAGATGTTACTCAAAAACTGTGTCACTTAAAAACATTCCGTCTGAGGCAACGGGATCACATAGAGTGCCTCTACAATAACCTCTCTCGATTTTTTATAGCTCTGAGGCATTTGCCCGTGGTGAAAGGTTCGCTGCTGCCCCAAAAATCGTCAGGAGGAGGCAGTGTATTAAGTCAGGATGAAAGCATATTCACTCTAGGCGCCTGTTTTTGACCAAATCACACATGCGCCTTGAACAACTCTGTCTTCAAGGTGCTTTTCTCTAATCTCTATAACTCTCCAAATCCACTAAGGCGCAAATTTTACCTCTTGGGCTCAAGATATAGGTTCTTCATCCAAGGTGCCAGAATGGTCCAAAGGCGCATTTCACCTCTAACCTCACCTCTGACCTTACTTGGAGGCGCTAAACCTTTTGACATTTCAAGTAACTTCAAGAGAACTATTTTTCCTTAAGGTGGTTCACTCCTTGCAATTGGATGTATGGTACTTGTAACTCATTTGATTGACTTTGTAATGTTTCTTCTTCTTGCAAAGTAGATAAGGATGATATAAGCTTACTTCATGAATCGGAGTAGAAATCTCTCTTGGACTTGCTAGGTGAAAGGACTTGAACTTGAAGGACTTGAAGTTGATGAAGTGATCCTTCATGATGGCCTTTGACATTACCTTCTCAGAGTGTAGATGATAACACCTTCCTTGGATAAAGTGGATAACCTCTGACCTAAACTTTGAAGCTTGATGAATCTTGAAGATTGGGTTTCCTCCTACTCCCCTTCTGGGCTCCACTCCATCAAAGGGGTATTTGGTTGTCCAAGGTGCCAACATTCACTCAGGGGCGCCCAAAGAGAAAGTTTACAAATCTAGGGCGCTAAACTCTTATGCAAAAATGGTCATCATCAAAGGCGCAAAAATGGGTCTCTGGGCGCCAATCTCTACAAGACATTCCATCTCATTGCTCTCCTCCATTACAAGCGCTCACTTACCTCAATCTTGGGCACATACCAACATCCCAACATCCAAATCACCTAGGCGCTCAAAACCTTCAAGACTCAAGGCGCATTTTATGATCAAACAAGGTATCTCCTGAACAAGGTGCTCATAGTCTCATCAGGGCGTTACTCATCATCATGAGCGCTCATATTGTTCTAGGCACACAGTTATCTCTGGAATGCTCAAGGCGCTCAAGGCGCACATACCCTTCTCTAGGCTAGTTTACACTTATTCAAGGTGCTCATTCCAAACTTACATGAACTCCTCATTACAAGACGCACAAACTAGATGATCCTAGGGCATAAGGGCGCTCATAGGAGTTGTTATGTGTCATTTTGGCCAAGGTTTTCCGGAGCAGTGAAGACATTAGGAAGGGGATGATCGTTTGGATAGTTTTGAATGCTTTATTTCTTCTTGTTTAAACTAGGCACTCACCGAGGATTGGAGTAGCCTTTGCACCCTCACATCACATTAATCGGTGTTTCAGAGGCAATCATAGTATAGGAAGATTTGCGCCTTGAAGAAGAGAGTTATCTAGTGAACGCTTAGGAGTTCTGGTGCCTAGGGGAAAGGTCTAGGTAGAGCACCTTTAGACTTTGACAGTGAAGTACCTTAAGGAGTTGGATGATGTTTTTGCCTAGAGTGGAGATGATGTTTTTAGTGCCTTAAGGATGATGATGGAGCGCCTTGGAGTCAGGTTAGTCTGGAGCACCTTAAGAAGGTAAAGCACTTCAAATGTAAACACAAGTGTTTTGAGCGCCCTAATGAGAAGTTGTCTTGGCACCATAAGTTGTTCAAATGAAGATATGCACCTTGGATAGTTGCAAAGACCTAATTTAGCGCCTAAGGTTGGAAGACTCTTTGTGAGCACCCAGTGTTTGAAAGCTCTTTGTGTTTGGTGCATTAAAATGAATTTGGCACCTAAGTAGTATTGAAACACTCAACTGAGCGCCTAAAGCCCATGAGAGAAGTGATATGCGCCTTGAAAGGAATATCATGGAAGATGAGTTTACTGAATGGTGCCTTGAATGACTTGGTTGATTAAGTGTTTTAGCGCCTAGATATGGGATGAATCATTGAGCGCCTTTGGTTGAGATGATGTCAGCACCTTTGAGATTATAACACCTTGGAGTCAAGCTCGAAGGAGCACCTTGAGAAGGTAAAACACTTCAAATGTTTTTAAAGAATTGGAGAAGTCACTTAGTGCCTAGAAGGAATTCCAGAGCAAGAGGGTTGGAGCGCCTTGAGCTTCAAGTCAGATATGTGCCTAGACCTCTACCCTTTAGGAAGTTGAAGCCCTCTGAGCCTTGACAACGTGAGAATGCCTTATAGTGAATATGCGCCTTGGGCAAGGTTGAATACAAAGTTGAGGAGTATATCATAATGAGTAAGTGCACTGTAGGGTTAGATGATAAAGACTAGTGCCTTGAGTGTCTTGGTCAAAATTTTGACGTGAGAAGTCTTGCAAGATCAAACCCTGGAGTGCACCTTAGAGAGAACCTATTGATCCTTTGCTTTGACAAGATTTGGGCACCAGAATGATCCTTAATAAATGGAATGTATCTACACCAATTTTGCACCTTTAGGGAAGTGATGGTGGCCAGAATGATCCTTAATCTCATGTTTGTGCGCCTAGGTCTAGAAGCAAGATTTGAGCGCCTTAGGATAGGGTTTTTTGCACCTTGTCTTGGAGAGTGAATTTGCACCTTGGATGATGTTGAAGCGCCTTGGGATGAAATGCGCCCAAACTTACAGAGGGCCTTCAGTGAGGGAGTTGAAGAGAGTGCTTAGAGGAAGGATAGCCTTAAGATCAAACTAAGTACTTAGAAACCTAAGATTAGTGCCTTATTTGAAGTTATACACCTATTCTGGTGCCAGAGAGTGAGTTTGAGTGTGAAGAAGTGAATGTCTGCGCCTTGAAGGGGATACAAAGGGAAGATGATGCACCTTGATGGGTTGATGATGGAAATTTGCATTTTGGAGCTAAATGTGCGCCTTGAATCTAAATGATATTTGAGTGCTTAGAGGTAAATAGGGGCACCTTTGAGAATTCTTTGTGCTTTAAGGAATGGATTGTGGCGCTTTGGACTAACGTAAGTCTTGAGCACTTCCAATGATTTTAAGGAGCGCCTTGAAGGAGATAGTGCATAGAGGTACAATGAATCTTCCGGAGAACATGGATAGACAACTAAGTCTCCAACTTGAGTCTTCTAATTGAATTGGATGATGAAGAGAGTCTAGTCATTTTGGGCGCTAGTATCAGGATGAATCATCCAAAATGGGTGCCTAGAACTAGAAGGCACCAATGCATGAGTTCAAGGATCCTCCATGGGAGCGCCTAGCCCAGATGGCTATAGATTGAAAGTTTTAAAGCTAAGTGATGTCTCTTAGGTGAATTCCTAGGCCAGGTGCATGTGTTGGGAAAAACTCTTTGGCTCTGGCGCCTAGAATTGGGAGATTTGTAAGATGCACCAATTGATGAAACATTTCCATTTTGCGCCTAGAATAGAACTCTCTCACATAGTTGAAATTGACTTGATAGAAGGAGATAAGTCTTAAGGACTAGTTTGGCGCCTCACTTGCCTATCTCACCTTTGAAATGCGCTTTGGTTGATGATCATTATTAATGGCGCCTAGTGAAATGTAAAGCTATTTGCATCTCCAGAGGATCAAAATTGGATTAGGAGATCATCCTTGCAGTTGAGATTGACAGAGAAGTGTTAAAGGAATCACTTCAAATGGGCGCCTAAGCTAGTTGAGGCACATATCAATTCCGCTGTAACTCCAGACTGACGCTTAGGATCCAGTCATCTCCTAAGGCGCAGTTCCATTCACCCATGACCTCGCTTGGCGTCTAAAACTTGGAAACTCCTTTGGAAAGCTCCTGTTGCGCCTAGAAGATGAGTTTGGGATATCAACTTGCAAAAGGCTTAGAAACTCTTCAAAGATGTTAGGCACAATCCCATGGTACTGGAGCTCAGTTTTGGCGCCTTCAAGGAATAACACATGAAGGAACTTGGGAGGTCAGGTGCTTGTAAAAGGGAACACCTTGGAACATCTTCCAGGGGTTGAAGTAGTAAGAAAACATCAAGTGAGTCTAGGCGCACTCCCTTGTGTGAACAGTTTAGCTCTGGCGCCTAGCCACAGAGTGAGCCAGAAGAAGTAGTTTGGACATTAGAAGATAGGCGCTCATTCTACAATGAAGCATTCCACCTTCCTAATCAACAAAGACTTGCAAGAATTGACAAAGGAAGCTAAGGCGCACCTTCTACTTGTTTCCACCTCCAGAATGTGCCTAACCTTGAAAGGGGGTTCAAAGATGTTTGTTAGACCTTTTCACTCAAGGCACTCACCTTAGGCGCACTTTCTAAGTCCTTGTCACCTCAAGGAAACACCTAGTTTGGAAGGTGCTTGCCCTGTTCTCCACTCCTTTCAATTGGCACCTAGAGCACAGAATGCATGAAAGGAGCGCCTAGACTCCAGAGGGCTCATTTGGGCGCCTAGCATTTAAATCACTTTCATAATGATGATGTTTTGGTGCCTACTCTTGGAAACAATCCAGAGCATCCATAAACTCTAATTGGCGCCTAATGTTGACAAGGCGCAACTTTAGGAGGAGGTCACCTCAACTTGGCGCCCAAGTCAGAAAAACCTGTAAATCCTTCAAATATGCGCCTACCTTGTGAGGTGATGAGTTGAACATTCCAAATCTTCAAATGTTGCTCAAGTAAGAAAGACATTGTAACATCAAGGCTTCAAGGCATGTCCTTGTATTTCAATTGAATGAGTTGTACTTCATGCTATTGAAAGCATTTTCCATGTAATAAGACATTGCAAGTTGATTGAATCGAGTAACAAGACAAGTACCCAACTCTAATGTTGTTTCATTCAAATAGTTATCTTGATGTATATCTTTATGTTATTGAAGTAGTTGATGAATTGTTAGCAAGTAAAAGTGTTTAAGTAAGGAAAATTTTTCGTAGAACTAGTTGGGTATCTTACACTTACACCATGCCTATCCATCAAACATCACAATGCAATCAAAATCCTAACAACATGCCCATGATCCAAGATCAAGTGCAATCATGCAAAGATATTATCAATCACAAGCCTATTAAGAATGAACTAGAGTCTTCTAGTACCATACTTTTCCATCAAACACCATCATGTAATCCATGGCCTATCAAGCCTATCAAATAAAATGCAAACATCCTATGTAATACAATCAGACTTTAAATATTTGAAGTAGCTATCTACAAATATCCATTCAAAAGTGGATTTATAATGCAAGTATGGACGCCATCAATAAAAAAGATTTGTATTAACCAAATATCCATATATGCATACATCAATATCTGTCGATATAAGTATAACATATATACAAAATAGCCATATAGGCTTACAAGAATGCCATATAGGCATACAATGTCAACTATGTACAATACAAAATATATGTCCACAAATGCCATATAGGCATACAACAGAGGAACACAATAAAAAGTCATTCCCCTCTAGCTGGTGAAGAGAATAAATCACGAGCAGCCTTTGATCTTCTAGGGGATGGAGACATGCATGTGGGTGGTCTACTATGAATCCGAGGTCTACTCCTCCTATTTAGTTCTTCCTGCACCTTTACCTGTTACAAAAAAAAGTATAGATATTAATATATAGAAATTACATGTTATAAAAAAATGAAACATTTAACAAAATAATCACTTACCGCTAACATATAATCTGTCTCCTCGCTTGCCTTAGTAGCAGGAATAGGCCCTGGTGATGTCATGTCCTATAGAAACCATCCAGATAGAAATTAAACTTCAAATCAATAATCTTTTGATTTTTCAAAAATAGACAACTATAACAATGAATGTAAATTGAAATTTACTAATCTGCCTCATACCCCTGTCAATGCCATAGAGCTATGAATCACAGAGGCCACACCCTGCTCCATTGCCCTATGAACATGGGGAGGTGTATCCGCAGCCTGCATCATCTAGAAATAAAACAACATTATTCAATTACGAAAACTATAATAGTGATGCAAATCATGGCTCCTAACATACACACACGCTCATCTAAACATGGAAGTACACACAATAAAACACACAAATCACATACAAAAATTTAGTAAGTACAATTCATTCATTAAACTATTTATTTTATTACATCCGTAAAGCTTTGAAGTCCACCACCGCTGGCAGGTGTTGCCATGAAATCTACAGTGTTAACCTATTCAACATCCAAAATCAAAAATTAGAATACCATTCATATAACGATGCTATTCACATGTAATATTTATAATTGTTTACTAATTACATACCTCGACAGTAGATGATCTAGTGAAAAATGTAGGTGGAGAACCACTGAAAATTGCATCGACGCTATGACCTTGAAATTTCATTAAAATCATCAATTTAAATTAGTTAATCTTGTATTTCAAAAATAAAATTTAATAAATTCAATTCAATAAACTTGCTAATATTTACCTGAGTATCAAGGCCGAAAGTCTCACTCAGGAGGGTATCTGTCATCACCATCTACTCAGCTGCAGATGTAGCCTGTGCACCTGCGTCCTGACTGTCCATGGGGTCATAACCACAGGATGACCCGCAAGCCTGGCAAGTATGCGGTGGGACCCTACTCCTCACACTATCTCCCAACCCACTCTGTGTTGCAGGATCGGCATGCTCTATGATGCTCTGGGTCAAGGCACTAATCGACCTCAGTGTATCAACCTCAACACTCTCCTTCACAATGGAAGGGATAGAAACATGCTCGTGGGTTGGTCTGCTGATTACTCGTCTCACTACCTGCTGTGGGTCAAGACGTGCCCCTGGTCTATCCTATGCTGAGCCCCCACCTCTACCCTGCAAGTCCCGCATATCAAAATAGTTTGGCACTTTATTGAGAACAAACTCGGAGTAGAGTTTCCTTAAAAAGTATTGCGGGACCTCATTGTTATTGCATGGAGGATGGTCAAAAACCATCCACCACCTCTGCCCGAAATTGTCCCTTATCGCTTGGTTGTTGCACCAATGGATAGGGAACCTCTTGCATGTAATGGATGGAGGTTGATTTGTTTGTGGGTTTGTGAAAATTGAACACAAGTCTACTTTTGTAATTTGTAATTTTTTGACGTCTTGGTATGACAATTTATCTGCATAGTAATCTCTAAACTCTCTCTTTTTATCGGTCCAACTAGTTATTTGCTTGCTAATTGAATTTACATTTGATAACATAGACTCAAGAGATTCGGCAAGCGTGGACCTATGCAAGGTTGAAGTGGAAGGATCTTTCAACCTTGCAATTATATCTTCAATTTGTTTTTTGTTGTTTTCAATTTCCCCCATTATATTATCTTGTGTTCCAGGGGCATGTCGAGGAATGAATGGAGGAGGTTGTTGTTCTGCATGTATTTCTTCCTCAAGATTTTGTGGATTTTGAGGAGGAGGAGGAGGTGCATTAACATTTCCTACAAGTAATAAAATATACATAAAAAATTAACAAAAACCTACCTATTTAGGAAGAAATTCAAACAAAAAAATAAAGATAACTCACCCCTTTGGCGTGCTCGACGTCGCGGCGGCATTTCGGTGATGTATCGACAAATCTTTTGTGTTGAACGGCGTTTCGTAGAACGCGAGCATGTTTTTGGAAGGGTTTTATGCCGCGGGCGGAAGAAAAGCTCATAGAAATGAAATGAAATGAAATGGCAGCGGGGTTTTTTTTTTATAAGTAGCAGTTTAAAACGCGAGCGCGTTATAACGCACTCGCATTATGGCTCGGCAATGACGAGCCTAAGGCTTGTCATTGCCAAGCCATAACGCGAGCGCGTTATAATGTGCTCGCATTTTGCTTAAATTTTTTTGAAAAATTTTTGGCCACTTTTTGGCCCCCCATCTTTTTGCACTTAACCTGGGCATGCCAAAAACTTTTGTCAATCAAGATATGCATCCTGCTAAGCTCACAGAAGACTTAGTTACCTGTTGATAGTGAGAGTGAATCTCTAGAGTGAGCTGGTTCTCCTTATGATCTTTCTGAACTAATCACTTGTTTGAGAAAAGGGATGAGGAATGACTAGAATGAAATTCTATTTAATCTAAAGATGATCTAAAAATCTAAAAGTTTACCCACAAACAACTCTAAAGCCTATAACCTTCTCAATTTAACCTAAGTCCAACAATCCAAAAGTACTTTGTATGAAGGTTTAATTAAAACACAACACACAACCTAGATTAGATGAGCAATAGCTACATAGATTTCAATAACATCAAGACATAATCAAAGGATTAGACATCATAATCATAGTGAAAACATCAAATCAAAGTTATAAAAGAGGTAACAAATATGAAATGGAAAAGCTTTGATGTATTGAATTGAAAAGGTTACATCTAATTGTGAAAAATATGAGCCAAGATCAGTTTACAAACTCTTTGCCTATGCTCAATAGAGAAGAAACAAATATATTAATTGAGAAAAACTAAGTCTTTCTCCCCTATTTATAACTCTAAAAATCTCCCAAGAAAAAAACTAAGAAATCTTCCTAGAATAGAAAATTTGACCCATTTTCAAGCTCCCCTAAAAAGCCAAAAATAAAGCTTGCAAATCACCTCCAATCTATATATGAAAGCTGCCAAAATCTTCCTCAAGGTAGACCTCACCAAAAATCTTCTTTAAAACAAGCTTTATTTGCTCAATAAAAGCTCTTTTTTTTTTAATTCTTCTCTTTACCTCAAAATAAAGCAAATCTAGAAAAAGATATTTGATTTGCTTTAATAGTTTTAACTACATAAAATGATGAAATATTAAAATCAATTTATAAAGAACATTGCTTTAATATTTGTCTTACAATAGGTCTTGCAGCTTTTCCTTTTGATTTGCCTAATCTTACCTCTTTTGATTTTCTTTCACAAAACAATAATACAAGGCTTATTTTTGTCCATATCTTACCAAAAGAAAGCAAGCTCAGAAAAAGAAAGATATTGTTTGCTTTACTTTGTTTTAACTACATAAATAATGAATATTTATAAGCAATTTATAGGATATTGCTTTAAATATCATTTTACAATAATTTTTTGTAGGTTCAAATTTGTAAAATAGAAAGAGAGCCCACCATTGTGAAGATTTCTCAAAAATTACAAACTGGGTAGGTGATAAATTTAAAGTGTTGTTTTGCTTTATAATCTTCTCATGTTTGTCTAAAAATCTTGAAAACCTAGATCATATTTTTTGAGATATGATTAAAACATGTGACTTCTATCTTCATTTTCCTATGTATTGTGCCTCTGACTATTCCTCAAAAACTGCAAACTAGGTTGGTGAGAAAGTTAAAGGGTTGTTTCATCTTTTTGTCTTCTGATTTCTATCCAAAACTCTCAAAAACCCAGATCATATTTTGTGAGATATGATTGAAAAACATGATAGCTATCTTTATTTTGCATGGTCTTTATGTGACATTGTTTCTCTTTTAGACTCTTTCCACAATCCTCTTAAGACTTGGGGGCAGCATGCTGAGCTCAACCCTTATGGGAGCCCACTTTACACTACATATTGATTTGTTTTTAGTCAGCTACATGACCTATCCTATACCTTCACTCTAAAAGTAAATTTGTTGTACCAACTCTACCAATTTGAGCTGTAAGTGAAAAATGGTAACAATAAACATTTCAAAGAATCCAATGATGCATTCAAGAACAAAGCATATATCAATAAGGTATCACTTTCTAAGAGAAAAGGTAATAGAAATTGAAGTAAAGATGGAATATGTGTCTACTAAGGACTAGATTACAGATATTTTTACAAAGCCTCTCCCTAAGGATACTTTTGAGTATCTCAAGGAAAAGTTAGGTGTTATCACCTCTCCTACTTTAAGCTAAGATGCATGGGAAGTGCATCAATTCAGTGGTGCCTAAAGTCTTATTCCTTGATCTGGATTGATGTTTTGAAGGCTACCGCTCAGGGGGAGCAGGTAGATGTTGCTGATATGAGTTCCTAATAAAGAGAAGTAAGTATTCCAATATTACTGACAGGGGGAGTGGAAGAGTAATTCTAGTTTGATCAGAGCAGTATTATGCAATATGTGCAGAGAAAGAGAAGTGATGCCCTTTGTCATTAATGTCAAAGGGGGAGAGAAATCATGTGAAAAACTCAAGGGGAGAATAAGTTTAGATGTGTAAAAAGAAAGGAGAAGAAAGTAATCAATGAAGAATCTTGTCTTGATAGTTCTTATAGTTTTTCACATCAATGTTGTCATCAATGACAAGGGGGAGATTGTTGCAAATATGTCCTTACAGGTGTTGTCATTGATGTCAACATATCTGTGTTGTCAGTGGTGTCAACTGTGCTCTTGTTAGTTGCTTTGTATTGGCTTATGTAAGTGTTGAAGATAATGAGAAAGTGTTTCTGATATTGAGTTTCCAAGTTCTTTTGAGAAAATTTGCTCTCCTAGTGGAAATAATGTGTTGCAGAGTATCTTAGCATATAGAAGAATAGTGTAGGGTTTTGCTCTACATATCCTATATATTGAATATATTTATCTGTGGAATGGAAGTTATGTTAAGGGATGTCTGTAGTTGCTATGTTTCAAGTTTGAGCCTCCGATGTGAAGCTTTGAGTGAGTTCTGTTCACCAAAGTAAAAACTATTTTTCTGAGTATTCAATAATGATAGGGAGAATGAATTCTACTTTGCATTCCTCCATATTTAATTTTTACAGTTTACAATTTTAGAATAAAGTTTGTAATGATGTTATGTTTAAGTGCTCCAGTTTGAAGAATCTTCTGGATAGATCTTTTGGGGGTTGTGTGGAAGCTCTTGGTGATGGTAACATGCTTGTGGATGTCTCTAGATTGTATTTCTACCTTTTGATTGGTCTACAAAGTGTAATCTGGATCGTGCATAAAGCATGTTCCTAAAGGTCTTAGTGTTAACACGTGTTTTGGCTGCCCTGCTTGTTTTCACTTCTTGTAGTTATGCTTCGAAGTTTGTAAAGCATGTTGTTGCATGGAAGATTGCATTTGAGTCCCAGCTAAGGCATGATGTGGTCCGCATTCTTTATTTTCTCTCTCAAATCTATTTAGGTCAAGACCTATTCTAATGTATGTGCATATGCCAACCTTGGAGATTGTTCCAATGGTTGATAATTGTAATGCCAACTTTGATGTTCATTCCAAGGTTGATGAATTGTATAAATACATGTAATAAAGTCATGAATGAAAGGAAGGATGTGAAGATGCCAAGATAATTGTAAATTGAAAAAGTAGAGCAGAGCAGAGGAGAGTTACTGTGATTCAATGGAATTGAAGTTTGGCACAATGTAGATGCTATTATCTCAATTCACAAACTTTTGGTAGTGAGCCCTTTTAGAAATGAGCCCCTTCATTTGGTAGTGAGCCTTTGCATTTGAGCAGTGAGCTCTAGGGAGTGTGCCCTAAGGTAGTGAGCCCCTAATTTTTGGTATTGTTAATACATATTATATTGTGAGCTAACACTGACCATGGTTTTTCATGTAAAAAATCTGGTGTCTCATATGTGAAATGTATGATTGTGCTTAAGTTTATGATTTCATGCTTTCATGGCTAAATCATAATAATAATGATTAAGTGATTGATGTGTTCATGTTTATAAGAAGTTAAGTTTTTGGTGAAAATTTATTCACCCCCCCACTCAGTTGTCTTGTGCATTTCAACACAAGTATGAGTAATATCTAAGGACAAGAGTTGTGTCACCATTTTCCATTGATGTCAAAGGGGGAGAAAAAACAATGTAAAAAATGAAAGAGTCAATCATCATGATGAGAGTAGTAAGCGAAGGGGGAGAGAAAGAGAAAAGAAAAGAGTTGGTATGAAGCATAGTATTGAGGATTATTGAGGTTACTATTGTATTGATGGTTTTTCACATCATGTGTTTCCATCAATGACAAAGGGGGAGATTTTTACAAGTATGTGCAGTCAGTATTGTCATTGATGTCAACAATCTTGTGTTATCATTGGCGTCAACTGTATGAGCAATTGAATATGCAATAATGTGAGCAGTTAATGAATTGATAATGTTGTTGATATGTTTCTAGTGCTTGGTTTCCAAGTGCTTTTGAGAAAATTTGAATAATACAAGAAAAATGTGTTGTAAAGGCGTTCTGTGTTGCAGAGTAGTGTTCTTATTTTTCTCCACATTTAGTTTATATTGAAGATCTATTTATGTAGTTTGGATATGTTGTTTAGAGGTGTTTAGAGATGCTACATTCAGAATTTGGTGTGTTGGATCAATGTGCAGAGGAAGATGTTTTCACAAGTTGAAGTTGTTCATGGTTTGGTGCTCTGCAAGTTGATTTCTTGAGTTACAATGCATGACAGAGATATTTGAGTATATCAAGTAAATAGGATAAGTTTGTTCGGTAGGTGAAAGTTGTTGCACAAGAATTTTTTGAATTTTAGGATGTTTGTGGAATACTCTTGATCATGTTCAAGCTTGGTGTGTGGTATGTGAGTCATCCTTGGGTTTGAGGAAGCATGTACCTAAATGTTCATGGTGTTAACATAGGTTTGGTCAAACTTGGGTGTTTACACTAATTGCATATTTGCTTCAATGATTGTGAAAGCATGGTGTAATGTGTATGAGTGGTTTTGGGTCCAAGCTAAGGTGTGTTGTGGTCTTCATTCATTTCCACCGCGGGAATGTTTTGGTACTAATCCGATTTGAATTTTCATGATTAAGGTACTTTGCCAACCTTGGAGAATGTTCTTAAGATTGAAGATGGTATAAATAATTTTTAATATGTTGAGGGATTGGAGGACATAAGAGTACGGAGCATGTAATGTGAATGTGAATCAAGGGCAGTGAAGTTATGTGCAAACTTAGATGCCCGTGACTCTAGAATGCAGTGAGTAAATGGTGTCTACATTTTAGTGGTCTTGAACTTGTTGGAGGTAGTGAGCCAAAGGTTGCAGATGGCAAAGAGTGGTAGTGGTGGATCTCTCCTGTTGCTTTGAGATGGCAAATCTCTCTGTAATAGTCTTCTTCTCTCTTCTTTCTTCCAGGTAGTGAGCCTTTCTCTAGTAGTGAGCCTTTCTTCTAGATAGTAAGCCTATTGGATTTAGTGTTGTTATTACTTTATATTGTGAGATAATCCTCACCATGGTTTTTCCCTTCTAGGGTTTTCCATGTAAATCTAGTGTTCTCTTATGTTTGATGTTGGTTTGATCTAGTTTTTGCTATTTTCTTTTATGCTTAGTCATCTTAAAAGTTTAAGGGACTAACTGAATTAATGTGGATCTAAATGTGTGTGAGGGCTCTAGAGTTTTAAGTTACAACTGATTCACCCCCCTCTTATTTGTCTTGTGCATTCAACATCTTTTACTTAGAAAATGGGAAGTAAAAAATGCAACACATTCATCTACATAATGACACTAAGATTTTTATGTGGAAAACTGAAAATTGGCAAAAACCACAATGATTGTTAACTCAAAATATAATACTCACTGCTATGTACAAGAGTTTACAACATTGTTTTAGGGCTACAACCCAAGGAAGCTACAACTCTTTTTTGACTTTGTTTTAGAGATACAACCCAAGAAAGCTCCCACTCCTTGAAGAAAGCTCACTGCTACAAAGAATTACAATGAAAGACAAAACTATGAACTACTATAGAAGAAGCATCTGTCTTATGCTGATATTGTAGTCCTCTTTTCTACACAATTACTCTATCATACTGATTCTACACACTTCATACTTCTCATTCTACTCTATCATGTTTGGAATTACCTCTACACCTCACGAAAGACTTTGATCTCCTATAATTACCCTCTGTAACACTTCAAGACATTGATCAGGTCGGCACCATATGAACTTTTAGATGAAATGCGTAACTCTTCAAAAGTCAACTTCAATACATACAATATGTTAAGGAATCTTGTTATAAACCTCAAGACTTCATGAAAGGATTCAAGGAACATCACTTCACATCTTTAAAATTCAAAACAATTGATCAGGATCCACCACATATGATAGAAACTAGTATGTCGATCCAAACTATACAAACACTGCTATTCATTTATCTTCATACCACCGAGGAGAATCCAAAAACATAATGTAGAGAATGAATCAAACATAGTACCACCTCAACATCATTCAACCACCTTTCTACTAAAGTATCAAATCAATCTAAATATCTGCAAGACAAGAGATATGATGAACTAATGGAAATAGAGTATTCTAGACTAACTGCAATACTCCACTATTTAAGATATGGCATTGCCGTACATCAAAAATCTTGAAACCTTTAGAGATGAACTTAAACATCATTACACACATATTCCTAGATCTGCACAACCTCATCTATCATTTCTAGAGAAGAACAAAAGCTAGACTAAGGTATACTAGAGTCTAGGGAACAAGGATATACAACTCTTCATTAACTGACTGACATTTATTGTACAATATCTGAAACAAAAGATATTTGCATGTTGTTCAATCTTGATGTATATTGGAGCATTTAGAACATCCACACAATCTTTCATGATTGATCTGTATGTATTTCATCTTTTGTAAATACTCAAACATGTCTTCTGAGGCTTCTAAAATAGTTTGTATTATCTCTATTACTTGAATGCTGACCTTGCAGTCCACCAAACCACTTAAAGCTTCAATATAGCATAACTTATACATCCATGAGCCTATCCTCAAAACCCCATGACTAAACAATTTGTTCCATAGGAATGTGGAGCATTTTAATAGGTCTCCACCATTGCTTTGTCCTGTCTAAGCAGTAATCAGAACTCTATCACTTTTAACTTTTTCTGTTGAAGGTGTGGTGACTTGAAATCTTGAATATATCATGTTAATATCAAAATAAACTTATCTTCTGAAATGCAAGAATAAATCTTTCTCTGTGGAGAAATGTGGACCAAAACATTATGACTCTGCCTTAGGATATGCAATGTGAATGCCTTAGTAAAATTTCTGCTACTTATTACTAAGTGTGGTACTCTAGGTTGATGAGATATACATGTAAGAATATAGGAAACATGTTAGGAAATAAGTGTTTACCTCTGCATGATGGTCAGACACAAGACTGATCACTACATCATACTTAGATAATTTTCTCTTCTTCCAGACTAGTTTCACTCCATTTGCTAAGTCTTCATGTTGACCCCTTAACTTCAACTGAGTCAAACAATCTCTCTCAAATCTTCCACTATCCAACAACTTCTCCTTCTTCTATAAGTCAAACTATCTCTCTCAAATCTTCCACTATCCATCATATTCTTCTTCTACACACAACCTCTATACAAGTTTGTCCTTATGTTGCCATATACTATTTGACATCAATGACAACAAATATTGCTAATAGAAGTTCAAACATTATCTCCTAAATGCTGAAGTGCATGTCATGATAAAATTTGATCCTTTGAAGCATCTCTTTGCTCAAATGGATCTCTCAGGTCGCCTAGCTAAATGGGTTATGTTGTTAACAAAATTTGATCTCAAGTTTATCTCTTTAAAAGTGATAAAAGGACAAGCATTAACTGACCATTTAGTCGAAGCACCTTCACCTTTCTCTATTCAAAACAATGAAGAATTTCATGATGACAAAATTTTAACTATAGATAAAGATAATAAATGGAAATTATATTTTGATGGTTCAAGATGTCAAACTGGCTTGGGTGCTGGTTTAATATTAGTGTCTCCTTCACGTAAGCTGATTCCTCTTTCTTACCACTTAAACTTCTCATGCACAAACAACATTGCTGAGTACAAATCTCTCATTGCATGACTTCATTCTGCTTTGTCTTTAAATATTAAGCACATCACTATCTATGGTGATTCGTAATTAATAGTAAGACAAGTCTATTGAACACCCAGAATATTGAGAGGGGGGTGAATCAGTATTCTCTTAAACCATTTATAGATCAAACATTTTAATCCATTTACCATATTCAATTACAATAAAGGAAATTAAGTATAAAACTTAGTCACAATTCATAACACATGAACACTAGGATTTTTATATTGAAAACCCAAAAAGGGAAAAACCATGGTGAGGATTAGCTCACAATATAAAGTAGTATCAACACTAAATTAGAAAATCCTGATTGCTAGAAGACACACTGTCAAAGGGCTCACTACCCAAAGGAAAGGCTCACTGTCAGAATAGAGAAGACTGTTACAAGGAGAAAACTATCTCAATGCAATAGAGAATTCCATCACAACACCAACATCACTTCCACAACATCACTTCTGCAACATCTATGCTCTGTATTACAATAGCTCTTCTCAAATTAAACAACCATCATCCACAATTAGCCTTGGATTCCCTTTTATAGAAATAAGGGAGCCAAACAAGCTTCAGGCTAATGGACATATGTCATATTTTTATTTGACAAACACTCATATTTCAAAACAACAAGAGTAACCGCTAGATCATGGAGAGAATATTCAAAGCACGAGGTAGTTACAAAGTTTGTTGTACCCATGATGTTTTCCCAAAATATCTAAAATGGTTATTCTGATGCATTTGCCTCTTTAATCTATCATTATCCTTGTTGTGGGCCTGGGGAAGCTGATCTGGTGATTGACTACAAACCTAGTGTACAAGATGAGAAAAATCCTTTGTTGATGCCGCAGAGTACCCAAAAGACTGCTGAGTGTACCAAAATCTCACGAATACTAATGGCAACTCACCACTGGAGGAGATCACAAATTAGGAATATTGTTATATCTATTATCCCATGCAATATAATCTTCTTTTGTAGGCCAAGTGAAAGCCATGAATTCATGTATCTTGGTCCTATAGGGACCATACTTGGTCATTATTTGATTTGCATTTTTATCAAACTCTTCAAGGAATGTACTGGTAACAAGTAACTTTTTCATACTATCCTTCAACATTTATATCTCTACCTTCCCTCTCTCACAAATTAGGGTGGCCTCTATAATAGTAATAACATCCATATGAGCCCTCCACTGATCAAAAGTCTTGGCAGATCCCTCATTACTCAAAATGTCTTGTAGAAGGCCAAGATCACTCTCATCAAATTGATTGAGTAACCCCTTCATCTTTTTCTCCAATGGGTCCACCAATCCTTGACAATTAATCATTTCCTTCACTATTTTGTAGGTGGGAGCTATCTGTAGTGGTTTATTGTGGTCATTGGTTGATCCAATAACCATATTCTTCAAAGCACCCAATCTAGGGAACCAAGTCTGCACTAATGGAAGAGAAATTACTCTATCCATGTCAAACATACCTATTGAATTGAACATCAACAAATAATTGGAGTGAACACTCCTCACTTTTGTTATTTCCTTTGATAAACAAATGTCCAAAAAATTGGTAACAATGAAAATGTTATTATCATTGTACAATTCAAACAATTCTTCAAATACCTCTATTTGTTCAATTAACTAACTCCTTACTTATTTCTCTTTTCAGAGGAGGTACCGTTGAAGTCCTTAGCCTCAAGTATGCAATTGGTAAATTTTTAGGGTCATAGGCTACTACCTCCATACAAGTTAGAGGAGAAGAATGGGTAGGAGGAGGTGATGGTTTCATTGGAGTAGTTGTTGGAGAGGATGGGACAATATCCTATACCTATGGCACTAATTTCCTTGACACTAGTGATGGCCTAAATTTCAATGATCGCAACTTCTCCTTTAGCAGCACATTCTCTAATTACAGCTCCACAATCTTCAATTCATATTTATTCTAAACCACCACCAAGTCATTATATTGCTTATTTTTAGCATCAAACTATTCCTGCAAGGATTCAACAGTAGTCTTGGTGAATTGGGCTACATTCACAACCAATGTGGTTGCCTCAACAACTGACATATGAGATACTCTTTTGATAATTAGCCCACCCCTTAAATTTACAAATGGATCTGCAACCTCACGCTTGTTGGTATTTGGGGCTACTACCTAAATGAATAACATGTCCCACTGTGAAGTCAATACTGACCCTTGTAAAGCACATGTTGCTTCCTCCTCAGTGGTATAGATTGAAGTATCATGCCTCCTCACTGTATGAAATGCTATTGCTGATGCTAAATCTCACTCTAGTAACAATAGTACCTCACTTTTTCTTACTAGTTCTCTGCCCTCAGTTGGCATTATGCCCTTATATCTTGCTTTCATCTTAGCTAGGACCTTTGACTCAATGACCTACCTTGGGAGCTCCAAATTCTGAGTCATCATTATCTTCACATTCTCATCATATTCATATCTCCTTGCTCTCTAAACAAATTCATGAAAAACTTTAGTCTTAACAAAGGTATCATCATCCATAAAATCCTTGCATGCCCTTTCCATTACATCATCAACACTGTTAACTCTAGTCACATCAGCCTTACCTAATCTGAGCCTTTGAAGTGGTAATTTTTCTTCTCTTGGGGGTGAAGGCATACCCTGCATCATTTCATTCTTAGTCACAATGATTTCCTTATCTGAATTAGGAGAAGAATCAACAAGTCCAACTAATGTAGCACCCTCTGATGATTCAACCTTTCTTCTCTTGGGTGCAGACCCCCTTGGGGGTGAATCCATCTCAATAACCTCTGGCGTAAATGATCTTGGGGTGAAAGTGGTCGCAACTATGGTGTAGGAGAGGATGCTCTAGAACCCTCTAATTAAGTAGGGGTAGCAATCATTTTCTCCTTCCTTATTGTGCTCTTCCTTTTTGAAAAAATATATATATATACTACCTTTTTTGTGGTTGATATGTTGGTCTCTCTATAAGCACTTCCCTTATCATGCTTCTCATCTACAAGGGCCTTTCCTTTAGCTTGTACGTCTCTTTTTTCTTTAAGGTGCCCCATCACCTTATCAAAATTTTAGAGTATTGCCTCCACTCTTAGAATATTATCATCAATATCCCCCAAAACTATTTTGAGTTTAGGATCCTTGTCCAATTTTGCCTTTTCCAATTTGACAGGGGCTAACCAATTTGCTTTTCTATTCTCTACTATTTGGTAGTCAAATACATTTCTAATAATATCCTCAAGAAAATAGAAATTGTGCCAGAACCTTCCTCCCTTAATCCTATCCTTTAGAGCCACCATAAAGCCTTTTGGATCAATATTTATAGATCTACAATATTTCATCCCAAGAGGTGCAATCTTGAGGATAATACAATCAAGATATGGGATTATTTCTCCCTAGTAATGGTTGATGCCAAGCTTAGAACACCTCTTGTTGGGTCTTATGAAATCATGCAATTCCTTAGGAATCATTGGTAGATTCACCATCAAGTAACCTCTCAATCTTGAAGCAAACACATTTGAAAAGATAACAAAACTAGAGGCTTGGTCATGCATATATAGCAAGTGAGTCCATGCCTAGGCCGAGAGATCATCACCCTTCTCCTTCATATTCAACATCATTTCTTGTCCAAAATGCTCAACTCCCTTGTACAAGAACATGTGATTCAGTAATGAGTACTATCAATATTTTACTCCTGTCCCTCCTGCATTGAGAGCAATCAATCCCATGTGAATTTTACATGAAGGCTAAAGGCATCCATGTGGGAGGCTTAAACCCTAAAATCTAACATAGAGAATAAAAAGATCTCGTAAAGTAGAACTCAAATTATCAACCAAAAATGACTCCTTATTTGATGAGTTTAACTAGATTCTCATTCTTCCCTTCCCTCTTGCCATAAAATTGGTTAAAAGAGTAGCCCTAACAGTTGCCTTTACTTTTTCATACTTTGGATTTAAGGCTTTTAAATCAATTAGCTCCTTGGTCATGAGACTCAACTTGAAAACATCAATGAAACCTTCCCAACTGATATTAATCATCTGAACACCTGAATGTGTCTTGACAACCTGAACATTAGGGTCATAGTTAGCTACGATGGATTTTATGAGGTCAATGTCAGGGTAAACATTGAGAACAACTAGCTTTCCCAAATCTAATCTCCATGAATTGCAAATTGGGGCCCCAACATTTCTCTTTCCATACAAATAAGTGAATAGAGCCCATCCAGTGACGGGTAGTGCAGCATCCCTGATGGCATGTTGTCAATCAATAATGACATCCTCTATTCCAGGGCCTTGGAATATAGTATGCCCCATATGTTTATCATTTGTGGAATTGGGCAATTGGTCAAGCATATTTTGGAACAGGTGTCATTTTCTGGTATCAAAATCAGAGGGTTGGCCTTTCGGGGGTGCCATTGCAATGAAAGATGATGCAAACTAGGATCCACAAACACAACTAAGGATCAATACAAATGTAGGAAGAAAATGTAAATTCAAAGCAATTGAGAAGCAATCGATGAACATCACACCTTAAAAGAAGCCCTAGCAGACGAATTGACACACAAAACTAGCAAATGTATACAAATTCACTAGAAACTAGCACAGAGAAGGGGACAATATTACTTACATGTGCTTGACTCCTTTGGAACCCTAATCTCAAATGCTAAGAACTCAAAACACATAGCCACAAATCGCTAGATGCTTTAAAATACTTTTTGAATCAAAATATGCTTTCAATTCTACTTTTATAGCACAAAAAACCCTTCAATTTGACACTAAAACATCACATCCACAATTATTATTCCCTCGTGCAAACCAAAACACTCCCAACAGTGTCATTAGCAAATTTGAATTCTGACCATTGATCTAATAGCGAGTTAGATCCTAGATGACCCAAATGGAAACATGTGGCAGTCACCCGTTGTCCTACCTAGTATCAACTTCTGCAGACAGATGGCTTGTGAGCTAGTGAAGAATAGTAAATATTTAATCTCCATAAACAATCTGGACCCTTAGATCCTAGGCCCACCATGGACATAGCCCTAGAAACTGCCAAGGCCTATGCAATGGCATGCCACATAGCACATGTCTGCCATCTCGCACAACCTTTTTACTAAATATTTTCATCCCACGGGCTAGCAAGAAGCCAATAGAAACTAGACTATGGGACCATGCCATGCCAAACTTAAGGTGAATTAAGCACATGCCTAAAGTTGTAACTTAAATGGGGAATTCCTAATCCACATGATAAAATACTTCGACCCTACCTAAAGCACACATGAAATATTAAGAAATTTTACTTGCTTATACTTAGGACGACGGGTAAAAATAAAAAGTGCATGCAATGAAATACCTAACTAGGAACAAGGGGCCAACATATTAATGACTCCAAAAGACTTAATTCATAACTTAAGTGACTAGGGAAAAGAGAAAATAGGCCAATAATGAATTAAAAGAGAAATTAGGGTTTTCCTGTGAATAAGGTTTTTGGAAGATTTGAATCCTAAGAATGAACCCTAGCAGATGGAAAATGAAACCCTAAGCCTTTAGGGACAAATTGATGACCAAATTTGTGAAAGGTGACCACAAAACAACTAGAAATATTCAAAGTCCCATCAATGGCTCTAGTTGGGGATGTTTGTTTGGCACAAGTAGAGTGAGATCCCAAAATTTCCTAGTAGGGCAAACCACACAGAACATCGACAAAACCCAAAAAGCAAGAGGACCACCAAGGTAAGGCAAAGAAAACCAAACTAGAGTAGAACACACCAAACCTATTTACAAACCTATACATAGGAATACAATGTACATGGAAATAACATACCTCAAGTGAAGTATGGTTTCAAGAATTGTCCATGTACTGGCAATTCAAGAAGCTCACTAGTCAAATTTTGTAAGTAATAAGAGTCCTCACCATGTTTGTTGCTGATCAGATATGGTCCTAGCCAGAGAGCATCAAATTTACCATGCTTCTCATTGTCATGTGCTCTCACATTCCACATCAACACCAATCACCAACCTCAAACTTCCTAGAGGAAGACTTCTTGTCATACAGGGTCTTTACTTACAGTTGCATTTTCATGTTCTTTGTTTGGGCTATTTTTCTTGTTTCATCAAGTTCCACCAGATTATTGATTCTTTTTTGCATTTCATTTGGGATATCATCCTCATACTGTTGTATGAATTTGTACATTTGCAACATATTGTTAGTTGGCATTGTAGCCTCAAGCCCATAAACCAATTCAAATGGTGATTGACTTGTTGCCTTTTTTATAGTTACTTTATCAACCCACAGAGTTTGCTTTAACTTGGAGCCCCAAGCCCTTTTGTTTTTCTCTATCACTCTCTTGATAATCTTCATGAGACTCCTATTATTGGATCCAACCCATCCATTTCCTTGAGGATGGTAAGGGGATGAATATGAGATAGAAATTCCATATTTGTTGCAAAAGTCAACAAACTCTTCTGACTGGAAACACATAGCATTATTAGTTACAATTTTCTCTAGTACACCAAACCTGGTCAGAATATTGTTCATTAAAAAATTAGTAACCACCTTACTTGTGGCCTTCTTTGTGGGAACGACCTCTATCCACTTAGTAAAGTAATTGGTAGAAACTAGTATCCATTTGTGTCCTCCACCTGACTTCTCTGTGAGTTCTCCAATGAAGTCTATCCCCCACTATTGAAATGGTGCCTGCACTGAAACTAGCCTAAGAGGCAAGTTTCCATAAAATTTTAACTTACCAGCAAACCTTTGGCATGCATCACATGCACTTACCATTCTTTGTGCATCTTTGAAAAGTGTTGGCAACCAAAACGTAGCTCTTAAAACCTTGTGAATCATAGTCTTGGCCATGTAATGACCACCAAACACACCATTATGTATTTCACTTAAGAGTTCCTTAGCATGCTTTCCATCCACACACTTGAGCAATACTCCATCAATATTTCTCCACAACAGTTTATTGTCAATGATCACATATTTGATGGCTTGGAGCGTAAGTGTCCTTTTTTCATTATCTACCATCCCCTCAGGGCTTGAAAATTTTGCAAGTAGTGTATAATATGTCTAAACCACCCAGAAGTTTGCATATCATAACTAGGGCATTCATTGACATATTCAACATTGTTTATCTAATTTTCCTCTCAATTTGACTCAGCCATTAACTTTACCAATCCTTGTCCTCTTACACACTTCATAATTTCAATATCAATGTTGAATTCCTAGATCCTATTTATCCATCTGCACCTTCTGCTAGTAACTTCCTACTGAGTAAAGATATCCTTAACATCAGCTAAAGGTACATATGCAACAATGGTTGCACTGACTAGATATGGTCTTGTTTTGTAGGAAAAAGAATGGATGGGGTTGATTGGATGTTTTGGTGTTGATAGGTTTAGATCCTCCTTTCACTAAAAACATTCAAGGACATATCAACTAAGTTGAATCTCTACTAAGCGAGAGCATTTACCTAAAATGTTGGGTTGTCACTTGGAATGATGTGGAAACAAAAAATTACTAATTAATATCTAATTTTAATCCTTAAATATGAAAGAAACCTTAATTATGCAAAATAGTGAAAATTTGGTAAATTCAGACAAATGCTTACAGATTAAGGAAGAGGACAAAGATTAATAACTAACCATTTTTCAAAGTTTAGAATTTCAAAGTATTTGAGGACAATGCCCTAGGATCCCAAGTCCAAGGTATTGTTTTCTCCACATAATGCAGAACTCCTTCTGACACTAATATTAATGTTCCATCTATTTTCGTCACTTGAAATGTGGAGGACACTGCCCAAGGTGCCTAAGTCCAAGGTAGGTTGATTCTCAGGATGTAGAAGTTCCTTAAGATGCATAATGTCCCTATAACTTTGATTCTTGTCTTTACAACTTCAGAGGACATTGCCCTAGGCACCTATGTCCTAAAAAATTTCTATTTCACTTCTTTCTTTCAAATATTGAATCCTTGTCATCTACAACCTTCCTCTACAACTCCACTTCGTGAAACTTAGTACCTATAACTTGTGATAAAAAAGGAGTGTAGTTTGAGGTTGTGCTATTTAGAGGCTTTCCTTAGTCAAGCTCCAGAGAGACATTCATGTCTTCTAAACACCATTGTTAGATAAGAGTGCATATCCCTGCAAGATAGAGGCAAAATCCAAATGATAAATGATTCAAACATAAACAAATGTCACCTTAGAAGTGTAGATCTCACATAAATGAAGTATCTTCAATCACATGAGAAGATGAAGCCAAATATGCAATCACAAACATAATAACAATGCTTTGCTCTGCAACAATGAATATCAAGGATGCTCTAAAATCACAAGTATGCATAAAGTTCACCATCATCTTCTTCTAGTTTACAAATGAAAACCTAAACATGCTTATATATGCAAAAACACACATTCTCGCCAAGAATTTCATAATTCAAACTTTTGGTGTTGGCATAGGACCTAACAATGGTCATATAACTGACGTTTAAATTTAGGGTCTGACCCAAAATAGGGCAGGACTAGGGCACAAGCACCCAAGTTGCCTCCCACTATTTTAGGCAAGAGTCATCTCAATAGCACTCCCTAGGTCCTATTTTCCATAAGGCTTCATGGTTTTCTTATCGGGATCCAAAATTATCGGGATCTAAATGCATTCTAATGACCTGAGAGATAAACCTTAAGAGGGAAAAGCCCCCAACGGGACATTTTCTGACATAAAATTTAGCTGCCACTTTAATGTATGTATAAATGTAAGGTCAATACATGCATTAAAGTAAGGTCAACAAACACACAAAACATGCCAAGAATAGTGAAGACACACCAAACACATTGAAGATAGTAACAGGCATGCAAAACACGGAGAAGACAACATTGAAGACATGCAATACACAATGAATACAGTGAATGCAGTAATTATTTCTTTTTCATTTTCTCATATAAATGAATGCAAATTCAAGTACATGGAAAGTAAATACATAACCGAAAATGCAGGAGCTCATCACCACTAGTCTTAAAACAACATAAGGGGCAACGAACATGCAATATAAATCTCAAAGTGTAGGAGGATCTCATTTCCACTAGTCTTGAAACTACACTTGAGAACAAACATGCCATACAAATCCCAAAGCATAGGAGGAGTTCATCACCACCAATCTTGAGACTATGCTTGGGAAAAAACACACCATACACACACACATGGAAGACATAGAGAAAACATGGCAACCAAGCGATGGAAGAAACCTATTTCTTAGTTTGCTACCATTTTAGGCACATTACAGGCACACACTGATGATTACGCTTCACCACATAAATCGTTGAAGACACGCTTAAGGGAGGATACACCAACCCTGCCTACTCGGAGGACTTTTACAAAATGAGAGGATGTGCAATCTCCTCAAGAAATACATCATCCCTGCCTCTGCAGAGGGCTTAAAATAGAAAGGATATGCATGATATCCAACCTTTATAGAGGGCTTAAATGATTGCAATATAGAATAAAGATGTGCACTCATTTAGAGATACAACATCTCGCCTCCATAGAGGACTTACAAACATGCTTCATTAGTACCAAAATCATTAGACAACTTACCTTATATGCCCCCACCTTAAGGTGGTTGATATCGTGTACTAATATCAAGCACATTAAGGTAGGAAGAAAACACACAAGGTACATGAGCTCTCACAAAGCCCATGCCCCCAGAGGTGACATGCACTTTACGATGGCCAAATGTTCCCACAAACACACAATATCCTGCAAGAAAAGGTGTTAGAAACCATATAATCATGATAAACAACAATGCATGCAATCATTCACATAAAGAGTCGAGCAAGGTAAGATCCAAGATAAACAAAGTGCACAAAGTAGCAGTATTGTTATGTTTTTGAGTGCGATAAGACAACATCAAAATATCACATGGAGTGATTCTACTAGCCAAGGGTTGGATAATAAATATCAACCCCATCGTCATGTATGGAGTAGGTCTTGTTTTTTAATTTCTTGCTAAAGGGACACTAGGTCCATATTAGTATTATATGTTTTTCATCATTTGCCAGCTAGATAAAACCACTAGAGGAAGCTAAACAATAAATAAAGAGAGGAGAAACAAGTGCCTTAGGGACAATCATCTAGGAGGGTGCCCCCAAGTAACTAGTCATGATGCTATGTCCTTAAGACACAACACACAACAATGAAAATAGAGGAGAGGGAAGATAGAAGAATGATGATATAAATAGAAGAAGGGTCACAATAGAGGCAGTCTCCCAGTACCCTTGACCTTGCAAGAGAATCAAGGTTCATCCTAGGAGGCCTAAACAAAACATAACACATCACGGGGGAAATACCACATAGAGGTAAATGGTTAGAAATACTTACCTACAAGAGGCTCATGTTAGAAGTTATCAATGATCAAGTTATCCTCTTCCCAATCTCAAATGCTAGAGGAATGAGGTGTGTATGACACTATAGCCCTAATTTTGTTCTTGTCTTCAAATTATTCAATGTTAAGTTCATATAGGTTTGATTCAATGTTAGGTTGGAAGTTTTCTTTCTGAAGTGCATTTCATTATGCGAAAGCTTGTCATCTTCTCCTTCTTTCACTTTCTTGTCTATTTCTTCTTGTCTTGTTGCTTATGTTTTCAAAGGTATTTTCATGTTTTTCCATAGGAGTTTGCACATTAGAGGAGGAAGCACCGTGTTCAAATCTCATTGGTCTCAATAAAATGTTTTTTTGTCAATGAATACCTCCCAATCCTTGTAAAGATGGTAGGGGAGGAACCTCAACATAAATACCATCTCTTCGTGGATGATGTGAGTTATCAAATTTCCCTTATCCACTTCTACCATTGCAATTATTTCATCATAGTCATAAAAATCTTGTTTTATTTTTATTTCATTTTGTCGTTTTCCTTTTGCTCTAAGGGGATCTCCAAATGCATGTTGTTCTTCCCTTATTGTTTGTAAAGGAGGCCTAGCCACTCTAGATAGTTGTTTTTCTTTGTATCATCTATATTCTAGGAAAGATTGGGCTTTTCATGGTTCAGGGTCTCTATCAGGTCGCGACCAAAAGTAATCAAGAGTGAAGTTTTTGTCCTTAGTTGGGCATTGATATGAATTACAGTGGATAGTATGTATTTATCCATGCAAAGAGAATTTTAGGCATTTGTGAATAGTTGAGGGGATGACATTCATAGCCTTAAGCCAAGGATGTCCTTGTTTTATATGGAAGAGTTTGGATAAGGGGATAACATCAAATAATTGATCCACAACTTTATCATATACTGAGACCAATAAGGTTATCTTCCCAAATGTATTCATCAAAGCTCCATTATGTGTTTTAATTCTAAAATCCGACGGTTCATAAGAATCTTGTGCCAAATCATGTTTAAGAAGAAAATCTTTTGTAACCACATTAGTCATGCAATTAGGGTCTATAAATGTTCCATGCATAGTTCTTTCCATTATGTTCATTATAATGTAAAGAGGCCCTTCAGTATCTACCATTGCTTTGTCATGAGGTGTAAATGTTATTTCAAGTTTAGAGGTTCTTCTTTTGAAATAAGGCCTAGGAGAAAACCTAGCATTATTGTTGTATTGAGAAGCCACGTGTATGTTTTTAAATGAATGCCAAATCAGATTTTATAGATTTTCAACACTTATGCAAGAAACAAATGCAAAAGTATGTATGAATATGGCCTAAAATGCTTGATTTTTCAACTTTTTTTCAATGCAAATGAGTGAAAGAAGAAGTGTTGTAAGGAAATTGATGAGTGGCAGAAAATAATATGCCTAATAATAGTCCAATGATGCAACAATATCATTCACAACACATCTTTGATGCAAAACTATGTGTCGATGTGACCTAAAAATGCTTGATTTTTCACTTTTTTCCAATTTTTTAATGCAAATTACTAGCGAAAGAGGTGTTGTGAAAACTTTAAAGAAGGATATTAAATAATAAGCTCAATATCAATCCAATAATGCAATAATATCTTTCACAACACATGTTTAATTCAATTTTAGAGAGACGATAAGGCTGAATCTAGCAAAAATGCAAGGTTTTCAAACCCTAGACACGAAATTTTGAAAGAAAGACACTATGATGAGACACTAAAATTATAAATCGGATGGAAATGAGTGTTTAAAACAGTACTAAAATTTGAAACAAGATTTTACCTACAAACCCTAGCTAATGCAAAAACTAGGTTATATGAAAAATGCACATTTTCAAGCAATTTTCACTAATTTAAGCATGAAAATGTAATGCAAATGAATAATTAATGATGAATGTCTATAATTTAAATAATATTTAATGAAAGTAATAGAAATTAAATTCAAATTATGCTAAAATACGAGCCTAAGATGCCAACTTTTTCAAATTTTGGTTTTGTTTGTAATTTTTTCAAATGCAATAAGATGAATGAGTGCAAATCTATCACAAAAAACTCAAAAAGATGCAAAAATTCAAAAACACGGGTTCACCAAAATGTTTTCTAGGAAAAAGGATGGATGGGGTCGATTGGATGTTTTGGTGTTGATAGTTTTAGATCCTCCTTTCACTACAAACATTCAAGGACATATCAACTGAGTTGAATCTCTACTAAGCAAGAGTATTCACCTAACAGGTTGGGTTGGTACTTGGAGTGATGTGGAAACTTAGAAATTACTAATTAATATCTAACATCAATCCTTAAATATGCAAGAAACCCTAATTATGCAAAATAATGAATAAACTGGTAAATTCAAACAAATGCTTATAGATTAAGGAAGAGGACAAAGATTAATAACTGACCATTTTTAGAAGTTTGGAATTTGGAATATTCAAGAACAATGCCTTGGGCACCCAAGTCCAAGGTATTGTTTTCTCCTTGGAATGTAAAACTCCTTCTGGCACTAATAATCACCATTCCGTAGACTATTTTCGTCACTCGAAATGTAGAGGACACTGCCCCAGGTGCCCAAGTCCAAGGCAGGCTTATTCTTGGGATGTAGAAGCTCCTCCATATATAGAATGTCCTTATAACTTTGATTCCTATTTTTGTAACTTTAGAGGACATTTCCTTAGGCGCTCATGTCTCAAAAATGATCTGTTTGGCTTCTTTCTTTTCGATGCTGAATCCTTGTCATCTACAACCTTCCTCTACAAATCCACTCTAGGAAACTTGATACCTATAACCTATGATCACAAAGGAGTGTGGTTGGTGGTTGCGGTGTTTAGACGCTTTCATCAGTCAAGCCCTGGAGAGACATTCAAGTCTTATGAACATCATTGTTAGATAAGAGTGTGTTTCCCTGCAGGATAAAGGCAAAATCCAAATGATAAATGATTCAAACATAAACAAATATCACATTAGAAGTGTAGATCTCACATAAATGAAGGCTCTTCAATCACATGAGAAGATGAAGCCAAATTTGTAATCACAAACACAATAACAATGGTCTACTCTAAAACAATGAATATCAAGGACACTCTAAAATCACAAGTATGCATAAAGTTCACCATCATCTTCTTCTAGTTTACAAATGAAAACCTAAACCTACTTATATATGCAAAAACACACATTCCCACCAAGAATTTCATAATTCAAACTTTTGGTGTTGACATAGGACCTAACAATGGTCATATAATAGACACTTAAATTTAGGGCCTGACCCAAAATAGGGCGGGACTAGAGCACAAGCACCCAAGATCTCCCCCTATTTTAGGTAGGAGTCATCTCAATAGCACCCCCTAGGTCTTATTTTCCATAACACTTTAGGGTTTTCTCATCAGGATCCAAAATTAACATGCAATATCATTTAAATGCATTCTAAGGACCTGAGAGCTAAACCTTAAGAGGCAAAATCCCCCAAGGGGACATTTTCTAACATAATAGGTCTAAAAATTTTAATTGACTTCAGCAAAGCATAGGCTTGCTTCTCAGTCATATCATACTTTAAGTCTATAGCTTGTAATGACTTATTGAAAAAAGTTATTGGTTGCTCATGTCCTTCGTTATTTTTTTGTAGCAACACTATTGCAATAGTGTGAAAGAAAGCAAAGGAAAATAGTTGAAAAGGCTTGGAAAAATTAGGAGACTTCAAAACTGGTGCTTCCTTGATAGTCATTTTTATGTTTACACAAGCTTGATATGGCTCTTCATTCCATGCTATCCTCTTATCCTTCTTCAACATTTTCGAAATGGGTCGAGTAATTTCATAAAAATTTGTTACAAACCTCCTCATGAAGTTTACTTGACCAAAGAAAGACTGTATACCCTTCACACTTTTGGGCTGAGGGATCTTGTCAATTGTAGCCACTCTATCTGGGTCAATCCTCACTCCTTCTTTGGACACTATATGTCCTAGTAATTTACCTTTAGTAACCCCAAAGGCACATTTTTTAGGATAGAGGGATATCCCATATTCTAAGGCTCTGATGAAAATCCTCTCCAAATGCATGCAATCATCTTCCTCTTTCTTGGAGAATGCAGTGAGGCCATCTTGATATATAACCATAATGATGAACCAATTAAGTTAAAGAAAGCTACATCCATAGCTCTCTGAATGGTGGCACCGATATTTGTCAAGCCAAAAGGCATTCTAACATACACATAAGTGCCCCAAAGAGTTGTAAATGTAGTCTTGTACTATTCTAACTTCTTCACTTTTACCTAGTTATAGCCTGAGAAACCATCCATCATAGATAGCAGCTCACAACTAGTTACTTTCTGGAGCATAGATTCCTTGTTAGGCAATGGATAGTTATCTTTCAATGATGACATGTTTAAGTTTCTGAAATCAACACATAGTCTAATGTCACCATTCTTTTTTCTCACTAGCACAAAGGTTAGACACCCATGTTGAATGTCTGATGGGCTTAATAATTACCCCCATATCTAAGCGTTATCAACTCCTCTTACATTTTAGATGTTAGTGTAGGGTTGATAGGTCTTTGCTTCTACCTGAAAGGCTTTGCATCTAGTTTGAGAGGTATCTCATGCTAGAATATATCCTTTGTATATGCCTTTAGATCATCATAAGACCAAGCAAACACATTTCTATATTTCCTCAATAAAGAAATTAACATAGCTCTAACATGAGGCTTCATTTTCTTTTCTACATATACTTTCTTTGGATCCTTCTCATTTCCTAGATTTATTTCTTCAAGATCATCTGGATGTGATGAATCTTACTTGAGAGTACTTTTATTAGGGCCATCAAAGACCCTTTCCAAAGACACAAGATCTTTAGGAATTTTGTTGGTCTTAAGTTGGATTACCTCATTTCCAAATATTGTTTCTTTTCCATTCTTTTCTTCCACCCAAAGTCTATCTCCTGACTTTCATATTGATTAAGACACTGCAGGAATTTTAGTATGTCTTTATCATCATTAAATACTTGTCAATTTTGAATATTGTCATGAATAGAAGGCCTTGTTTGCACTTTGACCTTGGAGATTCCATAAAAAGTCATATCATTAGGCCTTAATACTATGTTTTCTAGCAAATCCTCCATGGAATTCTTGCTTCTTTCCACCCAATCAATATTGAATGCATCAAACATTTCTACTAAGTCCCAAACAACATTTTTGTACTATTTCAACCTTTTATTCTTTGAAGAAAATTTTGATTTTACCTCGGATATAACTAATTCAGAGTCACCAATGATCCTTAGTTTCTTTATTCCATGTTTCTTAGCTAATCTTAACCCTAGTAATAAAACCTCATATTCTGCTACATGATTTGTACATACAAATAATAATGAGAAAGAGAATTTGAAAGTCTTATCACTAGGAGAAATGAGGATCACTCCTGCACTAGATCCTTCCTTAGAACAAGCATCATCAAAATACATAGTCCATAGCTCATCTTTAGTTTCTTGTTCCCTCGCTTCCTTTTTCAAAGGTATAGGTTTCTTAACTTCTTCTTCTTCTAGAAATTCCTCAACTCTAAAATTACCAATGTTCATATCATCAAAATGGATATGCTCTTTAGATTAATCTTCCACCATTATGTATGAAGTGAGAGGATCTCTATAAAGCTTAACATTCTTGCCATCAATAGGGATAGTGGCAAATGACATATCACACTACATGCTCCCACCAATAGTAGCATACCATTTTCTAGATAGAAGCATCCCATAAGTGGGAGGTATGTCCAACATAGTTGCACTTATCACAAACTCCTTATTAGGATATGCTACAAACTTATAAGGTATCTCCCTTATGATTCGTATGACTGGGACCTCTCTATTATCGATTGCATAACATTTACCATATGCCTTCATGATCTTCAGACCCAATACATGCACGATTTTAACTATCATAGTATTGGAAGATGCCCTTGAATCAATCATACAATTCTTTAGGGTTTTATCATTTATAATTTGGGATACATAAAAGGCATCGACTTGATTAGGGAATGTAGTAAGTGTAGCACCCAAGAACACCTGAGGGCTATCATTGCTACTCCCCTCAATATTCTTTTCCTTTCTTTTCTCTTTATTCTCTTGAGGCTAAATCTTTTATCCCTTTTCAATGCAGGCTAAGTCTACACTAGTGATGTAAGCTACTGCTTTATTCCCATGTTCTTCAATCCTCATCAACTCCAAAAGTGGAACTAATACCTTTATTTGTGATGTTTGGAACATGTCAACTAGGGTATACTTAGGCATATCATAGGATATCACAATATTGTCCTCAGATTTCTCTTTATGTACTCCAGATGTTCCAATTTCTTGAGTAGGACCTTTTTTCCTTTCTATATCAGTTTGCAAACTCTAGGGACTACTTAGGGTTGATGGGACAATCAATAGTTCCCTAGCATGCACCCCATCAGGCTTTTTTCCCCACACCTTAGTATTTGTTTCCCTAGGCTCATCCTTTTTCTTATCATCCTAACTTTCTTTGATGAAAACACTACTAGCTTTGCCCTGATCATTGTCTACAACTCTATTCCTTAGATGATAATTACTTTTAAACTGGGCTGCAACAGCAACAATTAATTTTTTAATTTTATCATCTGAAGGTCTTCTCAATGTTACATCATTTTCCTCAATTTCGAGAGTATATACAACACAACTCTCTTCCTCATCTTCATCTGAAAAAACTTGTTGTTGACATATACTTGCTATGTGTCTTTGATTGTCAACATCCATTTCACCAATATCTTCATCAGCGAACAACATTTTGATCATCCCATCATGCTCATGAGACACATCACAAACATCATGTGTCCTGGTCTTCTTCTAAAGACTATGCTAAAGCACACTGATGTGATGAATGGGGCAATTGGCAAGCTATACACTAGGGGGTATCATTTATAGAATTTGTAGAAGACTTCTTTAATGGATCCAGAGTGTCTCTTTTATGCCAGTTCTTTTGATTACTAAGAATAGGATTACCATTATGCCAATTGGTATTATATGGTTGATCATGCAGTCTTGGTGGCCTATCATTTCTTTGGAAAGTTGGTTTTTAACCTGCTAGACCCTTTTCTTGTTGAGTAATTTTATAATTTAGATCCTTCAAGGCACTCATAACCTTATCCATTTTATCTTTTTGTGAAGTTGCTTTCTCTGCAAATCCTTTGTCTTCCTTTTTTGGATTTTTCAAAATTTTCACATCTTCTCTCGTCCCCACTTTACCAATAGCTCTTCCATTGCTTTCAATATGCATGGCCACCCAATAAGCATCCCCTAGGGTCTAAGGATTCTTGTCTCTAAGAAGATATCCCATTTTAGGGTCAAATACATTGCTATATGTAACCAAGCATACATGCTCATTTGGTCTTAAATGATTTGGAATTCTATGCATGGCCTTTTGAAACCTTATCTTGAAATTGTTCCAAGTATGTGCATAATCAATGTTGTCATTGATGTTAACATGTCTGTATTGTCATTGGTATCAACTATGCTCTTACTTTGTTGAGGATATTGAGAAAATTAGCCCCTTCGGTGATAACAATGTGTTGCAGTAGAAACAATGCACTACATGCAGAAGAATAATCTAGAAGAATGCTCCACATTTCTTGTAGAATAAATATCTTTGCCTATGGATTGGAAGTTATTTAAAATCATGTCTGAAGATGTTATATTCCAAGTTTGAGCCTCCAGTATGAAGAATTGAGTGAGTTATATTCACGAGAGTGAAAATAACTTTTTCTATATGTTTGGTGGTGATAGGGAGAAAGTGTTTTGCTTTGCATTTCTCTGCATTGAAGTATTTTGGTCTATTCTTCTAGAATTAAGTTAGTGATGATGTTAAGTACCTTCAAATGCAATGGTTAATGATTTTGTATTCCGCAAGCTATCTTTTACTCATGATTGTGGCTAACAGTGTTATTCCTGTACTACAGTTTGAAGAATCTTATTGATAGAGTGATTAAAGATCGTGCGGTTGTTCCTAGTGATCACCTTATGTTTGTAGATGTCTCCCAATCATGCTTCTACCTTTAGATTGGTCTATAGGGTGTATTTCAGATCGTACATGAAGTGTGTTCTTGAGAATACTTGTGTTAACATTAGTTTTGGCTAACCTGGTTGAATTTATCATTTGCAGAGATGCATCAAAGATTGTGATAGTGTGTTGTAGCATGGAAGATTATGTTTGAGTCCCTGCTAAGGTATGACATGATCCACATTCATTTCTTTTCTTTGTAAATCTATTTAGATCCAGACCTATTATGATGTAACGTATGTTTGTCAACCTTGGAGATTGTTCCAATGGTTGATGATTGTAATGCCAACCTTCATGATCATTCCAAGGTTGATGAAGTGTATAAATACTTGTAATTGGGTCATGAAAATGTATCCAAGTGCAAAGATGGGAAGATAAAAACAAAGTAAGGTAGCCGAGTACTTCAGAGATTTTTGTGCTTCAATGGAACTAAAACTTGGCATGGAGTAGATATTGTTATCTCAGTTCAACCTTTTTGGTAGTGAGCCTTCCTTTCGCAGTGAGCCATCCATAGGCAATGAGCAATTTGGGCAGTGAGCCCTATAGGCAGTGAGCCTTTGTTTTTCAGTATTGATATAACTTATATATTTCTGTGGGATAACATCCACTATGGTTTTTCCCTTTCAGGGTTTTCCATGTAAAAATCTGGTGTCTCCTATGTTGAGTATGTTATTGTGTTGAGCTTCTCATTATATGCTTTCATGATTTTATTACAATACAAGTAATTGATAAGTTAATGATTAATTGGTCAAAAGTTTTTGGACAACTGATTCACCCCCCCTCTTAGTTGTCCAATGTAGTTCAACAATTGGTATCAAAGCTAATTTCCTCAGAAGAAAGCAAAACTACTTGAGGAAGATGGAGGATGTCTTATAAGAAGGAATCTCCACATTTTGATGGGACAAATTATGCTCTTTTTAAAGTACAAATGAAAAACCATCTCCTTTGTCTTGGGTATAAAGTATGGCTAGCTACATAGTCACAATTTGTCATGCTTAAAGGTGGGTTGACAACTGAGGATGATATGAAAGAATATGAATTGGATGTCAAAGTAAAGGATGTTTTGTTAAGTTCCTTAAGTGACTCGGTGTTGACAAAAGTTGTTGACCTTGAATCTACAGATGAGGTATGAGAGAAGCTAAAAAATTTGTATGAAGGAGATGATTCTGTAACAGAAGCTAAACTACAATTCTGAAAGTGAAATATTAGGGTTTGAAGATGAATGAAGATAAAAATATAACAACCTTTATGCAAAGAGTTGATGAACTTGTCACTGGAATAAAAGGTATGGGAGGAACTCTTAGTGATAAGGAAGTTGTGATGAAAATTCTCAAATCACTATGAAAGTCATATAATCACAAGGTAGTTGCTATTGAAGAATTTAACTGTGAAAACTATTGACAGAGATTAGTTACTTGCAAAGCTTACAACCTTTGAGATGAGAGAATTTGGTGATGACCTACCAAAAGTTGAATCCACTTTTAAAGCTAGTACTTCAGAAAAGATTTCCAGAGTTGAGAAATATAAAGTGGATGATGACTTTGATGAATTGAAGCTAACTTTGTTGACATGCTACAAAGAGGTTTCGATAAGTTCAAAGGTAAATTACCTTTCAAGTGTTTCTCTTGTGGTGAAGTAGCACATTATACTTCCAAATGACCTGAAAGAATTGAAAGAAATAAGAAAAAGTATGAGAGCAAGCCTAGAGTTCCAAAGAAATGTTACTATGTTAGAGATTTTGATGATGAAGGAGTGACTGATGATAAATCTGATGATGCTACTACCAGTGCAAATGAATTCTTTTTTATTTCTATTAAAGAAGATCCTATGTCTACTAATTCTGCTAGCTATTTGAAGGAGGAAAAACCAATTGAAGGAAGTGCTTTAGATGTTCAGGTTGAGAAGGATAAGGATGAATGGATTATTTATAGTGGATGCTCACATCACATGACTAGTGACAAAAATAAGTTTGTAGGTTTGGAAAAGTATGATGGAGAACTGGTTAGGTTTGGAGATAATGCAGCTAAGATTTGTGGAAAAGGGTCTATTTCATTTGATGGAAAGAATAACACTGATAATGTTCTATATGTCAAGGGTTTGAAGCATAATCTTTTGAGTGTTAGTCGAATGTGTGACAAAGAATATGATCTAAGATTCAAAGATAATGGGTGTAAGATCATGGAAAGCTCCAGAACTCTGATTGCTAATCATAAGAAGACAAAAGGTAACATCTATTAATTGAGAGGAACTAATGATTATTGTTTATTGGCTCAGGTAGAAGAAAGTTAGTTGTGGCATAGAAAGATGTGTCATATAAACTTTGATAATTTGGTAAAGATAAGTTTAGGATAGATTGTGAGAGATTTACCAAAACTTCTGAAACCACCCAACATAATCTGCAAGGAATGTCAGTTATGGAAGTAGACTAGAACAAGATTCAAGAACAAAGAGCAATTCTTTGTCAGTTTGTTGGATCTAGTGCATACAAATCTTTGTGGTCCTACAAGGGTAAGAAGTCTACAAGGTGACAAGTACTTCATGTTATTTATTGATTTTTATTCTAGAATGAATTGGGTTACTTTTCTAAGAGACAAATCAAAATCCTTAGAGAAGTTCAAACCTTTCAAGGCAATGGTTGAGAATGAAATTTGGAATTGAAAATCAAATGCTTGAGGTGTGATAGAGGAGTTGAATTCACATCAAATGAATTTAACATTTTCTATGAAGAACATGGGATAAAAAGAAAGATGTCTACACCTAGGACTCCTCGGCAAAATAGAGTTGTGGAAAGGGAAAATAGGACAGTTTAAGAGGCTATTAGGACAATGATGGAAGAACCAGATCTGAAAAAAAAATTTTAGAAAGAGACTATTCATACTGTTGTTTATATCTAAAATAGAGTTCAAGTCAAAGGTAATGGTACTCAAAATCCTTATAAATTATGGTATGGAAGAATTCCTTCAGTAAAGTATTTCAAAATATTTGGAAGAAAATGCTATGTCAGGAGAGATGAAGATATAGGAAAGTTCGTGCAAGGTGTGATGAAGGAATCTTTCTTGTATATCTACCAGGAGTAAGGCCTACCAGTGCTACAACAAAATGTTAAAAAAGATTGTTAAAAATTCAAATGTGAAGGTATATGAAGGCAAGGAGAAGATATCAGACCTAAATTACTATGAACCAGATGAACCTATGACTCTATTAAATAAAGAAAAAAATGAGCAAGAAGATAGTCAAAATGAAGAAGTCTCTGGAAAGTATTGTCAAGACTCCCAGGTATGTAAAGATCAATCATTCTGAAGATTAGATTATAGGTGACAAAAGAAACGGTGTGCTAATAAGAAGAAGAGCTATAGAGGAACAAGTCAATTACTATTTTCTTTCAAAGATTGAACCAAAGACTATGAATGAAACATGCAATGATGAAAATTGGGTAAAGCCAATGGAGGAAGAACTATTATGGATAGAGAAGAATGAAACTTGGGAATTAGTTCCCAGACCTATTAACAAAAATGTTATTGGAACCAAATTGTTTTTTAGGAATAAGTTGAATGAGAATGGAGAAGTTGTAAGAAATAAGGCAAGTTTGGTATGAAAAAGATACTCTTAGATTGAAGGAATAGATTTTGAAGAAACTTTTTCTCCTGTAGCATAGATTGAGGCAATCAGAATATTTTTGACATTTGCAGCTCACAAAGATTTTAAGGTATATCAGATGGATGTGAAATCTACCTTCATGAATGGTGATTTAGAAGAGGAAGTATACATTGGGCAACTAGAGGGATTCCAAATGTCAAATCAAGGTAATATGGTATATAGGTTGAAGAAAGCATTGTATAGACACAAACAAGCTCCTAGAGCCTTGTATGCAAGGTTAGACAGGTATTTATTGCAATTGAAATTTAGTAAAGGTAATGTAGATAGCAATCTATATTTCATAATCAATGATGATTAGATCTTGATTGTTGAGGTCTTTGTTGATGACATTATCTTTAGAGGAAATGAAGGTATGTGCATAAGCTTTGCTGGTGAGATGAAAAACAAATTTGAAATGTCCACGTTTGGTGAAATGAATTTGTTTTTGGGTTTGTAAATTAATCAATTAGATAAAGGAAGCTTCATATCTCAGTCTAAGTATGTGAAAGAGTTGTTGAAGAATTTTGGGATGGAAGGCTCTAAACCAATAAGTACTCCCATTGCGACTAGTTGCAAGTTGAGAAAAACTGATGAATCACCTAAGGCTGATTAGAAAAAATACAGATCCATGATTAGAGGATTACTTTATCTAACTCAAACTAGACCTAATATTATCCATGTAGTTTGTCTTGTTGCAAGGTTTCAAGCTGATCCAAGAGAATCACATGTGTTGGCAGGTAAGAGAATTCTAAAGTATTTGAAAGGTACTCTAGATCATGGCTTATGGTATCCAAAGGACAATGATTTCACTCTCAGTGCTTATATAGATGTAGATTGGGCTAGAGATGTTGATGACAAAAAGAGTACAAGTGGAGGTGCCTTCATTTTGGGTAATAGATTGGTCTCATGGCAGAGCAAGAAATAAGATTCAATATCTTTGTCAACTACAGAAGTAGAATATATTGCAGTAGCATGTTGTTGCACTCAAGTATTATGGATGAAGCAAACTTGGAAGGATATAAGAGTTGTGTATGAAGATCCAATTGAAATCTTTTGTGAAAATACAAGTGCCATAAACATTTCAAATAATCCAGTGATGCACTCAAGAAAAAAAACATATAAATAAGGTATCAACTTTTGAGAGAGGGGGTGGCAGAGAATGAAGTAAAGTTGGAATATGTGTCCACAAAGGATCAGATTGTAGACATTTTCACTAAACCTCTACCTTAAGAGACCTTTGAGTATCTTAGAGAAAAGTTAGGGGTCATTACCCCTCCTATCCTAAACTAAGAAGCATAGGAATGCATCAATCCAGTGGAGCTCAAAGTGTCATTTTTTGATCTAGATTGACGTTCTGAAGGCTACCTCTCAGGGGGAGTAGCTAAATATTTTTGATAAAGTCAGTGGATCAAAGGAGTAGCATGCAAGTATGTGGCCTTTGCCATTGATGTCAAAGGGGGAGAAAAATCATGTGAAAAACTTAGGGGAAGAAAGAATGCAGATGTGTAAAGAGAAAGGGGGAGAATCTTATCTATGGTCTTTTCAGTTTTTCACATCATATGTTGCCATCAATGACAAAGGGGGAGATTGTTGCAAGTATGTGCCTAATCTATGTTGTCATTGATGTCCACATATCTTTGTTGTCATTGGTGTCAATTGTTCTCTTACTTTGTTGAGGATATTGAGAAAATTAGCCCATCTGGTGATAACAATGTGTTATAGTAGAAACAGTGCACTACATGTAGAAGAATAGTCTAGAAGAATGCTCCGCATTTCCTGAAGAATAAATATCTTTGCCTATAGATTGGAAGTTATTTAAAAACTTGACTGAAGATGTTATATTATGAGTTTGAGCCTCTGGTATGAAGAATTGAGTGAGTTATGTTGACCAGAGTGAAAACAACTTTTTCTGTATGTTTGGTTGTGATAGGGAGAAAGTGTTTTGCTCTACATTCCTCCGCATTGAAGAATTTTGGTCTGTGGTTTTGGAATTAAGTTAGTGATTATGTTAAGTGTCTTCATATGCATTGGTTCATGATTTGGTTGTCTACAAGCTATCTTTTACTCATGATAGTGGATGACAATGTTGTTCCTATACTCCAGTTTGAGGAATCTTATTGATAGAGTGATTAGAGATTGTGCGATTGTTCCTAATGATTACAATATGCTTGTGGATGTCTCCTGATCATTCTCCTACATTCAGATTAGTACGTAGGGTGTATTTTAGATTTTACATCAATCATGTTCTTGAGAATACTTGTGTTAACATTAGTTTTGGCCGACCTTGTTGAATTCATCATCTACAGAGATGCATCGAAGATTGTGATAGTGTGTTGCGGTGTGGAAGATTGTGTTTGAGTCTTGTTGATGGTGATGTTAGTCACAACCAAACACTAAACAAAAGTTACACAACAACCCTTATTTATCTTGAAAGATACGATGAATTCAAAGAATTTATGATCCCAAGTCTCCATTGATTAGTTCATAATCTACTGACATTACTCAGTGGTTGATGTGTGTTGCTGTTTTCCATTTTGGGGCCTTACGTAGATCAATAGATTCTACCTCCTACACATATGCTATACAAAGATTTTACTCTACATAGTATGTTTTTTCAAATAATGTGTCTAAGGTTGATATTTGCATGATATTTCCAACAGTACATGCATGTAGTTCAAATATGCTAATGATATTAAGTTATCTATAGGATGTCAGCATATTTCTTTGTCCTGCTTAATATTCATCATGATTTATAGTTATGGAAGTGATTCAACAAAATTAAAAAAAGGAAAAGACAAAGGTAGGGTTTAAAGAGTGAGATTCCCAAAATTACTTAACTGAGATCATTGATCCACATACATATTCTGATACAGCAATGAAGGGAAGAAAAACTAGAATCATACTTCACTAGGACATTCCACAAATCTACATGATCTAGTACAAATCTTCAAAGGAAAAGTTGACAACAAAATGTAATGAAATGAAAGCTTGCGCTTCTATTGAACACAACATTCACCAGTACATATCCAGAAATCAACTTGAAGATTACGTAAAGTTTACAATCAAGATGTAATTTGAAGCTTCATCTCCATTCAGTATGCTTTAGAACAAGTACATTTACAATGATCTGAAGAAAGAACCTTGATGTTTCAATAGTTTAGTCCTCATTAGTCTCAGTAATCTGATCTCCTATAAAATTGTTCTGGTCTGATTTTTTTTATGATTGACCTCTCCCCTTTGACAGACTAAAGTGGCTTAATATATATCTCTGGTTATTCCCAATACAGTGCCCAAAAAAACCTAATGAATCAATGGTCCACAGCCATCCAGTGCAGCATCAGACAGTGGAAAATAAATCCCGCCAAAACCTTGAGTAGCATACCCATACCGAGCGCCTCTCCAACAATAATGTTTCCATCTACAAACTCCTTTGCATGCAAATCCCCTTGGGATCTGATCCACCGCCTGTGGTGTGACAGCCATTAAAGCTCGATCTTTATATCCACCTACATGCTGTCACTGTGTCGGCAACTCTGTGATTTTCCAGCTACTTCGAAATAGCTCCAACATCCTGCAATGAGTAGACAAGAAATAAACACATCATCATTTCAAGAACCAGCAGGAGATTTAAACATTACATTAAATTAGGTTTAGAAAATGTAAGCACAAAAATCAGGCTATGAATCCATGAAAATCACGCATCCAAACATATACACAGTGTTAAAAACAGCCAAGTCAACCATCGTTGACCAAAAACATGCATCGAGCTCCAAAATAGATTCAAAAATCCAATCTCTCTACCTTCCTGCCGTTTCGCATGCTAAAATCCTTGTATACTGTGAATGTATGTTTTAAATATACAATCGCAACAAACATAGAAAACATTTTCAATTTTTTAATTCTCCATTCGCATTCGGCCTTTGTATGTTTTGCTTTGTATCTTGGCTCAATACATACAAACACCTTTGTATGTACATTCTAGCTTATCACCTTTTATAAACCGTAGTCTATTCATTTTTTATTTCGAGATGTGTATATAATGCAATGCATTTTTTATATACATTCGGATATGATGCATTGCATATATTAGGCTTTAATTCCATTTGAAATCTAGCTTGTATGTAAAGCAATGTGTGTTTTAAAACATACATACAAGGTGTGAAATATATAAGCATTACTTCATATTTAATAACTTTTCAGTTCTGACACTTGCATAAGTATAATGCATATCGTCTTTGTATGTAAGATACATACAAAGCGTGAACATACAACAAATTAACTCTCTTTAACTTTCTTTCACGTCCACTACTTGCATAATGCCTTTGTATATCTTCAATATACAAAGCACAAAATATACAACAACTTAACCATCTTCAATAACTTTTCGGGTCCGCCCGATGTATATTTGTAATGCATATCACCTTTGTATGTTTCACAATGAATGTATCGAAACATACAAGAACTTAACAAACTTTAATAACATTTCAATTCCACAGTATGTATGTTCCATTGCATGTTTACTTTGTATATTTTGCAATTTTTGAACATACAAACCCCAATATACATGGATTTAATGCTATTCTATTGTTATTTTAGTTCCGTCATTTGTATGTAGCGTTGTATATTTTTCTTGTATGTTCGCCTTCGCCAAACATACAAGCCAAAAATGCATTCAACAGATTTTAAACAATTATGTATTTCAACCCCGAGCTGTGCCGGGTCCAACCTACATATACAAACAAAACATTAGCAAATGCATACAAGTATAAAAGCATACAAAGAACTTTGTATGTAAACCCGATATACAAAAGACATTGTATATGCAACAGCAAACCCTTCCCTTGTACATTTTACCAAAATATTCTAACTTGCAAAATACAGGGAATTTTAACATGGTTCAAAAAGCAACCCTAGCTCATTTTTGACAACGAAATCATCTATACTTTGCCCTGGTACTAAAATGCATTTTTTCTCTAGTTTTAACAAAGTTTACAATTTTCACCATCTTTCCCCTTTACCGCCAAGCAGAACAGCACACCCAAGCAAAAAGCAAAAGCCACAGCAGGGGTCCTCATTTTGCTAAGGAGTAAAATGGGGCATGTTACAAACATCACAACAAGTCCCTGCTAAGGCACGATGTGATTTGGATTCATTTCTTTTCTTTGTAAATCTATTTAGGTCCAGACCTATTATGATGTCGGTGCTGCCACAATAATGGGTTATACTTTCTTGGAGATCCCGATTTTTGTTGAAATCACATATTTTTAGAAAATATAATGATTAAAGCCTTGAAAGGTTCCATTTAAAGGATTTTAATTGAAGAGGGTTTGGTCAAATCCCATTATATTAGAACCCCCTTTGATAGAACCCCACTAGTTTTAAACCATACCTATAATGGAGTCTCCTCTACACCTATCAAAATTGTGATAAAAACCCACTTTTGATTAACCTTTTGGGGAATCAAATGAATTCATTTAAAATTTATGTTTTGTAAGTATGTAGTCCTTATTATAAGCTTCCCAAAAAATATAATTTTAAATATATATAATTTGATTATTATATTTATTTTTTATTTCTTGTGAATGTAGGTTTTTCACTAAACATCAAGTTCTTTGTTCTACACACATTGAAAATTAGTAAATTAGTGAAAAAAAAATCTGAAAAAATCCATGCCCTAGGTATTGATGTCCTTGTTTCAACAAAAAGAGAAAAATTGAATTTCAATACATACAAAAAAAATTATGTTTTATAGAATATGCCTGTCTAAATTATAATTGGTTTGAGTTCAAAACTTAATTAAACAATATTCAACAAAACATTATGAAACCAAATTGATGAAGGGGGTAAATCATAAAACACACAACAATAGAAATGACACACAGAAAATAGAATTTTTTTTATTGATTTGGAAAACTCATTACATTATAGAAGCTCAATTACAATCAAATGAATCAACCTTCCATAGGCTACAACACATTACAACTTCCTAGCACAAGACTCTGGAATCATCTGCCTTCTGTAACCCCAAATCAGCTAGGGTTTCTATTTTCCTACCTATTCTTAACTCTACCTTTCCCCCTTAACTCTACTACTCCTAGGGTTCCCAAAATAGTCACAAATAGCACTTTTTGGCATCCTCCAACTAAATTTTGAAATTTGCAACTCCCTCCAAAAGTAGGTCAACTTCTAGGAAGCATAACTTTTTATCTGGGTGTCTGATTGATGAACCGTTTTAAGCATCAAAAATCTCGTGATGTGAATTATCATGCTAGATATTTGATAATGGATTTTTGTCAACTTTTTGGGATGTTATGGGATGTTTTAGTGCATCCTATCTCATGTCAAAAAATTTCAGGGGCTTTTTAGAAAATAAAAACTTTAATATCTTTTAGCTCACAAATGATCTTTACTTGATTCCTTCACCAAAGGTCTTATAAATTTTTGTAACTTTTTTTCATCAATCCATGCCCAAATGTAAAATTTCCTAAAATGGAAGTTAAACTTTTGAAAACTAGCAGTTTGCTATTTTTAGCAGTTTGGAAAAACTGAAAGTCCTACATCCTTATTCAGGGTATTATGGAACTAGAAACACTAATTATGGAAAGAAATAAAAACAACTACAATGATTTTGAATTAACTTCTTTCTGGGTGATGCAAGATTACCCTTACACCACTAGATGCTCCTACATCAGACACCCAGGGTAATTGGAGAAGTGACCTTGTCATTTCTCAAATGTTTGTGTGAGGAAAACCCAAACGATTAACCTCTACCTTAGATAACCAAGAAGAATCTCCAACAAGCCTCCCTTTCCATTTCACTAGATATTCTTCATATTGTCTGTTTTGAGTACTTCTTTCGACACAACTATCCAAGATCTCTTCTATCTCCTCTATTGAAGTAGATGCCAGAATACTCCATTGTTCTTCTATTGGTCCCTCCTTTGTTCCACCTTCATGATATTCTGATAAGTCAACAATGTTGAAAATAGGGGAAATGTTGATCTTGTGGTAGCTCTACCTCATATGCATTTCCTGAATCATGTTTCTTCAAAATTTTACATGGTCCAAATTTCTTCATTTTTAGCTTATTGTATGTTCCAATTGGGAACCTTTCTTTTCTCAAGTGAACCATGACTTCATCTCCTACCTGGAATTCCTTATATCTCCTCTTCTAATCTACCTTATCCTTGTACTAAATATTCATCTTATTAATGTGCTTTCTCACCTCTTCATGCAAATTATTTAGGTGTTCTGCAAAGTATTTGGCTTCAACACTTGTCTTTTCTCCATTGTCTAGCTTCCTTAACTTAGAAGCATTTCTTGGACTACTGCCATATACAATCTAGAATGGTGATTTACCAGTACTGCTATTGACAAAATTGTTGTAAGCAAATTATGCCTGTGGTAAAATCAAATCCCTTGGGCTTATCTCCTACTAAGCATCATAGTAGGTTACCCAAACTTCTATTCACCACTTCCATCTGCCCATCAGTCTGTGGATGGTGTGTAGAACTAAACTTCAAATCTATCTTTAACTTCTTCCACAATATCCTCCAGAAATAACCAACAAACTTGGTATCTTAATCTCAAACTATGCTTTTTGGTAGACCGTGTAATCTCACCACCTCTCTAAAAAATAATTTAGCAATATGAATAGTATCATTAGTCTTCTTGCAAGGAATAAAATGTGCTATCTTTAAAAATCTATCCATCAACACAAAAATGGAATCATGCCCTCTATGTGTCCTTGGTAAACCAAGAACAAAATCTATATTAATATCATCCAATGGCTTCTCTGGTACAGGTAGTGGCTGATATAGACCTGTATTTTGACTTGCTCCTTTCGCCATCTGACATACTCTGCAACTCTTCATAAATTTCCTCACATTCTGATGCAACTATGGCCAATAATAATTCTCACCAACAATAGAAATGGTCTTATCTCGACCAAAGTGTCCAACCAATCCCCCACTATGCAGAGTTATTAGTGGCCACAATCTTATTGATGGCTTGAGAGTCTGTACACATTCTCCACTCTCCATCTTTCTTTGGTACTAGTACTGCAGGTACCGCACATGGACCTAGGCTCTCTCTTATCAATCCCTCCCTCAACAACTCCTAAACTTGTCTGTTCAACTCTTCACTCTTGGTTGGAGTCATTCTATGGGATGCCTTATTCAGTAAGATAGCTCCTAGTATCCAATCCATTTGATGACTTATCTTCCTTACTAGTGGTAAACTTTTTGGTACATTATCAAAGACAATATCCTAAAATTCATCCAACATTTCTGAGACTTCTGATGGTACATCTTCATATTTCTCTTGACTAATCTTAGGAATCAATGCAAAGCAATGACGCTCATGCTTCATTCCCTCCAAAAGTTTTCTACCATCTACCAAGCAAATTCTAGAATTACTACATACCTTTTCTTCCACCTCCTTCAAGGGATTCAACTTATAATGAACTCCATCCTTAGTTAGGGAATATGTGTTTGCACGGCCATCATGGATATCTCTCCTATCATATTGCCATGGCCTCCCCAACAACATATGACATGTATCCATCGGTATAATATCACACAACACCTCATCATGGTCATCCCCAATCTCGAACTTCACTAAACACTGCTCATTGACCAAACCTTTCTAGTCCTTTTGCAACCATGCAATTGGATATGGATGTGGATGTTTTCTTCTTGTCAACTCTAACTTGTCAACCATCTCCTTGGAAACAAGATTTTTAGTACTTCCACTGTCAATAATAATATCACAACACTTACCTTCACCTTTACACCTTGTGGAGAATAAACTCTTCCTCTAATTGGGTTCTTTCTCTTCATTCAACAAAGTTCTTCTGACAACCAGGGTTTGTCCCCTTTCAACATCTTCGCAATGCTCAAATTTTGCATATTCATCCACATGTGCAACTCGTGCATTACCTTTAGGTCTTCTATTTGTCCTTCCTTGATGTTACAGACACTCATATGCTCGATGCCCTTCTTCTCCACATTGGAAACAAGTTCCTCTAAAACCTCCTCATCTGGGTCCTTGCCCAGTTCTACCTCTTCCTCTTCCCCTTTGCTCACCATTGTTCTAGTCATGAGGGCAATAGGCATTATCCCCTCTCTGATTTTGATTGGTACCAACTTCTTCACTTTTCTTTTGATCTTAGTTATGAGCTCCATAGGGTCTTCCACCAGTTCTTCCTCCTTGACCTCTTCCCCTTTGCTTGCTATCAAATCTTTTATTCAGCTTCCCTTCCACCTTCAGGGAAAATTGGTATGCATCTTCTATGGTGGTCATTCTGACCAGGCTCATCTCCTCTTGAATACTTGGCCTCAACCCATTAATGTAATAGGCTACCTTCTCCTTATTGGCCTCTGCATGGCCTATCCTAATAGTAATCTTATAAAACTATGTTGTATACTCCTTAACAGACTTATTACCTTCCTTCAGTCCTTGTAGCTTCTTTAGCAACTCCATCTCATAGTCCATAGGAATGAATTGCTTCTTCAATTTCTCCACCATTTGATCCCATCTAGTGATCTTTCCTTTTCCTCTTTTGTTCCTCTCTAATTGGACCTTCTTCCACCAAATACTGGCATGGTCCTTCAACTTTCTTTATGCAAACTTGACTCAATCTAGGTCTTCCACATTTTCATACTCAAAATATTCTTCCATAGCATTGATCCAATCAATAACCTGTTCTAGACTCAAATCTCTAGAATATGTAGAAACTTTGATCCTAGGCCTCTTTCCAATCTTAGAAATGGCCCTCAACAACTTAACTTCTACAGGATCTCCTACAACTTCTTTTTCTTCCACAGATAGCTCTTATCCAACTTCATCTTCGCTTTCTTCTCTTGTTCTCAACTCAAACCCTCTTTGTAGCTCCTCTTGCAATGCATCTATTTGCCTTTGCAAGGATCTAAAACCCTCTCCCATCAAAGCATTCCTCCCAATATGATTTCTTCGTGGAGGCATCTTGATCTCTGTAGCAAACCCACAACCTTAGATCCTAGTGCAAACTACCTGATGATTGGCGATCTGTCTACACACTTAGGAATCCTTGCTCTGATACCACTTGATGAAAGGGGTAAATCATAAAACACACAATAATAGAAATGACACATAGAAAATAGAATATTTATTTATTGATTTGGACAACTCATTACATTACAAAAGCTCGAATACAATCAGATGAATCAACTTTCCATAGGCTGCAACACATTACAACTTCCTATCACAAGACTCTAGAATCATCTGCCTTCTGTAACCCCAAATCAGCTAGGGTTTCTATTTTCCAACCTATTCTTGACTCTACGTTTCCCTCTTAACTCTACTACTCCCAAGGTTCCTAAAATAGTCATAAATAGTACTTTTTTGGCGACCTCTAGCTAAATTTTAAAATTTACAACTCCCTCCAAAAGTAGGTCAACTTTTGGGAAGCATAACTTTTGATCCGGGTGTCTGATTGATGAACTGTTTTAAGTGCCGAAAAGCTCATGATGTGAACTATCACGTCAGAAATTCAACTTTTCAGGATGTTTGGCATGTTTTAGTGCATATCTTGTTTCAAAAATTTTTAGGGGCTTTTCAAAAAATAAAAACTTTAGTATCTTTCAGCTCACAAATGATCTTTGCCCGATTCCTTCACCAATGTCTTATATTTTAGTTATGAAGATTTTTGTAACTTTTCACTTCAATCCCTGTCCAAATGTAAACTTTCCTAAAATGGCAGTTAAACTTTCCAAAACTGGCAGTTTGCTATTTTTAGCAGTTTGAAAAAGCTGAAAGTCCTACATCATTATTTCAGGATATTATGGAACTATAAACACTAATTATGGAGAGAAATGAAAACAACTACAATGATTTTGAATTAACTTCTTTTTGAGTGATACAAGATTACCCTTACACCACTAGATGCTCCTACATCACAAATGCATGCCCTATATATCAGTGTTACCAATCGAAATTCAAAAGAATCAGAATTTTATCCTTTGTAGAAAAAAGGTTGTGCTGCAAAATACATATCACTTTAAAAAAATGTTGTTTACTATTAAAAATTAGTTATGAAAGGAGATGCAAAAAAATTTACAATTTAACTCCAATTTTTTTAAAAATATATATTTAGAATCTACAAACAAAATCTCACAAATCACTAGGTCACATCATCTTCAAATTCCTAATGGTTTAGTGGCTATAGGTGTCAGAAAGTGAAGATTTAGTTCAAAATGTTGATTTGAATGTCAAGTTTGGCCAAAAAGTGTATCCCATTATTGTGGGATGACCCATGCAACGTATGTTTACCAACCTTGGAGATTGTTCCAAAGGTTGATGATTGTAATGACTACTTTGATGATCATTCCAAGGTTGATGAAGTGTATAAATACTTGTAATTGAGTCATGAAAATGTATCCAAGTGTGAAGATGGGAAGATTTAAGCAAAGTAACGTAGTAGAGTAGAGCATAGGTGTTTGTGCTTCAATGGAACTAAACCTTGGCATGGAGTAGATGTTATCTCAATTCAACCTTTTTGGCAATGAGCCTTCCTTTGGTAGTGAGCCATCCATAGGCAGTGATCCTTTCTTTGCAGTGAGCAATTTGGGCAGTGAGCCCTATAGGTAGTGAGCCTCTATTTTTTGGTATTGATATAACTTTTATATTTCTATGGGCTGATAGCCACCATGGTTTTTCCCTTTTAGGATTTTCCACATAAAAATCTGGTGTCTGTTGTGTTGAGTATGTTATTGTGTTGAGCCTGTCATTATATGCTTTCATGGATTTATCATAATACAAGTAATTGATAAGTTAATGATCATAATTGGTTAAAAGTTTTAGGACAATTGATTCACCCCCTTCTCAGTTGTCTGATGCAGTTTAACAGAAATTAGAAACCACCTCATTATGATCCTTAGTGATAGTGTTGAATTCATTTAGAATGAATATGAGATCAGTCTTGTCACCATACTACTCTCTGAATATTCTTTTAGATTCATCCCATGATATGACACTTTCTACTGGCAAACCTCTATAAAAATCTCTAGCATCTTCAGTGAGTGATTGCATAAACAACTTTATCATTACATCTTCACTCTCCACCTCAAAGTCATCCATCATATTATTAAATGACCTTAGGTGATCCTCTCTACTTATAACATTATTTCCAGAGAATCTAACTAGCACATTCCTTATGTTATCTAGGAGAGTATTTGGATACCTAGGTATCCCAACAAAGCATAGTTATCTCTATCTATCTAGCTACATATGTCTTCTAGTGAATTGATCTCTTTGACTTTCATGCTGAATAATTGTACCACTTCCCCCTGTACCCAAACTTTCCTATTGTCTCATGTTCTGACCTCTAGACTGAGTATGTGTATGGGAGTTTGGATTGGCCTAGTTAGTAGGGGCAGGAACATTTATACTAATGGGTGAAGTTAATGGGTTGTGAGAAATAGATGTTACAGGGTTCCCCACATAGAATTTTAGAAACTCAATCTTCCTTTACATCTCAACATTTACAGTCAAAATCTCTATTCTTCTTTGTTCCTTTTGCAGATGTTCATTCTCCTTCTTCAATTTAAGGTGTTATGAGTCAGACTCCTTAGATGAAGGAACTTTCTATGGTGAACCATCCTCATTCATACTTATTCCTTTCAAGGGCTTCTTCCACTTATCAGCATATTGAATGGAAAGCTTAGGGACAAAAGGAGCTGCAATAGTGGTAGTAACAACAGAACTAGTCCAAGTATTTGTAGGAGTATTTTTTAGTGGGACATTTACAATATTCCTACTGGGTATTTGGGAAACTGTTGGGCCAGTGGGTATGATAGACACAAGTTTAGCCTTGTCCTTACCCACCGTCCTCAATCATTATAACCTTCTCTTCATCATATCCCTCTCATACATGGCATTCCTAATATTTTCTTCTCTTTCCTTGGCCTTTCTCATATTCAACTCCTTTATTCTTTGTGTTTCTTTATGCAACTCATTAATTTCCTTCATTAGTTCTTCCTCATTAGGTAGTGTAGTATCAGAGTTAGAAGTTTCTAATGCACTATCCATAAGGTTTGTAATATTCATGCAAAAAGAAGGAGTTGGTGACTTGCTAATAGGATTACCTAACAAATCATATTCTATGGGGTTAGGAGGGTTTGTCACCCTAGGGGTTAACTACTTGTCAATAAGGAAATTTGAATGGGCCTATTCCTCTTCAACAAATTCCTTTAAAATGGAGTTATCTTCATTGATAGGAGGCATACCATACTCATATGATTTTTGAAAATTTTCATTAGTACCATCAAGAATACACTTGGATCCTATTTGAGGAGAGTAGATATCAAACTTACTCATATTTTTATTCTTTCTTTTACAGGATTGCCGAGTATTTTGTGGCAGCTTAACTTGTAGCTTCTAGTTAGGATGCTTCTTCATCCGTGCTCTAGTTCTTCTCATTTTTAGATGCCTCTTACTACTCTCTCTATCTTTCACTCTTTGAAATTACAACACACTGGCACAAGAGACCTCAAAGTCACCACCCACTAAATGGGATTTTAATTATATGATAAATCTCAAGAGAGCTTTGTAAATACTCAAAGGATTGAAAACAACCTAACATGAAACAAAAATGAGACCAAGTACCATGACTTTCATGGAATGCAAATGTGACCTATGATGAATCATAATGACCCTGACTATGCACAACCTAGAACTAGAGACATTCACCTAAACTAAAAGATTTATGATAAAATAATCCCTAGTGGAGTCACCAATATGTTGGTGTTTTTAAATACCAAGATGATCTCACTAATTATCTATGAATTTGCCATAGTCCGATGGTCAATAATCAGGAGGGATTGGCCAAAAAGGAGGTGAAAGTATGCTAAACTTTCCCTCTACACTTTGGGCTTTGCAAAACTTGGGAGGGTAGTCCTTACAATGTATCTTTAGATACTCTTGTGCCAATTATCACATTCATTGTAATTAAATAGATATATTCTCCTAAATGCTGCTTACTAGATGAAACCTTAAAGACCTAGTAAATCTTACAATGTTTATCACTCTAAAGCATGAGAATATGATAGAACATCATTTAGACATACACCCTAACATAAAATAAAGATTTAGTTTTTTTTTTTTTAATGTAGATGATGTGAAAAACTAGGAAGATTGTAACATAGGCATAGTATACAGTGACTAGTACCTTGTCCTAGGGCATGGAGTCTTAAATCATGCAATTGAAAACCTATAACAATGTTCTATCTATCACAATAGAGCTAATAAATGGTGGATTATACCACTTAATCTTAGACAACCTAAAACCGATAATACTTAATGATCCTTGCATACATTTACATGAAGCTTTATTCCTATTAAATCAATTTTAACCCATTCTTTGAACAAGTGCATTAACAACATTTGAACAAAAATGCAGAGGAAAAACAATGAAGATGAATGGCCTGATCTTTAATTCAATTCATTCATAATTCACATTAAGTATACAATGGAGACCTTTGGCTTTGGAAATATGCCATTTGTATTCCAAAAATGATAGTACTGTTATACTGTATTAACAATCAAAAGACTCAAAATACTTCAAGACCCAGGAAGGACTTACACAAAATTATATCTATGCTCTGTATTACAATAGCTCTTCTCAAATTAAACAACAACCATCTTCCACAATTAGCCCTAGATTCTATTTTATAGAAACAAGGGAGGCAAACAAGCTTCAAGCTAATGGACATATGTCATATTTTCATTTGAGAAACACTCATATTTCAAAACAACAAGAGTAACCACTAGATCATGCAGAGAATATCTGAAGCATGAGGTAGTTACAAAATTTATTATACCCATGATGTTTTCCCAAAATAACTGAAATAGTTATTTTGATGCCTTTGCCACTTTAATCCATCATTATCCTTGGTGTGGGCTTAGGAAAGCTGAGCTGGTAATTGAGTACAAACCTAGTGTAGAAGATGACAAAACTCCTTTGTTGATGACCTACAGTACCCAAAAGACTATCGAGTGTACCAAAATGTCACAAATACTAATGCCATATCACCACTAGAGGAGATCACAAATCAAGAATATTGTTATATCTGTTATCCCATGCAATACAATATTCTTTTTTAGGCCAAGTGAAAGCCATGAATTCATCTAGCTTGGTCCTATAGGAACCATACGTGGTCATTATTTGATTTGCATTTTTATCAAACTCTTCAAGTAATGTACTTGTAACAGATAACTTGTTCATATTTTCCTTCAACATTGAAATCTCTACATCCCCTCCCTCACAAATTAGGGTGGCCTCTGCAACAATAATAGCATCCATATGATCCCTCCATTGATCATAAGTCTTGACAGATCCCTCATTACCCATAATGTCTAGTAGAAATCCAAGATCACTCTCATCAAACTGCTTGAGTAACCCCTTCATATTTTTCTCTAATGGGTCCAATAATCCTTGACAATCAATCATTTTCTTCACTATTTTGTATTTCGAAGCTATATACAGTGGTTTATTTTGGTCATGGGTTGATTCAATAATCATATTCTTCAAAACAACCAGCCTAGAAGAGCAATTGCTCTATCCTTGACAAACATGCCTATTGAATTGAACATCAACAAATAATTGGAGTGAACACTCCTCAATCTTCTTATTTCCTTTCATAAACAAATGTCCAAAACATTGGTAACAATGAAAATGTTATTATCATTGTAAAATTCAAACAATTCTTCAAATACCTCCATTTGTTCAATTAACTCCTCATTTATTTCTCTTTTCAGAAAAGGTACCATTGAAGTGCTTGGCCTCAAGTATGCAACTGGTACATTTTCAGGGTCATAGGCTTCTACCTCCATACAAGTTGGTTAGGAAGAATGGGTAGGAGGAGGTGATGGTTCCATTGGAGTAGCTATTGGAGAGGATGAGACATTATCTTGCACCTGTTGCACTGATTACCTTGACACTAGTGACGGCCTAAATTGCAATGATTGTAACTTCTCCTTTAGCAACACATTCTCTAATTGCAACTCCACAATCTTCTGTTCATCTTTATTGTAGACCACCACCAAGTCATTATATTCCTTATTTTTAGCATCAAACTCTTCCTACAAGGACTCAAGAGTAGCCTTGGTGAACTGGACTACATTCACAACCAATGTGGTTCCCTCAATCACTGAGGTATCAGATACTCTTTTGATAATTAGCTCACCCATTAAATCTACATATGGCTCTGCAACCTTAGGCTTGTTGGTGTTTTGGGCTAATGCCTAAATGGCTAATGTTTCCCACTGTGAACTGAATACTGACCCCTATAAAGAACATGTTTCTTCCTCCTTAATGGAAAAGACCAGAGTATCATGCCTCCTCACTATATCAAATGCTATTGTTGATGCTAAATCCCACTTTGGTAACAATAGTACCACATTTTTCCTTACTAGTTCTCTGCCCTCAACTGGCATTATGTCCTTATATCTTTCTTTCATCTCAGCTAGGACCTTTGACTTAATGGCCTTCCTTGGGAGCTCTAGATTTTGAGTCATCATTATCTTCACATTCTCATCATATTCATCTCTCCTTTCTCTCTAAACAAATTCATGAAAAAAATTGGTCTTAACAAAGGCATCAGCATCCATAAAATCCTTGCATGCCCTTTCCCTTACATCATCAGCACTGTTAACTCTAGTTAGGAGAGCCTTACCCAATATGAGCCTTTGAAGTGGTAAATTTGCTTCTCTTGGGGGTGAAGGCACACCTTGCATCATTTTATTCTTAGTCACAATGATTTTCTCATCTAAATTAGGAGAATAATCAATAATTCTAACTAATGTAGCACCCTTTACTGATTCAAGTTTTCTTCTCTTGGGTGGAGACCCCCTTGGGGGTGAATCTAGCTTAATAACCTCTAGAGTAAAAGATCTTGGGGGTGAAAGTGGTGGCAACTATGGTGCAGGAGATGATGCTCTTGACCCCTCTAATTGAGTAGGGGTAGCAATCATTTTCTCCTTCCTTACCATGCTCTTCCTTCTTGAAAATATATACTACTTTTTTGGTGGTTGATATGTCAGTCTCTCCTCAAGCACTAAAGCACTTCCCTTGTCCTACTTCTTAGCTACAGGGGCCTTTCCCTTACCTTGTATCTCTCTTTTTCCTTTAAGGTGCCCCACCACCTTATCAAAATTCTGGAGTATTGCCTCCACTCTTAGAATATTACCATCAATATCCCCAAAAATCCTTTTGAACTTAGGATCCTTGTCCAGTTTTGCCTTTTCCAATTTAACAAAGGATAATCACTTTTCTTTTCTATCCTCTATTGTTTGCTAGTCAAAGACATTTCTAACAATATCCTTAGGAAAATAGAAATTATGCCAGAACCTTCCTCCCTTAATCCTATCCATCAGAGCCACCATGAAGCCTTCTAGATCATGATTTCTAGATCTGCAACATTTCATCCCAAGAGGTGTAATCTTCAAGAGAATCCTCTTCCATCCATCCTTGATCATAATAAAATCTGAGAAAATAGTATAAGCAGGGAAAAGGGTTCCCTTCCCCATTCCAGCTAAGGGGGTATCCTCAACATTTCCTAATTTCCATATAACTTCAAGAAAGCTAATCCTCATAGGCACATCCCTTGGGAATACATGAGATGTAACACTTGTGCCATATATTTAGAGGATAGTACAATCAGGATATGGGATTATGTCTCCCTAGTTATGGTTGATGCCCAGATCAAAATAACTCTCATTTGGTCTTATGAAATCATCCAATTCCTTAGGATTTCTTGGTGGATTCACCATTAGATAAGCTCTCAATATGGAAGAAAACACATTTGAAAAGACAACAAAACTGGAGTCTTGGTTATGCATATCTAGCAGGTGAGTCCATGCCTAGACTAGAAGATCCTCACCATTCTCCTTCATATTCAACGTCATATCTTGCCAAAAATGCTCAACTCCCTTGTACAAGAACATGTGAATCAGAAATGAGTACCAAAAAAATTTGACACATGTCCCTCCTCCCTTGAGGGTAGTCAATGCCATGTGAATTTTATCTGATAGGTAAGTTGCAAAGTCATACAACATATTCACCATTACAAGTTGAATGTTTGCTACCATGTATATGAAGGCTATAGGCATCCATGTGGGAGTGTCAAACCCTAAAATCTAACATAGAGCATAAAAAGTTCTTTGAAAGTATAAATCAAACTTATCAACTAGGAAGGGCTCCTTATCTAATGAGTTTAACTATATTCTACTTCTTCCCTTCCCTCTCACCATGAAATTGGTTAAAAGTGTAGCCCTAATAGTTGCCTTTACTTTTTCATACTCTACCTTTAAGTCTTTTAAATCAAATGGCTCCTTGGCTATGGGACTCAACTTGAAAACATCAATGAAACCTTCCCGATTGATGTCAATCATCTTCACATCTAAATGTGTACTGACAACCCAAACATTAGGGTAATAGTTAGCTACAATGGCCTTTACGAGTTCAATGTCATGGTAAACATGGGGAACAACTAGCTTTCCAAAATCTAATCTCTATTAATTGCAAACTAGGGCCCCAACATTTTTCTTTCCATATGAATAAGTGAATAGAGCCCATCTATCAACTGGGAGTACGACATCCTTGATGGCATGTTGTCAGTATATAATGCCATCCTCTGTTCTAGGGCCTTGGAACATAGTCTACCCCATAGGTTTATCATTTGTGGAATTGGGTAATTGGTTAAGCATATCTTGGAACAAGGGTCATTTTCTAGAATTAGAATCAGAGGGCTGGGCTTTTAGGGGTGCCATTGCAATGAAAGATGATGCAAACTAGGCTTCACAAGCACAACTAGGACTCAACACAAATGCAAGAAGAAAATGAAAATTCAAAGAAATTGAGAAGAAACCGATGAACATTGAACCTTAAAAGAAGCCCTAGCAGATGAATTGACACACAAAATTGGTCAATGTATAAAAATTCACTAGAAATTGGCATAGAGAAGGGGACAATATTAATTTAAGGTGCTTGAACACTCAGGAACCCCAATCTTGGATGCCAAGAACTTGAAACACATAGCCACAGATATACAGACACTTTAAAATGCTACATGAATAAAAATATGCTTTCAATTATGCTTTTATGGCATGAAAAATCCCATTAATTCGATAGGAGAACATCACATCCACCATTATTGTTTTCTCTAATGAACCAAAACACTCCCAATAGTGTCATTAGCAAATTTGAATTTTGACCATTGATATAATAATGAGTTCAATCTGAAATGACCCAGATGGAAACATGTAATAGTCACCCATTGCTCTACTTAGTATCAACATCTGTAGACAAATGGCTCGTGGGCTAGCGGGGAACGATCAAGATTTAATCTCCATAAACAATCTAAACCCTTAGATCCTAGACCCACCATAGATGCATCCCTAGAAATGGCCAAGCCCCACACAATGACATTCCACATAGCACATGCTTGCCATCCCACACAACCTTTTCACTAAATATTTTAATCCTGCAGGCTTGTGGGCAGCCAATAAAAACTAGACTATGGGACCATGTCGCATAAAACATAAGGTGAATTAAGCACATGCCTAAAGTTGTAACTTATAAGGGGACTTCCTAGGCCACATGATAAAACACTTCAACCCCACCTAAAACACACATGAAATATTAAGACATTTTGCTTGCTTAGACTTAGGACAATGAGTAAAAATAAAAAAGCACATGCGACCAAATGCCTAACTAGGAACAAGGGGCCAACATATTAACAACACCAAAAGACTTAAGTTATAACTTAAGTGACTAGGGAAAACTGGAAATAGGTCAATGATGAATTAAAAGAGAAATTAGGGTTTTTCTATAAATAGGGTTTTTGCAAGATTTGAGTCCTAAGAATGAACCCTAGCAGATGGAAAATAATACCCTAACCCCCAGGGGACCAATTGATGACCATATTTGTGAGAGATGGCCATAGAACCACTAGAAATATTCAAATTCCCACCAATTCACATCACATCCATCGTACACACACCTAATCATGATCCCTTAACACTTATTTATATTGTCTTCAACCTTGACAACACTCTCCAAGGTCGGCAAATCACCTTAACTTAGAATTTTCAAATTAGGTTTGGACCTAAACATTCCCATTGTCTAAAGTAATGAAGGTGGGCCACAACACATCTTAGTTCTAACCTAAATTCATCCAATCATGCCACTCCACGCTTCCTGAATCACTGAAACAACTCCACAAATAGTGTAAACACCTAAGGTTGGCCAAACCTGTGTTAACACAATGAACTTTTAAGTACATGCTTCCTCAAGACAAAATACAACTTTACTAACCACATTCCAAGATTTAACATAATATAGAGTATTCCATGAACATCTTGAAACATCCCAAAATCCAACAAATTCCTTTGCAATAACTTTCACCTTCCACACAAACTTATCATGTTTACCCACCAAACTCAAATGTCTCTGTCATACATGACAACTCAATAAGTCCTCTTCTAGAGCACCAAATCATTAACAACTTTGATTGGAGAAATATATGAACCTTATTAGTACGCATCTAGAACTACAAGTCCAAAAACCACTTTGCGAAGAAATGTGGAACAAAGACATTTCTCCCGGACACCTCTGTAAACCTCTAAAACATAGTCCACACATTGGTGAACACAACTTCCTCTGCACAACAAAATAGGACACCAAATTCATAATATAACATCCCTTAACAATTCTAAACAACATATCCAAACTGTAAAGATAGATCTTCATCATAGAGGAAATGTGGAGCAAACCAAAACACTAGTCTGTAAGCCAAATGCCACTTCAACACATTATTTCCTTTATTAATAAAATTTTCTCAAAAGTATTTGGAAACCAACCAATATAAACATATTCTTAACATATTTAACACTTCTTCAGAGAAACAAAATCATCTTCAACAAGGAAACTCAACCAAACAACTCATACAATTGCAACAACCTCATCTATGCTCAACTAGTTGACATAGTTGACACCAATGACAACACAAGTTTGTTGATATCAATGACAACACCGACTACACATACTTGCAACAAAGTCACTGGATCTTATCAAGCAAAGAAAGATAAACTATCTCAATATCATGATCTTGCCTTATCGTTATTAAAAATAATTTTCATCCTTCACAATTGACACAATTCCAAGGAAAGACAATCAACATGTGGATGCAATGGCAAGCACAGCTTCCCTTATATCCAATGATGATTCACCTGACGAATATCATTCCATTATTCATAATATCAAATCATTAGCCATAGCTGAGGCCATATCCTTTAATACTAACTAATGCTATAACACAAGTTTCAACAAATGGTACTCCCATATTTTCAATATTTGCACAATAGTACCTTCCCTAATTTGGCATCTAGAAACACAAGAGTTCACATATGCAAACTTGCAACACATTACATCATTTTATCCAATGTGTTGTATCGAAGAAGCTATAATGGAATTCTTCTCTATTGTCTTAGTAAATCAAAAATTCCAATTGTTGTAGAAGACGTTCACTCTAGTGCCTATGGATGGCATTTAAGAGTAAAATCCTTGGTACAAAAGTTATTATGTAGGGGTTCTATTCAAAAACTATGGAACAAGATTCCTTCATGTTTGTCAAGAAGTACCCACAATTTTAACAACATAGTATCTTAATTCATGCTCTTGCCCAAGAACTTCATGCTCAGGTATCACCTTGCTGATTTTCCGTATGGGGTTTGGATCTAATTGGAAAAATCTCTTCTCCTGCTTTTGAAGGACACACTTTCATCATTACTACTATGAATTACTTTATGAAGTGGGTCGAAGCTATGCTACTATGATCAATGATTGTTGAAGTAATGTATCACTTCATTCAGGATAGTATAATCTCACAATTTGGCATTCCTTCATCCTTGGTTTTTGACAATGGTACACCATTTAAGAAAAAGGATGTGAACAAATTCCTCTGCAACAACTTTCACCTATCACACAACCTTATCTTGTTTACCCACCAAACTCAAATGTCTCTGTCATACATTGCATCTCAATAAGTCCTCTTCCAAAGCACCAAATCATGAACAACTTTGACTGGAGAAAGATATGAACCTTATAAGTATGCATATAGAACTACAAGATCAAAAACCACTTTACAGAGAAATGCGGAGAAAAGACATTTCTCCCAAAAACCTCTATAAACCTCTAAAACACAATCCACACACTGGTGAACACAACTTCCTTTGCTCAATGAACAAGGACACCAAATTCATAATATAAAATCTCTTAACATCTCTAAACAACATACCTAAATTACAAAGATAGATCTTCATCATAAAGGAAATGTGGAGAAAAACTAGAACACTACTCTATAAGCCAAAATGCCACTTCAACACTCTTTCCTTTATTAATCAATTTTTTTCAAAAGCATTTGGAAACCAACCAACACAAACATATTCTTAACATCTTTCATACTTTGTCAAAGTAATCAAATCATCTTTAGAAAGGCAACTCAACCAAAAAACTCATACCATTGCAACAACCTCATCTATTCTCAACTAGTTGACACACTTGATACCAATGACAACCCAAGCTTGTTGAAATCAATGATAACACCGACTACACATACTTGTACCAATCTCCCCTTTTGTCATTGATGGCAAAACATTATGTGAAAAACCATCAAGACAGTAGCATCCTCAATACTATGCCTCATACCAACTCATTTCCTTTCTCTTTCTCTCCCCCTCAGCTTTCTACTCTCTTCTAGAAAATAGACTCTTTCCTTTTTCACATTGCTCTCTCTCCCCCTTTGACATCAATTGCAAAGGGATTCATCTTTCTCTTTCTCATTTGCATACTTGTACTTTCTCACCATTGCTTTGTCACATCTTTTCTTTTACTGCTCTTCATGCTCCCCCTTAGAAGCAACCAACATTAGAACTTACTCCCCCTGACTGCCACAACCATCATGACCACTACCTACTCCCCTTGAGAGGTAGCCTCCAATCATTAGTCAAGAATAAGGAATGAATCTTGAAATCTAGTAGATTGATGCATCTCCTTATGCATCTAGTTCAAAGAAGGAGGGACAATAACCCCTAACTTCTCCTGGAGATACACAAATGTATCCTTAGGAAGAGCTTTGGTGAATATATCAGCAACTTGATCCTTTGTAGGCACATACTTAAGCTCCACTTCATTCTCTACAACCTTCTCTCTTGGAAAATGATACCAGATTGATATATGTTTTTTCCTTGAATGCATCACTAGATTCTTTGAAATTTTAATAGCATTGGTATTACCACAGAAGATAGGAATTGGCTCATCATATACAACACTGATATTCTTCAAATTTTTCTTAATCCACAACACTTATGTGCAACTAGATGCTGCTGCAATGTATTCTACTTCTGCAGTAGACAAAGATACTAAAACCTACTTCTTGCTTAACCAAGACACCACTCTACTTCTAAGAAAGAATGCACCACCACTTGTACATTTCTTGTCATCTACACAACTAGCCCAATCTACATCTGTGTAGGCACATAGCGTGATGTCATTATCCTTTGGATACCACAATCCATGATTTGGATTGCCCTTTAAATATTAGAATATCCTCTTTACTATTGCAACATGTGACTCTCTAGGATCTTCTTGAAATCTAGCCACAAGACAAACTGCATGCATAATATTCGATCTAGTAGTAGAAAAATACAACAATCCTCCAATCATTGACCTATACCTACTCTGATTAGTCTTAGGAGATTCATCATTCTTTCTCAGCTTGCAACTAGTTGTCATAGGGGTACATATTGGTTTATAATCTTTCATTCCAAATTTCTTTAACATCTCCTTTACATACTTAGATTGTGAAATGAAAATACCTGAATTTGTCTGATTGATTTGTAACCTAAGGAAGAAGTTCATTTTTCCACACATTTACATCTTAAATTATTTCTCCATTTCATCTGCAAAATGCTTACACATACCTTCATTTCCTCCAAAGATTATATCATCTACATACACTTCCACAATTAGAATTTGATCTTATCCTACTTTGATGTATAAATTGTTTTCTATAAAACCTTTACCGAAACCTCGCTATGATAAGTACCTATCTAACCTTGCATACCAAGCTCTAGGGATTTCTTCAGTCCATACAATTCTTTCTTCAATCCATACAATTCTTTCTTCAATCTACAAACCATATCTAGTTTATCTAACAAATAAAATCCATTTGGTTGTTCTATGTAGACTTCTTAGATTCCAGTTCACCATTCAAGAAAGAAAAATTCACATCCATTTGATATACCTTGAAATCCTTATGTGCAACAAAAGCCAAAAACATTATGATGGCCTCCATTCTTTCCACCAGAGAAAATGTTTCCTCATAGTCTATTCTGTGAGTAGCCTTTACACACAAGCCTTGCCTTGTTTCTCACTACTTCTCCATCCTCATTCAATTTGTTCTAGAATACCCACTTAGTTCCAATCAAATTTTTGTTTGTTGGCCTTGGGACAAGTTCCCAAGTCTGATTCTTTTCAACATGCATTAGTTCTTCTTCCATAGCCTTGATCCAACACTCATCCTATCAAGCTTCAACCACTAATTTAGGTTCAACTTTAGAGAGTAAACATAGATTTACATGTTCTTCAATATATTTCCTTCTTGTTAGCACACCTTTGTTCTTGTCACCAATGATTTGATCTTAAGAATGATGCTTCTACACATACTTGGAAGTTTTAGGAGTCTTTTCCAGAGCTTCTTCTTCAGTCTCTACTTCCTTTTCATCAACATTTTCTTCTTCTCTGCAAGAGGACTCTTCTGATTCATATCCATTACCTTCTAAACTCTTTTGCAGATCTTCATCAACTTTGACATTTTCACTCTCAACAATCCTTCTTAACCTCTTTTTCTAGCACCGGTAAGCTTTTCTTTTAGTACAATACCTAAAGAAGATACCTTCATCAAACCTTGCAACAAACATTCCTAGGTTTTCTTCATCCCTTTTGATATAACATTTTCTTCCAAACACTCTAATGTACTTAGTAGTAGGAATCCTTCCATACCATAACTCATACGAAGTCTTTATACTTTTGTCAGGTCTCCAAAGGTAATTTAACAAGATCAAAAGATTTGAAACAATAATGGCTTGTGGGCTTCAATCAATAAGACTTCACTAGTCTCCCCTTTGCCTTAAACTCCACCAAAGGGCTCAAATTTGGGTTCCAACTTCTCAGATGAAATATTGCACCTTCTAGGATCTCAACCTACCCCAACCAATAAGGTTCAATAGGTTTCATACACCATTTTGCTTGGTTCTTGACAATTCCACTTAACTAGGCCTAATCCTAGTAGCCTTGTTCAACGACTAATTTGCATTTTTCTCTCAACTTTCCCAAAGCACTCTAAAAGAAAAGAACTGATTTGGATACCCTTTATCAATTTCTATAACATATCCCAAACTCAAGTATTGTTGTTTTGTACCAACCTTGACTGTCCTAACACCCTGTTGTCTTCCTACAAGGCCTAAATTGCCCACTTTACAAAGGAATCCTATTAAATACTTGTCCCACACACTTAAAACCTTGAAAAATTCTTAGGAAAGGGTTCAAAACAAAGGATTTTCCAGGTCTCAAACAAGGGTTTGCTCATTTGCATGTTTAAATACTAAAACCTTATTTCTAGGGCCTAAAACCTAGGGCTTGCTAGATCTCCCACTTCCAATCACTTCTAGACCTCATTCAAAGGTCTAACACCATTTCCTTGACCATATTAAACAATAGAAAACATAAAACCATCACATTATTAAGGCCGATCTCCTGCTACTATAACTGAGCCACCATTTCAATGCTCTTTCCACATGCAATCTTTGACTTCCAATGGTGATCACCTCTCCATTTGCACTCCTCTTGCTTTGTCAAACTTAGGAATCATATTATGCATGTTACTAAGGACCTATTCCATGAGAATCGGGATCTTACATCCATGGAAAGGTCCTATGATGCATTGTAACCACTCAGGAACTCACAGAACAGTCTGCTGTTCCTTGTAGCAGTCATATGAATAGATATAAAACTACCTAAAGAAAGCTTATCAGAGCATGAAAACAAGGTCCACTATGGTTAGATAAGACTCAATACATTTTCCAAACACCAACAATCAAAGTATCAATAGAAATGATAAGGAAAATGTAAGAAAAACTAAATTTTTCTATTCTTTTCAATATACCATACAAATAGGCCTCTGAAAATGCTTCCCCCTCACATCTCATGCCTTGAATAGGCTTATATAACCTCACCCTAACTTCTACAACCAATTCCCATCAGTTAGGGATGGTTAAAATTTCAAAAACTAATCAAAAAGGCTTTTCCCGCCTAAATGCATAATTCAGAAATTTGAATTTAAAACTTTGTTTTAAAGGATTTCTACCTTATTTAATGAACTCCTACCTTATTAATTCACCATGTATGATCTTCTTAGGTTCATTATACTTTCTTACTAGTCTTAGACACCTCTATTTGACTCTAGGGGCACTATTGGCCCAACTTACATCATCTTTGGTCCTAGGGTCCGTACGAGGACCCTCAAGACATTTAACTATTACATCATTTTGAATATTGCAACATGCCATAATTGGTTGTAAGGTGTCGCAATTGACTTGATTTGTTCCATAGGTTCCTTCCATGGTCATTTTTGTCTTCTTGCTCCAAGGTATTCTTTTAGGTGCTCGTGCACCATACTCCCCAGCATGATAAAAAGTCTTGTCCCAAGAGGCATGTTGTCTACTCCAAACCTCTTGTAGTCTCTTTGAAATTTTCCTCTAATTTGTGACAAGAAACATGAACTATCCAAGGGTTATCCTTCTCCTTCTCCCACCTGCATGGCTCTTACAAACAATGTTAGCATCATAAAACATGTTTTGGTGTCCTTGCCTAGGACCTTGCTACTGTGGTGTTTCTGCCTTCTCCATTTGAGATTTGGATCTATTTTTCCTTGTTGTTTGCCTTCCCTTTCCTACCTCCCAATAGGGCAATCAATGTCCCCAACCTTGATGTAATTTATGTCCTAAATTTTCTGCTCTTTAGAACCGTTATAAACCTTCTTCTGCTGCAACTGTTCCTGCTGTCTAACCTACACATCCAACTTCAATTTCTCTCGAAAATAGATAGTAACATGTTCCTTCTTGTCTCCACAAGGTAAAGGGATTAGTCTAAACTATTTACCATCTTTGTGCACCAAATAGTTATTAGTATAACCATCATGAATTGTCCTCCTTAAATGTTGCCATGGTCTACCCAAGATTACATGCCCACATGTCATTGAAATGACATCACACAAAACATAATCCTGATATGGACCAATTGAAAAATCAACATATGCCCTTTGACTAACCCTTACTTGCTGCTCTTGACTTACCCAAGTGACATTGTAAGGATTAGGATGATCAAATGTCTTCAATCCTAATTTGTGTACCATATCCCAAGAGACTAAATTATCATGTGAACTTGAATCTATAATCAACTTGCACATTTTCCATGGCTTAAACAATTAGTTTTAACAATGGATACCTATGGTGCTTGCTACATTTTTCCTTTTTCCACCATGAGCAACTCTCCATCTGTTGCTTGATAGGCTGGTGCTAGTTCTTGGTCTTCTTTCTTTTCCTCTTCTTGTACTAAATGACTCTTCTCTCCTTGCTCTTATCAGCATCATCCCTCTTAGGACATTTGAAAGATGTGTGTCCCACTTCATTGCAATGCTAGCATCTGCCTATGAATACTCCTCTACCTGATCCAAACCTACCTCCACCTCTATATCCACCTCTTTGATCTGCAAAAAACTCTTTACCTTTCTCATTTTTGCTCTGTCCTTCATTAGTAGGTCTACCCCTACCTCTATATCCTCTACCACTACCTCCTTGTCTTTCTTGCTTCCTCTTCACCCTCTCTTCAACCCTTATGGCCAATTGAAAACATTCTCCAAGTGATTTTGGTATGGTCAAACCAATCTCATCTTGCAAGTTGTACCTAAGCCCATTAAGGTATCTTGCCACTTTCTTTTCTTCATCTTCCAATCCCCCTCTAATACTAAGCTTAGGAAATTGCTCAGTATAGGACATAACATCCATGTCCTTTTGTTTCAAATTCTGCCTCATCCTCTTTGTTTGAATGGAGTAATCAAATGGAAGAAACTGATCCTTCATCATATCCTTCATCCTACCCCAAGAAGTGATTCTTGTTCCACCTCTAGCCACTCTTTCTATTTGCACACTACTCCACCATGTAAGTGTTGTCCCTCTCAACTTGTTTTTGCAAATTTAATCTTCTTCTCATCACTCATCTCCTTATACTCAATTTTTTTTTCAAGGGCATCTATCCACCCTAATAGCTCTTCACTATCCATCTTCCCTTAATAGATAGGTAACTCTATGTTTGCCTTTATTCCACTTCCTTGAACTACCTTAAGTAATCTCACAAATTTCCTTTCTGCAACATCCAACTCATCCTCAAGAGTGTTCTCAATTGCCTTCTCATGTCCCCCATCATCTCCTTCTTTTTCATCTTGTTCATCCCCTCTAAGATTCTTTTCCAATGCTTCCGAACTTTGCCAAGATTGATGCATTCTCCCTTCTTACTTGTCTTAACTCTCTTTCCCTTGCAACATCCTGTTCTCTTCTATCCCTCAAATCTTTTTCTCTTGCCTCTAAGGCTTCCCTCAATTCACTATTCTCCTAGCCATCTAATTCATAGGGGGCATCTTTACAACTCTCACCAAACTCTTAACTTTTTCACAAGATCCTACTATTCCCTCAAGGACCTACTTGCTGCTCTGATACCACTATGATGCAAAGGTGTCAGGTCTCCAAAGGTAATTTAACAAGATCAAAAGATTTGAAATAATAATGGCTTGTGGGCTTCAATCAATAAGACTTCACTAGTCTCCCCTTTGCCTTAAACTCCACCAAATGGCTCAAATTTGGGTTCCAACTTCTCAGATGAAATATTGCACCTTCTAGGGTCTCAACCTACCCCAACCAACAAGGTTCAACAGGTTTCATACACCATTTTGCTTGGTTCTTGACTAGGCCTAATCCTAGTAGCCCTATTCAGCGACTAATTTGAATTTTTCTCTCAACTTTCCCAAAGCACTCTCAAAACAAATGACTGATTTGGATACCTTTTATCAATTTATATAACATATCCCAAACTTAGGTATTGTTGTTTTGGACCAACCTTGACTGTCCTAACACCCTGTTGTCTTCCTATAAGGCCTAAATTGCCCACTTTACAAAGGAACCCTATTAAATACTTGTCCCACACACTTCAAACCTTGAAAAAGTCTTAGGAAAGGGTTCAAAACAAAGGATTTTCTAGGTCTTAGACAAGGTTTTTGTCATTTGCATGTTTAAATACTAAAACCTCATTTCTAGGGCCTAAAACATAGGGCTTGCTAGATCTCCCACTTCCAGTCACTTCCAGACCTCATTCAAAGGTCTAACACCATGTCCTTGACCATATTAAACAATAGAAAACATAAAACCATCACCTTATTAAGGCCAATCTCCTACTGCTATAACTGAGCCACCATTTCAATGCTCTTTCCACATGCAATCTTTGACTTCCAACAGTGATCACCTCTCCATTTGGAATCCTCCTGCTTTGTCAAAGTTAGGAATCATATTATACATGTTACTAAGGACATATTCCATGAGAATCAAGATCTTACATCCATGGAAAGGTCCTATGATGCATTGTAACCACTCAGGAACTCACAGAACAGTCTGCTGTTCCTTGTAGTAGTCAGATGAACAACAATAAAACTACCTAAAGAAACCTTATCAAAGCATGAAAACAAGGTCCACTATGGTTAGATGAGACTCAATACATTTTCCAAACACCAACAATCAAAGGATCAATAGAAATGATAAGGAAAATGCAAGAAAACTAAATTTTTCTGTTCTTTTCAATCTACCATACAAACAAGCCTCCAAAAATGCTTCCCCCTCACATCTCATGCCTTGAACAGGCTTATATAACCTCTTCCTAACTTCTACAACCAATTCCCATCAGTTAGGGATGGTTAAACTTTTAAAAACTAATCAAGAAGGCTTTTCCTGCCTAAATGCATAATTAAGAAATTTGAATTTAAAATTTTGGTTTAAAGGATTTCTACCTTATTTAATGAACTCCTACCTTATTAATTCATCATGTATGATCTTTTTAGGGTCATTATACTTTCTTACTGGCCTTAGACACCTCTATTTGACTCTAGGGGCACTATTGGCCCAACTTACATCATTTTTGGTCCTAGAATCCTTACCAGGACCCTCAGGACATTTAACTATTACATCATTTTGAATATTGCAACATGACATAATTGGTTGTAAGGTGTCCCAATTGACTTGATTTGTTCCATAGGTTCCTTCCATGGTCATTTTTGTCTTCTTGCTCCAAGGTATTCTTGTAGGTGCTCCTGCACCACCTTGCATCAAACATTCCTAGGTTTTCTTCATCCCTTTTGATATAACATTTTCTTCCAAACACTCTAATGTACTTAGCAGTAGGAATCCTTCCATACCATAACTCATAAGAAGTCTTTATAGTATTTGTGATTTCCTACACTATGTTTAGTATATCAACATCAATATGAATTACTTCTCTCCAATAGAGCTCTAGTAGATTTGCTTCCTTTATAATTGTCCTTGCAACCTCTTAAACAATCCTATTCTTTCTTTGAACTACTCCATTCTACTAAGGAGTCCGAGGGGAAGATAAGTGCCTCTTTATTCCATGATTCTCACAAAACATGTTAAATTGATTGTAGGTGAACTATCCATCTCTGCCAAACTTCAAACATTTAATTCTAATTTCCATTTCATTCTCAACCATGACTTTGCATGTTTTGAACTTATCTAGGGATTCAAATTTTTCTTTGAGAAAAGTAACCCATGTCATTCTAGAACAATAATCAATTAGTCGCATGAAATACATGTCACCTTGAAAACTCCTTACCTTAGTCACTAACCCATTGATATTCTTTTCAAAGGGCATTTCAAGTCACGTGTTTATATTCCACTCTACTCTTGTCATGCACATTGACACCCCCACTTCTTCCAACACCCTTCTGAATCCCTCTTACAACACCTTCATCATTCCCATTCTATGATGGACAAGAAATATTCACTTCCACTACTTCTCAGTCCCTTTTGTTTCTAGAAACCCCCTTTTTCACTCATTTCATGCTTATGTCTATCACCTAGCTTCTTGTGAGACCTAGATTTCTTATATCATTCAAATGCTTCACAAACATCCACATAAGGAGATTTTCCACTGTAGTCTTAACTAATGGATCAAGCATGTCAATACTCAACTTATATCTTCATGTTGAGGCATCAACACAATTCCTTTGGTAGGGGAAAGGATTTTCATTAAAGGTCCCCCTAAGCCAAACCTCTCATCTTAGTTCCTGAAGGAACTATCTGCAATGGATGCTAGTACAAGCTCACCATTAACCTTTGTTACATCCTTCTTTATCAAATCTTATTCATTTCCCTTTTGGTCTATGCTGGATCAACCTTTAGTATAGGTTCATGCTCTTCTACCGGATTATCCTTCTTCACTTTTTTGCTTCTACAAAACTTAGAAATGTGTCTAGGTCTATTGTAATTGTAGCATACAACATTCCTCTGACTAGTATTTCTTCCATTCATTCTAGATATGCATTGATTAGATTTATGCCCAAATCTATTGCATGTATAATAGTCGCCAGTGAAAGATTGAATCATTATGTCATTGTTATATCCATTCCTCATTTGACTTGTACACTCACTAGCTCGATGACCAACTTTCTTGCATGTAAAACATTGACCAGAGAAAGAATGCATATTTTGAGTTATTCTACTTCTAGATACTATTGCTTTGTGTCCATACTTATTACAAGAATGACAAAAACCATTGAAAGATGGGTACCTTTGAGAATTTGGTTGTATGATAAGTGGTCTTCTAGCTTCATTCCTTTTATTCTAGAACTACTTGTAATTGTTCTTCTTGTTTTCAATATTTGATGTTTGACCTAATTTTGATCTTTTACTCTTTTCAAATCCTAAACCCTCTTTGTCATTTGGACTTTTCTAATTTGCAATCATTTCATCAAGCATTGCAACATTCATCTTGAAATTGTCTTCGTGAATCTTTGCCTTCTTTAGATATGATTTTAGATTTTAAAATTCTTGTTAAAGTCTTGAACATTCTTCTGATTTGCCTTTCATCATCACATTCAAACATTCCTCAATCCTTGTCTTTTCCTCAACTTGCACTTTTAGACCACTAATAGATTCATTTGCTTGCTTCAATTGTTCACTGACTTCCTTATGCCTCTCTTTAAACTTTTGACTTGCTCTCTCAAATTTCTAATGGATTCATCTATTCCTCTGACATTTTGATCTTTGGTTTCACCTTTAGTCCTTTCAAGATCTTGAAGAGCAACATTAATTTCTCTAGCTTTGTCAAGTATGCAGTCTTCTCCAATGTATTTAAGAGCATAAATCTCTTCCAGAGGAATAGGTACAATCTTCTAGCACCCATATGTTCAATTTCCAAGATCTTCCTTGAGTGGGTAGGCTTCTTCTAAAGGACTTGGCTCTAATACCAATTGCTAAACACCTAGAATACTGAAAGGGGGGTGAATCAGTATTCTCTTAGACCACTAATAGAATTTGGCAAATAAATGACTACATTACTGAAACGTTTAGTCAGAACAACTAAAAATGACTAAATTCTACTAATTTTTTTGTAACACAGCTATAAATGACTAAATAAGTGACTAATTTAATCATCAGGTAAAAAACACAACTAAATAATCAGTCACATAAATAAAATTAGACAATATGATATTAGACAGTATAAGGACAAATATCCATGTCCATGTAATGACTTTTTAGGTTGCGTCTTTTTGTTCTTTTATTTTGTTGAGCTATTTTTTATTGTTTTTGATGGATATACAATAGTTCATTGCTTTGGGTTTTACAGGGCTACATATTCGTGACATGATAACAAAAAAATGGCATGGATATGCAAAAGTGATCTAGGTCTAATATCTATCTAGCATTCATGATGCATAGGTATGGATACATGGTGAATGCATGTGATGGTATTCAAATTTATTTTTGTGAGAATATTGGCTACTTGGACACTCACACTGAATACTAATATAAACTCAACATTCATTAAGACCTACAAAATATAGAAGACACAACATTGTAAAAGCTCATCTAATTCCTTAAACATATTTATACAATAATATATTAATTATTATAACTTAAAAAAATTAAAAAACTCAAAAAACTATCTAAGAGAGGAGGAATTAGAAAATGAGTTCATTTTTCCATCAATTTAACTCAAACATCTAACAAAATATGAAGTTACAAGGTACTAAACCCTTTTTAATTTTTGAAACTAATAAAATATATGCCTAATAAAAAAATAACATAAATTTAACATAATTTTCATAAAATTAATAAATCCCTATTAGTGTAACCATTGTACTTTATGCTGTCATTGTTGGTTGTAGTGCAATGGCCTTTGACTTCATTAGGTAGAAATACTATTAAAACTAACCAACATACAATATACATGTGTTTCTTCTCGTTGAAACCCTAAAGGTAAATCCTAACTTAGAAAGGCTCAAAACCCTAACTTATTTTGTTTCATCTCCTTTTTATTTTCTTACTCTTATCAGTTATGGATTCCCTTTTTTGTTGTGAATGATTTGAATAGAGTGGGGCACTTAAAATTTCATTGTAGTGTAGCAGGTGGGTAAGCTTAAGCTCTCAATTTGTTGATAATCCATGGCGACCTAGATGAGCAAAAAGAGAAAGGTATGCTTTTATTGTTACCCCCACCACATGATATTTTGAATTGGTTTCACTATTGCTGTATACATATCGTCTACTGAGATGTTGAATCATGCTTGGGCTCCATGTGCTATTGGGCATCATATCTGTGTGTAGGTTTTACTTTTTTGGATTAGCCTTGCTTTCTTTTGAGCTTTATGAATCTAGGTTCAGATATGTTGCCATTCATTTGCTAGAATTATTTCATGGTATTAATCTAACAAGTGAGCTAATTATTTTGTAGGTGGGTTGAATAGAAAATGTTTTCTAGGCTTGGATTGAACTGGGTTCTATCATGTAATAGAGTCTCATGGGTGAAATGCCTTCATAGCCTTGGATTAAATTGGGTTTAAGGTCTTACATGTGTTTAGTGGTAAAAAGAGGGGTTTTAGATTTTGAAGGTTTTATGAGGGATCCTCCTTTCACCATAGTATTCAAGGACATTCAACTGAGTAGAGGAATCTACTATAGGTTTTGAGTCACTTGGAACAAAGGGGAAGATTGGAATTGTGTGAATTTGTTGTTTAATTAAGTCCGATTACACTCAAAACCCTAATTTCATAAAATTGTAAACAAGTGGACAAATCATGGAAAATGATCACACACAGTGATATCAAATGATAACTAAATACATACTAGATTTTGAAGTTTGGTTTATGGAAAAGTTGGGGACTAATGAGCGGGTGAATTAGTCCAATGTACCTATTTTTGTTGGGATCTTTGAAGAATGTTTGCAACACAATTTTTTTGTCATATAGTTTTCACTACATCAAAATTCAGAGGACTAATGAGTGTGCACCCTAGTCCAAGCCCTAATTTTCCTCTTTGATCTACACTTCTAATAGTCTGTAATGCTTCCCTGCAACTCCACTTCTTTCACTTCTAAAACCTGCAACCTACTATCACATAAAAGTGGGTTGGGGGTTGTGGTGTTTATAGGCTTGCCTCAGTGAAGCGCTAGAGAGACACTCAAGTCTTCCAAACACCATTGTTAGATAAAGAGTGTGTATCCCTACGGGATAGAGGCAAAAAATAATTGATAAATGATTGAAAACATAAATGATTGTCACCTCGATGGTGTAACTCTCATGGAAGGAGGGATCTTCTTTCATGCCATGAGGAGATGGAGCCAAATCTTCATAAATAAACACAATAACAAAACAATATTGCTCTACAATACAATGAAAGCTTTGAATAACTTTAGCATAAGATCACAAGTTCACAATGTTCATCCCTAGTTTACAAATGAATGCCTAAACATGCTTATATATGCAACTAACCAACTTCCTGCCAAGAAATTTGTAATTTAAACTTGAGGTGTTGGTCTAGAACCTAATAATGGTCACATAAATGACACATGAAAATAGGTCCTAACCCAAAATAGGGCAGGACGAGGGTGTGGACACCCAAGTCCTACACCCTATTTCAGGCAAGAGTCATCATAAGTGCATCCCCTAGGTTCCATTTGCCATAAAACTCAGGGGTTTCTTCTTTGAAAGGGCCATCATCATTAAATGCATTCTAAAGACCTAGGAGATAAACTTTAAGAGGGAAAATCCCCCAAGGGGACATTTTATGACATAACATTTAGCCCCCACTTTAATGTATGTATAAATGCAAGGCCAATCCATGCATTAAAGTACGGTCAATAAACACAACAAACATGCCAAGCATAGTGGAGACATGCCAAACACATTGAAGACAGTAATATGCATGCAAGACATGGAGAAGATAGTTACATTCATGCAAGACATGGAGAGGATAGTATTGAAGACATCCAAAGCACAGCGAATATAGTGATTATTTTTTTTTTCATTTTTCCCATATGAATATTCATGTAAGTACAAGGAAAGTAAACACACAACCCATGATGCAGGAGGGACTCATTGCCATCAGTCTTTAGACTGCACTTGAGAACAAAAACACCATACAAATCCCAATGCATAGGAGGGACTCATTGCCACTAGTCTTTAGACTATGCTTGGGAACAAACACGCCATGCACACACACATGGAAGACACAGAGAAAAAATGACATACAAGTGATGGAAGAAACCTATTGCTAGGTTCGTAGCCATATTAAGCACATTACAACCACACATTGATGATTGGGCTTTGCCACAACAATCACCGAAGACACACTTAAGGGTTAGGATAGTCTCAGATTTGCTCCTTGCTTGCTCAGAGGACTTTTTGAAAATGATAGGATTTGAAAATGATAGGATTGTACACTCTCCTCAAGAAATACAACATCCCCATATTCCGTAGAAGGGCTTAAAATAAAAGGATATGCATGATATCTTGCCTCTGCAGAGGGCTTTGTTGGTTCTCAAATCTATAGTTTACCAAACCATAAAAGGATGCCAAAATTTATGATCAGGTTTGATAACCGATTTGGTCAACTGACAGAATCAATCAAAATGATTGAAATTCTCTACACTTTAGGCTTTGCCTCGCCTAGGTGGGTGTGCCTTCTTATCACTAATGAATGTAAACTCCTCAAAACAAATTGGTGATGATTAAGCAAATTATGCAATTTTGCCAATTAAAGCATCTTTTCAATCACATTCAAAATGATTTTATTCAACTACTTTATCCACTACTCCTACAAATAGAAACCCAAAATTGTGTTTGAAATATGTACAAGGGATGATTTTGGAAGTTGAAAGATCGGATCCTTTTCCTCAACTGGGAAATATAGTCCAAATACAAAAAGATATATGCCTTCCCTCTGGATACAACTTGATTTGTTTGGCACTACAAGGTCTATGACTATCATAGAAATACAAAAATGTCAATTATCTAGCTCTTCTTCAATTATTCAATTAAATTGTCTAGGCCACTATGATTTACTTAGAGGAATTTCATCCTTGCTTGAAGGAACCCATTAAATAAAACACACAAAAACAACAAATGTGCTTGAATAAATTAAAAATATGCTTGATATAATGATTTGAATGACAAGGAAAACACAGGTTGGAGACAATCAAGTAATATTTTACCAATTAGTTCAACTAACAAATGACACCAAATTTTAGGCACTAGATTAATATGATCTCTCCATTACTATGCTTAAAAAAATTGGTGTTTGTAATGTCTTGCTCTTCAAAAAATCAAATCCCAGCTAACCCCCCAAGGTCTTGGTTTCCTTGTTATATAGATGAAGGAAGCAACAAGTTTCAGACCTTTTACATTCAAAATGGCTATTTAAATTCCCACCCTTTTTTTACATAACAATTTTACATTATCTTCATACAAATAAAATTAATTATCATATCCACCTTTGTTTTTCACATCCCCATGAAAAATAATTGCTCAAAATACAAAAAACCCCTATTGGCTGACAACATCATATTCATTTAAATCATCTTCATACATTTTCAACTAAATTATATTCTTGAGGTAAAATAATTACCTATTCTTCTACCTCTCATATTGAAAACATTTTATATTTTCACCTTTAAAAAATACCTATTTGACGCATTTCTCTATAAAAGTAAAAACTAATTTATATTCTTAAATCCTGCACTCTTCTACTTTGGTTTTTATTTATTAGAATTTTTGATATTTGACTTCCACTGCTCTCTTACACATAATTTATTTCTCCTTTGCATGAATGCAGGAGCCATTTTCACTTTACCACTCACTCGCACCATCATTTAGGGTTTTCTGTGGGAGTGTGGGAAATACCTTCTCTTCACTGCACACCCATAATGGCTCTAGGGTTTTTGACTGGGGATGCAAGGAGAGCCCAACATAACACACCAAAGTATTTTTATGCTTGAAAGGATACATGAGTCTTTAGTTATAATATTTAAATAATATTTCATTTCCCGTGCCTTCATCTCCCACAACACCGTAAGCTCTCTAGGGTTCATGTGCAGGGTAGTAGGAAGAGCCCGCCATATTGTACCTTATTTGGGTAAGACTCATGGGACTACAGGGAGAAACTTTTGTTCACTGCAAGCTTGCACAACATCTCATAGAACTCTACAGTAACGTCATTTCTCTGTTCTTTTATGATTTGCAAGTCTACAATACCCATCTTCATTATCAAACAGTTTCAGTGCCTTGTCTTCGCCTGCGTTTTTCTCCAAAGCTCCCATTTTGGCACACTGGGAGGGTGCTAGAAAAGGTGAAATGATCATGTTGCAGCCTTGTTCTTAGTACATGGTGAAATAGTGTCAATGCCTTTTCAACAATTTCATCTTGTGCATAGCCTGCAATCATCAGATTCCATGAGATCACATTTCTTAAATGCACCCTATTGGAGAATTCCCGTGCCTCTTGTATGCTTGTACATCTTGCATATACATTATTTATCTTTACAAGAATATTGTTGCTATTCAAAATGATAGAAACAATTCACATCTCACATAACGATCTCTCCTTTTAACTATGGTGGTAGAAAGCTGGTTATATTTTGCAAGTCGATCAGATTGACATGGAACTCTAGCTTTATTTTGCCTATAGCCAATCCCACTACTAGATCCATAGTGAAGGCATCTTTAGTTTCACTCCTATGATGATCAACAATTTAAACCTTTTCTCCAATGGTAGATGTGAATTTAGAATAGTGCTCCCAATCATCTAGGTCAAATGGATCCTCTATGGATACAATTGGATATTCAACAACAAATGATTTGTATAGCTTGGTCAGCTCAGTTCCTGATATTCTTTTGCAAAATCTCCTATGAGCTTTGGAGCCCACCATTTTAGAACTTGGAAGAAACTTTCTTTTTCTCTGGCATCTTCCATAGATAGAATTGGAGGACCTAATTCCTTGCAATCACAATCTACAGTCACTTTATCAACTGCCCTTTTTACATCATGCCAACTATTTGTAACCATAAGACCTATCGGTTGACTAATGCACTCCACAGTATCTTCAACAAGTAGAATTTCTCCACCAGTGAGTGCTTCAACTCCTATGTTTTTTTCTTGTTTAGGAATACCACTTGAAGATATATAGAAAACAACACTTGAGGATTCTAACACAAGTTTTACATCAACCTTTTATTCAATGTCAAAGCCTCTTTGTTGTATACATATGCCCCATATTAGCAATTTTTTGGAGAAGGTATATCATCTATATATACAGCTTCCCAATTTACAATAATGAGGAATTGAAAATGAATTGTTGTTTTTCTAATGATGAAATACATACACAAAAAAATATGCCCTTGGTAGATATCTCTAGATTTGCAAAGCAACCTTCTCTAAACAGTATGCACCTTTGCAAACAAAACTTTATACGCTCAAGATCACATAAAGTTTGAAACAAGAGCCAAACCCATGGAATAATTTTTCCTTGAGAAGATGCCATGAAAAAAATGTTTTTGAACTCTATTATAAGCCTCACCAACAATACTTATGTGACACATGTCAGGTCTCTTTGTGGCCCAGCTATTTTTTTTCATTTTGAAATGGGTTTCATCCTGAATTGACTTGGGACTGCCTCAACATGCTTCTGAGGTGAAAAATTGAAATGGGTAATCATCAGAATCCATTTTCTAACATCTTGCATAGTGACCAAAACAAGTCAGGTAGCCTCCAAAACCACCCTGGAAAAATAATCTGACAATCTCCTAAAGCCATAAAAAAGTACAGACATGTAGACATATGATCCAAGGATTCATTGCAACAAATGGTTTGGAAAAAAATATCCTGAGGTGCAATATATGAACATTCAAAGTGGCTCACTTAGCCTTTTCTAAAACTGCATCTATCAAAAAACAATTAGGGCTCACCAAGTCACCACCCTGAAAAAAATATCAAATCTCCTCCTGGGAATTTGCCACCAGAGAAACTAGTTCATTTAGGTCCATTAAGCATGTGTGCAAAAGGGATTTTCACCAATCCATTTCATTCACAAAACATTAAGGGTCAAAGTTGACCTCACTAAAATATTCTAGAAATGCAAATGTGAAAACATGACAAATTGCATTTGGTTTTGGCCTTGAAAAGATATCAAACTTGATCTTGAGGCTCTGAAATTGGACTAGGAGTATATGAATGTCAAAACTCATCATAGGAAGCTGAAATAAAACATACATGTGCATATACGACAAATGAACACACTCACCAGGTGATTTGGTTTGAAAGAAAATAGATTCTAAATTATGACCCTCCAAAGTAGGTCACTGGGACAGATTTTTTAGGTGCATTTCTTAGTGTAGTAATCAACTTTTCTTATCATAGGAACTTAAAATTTTGCAAACTTTTATAGTGCCAATAGGCTTAATGATTGCAATATAGAAAGAAAGATGTGTATTCATGTGGAGATAGAATATCCTGCCTCCATGGAGGGATTACAAACATGCTTCATTAGTATCAAAATCATCAGATAGCTTACCTTATATGCCCCCACCTTAAGGTGGTTGATATCATGTACTGATATCAAACATGTTAAGGTAGAGAGAAAACACACAAGGGAACAAGAGCTCTTGCAAAGCCCCTAGAGGTTACATGTACCTTATGATCACCAAATGTTCCCAGGCATAGACATGTTCCTATAAGGAAGAGGTTAGAAATCTTTCTATAAGACAATAACCACATCACATGATAAAAGCAATCCATGAGAAATTAGCACATCAAAAGACCAAGGTTACACTATGGATTTAGAAACCAAATATAACCATTGGGCTACACTGCAAGATCTCAAAATCAAATGTAAATGAGGCAAGATTCAAAGATAAATAAAGTGCACAGAGTAGTCATATTGTTATAGTTTGTTAGTGCGATAAGACAACATCAAAATATCACACAAAGTGATTCTACTAGCCAAGCATCAGATTATATGTATCAACCCCATTGTCATGTATGGACTAGGTCCATTTTTTTATTTCTCATTGAAGGGACACTTGGTCCTTATGAGTTCTAATTGTTTCTTGTCATCTGCCAACTAGTAGAACCACTATAAGAAGGTAAGCAATAAATTAAGAGAGGAGAATAAGTGCCTTAGGAACAATCAAGTAGGAGGGTACCCCAAGGTCACCAATCACAACACTATGCCCTTAAGACATGACACACAACAATGAAAATAAAGGAGAAGAAATATATAATAATGATGATACAAATAGAAGAAGGTCACAACAAAGGCGGTCTCTCGGTATCCTTGACCTTGCAAGAGAATCAAGGGTCATCCTAGGAGGCCTAAACAACACATAACACATCACAGAGGAACACAACACGAGAAGGGAGGTCACATAAATGAGAAAAAAATGTTACGACATAAGTGACCACCAAGGTTAGAAGTACTTACTTGCAGGGACAACTGAACTATTGGTCATCATGGATCTTGATCTTTACTTTAATGGTTAAATCTTTTTCTCTTCTTCTCTCATGCACATTTTCATTAGCTTTTGGAGGGACAATTGTAGGATTTGTCAATGGAAAGATATCCATTAATGATAGTGTGGAAGGAATCTCATAGTTTTCTATGTTAATTAAATGGGTTAATGCAAGTGCTGTAATAATACCAATTCTAGTTGAGTGGGCTTGTTGAGGAACCTAAAAAGTGCCCATTTCAGTCCATATATAGGGTATTGGAATACCTTGGTTGTGAGGAACAATTTGGTCTTCAATATTTTATGAGTTATCATTGTTTTCTAAGGTATGTGTGGGTTTAGGTAAAGGTGCATGATCTATTTCTTTGTTTAAGATGTAGTTAAGAAGAGCTTGAACATCAGTTGGTAAATTTTTAATTTCAACATGTTGAAGTAAATGTTCACAAGGGAATCTACATCATCCAATGCTTCATCCTGTGAATGGAGAGCAAGAAGGGATGGCAGAGTAGTGTTAAGGAACATGTTGATGATATCTTCTTCTTGTGCCAAAATATCCTCACCAAGTGGGGTTATGTTGGGAAAAATCTCTTTATTAGATGAATCACTCAAGGCTATGTTAGTGTCATAGGTCTTGGAAAGAATGTCCATTATGTTGTCATGAAATGAAGGGAAAGAGGGAATAATGTTTTCACTACTACTTTCCCCATGGTTATTTTTAGAAATGAAATTAGTGATATTTTCCAAAATTGAAGGGAAAACACCCACAATAGTGAGAAATCTTTCAAAATATTCTATTGTTGAAAGAATATCACATGTAGTACTTATGTACATGTCAATACCATAGATGTATGCTATTTGGTGCAAGACTTGAGGATGCTTATAAGTGAATTTGCAAAATTTATCAAAATTCATAATTACTCAAATAAATATTCCAGAGATGAATTAGGAGGGGAATCCATGGTATATGTTTTGAAATGAATGTAAAATCAGATTCTAAAAGCTTTTCAAACTTTATGCAAGAAACAAGTGCAAAACTATATGTGAAAATGACCTAAAATGCTTGATTTTTCAAAAATTTTCAATGCAAATGAGTGAAAGAAAAGGTGTTGTAAGAAAATTGATGAGGGGAAGAAAATAATATGCCTAGTATCAGTCCAATAAACCAACAATATCCTTCACAACACACCTTTAGTGCAGATCTAGAATGATGACATGTCAAAACCTAGTGAAAATACACCTAAAATATGCAATTTTTCACCAATTTTCAATGTAAATGCCTAATAGGATGGGTGATGTAAGGAATTTGAGGAGGGGAAGATGATTATAAACTTGATATCAGTAAATTAGTGTGGATAAATCCTTCACAAAATGCATATGATGCAATTCTAGAGAGACGATAAGGCCAAATCTAGTGAAAATGCAATGTTTTCAAACCCTAGACATGAAATTTTGGAAGAAAGACGCTATGATGAAACATTAGAGTTATAAATAAGTTATAAATGAGTGTTTAAAATAGTTGTAAAATCTAAAACAAGATTTTAACCACAAACCCTAGCTAATGCATAAACTAGGTTATATGAAAAATGCACAATTTCAAGCAATTTTTTAACAAATTAACCATGAAAATGCTATACAAATGAATGATGAATGATGAATTTATGTAATTTAAATTAGATCTGATGATAAAAATAGAAAATAAATGAAATTAAGTGCAAATTAATTCAAATTAATTGAAAATGCAAGCTAAAAATTCCAAAAGTTTCCAATTTTTTCAAATTTTTCAATTTTTGTAATTTTATCAAATGCAATAAGAAAAAAATGAAATGAATTAAATTTTGAAGTGCAACACTCAGAAAGGTGAAACATTCATTAAAAACATTGGTTCACTAAAATTCTTACTGGTAAAATAAGGGTTTTTAGATTTTGAAGGTTTTATGAGGGATCCTCCTTTCACCACAACATTCAAAGACATTCAACAGAGTAGAGGAATCTACTATAGGTTTCCTGTCACTTGAAATAGAGGGGAAGCTTGGAATTGTGTGAATTTTTTGTTCAATTAAGTCTGATTATGCTCAAAACCCTAATTTCATAAAATCGTAAACAAACAGACAAATCATGGAAAATGATCAGACACAGAGATATCAAATGATAACCAAATGCAAACATATTTCAAAGTTTAGTGTATGAAAACATTGGGGAATAATGAGTGGGTGAATTATTCCAATATACCTATTTTTGTTAGGATCTCTAAAGAATGTCTGCAGCACAATTTTGTTGTCATGGAGATTTTACCGCATTAGAATCCACAGGACTAATGGGTAGGTGCCCTAGTCCAAGCCCTAATTTTCTTCTTTTCTCTACACTTTTGACAATCTATAATGCCTCCCTACAACTCTACTTCTTCCACTTCTGAAATGTGTAACCTTCAATCATAGAAAAGTGGGTTGGGGTTGTAGTGTTTAGAGGCTTTCCTCGATTAAGCCTCGAAGAGACATTCAAGTCTTTTGAACACCATTATTAGATAAAGAGTGTGTATCCCTGTGGGATAGAGGCAAAAACCAATTGATAAATGATTTAAAATACAATGAATGTCACCTTGATGGTGTAAGTCTCATGGAAGGAGGAATCTTCTTTCATGCCATGATGAGATGGATCCAAACCTACATAAATAAACACAATAACAAAACAATATTGCTCTGCAACACAATGAAAGATTTGAATCACTTTAGCATAAGATCACAAGTTTGCAATGTCCATCTCTAGTTTACCAATGAATGTGTAAACATGCTTATAGATGCAACTAAATAACTTCCCACCAAGAAATTCGTAATTCAAACTTGAGGTGTCAGTCTGGGACCTAATAACGGTCACATAATTGACACATGAAAATAGGTCCTGACCCAAAATATGGTAGGACTAGGGCATAGGATCCCAAGTCCTCCCCCTATTTCAATTAGGAGTCATCATAAGTGCATCCCCTAGGTCCCATTTTCCATAAAACTCAAGGGTTTCTTCATTGGAAGTCATCATTAACATGCAAGATGATCTAAATGCATTCTAAAAACCTGAGAGCTAAACCTTAAGAGGGAAGAACCCCAAGGGGACATTTTTTGACATAACAACATGATAGATTTTATTCTTCTTTTTTATGATGTTTAATAGATATGATGTTTTAGGCCTGGATTAAATAGGATTTGGGAGTTTTACATGGTAGAATATTGTGGTTAGATAATGTCTAGAGGAAATCAGACATAGCTTGCTTATATAGCAAGTGCCATGCAAAATAAGGTTTTCATGAGTTTTTTATTGATATGTCTATTTTCTTACTATTGTATGATGCTATATAAATTTTTTATTAAATATTAAGGGGTCTGTAAAAGGATAATGAAGGATCATCAAAAGGGTATAAAAATAGTGTGTGGTATCTATTTAGGTCCATCAAATCTTAAGAAGTGTTAGGAATTACATGTAGAAGATATCAATTAAATGCAAATAAAGATTAAACAAATGAATGAAAAATACACAGAAATAATAATAGTGAGAGACAATTTTTAATATGGTTCACCCAAACTTGGGCTACATCCATCAATAGAGAGTCCAATATTATTATCTAGTAATCAAATTGATTACAACTAGCAATCATTGCAACTCAATACCACTGCAAATGCTACAATCAATATCTCAATGGAAACCCTAACCCTTATCCACTTTTATCAAGCCTTATGTCGATTACAAAATAGGGTTTTTTTTATGTCAGCCAATAGAAAAATAACTCCTTATGCCTTTATAAAATAATAAAAATGTTTGATGTTTCAGGGGCATTACCCCTTGACCTCGCCCTGTATCACAATAGAGAGTATGCCAGGGGCACTACCCCTAGACCCTACAAGGGGTGCTACCCCCAAAACCTCATTAAATAATTTGGGGGGAAACAACACCAATAAATACTAGGAAATTTAACCTTGAAGTTTGATTAGGCTCCATATAACAACAATCTCCCACTTGGAGACTGATCAGACTCCATACCATATCAAGAAGACCTCTCTGTGAACTAGGTTAAGGTCTGCATAAGTTTTTAACCTCTGTCAGACTTTGAAAGCTTATCCTACTCATGTGCAAATATTTGTAAAGATCCTACTAAGGTTTGTAGAAAGATTGAATTCAAAGGCCAAAGTGGGCGTATGAAGAGGTCACTATGAGTTATTAACGAGGCCTACAAAGATCAAAAGATTTCTACAAGTGATAAAGGGTAGTCTCAGGTATTGGTATGATGGATGCTTCTTATTTCATTCTAAAATTCTATTCTCATTTAATGAAGATCTCATATACTATGGAGAATGTCTTAAGATCTTGTGTAGTTATAGAAGCCATTAAAATTTTTAAGGCTAGTGTTGAACACAGTGAAGTGCATGTTATGCATAAACTTAGAGAGAACTTTTAAGTAAATTGCAACATGTTCAAGGTACAAGAATATGGAGTCATCATAATAAAGATGTGTTGATGGTTGTTTTGATGCAATCATAACAATAAGTTAAAATTCACATGACATGAACTGTAACTATACTTGAAAGACAAGAAGGAATCATTTGGTGATTCAACTAATCCCAAGTCTACAATGGTTCGGTTGGTCAAGTTCAGTTGGTCAATGTGAAGCTGTAATGTTCAAGGGGCCTTACGTAGTTTAGGTTTGTTCTGTGGTTTACTGGCCTAAGAATATGCAAAGAGGTCATAGATTTCAACAAGTATTCTGTTCATTTGCATACAGGTGATACTGGGCTGCAAGTTTCAGATGGTTTTTTTTTTGGGTTTATGCAGCTTCCTTCTTCATGTACTTATGAAAACTGTCTACTTAGACTCTGTTATGCATGCTTCTTCAGATTTGAGACAATTTCCTTTGGATTTCTACGTTTTCAGCTAGATATTTCAGATGGGTTGGGAAAAGTTAGAGAGATCTAATCTATACTTCATCTAATCTACTGAAGGATCTAAGTGTTTCTGTTATGCACTTATGTAAATACCACAGTAGTTTGATCAAATCCACAGTAAAAACCCTAAATGTAAGTTCTGAGCATTTTCACAAACATACATTTAAAATTGCAAGCTCTCAAAGAAGATATTTCAAAACACAAAGAAGAGCAGGAGAACACTCAGAAGATAGATGCAGAACTCCAGATTCTATTGTATTAGAAATGAATAGCCATACATGATTTACAATGTAAGAATGACTCTTAGTTTCATTGATCATACTACAGAGAACTTACAAGCTTTACAGATACAGTAAGGCAGCCAGACATTCCACGCGCACCTTACTGCAGACAAACAGGTGACCTCCTTCTTCTACTCCTAAACTATTCTAACTAACATGCTGTATTTTCCTAGAATCTCTGTTATGTAGCCCCTATTGTAAAGTATTACAGTGTAGAGAGGCACAATATATAACATTCTGATTGTCCTCACTACAGCAAAAACTTAACTAAACCCCTGGTTCAAACCTCTAGTTACAGCAATGAATGCAGGTGAACCAGTTCTCAAAAATATCTCTGAGCTGTGGTCAAATCTGGGCGAAATACTGCCCCTTCTGAGAAGTTCCAGCAGCTGGGCAATAACTTCTGTTTGTCTTTTGCAGAAATACCTCCAGCTGCGACCTTCCTCTTCACTTGAATGGCTTTGACTTTTGCACTTCATCTCTATCTTCTTGCTCCTGAGATTTGATCTTCTGCCTCCATGAGGTCACTGTATTGACTTTCCAGCTGCTTCCTCAACTGCAAGCCTGCAAGACAAGACAGGCAATAAGTATCACATTTATCACAAAACAGCATGAAAATTAAAATAAGCATTTAAATCCAGGTGACAGCGCAAAAATGGAGAAAATCGGATCAGAAAATCGCTCAAAACGCGTCAAAAATGCGCCCAAGCTGCTCAAAATTGATGGGTCAACCATCGCTGACTGAAAAAATGTCAGAGGCGCCAAAAAAAACACTTTAAAAAAACTCCACCGCTTCATTTCCCGCCCATCGGCATGATCATCCCTGTTGGTGCGTCAAAAAACAGGTTAGTCGATATACCTCATCATCATGATATTCTGGAAATAGCATTCCCTCCTGAAGGTTCAGATGAATGTCATCATGATGATTCGCTTCTGCATATTGGAGAAAAGAACAACAACATCATCATCATCATGTTGAAGAAGAATAGGAGGATGCGAATATAATCATGCTGCCGAGGAAAGGAAGATGGTGGTGACGTCATCATGATATTCGGGATTCATGAAAATGCTAAGGATGACGTCACCGTCATGTTCGGTTAAGATCAGGGGGATAATTGCAATATCGGGTCACCTAAGGAGCATGATCAGGATGATGAAGTGAATATGACCCTTTCGCGGCCAAGGTAACCCCCTCGAGAAAAATCAGCATGATGAAGATCATCATCATATTTGGGGCGTATGTCGAACTTGGAATAGAACGTCATCATGATAATCGGGAACCGGATCGTGTTTGAAAAAAAGTACCCCGCTTGAAGGAAAAAATGATGATGATGAAGGATAATCATCAGGATATTTACTTTTTGGTTATTAGATCGGGATGACGTCATCATGATATTCGGAGCCTTCGTTAAACTTGAACATGACGTCATCATGATAATTCGCCAACCGGATCATGTTTGGAAAATATCCTGCCGAAGGGAAAATGTGATGATGATGATCATCAGGATACTTGCAAAAGGTTGCATTTCATCGGCAGGAGGACTTGGCGAAATATCGGGCGAACAAACAAGATCATGATGATCTTGACAATCAGGACAGGATAAAGAATGATGATGACGTCATCATCATATTCGCGCTAGGGTGATATTGTAAAATATGATGATGCTGTTCATCAGGATATTTACTTCTCATCGATTTATCATGATGATGTCATCATGATATTTTGTCTTCGAAGCACAAGGATAAGCTGGTCATCATGATATTTCGGCTAGGGTGATATTACAAAATATGATGATGCTACTTAAGAAATGCAATATCGAACCCTTCTTAATAGATAGGCTGATCGTCATGATGTTTCGGCAAACGGATATCAGGAGGATATGAAGATGATGATCCTCCTTCGAAATTATCATGATGATGCCTTCATTACTTAGCGAATTTCAGCGAATGTTCTGTGAAAGATCAGGATGAGGATCAAGAAGCCGTCATCATCATATTTCGAAGTCCAGCAAATATCATGATGATGACCTTGCGATAGGTTTATAACAAGCACATGCAAATATGCCGAAGGTGGATTTTGTTAAGTCAGGGTGATCTTATACCATCAGCATGATATTTTAGTTTTTTAGGCGATGCAAAGATATCATGATGATGCTCGCGATACAACAGACCACTTCGACGGGGGGGGGAACTTACCTCGACTGAAAGCCGATGTCATCATGATATTCGAACCTCAGGATATTGTCGGGGGGGGGTTCAAATATGATGATGATGATGCTCTTCAGCAAAATCGAGTTTATAATATGACCTTCCTAAAAGATATCACGATGCTGCATAATGCGAAGATCATGATGATCCTGTCAACATGACTTAGAATAAAAATAAAATGATGATGCTCCTGCGAATATCAGGTTTGACCAAGACTTTGACCATGCATAACTTCCACATATGGACGAATTTTCAAGTGAAGTAAAAGGCAAACCTGCATGAAATTTCAAGCTCTTTCAAAATGTGAGGTCACAGAAACAAAATATGAACTTTGACAAACAGACCTCATGATGATGACCTACCTTATCAATATGTCATGATGATGATGCACCTGACCTTCATTTTTACCAGACCGCCAGGAAGCAGAAAAAACACAAGCAGAAGCAAAAAGCAAGACATCAGCAGGGGTCCCCATTTTGCTAAGGAGCATAATGGGGCGTGTTGTGAACATCACAACAACTAGCAACCAAAACAAAACAATTAAATTCAGAGTGTTCAAGGAAACTAGGTGAAATGAACTCATAACTTCCAACTATCTTTCCTGCAAATTACTATTCAGCTTGAGACTCAAAGTGTTCAATAAAGATGCATGAATTTCCATTTTCAGTTTAGTTGTGTGCATGTGATTAATTATCCTCATCTTGAAGATCGGTTGAACAAACCAGTGACTGACATTAGCCTACGTAGGTGAGGATATTCCCTCATAGCCGACCGGATAGAGCCTTGCTGCCAGCGAGCGTCTATAGCCCCGGCAAGGTTATCGTTACAATTCTCCTAAGTAGAGCCCCACTGCCAACGAGCATCCATAGCCCCGGTAGAGTTACTTAGATGGCTTAATCTGGATTTTCAGTATAATCCGCCTTATTTATTTATTTATTTATTTATTTATTTATTTTTTTGTTTTCTAATTTGGAAAGATTTCACAGGATATAGCAATTTGTAACTTCATGATGATGCAAGGAGTGGACACTTGCTGAAATTAAGCTGAGAATTGTAATGGTAGCAAGGGTGACCTCTGATTTTTCACCTAATATCTACACTGGTAGGTTCAACAAACCCAAGGATTTTAGGTGTGTCATCGTGAGAAACCTGCTTCGAATTCTCAATCACATTTATTGAATACAAAACTTTAGAAGATGAACAACTCTCTACATTCATGACAGTGACAAGTTATGTGTAAATTGCAAATGGTTAACCTGAATATCCTAAATTATATACTGTTTTGAACGGTTGCTAGTTCTGCTCCTTAATACTCTACAGTAAAATAAAGATCCCTGCTGAGGAGACAACAAACAAACCAGACAAACAGGCTGTACAAACAACACAGCAAAAGAAAAAAAAACTGTACAAACAGACAGAAACAAAAAAAAAAAAAAAACAAGCAGAGGATAGGCTATACAAACAGCCAACCCAAGAAGAAAACAACAAAAGAAGAACACAAAAAAACAAAAACAACTACCCTACCAGACTATATACAAGCCTCTACGAGGCAACTAGAAACCCAGGAAATAGACCCTTGAACACCCCTACTTGCATATTTCTTCAGGTTGTGCAGGAGTAACAGGGTACTGGTTATGGTCCTCATCATAGCAGATTTATCTTTGAATTCTGAAAAAAATTCTGATATTCTAGATTCATTGTGTTTATCAGAATAGCTCTTAATGAGTAACTGAGGCAGCTCATCAGGGTTATGATTAATCCATAAGCATGTCTTATCTCTTGAATTTCCATAATCAAAATAGCATTTATCATTGTTTACTAAGGAAAGGAAAGAGACAACCTGATGTGCCTTTAGCTCTGTGGAACACACTTGTTCATTGATAGCTGGCTCTTCATTTAGCCCTGCATTTTCATTGCCTAGCTCTATGTCTAGTCCTTTTTCAAGTTGAAAGATGAATGACTCTAGATGTATCATTTCTTCATCTTCATCCAGCTTTGTTCCTTCATTCTGGATGTTCAATTTATCCTCAAATTTAGCACACCTCTCAATGTTCTCATCATTTTCCTGCACATCAGCACTTAAGTAAGTATCTTGATCATCATCTGATATACAGAAATTAATTACTTCTAAATCACTTGAGAGTAAAGGTGGGACATCATCTTTTGATTGACAGGGGTACTCCCCTGTTTTATTTTCAACATGGCATGGGGGTGATGTCTGATTATGTACAGCAGCAACATGATCCTCTGTATCCTCTTCTTTCAAGAATTGTTCATCAGATGACTCACAGTTATCATTCAGTGTGGAGTCTGCTTCTATTGACCTGCAACAATCATGATTTTGATCATTTAATTTAAAGAAGTCAGGTATAACACTAGGATTTACTTCCTTTTCTATGACTTCATTAGCTTCTACAGTAGGGATCTTATCAGTTTTAGTGCATTTTAATTCTGCCAATGCTTGTTTACATTTATTTGCAAAATTATGTTCGTTAAAACTATTCAGGTCAGATCCAGAGGTTTCTTCTTGACAAATATTCCTTAGTAGTTCTATATATTTATCAAATGTATCAAGATGAACCTCACTTGCCTTTTATATTTCATTAAATCCTTTTTGCTTATTGTCTAGAAAAGAGACAGGAGCTGTGATTTCTTCTCTGCATTTTTTAGGATATTTATACTTTTCAGTAACTTTAATCACAGCCGGATCCTGATGAAAAGACAGATTTTTTTTCTTACCATCACATGATTCCTGCCAAGAGATCTTATTACCCTTTATTCTTAGCATTGGTTCCGTCTTTGTATTCTCTATACATTTAATGACCGTTGATGTTGCATCCTTCTGTCGCTCAATAATCTCCTCACTTCCCTGCCAACTTTCAGCCTTATACACATCTGAGAGAGAGATTAGTCCTTTCAAATGTAAATCTAATCTTGTAAGGAAAGATAGACAATTAAGCTCACCATGCTCTATGGACTTATGTATCCTACACCTTCCAAATAAACCATAGCTATATAAATTTTTGGGATAAAGCTGGTTATTCAAAGCTTTCTGAAATGAAGGAATGTCAACTTGAAAACTGCCCCTATATGAGTCCATTAAAAATAGGACCCTCTTTCAACTTTTTAGGCCTTTGAAACTTTATGAGATCTAACATATCTCAGAATATAGCATTTAAACTCAGAAAATTAACCCTAAACCAAATCAGGCCCTCCTTCTAGCGCCAGAAAACTGTTGATGACTGTTTTGATGCAATCATAACAATAAGTCAAAATTCACATGACATGAACTGTAACTATACTTGAAAGACAAGAAGGAATCATTTGGTGATTCAACTAATCCCAAGTCTACAATGGTTCGGTTGGTCAAGTTCAGTTGGTCAATGTGAAGCTGTAATGTTCAAGGGGCCTTACGTAGTTTAGGTTTGTTCTGTGGTTTACTGGCCTAAGAATATGCAAAGAGGTCATGAGATATGTCAATACTCTTCATTCCTTTGCATAAAGGTGCTACTGTGCTGCAAGTTTTAGATGTTTTTTTTTTGGATTTATGCAGCTTCCTTCTTCATGTACTTATGAAAACTGTCTACTTAGACTCTGTTATGCATGCTTCTTCAGATTTGAGACAATTTCCTTTGGATTTCTACGTGTTCAGCTAGATATTTCAGATGGGTTGGGAAAAGTTAGAGAGGTCTAATCTATACTTCATCTAATCTACAGAAGGATCTAATTGTTTCTGTTATCCACTATGTAAATACCACAGTAATCTGATCAAATCCACAGTAAAAACCTTAAATGTAAGTCCTGAGCATTTTCACAAACATAAATTTAAAATTGCAAGCTCTCAAAGAAGATATTTCAAAACACAAAGAAGAGCAGGAGAACACTCAGAAGATAGATGCAGAACTCCAGATTCTATTGTATTAGAAACGAATAGCCATACATGATTTACAATGTAAGAATGACTCTTAGTTTCATTGATCATACTACAGAGAACTTACAAGCTTTACAGATACAGTAAGGCAGCCAGACATTCCACGCGCACCTTACTGCAGACAAACGGGCGGCCTCCTTCTTCTACTCCTAAACTATTCTAACTAACATGCTGTATTTTCCTAGAATCTCTGTTATATAGCCCCTGTTGTAAAGTATTACAGTGTAGAGAGGCACAATATATAACATTCTGATTGTCCTCACTACAGCAAAAACCTAACTGAACCCCTGGTTCAAACCTCTAGTTACAGCAATGAATGCAGGTGAACCAGTTCTCAAAAATATCTCTGAGCTGTGGTCAAATCTGGGCGAAATACTGCCCCTTCTAAGAAGTTCCAGCAGCTGGGCAATAACTTCTGTTTGTCTTTTACAGAAATACCTCCAGCTGCGACCTTCCTCTTCACTTGAATGGCTTTGACTTTTGCACTTCATCTCTATCTTCTTGCTCCTGAGATTTGATCTTCTGCCTCCATGAGGTCACTGTATTGACTTTCCAGCTGCTTCCTCAACTGCAAGCCTACAAGACAAGACAGGCAATAAGTATCACATTTATCACAAAACAGCATGAAAATTAAAATAAGCGTTTAAATCTAGGTGACAGCGCAAAAATGGAGAAAATCGGATCAGAAAATCGCTCAAAACGCATCAAAAATGCGCCCAAGCTGCTCAAAATTGATGGGTCAACCATCGCTGACTGAAAAAATGTCAGAGGCGCCAAAAAAAACACTTAAAAAAACTCCACCGCTTCATTTCCCGCCCATCGGCATGATCATCCCTGTCGGTGCGTCAAAAAATAGGTTAGTCGATATACCTCATCATCATGATATTCTGGAAATAGCATTCCCTCCTGAAGGTTCAGATGAATGTCATCATGATGATTCGCTTCTGCATATTGGAGAAAAGAACAACAACATCATCATCATCATGTTGAAGAAGAATAGGAGGATGCGAATATAATCATGCTGCCGAGGAAAGGAAGATGGTGGTGACGTCATCATGATATTCGGGATTCATGAAAATGCTAAGGATGACGTCACCGTCATGTTCGGTTAAGATCAGGGGGATAATTGCAATATCGGGTCACCTAAGGAGCATGATCAAGATGATGAAGTGAATATGACCCTTTCGCGGCCAAGGTAACCCCCTCGAGAAAAATCAGCATGATGAAGATCATCATCATATTTGGGGCGTATGTCGAACTTGGAATAGAACGTCATCATGATAATCGGGAACCGGATCGTGTTTGAAAAAAAGTACCCCGCTTGAAGGAAAAAATGATGATGATGAAGGATAATCATCAGGATATTTACTTTTTGGTTATTAGATCGGGATGACGTCATCATGATATTCGGAGCCTTTGTTAAACTTGAACATGACGTCATCATGATAATTCGCCAACCGGATCATGTTTGGAAAATATCCTGCCGAAGGGAAAATGTGATGATGATGATCATCAGGATACTTGCAAAAGGTTGCATTTCATCGGCAGGAGGACTTGGCAAAATATCGGGCGAACAAACAAGATCATGATGATCTTGACAATCAGGACAGGATAAAGAATGATGATGACGTCATCATCATATTCGCGCTAGGGTGATATTGTAAAATATGATGATGCTGTTCATCAGGATATTTACTTCTCATCGATTTATCATGATGACGTCATCATGATATTTTGTCTTCGAAGCACAAGGATAAGCTGGTCATCATGATATTTCGGCTAGGGTGATATTACAAAATATGATGATGCTGCTTAAGAAATGCAATATCGAACCCTTCTTAATAGATAGGCTGATCGTCATGATGTTTCGGCAAACGGATATCAGGAGGATATGAAGATGATGATCCTCCTTCGAAATTATCATGATGATGCCTTCATTACTTAGCGAATTTCAGTGAATGTTCTGTGAAAGATCAGGATGAGGATCAAGAAGCCGTCATCATCATATTTCGAAGTCCAGCAAATATCATGATGATGACCTTGCGATAGGTTTATAACAAGCGCATGCAAATATGCCGAAGGTGGATTTTGTTAAGTCAGGGTGATCTTATACCATCAGCATGATATTTTAGTTTTTTAGGCGATGCAAAGATATCATGATGATGCTCGCGATACAACAGACCACTTCGACGGGGGGGGAACTTACCTGGACTGAAAGCCGATGTCATCATGATATTCGAACCTCAGGATATTGTCGGGGGGGGGGGGGTTCAAATATGATGATGATGATGCTCTTCAGCAAAACCGAGTTTATAATATGACCTTCCTAAAAGATATCATGATGCTGCATAATGCGAAGATCATGATGATCCTGTCAACATGACTTAGAATAAAAATAAAATGATGATGCTCCTGCGAATATCAAGTTTGACCAAGACTTTGACCATGCATAACTTCCACATATGGACGAATTTTCAAGTGAAGTAAAAGGCAAACCTGCATGAAATTTCAAGCTCTTTCAAAATGTGAGGTCACAGAAACAAAATATGAACTTTGACAAACAAACCTCATGATGATGACCTACCTTATCAATATGTCATGATGATGATGCACCTGACCTTCATTTTTACCAGACCGCCATGAAGCAGAAAAAACACAAGCAGAAGCAAAAAGCAAGACATCAGCAGGGGTCCCCATTTTGCTAAGGAGCATAATGGGGCGTGTTGTGAACATCACAACAAGATGTAGAGTCATTCCAAAGATCTCCATTACCTTTAGTTACCTTAAGCCTGTACTAATAGTGTCAAGTCTTCCATGATAATGAGCAGGTTGTTAATATTGTTGAAACATGCATAGTGAAGTTTCAATGACATACAAGGTTCTATGTAGGTTGGTATGGGACAATGGTTAGTATGCACAAGGAAAAAGAGATTTGGAATTGATGAAGAAGAAAACCTATAGAAGGTATCACAAGGTCTGTAAAGTCATTGCAGATCCTTGAAAGACTATGGGCACAATGTTCAAACATCATCGAAACTTAGTATAAAGATGCATAGGTTTGTGAACTATGAATGGACTATGAAACCCTAAAAAGAATTAAGGAAACACTACAATCTTGGGCAGGGTCATCATTGTATTCCAAGGCTATATGAGGAGAGTTTCTCTATCATCAGGAAATCTACAAATGGACAAAGGTGGTGACATGGTTATTAAGCTCTGCCATTGAAGTTGTCAAGAGTAAATAACTCTACCAATAGTTTACGGTCTACATCTAGTGAACCTAGAGGTATGTCAACATTGTCAAACCCTTGTACAAGTTTAGGAAACCCTACAGAAACCATACCAAAAGACATGAAGGACCCATGCATCAATGTCAAACACATTTTGAAACTCTACAAGATATTTAAGGGTTTACAAGGGTATTGTAGAAACCTAATAATAGTAGCAAGATGTAAAGGAAAGAGACATCATGGGTAGTAAGTGAAAGTATATAATAATTACAAAAATAATAGAAATATGTATAAGATGTATGAAGGTTCTAGAACTCTTGCATAAGCTTTGTATAAGTTGAAAGTGTTCCTGAGAACCCTAAAGAGTCCAAGAAGCCTACATAAGAGTAAAATAGCATTATCAAGATGGTTTAAAAGTGTCTATATGTTTGGAAGTCATTCAAAGTTTGTATAGGTTCTCTTAAGACTTATCAATTCATCTTGGAGGCCCTAGATTATAACCTATAGGTCTACATATTCTTGAAATTATTACAAGAGTTGTATCATCATGAGGAAACATATGAATACTTAGACACTCCTAGGAAGGAGAAAAGAGACCATGCAAATATCAATGTGACAATGAAGGAGATCCTAAGAATTTACCTACATGCTTATAGAGTCATCAAAGCATTCTGAAGAATTATCTAAAGAGTTCAGGTATGTCCATAGTACTATGGAGGTCTGTCAAGACCTATGTATTCTTGTCTAGGGTTTAAAGTAGTGTTAGGTAATCATGAGAACTATCCCAGAATCTAAGGTTTGGTAGGTGTTCTAGAAGTTTGTTATGTGTTTAAAAGTATGGCTAAAAGTGCAAAATCAACCGTCAAATAGTGAACAACCGCTGCCAATGGTTACAGGCCTATACAATCTTAGAAACACTATGTTGATCATGGAAACCCAGAGAGTAAGGAGGTTTTCACAGGTTGGTATAAGGTCTTTAAAGCCAAAAAAAGAACTAGATGGGGAGTCTATAGAGGTCCTAAGCACTTCATCACCTTAAATAGCTCTATCATATATATATTAATGTGATATCTTGTTTCAATGGGTAAGAGGTATTTATAGGGAGAATGGTTCTCCTTAGAATTGTTACTTCTATTGTTTAATTGTTGATTCATTGTTGCTTGATAGTTATCTTTATAATTGTTAACCAATTTTCAAAAGTAATCTTTCTACTCTACTTTTTATGTTATCGTTATTTATTTTGAAATGTAAATGCACCACTTACCATTTGCATTATGAAATGTTTCTTTTATTATTGTTTTTGTTGTTATATATTGCTTTCTTTTATTCAATATTCTGATTAATGAAATTATCTTTTTTGTATTATTTTTTTATGTGTTTGGAAATGTACGTGTCTTCCTACATTCATTATGACATATTGCTTCTATTATCATTCTTCTTGTTATCCATTGTTTTCTTTTCTTGTATGCAATGTTTTTGATTGAATCATTTTATTGTCCCAATTGTTTCATGTTGAGATGAATGTGCAGACTTTCTACTTACAATTTTTATTTCTATACATTGATAAGAAACTTGAGATTTAAGGTTTATTCTTTGTGAATTGTAGTTGAAGTGGAGGGTGCTCAGGTTGAGCATTCTTCTATGTCTGTAGCTAGTAGGTACATGTCAAGGATCTACAAGATTATTTATATTATTGCTTGATGTTTGATGTATTCATGAACTTGGAACACAAGAGACATATCTTGTTTGGTGACCATTCTAGTTGAGCAATAAGCAGAAGCACATTTCCTAGAAAAGGAAGATGGTGTGATTGTTGGAATTGCAATGGCAAATATGATATTCAAGGAAGTGGATCGTTAGTTGAAGGTAGAAACATGTAGTGATGCAAAATATTTGATTTTATGGTTTGACATAGTCACTTTGTATATTGTTTGACAAAGTCACTCCATATCCCAATAGATGATGAGCATCATGTAGGTTTTAGTGATCTTTTAAGATGAATTTTGCAAGCTAGGTTGAATGGAGTCAAAATGATGGGAATAATGTGGAGAGAGGTCTACAATTTGGCTTAGTATATGGTATGTTGTGTTTGTGGTTTTCCTATTCATTATATAATTCAAAGGAAAAGTAAGAATGATTGTCTAACAGTTAGTCTCTGTAGGCAGTGCCAAGAACATTCTTGTGGCAGAAAGAATTCTCCTCAATTTATGAAACAAATGAGTGGAATTGCAACTCTTATGAATGTATCCTATATTTTTCTCAAGATGTAGGTTCTATGATCCACGATAACATACATTTCCATTGTTCATGTCATATTGTTCTTTGAAGAAGATGAATTCTTTCATTGAACATGTAGTTTGTAGGAAGTTAGCATAGTTTTGTAGGCTATCATGATAACCTTGCTCTTTAATCACTATCAGTGTTAACTATTTTGGTTACATGTTGCAAGCCTTTGATTTAACACCATCCTTTATGTCAACTTATTTGATTTTCCATGGGAAGTTTTGCGATAGCCTTCTTTGAATGTCAAAAATGAAGTAATTGAGCTGCTAAAAGACAATCTTATAAGCTAAATCTTTTTGCACTTTTCATAGAAATATTTGATATTGGATAACAAATTTTGGTTTATATATTGTAACCAATGCAATGTTTATATATGCATTACACAAAGAGACTATTTGAATGTTAATTTCTCATCCAACTACAAGTTTTTGAGTTATATTTGTATCAATTTGGGTAGGCCATGGATGATGCTGCAAGGCCTACATGCATCTTAGAAACTAGGAAAACTACACCAGCTCTACAATTGGTGGACAAGTGGGCAATATGTTCTTTTGTCAAACTTTAAGGTGAACATTTGGGAATAACTTATATTAGTTCAAGTTAAAAGCATAATGACATTTACCCTTTTGCCTGGGGTTGGTTGCATTGCTTGGAGGTTATCATCCTACCTCAAAAGAAAGGAATAAACAACTTAGTTCTCCAGGTGGAGGAGATTGGTTGTATGTATTTAAGGCTAAGTCAAATTTTGCGGTTGTTTGTGGATTGCATTTGGATTCTTCCATTTTTTAGTGCATTGGACATAGTGCTAAAATATTATAGTGGACATCCTTCTTGGCAGTCTTTTTCTGGCTCTTCAATATTGATCTTTTTGACTTCTACCTTGTAATAGAAAGGTGTACAAGAAAATAATTCCTTCTTCATAATCTTGGTTCAACCCTGCAAGGAATCACCAGTCAAACAAGATTGCTCTCCTTAACATTGGTGCAAGTAACCATGATGATGCTTTCTACAGGTATAAGATGCCTAAAATGATTACAAAGATTAAGGGCCAAGAAAATGGCATTAAGACAAATGTTGTAAACATGGTAGATGTGGCCAAAGATTTTGGCAGACCCCCTTCATATACAACTAAGTATTTTAGATGTGAACTAGGCGCTCAGTCAAAGTTTGATGAAAAAATAGTTCATCAAAATTGTATTATATTTTTTATTGCAGATTATCTTTTTTTATCTTGCTATTGAATCAATCTTTTAACTTCTAGCATGTTGTACCTTGTTTGTATATGTAATATTTTTATTTGCTTTTATGTTTCAATTCAACTTTAATAATATGTTTATTTCTATGTTTTTATTTGCTTTTACATTTTAATTCAAGTTTAGTAATATGTTCATTTCTGCATTATACAATTTATGGTATTTAATAAATTATTCATATCATATAAATGAAATTTACTACTAAACTAGTAGTAAATATAATGATTATACAATTAATAAACAATGTATTAATATACTACCAATTGATAGAAATCAATGAATAAATATGACTAAATATATGACCAGTTGATGGCAAAATAATGACTAAAATGACTAAATATACTACCAATGGATGGAAATCAGTTAATAAGCATGACTAAATATACTACCAATTGAAGGCAATTAATGGTTGCAATGACAAAATAAATGACTACCATGACTAAATAAATGACTAGTTAACAACAATAAATGACTAAATTAATGACTAAATATACTACCAAATTGATCAATCAAAACAACCAATAAATGACTAAAAATGGTTGTCATAAATTATTTTGTTGCATTATAAATGATTGGCAATAAACTACTAATGGTCACATGACAAGCTTAGTCATTTATATGCAATTTTTAGTAGTTTTTTTAGTCATTTATTGTTGTTTTCCTACTAGTGAACCATTTACCCATCAAACATTTTAATCTATTTAGCATATTCAATTGTAATAAAGGAAATTAAGTATAAAACATACAGTCACAATTCATAACACATGAACAACAAAATTTTTACATGGAAAACCCAAATAATGAAAAACCATGGTGATGATTAGCTCACAATATAAAGTAATGTCAACACCGAATTACAAATGGATCACTGCTAGAAGGCTCACTGCCAAAGGCTCACTACCATAATAGACAAGAAGATAGAGAAGATTGTTACAAGGAGAAAACTATCTCAATGCAACAGAGAATTTGATCACAACACCATCATCACTAAAGAATTGTAGACACCTTTTGCTCACTACATCCAGTAATCTAACACATGAAATCTTGCACTGCACCACACATTCAACCACATTACTATTAACATCACATCCATTGCACATGCACCTGATCATGATTCCTTAACACTTATTTACAGTATATTCAACCTTCACAACACTCTCCAAGGTCAGAAAATCACCTTAACTTAGAAAATTCAAACTAGGTCTAGACCTAAACATTCCTACAGTGGTAAGGAATGAAGGCAGGCTGCAACACATTTTAACTCAGACCTAAATTCATCCAAGCATGCCACTCCATGCTTCCTCAATCACTAAAACAACTCCACAAATATTGTAAACACCCAAAGTCGGCCAAACCTGTGTTAACACAATGAACTTTTAAGTACACACTTCCTCAAGACAAAATATAACTTTATGGACGACATACCAAGATTTAACATAATCTATAGTATTCCACAAACATCCTAAAACATCTTAAAATCCAATAAATTCCTCCACAACAACTGTCACCTATACACAACCTTATCTTGTTTACCCACTAAACTCAAATGTCTATGTCATACACTGCAACTCAATAAGTCCACTTCTGGAGCACCAAATCATGAACAACTTTGACTGGAGAAAGATATGAACCTTCTAAGTATATGTCTAAAACTGCAAGACCAAAAACCAGTTTGTGGAGAAATGTGGAACAACGACATTTCTCCCAGACACCTCTTTAAACCGCTGAAACACAGTCTACACATTGGTGAACATAGCTTCCTCTGCACAACAAACTAGGACACCAAATTTAGAATATAACATCTCTTAACATTTCTAAACAACATATTCAAACCACAAAGATAGATCTTCATCATAGAGGAAATGTGGAGCAAACTCAGAACACTAGTCTCTAAGACAAAATGCCACTTCAACACATTGTTTCCTTTATTAATCAGATTTTCTCAAAAGCACTTGGAAACCAATGCACATAAACATATTATTCACATATTTAGAACTTCTTCAAAGCAACCAAATCATATTCAACAAGGAAACTCAACCAAACATCTCATACAATTGCTAACAACCTCATCTATGCTCAACTAGTGGACATAGTTGACACCAATGACAACACAAGCTTGTTGACATCAATGCCAACATCGATTGCACTTACTTGCAACAAAGTCACTAGATCTTATCAAGCAAAGAAAGATAAACTATCTTAGTATCATGATCTTGCCTTGTCATTATTAAAAATAATTTTCATCCTTCACAATTGTAACATTTCTAAGGAAAGACAATCGACATGTGGATGCAAGGGCAAGCACAAATTTCCTTAAATCCCATGACAATTCACCTGATGAATATCATTTCATCATTCATAATCTCAAATCATCAGCTATAGTTAAGGCCACATCGTTGAATACTGACTAATGCTATTACACAAGTTTCAACAAATGGTACTCCCATATTTTTCAATATTTGTACGATAGTACCTTCCCTAATTTAGCATCTAAAAACACAAGTGTTTGCATACGCAAACTTGCAACATGTTACATCGTTTATTCAATGTGTTGTATCGAAGAAGCTAAAATGGCATTCTTCTTCGCTGTCTTAATAAATAAAAAATTCCAATTGTTGTAGAAGATGCTCACTTTAGTGCCTATGGATGGCATTTCAGAGGAAAATCCTTGGTACAAAATTTATTATGTAGGGGTTCTATTTAAAAACTATGGAACAAGATTCCTTCACATTTGTCAAGAAGTGTGCACAATGTTAACAACAGAGTAACTTAATTCATGCTCCCACCCAAGAACTTCATTCTTAGGTATCACCTTGCCCATTTTCTATATGGGGTTTGGATCTAATTGAAAAAATCTCTCCTCCTTGTCAAGGACACACTTTCATCATTATTTCTACCAATTACTTTATGAAGTGAATGATGCAGCACACAACATACACTCAACAGAATTGTGCCATTAAACATGAGAGACAAAAATTTGGAAGCTGAAACATAACAAAATTTCTATTCCTCAACTCTGCTGCTACAATGAGAGAAAACTCTCTTATATCTAAGAAAACCAAAAAAAAACAAAAAAAATACCTTTTTTGGTAGATTTCGACAATTGTCAGATTTTGCCATTTTAGGTAATTTTACAATCATATCTTGAGAATCCAGTTTTTTCCCAAAAAGATCATAAAGCTAAGGTAGGACGGAAAACCAACTAACATCCTAAATTCGAAACATGAGTTTCAAGTTATTAAAAAAAGCAACTTTTAAAAAACTAGAAAAAAACACTAATTTGCCATTTTGAGGGCCAAGATGAAAGTTTGAAGCCCCGAAAAAGTGCCAAGATGAGGTCCAACCCGCTAGGGCAAGTTGGGAAACCACTGGCCACCTCATAACGCATCCACCTGTAAAATTTCGTAGAAAACCCACATCTGAGTCAAAATTTATGACCTCCGGAAGTCCCTGCATCAGTGGGTTGAAGCTATGTTGTTATGATCAATGACTGCTAAAGTAATCTGTTGCTTCATTCAAGATAGTATAACCTCACGATTTAGAATTCCTTCATCCTTGGTTTCTGACAATGGTTCACCATTTAAGGAAAAGGATGTGAAGAAATTCCTTGAAAAATATCACATTCAACATCACTTCTCTATGCCATATTATCCATAATCAAATGGCCAAGTAGAAGCTTCAAATAAGATCATTGGACAAATTCTTAGAAAAATTGTTAATAAACATAAAAAAGACTAGCATACTCAAGTCTCCTATGCACTTTGGGCCTACAGGACAAGTGTACTATACTGGTACTATACCCTAGAACCTAGTATATGGTGCTGATGCAATAATGCCTTTAGAGTTAGAAATTCCTTCATTGCAAGTTTCCCTAAGGGATATTATTTATGATATCATGGAAAGAGAGAAGAGATTAAAATAGCTAGAGATGCTCAATGAACAACAAATCAATGCTCTCGACCATCTTAAATCTCATTAGAAAAGCATCCAACAACAATACAATAAATGTTTCATCCATTGTTCATTCGAAGTTGGGGACTTGGTACATTATGAAAATCAACATAATGTGAATGCGCCTCCTTGTGAAAAAGGAAAGTTCAACGCTAACTGGCTATGACCATATGTTATCACTGAAGCTTATGGATCATGAGCATATAAATTAGTTTATGAACAAGGTGCACTTCTTAAAGAACCTATTATTACTATGCATTTGCAAAAATTTCATGCTTAAGATCGTATGTTAGATATTACTTTACAAAGTGGTTACTTAGTAATTGTTTCAATTTAGACAATATAGTATATTTTGTCTTAATTCATTTAATAAGATAGCATAAGATCTTTAAAACACAATTAATCATTGTTTTATCTAATTAAACCACATTTTGTTAGATTACAATTGCATTAATTGGAAACAAAATCATAATCTACTCATGTGCAAATTTTTTAATCATTGCTATATGTAATAAAGAGTCTGCAATGATTGATTACTTTAAATCACAATGGCATTAAATACATTTTCAAATGATCATCAAAATTATCACTTGTTGAATTTCATAAATCACATGTGGTACACAATAGGATTAATAGAAAAACATCACACACACACACACACATGCACACACACACACAAATATATATATCAATTTCAATAAACATCATATATTGACTATCCCATACATCAAAATAGAATGTTGTAGTACAATCCATGAGATACACATCACATAGTTGAACATCAGTTACCACACCCCTCAGGACCTGGTGATGTACGAGTGATAGAGGGTTGCTCATGTGAGGCCACAGATCGCGAGTGACTCCTAGAGGTACTCCACAATCGTAGACCCCTAAGCTCTCCTTTAAGATCTCCCATCTATCTCTATGCATTTGAGTATAGCTATTGAAGCTTGTCTCTCTCTACCTATTCTCTATCTCTATATAACTATGCTTTGTCTCTCTCTTATCTCACCTGATAGAACATAGCATGTAAGATCTGAGTCACAACATGCCCTATCATGGATGGAGGTGGCAACACGTACTGATCTCACCGTTCTTAGAGATCCACCTCCACACAGACTACTCTCTGGATTGCCTGATCTAAAGTAGACTCCATGGCTAATCTATATCTCATGAAGGGCATGAATATCTCTGCATGTGGCCCTATTGTGTGTTGTAGTGAGTATCTTGTCCACAATCGTTGCTCTACTACATTGGAAGGAATCATACCCTCTATGACATGACTCACAAACTCATGTGATGTTTGGTACACCAACTAGCAAAAGTAATGCAAAGATAATATCAGCACCTCATCATCAAAAATATATATATGACATCATCATAAGTAAGTAATCATCAAGGAAATTTAACAACATTCTCACCAAGGTCACCATCCTATCAATCAAGATCGTGTATTGTTGTCACTATGGCTACATTTGTAGTCTCATCTATAGCTAGGGGTATAGAGGTTCTTACCTCCCCTCGCTTGAGATTACTTGATCTCCTAGTAGCCATGTGACCTAGACCATGAGCTCTTGACTTGGGTCCCTCCTCAGTCTCATCATTGTCATCCACCTCTCACTGCCCTCACCATGGCCTCTCTCTAAAGATGAAGCATGACTACGTCTCCTCCTCCTCATCATTATAATATCTAGTGAAGTGACTAAAATCCTCCTCATCTCTTGCATCATTGCCACATCTCGCCCATGGCCATGGATCACCTATGGAATAACCAATAGGAAAAACTAGATTAGGCTGAGTTGTCTCCCGCCAGGTCGTGTATGCTTAGGTACACCCAACATCATCTACCTCTAATGCTAGCTCTACATCCACTACACCATCATCCTCACTCTTGACTACCTCAGTGATCATTGGTCATGTAACCTCATTGGCCCTCATCATGTTGTATGCTGAGCATATGTAACTCAGATGCATGCTAGGAACACCATGCACTCATCCAAACTATTGTGTGACTCTATCAAAGTAAAAACTAAAAATGATATGATCTAGGTGACTCACTAATAGTTGATCACATTGCATCCTCGTTAGCTAACCATGTTATCCCATCCAAGGCCTATGGTTGTGATATTGTCTCCATGTGATGTCACTATGCCACAGTCTATCAAGCACTACTCTGGAGTATAGCAAGTCACCAAATCTCCAACATCTAATCAATGGATAGGTTTGTGCATGTGGATGTGTCCATGTCAGCTCAATGGGAAACCCCACTGGCCATGTGCATCTAATATGCTCAAACATCCATACTTGTAACAAGGTGCATATCATTAGACTGTGTACCTCATAGTGAACATAATGACCTAGGTTTCAGTATATGTGCGCAAGCATACTATACCCCCATGTGTAGAGTGTTCTCTCCTCCTCCATTTCCCAAATAGTGTGCACGAGGCACCCATGAAGGTGTGCACCTTGCCCATCTAGTGTAACCGCTAACATGATGGTAGTGATCATGATCCAACGAACTAGGGGTATGTCCACACATCCTTGATCTAACCAATGCAGTAGGATATGTCCTCATCTGAGTGGTGTCACCACATGACCCAGATAGTAGCTATGACTTGCATGAGTATACTCCTCAGAGCGATGCTCTATCATCTGTACTACCTTCCCTCAGACTGAAAGCCATAGTATATGATAGACATCCTCAAGTGTAATTGTCATCTTGCTTGTGGGTATATGGAAGGTAGACATGTTTGCATTCCATCTCTCCATCAAGGCCATTAGCATGCTGCTATGATATTTCATTGTGGGCATTGTAAAAACCCACCACAGGTTGGTACCATGAAGGAGACCGTGATCCTCGATAGAGATTGTACCTATGTGGCTCTGTAGTAATGTCATGAGTCAGCCACTAGTGTGCTCTTGTGTCTCAAGGATGTCATGTGCATCAAACAACTTCAAATTAGTGCATACTCATCAAAAGTCAATTATTCATCCCTAGCAATCTAATTGTACTTTGTCCCCTTGGGCCCTTGTCCTTTCTGGACTTGGGCTCCCTAGGAAGACCTGGGTTCCCTAGGAGGACTTGGGTGTCCTAGGAAGACTAGGGCACCCAAGGAGGACTTGGGAGCCCTAGACAAGAACCCTTGTCCAAAACACACTAAAAGGAACAAAAAAAGATAAAAAGTACATAAAACTAGAAAGAATTGATGCAAGAAGTGTTTTTTAGAGTCCTATCTACTACTTGGGACCGTAGTGCATCCAACCTTGGGGCCTGATATAGATGACGGATCAGCATTGTATCTCTATTTCCTTCTCTTCTCCTTTGCAAGTGAAAATGACAAATGAGTGGAAAAGGAGTGAAAACTCCCTTTACTTATAGTAAATGGATGGGAATTCATTTTCACTATCTAGGAGAAACTAATGCACATCTATGATCAAACATCTCTATCTCGAGTTGCCAAACTCATATTTCTGCGTCTTTAGTTGTGTTGGAATCCTAGTTCTACCCTTCAACAAACCTAATCCTAGTTTTGAAGTATCTAACGACAAAACCTAGAAGGAGATGATGGATTCTGCACATTTAGGACATCCTTAATCTTGATTTGGAGCAAAATTTGGGGGCTGGACTTGGGTGCCCATTCCCTAGTAGTACCCTAAATCTTAGGATTCTAAGTTTTGTTCTAATGTCTTCTTATATTGTGTGTTTTGAGATTTTGAATTCAAAATTTGATTTTCTCATGATGTCAGTATCTTATTTTGATCCATTTCCCTCATAAGGTTAGGTATTTAAAGAGAATTGAAAATCATTTTATCACACACAACTCTCATGCAAGTTGACTATGCTATAATTTTCCTACAATTACTATTGTAGGTCTACAAAGTGTTGAAGCTCGTTAAAGAATTTGATCTTTTCTATCATGGAGATATGTTGTGGAGATTAGGAATCAAGATCTTGAGTTTATCTTTCTCTTCCTAGGGTTTGTCAGACCCTTTCTATGATCAAGAGAAAGCTTGAAGCCTCCCAATTGAGTTTTGGAATCCTTTGTGGATACAACTGCCTCACCTTCTTGTTCTACAAGTCTTCATTGATGTCATCTCCTTGAGGTGAAGTTTTTTCTTTGAGTGAAACATTCATGGATCTAATCCTTGATGCTTGAGTCATTTAGGATCTTGCATTTGTTTATGCTTACACATTTGGTTTACAAGCACACACATCTATATACTTTGACATTGGCTATTGTTGAGGTAGAAATACCAAAGACAAGGTTTGACTGAGGCAAACTCCTATGAAGCCACAACTAGCTTTCTCCTATTTTTGCTTGTACAGGTTAGATTCAAGAAGATTAGATGAAAAGAAGCAAATGAGAAGTAGGTGTTGTAGGTATAGTCATAATGGAACTTACAGTTTTGTCATCAGAATACCTATAGGATGCTAGGGGGCACCTGAGTATAACAAGACCTAAAAAATCAAGATCTAGAATCCTTAACAGAGCTACAAACACCTGGTGCAAATAGTTTTTCTGATGGAAAAATTATAGGACGCTGAGGCTGTGCATGAGTCTAGTATGTTAGGAATTTACAAGTTAAATAAAACTAATTCCACATAACCTAATAGGAGAAAAACATGTAGAAATAACCATAATGTAAAGATCAAATGAATTGTGTCAATAAGATATCACAAGATATACCTTGGGAAAACCCTCAACAAGGAAAAACCTAGCCTCCAAAATCATCCACTCTCATATGTATTATTCAGCAATAAAGATATTACAACACATGCCATGAGTCTCCATTAATACCTTTGAACCATCAAGCAAATGCATCCTCCATGTGTCCAAGCATGAATCCACACATCACCTACCATGCTTCACAATATGTGCTTACATGATAGAACTCAATACAATGATTGCCTCTCACAAACCTCCAATCCACCTACAATGAAACAATCAACCCTTACCCAAACCACTATGTGCATGTGCTTCCTTTTATAGACCAAGCTCACGCAAATACAACTTGTGGTATTGGATAAAACCATGTGTTCCAAAACCATGGATACACAAAACCATTGACCCACTTGTTTAATGTTGGTACTATGTTTTCTCCCAACAATTAAATAATACAAATAATATCCCAATGTTACATACAACTTTTACAAGTGGCTTCCAAATAAATATCTAATGTGGTTAAACACATCAATTAAGATGCGCCACAAATAAATATTTATTTTACATGAATAAATTAATCCAATATTATGCAAGGTGTACAACACCTATTTCCCAACATAGTAGGCATCCTGATTCTAGGTGCACAGTCACTGTTGCCTCTTTTTTGCATTTATGTGATCATTCTATGGGTTACTGCTCCCAAAATCCATCTATTAGTGCATATCTTATATCTAGGGTTTGATCTCTCCTTAGCTCATTAGGGTTTGTACAACTCTAGTTGAGACACCTTTTCAGGTATAGCAATGAGGAATAGGATACCTATATCTTATCACTCTCATAGTGATTAGGCTCGGTTCATATTATGAATGTTATTGCACTTGAAAAGAGGGGCCTGACCTAGTTTGCAAATGCTATTATTCTCTCTCTTTTTCACTCTAAGTAGAAATTATTAAAAATAAAAAAGGAAAAAAATCTAAACCTCTCTTCAATCCTCCTACTCATCATTTTACAAATGGACAAATTCAACTCAAAACTAATCTTTGTCTAATCTATTACTTGCAAGCCAAATGTGAGAAGGTGTTATCTTTAAAGGAACTACAAACCATGTGCATGATTGTTATTGAATTTTAGTGCACACTAATTTGTTCATGCAACCATAGAAAAGTACATTTATATTAATGAAGCCTCAATGGTGTAAAACCATGTAGAATTAATTAAAATTTAGAAAATTAAATACATATAGTAATGTGGAAAGAAAATAAATTTAGAGTTTGGTAAATGCCATTAAAAGTGAAACCTAGAAAAAATATAACAAAATCTTATATGTTGTATTCAATTTGAATTTTCATCAGTTCGCAATCCTTACAAAGATAAATTACATTGGAATGCAAAGGGCCACTTTTACTTGTCCTTCACACTCTACTCATTCATTACAATGCAATTGAAATTTGATGTATAGATGCACATCAAAAAACTAGTGCACACTTCCCAAGAAAGACCATATATAATTTAGCATAAATAATCTATCTAGTGTTAGCTTGTATAATGAACAAGTAACTTGGTCATTATTCTTCCTTTGCTTTAGAGATTTGTGTTCCTTGTTTGCAATCTTCATTTGACATTGAAATCCACCATCATCTTAGTAATTCAAATTCCTTGTTCACAATCTTCATTTTTCACTGAAATCCACCATCATCTTAGTAATTCAAATTCTTTGTTCATAATCCTCATCCTTTATGAGTAACATGTTTTCATTTAGAAAGACCACATAAGCATGTACTAATATCCTACAATTAACAACAACAAAGTATCAAATTCATCAAATACAATTCAACAATTAATTTACTCAATAATAAACAATTAACTTAATTAATGATTTTATATGATTACTTCCCTATAGCAATGAATGATTTTAAGATCATAGGAAATACCCTAGGTTTCATCTTGAGTGTCTATACCAATTTTCCATTTTATTTCAATGATTTCTAGTTCACTATTATAGTTATTTCCTAAGAGAGCTGCATTATTATACTCAATATGTAATTTGAATATCCTTCAAGTTAATATAAGTTCTTTTGATCTCCACCCTCTTCATTCCTATTTGATAGTCATGGATGGTGAGAATTTGTTATTTGTTCTACTTGAGCAAGTGTTCTTTATAGAATTTCATTTTACAATGGTCTTTGATTATAGCACTTATAACATGAGGTGATGTTCTATATTCTTTTAAATAAAAGGGTGCACCTCTAATTCTAACATAATTTGAACCAACAATACTTCGACTCATTCTCCTAGTGGTCCTCCATAAAGCTTTGAGCATAAACTTGATAAATACCGCTAATATATTTGGAAAGGTTTCACTTTATCTATTCAGTAACCCACTAGAAGGTCACCATCTCCAACTTAAAAATTGAATTTTTTATGTTTTTTCTCAATTCAAGCATCAAGGAGAAAATAGAAGAAGAAGATTTTTTTACAATAGAGGCTAAAAATTATTTTTTAATTTTTTTCAATTCAATCATTTAGAAAAACCACACAAGAGTTTTTTTGGCAAGAGAGGCTACAAATTTTCAAGGTATGCAACATGATTCCCAACTTATTTACTCATTTTACCATGTAGAAATTGAACTTAATGGGTTATTTATTAGGATGTATATGTGTGTGTAGGTGAATTTAAACAAGAAATTTGTGATGTGAAATAAAAGAACTAGATCAAGGTTGTATGACCGAAAAAGAGATGAAAAAATCCTAGGAACATCTAGTCAAGAACAACCCATTGAAATTATTGATGAACAAGTTGAAGGGAATGTTAATGAACAAGTACAAGATGAAATTGGTAGTAGTGATAGAATTTTTTTGCATGGAATGAAAAATTTTATGGAGATGAATGAGGATGCTCTTTTCAAAAACATTTCACTTGAACATATGTTACCTGAAAGCACAATAAAATTGCACTCTAAAAGAATTTGGGAAGAATTTTTTGAAGATAAATCTCTAATTGGAAGAGCATAATTATGTGCAAAGTTATTTAGGTGAAAATAAATGATCCCTATTTTGGAGTTGTTAGGAGTTGATAACAAGAAAAAATCTTCAAATTTAGTAAATCAGACAGTAATTGAAAACTTGCAAATAGCATTGGATTCTATTCAAACTAAGAGTTGAAGTTCTGATTTAAGTGTTGCACGTAGAGCATTGATGACTATAATTTCCAGTAAGAAATTATCACATAGAAGACAGGTTAAAGAAATTGCCCAATTAGTAAATGTATCTAGTAGAACTATTCAAAGACATATCAAGAAGAGAAGCAGATTAGATGAAAACATTGACAATAATTGGGTAAATATTTGTCGAGTCCCTTAGAGAGATTGAATTTCAAAAGATATAAAACAAAAAGTAATTGGATATTGGACCGATCACTCCCATGTTTCTTCCAATAGAAGGGACACTATACAAATAAAAGCTAAAGATGGTAAAAAAATTGCTTATCCAAAGCATTTTATAGATACAACACAAAGTGAATTTTTTAGAGCATTCAAGCAAGAATTTTCACAGGTGAAGATTTCTCAAAGGATGTTTGAGAAATTACTACCAAGTTTTATATGTATAAATAAAGTACGTAAAACTTGTTACTGTCAAAACCATGTTGAATTTCATCTACACCTACAGTCATATAAAAATCTTATGGCAATAGTTAATCCAAATGTATCCATCCCTAGAAGTACAACATAATTTGTGAAGTCTATCTTATGTGAAAAATCAGAAGATTCAGATGAATTCAATGTACAGTATATAAGAAATATATGTGTAGATTGTGGAAATTTGATGAAATTTTTACCATTTGAGAATATTGATCATTTAATGTTAGTTGTTTGGAAGAGATTTGAATATGAGAAATACTCAATGAAGTTAGGAGATGAATCCAAAAAAATGTTTTGAGAGTTTATGAACAAATTTTGTAAGATTGTATACCCACATATCCAACATTGTCATGGTGCAAGATGGTAAGCTAAGAAAATTCGTGACTCAAAGGATTGTTTTCCACTAGGTTGTATTCTCTCTATTGTAGATTTTTCTAAAAATTATACATTTAGTCCTCAAACTGAGATTCAAAGTCAATATTATCATTCAGAGCAAGTCACAATCTTTGTAAAAGTTTGCTATAGACATGCTGAGTTATTTGTAGATGAGGTAGAGTGTACCGAATATGGTCAAATTATCATCAAGGAGGATCACTTTTATATCAGTGATGATATGGGTCATGATAGAAGCTATGTAGCACATTGCTTTCAAATATTTTTTAAAGATTTGAGACAACATGGCATTAATGCATTACAACACGGGATTTGGTCCGATGGATGTGTTGGTAAGTGTTGATTTTATTATTTTTTTAATTTTTAATTTTTAATTGAAAAATTTATAAAATTTTAAGACTTGAATTTTTAACTAATTTTTTATTTTAAAATCATTCATTATATATAACTATTTATATAGGACAATTTAAGTCTACAAAAGCATTTAATTGGTTAATGCAACAACATGCTAAATCTAGCATAAAGTTTTTATGGATTTTTTTTCAAAGTGGACATGGAAAAGGAGAGCATGATGGAGTAGGAGCATGTGTAAAGCATGCACTTCACCAATATGAACTTGCAGATAATGTACTAGATACAGAATTTACAAAATTTAAAATTGTTCAATATAAGTCTACAATTATTTATGTAATTGATCTACATGTATTGTAATAGTTGGATGTACATGTGAACTTTTTTAAATTCTTACCTCTTACCTAGGTACTTCACCAACATGAAATTGTAGGTAACACCATACAAAATGCAACTCAAATTGTTGAATGGTGCAAAAGCCATTTTGGTGCCCGTGACTCAATATACAACAAACGCTATTTTTGGGAAGTTAAAGGTATGTTAATTGAATTTATGTTATTTTAAAACTTTAATATTTAAATTTAAGTACACATGTGATTTAATTAAATTTTAGTTTTAATTGAGATGCTCAAGAATTTGTTCATACGTGAAAATATTGATCGATAGAATCCATATAATTGTCGTGCAATTAATGGTGTTAGAAGTTTGCATCAAGTCATGACTACAGGACATAGAAAGCCTCTTACTATTCAAGTGAGATAAAAATCATGTTTCGATTTTGATTGCATTGAGAACAATGCAAATATTCTACAATGTCCAAATGTAAGGGATGAATATGTTTCACAATGGGAAATAAAACAAATAGTATTAATGCCTCCTTTTGAAGATAGTGACATTGTAGATGTATATGATCCTATATATTCAGCTGATTATGAACATGTATCAGATTTATAGAATTGATTTATATTCTAGATTGTGATAAAGTTTTGAATATTTGATTTACTTTGTTCAACTCAAATGTACAAGCATGTTTACTTGTGGTGTGTACAAAAGATATTTTTGCTGTGGTTGCAAATCCTGACAATACAGAAGGTGTAGATTACTATCCACTAAGATGTACAAAAGAAAAATCAAAATTGTTAGAATCAATGACAGATGATTATGGACAATCATATCCCATTGGATCAGTTGTTGTTGAAGGCACCTATTATAAACAAGTAAAGATAGATAAAAATGGTATTATATTTATTGATTATATGCCAAGACAAAAATGGTATTATATTTATTGATTAAATGCTAGAACAAAAGATTCTATAGTAGAGTCGCTTAGTTATGGCAACAAGATTAAGTTTGGAAACTTTACAAAAAAGAGGATGTGGCCAACAAAAGTGGAGGTTGTCTATTGAAGATCATGAAAAGATTTTAGAGATAATAAAAGATAGAGAAGATCGAGATTATATGTACCAAGAGCTCTAACTACATTATTGAAGAGCAAGTTGAACCAATCGATACATGGTATGACAGTATATGCACACTTGAATTGTCTGTTGATTATTGATTTATTTTAAAATGTACATGATTTTTGATAGTTCTTTCCTTTCAAATTTTAATTTCAATGGTTCTTAGTTTAAATTTTATTATAATCAAACATGATCAAGCTACAAATGAGCTATAAATTTATTTACATATATTTTTATTTTTGCAATTATGTAGGTCTATGCCTATAAGGATTTAAAGTTATAAAATTGAACTTCATGTTGTGCAGGTATGATTTCTAAACTATATATAGATAGTCTTAGATGTCTTAGGTGTCTAGAGGTGTCTTAAAGGTCTTATAGTTTCTTAGGTGCTTTAGGTCTTAGGTGTCTAGGTGTCTTAAATGTGTCTTAAATATGTCTTCTAGACCTATCTCAGGTCTTACATGTCTTAGATATATGTATTAAGTGTCTTAAAGGTAGATTAGGCATCTTAGACATTTCTTAGGTGTTTTAGGTGGCTTAGGTGTCTAGGTGTCTTAAATGTGTCAAGTAGATACGTCTTGAGTAAGTGCCTTAAAGGTTTTAGGTGTCTTTATGTCTTAAGATCCTCAGGTGTCTTAGATATGTCTTAATTCTTAGGTGTTTTCGAGGTCTACTATGGTGTCTTATAGGTCTTAGGTTTCTTAGGTGTTTTAAGACTTAGGTGTCTACGTGTCTTAAATGTGTCAAGTATGTATGTCTTCTAAGTGTCTTAAAGGTCTTAGGTGTCTTAGTGTATGTCTTAAAAGTGTCTTAAAGGTCTTATGTGTCTTAATGTATGTTTTAAGTGTCTTATAGGTGTCTTCTAGGTCTTAGTTGTGTTCTAGGTCTTAGGTCTTCGGTTTTGAGTTTCCACCTTCACATGGTTAGCCTTGTCAGTATAGAATAGATATTTCTCAAAGCTAAGGGAATCTCTTTTTTTTGTATCCTTATCATGTAGGGACCTCTCAAACCTAACAAACAGGTACATATTTCAAACATTTTTCAATCATACTAAACTCTCTTTAACTTGATATTTCTAAGTAACAAGGCTACACGACTTCAAATGACACTAGCACTGGACAATCTCTTCAACAAACAATTGGAACACCTTGAACTATGTGGGAATGACATCATAGTAAATCAATAATGACTCCCAAGCCCAAGATTAGTATATTTTTTCTAAAAGTATTCAAGTGATCTCTAAAGTTGATAAATAACATTTGAAGGGGTTCAATTCAACACAATGGAGGTATATTTCACAACAATGGGCTCATTTTTCAATCATACTAAACTTTCTTCAACTTGATATGACCAAGTAACAAGGCTACATAGCTTCATATGGCACTAACACCAGACAATCTCTTCAACAAACAATTGAATCACTTGAACTATGTGGGAATGACATCATAGTAAACCAATAATGACTCCCAAGCCCAATATTAGTATAATTTGCCTAAAAGTATTCAAGTGATCTCTAAAGTTGATAAATAACCTTTGAAGGGGTTCAATTCAACACAATGGAGGCATATTTCACAACAATGGGCTCATTTTTCAATCATACTAAACTCTCTTCAACTTGATATGAGTTTAAATTGATTTAAGTCAAGTATTGAAAATGATAATGTGACAGGATGTATATAGTTTCTTGCATACATGTGGGAAGAGTTGCATTAAATGATCAATTGTTATAAGTGTGGAGATTAACTAAAATTTTTTAATTTTGATGGATTTCATGATTGTTCTAAAGTTCTGTGCTTCAAGATAGAAATAGAGGTGTAGAACTAATATGTAATTTTAACTATAAATTTACACTTTTACAAATTACCACCAAAATCCCCCTTTGTAATAACTAAAAAGATGTCTTATGTGTCTAAAATCCCACTTTATATTTTTAGTTAAGAAATAAATCCTAAAATCAATTTGCGAAAAATTCTTATTTTGAGTTAAGCAAATAATAAATATTTTTTAAGCGTTAGCGAGTTATAATTTATCATTTTGTAAATCTAGCAAAAAATAGAGGAGTTCAAGCAACTTACAAAATAAAAATAAAAAAGACAAATAAAAGTCATTTGAGGCTCTATGTTAAGAAGAATAAAATTAAAGACAACAAGACCTGGAGACCACTTGATGGTTTCTTGTTTTACAATTTATATATTGGGGGCATGAGATAGTAGACTTTAAGGTTCTTTTGTAGGTGCTTTTATAATTTAATATATGAGATAGTGGACTTAAAGTACCTATTTTATTATTTGAGAAAGAGGAATATGTTCGTGTGATTATGACATATCACTTGTAATGACAAAATAAGTTGTATTGTATGGAAAAGAAAATATATAAGTATGTTTACAAAAGGAACAATTATTTTTATGTTATTAAGTTGGTTTAAATGAAAGGTGGCTTGCTATTGTTATTTAAATTTCATATAATCAATGGTTGCTTTACTTCATTTACTACATGTTTAATTATGAATAAATATTATACCTTTTTAGATTTTGTTACCTTTGAAATAGTGTGTTATGAGGCTTGTTAGATATTGTATAATCTTAAATTGTTTAATTATTTTGTTTGAAATTAAACATAACATTAGCAATTAGATTTTCCTTTAGAGAAATATAGAATAAGTTAAAGTCCTTGATAAACAATAAACCTTAGAATTGTCCATTTTGCAATTGTAAATCCTAGTTAGTTAAAAAATTTATAGTACCATGAAAATTAAATTATTAAATAGACAACTAGTGAAAAAATATATAGCTATATTGGTGTTCTTCATTACAGTTGTGATAGTATATTGAACATTTTCATAGCTATACATCGAATGGAATAAAATTAAATGTGAATTTGAAGATAGTAGTCTATACACTAGATTAAATCAAATTACTCAAACTTTTTTGAGTCATCAACTAATCTTTGAACACACTTATATTTGTACTCCTAATATTCAACACTCAGAGTTCATAAACAACCTTAGAATCAAAATTCACAATCCTAGTTTAAGTCACTAACACAAGTCTTTAGTGTAGATTGAATACACAATTCACATATTCATTAGTAGAGCTTCATATTAGGACACTTAGCTTGAACATGGGGAGATTAGAGGCACTAGGAGCACATGGAATTGGATGGGATCCCCAAATAGTCTTCCTATTAGGTGTTGATGAAAACATGCAAACCATATTTTCTCATTTTGAACTTCTTAAGACAACTCTAATTAATATTTTTTATGTTTATGTGGATCATATTATTTGTGATTAATAATGTGGGTGATTTGTAGATATTTCCACATATTTGCAACATTAGCATTTTTTATGACTTAAATATTGACCTATCATGTAGCCTCTAGAATTTTGTTGATTTTCTTAATAATAAATTTTGTTAGTGGTGGCACATATATCCTATGATTTAAAGGACCACTACCATATTGCCCACTTTTATAATTTAATATATGAGATAGTGGACTTTATATTTAGTAATAGATATGTTTCATTAGATTTGCAGTTTTTAAAAATAATTTAAGTTTGTTAAATCTAGCAACTTTAGCTAAATTCTAAGTAGTTTCTAATTTTACTAGGTTTAAATATGTACTACTTCATTTTCTTAGATATCTTCCTATATTCATTTTCTATTTCCCAACTTAATCTTATTTTAGATTAGGAATATAGCATAATTAGGACACATTTAGAAATTTAGATAAAAGGAAAAATAACACTAACTTATAAAGCATGTAACTCATAATATAAATTTCAAAATGTAAATATAAAGCATGTGACTCATAATAAGAATGTCTCTAAGATATAAAACATAAGTACATACATATAATGTCCAAATATAAAACATTTGACTCATAATAACAACTAGATATAAAAGTTTATGTGACTCATAAAAACATCTAGATAAAATATAATAACATGTAAGTCATAATGTCTAAATGTACTATAAATATAAAACATCTGAATCATAATAATAACTCATATATGTCTTGCTCTATGAGTGGATTGAGACTCGCTCTGTCTCAAGTTGTGACATCCTAATCCTTGATTGGAGCCCTCGATTCATTTGTGACCTGAGCACTATGCTAAGTTGTGGGTTGGGGTCTGCACATGAAACACCATAAAATTGTCAAATTCTATATATACATGTACAAATATAATTTTATTTATTTTAAATAAATAAATAATACTTGACAAATCTAAATTACCTAACATACATAGTCTGCATCATGTAGAGGAGTCTCAATAGAAGCATGACCTGATCCTACAACCTATAAATGACATGTGTTCATACAATACGTAAGAATATGTGTATTTAGTTAGAAAACTTGTACACTTGATGTCTGTATGTAGAAAGTTAACTTGATATATGTGTGTGTGTACACTTAAATCAAACTTATATGTACATGTGATATATAGACCTAAATTTTAAATACCTCATGATGATGACTAGGATCACCGGCATGATGCAAATCTCCATATCCAGGTTGTAAAATAGTAGATTATGTCTAATACACATGTACATTTAAGATTGCAATCAAGATTCAGAGCTTCAATGTATGTGATTTTATTTAAAATTGAACTTATCATTTTTTAATATATAATTTATGAATTTAGATTATAATTTTTAAATAAATTGTACCTCAACAACACCAGCAAAGGCCCTCCCAATCCCACCGAGGTCATAATCATGGAGAGACAACTATACATGTGTAGATGGTCAAGTATCAGTGCCGAAAAGAAGCCTGCTATACTAACCTCCCATAACATCATGTGTAGTAACCTCAACCTTAGGACCAACTAGAACATGCAGAGGGGTGGAGCCTATAGGACCAACTAGAACATCTTGATGTCCCCCCAAACCCTATGAACCTGACTCACCATGGCTCCTCCGTCTACCAAAATATCACTCGAGATGTGAGGATATAGAATCAAGTGGGATCCCATACTAATCACTAATGAACTGGTATGAATCTAATAAATCACTAGCTAGGCATCTAGTCATATTTTGCCAATCACTTTCTCCACTAATCTGTGCCACATCATGTGGCAATGGTATATCAGCACGAATGTAATGATCTAAACAACTGGTCGATGTGGCCTCAGTGGATGGAATGTCAATCCTCGGGCGTAACAAATACCTGCCAACATGATCAAATAACAACTAATCAATCTCAATGGCAATAGTCTCCATGCTCTCAAAAAATGTGTCTCGAGGGGGTCAATGTTGGTTGGCCGGTATTTGTTAGTTCCACATGTTTTGTAAGAACCAAAAGATTTGGGCCAACTAAGGACCTCTTATTATGAAGAGGTGGCACATTTTCTCTTCTATACTTAGGTCTCTTTGCAAATCTCCCTTTACCCTAATCATAATGTTTAGGGAAAGATGTATAATCGACAGATAAATCTAAATGGAACTCTACATATAATTGTTTGCAAATATACAATGGCAACTCATCATTGTTTGGCCATTTGTGATGAGCTGCCAAAAACCTAGGATAGATGAAAGGACTGACAATTACATCCACACACTTGGTGGGAGAATAGCCTCTCACTCTCCCTTTTTCTCTATAAGGGAACATGTTGGGAACATTATCTACTGAAACCAACCTAGAAATAGATGACCATTTCTCCTAGCCAACAACACTCTGAGGAAGCGATGCATACAATTTGTCAACACTAATGTCATCATAGGGATTGTATGATCGAACAACTTGGATCATATGTGTGATCTCATCCTTAATCCTAACCAACCTATCTCTACTTGACAAGATTGGTATATTGTGATTAGAACTATTCAGTTCATCCAAAGCTCTTTGAAACCTTTGAATAGTCTTAGCATATAATGTAGAATTATCACTATTTCCAGGTTGACCTGACTGATGTGATTGTTGTGATGATTGGTCATCCATGTGGACCTAAATTTATCTACAGTTTGATAAATAAATTTTCTGTCAAACATACTGTATGTCACGGTGTAAATAAACCTACATATAAATTTTCCAACTACTACATACATCTTTAAAAAATCCATGATATAAATGCACATGTGCTTCTCAAATAAACCTACACCTTAGATGCTTGCAAATACATAAATAATAGGCCTATCAATGAAATTTGAATCAACCATAAAACATAGAACTAGGAATGCATAGAAAATCCAAATTTAAAGTCACATGTGGCATGTAGCATATTGACATGATAGACATATAGGAATTTATATAAATCAGATTTTATCATAATTCATATAAATCAAATTTTATCCTATAGTAGTTAGAGTCATAACAATGTATATTTCCAATCTAGAAAAAAAAGTATTTGACAATATAGAAAAGGTAGACTCTAATTAACATTCTAGAGTATTATATATATATATATATAGTGTATGTTGTTTCCTTCTTTAACCATGTTATTCCCTAGCATTTGATGGGCAAATTTGAATGGATAACCTTACAATGGATAAAAGTGCATGTCCTGCATTGCTGTAGCACTTGATTTGATTTGTTTTATGTGTGAACTGACTCCCACCTAGTAGCCATCAGCCACTTGCTACTTCTGATCACCACAACCTTTCCAATAACTTATGCACAAATTCTATCTTGAATGGTTTCAAATTGTGATTAATTTTCCATCACCACAACCTTGATAAAAACTTATGGACAAAACTCAATAAAGAAGAATTTATGCACAAAATCTCTCTAGAATGATTTCAAATTTTGAAATATTTTTTTAGCTTATATTGTGTGGATGAAATTTGATGTTCCTTGTAGTTTCCTATTGCATCATGGTATAGGGTCAGGGCTTAAATTTGATAGTCGACCTTGCTTGTCAAGCAATTTTTTTTATGACAGTTATCTATTCAATGTTGCCCTTAAAATACTATGACCTATCTTCGTATAACTAGATTATATAAAAATTAGGTATATATCAGCATAATCCTATGTAAATTTTGACAATTTATCCAAAATCTTTCCTTTCATATGATATAGTCTTCCTATAATTTTGATTGTAATTTACAACAAAAATGGCTAAATATAGCTATACAACTGTCAAATTTAAGCCCTATTAATAGGATAGGTGTGGCTCTATTAACTCCATCATATCCATTCAGATTCATAGATGTATTGATGCATATGAGGGAGCATGCTGGCAAAGGTTATGGAATTTGGCTTTACACCAGCCAATTGCATTTTCTTTAAAATTTCTAAAATAGTCTTACATAGATCTAGTGTATGTTGTTTTCTTCTTTAAACATGTTATTCCCTAGCATTTGATGGGCAAATTTGACTGGATAACCTTACAAGGGATAAAAATGCATGTCCTGCATTGCTATAGCACTTGATTTGGCTTGTTTTATGTGTGAACTGACTCCCACTCAACAGCCATCAGCCACTTGCTACTTCTGATGACTACAACCTTTCCAATAACTTATGGACAAATTCTTTCTTGAATGGTTTCAAATTGTGATCAATTTTCCATCACCACAACCTTGATAAAAACTTATGCACAAAATTCAATAAAGAAGAATTTATGCACAAATTCTCTCTAGAATGATTTCAAATTTTGATATCTATTTTTAGCATATATTGTGTGGGTGCAATTTGATGTTCCTTGTAGTTTCCTATTGCATCATGTTATAGGGTAGGTGTGACTCTGTTAACTCCCTCATATCTATTTAGATTCATAGATGTATTGATGGATATGAGGGAGGATGTTGGGAAAGGTTATGGAATTTGGCTTTACACCAGCCAATTGCATTTTCTTTAAAATTTCTAAAATAGGCTTACATAGATCTAGTGTATGTCATTTCCTTCTTTAACCATGTTATTCCCTAGCATTTGATGGGCAAATTTGAATGGATAACCTTACAAGGGATAAAAGTTCATGTCCGGCATTGCTGTAGCACTTGATTTGACCTATTTTATGTGTGAACTAAGCCCCACCGAACAGCCATCAGCCACTTCATTTGACCTATTTTTAGTTGTATTTAGGCATTTTTACTGTAAAATACTATCAAAATTTTAAAAAGATTGTATCATATGAAAGGAGAGATTTTGGAAAAACTATCAAAATTTATATGGGATCATGTTGATATTTATATATATATATGGTTATTTATATAATCTATTTATACTAAGGTTTGTCATAGTATTTTAAAGGCAATATTGAATAGATAACTGTCATAGTATTTAAGCCATGTTCCCTAGCATTTGATGGGCAAATTTGAATGGATAACCTTACAAGGGATAAAAGTGCATGTCTTGCATTGCTATAGCACTTGATTTGACATGTTTTATGTGTGAATTGAGTCCCACCTATCAGCCATCAGCCACTTGTTTTGACCTATTTTTAGTTGTATTTAGACATTTTTACTGTAAAATACAATCAAAATTTTAAAAAGACTGTATCATATGAAAGGAAAGATTTTGACAAACTGACAAAATTTATATGGGACTATGTTGATATATATATTTGATTATTTATATAATCTATTTATACTAAGTTATGTCATAGTATTTTAAAGGTAGTATTGAATAGATAACTGTCATAGTATTTAAGCCATGTTCCCTAGAATTTGATGGGCAAATTTGAATGGATAACCTTACAAGGGATAAAATTGCATGTCCTGCATTGCTGTGGCACTTGATTTGACCTATTTTATGTGTGAAATGACTCCCACCTAGTAGCCATCAACCACTTGCTACTTTTGATCATGTCACAACCTTTCCAATAACTTATGCACAAATTCTTTCTTGAATGGTTTCAAATTGTGATTAATTTTCCATCACCACAACTTTGATAAAAACTTATGTACAAAATTCAATAAAGAAGAATTTATGCACAAATTCTCTCTAGAATGATTTCAAGTTTTGATATATTTTTTTAGCTTATATTGTGTGGATGAAATTTTACAAACCCATTTTACTTGCACATACAATCATATAAGGTGCAGGTTTATTTCAAACACTAAACTATACATCGTGCCATAGAAAATGTTTGACAGAAAATGCCAAGGTGAAGATCTAGATACATCGTGCCATACAAAATGTTTGATAGAAAATGCATGCCAAGGTGAAGATGGCATACCTGGTTTAAGGTGATGAGACTGTTGCAAAAGGTGGCGGGGATGTCCTTCTCATGAAAAGCTTTCAAACCCTAGGTCACTATTGTTGTCAGAGGAACCCACCGTGAAATGTGGCAATTTCCTTTTTTTTAATTTTGCACAACATGATTTTGGGCAAAACAATCTTGCCCCTAGATCGACTCACCTGAAAATATCTTGCTACATATGTGCCACGTAGCGGCTATATGTATTTCGGTGAAACAATCTCACCCCCAGATTGACTCACCCTTAAAACAACTCACTCTAAATTGTTTTGTTGGCCCAAAGTGTGACAGCTTTGTGCTTTTACCCTTCACCAATCCACATAAACGTCTTTGGAGCTAATGTATCACTTCATATTTTTGAGTCTTTTGTAGATAAGATTAATGAAGTAGAAACTAGCATATACTCTCATTCTTGTATTACTCAAGGTTTGATCATCTTGCACACATCATAATCTTCATTTTCTCTTTGAATGAACCCAACAACATTTTTTTCAAAATTTAGCTAATTTTCAAAATTATAGTTGCTATAATTTGCACATCCTTGTAATCATATCTCACTAGGAATTTAAACATCTAGTACTATTTTAGGCCTATTCTATCTATGAGATATTTCTCCTCCATTGGAACTTGTATCTCAAGCAATTAGGCACGTATAAACACAAGGAGTTTATGGAAAGATGGTAGCTTCATAAAAAAATGACCATCAACAATAGGGACTATATTTTCTACATCTCCATAGACAAGTTTGATTCCAATCTAACATGAGCTATCTCAAAGACATATCTTAGATTCAATTTTCTTTTCATGGAAACCTTGTTTTCAAAATCAAACTCATACTCTTTTTTGGTACCATAGTAACAAACATAATGACCATAAAAATTAAGGACAACACAAGTGGGAAGACAATCTCCTTGTAGAATTTTCTTTATTTTCATTCTTATTATTTATTTTTAGAAAAAATGAGTCTTTCTCCATTGTAAGAAAGAATCAAATAGGTATAGACAACTCCAACAAATGATACCTTGATTTACAAATGTAATCATAGCATTAACACCTAGTAAATTCCATCTTATTTTTATTCTTCATAGATGTCAAGCATAGTGTAGTGACAATTTTCTTGTGCACGATATCTCTATGTCATGATTTCCCCTTGATAATGTAATATGGGATATTCATTTACCTACAAAGTGTGGGGAACCATACTAAGAGGTCTATAAAATCATCATGTTCAATAACCACCAAATGAGAGTTGTACTCTAATCAATAAGATAAGTTACATGATTGATACCATATTTTACAAAAATAGGTTGTTGACATCAATAGGTTTTCCCTTTTCCTCTTCCTATGCCTTCAAAAGCCTCTCCTTTTTGTATCTTTGTCTTTTCACCTATATTTCAAGATTCTTGTTGAAGGTTTTGGTGAACTAATTCTAAGTAGGGGAACTTTGAGGCACTACTTGAGAATGCAAAATTGGCATTAGATGTCAATTATCTTTAGTATTTTAACAAAATGATTTATATCCTACTTGGGAAGCAACATTCCAAAAATCCCAAACTACTTTGACCACTTCTAACTATAATGGCTATGCTTCCTTCAATTGTCAAAGAGAGATAAACTTTTATGGAGCCCAATGCAAAAGGTCAAAAATAATTTTTTAGAAATCCATATAAACATATACCATTATCATGGCATTGAATGAGACCACATTTAATCAAATAAATTTGTCAAATGGTTCACATGCCCTCCCATGGCTCCATATTTTTCATACATGTCTATCATATCATTTTTAATTATAATATCTAACAAGGATCACTTCATTCTTTTATTTGAATGCCCATATTCTAGGCATGGGAACTATTGGGAAGACTATAAAACCTATCTTTACATTACCATTGGCATCTATTAAAATTTTCAAGTGTCATTTTGTTGAATCCATTTTTTTCAAAAACCCTACATATGGCAGCCTCCATGGTATTTCATTAGATCACATTGTTGGTTTGAACAAGGTTATTTCCCTAACTATTTTTACCATATATCATAATCTTATGTTGTCCTATGTCTAACCTTGGCCTATATAACCAAGGTTTCTCATTGTATTACACTCTTTCTATTTCATTATTTGATAGAAATATAGTTTATTCTTGACATATTGATCTTATGAGTTCTTTGTGCTTTCCATTAGGCCTCTACATCTTGGGAGTCTATCTCCATAGGCAAATCTTACATGACATTAGAGAAAGTTGAGTGTCTTTTGTTAGTCCCTTAGGAGATCTAGGAGTGTAAATCTATCTTTTCCTTGAAGCATTAAGTATGGTCTTCTCTTGGATCCTTGGATGATCTAGAGAACCATAAAGTTGTAATAGAAATACTAGATTTGAAGGGGTTATTATTTGTCTTAGTATTCTAGGTGTATTTGGGAAATTGGTGGAGTAAATTTGATTCCATCTTTGTGTCTAGATTGCTTAAATAAGTTATATTTTCTTTTTGTTGCATCCTAGTTGATATTACAGGCCAAATTTGCAAGGGTTTAAAGTTGGAAAGTGGTTGCCAAATCTAGAGGGTGGCCATATTTCTTAAGCACTTTGGGTCAATCCTTAGCTTTTCATCATGTTCAAGAGCCCCAAAAACCCATAGATCAAATATCAAATCATCAATTTTAGAGCACTTTTCCTTAGGGCCTCAAAAAAATCACCCCTCATTGGTCATATAGAGGAATATTCTATAGAATATTCCTGAGTTAGTGTAGCATGGGTAAGTTTATATTTCTACAAGTTAAAAATAAATTAAACAATCTACTTTTTTATAGTTTTTTAAAAAGTTTTAAAAACCATTAAATGTATTTCAAAGGAAAGTTAAATAGAGTACATACCATACCTTTTTATCATAGGCACTTTTGTAAGGCATGGGGGTCATTTTCCACTATGGCCTAGACATAGGCCTACATAGCACACATAGGTCTATAAACCTTTTCTCAAAGGGACAAACCATTTCATTAGGCATGAACCCCTCTATCTTGTAGCCTACATAGCCCTCCAAACTCATTATTGTCCCCTTAATAATGCTTGTGTGGATTCTGCTATAGTCACCTATCTTTAGGAGTATTTATAGCTATTCCACCAACTTAGGGAATTTTCCAATTCTTAGTAGAGTTCTCCAAATTTAGTAGATTTTTAAGATCTGGTGAGGATCCTCATTTAGTAGACCTCTAGATTTGGTGGTAGCTTTTGAAAACTTAGCAGTGACATCATGTTAACATTAGTAGGTGTTTTAAAAATTTTCCCCCTCTCACCATTATAGTTTCTAAAATTGTAGTTCAACATTGAAGGCTAATATCCTGGGCTTATAGACTTCTTTTCTGAAGCAATACTTTTTTATTTTGGCTATTTTTCCAAGCTCTACATAGAGGTGTATTTGGTTTCATATTTTTATGCATGGATTTTCTAGAATTTTTTTTATATAATTCTCATCTTGGGAACTTTTGAGGCTCCATTTGAGTTCATGCATGCTCCTTTTCATGTGGATTTTTTTTCTCAATGTGCATTATTACTTGTGTACTTTATAGTGGTGCTCTTAGTTTGTAGCCATTATGAGAAAACTATACTTTCAACATAATATCCTTATTTTGGAAATTCTAAAGAATTGAAATCAAAGACCACTTTGAATTTCTAGCAAGTGGCAATCATGACTACACTAAGTATAAAGTTTTAAATTATATTTTCTTTGTGGGTTCTTTGATTGAGTAATTTAGAGGGGTGTTGTGTGGTTGTCTTTATTTATGCTTTTATATTTTTTCCATGGGTCATCCTATGTTCCCTTATCTAACTCCACATAATTATGCAATATGCAAATCACATGCATGTAATGCCCTGATGAGTAAGGGGTATGCACCTTATATCATAGATCTTGAACTTGAACCAAAGGATTTTAAAGAAAAGATGGAATGGGACATTAACAATACTAAGGCACTTGGATATCTATGTTCATTTATTTTACTTGACCTTATTTTTCACATTCGTATTTGGTCTACACCTTAGGAGGCTTAGGATATACTTGCATAATTGTATAGTCAAATTGATGAGGTTAAGGGATTTTAGAGTGATATTGATCTAACTAATCTAGATCCAATTTCTTTTGACAATATCCAAGACTATGTAACAAATTAATGAACTAAGGGCTCAACTAAAAGAATGTGTTATTAAAAAGAAATATGTACGATCAGTTTTCAATATGTTAGGAAATCTCCCTTTTGATTATGAAACATTTGTTTCTAGTTTATAGACTCATTGGTTGACTATGGGAAAGGCCTACACTATACCATCATTTAAGTCATGTTTAGAGATGTTGATCCTTGAATAGTTAAAGCTAATCAATATGGTTATTATAATGACATCCAAGTCACAAGCCTTGTTGGTTATTCATCCACATAAAGAGAAAGGTACCAATAAGAAATAGTAGTACTCAAAGCATAATCCTTGAAAATATAGAGTGCAATCATCTTGTACTTCGCAAGTAGACTATCAGTCCTCTTCTAAGAAAGAAGATTCATAGAACAATAGATGAAATTGCAAGAAAGTTGGTCATGAAGAACAAGTTTTTCATGCTAAGAAAATTGATTTTTATACATATTATTAGGAAGGATCGCATCTATTTTCCATCTTCCTTCACATAGGATGCAATTGATCCTTCAAATTCTTCCAAATCAAAGAAAGGTAAAGAATAGTGTGTTTTTACAGTAATAAAACCTTTACAATAGTAGATACTTTACTCAAATACTATGAAACATATGATTTCTACTCAAGAATAGTTATCTTCATTTGAACCTTGTTTAGTGTGATATATTCTTACAAGTGATAATACTTAGGTGGATGTCGTTGGAAAAGACTTAGTTGTCATGAATTATGGATTATTTAAGAATATTCTTTGTGTTTTCGAATTATATTCCAGCCTTCTTTTTGTATACAAAATCACTCATCTTGGGAATGACAAGAAAGTTGAGTTTCATCCTAATTGATTGGTGATGAGAAATCTTGAGGATAACTATTTAGTTACAATGGCAAAGGCTAACCACGAGTCTCAACTATATGTATTATCCCATTTTGTGCCTCACTCTCCTACAACTTTACTCACCCATTGAGACTCAGTGAGTAAGCTATGGAATGAGTGGTTTGGCCATCTTAACTATTGCTATCTTTAGCAACTTAGTTCATAGGATATGGTCACAAGAATCCCTCAAATTATTTTTTCAAATGATGAATTTTTATATTGTGCTATAGGAAATTATCTAGAGGAGAAGTTCAAAGGGAAGTCTTGGAGGGATTCAGAAGTCCTTGAGTTGGATCATATTGATCTAGAAGGCCCCTTTCCAACCTTTTCTTTTAGCAAGGCTCAATATATACTCACCTTCATTGATGACTATTTAAGATATACTTGACTCTATTGCTTTCTTAGATATCCTAATAATGTCAAGGGGTATCAGCTCTTAGGTCATAAGATGCATGAACTCTTCATTCATAGGAGTATTCCCTTTGAGAAAATCTCTTCTAGCTTGGCCTCTCATCCTCCTCATCCTTCCTCATTAGTGGAATCAAATGATAGTGCCATCGAAGACTCTTACTTGCCTCAAACTTGTAGGTTTCTGCCTCCACAAGGTTCACATTCTAAGAGTGAGGATTCTCATCCTCCATCCCCATATTGTGCATTACCTTGATGAGCTTGATAGACTCTATAATTATATAGAACATGTGTTTGAGATCCTTCAAACACTTGAAGGACTTGATCACAATATCAACATCTTCCATATGTATACATGGACTCTACTTGAGATCCATAATATTTTAAGGAAGAAGTAAGAATTTCTAAGTGGGATTTAGCGATGGAGGAAGAGTACATTTCCTTGATGAGGAACCACACATGGGACTTTGGAACCATAATCCTAAGGGAAAGAAAATGGTTTGGTGTAAGTGGATCTATCAAACCAAATTTTTAGTAGATGGAATTGTTGACAAGTTTAGATCTTGACTCATGGCCAAAGATTTCTTGTGGGTTCCTAGTATTAATTACACTTAGAACTTTTCTCATTTTGTAAAGTTCAACTCCATTTTCTTGACTCCTACCATTGTTATAGCTCATGGCTGGGTTGTACATCAAATTGATTTGAAGAGTGCATTTATTCACTGGGATCTTCAAAAGAAATTTTACATGGATAAGTCAAAAAATTTTGTTCAAATTCTTCTTTAGTTTATAGATTGAGGAAGTATATCTATGGCCTCAAATAGACCTATGGACTTGGTATTCCAAGATGGACTTCTTTCTTTTCTTGGTTAAGTTTCCAAGATGCCACTAGGATCTAAATGTCTATATTCTAAGATAGTATGGTTCCCATTACCTTCTTGTTCTCTATATTGATGAATTGATTATTATAGAGAGTTCCTCATCCAACATTGGTAAATTCAAATTTGGTTTTCATAACATATTTTCCATGACAAACCTGGGTCTCTTGCACCACTTTCTCAAGATCTAGATCATTAAATCCTATTCTAAGATCACTCTTGCACAACCCAAGTATTCTCTTAATTTATTAGCTCAATTCCACATGGATGATTATATGCCTACATCAACTCCCTTTCTATCTAGAGTAAATCTTGAGGTGAAGTGTTCCACTCCACTAATTGATGCCACTATGTACCGTTACCTTTATGAGAGCCTCATGCATTTGAATCATACACTCCCTACCATTTCCTTTATGGTTGGCATGGTTTTAGGGTTTATGGAAGAACGTTATGAGGTTCTTTAGAAAATGGCAAATCCATCTTGCATTACATATAGGGCACTCATCAACATGGAATTGACTATGCAGTAGGCACTAGTCTAGACTTGGTTGGATATATAGATCCTAATTGGGTTGGAAATCTTAATGATCATAAGTCCACATCTAGCTATAGCTCTCACCTTTTTTTGGACCCATGTTTTGGCAGAGCAATAAGTATCATGCTCTTTCTCTTTCTTTGATTGGGGATGAGTATTGTGGGGATATTAATTCCATCATTGTGGCTATTTGTCTTCAAAATATTTTGACTACATTTGGCTTCACCATTCTTTGGCCTTCTATTATCTTTTGTTACAACCAAAGTGCCACCCAGATCTTAAAGAACCTAGTTTAACTTTAAAGTGAACCAAACACATTGAGATCCATGTGCACTATATTATTGAAAACACACAAGAGGAGGTCATTGATTTGTTGTATTGTCCTACAATAGAGTGGGATATAGATATCTCACTAAACCTTACATGAGAGTAAGTACTATCATTTGTGAGCTCCTTGGATTTCTTGCACTAATTTCATAGCATTGATATCCTCTTCTAGGATCACTCTTGCACAACCCAAGTATGCTATTGTTCCCTTATCTTAGCTATACATGGATAATTCTAGGTCTACATTGACTCTCTTTCTATCTATAGTTAAGCTTAAAGAGAAGTGTTTCACTCCTCTGGTTGATGTCATTATTTATCATTAGCTTGTTGGGAGTGCCATCTATTTGAATTGCACACACCTTGACATTTACTTTGTAGTTGGAATAGTTTCACACTTTATGTAGAAAGCACATGACATTCATTAGAAAGTGGTGAAACACATATTCCATTACATGCACAGAAATCATTGACATGTGATTCACTATCAAGCAAGCAATATTCTACACTTGGTTAAATACATAGATTCTGATTGTGTTGGTGATATTGATGATTGTAAGTTCACATCTAGATACAAATTTCATCTTGGTTTTTTCCCTATTTGTTGGCCAAGAAAGAAGTAGCATGTCATTTCTCTTTCTAACTGAGGCTATATTGGGGGTTTATTAATGCTGCCACTGAGATTATTTGGTTTCAAAATATTTAGTAGATGGAATTGTTGACAAGTTTAGATCTTGACTCATGGTCAAAGGTTTCTTGTGGGTTCCTAGTATTAATTACACTCATACCTTTTCTCATTTTGCAAAGGTGAACTCCATTTTCTTGACTCCTACCATTGTTATAGCTCATGGTTGGGTTGTGCATCAAATTGATTTGAAGAGTGCATTTATTCACTAGGATCTTCAAAAGGAAATTTACATGGATAAGTAAAAAAAAATTGTTCAAGATTCTTCTTTGGTTTATAGATTGAGGAAGTATATCTATGGCCTCAAATAGACCTATGGACTTGGTATGCCAAGATGGACTTCTTTCTTTTCTTGGTTGAGTTTGCAAGATGACACTAGGATCTAAATGTCTATATTCTAAGATAGTATGGCTCTCATTACTTTCTTGTTCTCTATATTGATGAATTGATTATTATAGAGAGTTCCTCATCCAACATTGGTAAATTCAAATTTGGTTTTCATAACATATTTTCCATGACAAACCTGGGTCTCATTCAATCCCATTCTAAGATCACTCATGTACAACCCAAGTATTATCTTAATATCTTAGCTCAATTCCACATGGATGATTATATGCCTACATCAACTCCCTTTCTATCTAGAGTAAATCTTGAGGTGAAGTGTTCCATTCCACTAACTGATGCCACTATGTACCATTATCTTTATGAGAGCCTCATGCATTTGAATCATACATTCCCTACCATTTACTTTATGGTTGGCATGGTTTTACGGTTTATGGAAGAACCTTATGAGGTTCTTTAGAAAATGGTAAATCCATCTTCCATTACATATAGGGAACTCATCGACATGGGATTGACTATGTAGTAGGCACTGGTCTAGACTTGGTTGGATATATAGATCCTAATTGGGTTGGAAATCTTGATGATCATAAGTCCACATCTAGCTATAGCTCTCACCTTTTTTCAGATCGATGGTTTGGTAGAGCAATAAGTATCATGCTTTTTCTCTTTCTTTGATTGCAGATGAGTATTGTGGGGATATTAATTCCACCATTGTGGTTATTTGTCTTCAAAATATTTTGACTACATTTGGCTTCACCATTCCTTGGCCTTCTATTATCTTTTGTTACAACCGAAGTGCCACCCAGATTTTGAAGAACCTAGTTCAACTTTGAAGTGAACCAAACACATTGAGATCCACATGCACTATATTATTGAAAAGATACAAGAGGAGGTCATTGATTTGTTGTATTGTCCTACAATAGAGTGGGATGTAGATATCTCACTAAACCTTACATGAGAATAAGTACTATCATTTGTGAGCTCCTTGGATTTCTTGCACTACTTTCATAGCATTGATATCCTCTTCTAGGATCACTCTTGCACAACCCAGGTATGCTATTGTTCCCTTATCTTAGCTCCACATGGATAATTCTAGGTCTACATTAATTCTCTTTCTATCTATAGTCAAGCATAAAGAGAAGTATTTCACTCCTCTAGTTGATGTCATTGTTTATCATTAGCTTGTTGGGAGTGCCATCTATTTGAATTGCAGACAGCTTGACATTCACTTTGTAGTTTGAATAGTTTAACAATTTATGTAGAAAGCACATGAGATTCATTGGAAAGTGGTGAAACACATATTGCATTACACACGTAGAAATCATTGACATGTGATTCACTATCAAGCAGGCAATATTCTACACTTGGTTAAATACATAGATTTTGATTGTGTTGGTGATGTTGATGATTGTAAGTTCACATCTAGCTACAAATTTCATCTTGGTTTTTTCCTTATTTGTTGGCTAAGAAAGAAGTAGCGTGTCATTTCTCTTTCTGACTGAGGCTATATTAGGGGTTTATTAATGCCGTCACTGAGACTATTTTGTTTCAAAATATTTTGACTAAGTTTGGCTTCACCATAGCTTGTCCTTTTGTCATGTTTTTTGAAAACCAAAGTTCTATCTAAATATTGAAGAACCCTATTCGACATTAGAAAACAAAACACATCAAGATCCACATGCACTACATCAGGCAACTCATTCTGGAGTAGGTCGTCAATTTACAATATTGTCCTACGATGGAGTTCAGGTTGTAGATATATTCACCAAACCCTTCACTAAGACTAAGTAACATTATTTGTAAGCTCTCTTGGGTGTGTAGGATATTTCTTTAGGAGATCACCTAAACTTCTCTCTTCATTATCTGTTATGGAGGGAAATTTTTCCTCACTAAGGTTTAATCCTTGTAATACATTTGATAAAAACTTTCATGTTCTTTCTCTCTTTTGGAGAGAATTTTCTCCTTTTTGTCAGTTGTAAGAGATTAGTTTTTACACAGGTACCTCATCAGACCTTGCAGTTGGCACTTATCTATTGATTTTTTCCTATTCCCTTGTTCCCCCTAAGTTGAACTTAATGGGGTGTATTGATGCGGGCAAGGATATTTCACTAATTAGTTTCACTCTTGGGTCCTTTTCACACCTAGTCATTTAAGTTTACTTTGGGATTTCTTAGGGAATTTTTACTTTATGTCTTGAGCCATAAGATTAAGAAACATGCCATAATCTTATGTTATCCTATATCTCACCTTGGCCCATTTAAACCAAGGTTTTTCATTGTATTACACACATTCTATTTGCATTATTTGATAGAAATATAGTTTATTCTTGTTATATTGATCTTAAAAATTCTTTGTATTTTCTACTAGGCCTCTAGATCTTGGGTGGCTATATCCATTCACAAATCCTACACATTTATTTGAGAAATTCTACCAACAATTCATGCACCTTGCTTGAGAAAAAATAGTTCATGTTTCTTGTCTAAAATTTCATAGTTCCTTGCATACATGTCTTCTAGTGAATTACATCTATAATACCTCTATAGTGGATCAAACTTCATTAGTCTTTAATAAACATATACACATAGAGGATGCTAAAAAAAATCATGAAGTTTGGTTTTATTTCCACCATTTGCATTTTCTTGAAATTTTAAAAAGGTTTCAAAAACCTCCTTTAGATCTCTTCTTTAAATATATTAATGAAAACTAGTGAAATTTCAATTGTTTCCCTATTTGAAACTATTATGTGGTGTTGCATTTAAGGTTCTAGAATGTGTACAATTTGCAATAGATTTACAAAATACAAATCAAATCCAAATTTAGATTTGTAATTTATAATCTAGTATCTAAAAATATTTAACAATTTGTAACTTGTTGCAAAGTGTAATAGAGATCTAGTTTTTGGTTTGCAATTTGTAATCCAAGATCCAAAACTGATTTGCAATTTGCAATATGGGATCTAGAAAAATTGCAATTTACAATTTGGGATCCAAAAAATATTTATAATTTGTAATTTAAATCCTCTAGCTCTATGCCAAAATCGCTTGACTTTGTAAGCATAGGCAAATCAAAACATTAAGATTCAAACTTATAAATTTTGGATTTTAATCACCAAAATTAAAATATGAAATTTTAATTTTCAGAATTTTAAAATATGAAAATTTAATTTTTAGAATTTTAAAATATGAAATTCTAATTTTTAGAATTTTAAAATTTAGAACCAGCTTTTAAGTTAGAATAAATCTTGTGAATCATGACAATTGAAATGCACATATACATTTTAACTAAAATTTATATATTTTCAAAATTTGAAATTAAAAATATATATCTCAATTAAGACATATTTTAACCCCTTGGTAAAAATTAATAAAAAAACACACTACAATCGAGTGCATACGACTTTAATTACAAAATCGTAACATTGTAATGATTAATTAACAATCGTAACTAGAGATTGTACTACGATAAAGGATTACATGAGGCAAACTAGACTTGAAAAAATGTACTTTTATGGATAAAAAACTAATGACTCTTTAAACATTATGAAAAATCAATATAATTATAAGAGGCGCTCCTAAGTTTGGAACTTTGTCAACACCAATTCAATGAAACATGACAACTTTAAGGTTTAAACATAATTACAAATTTATTCCTTTAAATTTGAAATTCCAAGAAAAGAAGGTTATAAATGTAGATCAAAGGTCAACCTTAGCAATGCAAAGAAATTTTCACATGTTATAGGTGAGAGGCTAAAATGATGACTAAAAGCATGAAGAAATACAAAATATGACATATATTATAATGAGAAAACTCAATCACACAAAGACACTTTATTGTGATAATGCAATATGTTAGTTAGCAGATTTGTCACTTTGAGAAGCTAAAAAAATCATGATTTACTGAAGGAATAGTGACAAAACTGCCTAAAATAGTTGGACTGATCACCAATAGAAAGATGATCTTCCTCTACAATTGAGAGGGGTAGCTCCCTTGTATGATGGGGTTTGAGTTCTTAGGTGTGAGAAATAAGAATAAAGAATTAGTAGAAACAAAGGACACAAAGTTCATAAGTTTTGTGCCCATGAACATTAACTGATAAGATAAACAACTATTACTTCCCAACATGTAAAGAGGTCACACATTGAACATAAAAAAAACATACAACCATATAGCACATAAAGTTTCTATGTGAAGTTTAGATGCAGCCACACATAACAAGGCATTGCAGAATGATTACAAATTGACATAAGAAAACCTAAAATCCAAGAAGAAATTAAATAGACATAAAGTTCTAGAAAATCCCTTCAATTCTTCAATAAAATAAGAACCTAAAGTCTCACAAAATCCCTATACAATAGTTGTGCTGGAAAGATGAATAGTTGCTACCAGAATTTTGCAAAAAAAGAAAAACCCTTCTCACCAAGCTCTCCTAATGAGAAGCTAGAAAGAGATCCTTTGCTTTACATTTGTATCACATATTTATAGAATTTCCCTCCTCATTGAAAGCATATATGATTCTTGAAAATCTAATAATAAAATAAAACCTTTCACTTTCTCGTGCATATAAAATTTAACTCATTAATCAGTTAAAATATTATAACAATAAACTTTATAATAAAGGTATATGCCTCAACTTGAAAATGATAGACAAATGACTATTATAGTGTACTACAAGACTTCCAGGCATTAAATCATAATCTCCAGCAGTTAAATTTCCTTCATCTAAAATAAAACTCACATAGGATATGAAATCAATTTGTTTCTCAACTCTATTGCAAGAAAGATGAGGTATCATGTGATTGAGGATCACACCTCTACCACTAAAGTAGAAAGAACAGGGGATGAGATGTCTTCGTTCATGAGGAATGGAAAAATATAAGTGTAGTGGCCTAGATAGTTGAAAGCAAGTTCATCTTCATTCTACTACTAGCAACATTCTCCATTAACGTCAACAAATCTACAGTTCTTTAAACAAAAACTTCAACAATATTCTTTTGTACTTTATGATTCAGTATACGTAGAACTCTACATCGAAATCCAAAATATCCATACATGAGTCTATTGCATCTTGTAACTTATACATCATATGACTTATTCTAGATATTTCTATTTTCCTCATATCACTAATTACATTGTGATTTTTACTCATCATCTCTTCTCTAGAATTTTGGTTCTATCAGGTTTTTCCTTCAAAACACTATTGAGAAAAAGGAATCCCAACTAAAGTGGGCAAAGATGAAAACACAAAGACACCAAGGAGACAACACAGAGGCAAAAAAACTTTCTTTTTATTCATACACAAAAATTACAATCAAAGATGTTTACATACAAAAATCAGAGACATGACTCTGTTTTTACTCCATACAATAAACTGCCCGAATTTTGGTGCAACAGAGCTTTCTATGTGCTGCTCTATGTTGTTGTTACAAATATTCTGGAGCACTAGAGCTTTGTACTCTCACTATCCTCTGCTACTGTAGGTTTTTCTTCTTCCTCTGTCTACTTGTTCTATTATGTTGAACATTTCCTCATCTGTCTCACCCACAAAACATTCTATTCTTCCTTTTTGTCTTTCTTACCTTTCCCAAAAATCGCCACTCATTTTCAAATTCACCAACCATAATTAATTAGCTGCCAGAAACATTAACTGGGACAACAGATGTTAGACATGGCAAGGAGTGGGAGATCCCAATGAATTATTTCTGGTAGTGCATTTAATGTAGTTATTGCCATTGCTCAAGATTATATTTACAACACTCCCCCTTAATCTTGAGCCTTTCTATTTTTTATCACTGTTCAAAATTTTTGCAGCAAATTTTTCAGAGCAATGTCTTTTCGGAGAAAAGTTTCCAGAGCTTTTCTTTATGCACCTGTTCAAATTTCCAGCACTTTTCTAGGTTTCCAGAACTAAAATTCTAGAAATTTCTGTCATGCCAAGCCTATCCCTTAGGCGTTCAAAGGAGTCTTTTGACAATGCCTTTGTGAAAATATCAACGTGTTGTTGCTCAGATTTGTAAAACTAAAGTTGAATGTCTTCATGCTCCACCAACTCCCTCATGAAATGGTAGCAGACTTCAATGTGCTTGCTTCATCCATAAAAGATAGGATTCTTTGTCAAGGCTATAGAAGACACATTGTCACAAAATATGGTAGTACCATCTTCTTGCTACTCATTTAAGTCTACAAGGATTCATCTAAGCCAAATAGCCTAACATGCTTCTGCATTTGCTACTATGTACTCTACTTCTGCTATGGAGAGAGAAACTATGGGTTATTTCTTTTATGCCCATGAAATTTCTCCTAAACCCATGTAGAACACATAACTCGATGTGCTCTTCATGTCATCTACATTTCCTGCCCAATTAATGTCTGTGTACCCAACTAGTTGAAACTCATTTGAAGTGGTATACCCGATGACATAACCTTTCGTGCCATCGACATACCTCAAGATTCTTTTTCCTGCTTGCTAGTGTGTGTCCTTAGGTTGCTCTATGAACCTAGAAATCAAGCTCACCACATACATCAAATCAGGTCTTGTAGCTGTCAAATACATGAGGCTTCCAACCATGCTCTTGTAGAGGTTTGGGTTAACATCACTACTGCTGTCCTCTTTACTTAATTTCAGACCTGTAGCTATTGGGATTGGGGCTGGTTTGATGTCCAACATTCTAAATCTCTTCAAGATTTGTTTGGCATAATTAGTTTGTGAAATGAAGATGCCATGCTCTATTTGTTCGACCTCTATGCCTAGGAAATATTTTAGCAAACCTAGGTCTGTCATTTCAAATTTATTTTTCATTGCCTCTTTGAAATCAGCAATTAGAGGTCACTATTTCCTGTGAAAATCAAATCATCTACATATAAAACAACAATAAGAATCTCACCATTGGCTGCCTTGATGTAGATTGTGGGCTCACTACCCCTTTTGCTAAAACCATTGCTTAGAAGGTACAAATCAATTCTACTGTACCATGCCCATGGTGCTTGGTTAGGCTCATAGAGAGCTTTCCGGAGCCTATACACTTTGTCTTCATGCCCTGGGACTTCATAGCCAAGTGGCTACTCTACATACACCTCTTCTTTTAGCACTCCATTTAAGAAGGCTAACTTTAGATCCATCTGAATTACTTTCCATTTGTGTTGGCCTACAATTGTTAGACTCCCTGTACTGTTTCTAGCCTTGCTACTGGTGCATATGTTTCATCAGTCTCTTCCAGGATGTTGTTTGTAACCTTTGACAACTAGCCTTGCTTTATGCCTCTCAACCTTACCATCAGCTGTACACTTGGTCTTATAGACCCACTTAACCCCAATGACTGATTTCCCTTTGGGTAAATTAGTGAACTCCCATTTTTTATTCTCTCTCTAGCATCCATCTCTTCATCCATGGTCTTACACCATTTTTATTCCTTCACGGCTTCTTCAAAATACATTGGATCACTATAGGAAAATAATGCAAAATCTATATTTTCATCAAAATCAGCATGCCTTGTGCTGTCATAAATTTCCCTCATGCTTCTTGTCCTCATGGTATCAATGATACAAGCATAAGGTCAGAATTTTCAGAGTTGCATGATTATTGGACTAATGAAGAAGACTAAGCACCAGAATTTTTAGCCTATTATAAATTTTTGGAGCAACTACTCTGATGAAAATTTTGAGAGCTCCTACTATTTTTGAACTATTTCCTTACTATAGATTTCCAATGCACCTACCTTTTGGAGCTTCTTCATCCTCAAAGGGTATTGTGACAAAAATACCCATGTTGCTGTCCACCATTCCATCCCATTATTCATTTTCAATGAATTCAACATCCCTACTGATCACCACTTTCTTGGTGATGGGCTTATACAATCTATAGGATTTTGACTCTTCACTATAGCCTATGAAGATGCATTTTTCTCCTTTATCATCAAATTTTTGTCTCTTTTCTTTTGGCACAAGTGCATATGCCACACACCCAAATATTCTCAAATGCTCAACACTCCATTTGCATTTTGTCCACACTTCTTATGGAATCTTGTCATGAATGACCTTTGTGGGGCACCTATTCAATATGTGGACTATTGTTGCTACAGCTTCACCCTAATAATCACTTGTTAAACCTCTTGCCTTTAGCATGCTTGCTATCATCTTCGTGATGGTTCTATTTTTTTTCAGCCACTCCATTTTGTTGTGGAGTATACTGGGCTTTGACCTATTTTTGAATGCCTTCATACTTGCAAAAGTTCATAAAATTTTTAGATATATACTCTCCCCCTATGTCCATTCTGAGGACTTTGATAAAGTGGCCACTTTTCTTTTTAGCTAAGACCTTAAACTCCTTAAACTTCTTAAATGCTTCTAATTTGTTCTTTAAAAAATACACCTAGGTTTTTCTGCTATAGTCATCAATGAATGTCATGAAATAAACATTTCCACCTAGGGTTGGGATCTTCATGGGACCACACAAATCTGAATGCACCAACTCTAATGGTGCTCTTGCTATCCTAGAATACCTTGATTGGAAGGGTTGCCTATGTTGTTTACCTAGGATGTATGTTTCACAGTTTCCATCAGGTTGTACGATTGCTAATAAGCCCCTAACCATGTCTGTTCTAGCTAAAAGACTTAAACTAGAATAGCTTAAATGCCCATACCTTAAATACCAAAGTTTTGATGGGTCTTGGATGACTGTTTTGAAGGCTGACTGTTGTAGGCCTATTGACTGTACTAGTTGTATTTTGAGGGGAAACATCCAATTTTCTGTCATTTGAACCACTGCAATAACTTTCTTGCTTCCATCCTTGTCATAGATGATGCATTCCCTTTTCTCCATTACGAGTCTATAACGATTTTGGACCATCTGTCCAATGCTTAAGAGGTTGTGTTTCATGCCTGGGGCATAGAAGACATCATGGATTTGTCTTTCTTCACCATGCTTGGTTTTATGCACAATATGCCTTTGCCCATGACTGGAACCTTCTTATTGTTCCCCATTTTAATTTTAGATGCTATTGTCTATGGACGCAAATAAATTTCTATTACCACTCATGTGGTTTTTACAGGCATTGTCCAAATACCAAATTTTAGCACTGCCCTATTCTACAAGATTGCATGCAACAAACACTTGTGACTATTTTTCATTTTCAGCCTTGTTCTCATTTGCCACATTGGCATTTTGACTCCCTTGGTCACACTATTTCTTCCTACATTCACTTGCATAGTGACCATACTTATGATAGTAGTAACACTACACATTCCTCTTATTTGAGCTGCCATTCCTTTTATTTTGGAAGTCTGATTAGGAGGTGCTAGCCTCCTCTTGACTATTTGAACCTCCTCTTCCAGAGTTGCTTCTACCTCTGCCCCTTTGACCTCTTCCTTTGTAGTTTCTTCCTCTTCCCCTACCTCTCACATTTCCTTATTCTTTGAATGCTTGCTCTAGGGAAGGAGTGGATCTATTTACCCGCCACTCATGGGTATGAAGTGAACCCATCAACTCATCAAGTGTCATTTTTGAGCGGCATTTAGTTTCTTCTATGGTAATAACTATTGGGTCAAATCTAGGGGCAAACTTCTAAGGATTTTCTCTATAATCCTTTTCTCATACATGGTTTCTCCATTTATCCTCAACTAATTAACGGAGGTGGAAACCCTTGTGTGAAAGTCTAAATAGACTCACTGTCCTTCATCTACAAGGTCTCAAAATCTCTTGTAAACACTAGGAGCTTCATTGATCTTACCTTGTCAGTTCTCTTGTAACTATTTTGCAATATTTCTCATGCTTCTTTGGTATAACTAGCTACTGCTATTCAAGGAAAATAGCCTCTGTTAAGGCTGCCTCAATCAAACTGAGGGCTTCTGCATAATTTATCCTTGTCTCCTTCAACTGATTCTTTTGAGCATTGCTCAATGTTGTAAATGCATTTGGGTCAGTCACATATGTGAACCCATTTGCCACTAACTCCCACAAATCATTTGCAACTAAAATAGTTTTCATTTTCTTTGCCTAGACATCATAGTTTTTACCATCAAATATAGGTGGCTGCTGCCAACTCCTATTATTGCCTCTACCCATTTTGCTAAATGGGGGAAAACACTAATACCCAGAAAAGAAAATCCATGGTTCTCTCGTTGCATGCCCAGAAAACACTAGGGCTCTAATAGACATGGCTCTGATATCAAATTGTTGGGAAAAAGAAATCCCAACTAAAGTGGGTAAAGATGAAAACACAAAGACACCAAGGAGACAACACAGAGGTAGAAAAACTTTCTTTTCATTCATACAGAAAATTACTATCAAAGATGTTTACCTACAAAAATTAGAGACAAGACTCTGTTTTTACTCCATACAATAAACTACCCAGATTTCAGCACAACAGAGTTTTTTGTGTGCTACTCTGTGCTGCTGTTACAAATATTACAGAGCACTAGAGCTCTGCACTATCCTCTACTGTTGCAGGTTCTTCTTCTTCCCCTGTCTGCTTGTTCTATTATGCTAAACATTCCCTCATCTGTCTCACACACAAAACATTCTATTCTTCCTTTTTATCTTTCTTAGCTTTCCCAAAAATTGCCACTCATTTTCAAATTCACCAACCAGAAATAATTAACTACCACAAATATTAACTGGGACAGCAAGGATGTCAGACATGGCAAGGAGTGGGAGATCCCAATGGATCATTTTTGCAAGCGCTCAAGATTATATTTCCAACAAAGACTTCGTAAATGAACTTATTTGTTTTGTTCTTGTGATTCCTATGAAGTGCATGAGTCAAATCATTACAAAGATCATTATTACAGGTTTTTCCAGTATCTGCAAAAAGAGAAACCCTTTGATCATCACCGCTTCCAATTGGAAGGCCTTGATCCATTGCAAAACATTGATAGTTCTCTCCATCTCACTACTTGTCTCAACCAAATTATTGTAACCACTTCAAAAATCTAATTTATTATTGTTTTTCTGAGTTTTGTATGCCTCTAAACCTGTGTGCTCAAGCAAATCAACCTGTAACCATGGATTAAGTTCACTCTTACAATAAGGGAGAATAGTAGCACTCAAGTTTCTCAGTCAAGATCTGTCAAGTCTCAGGTTCTTGGAAGTTGCAAGCTTAATATGTCTTCACATGGAATTACACTAAAGGGGCTATGAAGTTTAGCATTATTGTTATTATATCCCTGCATGCAATTTGATTCAATTGCAATAGACTCCTCCAAAGGCAACATTAAGTATGTTACTTCTTTGGTTTTTTGAAAATTCACGTATATAATGCCACCCAAATAAACTATCATGGCTGTGGATCCCAGAATTATTATGAATGGTCTTCTACTTTAATAAGCTTGTTGTGAATTAGCTATTTCACAAAACTAGTTACATGATATTGTATATTGATAAACATGATAGGTAAGTCAAGTATCCAAGTAGTTATTGCAATCGGAAGTGAATTTGCATATGGACCCATCTGTGTTTTATTGCTTGTAGACTTGAGGAGAGGAATAAGTGCAAATGGCAACTCGAAGGATAGTATCATCGATGGTATGATGATTAACTAGCTAGCACTAGAAGAACCTCCAATTATAGCAACAATTAAACTTGGGATGATTACGAGACATCAAGTTAAAGATTAAAAAGCCACAGTTTGAACCATAAATTGAGAAAACACTGTGATAATTGCAGTAGGAAAATGCTTAGGTACATTCTTTAGGGCGTTCCATATCTTATTTGATGTATATGCATGATTAGGATTTTTTTAAACTATCAGTGAAAATGTTTCATCATAGTCCAAACATACAGTTAGTTGTTTTCTTTGTGTCATGCGTGTAATGTCTTCAAATACATCCATAGATGAAGGATATAAATCTCAGTAGTTTTCCCATGCCAAATGTGATGCTTTCCCATTATCATTACTTCAGGCTTCCTAAAAGAATGACTTGACATTATTCGCAGATATTTACTCTACTTTATATAGTAGTCTAATGTCTTTGTGAAGACATTGTGAATTGATGCTTCATGTATCTTCAGTTCAACACCTTTAGGTATACCTAAATGCATTTTTTCATTTTCACCTAAGAGAACTACATGTTCATGTTGTTCACTAACACTGTCTCTCTGAAAGCTCAAATGCATACTGTATCTGACTAAAAATATCTAGGTTTCTTTACTTAGGTATCAGAAAATCATCAGATAACTATGGCAAATCTGTTGAGTAGCTCAATGCCTAGATTGTGGCCCTTATCTCCTAGAAGAATGCATACATATCTGGGGGATCATTTACAATTAAAAGCTATGACATAAATCTTCTTTTATTATGCCATAATAGAGGTCCATTCTCTGCTACAGCACCTCCACATGGCATAGATTGGAAGACATTTACAAAGGTTGCAAAATCTGGCATTGAATCTACTAGATGCATTTGCATGAAAATTCTAAAACTGGTTCAGCAAATCCATTTTATTTGTATCCTGCAATAATTACATTGCGTGAGACCACCTTTCTTTGAGATATTTTAACAAAGTATTCACTGCACCTCCTAAGCACTTCCACATTTTGACGTAGCTAATGAGGATGCTGGTGCAGATTCTGGAATTTGGATTTACTCCTGCCAATTACATTTACTTGAAAGTTCTTAAAGCGTTTTCAACAAATCTATTTTAATGCAGATTTTGCAAACATTATAGTTCATGAGACTAGGTTTCCTTGAGACCTTGCATTCAACAGTTCATGTGCTTCATTTGTGCTTTAGGATCTTCACTATCAATGGCGACCAAGGGAATGAATCGGGAGAAAATGAAGTTTGCAAACCCTAAGAACTGTCATTAAAGAAGTATCAACCAAATATAAAGTTCATAAACCTTTCAGCTACCGATAGAATATGCAATTGGCCAAAAATAAAGTTCGTAATCATCCCATATCGGCCATAAATTAAGTTTGCAAACCTTCAACTTTCCCGATAAGAAACTAATTGGGGGTTTAATTAGTTGGCCAACTATAATATTGGCCGATAAAGAATAAATCCACAAAAAAATTGAGTTTATGAACTTTTAAAATTGGAGATGAGTGATTTATTTGGCTATTCTGAAAAACTAATAACTTTTGACTTTTCACCCTCTTTCAGTCACTCATAAATTTTGCTAAACATTGAAACTTTTGAAACCTTCCCATCATACATTAATTTTCTTTTTGGCACAAAACTATAATGTATCCTTTTAATTATTTAACTTTAAAAAAAATATTTAAAATATATTTTATCTCCCATAATATTTGAAACTGCTATAAAGTTTAATAATTTCATAACTTTTGACCACAAAGGAAATTTTACCTGGAAACTTGGCCATATGGTGTGAAATGGCCCCACGAAGCCTTTTGCCAACCTATTTTGGTCCATCTATCATAAAATGTTGAGTTTAATACTTTCCACAAATTGTTGAGCTAGAATAAAAAAATTTAAAATCTCTGGATTCGTGAAGGATTTTGCCTTAAAAACTCAGCTACATTAGGCAAAACAAAGTTAATAAACTCCTTGCAAATGGTTTTGTATCAACACAAATAGATCTCCATATTTAATTGTTTTCATGAATATCAATTAATCGGTACAACCATCTTCTTGGTGTTGATGAAATGATGAATTAATTTTCCTTCAAGCACTTAAACTGATGCACCAAATCATCTCATAATAATGCAATAGCTATTGGCATAGGGGGACAGGGAAGGAAGAAAACAATCCTCTGATACCAAAATGTTGGAAATAGGGGAGACAAGGGAGGTAGACTGAAATCCAAAAAAAATAAATTGCTACACAGCAAGAACAAACAAACACAGAGACAGAGAGACAAGGCACATGGGCAACAAATATATATTTTATATTTTCCTCTTCCAAGATTACATTCAAAACCTCTTACAAAATTTATGCAGAGCTGCTGCTCTGTTTAACTATTTTACCCCAATCTTTGGAGCTACAACTAAAACTATTCTGAAGCTTCTTGTAGGAACTCTGTAGCTATCTGTGCATAACCAATGCTACTACACATGAGACCTTCTATTCTCTGTAATGTTCTCTCTGCTGCTCTCACTGTGTTGTTCCCTTCTGGAACATTCCTTCTACAGATCTTATTCTCTCTACTATTTGCAAGTTCTATCTCCCCCGGTCAACAACTTTCCCTCTTATTTGTCTCTTTCCAGCCTTGCCAGAAAACTAGCGCTCAACACAATTCAAAATTCTAACTCACCTAGTGGAATGAATGTGGGCAGGTGCAAATGGTGCTGAGGATGAGATTTGGAAATCTCCAAATCCTGACGTGGGTGCAAGTGCATTAAATTGTTTGACGGAAGATTAATTCTTCCAACACTCCCCCTTAATCAAAAGTCAGATGTCATGCAACAATTTTCTTTCTGGAACTGATCTCCAGAGTTATACCTATCCACTTGCCTTTCTAGAGCAGATCTTTAGAGTTGTTTATACCACTCTGCATCACCTTCAGAGCTCTTCTCTGCATCTCTGGAGCACCTCTGGAGCATCTCCGGAGCTGCACACACCTTCCAGAGTTGAACCTCTAGAGCTCTCCTGCTATCTTTCTAGATTTGAACCTCTAAAGCTTCCTTCTTTATAGGACTATACACCTCTGGAGCTATCCTCTTTCCAAGGTTGCACACCTCCGGAGCTGTCCATAATGCCTAGCCTATCCCTTAGGCATTCAAAAGAATCTTTTGTCAATGCCTTTGTAAAAATGTCAGTGAGTTGTTGCTTGGATCTACAATACTGCAACTCAATCTCTCCTCGTTCTACCAACTCCCTTATAAAGTGATAATGGATCTCAATGTGCTTGCTTCATCCATGGAAAATAGGATTCTTTGTCAGGGCTATTGATGAAACATTGTCACAATGAATGGTTGTACCATCTTCTTGTTGCCCATATAAGTTTGTAAGGATCCTTCTCAACCAAATAGCCTAACATGTTGCTACATTTGCTGCAATATACTCAGCTTCTACTATAGATAGAGAGACAATGGGCTACTTCTTAGATGCCCATGATATCATGCCTGAACCCATGTGAAATATATAGCCGGATGTACTCTTCCAGTCATCAACATTTCCTACCCAATATCTATCTGTGAAACCAACCAACTTAAACTCATCAGAAACATCATACAAGATGTCATAACCTGTTGTGCCATTCACATACTCAGGATCCTCTTTCCTGCTTGCCAATGTGTGTCCTTAGGCTTCTCCATGAACCTAGAAATTAGGCTTACAACATACATCAAATCAAGCCTAGTTACTGTCAAGTACATGAGGCTTCCAACCATGCTCTTATAGAGGGTTGGGTTTACTTCCTTGCTGCTGTCCTCTTTACTCAACTTCAGATCTATGGCAGTTGGTGTAGGGGTAGGTTTACTATTCTCCATTTTAAATCTCTTCAAAATCTATTTGGCATAGTTAGTTTGCGATATAAATATGCCATGCTCTATTTGTTTGACCTCAATGCCAAGAAAATACTTTAGCAGACCTAAGTCTGTCATCTCAAACTCATTCTTCATTGCCATTTTGAAATCAACAATGAAAAGATCACTATTGCTAGTAAAAATTAGATCATCTACATACAAAATAGCAATCAAAATTTTACCTTCAGCTACTTTGATGTAAAGAGTGGGCTCACTGTTGCTTTTGCTAAAGCCATTGCTCAACAAATATGAGTCAATTCTACTATACCATGCCCTAGGTGCTTGTTTCATCCCATGGAGGGCTTTCCGAAGCCTATATACTTTATCCTCTTTCCCTGGAACTTCATGGCCAAGGGGCTGCTCCACATACACTTGTTCTTTCAGCACTCTATTTAAGAAGTCTGACTTTACATCCATTTGAAACACCTTGCACTTGTGTTGGGCTGCTATTGCTATGACTACCCAAACTATTTCCAACCTTACAACTGGTGCATATGTATCATCATAATCTCTTCCAGACTATTGTTTGTACCTTTTGACAGCTAGCCTTGCCTTATGTCTTTCAATCTTTCCTTTAGTAGTAGACTTGGTCTTATAGACCCACTTAACTCCAATCACTTGTTTACCCTTGGGTAAATCAGTTAGGTGCCATGTGTCATTCCTCCCTATGGCATCCAATTCTTTATCCATGGCCTTACACCATTTCTCTTCTTTCATAGCTTCTTCAAAGTGGATTGGATCACTATAAGAAAATAATGCAAAATCCAAATTCTAATCATCATTAGCATACCTTGTGCTGTCGTAAATCTCCTTCACACTCCTTGTCCTTTGAGGAATCAATGATGCGAGTGTGGGCTGAATTACCTCTGGAGTTGCTACTGTTCTGACCTCTAGAGCTACTATTATGACCTCTGGAGCTATTGTTCTGATGACCTCTAGAGCTACTACTGTGACCCCTAGAGATGCAGTTCTGTTGACCTCCAAAGTTGCTGTGCTGTTGTCCACCTTTGGAGCTGCTGTGCTGAACACCTCCGAAGCTTTTGTTCTCCAATGCTCTATGGTAGTTTCTCCCCAAGTTGTTGCTCTTCATAGTTCCTCCAGAGCTGTTGAGCTCCAAAGCTTCTTCATCTTCAAGGGGTATTGTGACTGAAATACTTTTGGTGTTATCTACCATTCCATCCCATGCTTCATTCTCAATGAACTCAACATCCCTGGTGATCACAATCTTTTTGGTAATCAGATTATATAGTCTATAGGCTTTTGACTCTTCACTATAGCCCATCAAGATACATTTTTCACCTCTATCATCAAATTTCTACCTCTTCTCTTTAGGCATGAATGCATATGCCACACACCTAAAGATTCTCAGGTGTTCAACACTCCATTTGTAGTTTGTCCACGCCTCTTGTGGAATCCTATCACGAACGGCCTTTGTAGGACACCTGTTTAATAGGTAGACCGCTATTGCTACAGCCTCACCCCAATAATCATTTTACAGTCCCTTTGCCTTCAGTATGCTTGCTACCATCTCTGTGATGGTTCTATTTTTCCTTTCAGCTACTCCATTTTGCTGTGGAGTATACCTTGTTGTGAATTGTTTATGAATCTCTTCATACTTGCAGAAATTTTGAAATTGTTTAGAGATATACTCTCACCCTCTGTCTGATCTTAAGGCCTTGATATAGTGGTCGCTTTGCTTTTTAGTTGATGCCTTAAACTCCTTGAATTTCTTGAAGGCTTCTAATTTATTATTCAAAAAATAAATCTAGATTTTTCTGCTATAATCATCAATGAAGGTCATAAAATATACATTCCCTCCTATTGTGGAGGTCTTCATAGGACCACATAAATCTAAATGCACCAACTCCAATGGTGCTCTTGCCCTTCTAGAATACCCTGATTGAAAGGGTTGTCTATGCTGCTTTCCTAAAATGTAGGCTTCACATTTTCCATCGGGCTCTACAATATTTGGTATCCCTCTAACCATGACTTTCTTGGACAATAAATTCAAACTAGAAAAGCTTAAATGCCCATACATCAAATTCCACAATTTGGATGGGTCTTTGATGACTATCCTAAAGGTAGATTGTTGTCCCACTGCTGTGAGTGCCAGAGATAGTGCTAGAAACTGTGCTAGAGATAGCACTAGAGATAGCACTGGAGACTCTATGTGTATCCTAAGAGGAAACATTATGTTCCTCATCATCTGCACTACTACAATGACTTTCTTACTGCATCCTTTATCAAATATTGTGCACTTTCCATTTTCCATCAGGATTCTATAACCATTTTGGACCATCTTTCCAATGCTCAATAGGTTATGTTTTATGCCAGGGGCATAATATACATCCTGGATCTGCATTTTCTCACCTTGCTTGCTAAGGACTATGATGATGCCTCTTCCTATAACAGGAACCTTTTGACTGTTCCACATCGTGATCTTAGACTTGACATTTCTGTCAATGGAGGCAAACAAGTTTTTATTACCACTCATGTGGTTGCTACACCCGCTATCCAAATACCAGACTTCAGGGCTGCTCTTCTCAGTAAGGTTGCACACAATAAACACCTTAGACTAATTTTTATTTTCAGCCTTGTTCTCATTTGCTACATTAGTATTTTGGCCTCCATGATCACGTTGTTTCTTTCTACACTCACTAGCATAATGACCAAACTTATGATAGTAGTAGCATTGAACATTGCTTTTGTCATACCTTTGATTAGAACTATTGTTCTTCTTCTTTTCATAATAGCTTGGCTGTGAGGTGCTTGCCTCTTCTTGGCTATTTGAAACTCCTCTTCCGAAGTTGCTTCTTCCTCTACCTCTTTGACCTTTACCTCTACTATTTCTTCATCTTCCCCTACCTCTTGCATTGTTTTGAGCCTTGAAGGCTTGCTTAAGGGAAGGAGCGGATCTATTCAACTGCTACTCATGGCTTTGTAGAGAGCCCATCAACTCATCCACTATCATTTTGGATAGGTCCTTTGTCTCTTCAATGGTTATGACAATAGGCTCAAATCTAGAAGGTAGACTTCTTAGGATTTTCTCAACAATCCTTTGTTCATCTATGGTTTCTCCATTTATCCTTAGCTAATTTAGCATGGTAGAAACTCTAGTGTGAAAGTCTAAAATAGACTCACTCTCCTTCATCTGTAAGGTCTCAAAATCTCTTCTAAACAGTTGGAGCTTGACTAAACTCAATTTGTCAGTTACCTTGTAGTTGTTCTGTAATATTTCCCATGCTTGTTTTGAGTAGTTTGCTATTGCAATGCGGGGGAAAATAGCCTCTGTCAAGGCTACCTCTATTAGACTGAGGGCTTTTACATCCTTCATTCTTGTTTCCTTCAAATGGTTTCTTTGAGCATTTGTTAGGGCTGCATAGGCTGCTGGGTCTGTGGTGTCTGTGAACCCATTGGTGACCAAATCACATAGGTCATTAGCAACCAATATTGTCTTCATCTTCTTAGCCCATATATCATAATTATGTCCATCAAAGGTAGGTGGCTGCTACCATCCTTTGCTGTCTCCACCTGCCATGCTTCTCAAATCTAAGAAAACTGATAATGCCTAGACAAACTAGGGCTTATATAGAACACCCACAAAAGTTTCTAGCTACCCAGAAAAATAGGGCTCTGATACCACTTGTTGGCACAGGGGGACAAGGAAGGTAGAAAACAATGCTCTGATACCAAAATGTTGGAAATAGGGGAGAGAGACGAGGCAGACTGAAATAAAAAAAAAAATTTGCTACATAGCAAGAACAAACAAACACGAGATAGAGAGACAAGGCACATGGACATCAAATATATATTTTATATTTTCCTCTTCCAAGATTACATTCAAAACCTCTTACAAAATTTATGTAGAGATGCTACTCTCTTTAACTGTTTTGCCCCAATCTCTAGAGCTGTAACTAAAACTATTTTGGAGCTACGTGTAGGAACTCCGTAGTTGTCTATGCATAACCAGTACTACTACACACGAGACCTTCTATTCTCTGTAATGTTCTCTCTGCTGCTCTTACTGTGTTGTTCCCTTCTAGAACATTTCTTCTGCAGATTCTATTCTCTCTGCTATCTATAGGTTCTCTCTCCCCTGGTCAACAACTTTCCCTCCTATTTGTCTCTTTCCAGCCTTGCCAGAAAACTGGTACTCAACACAATTTAAAATTCAAACTCACCTACTAGAATGAATGTGGGTAGGTGCAAACGATGCTAAGGATGAGATTTGGAAATCTCCAAGTCTTGACGCGAGGGAAGGTGCATAAAATTGTCTGACGAAAGATTAATTCTTCCAACAATAGCTTCACATAAACATAATTAGACAAATAGTCTATAGAAACCTAGTGCGCAAAACTTACAACATTGTCAGTCTGCAATCATGACTGAAATTAACGAGTTGAGTTCGACTAGCAACCAAAAGTTGATTAGGCTTTTGCACTAGGGACAATTGACTTGAATAGCTCATCAGAATGGTGAAACTCAAAATTAATGATGCATGCAAGCAGTGGAAAAGTTTAAAATATGTTGAGTATAAAATTGAGGCCAACAACTAGCTCTAGGTGGGGACAAGGAGTGCAAAGGACGTGGTAGGAACCTAAAATCTCTAGCAAGGATCATTGCCTTGTGCAATGGGGCTATAGAGTAAGGAAAAATACCACAACATGATAGGGAAAAGAGAAATTTGAGTGAAAACAAAATGATACACATAAGAAAAAGTGAAGGGAAACTAAAAAAATACATGACAAAACATCCTACCTAACATATGTACATGGTAGGACAACTCTACCCAAAATTAATTCAGGATGGTTATTGAAAGATGTTGGTTCAGAGAAGCAAATGCCTCTATGGAAAAAAAAGGTGTATCTATGATGTATTTGTAAATTCAGAAGTAGAATTATTATTATAAACATGAACCTAGAAATTTTGAATTGAAAGAACCCCCTAAAAAATGTGTTTTAGCCAAATAACCATTTCTCATCAAACACCTTTGAAGCTTAATGAATACTTTCTTGCATATAATCAGCTATAGGTTCATGTATTGCATCAAATTGACTGATATCCCATGTCTGTACATAGTTATTTGAATCGTACAAACATAATTGCATTGAGCACAAAATAATTTCCAAATAGCACAACTTCATTTTATATTGTAGAAATTGACTTGGGTTTCTTTTATTCTACTGATAATATGTATGTACTTTCTGATTTGTCAAGCATATCATCTTCTGCTATCACCTGCAAAGGGGACATAACAACTTCTCCACATAGAAAATAGTCATCAGGCATTTCTAAACACCAATTTGGAATAACAACATGAGGTCGAACATTCTCACTTGTTTGATTATTTTGTTTGTTCTTTCACTATAGCTTATATCAGCTCCATAGTTTTTGGTATTATCCCCTATTATTTGCTAGAAAAACTCACATGTGTTATCCAGACTATGCGTATGATGTTTTTCATCAAATAGTCTTTTTGAAACCTCTATATATTCCTTTTCAAAAGAAAATGATTCAAAAACAAAATCATCTCTATCCTGTTCTTGTAACATTATCTATTCAATGTTCTATTCAAAAAATTCAAAAATTTCATACTCAGGCTACACGTACATCGAAATAAAAATGTTTGTTGATTTATATCCATTTTATCCTCCAATTTCTAGCTCAACTACCTTTCTTTCTATTGCTTCATCAATGATTTCAAAAGTGAATTCTTCTAGTTCTAGAGGAGACAAAGGTCTATTCTCATCCACACTTTCCTTTTCACAATCCACATCATCAAAAGGTTTCTCACAAGTTGTAGTTACGAGAATGAAGAACGTTGTTACATTCCTAGACTACATGTGATCTTGATTTCTATTTGAATATGAAGGAATATAATCTTCCTCATCACTCAAAGAACTATCAGATTCACTTTCATCCTCATAGTGCAAGTTATATATTTGAACTCTTTTTCCCACATGAGGTCTAATTTTTGAATTACTTGTTTCATTCCTTGAGAACTGTTCTTAATCAAAAACAGTAAAATTAAAACATTCAATTGGAGGAGATAAAAGACTTTTCCTTCTTGGCTACACATGGAATGAGTCTATACACTGACGATCTTGTTTTCACATAACTGATTTTTCCCCGGGTTTACTTAGAGTATTTTTCTCAATCTAATTTCTCACCTATAACTGAGATAAAATAAAATCACCTTCAATTATAATAGCTTCTTGTTGTTTAACTTCAAGATCACAAACCTATATTGCTTTAGAATTAAGTGGACATCAGGATGCAAAGCAAAGATAAAAATACAAAGTTGATTTTTCTTAGTTGGCTAATTGCAATGAGGAATCCGCTTTAGTAATCTATTGGATCAATCTACGAAATCTCTCATAGATTCTTCTTATGTCTTTTAAGTTTTGAATTTGGGAAAATTGACACAACAATGCAACTTCTTTAATTACAGATTCATACCTCCTAAGAAATTTATCTTTCATACCATCTCAATTTGTAATGCATCCATCTTCTAAACTCTAAAACCAATTTGTTGCAAGCCCAGTGAGGGATTCAATCAATAGCTGAACAAATACATTCTCCTTGTTGACCCCTAAAATTTCACATGCCACAATGAATGCATTGATGTGATCTTCTACATCCTAAGAATTTTCTCTAGTAAACTTCAAAAAATTCTTTCTTGAACCTGTAAGTAAGGTTGAATGTTGAGTTAATTACATGGGTCCAATTTGATTTCCCCATGGTTAAGATGAAACCAAATCCATGATGCAAACTTGGAAAATATAATAGAAGTGTTCAAGTTATATCCTTATGAGTAAATTCCACTTCATAGAGTTGCCAACCTCTGTCCTCAGGGAGGTACCTTCAAATTTCTGGGGAAATAAAACAACAATACTTCGATCATCTCTAGTAGAGTTGCTAAAAATCTATTAGTAAATAGATTTGTCACATTGAAAAGATGAGAAAACTATGAATTGCCCAAGGTATGGTGACAAAAATGCCTACAATAGTTGGAGTGATCACCAATAAAAAGATGATATTCCTCTGCGTTTGAGAGGGGTAGCTCCTTCATATGACAGGGTTTTAGTTTTTTGGGGTATGCTTTTAATAAGAAAGCATAAAAGGAAACTATAGAAAATGAAAATAAAGAAGACCCTACGTGTGAGACATAAGAAAAACACCTAGGTTTCCAAAGAAAAGACATAGAATAAAGAATAGGCAAAAATAAAGGACACAAAGTTCATAAGCTCAGTGCCTATGAACATTAAGTAATAAGATAAACAACTATTACTTCCCAACATGTGAATAAGTTGTACATTGAACATAAGAAGAACATACAGCCATTCAGAACACAAAGTTTCTATGTGAAGTTCAGATGCAGCCACACATAATGTGAAGGCATTGAACAATGATTATAGATTGACATGTAAGAAAATTTGCAATCCAAGAAATTAAATAGACACAAAGTTCTTGAAAATCCCTTCAATTCTTCAATAAAATAGGAGCCCAAAGTCTCTCAAAGTCCCTGCACAATAGTTGTGTTGAAAAAATGAATAGTCACTACCAGAAGTTTATAAAAAAAGAAAAACCCTTCTCACCAAGATCTCCTAATGAGAAGCTAGAAAAAGATCCTTGCTTTGCATTTGTATCACATATTTATGGAGTTTCCCTCCCCCCTAAAAGCATAATTGATTCTTGAAAATCAATAATAAAATAAAACCTTTCACTTTCCTATGCATATAAGATTTAACTCATTAATGAGTTAAAATATTATACCAATGAACTTTATAACAAAGGGATATGCCTCAGCTTGAAAATGACAAGAAAATTACTGTCATAGTGTACTGAGGGACCTATATGCATTAATTCATAATCTCCAGCTGTTAAGTTTCCTTCTTCTAAAATAAAACTCACATAGGATATGGAATCAATTTGTTTCTCAACTGTTACTGCAAGAAACATGAGGTATCTTGAGGTATCTTGTGATTGAGGATCACTCCTCTACTACTAAAGTAGACAAAATAGGGGATGAGATGTCTTCATTCATGAGGAATGGAAAAATATAAGTGTAGTGGCCCAAATAGCTAAAAGCAAGTTCATCTTCTTTCTACTTCTAGCAACATTCTCCATTGACTTCACAAAATCTGTAGTTCCCTAAACAATCACTTCGATACCATTCTTTTGTACATTATGCTTAAGTAAACACATAACTCTATATCAGAATCCAAAATATCCATATATGAGTCTATTGCATCTTGTAACCTATACATCTATGACTTATTCTAGAGATTTCTATTTGCCTCATATCACTATTTGCATTGTGATTTTTACTCATCTCTTCTCTAGGATTTTGGTTCTATCAGGTTTGCCATTCAAAAGACTCTATAAATGAACTTATTTGCTTTGTTCTTGTGATTCCTATGTAGTGCAAAAGTCAATTCATTAAAAAGAGAATTATTACAAGTTTTTCAGTTATCTACAAAAAGAGAAGCCTTTTGACCTTAATCCCTTCCAATTAGAAGGCCTTGATCTATTGTAATATGTTGTCAGTTCTCTCCATCTGACTACTTGTCTCAACCAAATTACTGTAACTACTTTGAAAATCTAATTTATTATTGTTTTTGTGAGTTTTGTAAGGCTCTAAACCTGTGTACTTGAGCAAATCAACCTGTAACCCTTGCTCAAATTCTCACCTCAATGACATGATTGCCTCAATGATGTCAAATCCTCTTCCTACAACTTGTAGGCTCTTAAATGAGCATTGGCTCTTTTCAATGGTGGACAACACATCGATGGACAACTCATCACCTATAAAGTACAGCAATGGGTGTCCATCTAGGGGTCCTCAATGACCATTTGCTGGCAGGTTTCTCTTAAATTCCCTAGTGTGTTCTCCCTCCTGATAATCGACCCGAAGATCTCCTCTAACTCTTCTTTCGAGAGGTGGTAGCTCTTTCTCAAGGCTCCTCACCTTCTAATCTTTTTGGATGGCATCACCTTGCTTGTTTCTTTATACGTCTCTATTTGTTATATGGAGGTTTAGCTGTGTTTTTATCATCTTTCTTTTCAACTGTTTATGTGCTTTGGGGCTATATATTTCCCCATTTTGTATTTCATAAACCTTTTCTACTTTATTTTTAATATATTTATGAGTCTTGTCCTCTTTCTATTTAAAAAAACCCCCTTGCTCAAATTCACTATCACAATATAGGAGAACAGTGGCACTCCAGTTTGTCAGTCAAGATCTGTCAAGTTGTAAGTTCTTAGAAGCTACAAGCTCAATATGTCTTTACATTAAATTTGATGTAGGAGCATCTAGTGGTGTAAGGGCAATCTTGCGTCACCCAAAAAAAGATGTGTTTCAAAATTGTTGATGTTCTTTCCATTTATTTTCAAAATTTGTGGTTTTGGTTCTATAATCGCTTGAATAATGATGTAGAACTTTCAGTTTTTCCAAACTATTAAAAATAGCAACCTGCTATTTTTAGAAAGTTTGTATTTGGGCATGGATTGAAGTAAAAATTTATAGGAAGCTTTGTAACTAAAAAATAAGACCTTTGGTAAAGGAATCACGTAAAGATCATTTGCGAGCTAAAAGATATTAAAGTTTCCATTTCTTGAAAAATGCTTGAAAATTATTCAAACTCAAGTTTGAGGCACTAAATGACTTTGTACGGGCCCAAAAATAGCCAGAACTAGTAGAGAAGTTTTTTAGCACATAGAGCACTCTATGAGATTTCTGACGCATAAAACAATTCATCAATTGGATACCAAAATCAAAAGTTATGGCTCCGGAAAGTTGACCTATTTTTGGAGGGAGATGCAAATTTTGAAATTAGGTTGTTGGCCGCAAAAAAAACTATTAATAACCATTTTTGGCAACCTTGGGTAGTAGTGGAGTTAAGGGGGGAAGCGTAAAGTCAATAATAGGTGGGAAAATAGAAACCCTAGCTAATTTGGGGTTACAGAAGGCAGATGATTCTAGAGTCTTGCGAGAGGAAGCTGAATGTGTTGCAGCATGTGGAGGGTTTATTCCTCTGATTGTATTTGAGCTTCTGTAATGTAATAAGTTGTCCAAATCAATAAAAAAGGTTCTATTTTCTATGTGCAATTTCTATTGTTGTGTGTTTTATGATTTACCCCCTTCATCAATTGGTATCAGAGCAAGGTTTCCTAAGTGTGTAGACAGATCGTTAACCATGAGGCAATTTGCACCAGGACCTGAGGTTGTGGGTTTTTTTTGGAGATCAAGATGCCTCCATGAAGAAATCGTATTCGGAGGAATCCTTTGATGAAAGAGGGTTTTAGAGCCCTTCAAAGGCAAATCGATGCATTGCAAGAGGAGCTACAAAGAGAGTTTGATCCAAGAACAAGAGAAGAAAGTGAAGATGAAGCTGAAGAAGAGCTATCTAAGGAAGAACAATAAGCTACAGGAGATCCTGTAGAAGTTAGGTTGTTAAGGGCCATTTCTAAGATTAGAAAGAGGCCCAGGATCAAAGTGTCTACATATTCTAGAGATTTGAATCCAGAACAACTTATTGATTGGATCAATAACATGGAGGAATATTTCGAGTATGAAGATGTGGAAGACCCAGATCAGGTCAAGTTTGCAAAAACAAAATTGAAGGGCCATGCTAGTATTTGGTAGAAGGAGGTCTAGTTAGAGAGGAACAAAAGAGAAAAAGGAAAGATCACCAGATGGGATCAGATGGTGGAGAAATTGAAGAAGAAGTTCATTCTTGTGGACTATGAGATGGAGCTATTGAAGAAGCTACAAGGATTGAAGCAAGGTAACAAGTCTGTTAAGGAGTATACATAAAAGTTTTATAAGATTACTATCAAAACTAGTCATGCAAAGGCCAATAAGGAAAAGCTAACCCATTACATTAATGGGTTGAGACCAAGTATTCAAGAGGAGTTGAGCCTTGTCAAAATGACCACCATAGAAGATGCATACTAGTTTTCCCCGAAGGTGGAAGAGAAGCTAAATAAAAGATTTGATAGCAAGCAAAGGGGAAGAGGTCAAGGTGGAAGGACTGGTGGAAGATCCTATGGGGGCCAAAATAAAGGTTCAAAGAAAAGTGAAGAAGCTGGCACTAGTCAAACTTATAGAGGAGCTAATACCTACCACTCTCATGACTAGAAGAATGGAGAGGAAAGAGGAAGAGGAAGAAGCTGACCTAGGCAAAGGCCTAGAAGAGAGGGTTTCAGAGGAACCTGTTTCCAATGTCGAGAAGGACATCAAGCATATGAGTGTCTGTAACATAAAGGAAGGACAAATAAAAGACCTGAAGGTAATGCACGAGTTACACATGTAGATGAAGATGCACAGTTTGAGCATTCTAAAGATGCTAAAAGGGGAGAAACCCTAGTTGTCAAAAGAACTTTGTTGAATGAGGGGAAATAACCCAATTAGAGGAAGAGTCTATTATGCACAAGGTGGAAATGTGAAGGTAAGTGTTGCGATATTATTATCGACAGTGAAAGCATTGACAATCTTATTTCAGAGGAGATGGTTGATAAATTGAAGTTAACAAGAAGAAAGTATCCACATCCATGTATTAGATTGCATGGTTACAGAAGGACCATAGATATTTGGTCAATGAGCAATGTTTAGTGAAGTTCAAGATTGGGGACTACCATGATAAGGTGCTGTGTGATATCATACTAATGGATGCATGTCATATGCTATTGGGGAGGCTATGGCAGTATGATAGGAGTGTTGTCCATGATGGCCATGCAAACACATATTCCCTAACATATGATGGAGTTTGTCATAAGTTGAAGCCTTTGAAGAAGGTAGAAGAAAAGGTATGTAGTGCTATCAGAATTTGCTTGGTAGATGGTAGGAAAGTTTTGGAAGGTATGAAGCATGAGTGTCATTGCTTTGCATTGATTCCTAAGATTTGTCAAGAGAAATGTGAAGATGTACCAATAGAAGTTTCAGATATGTTGGAAGAATTTCAAGACATTATCTTTGATAATGTACCAGAAGGTTTACCACCAGTGAGGAAGATAAGTCGTCAAATGGATTTGATACCAAGAGCCAGTTTATCGAATAAGGAAGCCCACAGAATGACCCTTGTAGAGAGTGAAGAGATAAATAGACAAGTTCAAGAGCTGTTAAAGAAGCGTCTAATAAGAGAGAGCCTAAGTCCATGTACGGTACCTGTAGTACTAGAACCGAAGAAAGATGGAGAGTGGAGAATGTGTACAGATTCTCAAGCCATCAACAAGATCATGATCAAGTACATATTTCTATTACCCAAAATGGATGACATAATGGATTATTTGAGTAGACCCAAGTACTTCATGAAGATTGATCTAAAGAGTGGGTATCGACAGATCTGAATTAGAGAAGGAGATGAATGGAAGATAGCCTTCAAGACAAAAAAGGGTTTGTATGAGTGGTTAGTCATGCCATTTGGGCTAACCAACGCACCGAGAACCTTCATGCGGCTCATGAATGAGGTACTAAAAGAATTTTTAGGAAATTTTATTATTGTTTATTTGGATGATATTTTAATTTTCAGTAAGATTTGGGATGAGCATATGATGCATATCAGAAGAGTTTTTGAGAAGCTGAGGGAGGAGAAGTTGTTGATCAACCTGAAGAAATGTAGTTTTGCAAAAGGAGTTGGTATACCTAGTATTTGTTGTCTCAGAGGAAGGTCTTAAGATGGACCCAGAAAAAGTAAGGGCTATCATTGAATGGCCTACACCAAGGAGTGCCACAGAGGTATGATCTTTTCATGGTTTGGCAAGTTTTTATAGAAAGTTTATCAGAAATTTTAGTAGCATTTGTGCACCCCTAATTGAGACAATGACATGGGATAGAAAAAAATTAGATGGACTAAAGGAGCAGACAAAAGTTTTGATACATTGAAGCAGAAAGTGTAGAGCAACCGGTTTTGGCACTTCCAGATTTTAATAAGGTATTTCAGGTAGATTGTGATGCTAGTGGTAGTGCTATAGAAGTTGTTTTGAGCTAAGAAGGTAATCCCATTGCCTATTTTAGTGAGAAGCTTAATGATGCCAAGAAAAAGTATTTTTTTTATGATCAAGAGTTTTATGCAATAGTTCAACTTTAAAGAAATAGAGACATTATTTGTTGTTAAAAGATTTTGTTTTATATGTTGATCATCAGGCTTTGCAGTATCTTAATAGTCAAGGCAAGTTGAACCAAACGTACTTAAAATGGGTTGAGTTTTTGTAGAGCTATACTTTTATTTTGAAGCACAGGAGTGGGAAGTCTAATAGAGTTGTAGATGCCTTGAGCAGAAGGTAAAATTTGTTGACAGAAATCAAGATAGAGGTTGTTGGTTTGGTGAGCTCAAAAGTTTGTCCTAAAGATCCAGATTTTGTATAGGCTTGGAAAGCTTGTTTGAAACATATTACTTTGGACAGGACAAAATGGTTGGATTTCATAATCGAAGATGGCATGTTGTTTAGAGGAAGCCATTTGTGCATTCCAAGGAGTTCCATGAGAGAGAATCTGATTAAGGAGAAACATAGTGGAGGATTGGCTAGACACTTTGCTCGAGATAAGACCATTGCTATTGTTGGTGAAAATTATTATTGCCCACGGTTGCAGTAGGATGTGAGGAAATTTGTGTAGAGTTGTAGAGTATGTCAGATGGTGAAAGGAGCAAGTCAGAATACAAGTCTATATCATCTATTACCTGTACCAGAGAAGCCATGGGATGATATTAGTATGGAATTTGTTCTTGGTTTACTAAGAACATAGAGAGGACATGATTCCATTTTTGTTGTTGTGGACATATTCTTGAAGATGGCACATTTTATTCCTTCCAAGAAGCCTAATGATGTTGTTCATATTGCAGAGTTATTTTTCAGGGAGGTGGTGAGATTACACAGTTACCAAAGAGCATAATTTCAGATCAAGATACCAAGTTTGTGGGTTATTTCTGGAGGACATTGTGGAAGAAGTTGAAGACAGATTTGAAGTTCAATTCTGCACACCATCGACAGACTGATGGATAGACCAAAGTGGTGAATAGGAGTTTGGGTAACCTGCTATGATGCTTAGTAGGAGATAAGCACAAGGGATGGGATTTGATTTTCCCACAAGCATAATTTACTTACAATAATTCTTTCAATAGGAGTACTAGTAAATCACCATTCTAGATTGTATATGGCAATAGCCCAAGAAATGCTTCTAAGTTAAGAAAGTTAGACAAAGGAGAAAAGACAAGTGCTGAAGCTAAAGACTTTGTATAACATTTGAAGAATTTGCATGAAGAGATGAGAAAGCACATTAATAAGATGAATATTTAGTACAAGGCTAAAGCAGATCAGAAGAGCGGATATAAGGAATTCCAAGTAGGAGATGAAGTCATGGTTCACTTCAGAAAAGAAAGGTTCCCAATTGGAACATATAATAAGCTAAAAATGAAGAAATTTAGACCATGCAGAATTTTGAAGAAACATGATTCAGGAAATGCATATGAGGTAGAGGTGTCGAGTGGGATCAACATTTTCTCTATTTTCAATATTTTTGATTTAACAGAATATCATAAAGGTGGAATAGAGGATGGACCAATAGAAGAACAGTGGAGTATTCTAGCATCTATTTCAATAGAGAAGATAGAAGAGATCTTGGATAGCCATTTGGGAAGAAGTACTCGGAACAGGTAATATGAAGAATATCTGATGAAATAGAAAGGAAGGCCTGTTGAAGATTCTTCTTGGTTCTCTAAAGTAGAGGTTGACCGTTTGGGTTTTCCTCACACAAACCCATGAGATGTGATAGGGCCACTTCTCAAATTACCCTGGGTGTCTAATGCAGGAGCATCCAGTGGTGTAAAGGCAATCTTGCATCACACAAAAAAAGATGTGTTTCAAAATTGTTGATGTTCTTTCCATTTATTTTAAAAATTTGTGATTTTGGTTCCATAATCACTTGAATAATGATGTAGAACTTTCAGTTTTTCCAAACTCCTAAAAATAGCAACCTGCTATTTTTAAAAAGTTTACATTTGGGCATGGATTGAAGTGAAAGTTTATAGGAAGCTTCGTAACTAAAAAGTAAGACATTTGGCGAAGGAATCACGGAAAGATCATTTGCGAGTTGAAAGATATTAATGTTTATGTTTCCTGAAAAATGCCTGAAAATTATTCAAACTCAAGTTTGAGACAATAAATGACCCTGTACTGGCCCAAAAATGGCCAGAACTGGTAGAGTGGGTTCATAGTACATAAAACACTCTGCGAGCTTTCTGACGCATAAAATCGTTCATCAATCGAACACCCGGATCAAAAGTTATGGCTCCTGAAAGTTGACCTATTTTTGGAAGGAGATGCAAATTTCAAAATTAGGTTGATGGCCGCCAAAAAGGCTATTACTAACCATTTTTGGGAACCCTGGGTAGTAGTGGAGTTAAGGGGGGAAGCGTAGAGTCAAGAATAGGCAAGGAAAATAGAAACCCCAGTTGATTTGGTGTTACAAAAGGCAGATAATTCTAGAGTCTTGCTAGAGGAAGCTAAATGTATTGTAGCATGTGGAGGGTTGATTCCTCTGATTGTATTTGAACTTCTGTAATGTAATAAGTTGTCTAAATCAATAAAAGAAAGTTTTATTTTCTATGTACAATTTCTATTGTTATGTGTTTTATGATTTACCCCCTTCATCAAAATTCCACCAAAGGGGCTATGAAGTTCAACATTATTGTTATTATATCCTTGCATGCAATTTGATTCAATTGCAATAGATTCCTCCAATGGCAATAAGTATGTTACTTCTTCTTTTCAGAACCCTGGGTGTATAATGTCACCCAAATAAACTATCTTGGCTATGGATCCCAGAATTCTTATGAATGTTGCTTCTACTCTAGGAAGCTTGTTGTGAATTAGCTATTTCACAAAACTAGTTGCAGGATATTGTATATTGATAACCATGATAGATAAGTCAAGCATCCAAGTAGTTATTGCAATCGGAAGTAAATTTGCATATGGACCCATCTTTGTTTTATTGCCTATAAATTTGAGAAGAGAAACAAGTGCAAATGGAAACTCGAAGGATAGTATCATTGATACTATGATGATGAACTTGCCAGCACCAGAAGAACCTCCAATTATAGCAACTATTAAACTTGGGATGATTGCTTAAAGATTAAGAAGAAATGGTTTGAACCGTATATTAAGAAAACCTTGTACCTACACCTGCCCGTGATAGTTACAATAGGAAATTGCTTAGCTACATTCTTTAGGGCATTCCTCATCTTATTTGAAATATATGCATGATCAAGATTTTTTAAAAACTATTGGTGAAAATGTTTCATCATAGTCCAAACATACAGTTAGTTGTTTTTCTTGTGTCATGCCTATAATGTCTTGAAATACATTTAGAGCCAAAGGATATTTCTCAATAGTTTCACCATGCTAAATGTGATGCTTTCCCATTATCATGACTTCAAGCTTCCTAAAGGAATGACTTGACATTGTCCGTTAATATTTATGCTACTTAATATAGTTATCTAGAGTCTTTGTGAAGACATTATGAAGGATCATATATCTTCGGTTCAACACCTTCAGGTATACCTATACGTATTTGTACATTTGCAACCGAGAGAACTGCATGCTCATGCTATTCACTAATATTGTCTCTCTAAAAGCCCAAATGCATATTGTATCTGATTAAAAATATTTAGCTTTCTTTGCTTAGGTATTGGAGAATCGTCAGATAACTATGGCAGATCCCTTGAGTACCTCAATGCTTGGATTGTGGCCCTTATCTCAGGGGAAGAATGCATACATATCTATGGGAGTATTTGCAATTAAAACATCAGATAGAAATCTTCTTTCATTGTGCCTTAATAGAGGTCCATTCTCTGCTCCAGCGCCCCCACTTCGCACAGATTGGAAGATATTTACGAAGGTTGTGAAATTTGGCATTGAATCTACCAGATGCATTTGCTTGAAAATTCTAAAACTGGTTTAGAAGATCTATTTTATATGTATCCTGCAATCATTACATTGTGTGAGACCACATTTCTTTGAGGGATTTTGCCAAAGTATTCGCTGCACCTCCTGAGCACTTCCACATTTTGGTGCAGCTAACAAGGATGCTACTGTAGGTTCTGGAAGCTGGATTTACTCCTGCAAATTGTATTTACTTGAAAGTTCTTAAAGCCTTTTAAACAAATCCATTTTAATGCAGATTTTGCAAATATTGTAGTTCATGAGACTAGATTTCCTTGAGACTTTCTGTTCAATAGTTCGTGTCCTTCATCTGTAGTTCGAGATCTTCACTACCCATGGCGACCAAGAGAATGAATTAGGAGAAAATGAAGTTTCCAAACCCTAAGAATTGCCGATAAAGAAGGTATCAGCCAAATATAAAGTTCATAACTTCAAAGCTGCCGATAGAATATGCAAACGGCCAAAAATAAAGTTTGCAAACCTCCCATATCGATGATAAATTAAGTTTGAAAACCTTTAATTTTGCTGATAAGAAACCAATTGGGAGTTTAATTAGTTTGCCAACTATAATATTGGCCGATAAAGAATAAATCTCCAAAAAATTAAGTTTGTGAACGTTTAAAATTGGCCATGAGTGATTTATTTGGCTATTCCACAAAACTAATAACTTTTGACTTTTCACCCTCTTTAGTCACTCGAATATTTTGCTGACTTTGAAACTTTTGAAACCTTCTCATGGTAAATTAATTTTATTTTCAGCACAAAACCATAGTGTATCCTTTTAATTTTCCAACTTTAGGAAAACTATTTAATATATATTTTATCCCCCATAATATTTGAAACTCTCATAAAAATTAATAATTTCACAACTTTTGATTGGGAAGGAAATTTTACCCAAAAGCTGGTCGTATGGTGCGAAATGGTCCCATGAAGCCTTCTACCAACTTGTTTTGGTCTAGCTATCATAAAATGTTGAATTTAATACTTTCCACAAATTGCTAAGCTAGAACATAAACTTTTAAAATATCCCAATTCGTGAAGTATTTTGCCTTAAAAAGTCAACCACATTAGGTGAAATGAAGTCAAGAAACTTGCAAAATGATTTTGCTAAAGGGCAAACAAATATCCATATTTAATTGTTTTCGTGAATATCAGTTAATTTGTGAAGCCACCTTCCTAGTGCTGATGAAATGATGAATTAATTTTTGTTCGAGCACTTAAATTGATGCACCAAATCATCTGAGAATAGACCGATAGCTCCACAAAAGCATAATCAAACCAACAATCTATTGCAACTTGGTGCACAAAACTTGTGACATTGTCAGTCTGCAACCATGACTAGAATCAATGAGTTGAGTTCGACCAACAACTAGAAGTTGATTAGTCTTTTTCACTAGGGATAACTGACTCAAATAGGTCATAAGGACAGAAAAACTCAAAATTACCGATGCATGCAAGTAGCAAAAAAGTTTAAAATTTGTCGAGTTCAAAATTGAGGCCAACACAATAGACATGACAAATAGTAGCACGACCACCAATTGCACTCAAAGATATGTGATAACCTACACATCATTGAAAGTGATACCATGAAAGACTCTAGAATTAAAACTCATGTTGACAAACCAAATATGTGAAACTAAAACAAAGGTCAGAAATCAAATTAACAAGGTCAAAATGGTGTAAGAATTAAAATGTTGACAAGAATTTGCAATAGGGTGACCTATTGTGACCTAATCACACATCGCCCCATTGCAAATGGGGACCCCCTTTTTTTTACAATTTTTAGCTTGTAGAAGTCCGTAGGAAGTGTCATACAATCACATCTCCTCCACAAGTTAGGCAATGACTTTTTCTCCCAGGTAGCTTCATATGGATTAAGTGGGTGCGAATGAGGTCCTAAGATCAATCCTGACACATGTTTGAGGTCCTAGAATTGACTAAGTTTGATATCCTTAAAACCTGAAGAAATGACCAAGTCTAAAATCTGGTGGATCCTTAAAAGTCTAGAATCTGCATGTTAAATCTCATGGATCCAAGACCTATCTCAAACTTCCTATAAGTATATTTCAAAATATTTAAAGTATCTAAACATATACTTCAATATATTTTGAAAAATACCTGAATTTTGTTAGTGTAGGTTTTTATTTCCTAGATGGGTTATTTATTTTTCCTATATTCCTAGGTTTTTCCTACACTTCTATTAATCTCGCTTAGGTTAATAAAGCATGTCTTATTAGGTGAGTGGTTGCGAGGTGTCACCTTCCTACATGTGAGCATCCATTAGTTATCTTGGGAAGATACTTTGCTATCTTTAGTCCAATAGATGGTTGCTCCTCATTGGTCGGTGTTGCCACCTCCTCCCTCTTCCTAGTCTATATAAGCATGCTACCTAGCTTGTATTTGACATCTTTTACTTTTGCATCCTCTTAATGCTATTTTGTTTCTAGCATTTGCATTACTCTCTTGGAGACTAACTCTATGTTGCTATTTTGATTTCGTATCATTTGCATTCATAGTTTAGATATCTATTCTTTGCACTAGTTTTCTGGGTTAATATTCTTTTCAGATTCTAACATGGTATCAGAGCTATTCTATGTGCAAGAGTAGATTTTAGTTTTCATATTTCAGAGATTCAGGGGGAGTAATAAATCTTATTGTAGGTTTTTGAAAAACCCAGTATGCTCTTCTCTTACATCTTCAGATGATCTTGAGAATCAGAAAAGTTTGACAGAATTTTTTTAATCTCTGGGGTTGCACATGTGTTTTATGAAATCTGGGTGATTGCAGCATTTTTGGTTATGCTGGTAGTATTTCTGGCTATTCCAACGCGTCCAGGAGGCTTGAGAAAGTCAGATTTGGTTTTCGTTTCACTGAAATTGGAGATCGTCATACACAGTTGCGGAACTGGGGTTTCGAGCTCAAATCTGACAACCAGCTTGCATATTTGGTCTTTCAAATCAATATTGCAGGTTCCAACATCTGATTCAGCCTTTGCATGTCATTTTTTGGTTGCTGGGTCATTTTTTATAGCTAAAGGCGTTCTGTTTACATTGGAGCAACATCGTTTGTGCATTTTTAGGAAAAATGCCTTCTGGGTTTTGTTCGCAGCACAGAAAAACCATCTGGGTATCTTTCTATTTTTGCATGCATTCTGTATAATTTGTAGAAACATGCTCAGAAAGCTACATCAGGACCCCTCTCTGTTGGCAACTGCAGTTTTGAAGACAGTTTTCAAATGCTCCGTTCTTGCTCATATGGACTCCTTTTCCCACGAATTTTTTTTTGATTTTGGCTATATTTTTGTGCTCTATGCACTAGTGCAGACATTTTTTGATTTTGATGCCAAAATTTTTTAGAAATTACAGATTCTCAGTCGTGACATTACACGGTTCTCGTTTTAGGAACTTCGAAGGATCATAACTTTCACATATGACCTCGTATCGAGGCGATTCTTTTTTTGAAAGTGCATGATTTTTTGAGTAGATCGCAGTGGTGCTATTTATTTTTCTAGATATTATGCCAAAGTTGTATTTTCAGCATATGCTCTTCATGAGGGTTTTGTAATGCATTGAAATCAAGACCACTTAGTATTTATTGCTAGTGGTAGTTGTAAACGCACTAATATAAAGTGCCAAATCATATTTTCTTCGGGGGGTTTCTGATTGAGTGAAGAGGGGGGATTGTCTTTGTTGGATTCTCTTCTTTTCGACACTTCTTCTCTACATTTCTTCACCATGGATCAAACAAATTTGCCTATGCTAACTCCATACAATTACTTTGAGTGGAAATCATGCATGACAATTCACTTAAGGAAAGCTAGACTAAATAGGATAACTATGGGACTTGAAATTGAACCTACTAAAGATGAAGATAAGCCTAAGTGGTTTAACAAATGTGATGAGGCATATGGAACATTGTGTTTGTCTGTTTCTCCTGATTTGCTCTTTCACATTGAGTCTTTGAATATACCAAATGAAATCTGGACAAAGCTAGAAACACTATTTGGCACACAAGATTCAATGAGGGGTCATATGTTGGAAAATGAACTAATTAGTTTAAGTCCAGGCAATTTCAACACAATCCAGGATTTCTTCACCAAATTGAAATCACTAAGGCTACAGTTAAAACAATGTGGAATTGAAAAGAAAGATGAACAACTGATTCTTAGTATTCTCTCTAAGCTAAGTTCAGAATATTTTGTGTTTGTTTCTACTTTCTATGCTACTAAGGGTGCACTTGTTACTCAATTCACCATGCTATCTTTAGATGATTTTGCTGTCAATCTCACTCAGGAACAAGACAAGCTAATCTAGATGGGCACTCTTAAGTCCTCTAAGTCACATGCCTTGGCTGCCAACTAAGGCATAAAAGAACAGAAAGGACAAAGTAGTAAAAATAATAGTAAGGATAAGAAACAGAAGAATAGGAAGGAGAAGAAGGATCAGATAACGGTTGCTTCAAAAGCAACTAATGAGACCCAATATTCCAAGGGCGACAAGCCTAAGAAAGAGAGGGTCCAATGTGCCTATTGTAAAAGACCCAGTCATGATGAACATAAATGTTTGAAGAGACAAATTGATCACTTGACACACATTCTTGAAAAGAATAATATCAGTGTTCCTGAGTCTATCAAACAGAGTTCTAATGAGGGGTCTAATAAGGCAAAAAAACAAGGGGAAAGGAAAGGGCAAGACCCTTGTTGTAGTTGCTTCTTCACCATCCACTTGGGTTCTTGATTCGGATGCTTCACACCACATCGCTTCATCTAAGGAAGAACTTGCATCCTTGGAGCCGTGTACTATGCCTTCTATTTTGATGGGTGATAACACTCCTATTGAGGTGTGTGGGAGAGGGTCTATTGATGTGGGGGATGGCACATTCCATGATGTTCTTTGTGTGCCCTCATTATCAACTAATCTCCTATCAGTATACCAGATCACTCACACAGGTCCAGGCAAGCGGGTTGAGTTCACTCCTGATTCAGTAGAGATTCATGAGTTGCACAGTGGTTCTATAGTTGTAGTTGGGAGAGTAGATCATCAGTCACAGCTCTATCTATTTTCTCACTTTGTTCCTGATCCTCCTTTGACTGTTTTGCTCACTCATTCTAATGATGTGAGTAGATTATGGCATGAGCGGTTTGGCCATCTTAACTTCTGCTACTTGCAGTAGCTCAACCAGCAAAGCATGGTCACAGGGTTGCCTTCAGTTCAGTTTTCAGGTGGTGTTTGCCAAGGTTGTATTCTTGGTAAGCATCCTAAGGAAAAGTTTGACAAAGGTAAGGCATGGAGAGCTTCACAGTTAGTGGAGTTAGTTCACAGTGATTTGGTTGGTCCATTTTAGCATCCTTCTTTCAGCAGGGCTAGATATGTCCTCACATTCATTGATGACTTTTCTCGAAATACTTAGGTGTACTTTCTCAAATAGAAGTTAGAGATATTTGATCATTTTCAAGACTTCAAATCTTTTGTAGAGAAGCAATCCAGTAAAGCCATCAAAGTTTTGTGCACTGACAATGGTGGTGAGTATGTCAACCATTGGTTTGAGAGGTTTTGCACTTTAGAAGGGATTGATTTGCAGCACTCAGTTCTATAAAATCCTCAGCAGAACGGTGTTGCAGAATGGAAGAATAGGTACTTGAAGGAAATGGTGAACTGTATGATTCACTCCATATCTCTTGCACCACAGTATTGGGCAGAGGCCATTAACTGCACTTATTATATCCAGAACTGTGTTCCTCACTGAGCCTTGAAGGGAGTCACTCCTTTTGAAGCTTGGAGCGGTCAGAAACCATCAGTTAAGCACTTTCAAGTTTTTGGTTCTCCTGCATGGGACCACATTCTTGTAGAGAAACACAAGGCCTTGGATCCATAGAGCAGACCTTGCATATTTGTAGGTTATCCTGATGGTGTGAAGGGTTATCGGTTGCTCCACCCTACTACACATGAGTTGTTCATTGAGAGGAGTGTTCAGTTTGAGGAGGGCTCTTCGAGCTCACTTTCTATCACTTCTCCAACTCCTTCTACTTTGACATTGGAGTCACTTGGGATACATGACAGATCTTCTGATGAGTCAGATTCACCTGAGCAGTCTTCTACCTCCACTTCTGATGTAGAGAGTGATTCAGAGGACTCACCTCCTTCCTCTCCTAGTCATCATTCAAAGGTTGATGATTCTCCTCTAGATTCTCCATCTTTCGGTCCACTTTGGGCTAGATAGACCTTGTAGTCTGCAGGTGATTGGGTTGGGGATCCATCAAACACCAGGCAGACTCATTCACAGTACTAGGATGCTCCACATGTCTTCATTGCTACTACCTCAGATCCACAGTCTTTTCATGAGGCTTCTGGTATTCCTGAATGGGATACAGCTATGCAGGAGGAGTATAGTTCCTTAATGAGGAACCACACTTGGGATCTTGTCCCTTTTCCTAAGGGAAGAAAACTTGTTCGATGTAAGTGGATCTATCAGACAAAATTTGTAGCAGATGGGTCAGTTGACAAGCATAAGGCTTGCTTGGTCACCAAAGGATTCTCCCAGGTTCATGGGATTGACTACTCTGAGACTTTTGCACCAGTTGCCCGAATGAATTCCATCCGACTTGTTCTTGCTATTGCTGCAGCTAATCGTTGGGAAGTACACCAGATGGATGTGAAGAGTGCTTTTCTTCACGGTGACCTTTAGGAGGAGATATACATGGAGCAGCCACAGGGGTTCCTTCAGGATTCTTCACTTGTGTGTCATCTTCGGAAGTCTCTCTATGGCCTCAAACAGGCTCCTCGGGCCTGGTATGCTAAGATGGACTCCTTCCTTCTATTAGTTGGGTTCACTCAGTGCCATTCTAATCCCAATGTCTACATTCTACAGCAGGATGATTCACTCCTATTTTTGGTTCTATATGTTGATGACTTACTGATCATAGGGAGTTCTTCATCCACCATTGGGGCTGTCAAAACTGCCCTTCATGACAGGTTTTTGATGACTGAATTGGGCTTGTTGCATTACTTTCTCGAGATTGATATCTACCAGTCTGCTTCTGGGATCACCATCAACCAGTCCAAGTATGCTCTAGATTTGCTCTCGAGGTTTCATATGGCTAACTGTAAGCTTGCTCCGACTCCCTTTCTTTTTGGAGTCAAACTTGAGGCTCAGTGTTCTTCTCCACTTGTTGATGGCACTTTCTACCGATAACTTGTTAGGAGTCTCATTTATCTAACTCATACGAGACCTGACATTTCATATGCTATAGGCAAGGTCTCTCAATTTATGCAGGAGTCTCATGAGCTGCACTGGAAAGCAGCCAAGCGGATTCTTCACTACATTCAGGGTTCTCACAATTTTGGGATTCACTACGTAGCGGGTATTGAGCTTGACTTGGTGGGCTACACAGATTCAGATTAGGTGGGTGATTCTTAGGATCGCAAGTCTACTTCAGGTTACAGCTTCTCACTTGGTTCAGGTCACAGCTTCTCACTTGGTTCAGGTCCTGTTTGTTGGTCGAGCAAGAAGCAATCTGCTATTGCTCTATCTTCTACTGAGGCCGAGTATCAGGGGCCTGTGAATATCGAGACTGAGGCCATTTGGCTTCAGAATCTTCTCACTGAGTTTGGTATCTAGATCAGATGGCCATCAGTCATATTTTGTGACAACCAGAGTGCCATTCTGATCTCACAGAATCCAGTCCATCATCAGCAGAACAAACACATAGAGGTCCACATGTACTACATCTGGGAGCTCATCCATGGCCACGTCATCAACCTTCGCTACTATCTGACATGCGAGTAGGTTGTTGATATCTTCACCAAACCCTTCACTAAGAGAAAGTTCCTTCATTTGTGAGCTTTGCTGGGGATGCGAGATGCTTCATCTTCTGGGGGGCTTCTTCCTCTCACTTAGAGTCTTGACTCTCTCTACTTTGGGGGGGTCTCTTCTCTCTCTATTTTGGGGGGGAATTTTATGTACATGGGTACCTTATCAGGCTTGATTTGCCGGGACCCATTTCTACATCCACCTAAGCTTCACTTATGGGGGGTGTTAGTGTAGGTTTTTATTTCCTAGATGGGTTATTTATTTTTCCTATATTCCTAGGTTTTTCCTACACTTCTATTAATCTCGCTTAGGTTAATAAAGCATGTCTTATTAGGTGAGAGGTTGCGAGGTGTCACCTTCCTACATGTGAGCATCCATTAGCTATCTTGAGAAGATACTTTGCTATCTTTAGTCTGATAGATGGTTGCTCCTCATTGATCGGTGTTGCCACCTCCTCCCTCTTCCTAGTCTATATAAGCATGCTACCTAGCTTGTATTTGACATCTTTTGTTTTTGCATCCTCTTAATGCTATTTTGCTTCTAGCATTTGCATTACTCTCTTGGAGACTAACTCTATGTTGCTATTTTGATTTTGTATCATTTGCATTCATAGTTTAGATATCTATTCTTTGCACTAGTTTTCTAGGTTAATAATCTTTTCAGATTCTAACAAATTTTAGAGACTGAAAAGTTGTCTAAGTGCAAAATTCCAAGCACCCCTACCAAACCTACCCAGTCTGGGCGGGAATAACATCTGGGCTTGGATTATGCCTTTTCCATGAGAGTATCTCCATGCACCTACCCTAAACCCACCCAGAGAGAAAATCAAGAAAAGTTTGCCAATTGAAGAGTGAAGAAACGATGATGAACAAGTCTAGTTTCAAGAAAATGTGGAAGAAGAAAACACCTTTTGAACAAAAATCCAGACCTCACCCACAAACCCACCTAGCCTGGGTAGCCTCACAAGGTAGTCATGGACAATGTCATCTTCACTAGGAGAATTCTCCACACAGAGCCTCCAAATCCACCTAGGGAAAGTTAGGACATTTTCATGAGGTTTTGTCAATTGAAGACAATTAGGAAGTGATGATGGAGTCTCAAACTAAGTTTAACATGCAAGGTTGAAGACAGAGAGCACATTTTGATGAAAATTCCATGCATCACCTCTAAATCCACCATTCCTAGGTGGCGTCAAGAGGGGGTCTTGGATTTTTCCATGTTCCTCATGCATCTCTTTCCATACTAAACTCACAAACTCACATAGGAGAGATGGCCTAAAATTTGCAAGTGTAGAGACAAAAAGTGATGAATAACACTATGTTTTGAATGAAGACCTGGATAACTTGCAAGTTTGGAACATGCATGAAAGATTTTAAGTGAAAGTCCAAGCTTCATTCCCAAACCCACCCTACCTGGGCGGCCTAGACATGAGGTCTTGGATTCCTTGATCTTTACATAAACTACTCCACATTCAACCCTCTAAACCATTCAAGAGAAAGATCTTAGGAAACATGCAAGGAAAAGATAAAGATGATGATGATGATGATAAAGGCAAATTGCAACCATGGAAGATAAGGAGCTTGCTCAAAGACAAAAATAAGCATGTTTTAGTCAAAATCCACACCATACTCCCAAACCTACCCTACCTAGGCAGCCTAGGGAGGTGAGCATGGAATCAAGTGTTTGAGAACTCATGCCACACATCATTTGCCTACCAACTCCACCCATCTGCTTCCACACACATGCAAGTCCAATAAGGAGGTGAAAATCATTGAAAATCATAAGTATTGGAGTCAAATCCACACATCACCTTCAAGGCTGCTCATCATAAGTGGTCTCCACCATTGCACATGGAGAATACCTCAAATGCCATTTAGATCACTTCTTGACTTCACTCAAATGAAGGTAATTTACATGAAGAACATGAAGAGAACACTAAGTCATGCTAAGGAGGAAGGAAAAGATCATGAAAATGAAGCAAGGATTGCCTAAGTATAAAAATCCTCACACCCTCTTCCAGCCCACCTAGCCTGGGTGGCCTAGACCATGACCCTTGGATTTTCATCACACATTCCTCATATGCCCTCAAACCCACCTAGCTAGGTCAGCCTAGGCACTGAGACAAGGAATTTCACACATAGCAATCCATACTACCCCTCTAAACCCACCTAGGCACTTAGGCATGGATTTCACATGAAAGGGTATGTTTTCAAAAGTCATTTTTTGATTCCACATGAATGTAATTTGTTATTGAAAATCCTTTATATCAAGTCTTAATTTTATGTTATTATTTTTGTAGGTGATGGAGGATCCAAGGAGGTGAATGGCGAGAGCTCATACATGAGAATTTTGGAAGGTGGAGGAAAGTTGCTCAAATTTGTCATCATCACCACACAGAGGAGCTCCTACATCAAGTTCGTCTTACTTTGAAGACTTCGTATGTTTGGATGAGGAAGACATCAATGCCATACATGAGAGGGATTCATCTTCTAGTGATTCATTCCACATGCCAAAAGGACAATCATCATGTAATCTACTCCAAGGACTCGTGCACAACATATCTTCTAATTCATGTAGCTGTCTAGAGGCATAATCCTACACAAGCACAAGGACATCACAAGATGAAAGATGAGCATGATCATCAAAGCAATCTATGAGTTACATATAGACAACAAGAAGAAAATATTCTAAATAAAGTGGACATGGGGTGAACCAAACTAGTTCGTTTAAAGATGTTGAGGTGGCACATACACATTAGCAAGCCAATCACATTCTACCACATCATTCATTCAAGTCTAGGTCATCTATAACAAACAAGTGGATAAAGAGGGCCCAATATAAATATTGTCAAAAGATTCTTATCACATTGGGAAATATGCCTTCATTGCTTCTTTCATGTTCTAAAAATAGAAAATTTTGTAACAAACTGCCTTGTTGTCTCAATCTCCGCTGTTGATTGCTAAATCAATCCTGGCCCTTCATGTAATTTCTAGAGTCTATAAAAGGCTTTTTCTTCTCATTTGTAAGATATACATTATATTAGAAAGGAGTAGAGTAGAGGAGACTCTTCCAAGTCATTGAAGAGATATTGAGAGATTGTTGTAACGATACACTTCAAGATTAATGCAAGCTCATTGTTGAATGTTTCATGGTGATCTTGTGATTTTTGGAATGTTAGCACGGTCTTCATTGTCTCCAAGATGGTTAAGGATTATTTCCAAAGTATCTTAGTTGATATATTAGAAGTTCATTGATGTAATGTTTCTTATGTGAAGATATTTGATGAATCCCTTTTGGTTCATACTTTTCATGGATTACTGAGGGTAACTCACTTTGCAAAGTTAGCCTGAACCTTGTTTGCATAAGTTTAGTTGTGGATGCTCATTCAAACTACGCTAGTTGTGGGTGTTTGGAAGGAAGTTCACAACATAAAAATCATATGATTACCTTAGGAGATTACACTTACTCCATGTAATTGTTGGTTCTCATGGTGAAGCGGAGCTAGGTTGTGGAAGGGAATTTGTCTATCATAGCATGTGCATTATATCATTGTCCTTAGATTAGCCCTCTTAACCCTTTCCTTATTCCTTTTCTTTTTGTAGTTGATTATAAGAAGTTCTATTTCACAAGGAAAGAGTAGATATTTGAATGGAGTGATGAATAAATTATGTGTAAGTCCCTTTGTGTAAACAACATTATCACATCATACCAACGGGGCTATCTATTGCAAATCACGTACAATGAACGTTAGAGCATTCTTGTTTGATCAAGTAGTTTAGCATTCAAGATGCTTTGTTCAAGAGAGGATAGAGCACTTGGTGTTTTATTATAATGTTGTTGTTGTCAAGAAAACATCATCAACATGACCTAAGTGACAACTTGTGATATTGGTGAATTGACTATTTTGATAAACAAGGACAATAGAAACCCCTCTAAAAATTGAACATGAGTAGGAGTCCCTCAACAACTTGGTGACTCAATCAAATAAATGACACAAATGCTTGCAACATAACTCTAATTATGATAGGGACTAGGAAAAATGTGAAAAATGAACCTAAGATTTAGGTTGCTAGTTTAAAATGATGAATTCATGAACATAAGATTTAATCATTAAACATATGACCAATGATAGAATGGACCCAGGATCAATTGATACACTAAAAACACAACTCAAACTTTTTCTCCCTGAACAAAAATATGAAAGGTGAATGAAATCTAGGACAGAATGAAATGAAAAGGTATGGTATCCAATATCAAAGAGATATGAATGTGTTGTAAAGGTCACAACAAATGTCCCCCATCATGAAAAAATGTAAAGAAAATATTTTCTAGGACCAAGTCATAATGATACACAAAAGTGAATTCAATTCATAGACATGTAACTCCTTATTATCTATAATCATCCCATGTTAATTAAAAAATTGATCAGTGATTTTAATTTTAAGTACATGATCCCAAATCTAATATTGATGATCTCATTATAGGAATATTACCTGGTGAATAGTTTTCAACATTCAGTGCATCTAGGCACTCAAAATTGAATTTATATAAAAGTTGGAGTAGATTAGTTTTACAATGATATCTACAAGTTTTTTATCCAAGTGCATGTGTCTGATTCTTTTCCTTCTTTCCCTTATAAGACTCAACTATGAAAATTCAAATGTCAAGTTGTTATGACTTTAATATTCATTTTAGAAAATTTATTATTTATATATGACAGTGTGTATCATTTAGACATGCCTCTTTTGATTTCCTAGACATAGCTCCTCTACTAGCTAAGCATCTATAGCCCTGATGGAGTTTCATTTGCTCCTATTCTAGGCATATCCATAGCCCTTGTAGGGGTTACCTAAAGAACCTAAAATGAATGAGACATTCAAATTTTCTTTTCATTCATTCACTCTCTTTTCTTTGATTTACATTTCTCATTCTATAGTCACTAAAGCATGCATCTAGGTTTGGGTCCACCATGATAATAAATCATTAATTTCTTTCAATTATAACTTTCATCTTCTACTTGATGTTTGGGCTATACTTTCCTTGTAAAATAGACACAAGAACATTTAAAGTGAAACGAGTGAGTGATTAAAGGCATGCAAGATACAATTTTGAATTCCATATACCTCGTTAGGCATAAAGGTAGCTCTATGCATTGGCATGAAAGATTTGTGAAACCTACACCCTTGGAACTGACCCATTGTGAATGAAGAAGGAATAGATTATTAGTGAAAGAATCTAGGAAGCACACTCAGATCAATTTACAAATCATTTAGGATTTTCTCAATCGACAAAGAATATGACTTTAAATAGATTGACAATGGCGAAGGCGGAAATAGGTTACAGGTTAATATTAAACCAATGAATCTGAAAAAATAAAATCAAAAGAAACAATCAAATGACAAATGACAAATAAAAATAAAAACAAGATAGAACAAAATACAAAGAGAACTAAAATTTCCTGCCATACTTGATTAGCACAAACTTGATAATTTAGGGGGGTGCATAGTGAAGATCCCATTTCTTGATTTTGTAACTTTTTCTATTAGTAAGAGCATTGTTGTTGTAGTCCTAAACACTACAAATTTAACTTTAAGTTCATAAATGAGGAGTTTGAACATGCTAGGATCATAATCCAAATGGTTTTCAAAGAAAAGAGCTAAGGAAATTTTTCCTCCTCATGCTCTATCCAAAAGGATGTTCACTTTAATGAATCCCTATAATCAAAATAACAATAGAATTCAATTTTCCTAGTCTATCTTATATGATCACATAAACCCTCCTAGTCAAATATAGAATCCTTAAAATTATCAAAGTTTAAATTAGGGTGAGGATTCATATAAATTCTATTTCTAAATCATTATTATCTTTGATGGTGGATAACATAATAAAGATTTCTTCTATTTTATTGTAAAAGTTATGATAACAAGATGAATGACATATAAGAGAGTGTCTAAGGATATCCTTTGTTTTGATATAATCCATCAAAAAATATGTTTATTGTCATGCACACTGTGCTCCTCAATGTGTGTTTCTAAATCCAAATTGGCATGATCATTGAGTACATGCAAATCACACGTAAATTCATTAGTCAACATTACATCAAATGAATTTATATCAACAAAATATAATCTTCAGTGTATTCATTCTCTTCATTTAAAGTTACTTACTAGTACATATAGAATGCATAAATATTTCTTTCTTTTGAAAAAAAAAATGAACAAGATTACCATGAATATATTTTTTCATGAAATGAATCACAAAGATCCTTCACTACAATTACGTGCATTTTAGTAGTGATATCCAATTTCTTAGAATCAACATCATTTTTTTTATGTAAAAAATATTGGATAATTCTGAATTTTAAAGTTCATTATGGAAAATTTTATGAAAATAGACTTATCAAATGTATCATCACTCTCCTCATCAACAAACTCAAGGTTGTTCTAAATATAAAATCCACACAATGAGGAATTAGTTGTCTCTCCCAACCAATATTATCCTTAAGACAAAGTAGATCAGCTTCTCAATTTTGTAAACTAGGACAATCAATTGCTTCAACATTCATAATTCCATCTAGTTAAAATGAATCATTGATGATAAAATCATAATATTTTTTATAATCCTATGACACAAGCACCAATAAATTGGTAATACTATTGTTGTCTCCTTCACTACAAGGAGAACAAGATGCTTTATTAAAAAAAATTCTTGTTCTTAGATCTTCAATTAGTAAATAATCATAATTTTGTACTTGAAGTAAGTTCATTGATTGCATGTTTCCATGCTCACAAGCATCCATCTCATTTGCTTCAGCATTGCCAACCTAATTGTCATGTAATTTATCACTAAATATCTAAGAATCACTCATTTTAACTTTAGTTACACACATACTATTGAGTGCACTAGTATCGTAAGTTGATAATTCATCAAATTTGAGTATCATTGAATTGTCTACTAAATTAAGAGAGTCTTGGAACTCATAATTTCCTCATATTCGTTGGCTAAAACATTTTAATAAATTTCTTCACTCGATGGAGTAATGTCATTCTTTTGTCTCCCCAATTATAAATTTGTTGATTCATCACTCTTATAAACTATGTCCTTTATCATTTCTATGAGTGTCATATCCAACCTTATGATTACTTTAGGACATGTAACTTCTCCATCCTCAGTCATGTTATGATGGCAACACCTATCATGTAAGTAAATTTGTTCAAAAGTTCCTACAAATCCAAGGACTCTCATGTCATGATTTAACTTCTTAGTCACCTTTGGATACCCAATTTAAAGCTCAACATGGTTGATTGGCATGGTTGGGGTGTAGGATTGATGTGTTGATGACCTTCATTGTTAACTAATGTTGGAATGTTTTCAATTTTGGCATCAAGCGTATCATCATTATTCTCTTAATGTGCATTCACTCTAGTATCTTGTTTAATCATTAGTATACAAATATTTGTTATTCCACATGCTCTTTGATCCACCATATTGCTATGATCTCTTGTGTCAAACATCATTTTTTAATTTTTTAAACCTCTTTTGGATAGTGCCAACTTTGTTGATGGTTTTGGTGGATCTATTATTTTAGTTTGATGTGGGATAATTGGAGAAACAACATGATCTTGATAAATTTTCATATTCATCATTAAAGGGATAAAATAAAATTTTATTGATCAACTCTTTAGGATCATTTCAGTATCCACTTGTCTTGGCTTTGGATAGGGAATGATTAGTTTTGATTAATTTGACCACTATGGTAATTCAAATCTAAGATTGTTTGTGGTTGTGCATGCTGATTTAATTGAGGATTACAATATGTCACATATTGTCAATGAGCGAATTGGTTTTGTTGCAGCATCATACTTGAACGAGGTAATTGCTTGTTTAACGTGGTTGCATTCCATACATATTAATGTTTAGTTGACATGGAATTTGACTTTTTTGTGGGCTGCAATAGGCTTGATTTTGCATTCCTTGTTGTCTATTATCATATCTAAAGTGGCCTAATGTTAAGGCTCTTTGAGAGATGGCTTCCACCATGGCTACTCCCAACTTATCCCTTATAAATGTAACAAAATGAGGATCTAATCCCTATATGTAATGATTTAATTAATTAATCTGATTTGTTTTTTATAAAATATTAACTTTTTCCAATGCATAGTAAAATCTATGATTGAACTAGGCAATAGGCTCATTGGGTAATCTTCTTACTATTGCAAATTAGATGAAGGATTTTTATGGATCAACATTTTGCCCAAATTGCATCATGAATGCATTTTCCAATTCTACCCATGAACATATGGAATTTGGTAGGAGGAAAGAATACCACTAACATGTTGCATCCTAAAATATGTTAACAAATAATTGACAAGAAAAACCCTCATGATTAATCTAAATTTTTACCATTAAATCCTTGCAAATCTTGATGTGTTCAAAAGTTTTTGGTCCAACATTAGGAGAAAAGATAGATGCCAAATTGCATGCATTCACAAGGATTTGGTGAAAATCCATGGGTATACACACATGGATCTCCATTAGGATGAAACTACCCCTAGTGTTATCTCCTGTGAATTACATATAAGAATGGATAAATTTTGTTTTTAATCAATTTTTTAGCACAATAAATACAAATTTTCTCGTGCATATTCATATGTTTCCTTTTCTTGATTTTTTTTCTTTATTTTTTGAATTTTATAATTTTTTACATTTTCAAGATGGTAACTGTTAGAATATTTAAATGCAATTTGAAGATTAGAATAGCAATTTTTACATTTACAATATCCTAATATTCTAATTTGAGGGCCTCCTTCTAGGACCATTATTCTTAATGCAAGTTTTGACAAACCAATGTTCTTGCAAGATATGACATGCCATAGATTGGAATGACAAAAGGTTCCCCTACTTAGAAGGTGGCTAGCCTCAAGAGTCTTCATAGATTTTTTTATGAGGTGTACTAAGCTTTTTCAACTAGAGAGCACTTTGGCTTGTCTGTTTAGGGGGTTACAATAAATATTAAGAATCATCATGTGAAAAGAGATTTACTTAGTGTAAATTTGTCACTATCAGCTACTATGAAACCTTGATTTGACTTTTAAATATATTCATGAGTTTGTTTTAAATTTTTTACCTTCTATCAATTATTTTTGACATTAATATTTGATTGAAATTGATTAAAGCTCTAAAAGATAGTAATACATCATTGAAATTAAAAAGATTACAAAGGAAGTTGAAAAGTTATTGATGAAAAATCATTTAAGTTTTCAAGAACTTGGTTCTAAATTTTAGGACAATGAAATGTTTTAAAAATTCATGCAAACTTCCATTACATGGAAGTCATAAAGTTTCTTTAGATTCATGCCTTGTTTGAATCATTTTTTTTAGGAAACCCTAGACTAAACTAATCTAACACTGATGTGAAAAATGTAAAAAAAGGACAAGGGAGAAGGAGACGGTTAAAGAGAAAAAGTAAACAAATACAAACCTGTCTTTGAATATCCTACACATCATTCTCCAAATGGATTAATTCAACTCAAAAACAATATTTTCTAAATCTATTACCTATAATCTAAATGTGGGACATTGTGATCTTTAATGGAACTACAAGTCACATGCATGCTACTTGTTGAATTTTAGTGTGCATGAATGTGTTTATGTGAGCACACAAAATGCCTTGCCATGAATGAAGCATCAATGGTGTAAAACATGTTGAATTAATCAACTTTGAGTAAATTAAATGCATATAATAATAAGGGAAGAAAATAAATTTAGAGTTCAAGGAAAATGTCATTAAAAGTAAATACCTAGAAAAAAAGATCAAAATCTGATATGTTGTATTTAATTAGAGTTTCCATTAATTTACAACCCTTACAATGAGTGTCACTTGAGTATGTAAAAGAACATTTGGATGTGGAAGACTAACAATCATACTAGCCAAAACTCAAAAAAGAAAAATTACATTAGAATGCCATGAGTCACTTTAGCATGTTCTATTATCACTTGAAACTGCACCCTAGTTTAAACCTGGTTTAAACATCCCAGTGACACAATGGAAATAACCTCAAGGTGTGAGACTTTGTAGTTTGAGGTCAAACCCCTAGATTAAGGGTTGGTTCCCTATCTGAAACATGATTTCAGATGCCTAACCTATCCTACTCTAATGCTTACCAAGGAAAATGGAATGAAGGCGAATGTCAAAAAATAAAAAGGTGATGCACCAAGAGGATACAAATTCTTTGGATGTTTCCTTAATCACAACAATGATATCAAAGACTGAGCTAAACTCATGTAGACTCATAAAAAATTTAACATAGGCTAGAACAAAAAATTGAAACTACAAAGGGGATTATTCATCCATGAGAGAAGCATACAATCTTCAAGAAAACACATTACAAAAAACTTTGGCAAAAGGCAAAATGTCAGTTTCTTATATTGATCATGGGGCTAAATAGTTGTTAGAACTCCTACAGAGAAGGGGAGAAGAAGAACTAGAAGAGAGAACAAGAGATAAAGATTCAATACAGACATGAAATAGATCATAGAATGATAGTCTTCCCTTCATTTTCAAATTGAAACAAAGACATGTGAGGCCAAAAGGGCACATTCCATTAGATTTTCTCAATTCTTTAGAATGACACAAGGCCTAGGTCTACTGCTAAATCTTCTCCTAATTTCTCAACTACCAACTCCCATTGTGCATCTTTGGAGCATGTATATATAGGAATTTCGACACCAGCTTCCTTGGATGGGGAATCACCTATCTAAACCACTTCTATGGAATCAACATTGAATCCATACCCACTCTCCCATCAAACTACATGCTATCTTTACTTTGCAATAATAGCACCTTAGGAGGAGGCTATAAACAAATTGGATTTACCCATACCTATTCATGAGGCTCAACAACCAAATCTAATCATGCACCACCAAGAATTGAATCACAACACGAGTCGGATTGCTAGGAGACTCTGACTAATTGAAAGTTATTTAGTAGGATGCCAAACTACCATGTGCCATTGGAAATGTAGCTGAATCATCCACGTAAGGCACGAAAGCTTGTTGAGTCATCAAATTAAAATATAAGCATATTAGGCTCCTCTATGGCTTTGAAAGGTCATTCAGAAATGCCTAGACGATCAGATAGCCTCTAGATTTAGATCAATGGCTAGAGTCTCTCTTGATGCTTCATCGAAGGGATGAGACCCACCATTTCTTATGCGGCACAAAGGTGCAACGCCTAGGTGAGATTCAATGTTGCTTTGATGAAATCAATGCCTTTCCATGAATGAAGCATCAATGGTGTAAAACATGTTGAATTAATCAACCTCGAGTGAATTAAATACATAGAATAATAAGAGAAGAAAATAAATTTAGATTTCAAGGAAAATGTCCTTAAAAGTGAATCCTAGAAGAAAAGATCAAAGTCTAATATGTTTGTTGTATTTAATTAGAGTTTCCATTAATTTACAACCCTTACAGTGAGTGTTATTTGAGTATGTAAAAGAACATTTGGTTGTGGAGGACTAACAATCATTCTATCAAAAACTTAGAAAAGAAAAATTACATTAGAATGCAAGGGGTCACTTTAGCATGTCCTGTTATCACTTGAAACTGCACTTTGGTTTAAACCTGGTTAAAATGTTTCAGTGACACAATGGAAATAACCTCAAGGTGTGAGACCTTGCAGTTTGAGGTCAAACCCCTAGATTAAGGGTTGGTTCCCTATCTGAAACATGATTTCAGATGCCTAACCTATCCTACTCTAATGCTCAACAAGGAAAAGGGAATGAAGGGGAATGTCAAAAAATAAAAAGTTGATGCACCAAGAGGTTACAAATTCTCTGGATGTTTCCTTAATCACAACAATGATATCAAAGACTGAGCTAAACTCATGTAGACTCATAAAAAATTCAACATAGGCTAGAATAGAAAATTGAAACTACAAAGGGGATTATTCATCCATGAGAGAAGCATATAATCTTCAAGAAAACACATTACAGAAAATTTTGACAGAAGGCAAAATGTCAGTTTCTTATATTGATCATGGGGCTAAATAGTTGTTACAACACCTGCAAAGAAGGGGAGAAGAAGAAGAACTAGAAAAGAGAACAAGAGATAAAGGTTCAATACAGACATGAAATAGATCATAGAATGATAGTCTTCCCTTCATTTTTGAATTGAAACAAGGATGTACAAGGCCAAAAGGGCACATTCCATCAGATTTGCTCAATTCTTTAGAATGACACAAGGCCTGAGTCTGCTGCTAAATCTTCTCCTAATTTCTCAACTACCAACTCCCATTGTGCATCTTTGGAGCATGTATATATAGGAATTTTGACACTAGCTTCCTTAGATGGGAATCACCTATCTATACCAATTCTATGGAATCAACATTGAATCCATGCCCTATCTTCCATCAAACTGCATGCTATCTTTATTTTGCAATAATAGAACATTAGTAGGAGGCTATAAACAAATTGGATTTACCCATACCTATTCATGAGGCTCAACAACCAAATCTGATCATGCACCACTAGGAATTGAATCGTAACATGAGTCAGATCGCTAGGAGACTCTGACTAGTTGAAAGTTATTTAGCAGGATGCCAAACTACCATGTGCCCGTGGAAATGCATTTGAATCATCCACATAAGGCACGAAAGCTTGTTGAGTCATCAAATTTAAATATAGGCACATTAGGCTCCTTTATGGCTTTGAAAGGCCCTTTCTAAATGACTAGACCGTTAGATAGCCTCTAGATTTAGATCAATGGCTAGAGTCTCTCTTGATGCTTCATAGAAGGGATGAGACCCACTGTTTCTTATGCGGCACAAAGGGGCAACACCTAGGGGAGATTCAATGTTACTTTCATGAGAGGCACCGTAGAGCTTCCACATGGAACCTTTCACATGCCTTTAACTTTTCCTTTACCAATTGGCCTCCTTTTTAGAAGAGTCTAGGCCCACCAAGCCATGTCATCACCATTTGGCAAATGGCGCATTGAAAAAACATGTTGTTGAACTTTGGTGTGCATGAATGTGTTTATGTGATTACATAAAAGACATGTTGAATTAATCAATGTTGAGTGAATTAAATGCATATAATAATAAGGAAAGAAAATAAATTTAGAGTTCAAAGAAAATGTCATTAAAAGTGAATACCTAGAAAAAAGAAATCAAAGTCTGATATCTTGTATTTAATTAGAGTTTTTGTTAATTTACAACCCTTATAGTGAATGTTCCTTGAGTATGTAAAAGAACATTTGGACATGCAAGACTAACAATCATTTTATCCAAAACATAGAAGAAAAATTACATTAGAATAAGAGGGGTCACTTTAGCATGTCCTACTATCTCTTGAAACTACACCCTCATTTGAACCTGGTTCAAACGTTCCAATGACACAATGTGAATAACCTCAAGGTGTTGGACCTTGTAGTTTGAGTTCAAACCTCCATATTAAAGGTTGGTTCCCTATCTGAAACATAATTTCATATGCTTAACCTATCCTACTCTAATGCTCACCAAGGAAAAGGGAAAGAAGGGGAATGACAAAAAATAAAAAGGTGATGCACCAAGAGGGTACAAATTCTCTAGACATGTCCTTAATCACAACAATGATCTCAAAGACTAAGTTAAACTCACACAGACTCATAAAAACTTCAAGGTTAGAATAGAAAATTGAAACTACAAAGGCGATTATTCATACATGAGATAAGCATACAATCTTCAATTGCAAAAAACTTTGAGAGAAGGCAAAATTTTAGTTTCTTTTATTGATCATGGGGCTCAATAGTTGTTACAAATCCTTTAGAGAAGGCGAGAAGAAGAAGAACTGGAAGATAGAACAAGAGAGAAAGATTCAATACAAACATGAAATAGAGCATAGAATGATAGTCTTCCCTTCATTGTCAAATTGAAACGAAGACATGTGAGGCTAAAAGGGCACATTCCATTAGATTTTTTAAGTTCTTGGGAAATGACACAAGTCGTAATCTTTTCCTTATTTCTCAACTACCAACTCCTATTGTGCATCTTTGGAGCATGTATATATAGAAATTTTGGCACCGGCTTCCTTAGATGGGGAATCACCAACCCCAACCACTTCTATTGAATCAACATTGAATCTACACCCACTCTGCCATGGAACTGCATGCTATCTTTACTCTGCAATAATGGCACCTCAGGAGGAGGTCAGAAACAAATCAGATTTGCCCATACCTATTCATGAGGCTCAACGACCAAATCTGATCGTGCACCACTAGGAATTGAATCGTACCATGGGTCCGAATGCTAGGAGACTCTAACTAGTCAAAAGTTATTTAGCAAGATGCCAAACTAGCACATGCCCCTAGAGATGCATCTGAATCATCCACACAAGGCTCGAAAGCTTGTTAGGTCATCGAATTTAAATATTGGCATGTTAGGCTCCTCTATGGATTTGAAAGGTCCTTCATAAATACCTAGACTGTTAGAAAGCCTCTAGATTTAAATCAACAGCTAGAGTCTCTCTTCATAGAAGGGATGGGGCCCACCATTGCTTATGCGGCACAAAGGCACAGCACCTAGGGGAAATTCAATGTTACTTTGTTGAGGTGCAGTGTGGAGCTGCCACATGGAACCCTTCACATGCCTTTCACTTTGCCTTGGCCAATCAACCTCCTTTTCATGACAATCCAAGCCCACCAAGCTAAGTCATCACTATTTAGCCAATGGTGCACTAAGAAAACTGCACTAGAACTTACACCCCTTGAATGTGCATGTAGGCTCCCTTTGTTGCTGTCTTTTGGACTTACACCCCTTAAAAAATGTTGGCTGTTGGATTCCTTAAGGCTTAGATCCAATAGCCTCAAGTCCCTTTGATGCCTTGTGGAGCCTCTGTCACCATGTGTCAGCAAGGCACAATTCCTTAGAATAGTTGGGGAAGCCTCTCAGAGAAATCATGTAGAGGCGTCACATCAAGCTGCCAGAAACAAGACTCACTACCCCCTTTGTTTCATTTGGAACACATGAACGGGCCTCACCATATCTGGTGTTCCCAGCCATAAATAGCCGGTGAGTTGCAACTCACTAACTATATGGCTTCTTCGATGAGTGGAGCAGTCAAAGAATATAATTAATGATTCGATTGGATTCTTGTCGACCAACCAGTCAGTGACCTGCCATACACTGGATTCTATCGAATGGTGGGTGTTGTACAAATCTCGACCAGCCGGTTGCTTGCAATGCACTAGCTAGTTAAGGTTTACCTCTGGTGTGGAGTCACGAACAAATTGTGCATCACAAAAGTGTGTCAGCACTAAGTCTTTTAGATGTTGTGGGTTGTGACACGTATCATCCCCTAAAACACCTTATAAATCTTCCGTGTGTCTCAATGAAAAGGGACCCTACCAACTCTGACTCAACTTCCACTTGTCATGAAGGTGCATCATATTAAAGGTGTCAAATATGCCACCCTTTAGAGATGCAAGAAACCTCCATGTCACACTCATGGGCACAAAGACTAATGGCCTGTCACTAAATCTATAGAAGTCAATACGCGACCCAAAACAAAGCCACCATGATGCAATTCTCACCCTGATTCCTTTGGTCTTCTAACTCCTAATCCTTAAAGGTTCTCGCATCAAATAAAAAGCCCCCAAAAGTGCAAAGGAAACCTCACAAGCATCCAAACTATTTGAGTTTGGTAGACTAAAAATAGTCATGCCCTTCACATTCTATTCCTTCATTATATTGCAATCAAATTCAAAGTTTATGTGTACATGCACATCTGAAAACTACTACGTACTTCTAAAGTGAGAGAATACACTCCAATTTAGCATAAAAATTACATCTAGTGTCAACTTATTCGATGGACAAGTAAATTGGTCCCAATTCTTCCTTTTCTTTATTGATTTGGGTTCCTTGTTCATAGTCCTCATTCAACATTGAATTCTACCATTGTCTTAGTAATTCACACTCTTTGTTCTCAATCTTCATCTTCCATAAGCAACATTTCGTCATCTAACAAGATCATGCATTAGCATGTACCAATATCCTACAATTAACAACAATGAAATATCAAATTTATCCAATAAAAATAAATGATTAATTAAATCAAGTAATATTACTTAGTTAACTTAATTAATTCTTTTGTACAATTTCTTCCTTGTAGTAATGCATGATTTTATGATCTTAGGGAATGCCCTAGGTTGCATCTCAAGTGTCTATGCCAATTTTCCATTCTATTTCAATGATTTCTAGTTCACTATAGTAACCGTGTCCTAAGATAGTTGGATGATTACAATGACTATTCAAGTGGAATCTCCTATGAGTCCATATAAGCTCTTATTGATCTCTACCATTTTCATTCTTATTTAACAATCATAGCTTGTGAGAATTTATTATTTATTCGACTTGAGCTAGTGGTCCTTTTAGCATTTCCTTTTGCAATGAATTTCATGATAGCACTTATGACATGAGGTGATGTGTTTCATTGCTTTGAATAAAGGGGTACATCTCTACTTCTAACAAAACCAAAACCAATAATACATCCCCTCATCCTCTTGGTAGGCATCCTTAAATCTTCTAGCATTACCTGTGATTAATCCTACTAAGATATTTTGAACGGTTTCTCTTTTTCTATTCAATAACCACCCAAAAGGTCATCACCTCTAGCCTAAGAATTCACCAATTAACATAAAGGCATTCAATGGTAATGTAATAGTTCACATCTATTATGTCGTTGATAGACAAGATTAATGAAGTACCAACAAATAACTACAATCATTCTTGTATTACTCAAGGTTTTATCATCATACACAACTTCATGATCTTAATTTTCTCTTCGAATGAACCCAACAACAATTTTTTGAAATTATCTGATTTTCAAAATTATAATTGTCATAATGCATGTCTTGTAATCATATCTTGCTAGGCATTTAAACATCTTGTACTTTTTTACACCGATTCTACCTATGACATATTGTTCATCCATTGGAACTCTTATAACCTCAACTAATTGGGCACATACAAACACTTGAACTTTGTGGAAAGTTGAAAGATTCATCACAAAATGACCATGTAAATAGTAGGGACTCTAGTTGCTACATCTACATAAAGAAGTATAATTCCAAGCACATGAGCTATGTCAGAGCTAGATCCTAGATTCAATATTATTTCCATGGAAACCTTGTTTTCCAAATTAAACTCATACTCCTTTGTTGTGCCACAGTGTGAAACAAACATGATGACCACAAAAATTAAGGACATCACTAGTGGGAAGGAAACCTCCTCATAGAATTTACTTTGTTTTTCATTCTTATTATTTATTATAAAGAAAAAATGCATCTTCCCCCATTTAATAAAGAATCAAAAGAGAATAGATGAATCCAACAAATGTTATCTGTATTTACAACAACAATCATAGCATCAACACCTGTTAAATTACATCTTGTCTTCATTCTTCACATATGCCAAGCATAGTGCAATGGTAATTTTATTATGCATGATATCTTCAAGTCATGCTTTCCCCTTGACAATCCAGTATAAAATGTTCATTTACCTATAAAGTGTGGGGTGCCACACTAAAAGCTCCATAGAATCATCATGTACAATAACTACCAATTGAGCTTTACTCTATTCAATAAGATAAGTTCAATTATTGATATCATATTTCACAACAATAGGCTTTTTACTCCAATAGGTTTTCATTTTGTCTTTCTCTATCCCTTCTTCAAAAGCCTCCCCTTTCATTGTAGCTTTGTCTTTGGGTTTGTATTTTAAGAGCATCTTGAATAGGTTTGATGCATGATTCTTGTCAAGCGTTTTTGTGAATTGCTTTAGAGTAAGGGAACATTGAGACACTAGAGAATGTCGTGATGTAATTAGATGCAAAATATCTTTGGTCTTTTAACAAAGTGATGCCAATTGTTCTTAGGTAGCAACACTCCTTCAAACCCAAACTACTTTGACCATTGATTATATAATGTTTCCACTTCCTTCCACTGCTAAAGAGAAATATTTTTTTATGTAAACTAATGCAAAAGGTTTGAAATACTTTTTGATGAATCAATTTTGAGAATATTGTCAGAATTCTAGGAAAATATGGATGGAATGTCGATACAAGTTGGGCAATGAAAGTCGAGCAATTACATGCTCCTGCAAGTTAGAAAACGAAAAATGCAAAGCAATATTAAAAGACACAAAATATTGGATTTCAGCCACACAATTGAATTTACCCATGAATATGATGTACATTTATAGGAGAGAGGGAAGAAATTGCCATGCAAAATCAGTGAACAAGACTAGGTAGTCGACTCCCACTAACTACAACTGGTGGCAAGTTTACCTCCTCAAAACTTGCATGCAGTGGCGAGTGAAATCTCACTAGCTAGGACACCTAAATAGGATTAACACCATGTGGAATTATCCATGTGCATGTAAATAATGCATGCGATAATATATACACTAACACCCCCCATTAAGCAAAGCTTAGGTGGGTATAAAGAAAAATTATGTCCCGACAACTAGGCTTGATGAGGTACCCAAGTACAATGCAATCTCTCATAAAGCAAAGAAAGGGGGAAAATCTAGTGGGAAAAAAATCTCCTCCAAAATATAGAAAAGAAAAAGAGGACTACAAGTCCCCCCCAAAAGATGATGTTTTTAGTGAAGTAGACCACACCCCATGAAGAGCTCCTAGATGAATGAACTTGCTCTTAGTAAAAGGTTTGGTGAAAATATTAGCAACTTTCTTTAAAGACTAGAAAAAAACTAATTCAATGATCTGACCGTGAATAAGCTCCTGAATAAAATGCATTTGGATCTTTATTTGTTTGGTCTACTAGTGTTGGACTGAATTCCTACATATCTGGATGATGCTCTGGTTGTCACAATAGATGAGTGTGGGCTGCTTGAATGGAATGCCAAACTCGGTGAGAATCTCTTGAAGATAGATAGCCTTAGTAGTTAATATATCACTTGTATTATGCCACTGTGGATGAAAAAGAAATATAATTTTTATTTTTTCTAGACCAACTGATAGGACCAAAACCTAGTGAGAAACTCTAACCTAAAGTGGGCTTACAATTTTGAGTATCACTATCCTAATCTAAATCTATGTATCCAACCAAGTCAACCTCTATGCTAGCTCTATAATGAATCATGAATCTAAGAATTCCCTAAAGGTAGTGAAGTATCCTCGTACTACTTTCTAATGTAGGTGATGAGGCTCCTGCATGAATCTGGAAACCATACTTACAGCATATGAAATATCACTTTCCTAGTATGGGTCAAATAGATGAGACTACCAACAAGATATTGATACAAGGTTGAATCAACCAGTGGCGTAGTATAATCAGCCTCAAGATGGACTCTAGATAGAAAGGAGTCAGAGATGGCTTATAGTCAATCATGTGAAATTAAGAAAGAAAATCAAGAGTGTACTTGGGTTGTGCAAGAGTGATTCTTGAGTTGGATTGTGAAATCTCAATATCAAGGAAGTAATGCAATAAACCCAAGTCTTTCCTGTCAAATCTATCCTACAGAATTGAATTCATTACTACAATAGCAGATGAAGAGCACCCAATGATCAAAACATCATCAACATAAAGTACCATAAATAATAAATCATCCTAGTATGGGTCAAATAGATGAGACTACCAAGTTATCGATACAAGGTTGAATCAACCAATGGTGTAGTACAATCAGCCTCAAGATGGACTCTAGATAGAAAGGAAGTCAGAGATGGCTTATAGTCAATCATGTGAAATTGAGAAAGAAAATTAAGTGTGTACTTGGGTTGTGCAAGAGTGATTCTTGAGTTGGATTGTGATATCTCAATATCAAGAAAGTAATGCAATAAACCCAAGTCTTTCTTATCAAATCTATCCTACAGAATTGAATTCACTACTACTATAGTAGATGAAGAGCACCCAGTGATCAAAAGATCATCAACATAATGTACATCAATAGTAAATCATTTTGGTACAAGAAATATACACTAGGATCCAAATGGAATTGAGTAAAACCTGAAGCTAGGAAGAAGGAATCCATCTTGGCATACAAATCCTAACGGGCCTATTTCAAGCCATAGAGGGATTTCCTAAGTTTGTAAACTAAAGATAAATCTTGAAAAAACATGATGGTCGCTCCATGTAGATCTCCTCCTCAAGGTCTCTATGAAGAAAAACACACATCCATTTGGTGCACATCCCAACCATGTGTAGTGGCAAGAGCAAGAGTAAGTCATATTGAAGTCATTTTAGTCACGTTTGCAAAGATCTCTATGTAGTCAATAACAATAACTTGTGAAAAACCCTTGGAAACCAAACATGCCTTGTACTTATCAGCCGACCCATCTACAACAAACTTGGTCTAATATATCCACCTACATCAAACCATATTCCTTCCCTTAGGAAGTGAAGTCAAGTCCCAAGTGTGATTTTTGATTAAGGAATGATATTCCTCATGCACAACATTATCCCACTCAAGTATGCTTAATGCCTCTCTAAAATTCTATGGATCAGAGGTTGAGGCATAGAAAGCATGTGGCCCACTCTAATGATCTAACCGTATACATCTTCCATCTATTGGATTCCCTACCCAAGTGCCTACACTCTGAAGTGTCTATCTAGCCCAAAGAGGATGTGATGTGTGTGAGTCGGGTGCTAAAATATCAACCTCCAAAGAAAGTCTAGAAGTGGATGGGGATGACTCCCCATCCCTATCCTCACTGTTAGAACTAGAAGAAGAAGACTTTACCTTAGGAATCTATTGTGGATGACCTAAATCATCAGAAGGATCATCAATGTCAAGTTAGTCCACAATAGAAGGAGAAATGTTAAGTATAGAGTTGTCAAGACTCTCTTGAAACTTAACACTCCTCTCAATGAACAACTCATGTGTGGTCGGGTGGAGTAGGAAACAAACTTTTACACCATTAAGATAACATGTAAAGATCCAAGGTTTGGATTGATATCCATAGCCTTGAGTTTCTACTTCTGTATATGTGCCATCATTGGTCATCTGAAGACCTTGAAGTTCTCAACTAATGGTTTACTACCTTTCCAAGCTTCAAAGGGAATGATTCCCTTGAAGGCTTTCTGAGAAATTTGTATTCTGAATATAACAAGCATAGTTGATTGTTTTTGCCTATTATTGTGGTGTAAGGCTCTTAGAGTGTACCATGTAGTTAGCCATCTCCTTTAAGGATCTATTCATATTTTTTGGAACACCCTTCTATTATGGAGTATAAAGAATTGTGCATTGTAACTCTATCCCTTCTGTTGTACAAAACTATGCAAACCTGATGTTGACATACTCAAAGAACCTTGATGACTTTTCCAAACTATTTTTTAGCAAGAGCCATGAAGTCTCAAAATTTGTGGAAGACTTTAGATTTTTACCAAAGCAAGTAGATCCATGTGTATGTGGACAAGTAATCTATTAATGTGAGGACATACTTTACCTTAGTGAAAAATGGATGGGAAAATGCCCCCGATACATCATTGTGAATAAGCTTGAAAGTCAATGTAGCCCTCCAAGATTCAGCTTTCTCAAAATTTTCTTTGGGATGCTTCCCAAGAGTGCAAGCCTCATAAATACTCTTAGAAAACCTAACTCTAGGAAACCCTATGACCATATCCTACTAACTTAGTTGCTCAAGGTAGCAGTAGTTAAGGTGGCCAAACCACTCATGCCATAATTTGCTAACTCCATTTGAGTGAGTAAGTAATGTTGTAGGAGAAACATCAAGTGCAAAGTTAGAGAAATTGCATAACCTAGCTTGGTGATTTTCCCTTTCTAATGCTATCAAATTATTGTTGTACAACTCTCTAATCTTAACTAACTCTAGAGAAAAGTGAACTCTCATGCCCTTCCCTATGTAGACAATTTAATACAGTAATAGGATATTAGATGAAATAGAAGGTACACTTAGAACATTTATGAATATTCCATCTTCAAATTCAAAAGACCCTCTCCCTATAACTGATGCTAGCGAATTATCACCCAAAGTGATACTAGACATGCTATAAGGCTCTAAGAATGAAAATTCAAACTCTGAAGAACCCATGTGGTGCAAGGCACCTGACTTAGTGATTCAAGGTGGAGCTGAAGAAGATGCAACTACAACTAGAGCCTTGCCTTTAGATTTTTCTTTTCCTTTTTCCTTAGAAGGTTCTTGGGTTGATGAGGACTCTTTTATGGATTAGGAACCCCCATGTTGATCTTCTTAGAAAGATGTGAGAAGTGGTCAATTTATTTCTCAATAAATTTGTGCTTATCATGGCTAAGTTTCTTGTAATAGGCACACATAACTTTTTCTTCCTTAGGTCTCCCTTGATTTGAAAAATTTTTAGTGTTAATTTGGAGGACTCAAATTTTTTTATCTTTCTTAGTCTCTTTGTCCTTCTAAGTGTTTTCCTTCTTCCCTTTGTTGTTTGAAGCCTATTTTTATCATTCCTAGCAATGATGGCTTGAGGTTTTGAGGACTTCAATGTGCCCATTTGTATTAACTTATTCTGCTCCATAGTTATGTCAACAATAAAGCCATCTAGTCAAGTAATCATGCCACCTTCTTTTAACTGCAATCTTAATGATTTAAACTTAGTGAAGTAATCATGTAAGGTATAAAAGGAACTAGGGCTCAAACTTATGAGATCATTCTCTAACTCATGACTTCTCATTTCATCTATCTTCCCAAAGATTTTTCTAATGCAAGAAAAACTTCATTAGGTGTATCCAATACTTCTACATGAAAGAGGAGTTTGAGAGACACATTAAGACACATGAATCTAAGGGCTTGATTACATTTGTGAAACTATTTTCTTTTAGCTTCATCAGTAGTAGGTTCTTTCTCAGCTCCCATTATTTTATATCCCTCCCTATATTTTGGCACTTTATATGTTTAGTGCATAGGCATGTCCAACGGAATGAAAAATGACACTTTATATTGACAATGCAAAAACATTCACACATGTATTAGGCTTGGAAAAACAAGCACTTTAAAGAAAAATAGTAGTCAATTTCGAGTACACAATCAAAAGTTACAATAATTTTTGTATTGGCCTATGTCACCTATTTTTGGTACTAAAAATCCATCTACCTCCCCAGAATAATTTTTAGAATGGAGGTAAGCCCTCACTACTAGCCAGCCTAGGTTTTTAGCCCTCATGTGACCTTGCCATATGACCAGCGGGCTAGCAAAAACTAAGGAATTTGATCTAGGTTTTTTGGGCTTCGATAGCCCTACAAAATGTCACGGTATGGATGGGCCGTGGGTCACCAAAGATGCCCTCTCCTCTCCATGCAAATTTTACGATGGGCAATGAAGTTGAAGAAATCATGCGACCCTGCAAGTTATGAAACAAAGAATGCAAATAAAAAATGAAAGACACGAAATATTGGATTCAATCATACACTTACATTTACCCATCACTATGATGTGCATTTATAGGAGAGAATAAATCATCATATAGAATCAGTGGAGAAGACTGGGTAGTCGACTCCCACTAACTAGAATTAGTGGCGAGTGAAATGTCACAAACTAGGAGACCTAAATAGACTTAACCCCATGTGAAATTATCCATGTGCAAGTAAAAATGCATGAGATAATATACACACTAACACATGGCATTTGATCAGACTACTTTTATTCAAACAATTCTGTCAAATAGTTTGCTTGTCCTAACTGTGGCTCCCTATTTTGCATAAATGTCTATTATAGAATTTTCAATTATAATATCGAACGAAGATCTCTTCATTCTTTTATTTGAACACCCATATTCCAAGCATGGCAGATGCTAGGAAGACCGTGGAACCTGGCTTTAAATCACCATTTGCATGTGTTAAGAGTTTGTAGCGCCTTTTCTTTGAGTCCATTTTCTGCATAAACCTTAAATATGGCGGCCTAAATGACATTTCGTTAGATCACATTTCTTTGATAAATTCTTCCAACAATTCAAGCACCTCGTTGAAGTAAAATAGCTCGCAAGTCGTGTATAGGATTCCACATTTTTTTGCATTACCTATATGCTAGTTAATTGCAACTAGTATACCTTGCGTGGATCAACCTCCATCATACTTTAATGAACATCCATGCACGCAAGATCCTGGCAGATATTGTGGAATCTAGTTTTACTTCCATCATTTGGATTTTCTTGAAAGTTCCTAAAGGTTTCAAAAACCCCCATTTGGATCCATTTTGTGCACATATCCATGAACACTACTGGAATTTCAACTCCTTCCCTATCCATGACTATTCGGTGGTGTTGCATTTCGGCTTCCGAGAATTTCATGCAATTTGCAGTAGATTTGCCAAATGAAAACAAAATCCAGATTCTAGTTTTTTATTTACGATCTGAGATACAGAAATGTTTTACAATTTGCATCTTGTTGGAAAGTGTAATCTAGATCTGGAAAAGATTTACAGTTTACAATGCAAAAGGTTTGCAATTTGCAACTTAAATCCTCCACTTTGGTATTGAACCTAGAGACTGCAAACACCAACAAATCAAAACCTTAAGATTTGAACTTTTATAATTTGAATTTTAATTACTAAAATTAAAATATTAAATTACAAATTTTAAAATTTTAAAATTAAAAACTATCTTTTAGATCAGAGAAATAGATGCATGAGATCAATTTTCTCATATCGGATTTGTTAGGGTTTCAGTTCTTGTCTTGTGTTACTTAGCCTTCTGACATCATATTGTGCCTTTGAATAGGATTTCTTCTCATTCTTCTACATTTATTGTAGGGAAATTTAGTTTTCCATGCCCCAGGGTGTCCCCTTCCCCTTCTTAATGGCCTCAAACTTTATCACTCAACAGTTGCTAGTGTTGATGGTTTGATGAGGATGGCTCTACTCAACAAGTGACCCAGGAAGTTCATCTTCAAGGTGTTCTATGACATATGCAATTTGAATCTCCTTCAAATGTGGTGTCACCTATTCCAACGTTTGATAGTACCTATAAATGGCTTGAAATTTTTACTTTAATGGGCTATTTTATTGGAAGGGTCACCCCTAAAAGAATATGAAAAGATTGGGCAAACAAGACTTGAGACCCACATGGAGTCTACCTTGACATTGTCCAAAACCTTATGAAGGCTTCTTTTTTATTTCACTTTATTGAAGCTAGTCATGTGGAGGCGATCCTTAAACATGGCCCCTAGTTTGTACATGCATCTCTTATGGTCTTCAATCCCTGGTCTAAACAATTTGTTGTCTTGGATGAAAGGGCTCGTCATGTCTCTATTTGGATGGAATTCATAGGCTTATCTTTGTCATGTTGGCATTTTGTAGACACTATCATTGACTCACTTGGGAAAGTGGTTTGCATTAAGCTAGATAGATTTTTCTTGATTGGTCCTAAAAAACAAGTCTACATTAATGTTGACCTTTCCAAAGATTTAAAAGAAATAGTGGACATTCAAATTGGTCAAATGCATCATACCCAACATGTGATTTATCCTAATCTACCAAACACTTGCTTCAAGTATCAATCTTATGATTATAAGATTAAGGATTGTCCCTTGGTTTCCCCACATAACAAGCCTTATTTAGAGTCATTTGAGGCTTGTTGACAAGATTAGACATTTGCTATCAGCCCAAGTGTCTTTCTTATTGTATTTATACTCTAGCTAAGATAGTGAAAGAAGGCTCAAAGTAGTTGTGGTAAGAAATACCATTATGTGGAACTTTAATACAATAGATAACTAATCATACATAATTTAGACATTCAAATTAAGCATTCCAATCATTATATATATATATTCCAATATTACAATATCAAATATGTAGGCTCTATTCTGCTCTTCTATCCTATCTCTTCTCTTCTTTCCTTATCATCTCCTATGTAACTATATACCTAAGATTACAATAGGGGCCTGTCCCTTACAAAACATGCCTATTCATACTAGGCCTAGTTGGCCTTGTGATTCACATTCCATTTGCGGCCAAGTGCAGTGGCTTCTAGTCCCTATGCTATCTATTGCCAACATTATCCCCCCTTGGGAACAATGTTTTGTCTTCGACAAATGCAAAATTCTTATTTTGTAGGTAGAATATTCTTGTATATTGTCTTGAGTTGTGCAAATTTAGTATTCCATTGATTTTTTGCTCCAAGGGGGTACTTGGGCAATAGATAGGGTTTTAATAAATTTGGGTAAAACAGTTTTTGGGTGGTTGAATGGATTTTTGGTTAAGTGAACAATAAGGTAGGTAAAAGGTGGTTAGGGATTTTAATTATTTTGATTTTTATAAAGAGGTTTAAGTTTAGGTTTCAATTTGTTGGTGAAGTAAATAATAAATAAGTTTGTTAGATTTATTTTATTATTTATGAGAAGGAATATTAAAAGGGAAATTTAATTAATTAATTAAAATTAATTAAATTTCATGTGTAAAGAGGATTAATTAAGGGATGAATAATTAGGGGATAATTTTTTATGTCTACAGTTAGGATTTGCATTTGTTGTATAGTCTTTTTTTCTGCTTAGTAAACCTATTACATGGGTCAATCATAGGTTAACCACCTTTTGAAGTTATTTGAATTGGGCCTTAATCACCTCCCTTTGATCATGAAATTGTTGAAGTTGAGTATGAAATGCTTCAACCTGTGTCCTTAATATACCATTTGAGTCCTACTTTGGGTCATAGGTACCGACTGCATATAGGTTTGTTCCTCCAATTGGTCTGTCTAGTTTTTGAGGCCCTTGATGAGTGTAGGCCATTGTAGACAAAATTGGTATAGAATGTTGATATCATTAGCCATTTGTTGTGGAGTGTTGATCTATATTTCCAACTATGTGTGTGTGTGTGTGTTTGTGTGTGTTGTGACACACTTCTTTCTTGCTTCATCCATTCTACTTTTATCTACCTTCACTAGGACTTGATGTCTAATATTGATAGTCTAGTTATGTATCTCTATTTTAACCCCATATGACAATTGTTTGATTTGCTATGCTAGTTGCAATGTTGTATCATTTTGTAGTTGTGGCATCTTGCTTTGAATTGTAGCTATAACATCCTCTAATTGTTCTATAATTTCCACATGTTCAACATTTCCTCTCTAGTTCTAATATGAAAAATATCCCCTAATTGAAACTTCTGCAAGGGAGAGATGCTAGTTAAGTCCACTTGTGAACCTGAGTGGCAATTGCAATAATTGTAGTGTAGCCATAGGTCGAATCTTCTTTTGTTGTACCAAAAAGTCTTTGATAGACTACATTGGAGAGGTTGCGGTGGATGAAGAAGACCTTTGTAGAGAGGGGTCATTGATGTTGTGGTCCCTACCACTCTATTTGATCAGTATCCTATTGAGTTCCTCTTAATGATATGTGTTTTTCCATTGGCTCTTCCTTTCTTCCTTCATTAATACTACATAGGCTTTCTTTGTTATTGCCACCATTTCTTATTGAATCTTTCCTTTTGCTTCTTCTATTAGGGTAATTAATGAATCAACCTTCTATTTTGATATGAGTTCCTTGGCCTATAGCTATTCTAGTTTATCCTTTTGTGTGGTGGAGATATTAGGGTTGACTTCCTTGAGGGCTTGTCTCCTTGTTTCTTTCTCTAATTGTAGGGCCTTTTCCCTTTTCTTTCAGATAATAGAGGCTAGATTGTTGGAAAAGTTCTCGATAATGTTATCTAAGTTGTCTTAAAATGCTCTTAGATGTTGGATAATGGATTCTTCAATAACCACACTATTCTCTGGACCATCTTTATTGTACATTTTTGTGGTTTGCTTAAGCATTCCTTTATTATTTGTGGCTCTAGTTAGGAGGTCAATGCTCATTACATCCTCCTTTTCTTATTGTATGTCTATGTCCACCATCATTTGTTTACTACTCATTTTTATTTTCTACGGTGGTTGTTGAATTCCTTGTACATCCTCCTCCTCCTCTATTTCTTCTTCTATTATTTGTATTATCTTTTGCTTTACCCCTTGCTTTTGTCTAGGCTTCTTTTCCTTTTATGTGGTTATTTGTAGTAATATTTTATATACTTCTTCTATCAAGGGGTCTATTTGCAGTGGTTACAAAGTGGTCATGGATACTGCATGTGATGATGCCTCTTGTTTTTCTTCAGCTTGTGTCCCCGGAGACCCTAGGTTCAACATTTCTGATCTTTGCACTTGCAGTGTAGAGGTACTTGTTTGTAGTCATTCTTGCTTTTGCATCCCCCACTTCTCATCTAACTTTTGTTTATCCATAAATTCTTGGTGTGTTTCAAATCTCTCCACATTTTTATCCTTGGGTTATTTTAGGATATTCTTTGCATCTAATTGTATAAGATCATTGCTTATTTTGTATGGTAGCTTAAGGATCCAAGAAACCCTAGTTTCTACTACTTCCATTAGAGTGTAGTCTTTATCTAACAAGAATACTATGTCATTGTCATACTTCCTCACAATATCATAGGATACCCTTTACTTGCTTTGTATTTGTTGTTGGAGGGCCTCAAAAAACCTGCAATATGTGGCAGTGTAGGATGCAACATCCTTAAATTGTTAGACATGATAATTGATTTGTGTTGCCTCTAGTATTTTTGTTTTCCATGCTTTTTCAAAGAAAGAAGGCAATGCATTCATGAAATAAAATGTTGAACAAATTATAAGAGTTCCATACCAAAATTGGTAATGTTTGTTTTTAGTCTTTTGTAGATTCTCTAGGAGTTGCTCGTGGAGGACTTTACACAAATCAAATTCCTTTCCCTCCACCACAATTTGGTAGGTAGTGTGTATTACAATGTCTTTTGCTGAATCTTCTCTATTTGCATAGTAGATTTTATAGTGATGCCCATAGTAGCATACCACACTACTAGATTTGTTATTTTTGTAACATTGAGGCTTCTTCTGTCATACATGGCTATGGCTAGCTCTATGAATTTCTCATTTTTAATGGCCTTATTGTGGTGGAGGGAAAAAATTTTGATTTGTTTAAAGTGCTTTGCGAGCAACTCCTAGACAATCTACAAAAGGACTAAAAGCACACATTGCTAATTTTGGTATGGAACTCTTATAATTTGTTTAACATTTTATTTCATGAATGCATTGTATTCTTTCTCTAAAAAAGAATGGAAAAAAAACACACTAGTTGCAACACAAATCAATTATCATGTCTGGCAATTTAAGGACGTTGCATCCTACACTACCACATATTGGGGGATCCTTGAGGCCCTCCAACAAAAAATGTAAAGAAAGTAAAGGGTATCCTATGATATGGTAAGGAAGTACACTAATGACATAGTCTTCTTGTTAGATAAAGACTACACTCTAACGGAAGTAGTAGAAACTAGGGTTTCTTGGATCCCTAAGCTACCATACAAAATAAGAAATGATCTTATAGAATCAGATGCAAAGTATATCCTAAAATAACCCAAGGATCAAAATGTGGAGAGATTCAGAATACACCAAAAATTTATGGACAACAAAAGTTACATGAGGAGTGGGGGATGATAAAACAAGAATCACCACAAACAAGTACCTCTACATTGCAAGTGCAAAGGTTAGAAAGGTTGAATCTAGGGTCCCTAGGGTCACAAGATGAAGCAAAACAAGGGGCATCATCACATGAAGCATCCATGACCACTTTGCAAACACTGTAAATAGACACCTCGATGGAAGAAGTATATAAAATATTACTACAAATAAGCACAAAAAAGGAAAAGAAGTCTAGACAAAAACGAGGGGTAAAGTAGAAGATAATACAGACAATAGGAGAAGAAACAGAGGAGGAGGAGGTACAAGAAAATTCAACAACCACCTCATAAAATAAAAATAGGGAGTAGTAAAAAAACAATGGTAGAGATAGACATACAATAAGAAAAGGAGGGCGTAGTGAGCATTGACCTCCTAACTAGAACCATAAATAATAAGGGCATGCTTAATCAAACCACAAAAATGTACAATAAAGATGGTCTAGAGAATAATGTGGTTATTGAAGAAGACATTATCCAACACCTAAGAGTGTTTGAAGATAGCTTAGGTAGCATTATCAACAACTTTCCCAACAATCTAGCCTCTATTACCCAGAAGAAAGGGAAAAGGCCATACAATTGGAGGAAGAAATAAGGAGACAAGCCCTCAAGAATGTCAACCCTAATCTCTCCACCACATGAAAGGATAAACTTGAATAGCTACAGGCCAAGGAACTCATATCAATATAGAGGGTTGATACATTAATGATGCTAATAGAAGAAGCAAAAGGAAAAGAATATCCTAAAATGACCAAAGGATCAAAATACGAAGAGATTTAGAACACACCAAGAATTTATGGATAAACAAAAGTTACATGAGAAGTGGGGAATGCGAAAGTAAGAATCAACACAAACAAGTGCATCTACACCACAAGTGTGAAGGTTAGAAAGGTTGAATCTAGGGTCCTCATGGTCACAAGATGAAGTAAAACAAGGAGCATAATCACATGTAGCATCCATGACCACTTTGCAACCACTATAAATAGACCCATTGATGGAAGAAGTATAAAAAATATTACTACAAATAAGCATAGAAAAGGAAAAGAAGTCTAGAGAAAAACAAGGGGTAAAGTAGAAGATAATACAAATAATAGGAGAAGAAATAGAGGAGGAGGAGGAGGTACAAGAAATTCAACATCACCACAAAAAGAAAAACAAGGAGTAGTAAAGAAACAATGGTGGAGATAAAAATACAATAAGAAAAGAAGGAGGATGTAATGACCATTGACTTCCTAACTAGTACCAAACACAATAAGGGCATGATTAAGCAAACCACAAAAATGTACAATAAAGATTGTCCAGAGAATAATGTGGTTATTGAAGAAGCCATTATCCAACATCTAAGAGTGTTTGAAGACACCTTAGATAACATTATCAAGAACTTTCCAAACAATCTGGCCTCTATTATCAGATAGAAAAGGTAAAAGGCCATACAATTGTAGGAGGAAATAAGGAGACAAGCCCTCGAGGAAATTGACCCTATACTCTCCACCACACAAAAGGATAAACTAGAATATCTACAAGCCAAGGAACTAAAATTAAAATAGAAGGTTGATACATTAACAAAGCTAACATAAGAAGCAAAAGGAAAGATTCAATAAGAAACTGTGGCAGTAACAAAGAAAGCCTATTTAGTATTAATGGTGGAAGAAACGAAGAGCCAATAGGAACAACACATATTATCAAGAGGAACTCAATAGGATACTGATCAAATAGAGAGGAAGGGACCACAACATCAACCACCCCTCTCCCTTTGCAAAGAGAGGGGTGGTTGATGTCGTGGTCCCTACCCCTCTATTTGATTAGTATCATATTGAGTTCCTCATGATGATATGTGTTTTTCTTGTTGGCTCTTCCTTTCTTCCTCCATTAATACTACATAGGCTTTCTTTGTTACTAGTGTGGTTTCTTATCAAATCTTTTCTTTTGCTTCTTCTGTTAAGGTCCTTAATGTACCAACCCTCTATTTTGATCTGAGTTTATTGGCCTTTAGCTATTCCATTTTATCCTTTTGTGTGATAGAGAGACTCGGGTCAACTTCCTTGAGGGCTTGCCTCCTTATTTCTTCCTCCAATTGTATGGCCTTTTCCCTTTTCTTTTGGATAATAGAGGCTAGATTGTTGGGAAATTTTTTAATAATGTTATCTAAGGTGTCTTCAAACACTCTTAGATGTTGGATAATGACTTCTTTAATAACAACATTGTTCTCTAGACCATCTTTATTGTACATTTTTGCAGTTTTCTTAAGCATGCCCTTATTGTTTATAGCGCTACTTAGGAGGTCAGTGTTCATTATGTCATCCTTTTCTTATTATATGTGAATCTCCACCATCATTGGGGAAAGTTCTTGATAATGTTATCTAAGGTTTCTTCAAACACTCTTAGATGTTGGATAATGGCTTTTTCAATAACCACATTATTCTCTGGACCATCTTTATTGTACATTTTTGCAGTTTGCTTAAGCAAGCCCTTATTTTTATGGCACAAATTACAAGGTCAATACTCATTACGTCCTCCTTCTTTTCTTATTGTATGTCTATCTCTACCATCATTTGTTTACTACTCTTTTTTTTTCATTTCTGTGGTGGTTGTTGTATTTCTTATACCTCCTCCTCGTCTATTTCTTCTCCTATTGTTTGTATTATCTTCTGCTTTACCACTTATTTTTGTCTAGACTTTTTCCTTTACTATGCTTATTAGTAGTAATATGTTTTATACTTCTTCCATCTAGGGGTCTATTTGCAGTGGTTGTAAAGTGGTCATGGATGTTGCATGTGATGATGTCCCTTGTTTTTCTTTAGCTTGTGACCCCGGGGACCTTAGATTCAACCTTTCTTATCTTCACACTTGTGGTGTAGATGTACTTGTTTGTGGTGATTCTTGATTTCACATCACCCACTTCTCATGTAAATTTTGTTTATCTATAAATTATTGGTGTGTTATGAATCTCTCCACATTTTGATACTTGGGTTATTTTAGGATATTCTTTGCATCTAATTCTATAAGATCATTGCTTATTTCGTATGGTATCTTAGGGATCCAAGAAACCCTAGTTTCTACTACTTCCATTAGAGTGTAGTCTTTATCAAACAGGAAGAGTATGTGGCCAAGGTGGACGCCTATCCCAAGATGCTTCCATAATATGCCTTGTAATCTCTATATATTGTATAGTTTGGAGTTGTAGTTGCATAGCATTTTTACAAGTACTGTTATGCTACTAGAATAACTCTAGATTCGACATTTGAAGACTCTTGGAAGAAATTGCATTGCAAGTGTATTGTAAACTATAACTATTTCATATAATACATTGTGCAGGTTTTAGAGTCTGGGGTTTTCCCCACGATACATCTTTTGTCTACTTCTCTCTATCTATATTCTTGTATTGTGTTTTCTGCTATAATATCTCTGATATAAGTTTAATATTTCTACAATTGTAAGGGTTAAAATGAATTTGCATACCTCTCCCCTCACTAGATTAGTTTAGGAAGCTATTTCCGCACACCTAGCTTCCTTTTAGTTGGTATTAGAGCTTGGCCAGTTTTGGTCCTAGCTACTAGGTAGGGGTTTTTTGTACTGATCTTAGATTGAGTGGGAGTCTGTGAAGAGCATTCTATAATCTTGTTGTAGGAAGGAGATGGCAAGCACATCTGGAAGAATAGAGGTGGAAAAGTTTAATGGTAGCAAATTCGAGTTGTGCAAACTCAAAATGGAAGACATGCTAGTTGATAGAGACCTATGGGAAGCAATTTCTGGTGTAAAATTAGTGGCAATGTCGTAAGATGATTGGGATCTCAAAGATTGTAAAGCCAAGGGTCTTGTGAGACTCTGTTTGGCTGATTTCGTCTTGTTAAATGTTCATGAAGAGAAAAATGCGAAGTAGCTATGGAAGAAACTTGGTGATGTTTATCAAGCTAAATCCCTGGTAAACAAGTTATTCCTATGAAAGAAGCTATATTCTCTAAGGATGGAAGATAGAGGATCTATTACTAATCACATGAATTCTTTAACATGTTAGTTGCACAATTGACATCCGTTCATGTGAAGATTAAGGAAGAGGATTAGTGTATGACTCTGTTTTGTTCTTTACTGGATTCATGGGATCATCTTGTCATGGCCATCAGAAGTACCACATCCACTTTCAAAATGGATGAAGTGGTGTCTTCACTGTTATCTAAAGAGATACGGAGAAAGTCATCTGAGTCAGCCAAAGAAGCTCTTGCAGTTTGTGGAAGACCCAAGGAGAAAGGGAAAAAGAAAGACAAGAAAGCTGAGAAGGGTAGATCCAAATCCTATGGGAGATCCTAATCTCCTTTAATGTCCAAGGCACTGTGTTGCAACTATGGGAAAGATTGGAATTTCTGAAAGGAATGCAAACAGGAGAAAAAGAAGAAGAAGAAGAAGAATGTCCTAGATTCAAATTCTGACAAGTCACAAGATGATGGAGATGCCTGTTGATAACTGAGAGGGGGGGTGAATCAGTTATCCTAATTATTTCTTCTTTTGAACTTTCTTATTAATCAATGCAGCATTGAATCAAACAAACAACATTATCATGAAATGAGAAACACATGACACAGTATTTTTGACGTGGAAACCCTGTTAAGGGAGAAAACCACGAGGTGATTAACCCAAAGATTATTCTCTGTTAGAAGAATAAGGAATTACAAAATGGCACTTGCCAATTAGGGTTCACTGCTCGAGCACACTGCTCACAAAGAGGCACACTGCCTACAAGGAAACACACTGTCTACAAAAGAATGTTATACAAAACTTGAACTAATTGGAAGCATCCACATATGCTGGAGTTCAGTTCTGATTAGGCTCAGTACACTGATCTGCTGCACTTCATCTTTCCTCTTCTCTTTATTCTACTTTCCTTTCACATACCGGATCTTTTCTACTACTTCTACTCTGCTCTACACTTATTCACATATATCATCATCGCTACTAAAACTCTCACAACTAAATCCATCGTGCATATATATCCGCACAAGTAATTTCATCACCTTTCTAGTCGGCATCCGGAATAGTCTATTTTCTCACAAACTCTGTTCTGTCAGCTGAATCCTTGCACGTCAAGTAATGCAGATCAAGCATATACTTGTAGATATCATTAATCATGTCAACCAAACATGATTCATGCCTTCACAACCTTTACCATCAACAGTAACACATCCAGAAAATAGTCTGATGTTCTGTCAGTCAGTTCTTCCTCTATTCTCTCTGTCACTCAGAAATCCGGTACTCAACTATTCATATCTTTTTCCTTGTCCATCACCAGAGGCTAAATCCTTGGAATGTACCACTCAAGGTAGTCCTCTTGACTTCCCCAAATCTGTACTGCACCAAGATACTTCCTCTAAGAGATCCGGACCAATCTATCAGACCTTGCCACATGCTCTGTTCTTGTTCACCGGATCACAACAATCTTCATTCTGACTTCCAGTAGAGACACACCATGACTTTCGGATATGTGGAATGACCTTTGTTGCCATCAATGACAACAACCATGAATCCATATAGTGTCTCTTGCCAACAATCTCCCCCTTTGGCATTGATGGCAACACTTAGTGAAAAATGACTAAGTGTTTACACTATGCTCCCCCTTGGCTGATGTTCTATCTTTATATACAATTTCTGGAACTCCCCCTTAGTTGGATTCCTCATTTTTCACTGCTCCTCACTCCCCCTTTGACATCAATGGCAAAGGGTAGGGTCCGCACACCAAAATTTTCAAAAATTTTACTGTACTTAGCCACATATTACATACTCACATAAACTGAAGAATGTCTGCAAATGATGTCTTCAATTGGACCAGTTCTGTAGCCCAACTTTGCTTCATTCTATCCAAAATTGAAATGTGACCACTCAACAAAAATGCAAAAGCCTCTGCCCTCTTGAGATCTGTCGGATCATTGGTTTGGGCGGTAGTCTGAGCATCACTTATGGCCTCATGCATAGTTTCTAACTTAGGGATTATAATCCTTCTAAGTTCTCCCATCCGGTTAATTATATTCTTCCTTTCCTTTTCAAAATTCTTGATTGCATTTGTGATTGCAATAGTTTGACATTCTTGATTTACTATGGAGGAAGAGAGAGGATCAAAACTTTGAGACAAACTAAGTAGTTTGTCCTGTTCCTCTTTTATTTTCTTATCAATTTCTACTGTTGCCTTTGACCAGGAGATACAAAATTTGTAAATGTCACTGCCATCCTTAAGAGCATTTTCTAAGCTCTTTATTCCAATACTCATATTTCTCCTATCATTAGAGATTAATCCTAGTACTTTTGAAAATCTCTTACCCAAAAACTCCTTCTGGACCTTTTCTTCAGCTGATTTTTCTAGAGAATCAAATTGTGTACCAACACTGCTGACTAAGGTTTTGAGATTACCAGAAGAGGAGGCTGTCGGATCTATCTTGACCAATGGCATAATTTTTTCAAGCACTCCGAAAGCAGTCTCTATCAACTCACAGTCTTCCATATGAGACTTTAGGAGTTTTTCATTTGCCTTAGCATTTGCAAATGAAGCTATCTTCATTGTCTGTACCAGAGAGATGGAATCAAAGTTGAATGGACCTTTTAGAAGCTCCGATTCATCAATCTCTATTATTTCTTGGCTCAAAAATTTTTGAATAGTTTGTGCAGTGTCTCTTGTCGGAGACAGATGTTTCTTCTCTTCTGCAGTCTTGGAACTGTCCTTTGGAATTTTCTCTCCTTCCACATTCTTACCACTGTCAGTCATGGTTTTCTCTGTTGGAGTCTTCTCTTTCTCTGAACCCTTGGTACTGTCAACCTCTTTTTCTTTTACCGCTGCTTCTTTCTCCTATAATTTCTCTTCTTCTTGGGATCCGGAGACTGTAGGGGAAACCGGAGGAGAGGTGCTAGTCTGTTCAAGGGCCACTTCTCCCGGAGCAAAGGATTCCAAGTCCACAGCTATTTCTGCACCCAAGTCCTCTATAGTAGGAATGTTGAACCTTTTGAATGTATTCTAGAGGATCTCTTTAGTGTCCTTAGCTACCTTGTCAGTCTCACCAAGCATAAGTTGATTCATCCTTGCAGTCTTTGAATACCATGTTCATTGTTTTGTGATCAATTGAAGGATATAGCTGAATAGCTATCTATTCCCTGATCTCAAGGTCTTTTGCCATGGCATTTGCCTTTCTCATTTCCAATTCCTTCTCTAGACTCTTAGGAATAAGGGAGATAATTTCAATGAAGGCTTTGTTGTAGATGTTCAGATACCTGATTGTAGCTTCCTGCAGGATCTTTTGATCAGCCTCATTGTAGTCATCATAGAATTCGGCCATTGGTTGAAGGTTTCCATCCATAGTGATTGATTTGATTACACTATCTAGAGATAGGGTGGGCTTTTCAACCAATTTCTCTGCCATTTCTTTCTTGTCTTGGCATGTGGAGGGTTTACCGGATCCTTTCTTCTTCTGCTTCTTTATTTCTTTTACCCCCTCATCTGATTCTGTTTCCTCTTCATCTTTCTGAATTGTATAAGCCCTTGTGGCTTTTATTTTAGACCTTTTCTCTCCTTTACCAGATGTCTAACCTTCTGGTTTAGATATTTTTGAGCTTTTGGTTCTGACAGGTGTAGATCCTTTTGATGATCTGGTCCGGGTTGAGGTTTCCACCGGAGCACTTTTCTTGCTTTTCTTTTCTGCCTCTTTCTTTTCTTCCTCAGCCTTTCTCCTCTTTTCCCGATTGGCATCAAGTGCCTCCTTTGGGATGCCTAGGCCTTGAGCAATATGCTCTACTTCTTTTCTCACCTTCCTCTTTATCTCAGGTTCTCTGAGTTCCACATGGATCTTCACACTCAGCTCCTCAAAGGTTCCAAACCTTTCTGCCTTTAGATCTTTGGGCTGACTAAGCATGTGTTGAACATGCAGTTCCATAATCTGTTCATCAACCTCATACCCCATGGGCATGATCCAGACTGTCCTTGGCTCCACTGCCTCCATTAGGCACTGATCAGTATCCACCATAAAGCAAACTGAGTCTTTGTATTTTTCAACAATGGACTGGGGAATTCTTTCTCTTGCTTGCATCATGCTTTGGAAGTTTTTAAAGTATCCCCACAGGGCTATATTTCTTGCTTTGGCATCCCCAAGCCCATGTAAATAATCTTTGATCTGGACTGCAATAGGTTTGTCATTCTGCCATACCCATCCACTTGATCCGGGCAACTCATTCATGAAGTAGAAAAATAGACATAATATAAGAGTACCATACTTAAAAGAATTCTTTTTGTCCTTTTTGATCTTCTGTATATTTTCCATTAATTGGCTTAAGAGAAGTTCACAGAGATCATAATCTACATTCTTCCTCAGCATTTCATAGGCAGTATATACTGTAGTTCTAGATACAAAATTCTCCCTACTGGAGTGATAAATCTTGTATCCTATTATCATGGATGCAAACTTGATATCCGGGTCAGAGATATCTTCAATGGTCATTGCCCTCTTATCAAATTTTGATCCGGTGGCCTCAGTTACAATGTTATTTTTGATGGATTTGAGGATAGGTAACCCTCTGGAAGAGTATAGACTAGTCACTGCCCTAATTGCCTCTTTTGTGATCTTGCAGGGTCTATCCAGCCATAGGAAGTTGTCATGCATCCTACTCAATACATACCGGACCCATTCATCTTCTTCAAAGTAGGGGAAATGAATGAATTGATCAAACTGTTTCTTCTGGATACCCTTATACTCTGGTTTAAGCTCAAAAGCATTGTCTATTAGTTGTTTGTGATAGAAATATCTCAATTTGAATTCCCCAAATTCCTCAATACTTGCATGTATGTAAACCCTAATGTCTTCTGTGTGTAAAATGCCATGAGGAACACTAGAGAATGCTCCTAAGGGATCTACCTCCAATGACTTGTATGGGTGTTTCTTAAATTCAGGTCGGGGCCTATCTGAGATCTTAACTATATTCGGAGTAGCCATTTCTCAAAAGATTGTAGTAAGATATCAAAAACAGAAAATACCTTATGCGCCTTCGGTTACACGGAGTGGTTGGATTGATTTCTGTATGTAATGACTTCGGCAAGAGATCTTTGGTGACCTTGATGAATCTAGTTGCAGAGCTCCACTTTTCGCTTCTTCTTGAGTGCAGAATGAGCAAGTGATTTATGAGAAATCCCTTATATTGCTCCGCAAACCCTAATATCTGATGGCAATAAATGCTTGACCTACATTATTCCGGTTTGCCTTATTCGGATAACTTGAAGAACTAGATTAGTCCTGATCTATGAACATCATGTGGATCTTCCAACCATGAACAAATCAAGATGACACATCACAAGGACATCCCAAACACTCTGTCCAATCTGCAGAATAAGACAATGCACTTCCAGATCTCTCCAGACCTTTTTGTAATCCTCTGTCATTCCGGAGCATCTCCCAGAATAGGTCTTACTTGATTGATCACAACTTCGTCACATCTTCATGCGGACCTCAGAAATCTTATCTGAATCATCTCAAGACTTATATCTACAAACCCTTTACTCCGCATCTTGTGCCACGTCCGGCACCACTTGATTGGCTAGGGGAACATGATTTTCTTTGAGTCTCCCCCTGAGCTAGAGCTCACCTTTTAATTTCTGGAAGGAATATTAGCACCAGAGTCTGGTGCGGATCCAACCTCTACATTCTCTGAACTTTTCTTCACCCAAATCTTGTTCATCTGATTCCTAACTTCATCTGCATTCATCTTTTGTTTACCCTTGTCTTGATTCTGATTATACACTGGACCTCTTTTGTCCTGATTCTTGCTTCTGTAGACTTTTGCATTATGACCGGACCTATTACAGATTTGGCAAATAACATTTCCTTGCATATTTGACTGATAACCTCTTGATCTGCATTGATTAGCCATATGACCTACTCTATTGCATACAAAGCATCTACCATTGAATGATTTGTTTATTTGCATATTTCTGCATTCATGAGACTTGTGTCCATACCTTTTGTAGTTAAAGCACTGTCTGGAGAAGGATGAATGAGTCTGATTCATTCTCTTTCTACACTGATTAGCTTTGTGACCAAAGTGATTGCAGCTGTGGCAGTATCCATTGAAGGATGGATATCTTTGAGCATTGGGCTATCTTACCGGAGGTCTTCTAGGCCTATTCCTTGGATTTTCTGATCCAAAATTCTTTTGACCGGATCTGGAGCTTTCTCCTTTCTCATATCCCAAACCATGCTTGTCATCTGCCCTCTTTTGACTTCCAAGAAGAACTTCAAGTTGAGCAGAACTTATCTTGAATTTCTCTTTATATTCATTTGCTATTTGAAGATCTCTTTTGAGAGAGATAATTTGATCCTCAAGTTTTTCTTCATTATCTTTGGCATCTTCAAGATCAGATTCAAGATGTTTGATAATCCTGTCCATCTGGTGGCAATCTTCTGATTTCTCTTTAAGAGATTGTCTTAGATTGTCTTCAGCTTTTCTTTTCTCTTCAATCTCTTGAGTAAACTTTATAACTCTTGATTCCATTTCATGTCTTACCATAATGACTTCTTTTGATAACTTTTCACATAACTTGGTTTTCTTAGTCAATTCTTTATTTGTATTACTTTCTTCACTTTATCTTGCCAATTGTTGGAGTAGCTCCTTTCTCTTTTTCATAGAGAGACTTAATTTGTCCTTTAGTTCTCTCATGAATTCATCAGCCTGTTTGAGTCTTTCCTATAATTCATTGACTTCAAAGTTTGATTGTTCAAGATCCTCAAGGGCAGTCTTGAGTTGCTCCCTTAAACCATATGCATCCATTTGAACTCCCAGATCTTCCTCAAGCTGTTAGGCTCTATTAGGAGAAACTTAGCTCTGATACCAATTGTTGATAACTAAGAGGGGGGGTGAATCAGTTATCTTAATTATTTCTTCTTTTGAACTTTCTTATTATTCAATGCAGCATTGAATCAAACAAACAAACATTACCATGAAATGAGAAACACATGACATAGTATTTTTGACGTGGAAACCCTGTTAAGGGAGAAAACCACGGGGTGATTAACCCAAAGATTATTCTCTGTTAGAAGAATAAGGAATTACCAAATGGCACTTGCTAATTAGGGCTCACTGCCCGAGCACACTGCTCACAAAGAGGCACACTGCCTACAAGGAGACACACTATCTACAAAAGAATGTTATACAAAACTTGAACTAATTGGAAGCATCCACATATGCTGGAGTTTAGTTCCAGTTAGGCTCAGTACACTGATCTGCTGCACTTCATCTTTCATCTTCTCTTTATTCTGCTTTCCTTTCACATACCAGATCTTTTCTACTACTTCTGCTCTGCTCTGCACTTATTCACATATATCATCATCGCTACTACAACTCTCACAACTAAATCCATCGTGCATATATATCCACACAAGCAATTTCATCACCTTTCTAGTTGGCATCCAGAACAGTCTATTTTCTCACAAACTCTGTTCTGTCGGCTGAATCCTTGCACATCAAGTAATGCGGATCAAGCATATACTTGTAGATATCATTAATCATGTCGGCCAAACATGATTCATGCCTTCACAACCTTTACCATCAACAATAACACATCTGGAAAATAGTCTGATGTTCTGTCAGTCAGTTCTTCCTCTATTCTCTCTGTCACTCAGGAATTTGGTACTCAACTATTCATATCTTTTTCCTTGTCCATCATCGGAGGCTAAATCCTTGGAATATACCACTCAAGGTAGTCCTCTTGACTTCCCCAAATCTGCACTGCACCAAGATACTTCCTCTGAGAGATCCGGACCAATCTGTCGGACCTTGCCACATGCTCTGTTCTTGTTCACCGGATCACAACAATCTTCATTCTGACTTCCGGTAGAGACACACCATGACTTGCGGATATGTGGAATGACCTTTGTTGCCATCAATGACAACAACCATGAATCTATATAGTGTCTCTTGCCAACAATGCCTCCATTGTAGCCTTGGCTACCCATGCAGATGATGATGTGTGGCAGATTGATTCTATGCCTCTTTCCATATGACCTCGCACCGAGACTGGTTTACAGAGTATGAAGAGTTCAATGGTGGAAGGGTGTAGATGGGTGATGATTCTCATCTAAAGATAGTTGGTTGTGGAAGAGTTATAATCTAATTCCCTAATGGACGAGTGAAGGGGATCTCTAGGGTTATGCACATCCCAGGCTTGGCACAGAACTTGCTTTCTGTAAGTAAAATGAATGATGCAGGTGTACAAGTTGTCTTCTTGAAAGAAGGATGTAAGATGACTAGAGGAGCTATGGTGCTTGCGAAGGGTACTTGAAGAGGTACTTTGTTTCAGTTGGAGGCATATATTTCACAATGCAATAGTTCTTCTAACTTGAAGAAAAAAGTTGCAATTACTTTGTCCCCACCATTAGAACCAGCAACTAAAAGATTCGTTGTATCAAATTCTAATGGTAGTACATTTCGGGTACCTAAGGGTGCTCATGCTTTGGAAGTTAAGCTCCCTGTTGAGAAGACAATGGTATGGCATAACAAGCATGGCCACATTGGTGAGAAGGGTCTTACAACCTTGAAAAATAAAAACCTTGTTGAGGGGTTAGATGATTGTAATCTTGATTTCAACTTTTGTGAACATTGTATAAATGGAAAACAAAACCGTGTTTAATTTTACTTGAGTTCTCATAAGTCTTTTGATGTATTGGATCTTATTCACTCTAATGTGTTTGGTCTAGTTAATGTTCCTTTGATCTCTAAATCTAAGTATTTTCTATCTTTCATAGATGTTTATAGTAGAAGGAAATGGATTTATTTTCTTAGAAGCAAATCTGAAGTCTTTAGTCGGTTCAAAGAGTTCAAATATTTTGTTGAGAATCAAACTAGTAAAAAGATTAAGTGTTTGAGAACTGACAATGGTGGTGAGCTCTGTTCCACAGAATTTGATAAGTTTTGCAAAGAACATGGGATTGAAAGATATAAGATAACTCCATACACCTCACAACAAAATGGAGTTACAAAGAGGATGAACAAGTCACTGATGGAGAAGGCTAGGAGAACGCTTCGAATAGAAGTTTTGGGCTAAAGCTATTGCCACTGCTTGCTACCCGATAAATAGGTCTCCTACATCAGCTCTTGTTGGTAAGACACCCATGGAGGTGTGGTCTGGTAAGAAGCCTTCAATAAGACATCTTCATGTTTTTGGTTGTGAGGCATATGCTCATGTGCCTAGGGAGAAGAGGTCAAAATTGGATAACAAGGCTATTAAGTGTATCTTCATTGGCTATGGTGTCAGTTTGAAAGGATACACGCTTTGGGATCCTATGGCTAAAAAAGTGTCATATAGAAGAAGTGTTATTTTTAGAGAGCTAACACCTTCTTCCACTATTCTACAGCCAGAAGAGAAAGAAAAGAAAGAGGATGTGGTTTAGTTTCCCACTACCCCTAAGAAGACTGAACCAATAGACCCTATGAGACCTAATGATGAGGAGAGCTCTAGCAGCTTTGAAATCTCATAAGAAGAAGACGAAGCTCAACCTTGGCCTTTGACGAGGTCCACACAAAACAGGAAGCAACCTGAGAGGTTTGGTTATACATTGTTTGATTCTAGTTGTGCTTTTACTTTGCTTACTAATGTTGATGAGCCTAGAACTATGATAGAGGCTATGGCCATGAAAGATACAGATTCTTGGAACAAGGCCATGGAAGATGAGTTGGGTTCTTTGGAAAAGAATAAAACTTGGGACTTGGTGCCTTTGCCTAATGGATGGAAACATGTTGGATGCAAATGGGTTTTCAAGAAGAAATTTGGTGCAAATGGTAGTGTTGACAAGTATAAGGGTAGATTGGTTGCAAACAAGTACTCACAAGTGGATGGAATAGATTATGTTGAAATTTTCTCTCCTGTTGCAAAGATGACATCTATTCGATTCCTATTATCTCTTATAGTATCTTATGATTAGAAGTGAAGCAGATGGATGTGAAGACAACATTCCTTCATGGTGACTTGGAGGAAGAGATTTATATGTCATGGCTAGAGCATTACATATAAAAAGGTAAAGAAAATTTGGTTTGCAAGTTAAAGAAGTCTTTGTATGGATTGAAACAATCTCCTAGGATGTGGTACTTGAAGTTTGATACCTTTGTTTTGTCTATTGGATTTTTGAGATCAAAATTATATCAATGTGTGTATTACAAGTTTGATAATGATTGTATTCTCATTATTGCACTATATGTTTATGATATGTTGCTAATTGGGAATGGTAAGAATATGATTTCTGATTTGAAGTTTCAGTTGTCAACACAATTTGAGATGAAAAAATTAGGGGCAAATAGGTACATTTTGGGAATGGAAATTAGAAGAGACAAAGAAAAAAGAAAACTTTGGTTAAGCTAGAGTAAGTATGTGAAGACTATGCTGGATAGATTCAGCATGGTAGATTGTAGACCATTGTCTATTCCTATTGCTTTGGGGACAAAGTTATCTGTTAATGATTGTCTAAAGTCTCCTTCTGAGATGGAGGATATGAGCAGAGCACCTTATGCTAGTGTTGTTGGCAGTTTGATGTATTCAATGGTCTGTACAAGACCATACATTGCCCAAGCAGTGGGAGTCCTTAGTTGGTTTATGGCTAATTTTGGAAGGGTACACTGGGATGCAGTAAAGAGAGTGTTCAGATATTTACGAGGTACTTCCAATTATTCCCTATGTTATCATGGTAATTCTACAGGACCTCCGTATTCTATTTGTATTCGTGAATTTGTGGATTCTGATTGGGTAGGTGACATTGATAGTAGGAGATCCACCAGTGCTTATGTGTTTACTACATCCGGTGGTGCAATTAGTTGGATGAGTAAGCGACAACCTGTGGTTGCTTTGTCCATGATAGAAGCTGAGTATATGGAAGTAACTTATGCTTGTAAGGAAGCCATTTGGCTTAAGAGGTTGTGTTTAGATATTGGTGTTGATATAGGACAGATTAATATCTATTGTGATAGTTAGAGTGCAATTTGCTTAGCAAAGAATCTGACTTTCCATGCCAGAACAAAGCATATTGATGTACAGTTTCATTTTGTGCAAGACATGGTAGAGGATGGGAAATTGATATTGGAGAAAGTAGACACTTTGAAGAATGTTACAGATGCGTTAATGAAACTAGTGGGCATAGAGAAGTTTAGATGGTGTTCAGATTCTACAGGCCTCTTGGCCCCTAGCAGTTAAATCTTGTCATTTCTTTTGACTCTTGCAAGTTGTTCAAAAAGTGGGAGAATATTGGGAATAAAGGTGTCTCAACCTTTACAAATTCCTAACATTATTTATTTAATTGTATATTTATTTATTGGCTAATATTGTATTTACTTGCACATTCAGTTTGGTCACTTAGTTGAGGTGGCATAGTGACATTTCATCTCACTTGGAATATGACTTGGATGGTCAAGTCAAACCTACATGGATTTGGGTGTCCCATTTGAGGTGGCACTAATATGCCATGTGTCAGAATCTTGTGGTATGTGGAAGAGGATACTCCATATGACATAATCTATGATGCTTAAGAGCCAAGTTTAGAGATTCCTATGACAAGTGGTGACAAGTGTCGATGAGTATCTTTGCATGAGGGTAAGGAATATTTGGGTGCCCATGTTGGGATATGACATGTTGTAAGAGGAATATTGTATATTTAGCATTGTATGACATATTCTCTTACAACATTTAAGGTTGTTATGTTGGGAAAATTTATGACAACTGTAAGATGCGTAAGAGCATCTATCATAGTCTATTTTTAGCCTTGGAGTACTCCATGTTGGGAAAGTCAAATCTGCCATGTATGATAGATGTAAGGGATGTATTTGTACCAAGGATAAGTGTCCTTTGATGTGGGATAATCACCATGTGGCCAAGGTGGACGCCTATCCAAAGATGCTTCCATAATATGTCTTGTAATCTCTATATATTGCATAGTTTTGAGTTGTAGTTGCATAGTATTTTTACAAGTACTGTTATGCTATCGGAATAACTCCATATTTGACATTTGAAGACTCTTGGAAGAACTTGCATTGGAAGTGTATAGTAAATTGTAACTATTTCAGATAATACATTGCGCAAGTTTTAGAGTGTGGGGTTTTTCACCTGAAAAGGTTTTCCCCATGATACATCTTGTGTCTACTTCTCTCTGTCTACATACCTTTATTGTGTTTGCTGCTATAATATCTCTTATATAAGTTTAATATTGCTACAATTATAAGGGTTAAGACAAATTTACATACCTCTCTGCTCATTAGATTAGTTTAGGAAGTGATTTCCGCACACCTAGCTTCCTTTCAGTTGGTATCAGAGCCTAGCTAGTTTTGGTCCAAGCTGCTAGATAAGGGTTTTTTGTATTGATCTTAGATTGAGTGGGAGTCTGTGTAGAGTATTATGTAATCTTGTTGCAAGAAGGAGATGGTAGACACATCAAGAATAATAGAGGTGGAAAAGTTTAATGGTAGTAATTTTGAGTTGTGGAAACTCAAAATGGAAGACATGCTCGTTGATAAAGACCTATGGGAAGCAATTTTTAGTGTAAAACTAGCAACAATGTCGCAAGATGATTGGAAAGATCGTAAAGCTAAGGGTCCTGTGAGACTCTGTTTGGATGATTCTGTGTTGTTAAATGTTCATGAAGAGAAAACTGTCAAGGAGCTCTGGAAGAAACATGGTGATGTTTATCAGGATAAATCCCTAGTAAACAAGTTATTCCTATGGAAGAAGCTATATTCTCTGAGGATGGAAGATGGAGGATCTATTGCTAATCATGTGAATGCTTTTAATATGTTAGTTGCACAATTGACATCTATTCATGTGAAGATGGAGGAGGAGGATCGGTGTATGACCTTTCTTTGTTCTTTACTAGATTCATGGGATCATCTTGTTATGGCCATCAAGAGTACCACATCCACTTTTAAAATAGATGAAGTAGTGTCTTCGCTGTTAGCTGGAGAGATGCGGAGAAAGTCATTTGAGTCGACCAAAGAAGCTCTTGCAGTTCATGGATGACTTGAGGAGAAATAGAAAAAGAAAGACAAGAAAGATTATAAGGGTAGATCCATATCACATGGGAGATCCAAATCTCCTAGAAAGTCCAAGGCACTGTGTTGGAACTGTGGGAAAGCTAGGAATTTCCAAAAGGAATGCAAAGAGGAGAAAAAGAAAAAGAAGAAGAAGAATGCCCCAAATTTAGATTCTAACAAGTCACAAGATGTTGGAGATGCCCTCATTATATCCTTGGCCACCCATGCATCTGATGATGTGTGGTTGATTGATTTTGGTGCTTCTTTCCACATGACCTCGCATCAAGACTAGTTGACAAAGTATGAATACTTTGATGCTGGAAGAGTGTACCTGGGTGACAATTCTCATCTAAAGATAGTTGGCCATGGAAGAGTCACAATCCGATTCCCTGATGGACGAGTGAAGGGGACCTTTGGGGTTATGCACATACCAAGCTTAGCACAGAGCCTGCTTTCTGTAAGTAAATTGAATGATGCAGGTGTGCAAGTTGTCTTCATGAAAGAAGGATGTAAGATGACTAGAGGAGCTATGGTGCTTGAGGAGGGTACTCAGAGAGTTACTCTATTTCAAATGGAGGAATGCATTTCACAATGCAATAGTTCTTCTGACTTGAAGAAAAGAGTCGCAATCACTTCATCCCCACCATTGGAACCATCAACTAAAAGATCTATTGTATCAAATTCTGATGGTAGTGCATTTTGAGTACCTAAGGGTGCTCATGCTTTGGAAGTTAAGCTTCCTAATGAGAAGACAATGTTATGACATAAGAGACTTGGCCACATTGGTGAGAAGGGTCTTAGAAGCCTGAAAAATAAAAACCTTGTTGATTGGTTGGATGATTGTAATCTCGATTTTGACTTTTGTGAACATTGTATATATGGAAAGCAAAATTGTGTTTAGTTTTACTTGAGTTCTCATAAGTCTTCTGGTGTATTGGATCTTATTCATTCTAATGTGTTTCATCTAGTTAATGTTCCTTCGATCTCTAAATCTGTATATTTTGTATCTTTCTTAGATGATTACAGTAGAAGGATGTGGATTTATTTTCTGAGAAGAAAATCAAAAGTTTTTAGTCAGTTCAAAGAGTTTAAATCTTTTCTTTAGAATCAGACTAGTAAAAAGATTAAGTGTTTGAGAATTGACAACAGTGGTGAGTTTTGTTCCACAGAATTTGATAAGTTTGAGAACTGACAACGGTGGTGAGTTTTGTTCCACAAAATTTGATAAGTTCTACAAAGAACATGGGATTAAAAGAAATAAACAACTCCATACACCCCGTAACAAAATGGAGTTGCAGAGAGGATGATCATGATACTACTAGAGAAGGCTAGGAGTATGCTTAGTGGAGTTGGCCTTGAACATAAGTTTTGGGCTAAAGCTATTGCCACTACTTGCTACCCAGTAAATAGGTCTCTTACATCAGCCCTTGTTGGTAAGACACCCATGGATGTGTGGTTTGGTAAGAAGCCTTCAATAATACATCTTCGTGTTTTTGGTTGTGACATATATGCTCATGTGCCTAGGGAGAAGAGGTCAAAATTGGAGAACAAGGTTGTTAAGTGTATCTTCATTGGCTATGGTGTCGGTGTGAAAGGATACAACCTTTGGGATCTTGTGGCCAAAAAGTGTTGTATAGAAGAAGTGTTATTTTTAGAGAGCTAACACCTTCTTCCAGTATTCTATAGTTAGAAGAGAGAAAAGAAAGAGGATGTGGTTTAATTTCCCACTACCCCTGAGAAGACTGAACCGACAAACCCTGTGAGACCTGATGAAGAGGAGAGCTCTAGCAGCTCTGAAAGTTCAGAAGAAGAATCAGAACCTCAACCTCAACCTTTGAGGATGTCCACACAAAACAAGAAGCAACCTTAGAGGTTTGGTTATACATTGCTTGATTCTAGTTGTGCTTTTACTTTGCTTACTAATTTTGATGAGCCTAGAACTATGATAGAGGCTATGGGAATGAAAGATGCAAGTTCCAAAAAGGATGCCATGGCAGATGAAATGGCTTCTTTGGAAAAGAATAAAACTTTTGACTTGGTTCCTTTACCAAATGGATGGAAACCTATTAGATACAAATGGGTTTTCAAGAAGAAATTTGGTGCAGATGGTAGTTTTGAGAAGTATAAGGCCAGATTGGTTCTGAAGGGGTACTCACAAGTGGAGGGAATTGATTATGGTAAAATTTTCTCTTCCATTGCAAAGATGACATCTATTTAGTTCCTGATATCTCTTGCAATAGCTTATGATTTAGAAGCGGAGCAAATGGATGTGAAGACAACATTCCTTCATGGTGACTTGGAGGAAGAGATTTATATGTCACAACCAGAGCATTACATAGAAAAATGTAAAGTAAATTTGGTTTCCAAGTTAAAGAAGTCTTTGTATGGATTGAAACAATCTTCTAGGATGTGGTACTTGAAGTTGGATGCCTTTGTGTTGTCTATTGGATTTCTAAGATCAAAATTAGATCATTGTGTGTATTACAAGTTTGACAATGATTGTATTCTCATTATTGCACTATATATTATGATATGTTGCTGATTGGGAATAGTAAGAATATGATTTCTGATTTAAAGTCTCAGTTGTGAGCATAGTTTGATATAAAAAACTTAGGGTAAGCCAGGTACATTCTAGGAATGGAAATCAGAAGAGATAGAGCAAACATAAAACTTTGGTTAAGCCAGACTAAGTATGTGAAGACTGTGTTGGATAGATTTAGCATGGTAGATTGTAGACCATTGTCTGCTCTTGTTTCTTTGGGGACAAAGTGATCTGTTAATGTTTGTCCAAAGTCTCCTTCTGAGATGAAGGATATGAGAAAAGAACCTTATTCTAGTATTGTTGGTAGTTTGATGTATGCTATGGTCTGTACAAGACCAAACATTGCCCAAGCAGTGGGAGTCCTTAGTCAGTTTATTGATAACCCTAGACAGGTACACTAGAATGCAATAAAGAGAGTGTTCAGATATTTCCAAGTTACTTCTGAGTATTCCCTATGTTATCATGGTCATCCTATAGGACCTCCACATTCTATTTGTATTCATGGGTTTGTGGATTCTAATTGGGTAGGTGACATTGACAACAGGAGATCCACAATTGCTTATGTGTTTACTATGTTCGGTGGTCCAATTAGTTTGGTAACTAAGCGACAACTTGTGGTTGCTTTGTCCACACAAAAGCTGAGTATATGGAAGCATGCTTGTAAGGAAGTTGTTTGGCTTAAGAGGTTGTGTTCAGATATTGGTGTTGATGTAGGACAGATTACTATCTGTTGTGATAGTCAAAGTGATATTGCTTAGCAAAGAATCTAATTTTCCATGCCAGAACAAAGCATATTGATGTATAGTTTCATTTTGTGTGAGACATGCTAGAGGATGGGAAGGTGATATTTGAGAAAGTAGACACTTTAAAGAATGTTGCAGATGCATTGATGAAACCAATGGGTATAGAGAAGTTTAGATGGTGTTCGAAGTCTATGGGCCTCTTGGCCCCTAGTAGATAAATCTTATCATTTCTTTTGGCTCTTGCAAGGTGTTCGATAAGTGGGAGAATGTTAGTAATTAAAGCATCTCAACCTTTGCAAATTCCTAGCATTATTTATTTAATTGTATATTTATTTATTGCCTAATATTGTATTTACTTGCACATTCAGTTTGGTCACTTAGTTGAGGTGGCATGGTGACATGTCATCTTACTTGGAATGTGACTTGGATGGTTAGGGAAAACCTACATGGATTTTGGTGTCCCATTTTAGGTGGCACTAATATGCCATCTATCGGCATCTTGTGGTATGTGGAAGAGGATATTTGATATGACAGAATCTATGACGTGTAGGAGCCAAGTTTGGAGATTTCTATGACAAGTGGTGATAAGTGTCGGTGAGTATCTTTGCATGAGGGTAAGGCATTTTTGGGTGCCCAAGTTGGGCTATGACATGTTGTAAGAATAATATGCTATATTTAGCATTGTATGACAGATTCTCTTACAACATTAAGTTTTTTATGTTGGAAAAATCTATAACAGTTGTAAGATGCGTAAGAGCATCTATCATAGTCTATTTTTAGCCTTGGACTGCTCCATGTTGGGAAAGTCAAATCTGCCATGTATGACATATGTAAGGGATATATTTGCAGCAAGGACAATTATCCTTTGATGCAGGATAATTGCCATATGGCCAAGGTGGATGCCTATCCCAAGATGCTTATAGAATATGCCTTGTAATCTCTATATATTGCATAGTGTTTTTATACCAGATTTGACATTTGAAGACACTTGGAAGAACTTGTATTGCAAGTGTATTGTAAACTATAACTATTTCAAATAATACATTGTGCAGGTTTTAGAGTGTGGGTTTTTCACCTAAAAAGGTTTTCCCCACAATACATCTTGTGTCTACTTCTCTTTGTCTACATTCTTGTATTGCATTTTCTGTTGTAATATCTCTTATATAAGTTTAATATTTTTGCAATTGTAAGGGTTAAAACTAATTTGCATACCTCTCCCCTCATTAGATTAGTTTAAGAAGCGATTTCCACAGACCTAATTTCCTTTCAAAGTTAATGCCCTATAGGAATATGCAGGACAACTATAAACATCACTTTTGTAGTCTTTCCTTTGATCAGATCCCAAGAGTTAACAACAAGGCTACTGATGCAATGGTGACCATTAGGTCTCTTTTAGACATGCTGACCAAAATATAAAAATGAGAGTCCTTGGTAGAATAACTGATGATACCATCTATTGATCTTCCGTAAACTAAAATTATCTGTGAGCTTGTTGGTCCCAACTCGACATGGTATCAAGATATATACAACTACCTTCATAACAACACCCTCCCATCTAATCTGACATCAACACAAAGGAAAACTTTCATTCGTCGAGCCTCCCATTTCACCATTCTAGGAGATACACTATATCGATGGAGTCTTGATGGTATCCTCCTTAGATGTTTAAAATTAGAAGAAGCTGAAACCACTTTAAGAGATATATACGACGGTATCTGTGGAGCACATTCCATCAGTCCCACCCTATTAAAAAAGTTGCTTTGAACTAGATATTTTTGGCCGACAATGGAAGAAGATGCCCACCAATTCACTAATAAATATCTTCAGTGTCAACAACATGGGGATCTATGCCCCTGCTCATTAGCTACAACCAATGATCACTCCTTGGCCATTTTCACAATGGGGACTCGACGTCATAGGTAAAATACATCCCTCCTCTTCCAACAGCCACAAATTTATCATTACCACCACTAAGTATTTCACAAAGTGGGTGGAATTTATTCCCATGACTTATATCACCTTCAAGAAAATTGCTAAATTCATCTTACACTATATCATTTGCCGGTATGGTATGCCCATGGCTATAATAACCGATAATGGTAAACCATTCAAAAACTAAGATGTCCATGCTTTATGCACTCAATATCACATCCAACATCAATTTTCTACATCGTACTATCCCCAAAATAATAGCCAGGCTCAAGCTTCGAACAAAACAATCCTTAAAATCCCCAAAAAGATAGTTAATTAAGCCATCCTTGATTGGCATGTCTAGCTTAATCCCACCCTCTGGGCCTATCAAACAAGCATCCGAACTCCAACTGGAGCCACACCCTATGCTTTAGTATTGGAACTAAAGCTATTTTGCCTATAGAGGTCAAGATCCCATCTCTCTACATCTCCATGCAACATCTGATTGACAGAGAGGAGTACAAAAGGTCTAGGCTACATGAATTAGAGATTCTTGATGAAAGACACCTTACAACATTAAACCATCTTCAAGTCTACCAAAACTGCCTATGCTGTAGTTACAACAAAATAATCGAAGAAAGGCATTTCCAAGTGGGTGATCTAGTCCTAAAAGAAAATCAGAGAAACTTGCAAGATAGAGAAAAGAAAGGCAAATTTGAACCTAACTAATTGGGACCTTTCATCATCATAGCAACATATGAATCACGGGCTTATACCCTAGCTACATATGAAGGAAATCCTCTTGATGAACCCATCAACAGTGTTCATCACGAGAAATTCTATGCCTGATCCTTGGGAATATCCTAGCATAAAATAACCAAAAAAATTAAAAAATAAAAAATAAAAAAATAAAAAATGGAAAAAATAACAAAAATATCAAAAAAAGAAACACCCAAAAAATGTTTATCCTCTGGTGAAAATCTGGTAAACAAGCGCCATGGATAAGTACCATAGTGAAAACTTGGAAAATAGGTGCTATGTGTAGGAGTCAACACTACCGTCTATTTGGTCTACCCATCCATCCATCTCACTCTATAATAAAACCCCATTTGACAAGGTGTCGCTATACCTCATCATTTAATCTATTTTTCAGATGTCAATAATCTAGGGGTTGTGTCCACGGCCGTTTGCAACTAGGGATTCTATAGTTATCAGTTTCCCTAACTAATCTAAATTGCTTTTACTAACTTGAAAAGATTAATCTATCTACTTAGTAAATTTAAGGAATGCTGAAAATAGGATAAAACAGGAAATTTACTCAAAGTAATCTTAAAACAGTAACATGCATCTACCTATCAAAATCAGTAAATATAATAGAAAGCTAAATTAATAAAGCAATGGTACTAGCCTCCTGCCTTAGTGGTGAGAGTGGGCCCTTGCTCCAAACCCTTGGGGCTGAAGGCTAAAGTAGGGAATCAACACAGAAGAAGATTGCAACTAGATCTAATCCAATTCATTCACTCTGCATTCATGAAAATATTTCTAACACAGAACTGAGATTACCGAGAATTAGAATAATTCAATCATTGTATATTTCTTCTGTTGTTTCTACAAGTATATATTAAAAGAGTGATGACATATCACTTAACCTATCTATCAATTCTTCTATGAGATGACATCCATCTCTTTATTACACTAGACATTTAACTATGAAAGAAAATCATGCAAATAAAAGTAGACTTGAGTGGAACAGAAGTCCACTCAAAATCTAAGTTTGAGTCTTAATACATTTGGGCATTGAGGCCCTAAAAAATGGATATTGAATTAGTTCCATCCGTAATTCATGCAAAAACTTTGAAAAGATAAAACTTCAGGAGTTTAACTAAAGATGACATGTTATCACTTTGGTGATGATTTGACTGAAATGAGGGGTATTATGACCACTACTAAGAGTGCTTGGTTAGCATCTTTATGTTTGAAATATGCCCTGCTCTTTAGAGGCGCCAGTGATAATTGTTCCTGACTGTAGCTCTGGTGATATGTCTATAGCTCCGAAGATATGTCTGCAGCTCCGGAGATATGTCCGTAGCTCTAGAGATGCGAGCTTTCTCTGTTCAGCTCTGGAGATGCTCTAGACTCCCACAGATCTCTAGAGAGGCATTCCTCATTTCTTCAAAACTTCAGGTGTCAAGGCACTTTGGTATTGTCTCCAGAGATCATTGAAGACTATGTCCGGAGATGCACAGAATTGTTGTTCCTAGCATCTACACTTGTTGAATCAAAAAGAGAGAAGTTTTCTGCATTTTACATCAATTCCATGCACATTAGTCACTCAATCAAAAATTATAATCTTAAGTAATCTATCTCAATTAATCATTAAATAGAACGATCTAGCTAGCTTATTTGGGTGCAGACATTAGGAAAGATGGACTCAGGAAGGAGAAAAAGAGAGGCAAAAAGTGTGTTTCATGAGTGCAACTTGGCACTCATCATCCCCCCATACCTAAGGTTTGGCAGGTACTCCTATTTCTCACATTCTAGATTTATTCTGGTGAAGCAGCTTGTCAGTCAGGCTATAATCTTGGGCATAGGTGGTCTAAGTTGTTCGGTTGATATTACCATTGCCTCTATACTCATCAACTTGCTTCATCCAGTTCTGCAATTTTTCATCTTCCATTTGTTCTATCCAGACAAGGAGTGGCTCAATTATTAGAGGGGGCCTGTACCATCCACCTATCCATTCCAACTTATGGTTATCCATTAGTTTGGATATCAACTTTACCTTTCTCATGAATAATCTTAAGTTTGCAGAGGTGACCACCTCTCTCATTTTTTGCTCCGGGGTCAAAATATTCCATCTCTTCTTTACTACAACAAGTACTAGATTTGCTGAATTGATCATGAAAAGGCCAAAATTGATGGAGCATTCCTACAAACTTTTCAGGTATAATGGCAAAATTATGTTGTTACTATTAGGATGATAGATAAGGGACCCGAATTTGATTCTAAAAGTACTAGGATTGGGACATTCCTTCCTGATGAAAAGGTCTATTTTTAAATCCTTCTTAAGATGATCCTCCATCCTCTCATGCCAGATTTGATGATTCCTCATCAAGGACATAAATGCCTTAAGCTGACATTCCCCCACAAAATGATTAATATTGAAAGTGATGGCATTAAAACAGAACCCGTGTAAGTATAATTCACATAGGAAATTCTTGTCCTCATCATTGCTCCTGGTATATGCTATCATGAATCCTTCTACTATTTCTGTATCCTCAACTAGGTCAGATAAGACTAAAGAGAATTTCCTCTATAGGAATCTTTCTTATAAGAACATGGAGTAACTGGCACTTGGAGGTCTGCAGGATAGAATTTCTGAAGAAAGGGAGGCCATTTCAATGATTTTTCTTTCCAAGGTTGCTATTCTGTCTATTTTGGCAGTGACTACCCTTTGTAGCTACAACATAAGCTTGGAAGCCTCATATTCTCTACACCTCTTCTCCCAATGAAACATGGCTTTGGGAATGTTAATGGGGATTGGACCCACATAGGCATCTATTTGTATTTCTTGCTCATTGGTTGCCCTTGGACTAGCCAATTCTTGAATATATTCCTCTTGGTCATCTAGTCTATTATTGGCCTAAGTTAACTATTTATCCTGGCTTTGTACTTTCTCAATCAATACTGCCATTATTGTGAGGCTATTGTCTCTAGCCCTGGTGAGCTCAGAAACACTATGTGCTACCTCTTTCTCTTTTTCTTCCAACAGTTTGGATGCCTCAATTTTGTTTGCCTCTAACTCTACCTCTTTCTCAATTCTTTGGGCCTCTAATTCTGCCTCTTTCTCCTAGACGATCTTGTCTTTGCTTTGGAGTTATGTTTGTAGATTTGCAATGATTTTTTTTTGCTCCATTTCCACCTCTACTCTAACCTTCTTGAGGTCAGTAATAATCAAATTTTTCCCCCAGAGTAATCTCTTTAAGTTTTCAATTTCTTCCATCATCTGCTGTTCTTTTGAAATTTCCACATCCTCTTGATTAGAGGGATGAGAGAAGGTTTCTTCTTCTGCTTCTATTGCTGCTTTTGTGGTTGTTTCTATGGCTATTGGCTGAACATTAGGGTTTTCCATGGCCATCTACCCTGCACTATCAATTGTACTCTTCTTCCTTGCATTTTGATACAATGATGTTTAATAAACTAATTTAGTTCTAGAACATCTCTGATTGCCTAGAGAAGAGGAATTTCAATGTTTAGTTGCTTGATTTCTCGTAAAAGTTTTGATTCGAGGTTGGTTTGGATTTGTTTTTGTAAGATCTTTTTCTGGGGAACATTTTGTTTAAGCCGTTCTGGGTATGGTGCTATTTTTTCCATCTCCGAAGCATCTCCAGAGCTCTTATCAGAATTGTGTTCAAGAATGTTCTCCGGAGTCGGTCTTTTAGGAGCAACTCCGGAGTTGTCCAAGGATGATTCTTTTAGCACTTTTTTGTTAGTAATCTCCTCCAGGGGTTGAGTGGATGAATTTTTAGGTTCCTCATCATTGGTTACTTCAATTATTGTTGGAGGAGATGGTCTTGGGAATGCTTTCCCAGAACGCAGCTGGAGATTATTTGAATATATAGCATTAATTCCAGCTAGATTTTTTTGCTTTATCATGTAAACAGCTGCTCCCTATTTATTCCATGGGTTTGGTGTAGGCTGAGCTGGTAAAGATGGTTGACTAACTGGTTCATTTTGTGCTTGACCTTGTTTGTTGGAGGGTCCAGTTAGTAAGGCTTGTTGTTGAGGTTGGAAATGTCTAGGTTGTCCATGGTATTTTTGATTATATCCCTTTTGAGAACCCCATTGAGGTTGTATGTTTTGTGATCCAAACTGTGGTGGCCATTGTTGATTTCCCCAAGGTTGATTTTGCCAATTTTGGTTTTGCCAATGTTGATTTGGCCAATCTTGTTGTCCCGAAGGAGGATTATTTTGAGGCCCATACCAAGTTGGATTCCATTGATTATTTCCCCAATTAGAAGGACCCCTCTAAGAGGGCTGGTTTGGATACTAATTGTAAGGAAAATTCCTAACTTGTTTTTGTCCCACATAGTTCAATTCCTCTTCTATTACAGCATTCTTCTTACTCAATCTTTTCAAGATTGGAAGTTGCCTACATTGACTAGTAGGATGTTCCTTATCACAAATCTGACAAATCTCTGATTTGTCTAAAGGGCATTCTCTCAACAGATATTTGTTTCTACACCTAGGACAATAGATGGAGAGTGGTTCAGTTGCTCTGTTTTGATTAGTTGTTATGTTTTGATCAGTTGTTCTGGTTTTTGCCTGAATCCCATCCAATGTGGTATTTAATTGGACCAAAATGTATGTTTTTAGATTTATAATCTCTTCCATTAACTATCCTATTTCATTCCTCCCTTTAAAAGTTTTGGATGACCTCACTCCATCTTGGGTTCTAGAATAGTTCCTGTAGAGTTCTACTATATCAGATATTTCCATTTTGTTGATGTTCCCTTTTCCCATCAGATCGAGTGCCTATTTTGATTCTTTATCCAATCCTTTTAAAAATAGGGTTTTGGCCAAGGAGTGATCTACTAGGTTACCATACCTTCTCAAGGCAAAATTAAACCTATCCACATAGTCCTCTAAGGATTCTTCCTCCCCCTGCCTAATTTAAATAGTTCCTTATTTTTATTACTGGATCTGCAGTAATCTTGGTATTTTTCCAAAAACTTTGTTTCCATCTGATCCCAAGAATGGATAGAATTCTGGGGTAAACCCATAAACCATATCATCAGAGAATCTTTCAGAGTTGAAGGGAACATTTTGAGTTTCTAGTTATCTGATCCATAATCATAAGTTTGGCAGACTACTTTGAATTCAAACAAGAACTGATCTAGATCCTCAGAAGAAAGTCCTCTAAAGTTTGGTAGGTGTGCTGGTGAGATATTCTTCATAGGAGCATTGTCTCCAGCAGCCAAAACAATAGGATATGAGAAGGTTCTTGGAGCCTGATTTTCCTCTTCCCCATGATTATCATTTTCCATGTTTAGTACTGGTTCTTCTCCCTGAGGTTCTAGGAAATTAGGTTCTACCAGAAGATTTGCCTGAAACTTTTGTTGTAACTCTTAGATGTAATTGGCAAGTAGAAGATTTGGAGGATCTAACGGACTATTGTTTTGAGGTGTAGCTTCCAAAGTAGGTTCTAGGTTTCTCTCCTCAACAAAATCTTGTGCCACCCCACTGCTTTCCCCTATGGCTTGTTGTTGGTGTGTCTGCTTGATATATCTTCCTTTCAGATCTCTAGCTCTAACCATACAGATCTATCCTAAAAATAGTTTTAACCTAGTTTCCCTAATTAACACAGGATGTCCCTGGCAATGGCACCAAAAATGACAAGGTGTCATTGTACCTCATCATTTAATCTATTTTTTAGATGTCAATATTCCAGGGGCTGTGTCCACGGCTGTTTGCAACTAGGGATTCTATAGTTATTAGTTTCCATAACTAATCTGAATTGCTTCTACTAACTTGAAAAGATTAATCTATCTACTTACTAAATAAATTTAAGGAATGCTGAAAATAGGATAAAATAGGAAATTTACTCAAAGCAATCTTAAAATAGTAACATTCATCTACCTATCAAAATTAGTATATATAATAGAAAGATGAATTAATAAAGCAATGGTACTAACCTCCTGCCTTAGTGGTGAGAGTGGACCCTTGCCCCACACCCTTGGAACTAAAGGCTATAGTAGGGAATCAACACAAAAGAAGATTGCAACTAGATCTAATCTAATTCATTCACTCTACATCCATGAAAATATTGCTAACACAGAATTGAGATTACCGAGAATTAGAATAATTCAACCATTGTATATTTCTTCTATTTTTTCTACAAGTATATATCAAAAGTGTGATGACATATCACTTAACCTATCTATCAATTCTTCTATGAGATGACATCCATATCTTTATTACACTACATGTCTAACTATGAAAGAAAATCATGCAAATAAAAGTAGACTTGAGTGGAACAGAAGTCCACTCAAAATCTAAGTCTGAGTCTTAATACATTTGGGCATCAAGGCCCTGAAAATAAGGATATTGAATCAGTTCCATCCGTAATTCATGCAAAAACTTTGAAAAGATAAAATTTCAATAGTTTAACTAAAGATAACCCATCATCACTTAGGTGATGATTTGAGTGAAATGAGGGGTATTATGACCACTTCTGAGAGTGCTTGGTCAGAAGCTTTATGCTGGAAATATGCCCTGCTCCTTAGAGGCACTGAAGATAATTGTTGCTAACTGTAGCTCTAGAGATATGTCTGCATCTTCAGAGATACATAGCTTTCTCTGTTCATCTCTGGAGATGCTCCAGATGCCCACAGATCTCTAAAGAGGCATTCCTCATTTCTTCAAAACTTTAGGTGTCAAGGCACTTTGGTATTGTCTCCGGAGATCATTGAAGACTATCTCAAGAGATTCACAGAATTGTTTTTCCTGGCATCTACACCTTTTGAATCAAAAAGAGAGAAGTTTTCTGCATTTTCCATCAATTCCATGCACATTAGTCACTCAATCAAAACTTATAATCTTAAGTAATCTATCTCAATTAATCATTAAATAGAACGATCTTGCTATCTTATTTGGGTGCAGACATTAGGAAAGATGGACTTAGGAAGGAGAAAAAGAGATGCAAAAAGATGTGTTTCATGAGTGCAACTTGGCACTCATCACCATCCATCCATAATAAAACTCATTGACCCTCACAGTCCCAGTTGTCCATCTATCATGGCTTGGAAATTGGTTATTGTTAAGTGTTCTATCCATGTCTCATCCATAGTCAGTCCATCAAGTGTCACTTATCCTATGTCAGTTAACCCAGTCTCATTTATCCCTGATCAGTCACCTTTCTCCATAATAAAACCCTTTACTAGAATGGGGGCAAGTTTCCTTAACCTAATGCTAGGAATGGATCCTTGTTTACATTAGGGGAAGTTATCACAAATTCATCCATCCTCCAAAGATATCACTCATCCATCAACACCATCATCATCCCCATCAATCAACACATTCATCACACTAGTCAGAACTACATATCATTATCATCATCATCATCACCATCATAATGTGCCTTGATCCCGTGGATACAATGGGATGTCAGTAGTTTGGAATATGGAGGAAGTATCCAATACTCATGTACATAAGATACACACCATCATCCATCTCAACCCATAATAATTTCATCTTTGTCACTCCATCCATTTACCACAATCCATCCTATCCATTTACCATTTAGACATGACTAACTCAAGCAAAGTTTAAACTACGCATCTCTTTTGGAAGATAAAAATACATATCAAATTTGAAATGAAAAAGACTACTCAGGTAAAATCCAATACATCACCACATACCATTTTCCTATATCTAGGTATATCCATACATCCTAGATCCAAAGCCTTTATTGGATGCATCTTTCCTACAATAAGGACTCAAATCTTTCTAGAATACCCGCTTTGGTAAGAAAACATTTTGGTTGTCTGTCTATTTTATCAATTGGTCATTTTTTATTTTTTATTTATCTTTTGTCTTCTTTAAAATACACATTTAAAACTACCTTGATCTTTCTATATCTTGGTATGTCGCGATACTATATAAATTGGGGCATAGTCAGTGCTTTCGTATGTTGTGCTTGAGGGATGAATTTATTCTCCTATTAGGTCTAATATCTATCTTGTGTGTGTTGGGATTAGCATCTTACATATCAATATCTTTTACATCTACAGCTCTGCAAAGACCTTCTTTGTATTAAGACTATTCTATGCTAAGACTATTTTCCATTCACTTATCCGACAAGGTTCTATTATACCTAGTAGTAATAAAATAAAATTGTTTGTTTGCAGAGTCAAGTATCTTATGCATGGGATACATAGCCACCCTGGTTCTCATACCTTGGTGCATAATATCCGTATGCCATATCAAATAAAGGGTTGCTCTATTTTTACATGTTAAGCATAACTTCCCCCCAATAATTCCATCATTCATTCATCTATTATACAATGTTCTTTTCCATTCTATTTCATCTTTGTCTATTCATCATTTGTGTCACCATATTTGTTCCTTCTCATTTAATCATTTCGTTTCATCATTTCCATTTTTTATTATCATATCTTTGTTAATCATTTGTTTCATCATTTCTATTTTTTATTATCATATCTTTGCTAATCATTTGTTTCATAATTTCCATTTTTTATTAGCATATCTTTGTTAATCATTTCTTTCATCATTTCTATTTTTGATTATCATATCTTTGTTAATCATTTGTGTCATCATTTCAATTTTTTATTATCATATCTTTGTTAATTGTTGAAGCATAAATTTGTGGGTCTAATCCAGCAACAACATGGGAAACTTCAGAGACGTGGGATTGACCCTTGAAGTGACCTCTAGATTTTAGGGAAGTTGGCTCTTCCATTTTAAAAGGCAGTTTGGGAAAAAGGTTAGAAGGAAAAGACAAGATTACAGATACAATATGAAATAGAATCTAACCCTGAGGCAATGCACTAGATTAAAATAACTACCTAGTGCATAGTGACTAAACCTTGAATGATTTAACTGAAATCAAAGAGAAAAATACATGATTGATACCTAGTTTATAAACAAATCTATTAGAGGAAAAAGAAATAGAGATTTAAAGAATGAGAAAACAGAGACACACAGATATGCATAGAATAGTATTTCTCATTATTTGAATGAATAACAAATTTACAGAGGCTGGAGATTTATACAAAGTAAAAATATTACATTCTCCTGGAAGAAAGAACTGCTAAGGAAAAAGAAAACATTTGTTGTTGCTAGAAAACTCCCTGATCTGAAAATATGTAGAACTCTCTACATTTGACCCAGATCTTCCTTTATAGCCCAAAAAACCAAACAAATATCTCCAACTACCCACAAAATCTCAACTAAAAACTCATGAAATCTAGCACAAAACCTAGCCAATAATCGACAACTGTAACTGAATTGGCTATAGCTGTTAGTTGGCTGAAAAATTTTGCCTCCATTTTAGCCTACATGAGAAGAAAAATACTCCCACCATCTCCATCTATGATTGTTGTTAAAAATAAAATGACTGTGTATGAAAAATTAGGGCCGCGATGAAACTTCCCATGAAAGAGTTAAAAGAGACTTTATTAATAAAGACTTAACTTTATTGGTTCATGGGACCCACCAGTCTCTTTAAAATAGACTCCCCATTATTTATTAAAACTGATTTAGTCTCTCTTGTGAGCTTAACTAAAAATGGGACTATTTTAGCATTTAAAAAGGAGGGCCCACTATATTAATAGAGACTATTATCATTATAAACCTCAGCCACACTTAGAAACTCACGTGATTCATCTTAGATGCATTTATGAACTGAAACAAAATAATTGATTTTTTCCTCTACTCCACTTGAGCCATGTGGTACTCTCCTTTTCTTTCCTTTGGTGCTCTTCATCGCAGCCTCCACACGCTTCACTCTGATGCCTTTTTTACCTCTTCTCGAACTCTGCGAGTACCTCCAAGTGTCATCCTCTGGTACCTTGTTTCAATTTGCATCCAAACCATTGATGTGGTTCTATATCCTACAGTTCCTATAGCTATGCATTCATTTTTTCCTGCTCATTCATTAGCGTGCCTTGCCTTAAAACTATGACTACGATTTCTTGAAGAAACCATTACATTTCTGCATACCATTACTAATTGTGTTGAAACTTAATAGTAGAAGTACATTCTCTCGATGGTAGCACCAAATTACTATTTTCCGTGCCTTTCATCCATCATGCGAAGCTTTGAAATGGATCATGTCACTAATGGCTTGCTGAAATTGCCTTTACTTTGACCGTTTCATATATCTGCCTGATATCCTCTACAATGGCAGCGCCTCTTTCATTTGGTTGAGCTTCCTATTTGAATGGTTAAGTGCTATATTTGGAGATTATTTCACATCAATAGTGACGGCTTATCTATGATGTTTTGTCTTTCTTTAGAAACTATGCCACTCCTCTTGGTTGATGCCATGTAACTTTAAACCTGTTGCTTCAATTTGAAAATTGCTAGTGTCATTCCTCTGGCAGTGTTCATTTGACTGAGCCAATCTGAATTGGCATTTGGTTGTGTCTTTACTTGAATGGTGCATGCCAAAAACTATATCTAAAGCTAAATATCTTTTATTTCTAAATAAATAAAACACTTTTGAGTGATTAAGTTCTTGATTGATAAACACAAACAAACATAAGATCTGTAGGCCAGTGCCTTTCTTTTGGTAGCTCTCAAATCACTTTTCTTTGTTCTCTGGAAGAACTAAGTGAAATCTTGATTCACTACACTTTTGGAATGATTTAGCTTTGAAAATTTGATGCCGCACAACATAATGGCTGCTCCTCTTAGAAACTGGTAGTGCTTCATACTATAGAAGCGACATCCTTAGAATGGTTGTGATATGTCTTTTAGTGGCCGATCTAAATTTGCATTTGAATGCCAAGATTTAGAATAGGCACATTTTGTATTAGATGCTAGTGCCATCTCTTATGTTCCTATTTTTCCTATCATGGCTGCATTAGACTTCATACTAGAGTTGAGTACTTTAACTATGATTTGTGCACCATATATTGATATTGTGCCTTTCTTTTGTGGATGGCCGCCATTGCAATTGCTATGCTTAATCATGTAGCTCCATCAACTTGTAGCATGGAAACGTTTATACCTACTAAGTCTCTGAGAGCAATATTGATACCTCCATATGAACTAGCCATCATCATCCTTATGGCCGATCCCTTATTAAATTCTGCAAGCAACTTCTTTATTTCTACATGATTCTTCCTCTTGATGGTGGCATGACTTAATATGGCCACTCATAGATGGTGTCTATCATTATATAGTGGATAAGTACCTCTCATCATTATGCTAAATGTCACACTTCATTTGTTGCATGCTATTTTTGGCTAATCTTTCTCTTCGGACGCTAATTACTCATTTCCTCATGCTTAAAATGATGCCCTCTTTTCTTATTTGAAAGTATAACCATTTTTACTTAAAACATTCAAGCTATTTCCTTAAAACTAGTGATGTCTCCTTAATGGTTTGGCCATCTATTTAATTGTCACTGTCATCTTGTAGCAGCGCCACACTCTTTTTGACTATTCCTAATAACATAGACTATGCATCATGAATATGATTGGTAGCCTTACTAAAGGCTAATCCATCCTTTGTTGAGCTAAACCTTTGAAGGTTAGCAATTCTCTGGCCAAAGGTATGTCTTGAGGCTTTATGCGTCATGAGTTTCTAGATGTTTCACTTCCCTAGCATTATTTATACAATGTGTATAAGAACGTAGATACCATGATCCCTTGGAAGTCCAATCAATCTTTTCCTGCAATAAGACTTGGTACCATGTTTGGATACCATTCCTAACTGATCTAAATACCACAAACTATAGACAAAAGCATTATTGACAAGATTGTGTCCCTTATTATAAGCTCCACCTGATTCTCCAACCCAAGCATTTGAATAAGGTTCATAAGTAGTTTGTTATTGTGATTCATTCATCCTTGGAAACATGACCATGACAAACCTCCCCGAACCATTCACATATGTCAATTATGCCATGGATTTCACTGATATCATGCTGAATACAAAATTTTAACATGGTGTGAAAATTTCTCACTAGTTCTTGGCGACTTGTAGGGGAAGTGAGCCTGCTCACTTGAATCTTGAATCTCTTGGTTTGGTAGATTAGTGCCTTGATCACTAGGCAATAGAGTCATGTTACTGAAACTAAAACATCCATTTAACTGAAAATAAATTTGATGCTACTAAAACTCTGAAACTGACACAGAGCTAGACCATAGAAATTGAAAACCATTCATCTATATTGTAGCCAAGATTTATTGAAAGAAAACTAACTAAAACTAAAACTAATGCTACTATTGTAGCTTTATTTGAACTTTTGATTCTATCTCACTGACATATCAGACATACAGGGATATGCCCATTAAATGAGATAGCAAAATAACTGCCGAATCTGATGATGTTTCTCCAACTAATCAACATTGCACTGATAATGGACTAGACAAACTGCATAAAGAGATAACGCAAGAAATGGTAGCTTTTTTCCTTTTTGAACTCCAAAGGTTCATCTTTGGTATGAAAATACCAATCAGTCTGATAACATATTGTTCTTTCTTTAGTGGAGGGCAAGAAAGGAAAACCATGCATCAAAACTTGTTCCTCCATTTGCATTTGGAAGCTTCTATTGACCAAACTCTTTCCGTGACTTCTTTTGCAGGCTCTTCAATAGAATGATGACTCATGATAGTGTCCAGGCTAGGCTTGCAGGAGATGGAGCTGCCAAGTACAATCTTGAATCAAATCAGAATTCCCTCTTGGAGGAAGAAGAGCTTATGATGGTGCAACTCTCTATGCAACTCTCTATTTTTGCAAATGTTTCTCTCAACCTCATCATTATCAATCTTTTTTTTCATATGTGGATCTTCATAAAAAAGAATACAATAACCATCTTCAAGAATAGAAAACAAATCAGCTCTTACATCTGTCTCTACTTCAAAATTATCTTTATAATCATCTTCAACGAGCTTTGCAAGGTAGCCATTCACATGTTCAATAGTATCATCTCTTGCATACAAAATCTGATAACCTTGTTGCAAAATTGAGAATAAATCCTCATCTCATTGTCCCTCATGTTGCTCCTGCATCTCTGGACTATTGATCTCAAGGCATGAAAACTCATTACAGAAATAAAAATAGACATTCTTGATAGGCTATGCATGAATCTCTGTTGTGACCTCTTCCTCAAGATAAGATATAGACTATGAATCATTATTCACGTAGTACTTTTTAGCTTCTAGAAGTGTCACTTCATAATCAACTTCTAAATCTTCTTCATTACTTGACTAGTTTCTGAATTAAACCTCACCACATATGCCTGATAATCATAACTAGAAGGATATCTTGGGTAGACAGGAGCCACTTTCTTGCTTGCATTTTGATCATTTGTTTCATCATTTTCTTTCATTGTCATTTGATTATCTTTTCTTAAGTCAGTCATTTCTTCCATCACATTTCTTCATAAGTTAACCATATATTTTATCAATTTCTTCTCCTATTAGTTGATTACCGCTTATTAAGTTAATTAGTTGTTCACCACATTTTTTCATTATCATTTGATTGTCTTTTTTAGTTAATCATTTCTTTCATCATATTCTTCCTTATCATTTCATTATCATTTTTGTATGTTACTCATTTGTGTTATTAGTTATCATCATTTGTCATTTCATCTAACTTAATTATGTCATCATTCATATTACATTTTCTATCACATCACATTAACTCATCCTACATAATATAAATCATCAAAATAAACATCCATATTACATATGCATACATCCATCATATCATCATAATCATCATTAGAATCTCATAAACATTAAAACATCATAAAACATCTAAGAGATCAAGCCATCATATATATATCATCAAAAATGTCCATGATACAAAATATCCATATACATATGAGTACATCATTCGCCCGCAGGCATCAAAAAACAAAAATATACATCTCATTAAAATCGAGTGTCGACATCAAAATAAAGTGTCATGTTGAGCTACCTTCCTTTGAAGGTGTTAGCTACTAGTCTGGTCCTAGAGGTGGTTGAGGTGGTCTCTGTGATCTTGATGGTTACCCCTAGCTCTATGGGCCCAGTCCTACACTCATGTTGGGTCGCCCCATCACTGATGGTTCTAAACAAACAAATCTGGAAACCCCCGCCTGACTCTTCCTACTACAGATGGGTGCTCTCTGTGCCGCATGTACTACAATCTCATATAACCCTCGATAATAATCTACCATTTGGCCAACCTGGGCCAATCTATCTTAGACTACCATCATGTCAGTCCACAGCTATGCTATACTCCTACCTGCTATAACCCTTTAGGCTACAACTAACTGCTATTGCAACTATAGTTAGGTGTTGCACCTGACCACCCGCACCACCTGCCTACACCTACACCTATTGTATTTGTGCTTGTAGTGCCTCTATCTATCCCTGTAGGGTTTGTATCTATAGGAGGGTGCTATCTCTCTCTGCTATAATAGTTTGTACATGTCCTTGTAACCTCTCTACCTCCAACTGTAGGCTATCTTGGGAAGCTCATTGGCATTGAGATCCTCTCCATCTCCCAGGATTGCCACTTGTGGCCCCTATCCTCTGCCCCCTCCTTCTGCTACCACATGTGGCCCCTGTCCTCTGCCACCTCTTGGAGAGGCACATTTTTCTTCTAACCCAATTCATTTTGCCCCAGCGCGCAATTTCTCTATGCAGGCATGTTGTCTGCTCACACGAGTGTATCTATGTCACACTAATGCATTTTTAAAGTAGGCGCACCTTTTTCATGCATAGGCACACTTTTATAAAAGTGCTCTCACATCTTTTTAGCCATTAATAGCCCTATTTATTACCCCTAAGCTACCGCAAGGCCCAGGATAGGTAACTCATTGGTAGTCCCATGCCGTCTGGCCTCAAGTACTACCTCATGTGCTCACCTCATGTTCTCACATCTGTGCCTCTATCATGGAATCGCGATGCGGTTAGCCATAGATCTTTGTTTATTTGCTAGGTTTTTCTAAGCTTGGGTGTCAAAATGACTCGGAATGGGCCCCTCTAAAACTATTTATAGGCCCCCCATCCTTGTTTTTTCCCCATACGCGTAACCTACCCACCCCTATCCCCTATTTGTCAACTTTTTCTCTAGTTTCCCTCTATTTGTTTAGCTTTTCTACTATCCTAACCTCAATCACACATGTCGACAATTTTTGTGAAATTATTTTTACTTTTCCAAAAAAATTCTTGAAGGGGCACCCAGCATACCTTCTAGCTTCCATTATTTATTCTCCATTCTGGCCACTGACCGGGGAATCTTTTTTTTAGTTTCTTTAATAGAATGCCACCTATTGGGATGCCACATCAAAGAGGGACAAAACGTTGACACCTAAAATTCACCAATGCACAATTCATGTCATCACACTGCATTCACATAAATTCACATCAAATCACCTAATTCTCATCATTCCTCCAATTTAAATAAGTAAAATATTTTTTTTTATTTAAATAATCAATTTTTTCTCCACTTCAAATAAATTCAAATTATTTATTTAAATAGTCTATTTCCTCCTAAATGAATTAAATTTAATATTTAAGTCAAGTAGCCCATGTGCACATGAAATTAAATAGTTACTTATTTAATTTTCCATTTATCCTCATCCACCATAAATTCTTCTAATCAAAATTAGTTAACAAATCAAGCAAAAGAGATGACTCATCAGCCAATTTAGTCATCTAATCAATCAAATCAGTCCTTTGATCAATCAATTAAGTCTTCTCATCAATCAACCTAGTCATCTAATCAATCTATTCAGTCAACTCTTTAATGAAGTATGTTAACTCCCATGAGTCTTGAGAGGGCTAGGACACTTGTCCTTCTCTGATTCATGCATGTTCTCTCAACCATCCTCAACCGTTGATCTTTCTGGTCTTCCTCAATTGTTGATTTGCTATCTCACTTGTTTATAAATTGAACCTCATTCTCCATTCCAGAATATCTCTTGTTTTAGTAAACTTATGTTGTCATTATCATTCCTTGGGGGATCATGTTACACTTGTTGATAGAGAAATCAACATTAGAAAAGAGCAAAGAGCAATCCACTTGAGATTTGGGTGCAACCTTAGTATGCTTCATCAAGTATGGTTTGTTTGATTGCTTTGAGGTAACTTGTATTGTTTTACTATTGCTTTTGAGTTCATTTATGTTCATTATTACATTCAAATTATTACCATTACAACATTCATATCAGTGTTAACATCTATGACAAACAATGCAACCATAGGAACCATATGTGTAAGAAATAGAATGTGTATCAAATGGATGTGAAGTTAGCCTTCTTTAATGGAGTGTTGAAAGAGAAAGTGTATGTAGAGTAGCCACCTAGCTATGAAGTCTTAGGGCAAGAGAACAAAGTATATAAGCTCTAGAAAGCTCACTATGGGCTGAAACAAACACCTAGGGCATGGTACAATAGAATAAACTCATATTTAGTGAGCAATGGCTTTAGTAAAAGTAGTAGTGAGCCCACACTTAACATCAAAGTAGCTCAAGGTAATATATTTTGATTGTTATTTTGTATGTAGATAATCTAATTTTTACTGATAATAGTGATCTCTTCTTTGTTGATTTCAAAGAGGTGATGAAGAATGAGTTTGAGATGATAGACTTAGGTTTGCTGAAGTATTTTATTGGGATTGAGGTCAAACAAATAGAGCATGGTATATTTATTTCGCAAACTAACTATGCCAAATAGATTGTGAAGAGATTTAAAATGGAGAATATTAAACCTGCCCCAACACCAACAACTATAGGTAAAAATTGAGTAAAGAGGACAACAACAAAGATGTAAACCCTACCCTCTAAAAAAGCATGGATGGAAGGCTCATATATTTGACAGCTACTAGGCCTGATTTGATGTATGTAGTAAGCCTAATTTCTACATTCATAGAGAAACCTAAGGGCACACATTGGAAAGAAGGAAAGAGGATCCTAAGATATGTGAATGGCACAATTGGTTATGACATCTTGTATGGTGTACTAATGAGTTTTAAGATAGCTAGTTTCATGGATAGTGATTGAGCAAGTAATATAGATGACAAGAAGAGCAGATCAGGCTATGTTCTTCACATGGGTTCAGGTGCAATATCATGGGCATCCAAGAAGAAACCCATTGTCTCTCTCTCCATAGTAGAACCTAAGTATATTGCAGCAAATGCAGTAGCATGTCAGGCTATTTGGTTGAGAAAGATCGTTGCAGACTTGAAGGAGCAACAAGAAGATGGTACAACCATTTATTATGACAATTTTTCATCAATATCCCTAACAAAGAATACAATTTTCCATGGAAGAAGCAAGCACATTGAGATCTATTATCACTTCATAAGGGATTTGGTAGAATGAGGAGAGATTGAGTTACAATATTGTATATCTGAGTAGAAGCTCACTGACATTTTTACCAAGGCATTGCCAAAAGATTCTTATGAATGCCTAAGAGATGGGCTCTAGAGGTGTGTAGCCCTGAATAGGAGATAGCTCTAGAGGTTCATCTCTAGAAAGAAAGTTACATCAGAGCTCCAGGTTCAACTCTGGAAAGTCAGTGCATCTCAAGAGCTCTGGAGGTAGTCCAGAATGACTGAAACAACTCCGGAGATCTACTTCAGAAAGGAAAATGCAAAGGTTTAACACTGAAGATTAGTTTCAGAAAGAAAATTGTTGAATGACATAAGTGACTTCAGATCAAGAGGGAGTGTTGGAATATTTAATAATCTGTAGTCATTTATTTCACCTTCCTTGACATCAGTTTTGGGGATCTTTTAAATATGCCTCAGCAACCATTTGCCCTACCAACAATTAATTTGGTATGTAAGTTTTAGTTTGAAAGGACTTTTGAGCACTAGTTTTTGGCATGAAATAAATAAGAAAAAAAGAGAGAATGTTATGGTTAGTTTTTAGAGGAGTAAGACAGAGAGAATAGAACCTACAACAACAGAATGAATGTAGAGAACAATAGAGTGAAAGTAGAAGAATATTGCAACAGTAAGAAAAGAATGTTGCAGCAACAACAGTAATCCATAGGTAGTTACAGAGTTTTAGTACAGTCAGCTCCAAATATGTTTTAAACAACACCTCCAAATATAGGGGCAAGTTAGAAAATAGAGCAGCAAGTCTGTACTAAGTTGTATGAAGTTTTGAATGTAAATTTGAAAGGAAAGTATAATACATATATTGTTGTTTTGTGTTTTTTTTTTGTTATCTCTCTTCTTGTGTGTGTGTTTTTTTTCTATCCACATTGTTGCTGTAATTTATTTTGGATAGCCTCCAAACCCCCTGGCTACCAACAATGCAAGAGGTACATGAACAAGTCAAGAAACAGTTAGAGGCAAGTGTGAGTAAATATCAGAAACATGTAGAGAGGTTAATCTTCAAATCGGGACATGGTATTAGATCATTTGAGGATGGACATGTTTCCTAAAGGTGAATATAACAAATTGAAAATGAAGAAAATTGGCCCAAGTGTAAGATTTTAAGAAAGCTTTCTAACAATTCTTATGAGACAAAATTGCCAAGTGGTTTTGGAATCTCTCCTATTTTAAATTTTACAAAATTGTATCCATACAAAGAAGGTTGTGATGAAGGTGACATAGTCAAGAGCAAGGAAATATCAGTTGGGAAATAGGCAAACCGGTTGCCAAAAACCAACAGGGAAGAACTAGAAGCTATTTTGGACAAGCAATTTGTCAAATGGACAAGGGGTAAAGAGTACTACCAGTAATTATTAAAGTGAAAAGGTCATTCAATAGAAGATTCTACTTTGATGATTGAATCATACATCAGTAAGCCTGGGAGTACCCTTACAGACCTCATAAGCAGGAGCTCATGAGCCAACTTTTTGCTCCTTGGGAGTATGATGCAGGTGCATCATTTAATTTTTGTTCTATGTTTGCATTAAATATTGTGCTAGGTGTCAAATTACATGTTAGGAGGTATCTAGTTAGGTTTGAATAAATAAGAAGTCATAAATTTCAAATGTTGGCGTGTAACTCAACCCCAAGCACCTAATCAGGGGTCTTAATGCATAATTAGTTAACTATGGTTTGTAAGGGCATGGGGTAGGTAGTTAGGGATGCTATAGCATGTTCAAAAACATTATAAAATTTTATTTTTATTATTTTTTGGAAGAAAAAGTCAAGTTTTTTTGTTGCAGGTATGCTGGCAGAGCGTGAACAGGAGTTTTATACCTTAAATTTTTATAAAATAAATGAGATTTGAAGCTTTGATGTCTACTTTTCTTTTATATAGAGAATTATTAGTTATTTTATCATAATTCTCTAGGTGAAATGAATTAATTTAAAGCATTAAATCAAAGGATTTCAGTCATTCTTTCAAAACTAGGTTGTATAAGTGCATTTTTTGATACTTTTTGACTGATAAACTATGGATTTTAGGCATCATACAAAATTTTAAGAACTCCAATTGGTACTTGGAGATTCCAGGGATCAATATAGACCTAATGCAATTGGTTATAGGTGTTGAAACTAAAAATTAACTCAGAAATAATTTTTTTACCTTTGTTGCCCTGTCACTACCTAGGGAAGAAAGAGGGATTTTGGAGTTTTGGGGGTTAAATGCCTCCCCAACTAATTACATTGGGTATGTAGGTCTACACCAACCTAATACACTTTTTCAATTAGGTTTTGTACCATTTTTGCATGTGTGAGGATGTTATCTCTCAAAAACCCTATTTTGGAGACCTAGAGGGCTAATTAGGACTGATATTTGTCCAATTTGAAGGGTTTACATTTCATATTGGAGTCTTCCACTATAGAAGAAGTTGTATTTCTGTAAAGGGTGTCTACAAGTTTTTGAGATTCTTGAAAACCTTCAAAAAAATTGTTGTCCCATCAGATTTGTCTTAAAATAAGGCTACTAGTAGGAGACAATTTGTCAAACAAGTCACTGATTATTGTACTTTTTTTGCAAACTAAATTCACTCCACATCATAGGGCATGCAGTCTTAAATCTTCTTTATCGAATGTTCTTTCCATTTCTTCCAAGTATGTGTTTAGGTTACCTACCCCAGAATATTTGAGTAACTTAATGTGTCATATCCCTCATGAAATGTAGTTTATTTATCAAGATTCATCGATTATAGACATGCTATATGATTTATATGGGGTTTGTGTTAATTGTGGTGTGGTAGTAGTATATGTGGTGTAATGTAGTGTGATTTTTGGGGTTCTATGTAGTACATGAAAATTTCAAGCACTTCTTATCTTACAAGATTGTAATTCTAGGTCACTCCTTAACCAAGTGTTAAGGACATCTTCATTATATGTACTTTCATTGTTGGTTTTAATATATATTTCGCTTGAGAGGTGGGTTATTCAATTGGTTCTAGTTTTGATAATTTTGCTAGTGAATAGAGTGTTTTGTATTCTTCATCGTTATATCCTTCTTGTGCTATTTCCTCTATATATGCATTTCTCATGTCTACACCTAGAGGTATGTGTACTATTTTATTTTTATCTACAAAAGATAATTCCTCTTTCCTAGAGTCTATGATACCATTGGCATTTACAATCCATTGTAATCCAAATAGTGCATTGAAAGTATGGAATGGTTCTTTCATTTCTATAATATCAAAGTCCATTACCTGTTATACTATTAATACATTGACTTCAACATTTTTCCAAGTCCCCATGCTCCCTATTGTTGACCCATCTACTAGATTGATGTTGTAAGGGGTTTCAAATAGGTTAGGGTGTCCTAATTGTTCCCATATGCTTTTAGGAAGCATATTGACATCTACTCCCAAGTCAACTATTACTTGTTTGATCTTCCTATGGTTTATATGTGCATCAATCATCAATAGTTTGGTTTTCTAAGATCTAGATGTTTTTTTCATCTTCCAGATCTGATGTTTTGGGATTTTCTTTCTTATTCTAGTACATGGAAAAAAAATTTGTTTCTCATGTTGATATATTGTCATTGATGTAAAAATTGGATGTCAAAGGAGTGCATAGAAGAGAAAGAAACAAAAACTAAGGCATTGAGTTTTTCCCTTAGTTGGCAAAAATGGTTAGTTAGAAAGTCTTTCCAATAAAGACTTAAAAGAAAAGAACTAAAGACTTAGAAAAAGAGGAAAAATTAAGTTATTAGCAGAGTTCTCTTTTTGAGAACTAATTCGAAAGTTATGAAGTTCACTGATTTGCCGACTAGGCGACATGTGGCAACAATGAAGAAAAAATTAAGTGTTTTTTGTTTAAGTTTCAGTTTGTTAAAAACATTCTCATTTTGAGAACTTGTTCGTAAGTTTGGAATTTCACTGATTTGTCAACTGGGTGATGCATGGCATAGAAAAGGACAGTGTGAAGCGATAAAAGGAAAAAGTTTAAGTACAAGTTTTCATTGTCAGGAAAGTTTTCCTTTTGAGAACTACTTTCAAAGTTTGACATTTTGTTGATCCATTGATAAGGTGACAAAGGCTCTCATAAGTCAAAGGTTTCTAGTTTGGAGAGTTTGCCGATAGAAGGTAAAAGGAGTTGATTGCAAATTTGCGAGTTAGAAACTTTTATGATAAAAGGGAAAGCTAGTATAAAAGGCTAGTTCAGAGAATGAGGTTTTCACTAATTAAAGAAACAAGCGCCAAAGTTTGGTAAAGTTGTTTTTCACTGATTACAAGAAAATAAACCAAAGTTTGATAAAGTTAATATTTGTCGATAAAGTAGAGAGAGGCGTTAAGAGTGAAAGTTCAAAGAAATGAACTTTTTCCATAGAGGCAACACAAACAAGGTTTGGAAAAAGCTAAGTCTGCTGATAGAGACAAAGGAAAAAATGTTTCGAGATTTTGAGTTTTTGTCAATAGAATAGACAAAGAGCCAAGGTTTGAAAAAGGCAAAGTTTTCTGATAGAAGACCAAAGGGATGACTTTAGATAAATGAGAAATCATTGATAAAGGAGTTTAAAGGCAAAGTTCTCAAAAGTTAAAGATTTTTGATAAAGGGCCAACAACCAAGGTTAGGAAAATGATAAATTACCAATAGAAAAGGAAAATGAATGTTTTAAATGGCTACTTTTTTGGCACAAATTATGGATGCGTAATTAGTAGATACACACATATTGTTGCATGGTGATGATGAGAGTAAAAACATAAAAGTTAGAGTTTTGCATACACTGAAGTATAAATAGAACTACAACTATGGTTGATTTTATCAGCAGTAAAGAAGGTCTAAAGCATGCATAAAGTCACAAGAAAAGTGGATTTTTCTGGGAGATATAGAGTGTTTTGATGGACATGCAAAAATCAAAAGTACAAAAAAACTAGAGTTTTAAAGCTACATAAAAACTAGAGTGCGGACATGCAGATAGTGGAATACATGCAAAAGGTCGTATATATATTAAAGCAATTGAAAAGAGAATAAGTGTGTGATAGAAAGATGGATTGATGTTGCAGACATGAGAAGAATTTAGTGCAAAGTGAATCTGTGTGAGCAATGTGAGAGGAGAAGACCATATATGATTTGAATTGATCCAATTGAGGTTTATGAAGAACCAAATGGCTGCATACTTGAATATGTAATGCACCAATGAGGTTGGTGCCTCTTGTGGACTAAGTTGGTGCTCAGATTATGGGATTGTAGTCTTCTTAGGGTTGGTTCTCTTAAATCAGGGGGTTTGGTGACTCCTTAGAGTTGGTGCTCTTAAACATTGTAATCAAGGTTTCAATTGTGAGGCTCGATTAGGACAGTAGATCCTATCAACATTTTATCACCATGGTTTTTCCCGTATTGGGTTTTCCATGTATATTTGGTGTTCATGTGTGCATGCGTTCTTGTTGTTGATGTTATTGCATTGAAAGTTAATTTCTACATTCTAGAGGCTTGAAGTTTTAAGATTGATTGATCTACTGATTCAGCCCCCTCTCAGTAGATTGCTCTAACAATTGGTATCAGAGCAAGGTTCCTTGGAGAAGCATAATAGCTAAAGGTTAATCTAAGAGATCAAACACATGGCCTATCAAGAAGGATCTCACTCAATCAAAGTACCATTGTTTGATGGAATGAGTTATGCATTTTGGAGTATACAGATGGAAGCCTACCTAACATCAATAGGGTTCGATGTATGGTAATCTATTAAAGATGGTTATATTGCTCTTCGATCTCCTCCAACAGACTAGGCAGGTAAGAAGGAAAACTCAATAAAGACTTAACCACTAATTTATTCCTACCATAATCCTACAAATTCAAAATAAACATTGAGGCAATTCCTGAATTTACCCTATTTGGAACCTCTATCTCCAAGTAATCCATCCTAATTACCATTTTGATGGCATGTCTCATTCCACTAGAGTCCATATGAAAATACTACTCTAGCCACTAGTCTATTATAAGACTTATGACTTGTTATAGAATAGATGGAATTTAAGTTATGTCACTTACTTTGGCCAACATGCTAGCATCAAAGAATGTAATAAAAACTAGGTCTCTCAGATAAAGATATAGCTAATTCACACATTCCAACAACAGGGATAATAAAATCTTAGCTTGTAGTATCTCCCCCTTTAGATTTTGTGATTATTTCAACTTTAACTATTAAGCATCCCAACTCAATGGGTCATTGTCCATGAATGTTTCATGAGATTTATAATGTAGATAGCTAAATAGTTTACTACCCCATTAGCCTCATGGAGGCAAGATTTGGCCAATAGAAAAATCCAATATAGGCCATTATCTATGGAGGATATTCTCCAAGTTTTAAATTTGAGAGATCCTATTTTTATGAAATTAACAATAACCATAGAGTCACCTTCACCTAAAATAGATGATTCCATTTTGAATTTGAATAGAACCTAAAGGTTGTGGAGAAGAGGTTAAGGTTCAACCTTATTATTAACTTTCAATAAATCAATTTCTTTGAAGCTACTAACTAACTCCCTAGAATAGTCTCTAACAATGCATCCATCCTTAGAAATACCTTGTTTCCCATGAGATGCACCATAAAAGATGAATTTAAAGCAACCAAATGAGGAAGAATTCCATTTGACATTTTTCCTAATTTTTTACGTTAACCTTAACTCTAACATCCCATGAACAAGAGAGCACCATAACAATATTATTATATTTTTAAAAATATATTCAATAAAATTATATTGTAAAAATATAATTTGAAAGATGACTCTATAGTCTAATGCTCTTTGTTTGTGTAACTTTGTATAAAAGAAAAATTAAAAAACTTGATTTTTCCCTGCCAAATATGTTTTGCATCCTTCCAATTTGCCCTATTTTCCCATCCCTTTCTTGTTAGCTATTGGGAATGTATTTGGTATATGTTTATACAACTATTTATTATATTTTAGTATTGAAAGATATATTTATTTAAATATTAATTGATATTTCAAACATTTAGAAATAATAAATATTATAAAAAATATTTTTTCAATATTTATATTAAGAATGGTAAATAGAATTAAGAGTTGTATAAATACATATTTAGATTATTGTATTCTTGTTTTCTATCTATTAATACTTATATAAGGTTATAAATTTAGTCTTTAAGGGAGTTGCTTAAGAGAACTTGATCTTCATAATTTAACAATTTTATTAAAATATTGCTAAATACTGCCTAATTCTTATATATCAATAGAGAATATAGATGGCAACAAACTAGAAGATTCAAAAACAAAATATATCTTTTATTCACATTTAATTTCTAAAAATAATACTTCAATTTATCATTTCCCAATCTTCTCCTTTACCTAAATTTATATGTTTTAATTATTATACATAATTAATCTATATTATTCTAAAAAGCTTAGTTTTTATCTCTACAATTATATACTCTAATTAAAAATTATAACAATTCGATTATTATGTTAATAATAAAAATATTACCTGTATTTTTGTCATGTTTCCGTATTCGTCTAGTGCAAAATCCACGGACAATTTAATTCTGAATTATCAAGAATGTTTGTTTTCTTCCCAACGTAGGTAGTAGCCATGGTGGGACCCGTTGACTCCAATCTTCGGTGTAACCTTTGCCCGTTAATTGCAATATTTTTTTTCTAAGGATTGAGCCTAGAAATGCTCGTTGCGGAAATATCAAAGATGTATTGTTGTTGTATTATGAGGAATTTTATGTCCACAAGTAAAGTCCTAGTAATCTTCACACCCTTCTCATGTCTTTTGAGTTTATACGTGTTGACATTTGAGCATTAGTGCATTCTCATCAAGTCAAGTCAAGCCATGAATGATCTCAATGAGTGAAGGCCAATCCCTTACATTTTATATGTTTTTTTAATTTAATTTAATTTGTATATTCATATCTATAGGAGATCAAAAAAAATTTATAGGATCGTAAGAGATATAATTTATACAATAAATGGAGGGGTATATTCCAAGAAAATATAAAATAAGAAGCAAACAATGTAATAAAGGAAAGTATAAATAAAAGATGATTTTGGAAGGCTTTAAGTAGAATTTCTAATATTCAAGATCACAAAAAAGTGTGTGATGGGCATGAGGTGATGGAGGTCACTAGGTTTGTGATGCCTCATGGATCTATAATATGAACTTGGAAGTGAATCTCTAGAGAGACAAAAAAATATCCTCTAATCTCATAACATGGAAAGAATTCAAATGCAAAATGTTCCTCAATCATTAGTTCCAAGAAGCACATCTAGTAAATTTGACACTCCTAAGGAATATGGCAGTATGTCTCAAGGAGAAGCTAGTGGGATCAAACTCTAAGTTCTACAACAAGAACCCTTAGGTTGTAAGGTAGTTGGAGTTTAGTATATCCCGATGGGCTAATGAACCTATCATTGAATTCGGGTTATAGATCTAAGTAGTAATGAAGTTTTGAAAAGACTGGCTCTCTAGGTATACTCTATAAATATTAATATGAATGCCCCTTTTATCTCCCCCTTGGAGAGGTTAGGAGAATTAACTGAAAAGCTCTACAATAGTGGTTTAGCAATATCTAGTTTAATGAGGCACAAAATGTAAAAAGTTCTTTCATGTACCAACAAGAGTTAAGGACATGATGTACCTACTGGCAATATTACAATCATATATGTAATTAATATTCTTAATGAGAAGTGGGGCCCAAAGGTCCCCAATACAAATTTGAAGGCTTCCCCCACGTCATTGATAGGTTGCAGCATGGGGGTTCTTGATGTGCCTATTAATATTTGCACATGCAACAGGGGTGTGATACTAAGTTTTTGTAGGTAATTGTTATGCTACCAAAATTCCTCTAGATCTATAGTCGGTGATACTTCTATAAAGGCTAAGACTCTAAAGTGTATTGTAACTATTGATTACTGAATAATACATTAAAATTCCTTAGAGTGTTTTTTTACCTCTAAGGATTTTCCCATCTAAATTAGTCTTATGGTATATTGCTTTTGTTTATTTCCTTGTAATTGTATAATCAATTTATGTTTTGAACATATCTTCTCCCATCAATTAGTGTAGGACACATATTTGACACCTCTTCTTTCTTTCACTACCAATTTCATAAAGTGTCTAAGAGCAAGACAAGTATATCTAAGATGGCCAATTTAGGAGGTGACCATGTTAGTCTCAACCTATGTGTCATAGTCACCAAATGTAATCATATCAAAGTAATGCAAGGAGTTGCACCAAATTCTGCAAAGATGATGACCTAAGGAACTAATCCCTATTGTAACTAGTACTCTCTATTTGACTTCAATCCATAGACCAAAGTTATGGGCATGAAATCCCAAACCACACAAGCAATATACATGACTAGTGAGTGACATAGGTGGATCTTTGTCGAATGTGTAAAAATTGAACTTAAAAGCAATGTTGTTCAAGGGTGGTAAGAGAAAAACATCCCTTGCTTAGTCTCAACTAAGAAGTTGGAGTTAAGCTAAATTGTGGGATAGAGATGATGACTCTAGGTAAACATATGAAGAAACAACTCCAATCTTTTTGTCTCTATATGTAAGAATCACCTCACATACCTTATTTTTAGAAATTTTAAAAGTCATAATTTATGTTTTTCACAAATTAACCTAAAGTTGATGTCCATCACAAAATGAGGCTAATATATAAAGTTGCGTCTAGAGACCCCTCACTAAGTGAGACATCTAGATAATACCATATAGAAATAGGAGAGTAGCAATATAGAATCCATAGAGTAAATAATCATATATGTCGTCAAGTGTATTTGATATGATTTTCTCCAAAGAGTAACAATATATGAAAATTTACGCATTTAAATAAATCCCTAAAAAGTACCTCTATATGTCTAGATATCACCCTTCAATTTTTTGCTTCCAAACTGAAAAGCTCAATGAGAGTGTGGCTCTTAGTCTAGTGGTAGGAGATAGCAGATATGTGGTGGACTAGTGGCACATTGGCAATGACATTGCTTTGGGGGTTAGTTGGTGGCAACAATGGGGGACACCACTTGAATGGTGGGTTCGTGCTTCTTCCATGATGTGGCAAGGGTGGTAGAGTAGTGATGGTTCAATGAGGTAACATAGAAATTGACACTTTTTTGAATGGAGCCATTTTTAAAAAAAGTGGTTTCTAGCTTTTATAAAGTGGGGGATGAGTGGGGCTAGCTACCTTGTATTGATGGCAAGGCATTGGGTACCTTGTGATACCACCCTATACTCCTTTGAACAAGTCTTAAAATCTATTCATATGATTTTTTATATTGTTCAAAATCAAAAAGTTTAAAAACAAATATGATGGAAAAATAAATTAATGTGTAGTACAACAAACCTACACTTGTTTGTGTAGGTAGGTTGTATTTCCTTGTGTTACATGGTCAGGCCTAAATTTTTTTGCCTAAATTTTTCCTCCTCTAATGTCAATGAATGGATATTGATCTATGGTTCTTGTACTACTCTAGACACAATGGCATTGTCTATTAAGCTCCAAACTATCTCAAAGAGCATGGAACCTACAAAAACTTCAATCAAACCCTATAGGAAAATTTTTGGTTACTTGACTTCAAGGTATTTGATTAGATAAAACGAAAGCCTAAAGTAGCTAAATTGACCCTTCTAAATGTAAAGGAATTGTTAATATTTTTTCTAAAGGCCACCTACAATGAATTATCTTAAATGTTACCCAATTTGTAAGAATACAAACCCTTGGTAGTAAGTATTAAAACATCATCCATATTTGAATTATTTCACATCTAAACTACCTTTATTTGATGGGTGAATGTTCAAAGTTGTGTCATACTTTTATAAAGGAAATGACCAACACTGATCTCACTTTTTAACTTGAATCACTAAAAGTGACATATATGTTTTGAATTTTAAAATGATTTAAATTAATAAAATGTAGATTTTTTAGTGTATTTTATGTTTGTATTTTTTTTTAAATTATAAAAATAGTTAAATGTAGTATTTTATAAAATTTATAGTATAATTTAGTTGTTGATAAAATACTAAAAAATAAGGTTGAATGGGATGTTGCACTTTATATAGTAAATTTCATTTATTTTTCTTATATTATTTTTTGTGTATTCTTAACTTGAAACTTTAGTGAATGGATTAATTTTTTCCCAATTTTGATAAATATATTTTTTTAAATAAATCTTGGAAGTTGTGTGTAGTGAAAACTTAACTGTTTCGATGGGACGTCAACTTTTTAATTAACTATTTATCCAAAATAGGAAGAGAAATATCATCTAGACATGGAATCTCTCCTTTAGTACATCATAATTTTTCAAATTTTTTTATAAACTTTACTATTTTTTCTTGAGAGGACAATCAACATCATATTTTGGTGTTGATGGCTTACTTTTAGTAAAAATAAAATATAAACACTAATTGAAATGTTTAAAATTTTATATTTGTACAAAGTAGACTTAAAGATCTACAAAAGGGTATTTTTAGATTCTTATAAAATGGTTATTTGCATGAGTACTCTTGTTAGAACATCAAGTTTTTCAAATAATTTTATTTTTTGGGTAAATTAGCCCCAAATTGATGCTACATATGTTTTTAGTGGATGGTTTCACTTGGAAAAGTTGTGGCCTAGATCAAAGTTAGCTAGACTGAATCTAGATAGAACATATCTTTCACCAAAATTACCTATTAATTGGAAATACTTAAATTCATTTATGTTGATAAGTTGTCCCAAAGTGTGACACAACTTTGAACTTTTACCCTGATATGGTATGCTATATTTAATAAAGATGATGCAATATGAAATCTCCTTAAGATCAAAACAACAATATGACACTAATTCAATATACAAATAATATGACAATAACAACATTCCACTATCTCTATTTAGGGTATAAAAAATAAGGAAATGGACTACAACATATAGATTTTTTATATGCACAAGTCAAGGTTATAAGTGTCCTAGATAAGATTAGTAAACTAGAGGACAAACTCAACTATAGAAGAAAATGTGTAAATTCAACTTACTATGATGAGGGAGATGTGGTGCCTAACTAACGTCAATCAAAGAGATGAATGAGACAAAGAAGACAAAGAATCCCATCAATCAAGGGAATTGACAAGAGTTGATATGTGCTCTTACTTCCTATTTTACTTAAGTAAATAAATGAAATTATCTATGTAAACTTAATATAAGTTGAAATATAATATTATAGCAATAGAAATCCCATAGGGAAAAGCTATCATTCATTATATAAAAATGGACTTGATGACTCACTTGAAGGGAAATGATTATGAAAGTACATATAGAGTGTAATATTAAGTGAAGATACATCACTCAACTTTCATGAGATAAGATTTATATCTCTACATCTTGATGATGAATCACAGAGTGTGTTCTAAAACATCAATAGCAAACTTACAAGAAAACATGGGTGAAATTTTAAATCTATGTCACATGTTTATAAAGGAAAGGGATGACATAATCTAACTTTTTAACTTGGAATCACAACAAAGTGATGTATATGTTTTGAATTTTTAAATGATGTAAATTAATAAAATGTAGAATTTTTAGTGTATTTTATGTTTGTAGCTTTGTATATATATAAAGCTACAAACATAAAATACACTAAAAAATCTACATTTTATTAATTTACATCATTTAAAAATTATATATATATATATATATATATATATATATATATATATATATATATATATATATATATATATATACATACATACATATGCATATACATATACATACACATATATACATACACACACACACACACACACACACACACACACACACACACACACACACACACACACACACACACACACATATATGGTAAATTACTGCCTTGTGGGCAGTTCCCATTAGTAATAATAAACCATATTTAACATAAAAGTTCATTACAATATCTCTGAAAAACACTAGGTTATGCAAAACCCTGGAAAACCCTTCCCTACCACCTGAGAACTTATAGACTATTTTCTATCTTGCTAAAGAAGACATATAGATCATTATAAACATCATATTGTATGCAAAACACCAGATAACATACTATACTAAGCATTTGAGTCCACCTGGTACTACTCTTTGACGAAGTCATCCATTCATTCATAGCCATCAATTCTCCCCAGCACCTTTATGAGGAAGCCTACTCCCATCGCCACTCGCTTGCACCTCCCCTATTCTCTATTGGCCCTAGAAACCACCATAAATGGTTACCAAACCACTACATTACCACTCTTGTTCACTCTATGGAAATCAGGAGCAAAGGGGATACCAACTCCAAGCTTTGCCACTACCAGGATTTCATTCAAGCCACCAATGAATTCATTACATACAAAAGCATCCACTAGTATATGAATATCCTCCCAACTTTCTTCTATGTCCAACAGAGAACCAACAAATGTAGTAGCCACAATGAAGTTGACATGGTAACAATTTACAAATCACATATACTCCTTAGGTCACTAGAACTCATTCTATCACAAATCTCACAATGTTGCTCTAGGTCTTGAAAACCTTCTGCATCCTTTGGCCTGAAATCTCCCCCAGAAACTCCATCTACCTTTGGCTCCTTTCAATAGGATTAGGGTATCTATTTCTACTATAAAACTACCTTGGGCTATGCTCTCTATTTTGATGAATAACTCATAACGGTGACATAAGTGCTATTTTAAGGCACATGTCAACTCCCCCAACCTCCTCATCATGGCAAGTAAAGCGTTTCTCTTCCCATGATTGGCCTTCTCTACTTGTGTCTTAGAATGATGTGTCTGGATCTGGAACTTTCCTCCTTAACTATGATAAATTATTGGAGACACATCTCCCATTTTAAATCATCCTCCCCATTGATGGATTCATTCACCATCCTATTTGCTTCATGATTTATCTCTCTATAGATATGGTTAATAATATAATAATCAAATTTTTTCAAAAGATCTTTTATCTCTTCTAAAAGGATCCGTAGGTTCCAATTAGGAATGTCCCCCTTCCTAATAGAATTAACAACAATATATGAATCTCCTTCTATTACAACCCTTCTAATGCCCATATTCAGATAGAGTTGCAAACCTAATCCTAATGTTTGAAATTCAGTAGCATTGCTCAACCCTTGTTTCAACCTCCTTAAGGCCCAACCCTCCATCTCTCCTTTGTGATCCCTATCCACACAACTAGCTCCTAAAGCCCAAGGTTGCCTCTAGAGGCCCTGTCAAAGTTTAATTTTTACCATCCTTCTCTCAGCGGTTCCCATTCGGCTTCCAGTATCTTTTCTTTGAATCAACTCCACTAACCCCATTAATAGGAGGGATCTTTAGGCCATTCCAATTCTTTCTAATTCTATTGTGGAGAAGACCTTCCTGCCTGCAGTCTCCATCACTCTAATATTCACCACCTCAATAATGGCTAATTCTATTTTTGACTTCAAGGATGAAAGAGGCATCTCCTTCTCTTGGAATAACCTTCTATTCCTCACTTTCTAAATTTCCCATACCATTATGGAAGGACTGATAATCCATATACAAGAATAGGTTCCCTTCCTCTGCAAAATCGGCCAAGCTTTGAAGAGACTCTATATATCATTTGGCATTGCACCGAACCATCACAATTGCACGCAAAGCCATTGCCAAAACTCCTACACAAATTGACATCGCAACAATAGATGATCAACTGATTCTTTATCTTTCTTGCAAAGGACACAATGTGATGGACCTACATACCCCAACCTTTTGAACCTATCCACCATTAAAATTTTTCCTTGCATAGCTACCCAAGCAAAAACTCTAGCTTTGGGCAAACAAAGTTTATTCTATCATAAATGTATTGGTATCTTTTACTTTTCAAATCCTCCTTATGCCACCAAACAACCAATCTTTGCTTTATATTCCCCATCCTTGGTACAATTCCATCTTAATCTATCCTACCCTTGCAAGATGCTAATTCTCCTTTTCTGTAGGTCCTCATTGAGTTTCTAAAATTCTTTCCTAGAAATCTCCCTATCATTAAAATCCTTCTAGTTCCAGAAAACCATGCCATCTCCATTTTTGAAATCCACATAGTCTGCCACACTCCTTCCCCATCAGGTAGTCATAACTTGTTTCACCCTTAAGCACTCCACTTCTTCATCTAGAGCAAGAAATCCCAACCATGAGTCCTCCCAAAACAAGGCCATTTCCCCATCTTGAATTTACCATGTGAGGTGATATGTCAAAATAAATCTGTAGGACTTTAAGAAGTTTCAAAGAGCCGAACCACTTGGAACTTCCAATGTTGTCAAAATTATGTCCTCCCTTGGACCATCTAAATATTTGTTTTGAAAAATTCTATCCCACTTAGAATCAAGTTTTCTTTACATGCTCCACAATATATTTTCTCTCAAAGCTTTATTTTGTACCATTTGATTTCTCAGGCCTACTCTCCCTATAACTTTTGGCCTGCAAATCTTTTCCCAAGCAATCAATAGAATCTTTCTCTCCTCAACATTCCCCTACGAGAAAAAATTTCACATTTTCTATTCCAATTTATATTGACTGATTTAGGAAGATTTATGCAAGGTAACATGAATATGGGGATAACCGAGATGACCACCTTCAACATCAAGATTCTCCCTGCACAAGATAACCACTTACCTTTCCATGAGGCCATTCTCCTTGAACATAGATCTAGTAGAGGATCTCAAAGCCTCACCATTCTTTCACCTTCAAAAAGTGGGATCCACAAATATTTTCTCGAAAGTGAACCTTTTCTAAAATAAAAAATTCTTAGGATTTCCCTTTGCTTCCTGACTTCCATTGCAAGGAAGAAGACTTCAAATTTAGTCGCATTAACTACCTGACATGAAGCTATAGTATATGTATTAAGGGTTCAATTAATGCATTGCACTTCCCTTCTCTTTGCTTTCCCAAATAGCATTATATCATCAACAAATTGTTGATGTGTGACTGCCTCCACATTCCTTTTGATTTTCAAACCTTCCCATTGACCATTGCTAGTTTTTTTATGAAATGAAGCACCCTAGAGCATCTGCCATTAAGATGAATAAAAAAAAGTGAGATTGGGTCTCCTTGCCTAAGACACCTAGAAACCTCAAAGAAACCATATGGATTTCCATTTATAATAATTGAAAATCTTACACTTGCAACAAAGTTAAAGATATAGTTCAACCACTCTTTCTCAAAGCCAAAAGCTTCCATAACTTTGAAAAGAAACCTCCAATTTGCTTTGTCATATGCCTTTTTAATATCTAGTTTGACTAACATACCACTTTTATGAGTAGCTTCCAACGAGTGCATAGCTTCTTGTGCAATTATTGAACCATCCAAGATTAACCTCCCAAGAACAAATCTGCTTTGCTCTTCTTCTATTACATCTGAAAAAATAAGTTTAAGCCTATTCGCCACTACCTTCAAGAAATTTTTTAAAATTGTATTACACAGAGAGATCAATCTGAAGTCATCAAAAGTCTAGGTCTACTCCTTTTTGGTAATGAGTACTAAAAATGTGTTGTTTAAATCTCTCAATAATTTGCCTTTTCTTCTTGATTCTTCTGTAGCCTCGAAAACATCCCTACCTACAATATGCCAACATTTGTGAAAAAAACTTGTCGGGAAGCCATCTGGGCCTAGGACCTTATTAGGGTGAAGTTGCATTGCAGCCAATTTTATTTCATCTTCCAAGAACTTAGAAGGGTCTTTTTAAAAGATTTTTATGATCATCATTAACCAACTTAGGGATACAATCCAGAATCTTTTTTTGATTAACCAAATCAGAACCTTCCTTGTTATTGAGTAAATTTAAGAAGAAAGACTTTGCTTCTTCTTGAATTCCTTTTTCTTCCTTACACACCCTTCCATCCTCCTTGATAATACTTGTGATTTTATTTTGTTTTCTCCTAACCTTTGTAGAATTGTGAAAGAATTTTGTGTTTCAATCTCCATCCTTTAGCCATAATTCCCTTGACTTTTTTCTCCAAAAGATTTCTTCTCTTGCCAAAATTTATGCATACTTACTCAATAGACACTTTTCCTCCAAAAAACTAGTTTGATCCATGCCCTTCTCCATCACATCCTCATTCAACTGACCAATATGATCATCTAGCTTATCTTTCTCTTCAAAGATATTCCTAAAGTGACTTCTATTCCAAGCATTCAGTTTCTCTTTCACCCTTTTCACCTTATAGAAAAGAGTAAAAATTTTAAACCCTATTTGCCCATCCTCATTCCACCATTTTCAATATTTTCTAAGAAGCCTAGCTCCCTCATCCACATGTTTTCGAACTTGAAAGGACTTATGAAGGATTTTTATCCTCCAATAAGTGCATCTAGATTGGAAAATGATTAGAGCCTGAGATAGGTAGGATGTGGCACTTACATATTTTTGAAAGAGCTCCCAAGTTCCCAAACCATAAGAATATATCCAATTTCTCTATAATGTTACTAAAAACTAGCCTCTGATTAGTCTAGGTGAAATTTCCATTCTCCAACAGGAGGTCCAATAGGTTTTTCCTTTTTACAAAATTCACAAAATCAATCTAAGATTGGCTTGGCCTTTGCATGCCTCCCATCTTATCCTCACTATTCAAAATTGTATTAAAGTCACCCCCTTAATAATGTATTCTCAAGAATTTTCTTGCAACAATTGATCTAACTCTTCCCATAAATTTATTTTAAGAATTGTTGAGTTAGATCCATATACATTAAACAAAAGGAAATGGATGTTCTGCATGGAACAAGATGTAGAGTGTCAAATACTCTACATTTTGTTTCAGTTGCAGCTTAGTCCGCGGGCTTCAAATCTTGCTGCGCGGGTCTCTTTTTGGTTTTGTATGAGTTTCAAAGGTATCGTTGCGCAAGTTTCTTATGCTTTGTGTGGAATCTGCCAAGTGTCAAGCCACAGTTAAAGCCGTAGTATTATTTCTAAGTATTAAGTTTTGTGCGGAGCGTGCCACATAGCAAATAGTTTCAATGTTTCAAGTTTCAATAGTGCTGCGGGTGTCACTACATGTAGCTTGCGGAGGCAGTCCCTAAAGATTCTAATGCTTTGTGTGAAGGGTGCCATGTGTCTTTTTGTTTTACTGTGGAAGTTGCCACGTGTTTCTTTCCATATCATGATTGATACTAGTAAAGATATATGGTGGGCCACAATAATGTTTTAGTTTCAAGCACGCAGAGGATGCCACATGGTGGTTGTGGAAGGAGTTGCTTTGTTTATGGCCTTTTCAGCAAGAAACTTAAAGCTTCTATAGCTTTGTGCGGGTTGCGCCAAGTGTCAGCTTTCGTGGGGAGTTTCAAAAGTTCTATTTGTTTCAAGAAATGCATGGGTGCCGCCACATGTTAGTTAGCATGTGTGCGGAAGCTACCATCTATCCCAATTTTCTCCTTTTGAAGGCTAGTGACTGCCAAGGTTGTGGGTCCCATCTTTTAATGTGTCTCATATTATAAATGATGTGGCTTGTGACAGATGTCAAGAGAAGAGGTCACCCAAGCATAAAGACACAGTTTTAAAGGCTTTGTAAAGAAAGACACGTAGATGGTTTTGAAGGCTGCAGAATGTGACAAGTGTCATTTTCTTGTTCATTTCTGAAAGACGAAGGAGTTTCTTGTTTTGTTGCAGACACTGCCATCTATCAGAGTAATGTTTAAAGTTTCAAGAGCGTGGGTCTCGCCATGTGTCTATGTCTCAATGAAGCAGTTGTGCCACATATATTTTGCCCCAGCCAATGAGCCTGCAGGAGGGTAGGACTATTGTTGATTCAGAGTATCGTAACTGTTAGGAACTTCCAGTTATCTTTAGTTTCATTAGGCCATTGGGATTTAGTTGTTGCAGATAATCTAGAGTCAGATCTATGATTATAAATATGTAGTATTTGTAATAGATCGACACACACAAATAGAGATAGAGATATACTTTTTATAAGTTTGTAGTTAGAATCTAAAAGAGAAGTCAGAAACTTTGCTATGACTAATTAATGTCATTTTACCTTTATTTTGTTATTCTTAATAAGAAAGTTAATGTATCTATGCCTTTTATGTTGCTAGAAGATTAATGAGAAGAACTCTATTATGTGCCTTGGTTGATATTATCTGTGTCATTGCAAAGTCTCTATTTGTGAGCCTTTGATTATATTCATTTCATCTATTTATGTTAATCACATAGTATCAATTCTTTAATGTAATTGTATCTTGAGAATAGTTTCAATGTGCTTAAATTGAAGAAATACTTTTACTCAGAGGCATCACCATAGTTAGATTTGTTTAATTATATCTGTAATCCTATTAATTTTGTACCCTTTGCTCAAAACCCATTTAAAATAGAGAAGAGTCGGCTTCTTTAAAACCTGGAGGTTGTTTCAAGTAGCAAGGTCCACATTCTTAAAACTTCCCATGTTGGTGTTAGAACCTACGCAATTTTATACATCAATAGTTTTTGGCATGCCCGGTGGGACCTTTCTTAAAGTTTCTGTCAAGATCGTATGAGCCAGAGAGTAACAAGGAGCCAGAGCTATGGACCTACAACAAGAGCTCAATCTACTCCTAATCCAAGCATTCTTTTACCACCATTAGTAGCTACTCCAAGAATAAGAGTGAATCAGGTTGCACCTGCACAAAGATTAAATATGGGAGCACCTATACCTCTAAGGAACTATGCAAATTGGAATACTGGTAGCCCTCTCATCCTTCCAGTACCACCAGCAACTTGGGATGCTATTCTAGCCAATGCTCTGAAGGCTCTACCTAAGTTTAGTGGAGAAGATTTCAAGACACCTGAAGAGCATCTACAAGATGTATCTGATGTCTATGCAGTACATGTTATCACTCAACAGAATGTGGCCATAAGACTGCTAGTAACCTCTTTCAAAGGAAAGGCTCTGGACTAGTATAGATCTCTCACTCCAAATACAATATCTACATGGGATCAGCTTGGGGATGCTTTCTTTGCAAGATTTAAAGATAAAGGTGATAAATCTTCCTTGCTGCAATAATTGATCACTATCAAAAGGGCACCACAGGAGGCCATGACCGATTTCAACTCAAGATTTCAAAAGACCTGGGATATAATTCCTGTTACAGCAAGACCATTATCAAGTATGGTTATTGTGTTTTACCTTAAAGCTTTAAACTCTGATATATTAGTAATGATTCAGTCTCTTAGAGGTTAGACACTACCAGAAGCATATGAGTTGGTAGTCAAGGCTGAAACTAACTTGATATATGCTGGAAAATTGTCCCCAAGACCTCCCATGCCCATGTTCCCAGAAATTACCCTACCTTTGCCACAAGAAGCTCCTAATCTTACAACTCATGTGTCCATGTATTCATTTCGAGTACGTCAACAACCTACTAAGGTAACCACCTCTTCTCAACCATCTAAAATGGATGATGTCAAGAACATTCTAAGCACCTTCTCAAATGAGATAATTAATCTAAAGAGACAACAAAATCCCTATCCAAAGCTCCCTTATCAAGGTTATCAAGGAAATAGGCCTCCCTTTCAACCAAATCAATATCAAGGTTCTCAAAGGTAAACTAATCCTTAGCCTTCAAACCAATTGGTTTTAGTCCCTACACCACTAGAAGATGTCCCTCATAATCCCAATAGGGAAATAGTTCTAGGACAAAATAACTTAGCAGATGACAAATGCTTGGTGCTTTCCCTGCAACAATACTCATATGCCCAGAGACTGTCCCAGAGGTAATCTGCAACAAAAGATAGTAGAACAAAGAGGGTTAGAAGGACAATTCTCAACTTCTAACACCCCACCATATTAGTCCCCTAGTGTTCAAAATGTAGTAATGGTGGCCCAGATGCAAGGGATGTCCATACAATAGGAAGAGGAAATAGCCCCTGAACATGCTTTATTTTCATGGATTGGAGAAAAGATTTAGTGTTCTTGAATGAGGCATCTACTTCAAAGAAACCATTGGTGCAGTCAAACTACTATACTAGGTCAAAGAGGAGGATGATGGAGTAGCCTGAAGTTACTGATAATGAGATCATGGGAACTCCTCCATTTCAAAATCATTACAACACGGTCTCTAGGCAAGACATGCCTCGGCCTATGCAAAATCAAGTAGCCTCAGGACAGGTTATAGAAAAGACAAGGTACCCTTATTATTCAAAGACCCAAGCATTAAGACCTGTGAATGTAGTGGACCAGCTGAAAAGAACTCTAGCACATGTATCAATCTGGGATATGTTAGCTATTCCTAAGTAGGAGACATTGTTACAAGAAGCTCTGCAAGGTCAAGAGGCCCCTAAACACACTGGTACTAAGGGAGGAGCTATGGATAAAGGGAAACTTCAGCCCAAAGATATTGTACCTCTACAGACAATAGCTCTATTGAACAATGCACCTAAGGTAGGTAAATCTAAACCAGATCCCTTTTATTTAACTCTAATAGTTGGGAAAAAACTGCTGCATAATGTAATGATAGACTTTGGGGCCAGTACTACAATAATGCCAAACCAAATTGCAGATTCTTTAAAGATAAAATATGAACCACTTACAAGAGGGGTCATGTAGTTGGATGGGAAATCTATTCAAACAATAGGAAAAATCAAACAACTTACATTACAACTATATACTTGCCCCAATATAATTGTCAACTAGGATGTGGTACTCATAGATATTCCTTCGGTATTTGGTTTATGCTTATCCAGATATTTCATAGCCAAGATAGGAGGTTACATGTCACTAGATTGGTCACATCTCATCCTGAGAATCAAATATGGGACAAAGATGAAAATACTATCTGAGCCATTATCCAAAGACCATATCACAAATGAACCAACCCCAAAATTAGAAGTATCCCATGCTATCCTGAATAAGGAGGAGATGGTCTTTGTTGAAGAGTTGGGTGACTGGACTAAACATGACCAACAGGAAGAAGAAAGCAATCAGCTATTGACCATGATGCAGAGTGATCCCTATGGAAAATATGACTCTACTCGTCTAGGTACTTATGTCATTTTTGAAGAAGACTAAGAAATCCCTAATGTTTTAAGGAAAGAAGCATCACAGAGTTAGGAATCTGAAAGAAACTTAGAAATCTAGACCCTAAATTTTGATGGGGCTAGGAGTAAAAATGGTGCTGGAGCAGGAATTTGCCTTATTGCCCCAAATGGTGAGAAAATTCTTAGAGCCATTCACTTTTAGTTTGTTTGTACCAATAATGATGCTGAATATGAATCTTTGGTGCATGGACTCATATTGGCAAAGAAGAAGGGAATAAAGAATCTGATAGTAAGAGGAGATTCATAACTAGTCGTAAAACAAATCAAAGAAAAGGCAATAGCCAAAAATGTAAGAATGAGATCCTATAGGCAAAGAATTTGGGACCTCATAGATGGTTTTGGGGCTTTTAATATTGAAGTGGTTCCCAGGGCCCAAAACTTTGAAGTAGATAGAATGACACAAATTGGTTCACAGTTTGACCCAGCAACTGATCTATTAGTCAACAAAGAGTTAGTTAAAGTTATAGTAAGACCAACTATTCTAGATAATGACCAAAATTGGCAAGTTTTTGATAATGATTTCCAATTACTTTCATTCTTACAACAATCAGGTGAATTTGTTGATCAATTACATCCTAAAATTGAGGAAGCATATGGTGATCAAATTATCTAGCTAAAATCAAATAAACTCCCTAAAGGGCTGATTACTTTAGAAAACTTATTTGATCCAGAAGATGCAAGCCTAGAGAGGAGAAGGTTTTAGGCAAATAAGGAAGATTATTCTGAGATCCAAGTTAGTGAAGGAAGAAGGTTGAAAATTGGCAATTCTACAACCCAAGAAGAGAGGGAAAGGCTAATTGATTTGTGTACAAAATATGATTAGTGATTGCTTGGACCTATAAGGACCTTCATGGCTATAATAGAGATATAATCCAACACACCATAGAGCTTACTAAAGGATCTAAACCAGTTAGACAGAAGCAAAGGATAGTGAATCCTAGAATTGAACCTTTAATGGTGGATGAGCTGCAAAATCTCCTAGAATCAAAGATTATTTTTCCAATTAAGCATTCAACTTGGGTTTCAAACTTAGTGCCTATAAGAAAGAAGAATGGTGACATAAGACTTTGTGTAGATTTTAGGGATATGAATAGAGCATCTTTGAAAGATCATTATCCCTTGCCCTCTATGGAACATATTTTACAAACTATGGCTGGGTCGGAAAGGTTTTCCTTGCTGGATGGTTTCTCAGGATATAATCAGATTTCATTTGCTGATCAAGACCAACATAAGACTACATTCAATACATAGTGGGGAACATTTGCATATGCTAAAATGCCTTTAGGTCTTTCAAATGTTGGAGCTACTTTTCAGTGTGCAATGGATGTAGCATTTGAGGAACTTATAAATAAAATTATTCTGGTCTATCTAGATGACCTCACTATTTTTTCTAAGAATGCTATAGATCATTTTGACCATTTAGAGGTTGTTTTTAAGAAATGTCAAGAGTTTGGAATATCTCTGAATCCCACAAAATGTATCTTTGCAGTACCTTAGGGTAAACTTTTAGGGCATAGAGTGTCAAAGGAAGGGGTCTCTATTGATCCAGAAAGAGTTACAACCATAATGAACCTATCTCTACTAGTCAACAAGAAAGCAGTTCAATCCTTTCTAGGGAAAATCAACTTTGTTAGCTGATTCATATCTAATTTTGTAGGTCTAATTAGACCAATGACACTACTACTTAAAAAGGATCTAGTTTTCAAATGGATTGTAGAAGGAAGACAGGCTTTTGAAGAAGTCAAGAAAGCTATTTCAACAGCCCCAGTACTCAGAAACCCAGATTTTTCTAAATCTTTCATAATGTATCTGTATGAGAGAGAATTCAGTGTTGCTGCTGTTTTGACTCAAAAAGATGATCAGTAAGATGGAGAACACCCAATAGCCTTTTTATCCAGAACTCTTAGGGAATATGAGGCTAGATATAATTTTGTGGAGAAGTAAGCATATGCCATGGTGAAAGCCCTTAAAAAATTTAGACATTTAGTAATAGGAAATAAGATTCTAATATTAGTGGCTCATCCTAGTGTAAGAGAATATATTATGGAGGGTGAGATCACTAAGAAAAGAGTCAATTGGATCACAAAGATTCTGGAATATGATGTACAAGTAAGACCCACCAAGTAAGTCAGAGGCAAAGGATTGTGCCAATACATGACCTAAGACATGGAAAGATAAGTGGCTAAAGAAGCAGAAAGTGAAAATGTGTTGAAACTCCAAGAGGTTGACCAAGACTCTTGGGTAAAAAATAGGATACAGTTTATGAAGCATGGGATTTTCCTAAATGAGCTCTCCCATGATAAGAGAAGATCCTATAGGCAGCAAGGGGACCATTTTGTACTAATTGATCATATTCTATTTAGAAGAAATGTTGATGGTATACTCTAGAGATGTATAGAAATGGATGAATGTCAAAGAATACTACATGAATTACACCATGGAGCCTCAGGTGGACACTTTTTAGCAAGGACCACTACAATCGAAGTAACTCAAGTAGGATATTTCTGGCCCACTATGTTTACAAATTGCTATTAGTTGGTTAAAGAATGCCAGGCTTGTCAGTTTTATACATGCAAAAGGAGAAATGCAGCAATGCCTCTAAGCCCCATAGTTGTGGATGAACCCTTTGCTCAATGAGGTCTAGATTTTCTTGGTATGATCAATCCAATGTCAAGTATGGGACACAAATGGATCCTCATAGCAATAGATTACTTTACTAGGTGGAGTGAAGCAGTACCACTCAAAGAGGTAATAGAAAAAGTCATATTAGAGTTTCTAGAAGGCATAACTGCTTGGTTTGGTCCTCCTTGTACCATTATATCAGATAATGCTAAAGCATTTTTGGGAGCCAAATTATCTGAGTTTGCATTAAGGAATAGGATTTATTTGAAGACTTCTTCAAATTATTACCCTCAAGGTAATGGTCTAGCAGAGTCCACTAACAAGAACCTTATCAGACTCATAAAAAGGATAGGAACCAATTATCACAGAGAGTGGCTTAAGTTACTTAATACAACACTACGGGCTAACAGGATCACACCAAAGCAAGTGACTAAAATGTCTCCCTATGAATTGGTTTAAGGTAAACCAGCAGTAATGCCACTGAGCTTAGAGATCCATGCTTTGCAATTGTTAAAATAGATAGAAATTAAAGAGAATGGCCCCATGCAAGTAAGACTTGCCAAACTGTTGGAAGTTTAGGAGAAAAGAGAAAAGGTACATGAGTCATTAATGAAACATCAGAAAATGGTTAAAGACTGGTTTGATAAGAAGACTTCAGATCCCATTTTTGAGGTTGGCTCTCTGGTATTGAAATGGGATGAAAGAGATGCTAAGCCAAGTGGACACGACAAATTCAAATCATTGTGGATGGGTCCCTATAAAGTTTGTTCCTATAAGAAACAAAATTCATTCGAACTAGAGATCATGGATGGAGAACCTGAAGAGATTCTGGTAAATGGGATCTTTTTGAAGCATTTCAATTAAGGAGGGGCTCTTAATGTATCATAGTTAGTTAGTTTTATTTCCCCTTCTCGCTTTCCTGTTTTCCCGCTTTCTTTTCCCACTTTTCTTTTCAATAAGTGTTCAGTGAACACGTGTCAGTAGCACAAAGCCCCTTCTCTTTTGGTCTAGCATTTATTAAGGTTGTTCGGCACTCCCTAAAATTCACTGGAAGTACACACTTTTTTAGAAAGATAGCCACTCCCATAACATATCTGACACTCCGTCCCATGTGGATTTCAAAAAGATACACTAGCTATTTCTTGGCATTAATGCCATTAATAAGATAAGATGTGTCATTGATTATCTCCATAAAGCCCCAATGAGCTAGTGTTAAATCCTAAATGTAACCCTCATTCGTTGCTATCCCTTTTGCTTTTGATCACTGTTGCATCTAAATTCCTTCCCTCACAAGTGCCTTTTAGCTAAGTATCACTCTAGTTAAACAATTTCATTCTTTTCTATGTCAAAACTTCCCACATTCTCTACACAAAGATACAGATGTGTCTGAGAGACAGTCTCCTCATGAGGGACTTGGAATTTATGAGTTAATCGACAAACTGTTAAACAACAAATCATATGCTTCAGCACCCGCGCAACCAAGTAAAACCTATCTAAGAACAAGGGTCCCCAAGATAGGGTATTCCATTGACCTAGAACAAGTGAAAGATTACACAGATGGAATATTCAACACACCCCTTCAAAAGAATACCAAGGCTCTCCGGAGGGGGCACATCAAAGGTGTATTCTCCGAGAAAATAGTAGGCAGTCCGAGACCTTTGGTATGAGGATATGGACCTCGCAATTGGCACAATTTCTGGTCCCTAATGTCCACTTATGTCCTGAGTTAATCGAGTTATGTGCAAAACTATTTCACACACCATCAAATACTATTCAACAGGGCCCTTTCATAGTGCATATTATGCCCAAGGCCATAAGGGACATGTTGGCCCTGCAATATGATAGAATAGCCACATTTCCAACTATTGCCAAAATTTAAAACACATGGGCTAATATAATCAACAAGGTCAAGTTCTTGAATTTAGAGATGCAGTTGGGAGATGATAACACTCAGATGCCCACAATACCCACTGGGTGGGCACAATTCAGTCAAAATATTCAAGAGGCACTTTCAATGATAGCCTTCATTTTTGGAATGAGAGAGGATAACACAGTCCATGACTGGTAGTTGGCAATCATTTTCAGATTGAAAACTATGGACAAATCACAAGAGTACCAGCTAGATTTTTTGAAACAAATTGCTAATGCCATGATTGATCAACTCACAAATTTCAAGTCAAGGTGAGTTTTCAGGTATTCTGCTTTCCTATTTCACCTTATGCTATATCAAAACTATTGTCTCTTCACGTAGCATATGCATTTAAATATGTATGATCCAGATTTTGGTCAAAATAAAACCATCCCTGTGTCCGCATAGATGCATGTGTTATCTAAGGTCTCCGATCCTTATGACTTTTGGGAACATTTTGTCACCCCTACTTTTTGCCAATTAAGCCCTAAGCCTATAGAACATAGATTAACACAGAGTATAAAGGGTTTTATGACCAATTGCCCAATTCCCAATGATTATTTCTTTGGGGCACATAATACAATAATCAAAGTTCATGGTTTCAATGGGGAACCCGTGCTATTACCTAAAGTATTGACACCTAGGGTAGTATTCTTAGAGGTGACCCGTCAGGTATCTGTGGTTGATAATGACTTTGGCCACAAGAAAAGGAAAAAGAAGATGTATGATGTCTCATGGGTCAGGAAAAACATAAAACTTGAGGTTAGAAGTACAGAAAACCTCTTGTTGAGAAAGTTAGCTGCCCTTGGTTTCCTCATGATTGAGGATAAATGGAAATATGACCCAAATAGTTTTCTGGCCTCCTGGATTATGAATAACAAGGTTTGTGCCAAGATAGTACATGAGCGTTGCCCGTTCTGGGAGGACAAGAGGAATCCGAAAGAGGATAACCCAGACCTATATGTTGAATTAGCTGATTTGCCCTATGAGGGGCCTAGGCCATAGGAAAATTTTTATGTCAAAGCGAGGGAATATGACCCTAAGGTGAAAATGACTGCTGGTCTGAGGAAGGCATTACAGTCCCAAGAATGGAGTGTAGAAAAGATTGAAGCCTGTTGGAAATCTAGGAAATAAATTTTAGAGTTCACACATTCATTTGGGAATGTTGATAGTGATAAGAAATGGGAATTAATCTAGGATGAATGGCATCCCTTCCTAGTCTCAAGTCTAGACACAAGTAAAATTTAGAAGAAGGGTGAGGAGACAGAGGAGGAAACAGAGCTAGTCCAAATTATGTAAGAAATAGGACAGGCCTCATCTATTGCTCCCACATCTTCATGGCCCCAATCCCTCAACACCTTAGAGAAGAAAAAAGGTGTGGTGTCATCACCAACTCTGTTGGGAATTAAGGTGTCTCAACCTTTGCAAATTCTTAATTTTGTATTTATTTATCCCATGTTGAGTTGGCATAGTCAGTACCTTATGTATATGCAGCAGGGTAAATTTTGGTGACTTTGGCAGCCACGCTTTCCCCCTTGAATAATTAATGATTTTTAATTAATGACAAGTGTCAGTGAGTATCTTTGCATGAGAGAAAGGCATCTTTGGGCGGTAACGGTTGGTTATGACATGTAAGAGGAATATGATATTTTTAGTCAGTATATGACAGATTCTATGACAGCTGTAAGGTGTGTAAGAGCATCTGTTGTAATCTATCTTGGGACCAGGTGCCCACTTTAGGATGGGATGTTGGACAAGTGTCCTTAGGCATGGGTTTCGGGGCATGAGTCTAAGATGGACGCCCATCTCTAGAAGGTTCCATATTTGCCTTGTAAAGTCTATATAAATAGGTGCTTGGATGACAGATAGATAACTGTTGGCACAAGTACTGTTATGCTGCCGGAATATCTCTAGAGTCAACATTTGAAGACTCCTAAAAGAGAATTGGCTCTAAAACTGTATTGTAATCTATTATTGTTTACTGTAATACATTTGAGCTATGTTTTGGAGTGTGGGGTTTTTCACCTGTAAGGGTTTTCCCCACGTATATCTTGTCTCTCTCTTTTGTCTACTTTCTCTGTGTATGTGTATTGTTGCAATATATCTGTTAGATGTTCTATGTTGCTGTAGTTGTAAGAATTAAATTGAATTTGCATACATCTCTCCTCATTAGATTAGTGTAGGAAGCAATTTCCGCACACCTAGCTTCCTTTCAAACTCTAGTGACTCAAACAGCTTCGGCATCTGGGAGTTCTAGAATTGTTCCTTTGCAGCCACCAGTGGTGGTAAATGTTGAAGAGAAAGAAACAGAGGAAACAGGTGAGAGGCCTAGGAAACATAGGGAATTGTACCTACAAAAAGAAGAAGAGAAAGAAATAGAACCATAGCAACAACAACTACCAGTCACCTCTTCTGTCACTCAAGTAAGTGTTTCTTCTCCCTTTTCTCATATATCTCTTTCTTCTACTATAGGAGGGGCAATCCCAATTAGCTAGGCATTTATAACCCCTGCCACTTTTGCTATGCTTACATCAACCCTCACCACAACTACTAGTTCATAGGCCATGTCTTCACAGGCCATTTCATTACCATTATTTTCTCCATATGTGCCTAAAAGAACCCCTCCTCAAGTTTCTTCTAGCCAACAATTATTGGTGATTCCCTATGGCTTGCCTCAAGGTCACCCCTTTGCTAGAGGTTACATTGCATCCCCTCCTACATTCCAAGCTCAAGAAGACACAACAAAAAGGGCTTGAGAGGCTAGAATGGACAAAAAGAGGAAGAACGAAAATAAGAGCCCTGCTATAGCACACATGAGGTCACTTTTTGACCCCATTCAACAATCACTGATAGTCACACATGTGTCTCCTAATGTGGTGAAACCTAATGAACAAATGTAGCCCCAAGATTATGCTATCAATGCTGTGGCTATGGATATGTCTCTTTTCAGGCCACAAGACAGGGTTGAGGTACTAAATGAAACTACATTTGCTATAGCAACTGACTATCTGAAAGTGTCCAAGAAGTTGCAGAAAGTAGAAAATGATTTAGCTCAAGAGAAAATGAATAGTAGCAACCTTACTAGGGAGATTCAATCCAAGAAGAATGAGATTGAGAATCTGAACAAACAATTGTAAAATATTGTTTCCTTGTAGATACATTAGGCTACATAGACCCAGAATGCTTCTCTTAAGTCTGAGCTAGCGCAAGAAAAGGCTGCAGTGACTGTTTTGTGACAGGAGAAAGCCACTTTGGAGAAGAAATATTAGGAGAAGTTGCAACAGGTCACACACTTACAATAGAGGCTATTGAATGAGCAAAATACGAATGGTGCAATTTAGGCACAACTCCTAGCTGAGCAACAAAGAACAAAGTAGCTAACAATTGAGTTAGCTAATAGGCCACAGAATGCTAGAGTTTTAAATTTGGTAAAAGAGCTATATGTTTTAGTATGGAAGAGAATCTCTGAGGAAATTATCTGGCTAAAGCCATCTTTAACATTTCTATTAAATGCTCAACAGCTGTGTGAGAAAGTAGAAACTTCAATGCAGGCTACCTTGTCTACTGTTTCATTGAGGGTTTCTGACTCTCAACTTTTATTGAAGAAATTATATGACACAACAGACGAGAATCTATCAGCAGCAGGTATCAATGATAGAATGATCGCTAGTAAGAAGGTCAATGAGGTTTTGAGTTGCAACTCTACAGCCACGAATTGTCAAGAGCTCCTAGATACAGTGAAAGGAGTAAAAAATATGAAGAAACATATAGAGGATTTGGTGCAACTAGGGCTTCCTTCACCATTCCCAGATAGTAACACAGTGTTGATGATTGATGACATCAAGACCCTACTCTTGACTAAGCAAAATGATCAGACAATTTTTTAGGGTTTAAGTGATTCGTCAACAGTCAAGGAAGTTGAGGCTGTGTTGATACCTATGGCCCAGCTGGAATTTCAATTAAAGGATGTGGTACAAATTTTGCAAACTTTTTCTCATAAGGATATAATTAATCTTTATTTTACTTTTCAAGATTTACAGAGTAGACAGGGACTCTCTGATTTAGAATGGTCTGTTTATCAGACATCATTACAAAATTTATGACTCTAGGTTGTATTTTTCAATACACATATTTTTGCCAGTTTTGGGTTCTTTCAGAGCAGGCTCAGAAGTCTTGTTGGTCTCCAAGAACTGTAGAGTGTCAAATACTCTACATTTTGTTTCAGTTGCAGCTTAGTCTGCGGGTTTCCAATCCTTTTGCGCAAGTCCCTTTTTATTTTTGTGAGAGTTTCAAAGGTATCGCTGCGCAGGTTTATTATGCTTTGTGTGAAATTTGCCAACTATCAAGCCACAATTAAAGCCACAGTATTGTTTCTAAATATTAAGTTTTGTGCGGAGCACACTACGTAGCAAATAGTTTCAATGTTTCAAGTTTCAATAGTACTGCGGGTGTCACTACGTGTAGCTTGCGGAGGTAGTCCCTAAAGATTCTAATGCTTTGTGCAGAGGGTGCCATGTGTCTTTTTGTTTTGCTACGGAAGTTGCTGCGTGTTTCTTTTCGTATCATGATTGATGCTAGTAAAGATAGATGGTGGGCCACAATAATGTTTTAGTTTCAAGTGTGCAGATGATGCCACATGGTGGTTGCATAAGGAGTTGCTTTGTTTATGGCCTTTTCAGCGAGAAACTTAAAGCTTCTACAGTTTTGTGTGGGTTGCACCAAGTGTCAGCTTCTGCGGGGAGTTTCAAAAGTTTTATTTGTTTCAAACAATGCACGGGTGCCGCCACATGTTAGTTAGCATGCATGTAGAAGCTGCCATCTGTCCCAGTTTTCTCCTTTTGAAGGCTAGTGACTGCCAAGGTTTTGGGTCCCATCTTTTAATGTGTCTCATATTATAAATGATGTGGCTTGTGATAGATGTCAAGAGAAGAGGTCACCCAAGCATAAAGACACAGTTTTAAAGTCTCTGTGGAGAAATAATTGTAGATGGTTTTGAAGGCTGCAGAATGTGACAAGTGTCATTTTCTTGTTCATTTCTGAAAGACAAAGGAGTTTCTCATTTTACTGCAGACACTGCCATCTGTCACAGTAATGTTTAAAGTTTCAAGTGCATGGGTCTCGCCATGTTTCTGTGTCTCAATGAAGGAGTTATGCCACATATAGTTTGCCCCAGCTAATGAGCTTGCAGGAGGGGAGGACCATTGCTGATTCAGAGGATCACAACCATTAGAAACTTCTAGTTATCTTTAGTTCCATTAGGCTGTTGGGATTTGGTTGTTGCAGACAATCTAGAGCCAGATCTATGATTATAAATATGTAGTATTTGTAATAGATCAACACACACAGACATAGATAGAGATATACTTTTTATAAGTTTGTAGTTAGAATCTAAAAGAGAAGTCAGAAACTTTGTTGTGACCAGTTGATGTCATTTTTCCTTTATTTTTTTATTCTTGATAAGAAAGTTAATGGATCTGTGCATGTATCTATGTCTTTTATGTTGCTGGAAGATTAATGAGAAGAACTCTATTTTGTGCCTTGGTTGTTATTATCTGTGTCATTGCAAAGTGTTTGGTTGTGAGCCTTTGATTATATTCATTTCATCTGTTTATGTTAATCATGTAGTATCTACTCTTTAATGTAACTGTATCTTGAGAATAGTTTCACTGTGCTTAAATTGAAGAAATACTTTTACTCAGGTGCATCGCCATAGTTAGAGTTGTTTAATTTTATCTGTAATCCGGTTAATTTCTTACCTTTGCTCAAAACCCATTTAAAATAGAGAAGAGCTAACTTCTTTAAAATCTAGAGGTTGTTTCAGGTAGCAAGTTCCACATTCTTGAAACTTCCCTTGTTGGCGTTAGAACCTACGCAATTTTATACATCAACACAAGACACTCTACTCACCAACCAATAGCTAGAGCTAGCCAGAGGTGCCGTGGTGACCGCAAAAGGCCTCCACATTGTTACTATCCCACCTGAAGCTCCTTCCAAATCTACAAAGAAACCTTCCCAACCTTTCAATCTTGCCTTAAAAAATCTTGCATCTTTTCTGTCCAATTTTGTTTCTTGGATTGTAAAGATATCTACATTCGAAATCTCCAATTGGTGCATTACTAAGCAACTTTTGTTAGGGGCATTTAAGCCCCTAACATTCCATGAAGTTGTCTTCATGGTTCCCTAGGAAGGGTAATTCCATTCCCATACCTCAACATCATTGTGGTTATTTCCAACTGACCTTCTACATCCCCATCCTCTAAATGTTTGACACTATTAGGTTTCCTACACTTCTTTCTAGCATCTCGACACTGAGGCATATCCAAAATGGATTTAGTTTGTTTAATGCCCATTTTTTCTAAGGATACTATCTTTGTTTCTACCAATTCACCTTCTTCCAGAACACCATCCCTTGTATCTTCAAAAGATACCCTCTCCTTGCTTTCCATTAGAGGAGGCAAATCTTCAATACCATTAACCATTCTTTCTAAGAATTCCACCAATTTTGAGTTTAGGTATGTTGATTTGGACAAGGCTTCCATTTCCCTTCAAAAATCTCTTTCTTTATTTGTTATCACAAACAAATCCAAGTCTAATATTTCCCTATCGATTGTTTCTCCTCTCAAAATTTCTTCTAAAGCTTCTTCTTCCTGCAACCAATTCTCATCTATCTTGTCATTTCCTTCCTTCAATTCTTCTTCTTCTGGTTCTATCTACTCCTCCATTGAATTTTCTATTTCTTCTACATTCACTTCTTTCTCTCTGGAAATTTCATTTTTTAAATCTTTCTTGAATTCACTTGGCCTCTCCATTTCAACTCTTTGATTCCAAGATCCCAGAGAGAAAGTAATTTGCACAAATTTTAGAAAATCTTATGTGATGTTCACATTCACACATATGTGCACATGCATATATTCCAAATTCCCCTTTTCTAATTGACTCATCCATCTCTAAAAATGCCCCTAAACTATTCCCAATTTCTTTCAGAATATCCTCCACCCAATATTCTGAGGATAACTTATAAAGTCTTATCCATCTAGGTGTGATTGCAATTCTATGGTTCACAGGGTCAAACAAAGGTTCCTAATCCTTAATATAAAATCCCACCCCATCCATTATCCATGGGCCTCTATTAATGATTTCATCCTTTTTCTCTTTTGAATCCCAAATTACCATAAAGTAGCCTTTAGGCAAATTTATTATAGACATTGCAATACCCCAGTTTAATTTACACCAATTGGCAACTCTGTCCCAAGATGGCTAGAAATTTTCCCATCTAAAGAAAAAATATTTTTCCTTGTAATTCTAAAATGGATGCTTTAAGAATTTCCTTATTTCTTATCTTCACTTTCCTTACCCCTACTTCTGGTTTCAAAGGAATATTGTTTGGCTTGGTTAAAAATTCTAGAAGACCCTCTTTGCTAATGGTTTTCTCCTCCTCTTCTTTCGTTGCATGTTTTTTCCGTAACATCTATTGGTTCTCAAATCTACATGCATTGAATCCTAAACGTTTGCCATTTCTTATATTCAGATTTCAAGAATAGACTTGGCCAATAGAGTGGGAGATTTTTCCAACAAGGTAGAAAAGCATCCACATTTCTCTCCCCTGCAATTCAGGTTCTGCGGCACCTAGGAGGGTATTCCCTTATTCACAACTAGATGATTTGTCTTTGACTTATTTTAGGTAGAATTTTCTTGCGTATGCACCAAGATTTTCAAGATAATTCTTAGAATGGAAAAATTCTTGGATTATCTTCTCTATTTGAACCTTGAGAACATGCACTAGAATACCCTAAACAATGAACAACAATTAGGAGAATGAACCAAAAGATAACTTTAACCAATGATTTTTCTGAACCATTAGGAAAACAAAACTCCAGACTAGTGTTTTATCAGGGCAACAAAGTCAAAACCCTTCCTTGCAATGTTTTCCTTTATAACAATAAACTTCAATTTCTGAGGGTTTATTTTTATCAGTGGCTTGCAATAACATACCCAAGAAAAAGTATTGCTTGCAATTCTTCTTCAATAATCCCTAATGCAATACATTGCTTCCTATGGTTTGTTCATGGCATTTTTAATCCAATCCTTGACCAGAAGCAGAAAATAAAAGATTTAATATAGCAAATGTGCATAAGTGAAATCCAGAACCCTTGATTCATTTATCTACAAAAGAAATGTATACATTCAAGGAGACAATTGCAAGAAATACACACATAAAGTGTTACTCATATAACTCAATCTAAATTGAAAATTGCCATATAGAAACTTTATTCATTCATAGAACAAGGCTTGCTCTATACAATCCTGAATCCAAAACACTTCCTCTTACATAGAGTTGCTTCCTAAAATGCATACAAGCTTTATCTATAGACCAGAATTTCCCCATTATTTCTATTATTACTCTCTCCTATATATATTTTTCTACATCCCTACATCTATATATAATTGTATAGGGCCCTTTAAAAAGGCAATTACATATGTCGACCAAAAAACCTGCCCCAATTTTTACATTTAATGATTACATGTTGAAGTTTTGTATTCTCTCTTTTGATTGGCAAAGCATAAAATTGATTCCCTTTTCAAACAAACCAAAGTCAGTGTCATCCCTTCAACTATATTATAGAATTGTCTGGAAGATTGTGGAGTTTTAGGGTATGAATTTCTTCACTTTATCATCAGCTCAGATGATAGGTTGCTAGGGAGGAAACATGGCTCCCTATCTTTTAATCTCCAATTATAAAATACCATATATCTAGGAGTTATCAAGAGAAGCACAAGAAATTGGGGTAGAGGATGACTTGATCTTATCCTGGTCTTCACGTGGACTTCATTGAATCTGTCAATAGAACCTCTCCTCTTCATCACCAATTAGGCAATCCAGTCATGGCATTTCTCTTCAGCTAGGGTTCTTGATGAAGGTTATCAAAGAGAGATAGGGGGAGAGGGATGAATGATTCCTCTCTACCTGAACACCCAAATTGTAGATCCATCTAGGGTCGTTGGAAATTTATTGAATTGGCTCATCCCCAAGAAGTAGCTTCCTATGGTCAAAGTTTCTAACCAATATTTGACTTTCCGTACAAGAATGTGTTCATGCAGCTATGGCACTAGGAAAGCAACAATATTGCAGAATCTAGAAACTCACATTCTTACCTATTCCTCCTATTCCTAGTCCTAATTTTTCCTTATTCCTTAATTCAAAAAGAGCAAATCTATAACCAAGAACACAAAGGCATACCCTTTTGGGAAATACACTGAAAAACACAAGGGAAAAAATTCTGCTTAGGATCCATGTCAAAGAATTAATATAGACAACTTATGTGAAGACACCCTTTTATAGAAGAAATGAATTGAATTGATCTCCATTTCCATCAATAAACATAATTTCATCTCAATTATCTACAGGTTTTGTACACTCAAACTTATTCATGAAAATACTTGAAAATCACATCATGATCACTAAAGCACAAAATGATGGTCTGAGACATTTAATTTCCCATAAGCAACAGATAGCTGGTGTAGTCACCAAAATATTTTCAAAAATTAGGATCAGCTAAAGCATGCTATTTGTCAAATCACAACTCAACCAAACTATTAGCATGTGAAATTCTACATTTCAATTTAGGCTATTGATTTAAACCACATCAAAATGAGATCAATGGTAAAAAAAATCCATCAGGTTTTGTCAAGATGTTGCCATGCAATCAGAACATGCCAACAAAGCATGTTTCTCATGTGCTAAAACTACATGTCATCTTATCGCACCATCGCAGGCCTTAGGGACCCAAGCTGCTTCCTCTACATGCATGTGTTGGGTACCAACTTCATTCTCCTCAAGATATGATCCACCAACCACTAAACATATCATCGCACCAGCACAAGGAATATCCCCTTCCATCTTCTCACAAAGTGCCTCTGTGATAAAACAAGGAGCAGACACAGAGCCCAATACACACCATAGCTTCTAAAATAATCCTGTCAACCACTAAACATTGTGATTCCATGATGACTTAACTCATCATTTAATCCATCATGTGAGCCCTTAAAAATATTTTGCATAGGTGAGAGCTAGTAATCAAATTCAAAGGCTTGGTAAAGAATGAAGGTAAGGACATTATGTCCTCACTTATGCTTCACTCTTCTTACTCAAAAGAAGGGTCCACCAGTGGCTCTAGTTGGGGACACATGACTCCTGCAGTCACTATGAGAATCAAAGATCTCTAAGATGTAGACCAAGTGCCAAATCTATTGGGCTAACCCTTTAACTCCTCAAATTAGTGATTCTCTAAATCCATTATAGAAATTAAAGATCGCATAAAAGCTAGTTCAAATTTCTTAACCTTTCTTCTTGATTCTAAACTAGTGACCCAAGGCCACTAAAAATAGAAGATCAATGCTTACCTTTGTCAAATACCTTGTTTTCAGCCATAAGTCCTAAAATTAGTCTGAAAGCACCATATCCACTATTACTATCAGGAAAATAAACCATAATATCTTTGATTATAGTCCAACCTATTGTAATGGTATACATATTATAATGAGGAATCCAACAGATAGTGTCAATGAATGACAAACATAGAAAACACACATTAGGAAAGTCAATCCCATGTCTATAACATTCCTAATTAGAAAGATTGTCTTTGCATATTTTGAAACTCCCCTAATATTGGTAAGTGTAATTATCATGCTGAAGTTCATCTTTGTCCCTTATATCTAGATCAGAATTGGAATACTGATGCAAATACTTTGATATTCCTTGTGATTCGCATGTAGTCAAGAAATTAATTTCTACATAGGACAATTCCACCTACTGATGTATACTTTCAAACTCAAACTCATATGATTTTTCAATTGTTATGTTAGAATCAGTTGGGGACTGTCTATAATTTCTTTGAAAGGATTCTTCTTCTTAAATGTGCATGCCTTTATTGTCAAATTCGATCAATCTTGTATAGGTTTCCTATTTGTTTTTTTATAAGATTCTACTCTTGTCTATTCAATCTTCCCACATTCATCCTTTGGGAGGAAAAGAGACCTAAGGTACAACTCCCTATGTTGTCTTGCACAATCTATCTGGCTACATCTTCCCCAACTTCTTGCAAATGTTGTCATTTTTGTGCAGCCAATAACATTGCTTGCTTAGCTCTCTACATCCATCCATCACACAATTCTTGTGTCCTTCTAACATCTTCCATGGAATGAAACACAAAACTATCATGGCTTGAATCCCCAACACTAAAATCCACCTGCACATCCTACAACATAAAATTCTCATGTTCTCCTCAATTTGTCTATTATGTGAACTTTGAATATCACCACAAAACATAACCTTATGTATGTCTTTTATCTGATCACACATATGATTTACAACCTTTCTTTTTACTGGTTGGTCACAACCTTGATTCTTCTCATTACAAGAGGTGCCTACAATGACAGTGTTGTTAATCATATTAAGGTTACAATCAAACTTTTATAACCTAGCTCCATCCCTAAACAAAGGATTGAAACTTTTCAACTTCGATCTTCTATATCCAACATTTGTAGACATGTGCCCAATTGGCATGACATATTTCAAACTATTCTCAATGTACCTTGCAATCTCGTAAGCATGGCAAAGTGACATAGGTTCTTTATTCCTCAGTAAATAACTCATCTCTTCATCAAATGCTCCCAGATATACTACCAAACACAATGCATCATTTGGTATCATATAATCTAGAATATAATTAAGCATTTTGGAGAACCTAAGGTTAAAAACTAGTACTAGCTCATTCTGATCATTCTGGATATTCATGAATTGTGTGATCATTGAGGTCACATTGGCCTTTTCACCAAATTGTTCTAAAAATAGTATTTCAAAATCAAGCCAAGATGAAATATAACATGGGGGGAGTGTTGAAAATCAATCTCTAACATCATCCTTGAGTGATTGAACAAAAAGGTTCATAACAACATCTTCATTTTCAACCTCTTAATTAACCATTAAATCACAAAATTCATGTACATGCTTATTTGTTGATTCAAATGCTTTTCCACTAAACTTTGGAAAATATCTTCTAATTTCATTAGGGATAACATTTGGGTATCCTTGGATTCCATTAAAATTCAAAGCTCTATGTCTTTCAATAACCAAGCTATTCATTGTAACATTCAAACAAAATAGAGTACCTCAAAAGTTTTGAAGCCTAAAACAAATGCAGAGTCACCGCCTGTCCAAAGAGGGAAAGATATAGTGAAGTGTCTGGGTCACTTCTTCAGTAAAAATCCTACATTAGAATCCCCTCATATGAAAGAGTCTATTAATTTTAACCATCAGAGAAAAAACCCTAACCCAATTCTGATAGTCAGGATACTAACCCTAATCACAATATTGTTGATCAATAGAATTACCAATGTAGTAAACAATCATTAAAACATGCAATCCCTAAAGATTAGTTCAAAACATATCTTGACTCTATTAAACAACTAAATTCTTCTTGTTTCCCCAGTAGACTTGCCAATTCTGTTGGTTCTAAAATTTACATGCATTGAATCCTAAAGGTTTGTCACTTCTTATATTTAAATTTCAGGAAGAGACTTGGCCAACAGAATGGGATATTGTTTCAAAAAGGTAGAAAACCATCCACACTTCTCTCCCCTACACTTGAAGTTCTACCACACCTAGGGGGTATTCATTTATTCACAACTAGATGATTTGTTTTTGACTTATTTCAGGTAGAATGTTCTCATGCATGAACCAAGATTTTTAAGATAATTCATAGAATGGCAATATTCTTGGATATCTTCTTGGTTCAAACTCTGAGAACATGCATTAAAATAACCTAAACAATGAACAATAATTAGGAGAATGAACCAAAAGGTAACTTTAATAGTGAATTTTCTGAACCATTGACAAAACAAAACTCCAAACTGGTGTTTTATTAGGGCAACAAAGTCAAAACCCTTCCCTACAAATTTTTCCTTTATAACAATAGAATTTCAAGCTTAGATGGTGTATTTGTATTAGTGGCTTGCAATGACATACCCAAGAAATAGTATTGCTTCCAATTCTTCTTAAATAATCCCTAATGCAATACATTGCTTCCTATGTTTTGTTCATAGAATTTTTAATCCAATCCTTGACTAGAAGAAGAAAACAAAACATTTAATACAACAAATGTGCATAAGTGAAATCCAAAACCCTTGATTCATTCATCCACAAAATAAAGGCATACATTCAAGGAGACAATTGTAAAAAATACACACATAAAGTGTTACTCATATAACTCAATCTAAATTGAAAATTGCCATATAGAAACATTATTCACTCATAGAACAAGACTTGCTCTATACAATCTTGAATCCAAAACACTTCCTCTTACAGAGAGTTGCTTCCCAAAATATATACAACTTCTGTCTATAGCCCAAAATTTCCCCCTTATTTCTTTTATTACTCTCTCCTATATATATTTTTCTACATCTATATATAATTGTACAGGGCCCTTTAAAAAGGCAATTGCTTATGTAGACTAGAAATCCTGCCCCAATTTTTACATTTAATGATTGCATGTGGAATTTTTTCATTCTCCCTTTTGATTGGCAAAGCGTAAAACTAATTCCCTTTTCCAACAAACCAAAGTTAATATTGTTAAATTTTAATAAGTAGATTGACAATAAGAAACAATAAAACTCAAATGCACACATAACACACATATACCCTGGCAAAACCTCTCTCTTAGATGTGAAAAATCCAGCAAGAAAATCTTAGATCTGATTATATTAATGACGGAGGAAGATTACAACTTTGCCCAGCTAGGGCACAAATCATAGGCACAACTTATCTGAACTTAAGTTTGCTTACATATGAGGTGATTGCATAGTAATCACAAATATTCAGCAGCCCTGAATAATCCTTGGCAACTTCACCTATGCAAGATCAGATTCCCTTCACTAATTCACAGGTTCACTATTGACAGGATGATCAAATAAATTATTGAACCACTGAATTGGTTGAACCATTGAACTCTTTGAACCATCGAACCCTTTGAACCGTTGAACATATAGAACCATTGAACCTGTTGAACAATTCAATTATTGGCAAAAACCTTGAACTATTGAACCCATTGAACCATTGAACCCGTTGAACCATTAAACCTGTCACATGGTTCAACTATTGGCAGAGCTCCTTGCAACTCGCTGAACCTATTGAACTGTTGAACCCGTTGAACCATTGAACCTATCACATAGTTCAACTATCAGCAAAACTCCTTGCACTATCGAACTGGCAGAACTCCTTGCTCTGTCAAACCGGCAAAACACCTTGCTAATTATAGATGAATATTGCTAAACTTGAAGTAGATCATTGATGAAGAATTTTCTCAAAGCAGAATTCGGTGAGTGTTGCTATGAATTGTGACTACAAGTCACTTTACATTTATAGGAGATCGCACAAACAATAATCTTGGTTGGCCTTATAAAATTTGGTGCCAAGTTATAATAATTCAAATAATTACATACACGATACATTGAAATAGGTCCAAACCTATTTGCAATTTCAAGATACATTGAATGAATTTGTCCAAATAGGGCCTGCCTTAAATCGGATACAATTAAGATTCAGAAAATGCTAAGGCCAATAGGACATTCAACATTTTATGACTAGGTCAATCTCTAGGAGGGATCTGACCTACCTGCCAAAATCAACACTTCCTCTTAGCTAGGGAAGATTCCTTCATGCGGATTACGTCACATAGTGACTACCATCATGGCTACTCCCATAGATGAAAAACATAAGTGTTTATTCTCATCTTCACTTGATGTTTACCATAGATACTCCCAAAGGGTGAACAAGCAAATCATGGAATTTCTCCCATGATATCCACCATACCTACTTGCAGAGGGTGGATCCACCATGCCTACTCGCAGAGGGTGGAAGAGGGCTTTCACCTCAAACTTCTCCTAGAGAAGAGTGCATTACCACCATGCCTACTCGCAAAGGGTGGATCCACCATGCCTACTCACAGAGGGTGGAAGATACAATGTAACGTATCACTGATGCTGAGACTCCCTCTTAGCTAGGGCTTCATTCTCCACAACTCCAAGCTTTTCTCAAAAATATACAAGCTTCACTCAAGCAAGAGGTTTGGTGAGAACATCCGCTATTTGCTCATCAGTGCTAATGTACTTTAGCTAAATAGTATTCCTTTGTACCATATCTCTGATATAGTGATACTAAGTTTCCACATGCTTTGATCTGTCATGAAACACAAGATTGATAGAGAGCTTCACACAGCTCTGGTTATCACTATGAATAATTGTAGGCTCCCAAGGTTGTCCAAACAATCTTGCAAGAAATTTTTGAAGCCACACTACTTCTCAAGATGTCACACAAGCTACAATATATTCTGCTTTAGCAGTACTCAATGCTAGTAAAGACTATTTCCTACTACACCAGGATATCATGGCAGATCCCAAGCTGAAGCAAACTCCAGAAGTGCTCTTTCTATCACTGACACTTCCTATCCAATCAGAATCAGAATAGCCTTCCAAGGTAATGATTGTATTGGAAGAGTACTTCAATCCATATCCAACTATGCCACACAAATATCTCAAGATATGCTTAGCGGCAACAAGATGAATCTACCTTGGTTCACACATGAACTGGCTAAGGGCACTCACTGCATAGCAAATATCAGGTCTAGTGTTAACTAGATACATCAAGGATCCAATCAGCTACCGGTATTTAGTAGGATCCACAAGATCAGACCTAGTTGCAAATTCACTCAACTTCTTTAAGTTAGTTTCCATAGCAGTAGGCATAGGTTTACAATCTAACATTCCAAATCTCTTCAAAATATCAATGGTATATTTTCCTTGACTTAGAATAATTTCATTGGGTCTTTGCCATAATTCTAACCCTAAAAAGAAATGCATGAGACCTAGATCTTTCATTTCAAATTTTGAAGTCAATTCTTCCTTACATTTGAGAATGAGATGATCTTCTCCAATTAGGAATAAGTCATCAACATATAAGACCAAAATCAACATTTCACCATTGAATACCTTGAAGTAAAGGTTAGGATCAACATCATTCTTACAAAAACCTAAGCTTATCAAGTACTTGTTAGTTTTTTCATACCAAGCACGGGGAGCCTACTTAAGACCATATAATGCTTTCTTCAATTTGCATACATGAGATTCTTTCTCATGAATCACAAAACCTTCAGGTTTCTCAATATAGACTTCTTCTTCAATAACACCATTGAGGAAGGTTGTCTTTACATCCATTTGATGCAACTTCCATCTCTTAGCTGCAGCAATAGCAATGATAGTCCTAACAAAGGTATATTGAGAAACAGGGGCAAAGGTTTCCTCATAATCTATGCCTTCTTTCTGAGAGAAGCCATGAGCCACAAATCTAGCTTTGTATTTCTCAATACTTCCATTAGTAGCATGTTTAATTTTAAACAACCATTTGGAAGATACGATAGACTTACCTTTGGGTCTAGGCACAATATCCCAAACATCATTCTTGATGATGGACTGATATTCTTCTTCCACAGCATTCTTCCATGCTTGTTGTTTCATGGCCTCTTCAATGCTAGAAGGTTCACTCTCAATGAGATTGTACATCAATGCAACATAGTCAGAGAATTTCTGAGGCCTCCTACCTTTTCTGAATGTGCCACTTAGAGAGGTCTCTTCTTACTCACAGTAATGTCCCTAGGCCCATCTGTAGGATCCAAAGGTTACTTGGATCATCATGATTTTTAGATTCTACAGACTCTCTAAATCTCAGTATCATGCTCAATATCCATGTCTTGAGGGTTATCATGGACTTCATTGTAAAGCTCTATACTTGAGCCTTTATATCGTTTGAGTGCAATATTTTCTT